>CM046878.1:514586273-517086273 GCA_025667525.1 Glebionis coronaria | reverse complement strand
TTTACAAAAGGGATAAACAACACACACACAACACAAACACACACTAAAAATTTTCCACACTCTCTCTCTTTTCTCTCTTTAGGCCGACGTCCAAGCACCACCATACCACCACCATAAAAAATTTTCTACCTTGTTTTGATTAAAACCAAGGTTATACCACATTTAGATTAATCATTTCAAGTGTTTTGATGTGCTTTAATCCAACATGCATTCATAAAAATTTTTCAAGAATTAAATAGGTTTTTCAAAAAATTGTTTTGAAGTTAATAGAGTTTATGCATGTTTAATTAGAGTGTAGGAGATGGATAATCACTCAACAAACCAACCAAAATCAATTTGGTTGGGGTGTTTTGATCACCCACACCCCATGGCAATATGGGGGTGTTTGGTGGATCTTGGTGATTGATGTTTTGCTTGTGGGTTTATGTTTAATTCATGGTTTTAGATGTTTTTGAGTAGGTAAAGCTCATTACATGTTTGATTTAGTGAGTGGGTTTTAGGATGGATTTGGTATTTTTGGTGTTAAGGACTGATTAGGATGATTAGTAATGGTTAGGAGTGATTAAGTTGAGGCTAGGTGTCGATAAAATGGTTTGGAAACGAGTGTTGGGTTGATTTTGAGAAGAGTAATTTTAGGCAGATTGTTTAGGCTTGTTTTCATAAGTTTGACTTGGTAAACAGTTCATGAGACTAGGATATAGTTGTAGAGCGTCGTCTTAGCTTCGATTTACTATAATAAAGAGCTTACGACTCCTAACGAGTCAAAAGTTATGATGTTTTGAAATTACGTGTACCGGGAGATGAGAACCTACATAATCCGAAATTATGTTTGGTTTTGGGTCAAATCCCGGGGACCATAGATATAGTTTGGTAATTGATTAAAGGTTGATTTTTGGTCTCAAACCTGCATTTGTGAGTCTATTATTAGGCTTAGGTGTTTAACGGGTCAATGGTATATTTTAAATGGGTCAAACGAGTCCAACATGGTCAATGTGCAAAATAAGTCCAAAAAACGTATGTTTAGTAATGTGTTGAGTAACGGGTGATAAAAGTGAGAAATTTTAATGGGATTAAAAATGGGGTTTCTACAGGTCTTAAGGTATTTTTTAGAATTTTCCCAAATTTTAAAAAAGGGTTTAAGTTTTAGAAAACAGCCCATACTTTTGGTAAGTATCGGCGAAAAACGTAAAAAGGGTAATAACGTTAATAACATAGATGAGTAGTATAAAACTAGTAACAATTATCCGTTTGGTTTTGGCGTGAGTTTGTAATTATCACAATTGACTAATATGTACATATTATACAGTACTTGAAGTTTATAAATGAGATTTACTCATTACGCGTTATTGTTTGTTAGGTGTTGAATTCCCCGGGCATCCTCATCATCGTCCGTGATCGTCATTCGAAATCGTCAACTACTCTATATACATAAGGTGTGAATTTGTAGCCTCGCTTACTACTGTTTTTAAATTGTTTTTACCCGCGAGGGAGATGCATGCTAGTTTTCTAAAATGAACATATGTCATGAATGATTGTTGGACCCGAATGTTGCCTTAAATTGTGTTGAGTACCTAGTTGCAAAAGACCCTATATTCTTGAACTATTAACTATTGTTTAATCCTTGTGTGGATTGAAAATAGCCGCTTATACAACTGATAGTACTATGGGGTTGACGACCCTATCCGAGACGAGGGCTAGTACGTTGATTACCCCCTGCGGACGGATAACTTGTGATAAGAGATAAGGTATAATTGCAACTGATGCCTTTAGAAGGGGCAATGGTTTCATCTTAATCACGCCGGTAATTATTACGCGGGTGATTGAGTTAACGGATTAGTGTCATGAGCTTAAACACAATTGTCATAACCTTGAAAATAGATTGTTTGATCGACAATTCTATGAATGATCGTGAAGGATTTTTGTAACACATATGTTCAAAATGAGATTATAAAACCTATGAATTCCACTCAACATTATTTGTTGACCCAATTTAGCATGTGTTTCAGGTAATCGATGAAGTATAGCATGGAGCATGCAATGGATGGGAGTTGTGTGTGGCTTGGCGTCTACTTGTTTTCCTCCCATATTTAACTTGAACACTTTAAATTTTCTGTCATGTTAACGAAAATGTATCTTTTCGGGTTGAGATTCGTGGGGACCAAAACGCTAACTCTGTGTTGTATCATCTTGGGTTTTGGAAAACCGTAGACATGTATGTTTTTAACAATGCTTAATTTATGTTAAAACTTTTACGTCTCTTTGAGTCGTTTGATATATCTTGTGTGCGATGATAACTTCCTAGCACCCAAATGTTGTAGTTCTGCTGCGCGTAGCATTTGTGGGGGTGTTAGAGATTGGTATCAGAGCCATGAGTTATAGAGAACTAGGTCGTTTTGAAAAATCCTAAACTATAACTTTTGGTGTCGTAAGAAATTGTCCAAGCACACAACTATCCCGCATGGCTCCGGTAAGGTTTATTTTAGTATTGACGGTATAGATGTATACCTTCGAGTTGAAGTAATATATGTGGGTATTTATTACGTAGATATTGAACTATTATATGTAAACGTTGAAATTGTACGTGGAGTACTCGATACCGTAATTCTTGTATTACATATGCATGAGCATCATATTATCGCATTTTGGGCATGTGTACCACCTTTGCATTGCATTTGCATGCATGTATTTATAAAATATTGAATAGTAATCTTACGTACCCTCCAAAATTCTTTGTTATTACAGGAATGGCCGAGGTACCGCCTAACGGAAATGGAGACGAATACGTCGTAGGACACGAAGGGGGAAATGTTGGAACAGCTGTTGAAGGACAAGCCGAGACGAATAATGTGCAAGCTCAGGACCCCGATCGAAGGAGTAATACCTTCCCCAGGCCTACTCGTGTTTCTCATAGGTATGCCAGGAATCCCTAGAAGTTCCGACGCTGCAGCAAGCGCTAATTCTCTTCATCAGGACATCGCAAGAGTTATCTGCCCCGGACCAAGAGCTTATCGTGACATTCCGCTTGTTTTGAGAAGAATGGATAGGTCGATGTACGAGCGGTACGTGGTGGAAACTAGAGTAATCAAAAGGTTCGACGAGAATGAGAGGGCACATCAGAGGTTGTTGGCAAGAACTGCAAGGGTTGAATTTGATGGAGTGGAAAATAAGAGTGATATTAATAGTTTGAGATCGATGATAGCAAACCTGAGTGCTAGTCTTGAGCAAGTTAGGGAGGATCAGGCGAGGTTGGCTAGGATGCGAAGTTGGGAGCATCGTGTTAGAGCATCCCTGCCACAAGATTGGAGATTTGTAGATGACTCGGAGATGGAGGCTAATGATTTCTTGGTCCATCCACCCGTCAGGGGTGTGTGTATCACTTTAGGGAATCAGGTAGCAGTGGAGTGTGGATCTACTTCTAGGACGAAGAAGGTAACTGAGTGTGGGCCGAGTGATAAGGGAAAGAGGAAGATGGACGAGGACGAACAAGACAGTGATGAAGAGCCCGAGGAGGATGAAGAAGAACCACCATCCAAGAGGTCGTGTGGATCACCACGTGACTAGTTGCTTGTATTTTATTTTATCTTCTGATCGTTGTAATCGAACTATTTTAGACTCTTGTATGATGGTATTATGATGAAAACTTGATGACTTAAGTTTGTTGGTATATGGTTGTAGTGGCATTACTTGTCACATATTTTGGTTGATTTATCAATGTAATCCATGTTTACCTTTAATAATCTATGATATGTCTTTAATTTGCTCTTTTGTGATGTGAATTGATGAATATTAGTAACCTTGTAGTGATGCGTTGTTGTACTTATATTATGTCTTGAAAGAGAAATCCATCTTAATCTTGATGTGTATACTTACTTTGTTTTCTATTTTCCCTGTCTTTGCAGAGAGGTGTACTTGAGAATTCACCATGCCTCCAAAGCTAACAGCTAACCGTGTGAACACAATGATTCAAGAAGCAATTGCAAATGAACTCGAAGCGGATCGTGCAAACCGAAACCCAGATCAAGGTGGAAATGCAGGAAGACAGCAAGCCCCGAGGGAGTGTACTTATGCTGGTTTTATGAAATGCGGTCCCACGCAGTTTCGTGGTACTAGCGGATCCCTAGAACTCCGAAGGTGGTTGGAGAAGATCGAAAGCACTTTTGAAATTAGCGGATGTTCAGAGGCAAATAAAGTCAAGTTTGCAGCTGCCACTTTTCTCGATGACGCCTTAAGTTGGTGGAACAATCAAGTAGCCACTGTGGGATTAGCGGTAGCAAATGCGAGGACTTGGACTGCTACCAAGGCTCTCTTGACCAAAATTTTTTGTCCCGAAGAAGAGCTGGGTCAACTAGAAGATGAGTTAAGGCATTTGTCTTTTAGGAACAATGACATTACCGCGTATACAAGGAGGTTTAATGAATTGAGCCTTTTGTGTCCCGATGCCTTTGCTGATGATCACAAGAAAATGAAGCAGTATATCAAGGGTTTGTCAAGCAATATCAAGGGTGAGACGACTTCATCTAAGCCTGGGTCATTCGATGAAGCAGTCCAAATGGCTCACGCGCTAATGGATGTCAAGCTGCAAGATAAGAAGGACTACATTGCCGAAGGGAACAAGAGAAAGTGGGAAGCAACTCAGGGTAATCAATCCCAAGGTCAAACTCGTGGAGGAAACCGTAACAACCAAGGTCAGAACCACAACCAGTAGTTCAACCCGAGAAGAAATGATGGAATGAGGGCTGTCACTACCCCTAGAGGAGCGAAGGTGAATCCCCATTGAGGTCGATGTAATTTGTACCATATAGGGAATTGCCCACCTACGTGTGGCAAGTGCAGAAAAGCGGGTCATAGAATTGCAGATTGCCGAGCTAAAGGGGTGGCTACTGGGGCAAATGCCACGAAGGTAACGGTTTGCTTTGGGTGTGGAGAAAGGGGGCATAAGCAGGGGAATTGCCCGAAGGCTGGAAATAGGCAAGGAGGTAATAATGTTGCTGCTGTGTATCGAGTAGGGACTGCTGATAGACCGCAAGGCCCTAATGTGGTTACTGGTACGTTTCTACTTGACGCTCGTTATGCTAGTATATTGTTTGATTCTGGTTCCGACAAGAGCTTTGTAGATGTAAAATTTAGTCGTCATATCAATAGAGAACCGGTAATGCTAACGACTAATTATAACGTGGAATTAGCCGATGGGAAGATCGTTAGTACAAATTCTATACTAAGAGGGTGTACCTTGAAGTTAGGGAATTACGCTTTTGATATCGACTTATGCCCATAGAGCTAGGATCGTTCGATGTGATCGTTGGGATGGATTGGCTAATGGCGCATAGTGCCGTGATCATTTGTGGAGAAAGATTAGTTCAAATCCCATTGAGGAATAGGGTTTTGACTGTGAAGGGAGATGAATGCACCTCTCGTTTGAAAGTGATATCTTGCTTGAAAATGATGAGGTATGTAGAAGATGGATGTGATGTGTTTCTGGCACAAGTTTCTAGTGATGGTGACTTAGAGGCAAAGTTAGAAGAGGTACCTGTAATTCGAGAATATCCGGAAGTTTTTCCTGATGAGTTTCCGGGTTTACCGCCCACCCGTGAAGTCGAATTTCGAATCGATTTGAAGCCGGGAGCTGCACCAGTTGCTCGTGCACCCTATCGATTAGCACCGTCAGAGTTGAAGGAGTTATCGGATCAATTGAAAGAGTTGATGGATAAGGGATTTATTCGACCGAGCTCATCACCATGGGGAGCGCCAGTGTTGTTTGTGAAGAAGAAAGATGGGTCGTTTCGGATGTGTATCGACTATAGAGAGCTCAACAAGTTGACGGTTAAGAATCGGTATCCATTGCCGAGGATTGACGATTTGTTTGATCAATTGCAAGGTTCCTGTGTGTACTCAAAGATCAAATTGAGATCAGGGTATCATCAACTGCGTGTTAGAGAGGAGGATATTCCTATAACTGCCTTTCGTACGCGGTATGGACACTTTGAATTCCGAGTGATGCCTTTTGGGCTAACAAATGCGCCTGCAGTATTCATGGACCTTATGAATCGAGTGTGCAAGCCGTATTTAGATAAGTTTTTCATTGTATTCATCGATGATATTCTTATTTACTCCAAGAGTAAGGAAGAGCACGAGAAGCACCTGAGGAAGATATTGGATCTGCTGAAGAAAGAGAAGCTGTATGCGAAATTCTCAAAGTGTGAGTTTTGGTTAGAATCTGTGCAATTCCTTGGGCACGTAATTGATAGCAAAGGAGTTCGCGTGGATCCTGCCAAAGTCGAGGCAATCAAGGAATGGTCGGCACCGACAACGCCGACTGAAGTTCGACAATTTCTTGGTTTAGCTGGGTATTATCAGAGATTCATCGAAGGATTTTCGTTGATTGCAAAGCCGTTGACAAAGCTTACTGAGAAGAATCGGGTGTATGAATGGGGAGATGATGAAGAATTCGCTTCAAAACACTTAAGGACAAATTGTGTTCTGCTCCGGTATTGTCATTGCCAGAAAGAATCGAAGACTTCATGGTGTATTGTGACGCGTCTCGTAAGGGTTATGGAGCTGTGTTGATGCAGCGTGAGAAGGTGATTGCTTATGCGTCGAGACAATTGAGGAAGAATGAAGAAAACTACACTACGCATGATTTGGAATTGGGAGTTGTAGTTTTTGCGCTTAAGTTGTGGAGACACTACTTGTATGGGACGAAGTGTGTGGTATTCACTGACTACAAGAGTTTGCAGCACATTTTAGACCAAAAGGAGTTGAATATGAGACAAAGGCGATGGGTGGAACTACTGAGTGACTATGACTGCGAGATTCGCTACCATCCTGGCAAGGCGAACGTTGTAGCGGATGCACTTAGTAGGAAGGATAGAGAGAAACCTTTGAGAGTCAGAGCATTAGTGATGACTGAGGGTGTTGATTTAACCGAAACAATATTGAAGGCCCAAGAGAAGGGATTAATGAAAGAAAATGTTGGTGCTGAGAATCTGGGGAGGTTGAAACCTCTTTTTGTGGTTAGGTCAGACGGGCTGAGATATTTTGAGAATCGGATTTGGTTACAGTTGTGTCCATCCGAGGAAGGAATGCCTAGAGTACGAGATTTAGTTATGAACGAGTCTCATAAGTCGAAGTACTCGATACATCCTGGAGCGGATAAGATGTATCATGATCTGAAGAAAGTCTACTGGTGGCCGAATATGAAGGCGGAGATTGCTCGTTACGTCAGTAAGTGTTTGACTTGTGCGAAGGTTAAAGCCGAACATAAGAAACCGTCTGGGCTGTTGGTACAACCAGAGATCCCAGAATGGAAATGGGAGAGGATCGTTATGGATTTTGTGACGGGTTTACCTAGAACTCCTAGTGGATGTGATATGATTTGGGTAATAGTGGATAGATTGACGAAATCTGCTCACTTTTTACCTATGAAGAAGACGGACAGCATGGAGAAACTTGCCAGTGTGTACGTGAAGGATAATGTTTGCATACATGGTGTACCTTTATCGATCATTTCGGATCGCGAAAGTAGGTTTACTTCGGAATTTTGGAAATCTCTTCAACGTGCGATGGGCACTGAATTGAGTTTGAGCACGGCCTATCACCCGGAGACTGATGGCCAAAGCGAAGGAACTATTCAGACGATGGAGGACATGCTCCGAGCATTCGTGATTGATTTTGGAGGAAGGTGGGAACGCCACTTACCTTTAGTGGAGTTTTCGTATAATAACAGTTATCATGCGAGCATCAAGACTGCACCATTCGAAGCGTTGTATGGAAGGAAGTGTAGATCTCCTGTGTGTTGGAGTGAAGTAGGAGAGAGTCAGTTGACTGGACCCGAAATGGTTTTGGAGACGACAGAGAAGATTGTGCAAATTAAGAACCGTTTACTTTCTGCAAGAAGCTGACAGAAGAGTTATGCCGATAATAGAAGGAAACCGTTGGAATTTGAGGTCGGAGACATGGTTATGCTTAAGGTTTCGCCGTGGAAGGGTGTGATTCGTTTTGGGAAGAAAGGAAAGTTGAGTCCGAGGTATATTGGACCATTCAAGATTGTTAAACGAATTGGACCGGTAGCATATAAGTTAGAATTGCCAAATGAGCTTAGTGTTATTCACGACACGTTTCACGTATCAAATTTGAAGAAGAGTTTGGCGGATAAGGAATTGGTGATTCCTTTGGACGAGATTCAGTTGGACGATAAAATGCATTTCGTGGAGGAACCAGTGGAAATTATGGACCGAGAGGTCAAGAGGCTGAAGCATAGTAGAATTCCCATTGTGAAGGTTCGATGGAATTCTAGGCGTGGACCGGAATACACTTGGGAACGCGAGGACTTTTTCAAGGAGAGATATACTCATCTGTTCCAGCGGCACGAAATGTGAGTATAAGAAGAGGCGAGCGTCGGGACGTCGCTCTCTTTAAGGAGGGGTGGATGTGATACCCAGAAACCGAGGTCACTTATCTTACCCTAAATTACGCCTATTTTTGAAATTTTTAAGAAATTTTATTTACTATATATTTTATCGTTTTGGTTGAAACCAATGTTTGAGGTCGTAATCTTGACGATTGACGATTTAAGAAGAACGATGACGACTACGATCCCGACGGATGCCCAAATTTCTATGTTTATTGTCGTTTTATCGATATTATAATTTTTCGAGGATTTTACTTTTGGTTCGTGTTAAGTCGAGTCGGGTGCGTTTTATTGCTTTCCGGGTGCATTTAAATTGTCCTAAAAGTATTTTGGAGTGTTCGGGATGACCCCCGACTCCCGCAAAATTTTCGAAGTCGACTAGTGAGTCATTCCCGCAAACATTTGAGGTCGTTTTCATTCAAGGCCAAAAGAATGCCAATATTGCATACAAGGACCTCCCAAATTTACAAAAGGGACACACACACAATACAAACACACACTAAAAATTTTCCACTCTCTCTCTCTTTTCTCTCTTTAGGCCGACGGCCAAACACCACCATACCACCACCATACCACCACCATAAAAAAATTTCTACCTTGTTTTGATTAAAACCAAGGTTATACCACATTTAGATTAATCATTTCAAGTGTTTTGATGTGCTTTAATCCAACATGCATTCATAAAAAAATTTCAAGAATCAAATGGGTTTTTCAAAAATTTGTTTTGATGTTAATAGAGTTTATGCATGTTTAATTGGAGTGTAGGAGATGGATAATGTCACACCCCACCATGGCGGAATATGGGGCGCGACGTATGGATATCATCACAACAACAGCGTGTCTATAGAGAGAACTAAATGAAATTGAAATATCATAGATGGCGACACAAATGTCGTGACAATATCTCAACAATGCAGGCGTCTAGGTAAGTAGGTAACAGGCCTACCTCTTACCAAAGACATACAAATAAACAAACATCAAACATATAGGTACCAAAAAGTTCACTTAATCAAAACACAAAATAAAATCTAAGAGGAAAGGGGATTCCTCTGAATGCAATCCTAGCAGCCTCTATACTCTAGCCACTTCTAACATCATCTTGCACAACTACCTCACCTGAAAATGACACTAAAATCTGTCAACATAAAGTTGGTGAGAACATAGGTTTAAGTTATCTAGAACATCATGAGAAACCTTGACATCCGCTGTAAATAAGTTGAAGAAAAACAATTTATAGTAATGGACCATAATGTGATAATCATGCTACATGCATCCACAACAAAACTCAAGCCAAGTACCAATCACATCTACAACTCACAAAGAACACTATAACAATCAAGAAGTATCCCGTCACACGCACAAGAACACACACCACACTATCCGGATCTTTCCCACACCACCTGTGGAAGATGAACTATATCCCCGTCGAGATATCTTGCCTCCGAAGAGACAATGCACAAGTACTCAGGACGGATCGTGCCCCACGCTCCACACACATCACAACTGGTCCCATAGACGCCCATACATCTATGTACCAAAGCCAATCACAATCCAAACAAGATTCACATAGCAGAACACGTACCAAAGCACATATGAGAACACATAAGCACGCAAGTCACACAATAACACATTTATGTCCACACATTTTAAAACATAGTACTAAATCATGTTAAAGAACATTTCAAGTGTCATCTCCATCCCATACTGGAAAAAAACATTTAAAAACGTAGTAAAATGGGACTATGAACTCACCTGATTGCTTCTCCAAAGTCCTTGCTCTAGCCCCAAGCTAATAATCCAAAAACACATAAATCAATACATGAACCAACCTCTAAAATGGTTCATCAACCTATGATGGACATCTAACCTCCTCTCATATAAATACCCCATTTATAACTCTAAACACCCCATTACCCTTCCCTAACAAGTCCTTAACTTGGTTAAGTTTAATAGCTATCCCGTTCACAATTTTACACAAAACAGTCCCAGTTTTAGGTCTCAAAACTTTAAGTCAAACGTCCACTTAAACATACCCATGGTTTCTGTAAAAGGAATATTCATATCCTTACATATGTTGGCTAACACCTCCCACTTGCCCTAACCTTAAAGCTACTGTTAAGGCCCTGATATATATATATATACTTTCGTCATTCCAGTTTTCCTGATTTTAAACGTATGAAAAGTTCATTACCATTAGAGGGTCTTACCCTAAACCACAATCTTAGCCCAAGTGCAGATCCTTATTACAATATATAAACCATCTCTCATGTTCGTGAGAAGATCCCAATGCAACCCTAAGTACCCCAAACAACCCAAAACTTAAAAAGAAAACAGGCTGGATTTAAAACTGTTTTGACCTCCGACTGTTGTAACCTATTTTTGACCCCCTTCCCAACCTCCAATTTAGTTCTAGTTTCTTGCATTGGAAAGCCACTTCAAATACCTTTTCAGGGGTATGTGGATCGTAAGATAAGAGTTTGTATAACTCCCAATATGATCAAAACAATTGACTCAAAAATCTGCCCAGTTTTTAAAAACGGGTTTAACAAAATCAACCACATTAATTAACCCTAATTCCTCTAATTACAAGCCCTAACCCATGTAATCATTATATTATGATTATTACAACATTAATTTACTGTTTATATATAAACCCTAACCCTTAATCCATCATAAGAATGATTAATTAAACATAAAAACAATTAATATGAAAAGGGTTATGAAGATTTTACCTTTTATTTAATGGAAGATGAAGAAAACCTAATTTTATGAAGAACCCTAATTTTCCTCTTCTTTTAGTCGACTATAACTCCAGGGAAAGAAAAAAAAATGCGTTTGATTTAGTGTTGGGGGTTCCTTATATAGCCAAAACAATCCTTGTCCAACCCAATTACCACTTACCATAAATCTTTTCCTTTTTCCTTTTTTTTCTCTTCTAAACCGACCCAAACACCCCTAATTTCGTTTTTTCTTTATTTTTTTTTCTTTTTATTGTTAATTAATATCTTATTAATATTACCTTAATTTACCTTAATTTATTTCAGCTCCTAAAACTCCCAAAACCTCAAAACCGTAAAACTAGTCAAATTTACGCGTTTTACCGTAAAAGACGTAAAATATACACTTTTAAAAAAAATCTCAAATTCTTAAATAAACTTTATAACTAAGTCCTAAATGACTTAAAACCATCCCGAAAAATATTCTTTTGGATAATTACCTCACCCGAGACCTCTAAATGCTAAACCGTAAATCCTAAAAAAATACTATTACTATAATACTTATACGTATACGTAAACACCACAATATCACCATTTTCATTTCATAGTCACCACTTGTGAGCTCATGAACATGAAATAACCGTTCCTCGATTTACTTATGAGTACTCTATACTCATAAACGATAACCACACCAACCTCGTTCACACAAAATAAACACGTAAACACACTATTCAAGTAAGCACACATAAAATAACCTAAAAGTAAGACCAAGTGACAAACCCAAAACCTAGGGTTGTCACATCACTCCCTCCTAATAGAAATCTCGTCCCGAGATTTACTCCCAAACTCAAACTTATTCTCATCAAACAAACGAGGATACATATCCTTGATAAAACCTTCACGTTCAAACGTGAACTCAGTTTACACAAAAATAATCTCAACCAACAACACATGAGCCTTAACCGTCCGCGTGGAAACTTATCAAAACCATAAATCAAAACTCATCAAAATATAACCACGTATAATAAGGTCTAAAGAACTCTCAAATTCCTTCCCAACTCATTTCTATGTTAACCCTCCAAGTATTCATTACCGAAATATACCCAAAACACGAGTTTAAACCATGTTGTCCGAAAATTAACCTTGAACTCAACACTTGTACAATTAATTCGACCAAGCTACTGACTTCCAATTATGAAACTTTCTGAATATTTGAAAAGTATGTTCCGAGTACATAATTTGAAAAGTATGTTCCGAGTACATAATTTTAGGCTTTTGAATCACCCAAAAACCTTTAAAAACGAATAAGTTATGACCAAAACGATTTTCCTCAAAATCTGCCTAGGCATTAGCGACAGTTTCTGACAGTTAGCGACATATTTTGACAGTTTAGCGACAGTTTCTGCCTACTCCGATTTATACAAAAAAAAAACGATTTTTAAACCCTAAAAAAACCCGTTATTAATTACAAAATTCAAGGTCTAATTTTTAGAAAATTTAAACTCTCACCCATCATATGATTAATACATGATTTAACATATTTAAGTTAATAAGAACAAGAATTCTAACTAAAGAACAATAACTTTAGGTGATCAAAACCAAAATATTTTAGAATAAAAAGGCCATGCTTATATGAAAAAAAAATTATATTCCACCTTATTTCAAACACGTTTTCGACACTTCCTTATTTCATCGACTACCAACAGCTATTTTTTTTTTCAATTTGCAAGTTCTATATTTTTTTGTACCATGTATAACTCGAAACAAAAGACATCGTTACCCCAAAAAGAAATCTCCACCATCTCAAAATCCTTCACGCCAAAAGTACCGTACAAACAAACATGTGAAATGAGGACCCGAGAAATGCGCTACTACAGAAGTTGAACATCTCAAAGAGAAACGAGCTAGCAACCATCCTAAGAATACAACCGGTAAGTAGAAAATAATTTTACATACATAGGCATAAGCGTACATACACTCAAATCCATCCAACATATACTATACAAACATGTATTAACTCTCTTTCATGCAATCATACTTGAAAGTCCAGTGGTGTTGTGGCACATATATAATTATGTAGGCCTCCATAATTATACATGTTCCCTTTCACTAATGTACTCCCTCCTATGTTGACACTTATAAGAAATTAATACTACACATAACACATAATCCAACAACTCACAAGCACATAACCACACAAGATAAGATCCAAAACCCCATGTATTAAAATAACATAGCCAATGCACGAAACACATAAACTCGTAGTCCAGCTGAACCAGCGTAGACAAAATTCAAAATGTATAAAGAACATGAAAACATAATTAAACGAAATCCAACAATAACTAGCGTATACGACCATGGTTCCACCCGCACTAATCAAAACTCGTAAAGAAAATAAAATGTAGTTAAGTATGAACCATAGTAGTTCATAACCTAACAAATACTGCAAAAATAATATTCTAACACATCAATTACTATAAAATGCACACATACTCCTATGACGCCTATATGCAGGGACCCTTAAGCTATAGACTAGGCTACACGACTAGGAAACCTAATTCTCTATAACCATTGTCTCTGATACCATTCTGTCACACCCCACCATGGCGGAATATGGGGCGCGACGTATGGATATCATCACAACAACAGCGTGTCTATAGAGAGAACTAAATGAAATTGAAATATCATAGATGGCGACACAAATGTCGTGACAATATCTCAACAATGCAGGCGTCTAGGTAAGTAGGTAACAGGCCTACCTCTTACCAAAGACATACAAAAAAACAAACATCAAACATATAGGTACCACAAAGTTCACTTAATCAAAACACAAAATAAAATCTAAGAGGAAAGGGGATTCCTCCTAATGCAATCCTAGCAGCCTCTATACTCTAGCCACTTCTAACATCATCTTGCACAACTACCTCACCTGAAAATGACACTAAAATCTGTCAACATAAAGTTGGTGAGAACATAGGTTTAAGTTATCTAGAACATCATGAGAAACCTTGACATCCGCTGTAAATAAGTTGAAGAAAAACAATTTATAGTAATGGACCATAATGTGATAATCATGCTACATGCATCCACAACAAAACTCAAGCCAAGTACCAATCACATCTACAACTCACAAAGAACACTATAACAATCAAGAAGTATCCCGTCACACGCACAAGAACACACACCACACTATCCGGATCTTTCCCACACCACCTGTAGAAGATGAACTATATCCCCGTCGAGATATCTTGCCTCCGAAGAGACGATGCACAAGTACTCAGGACGGATCGTGCCCCACGCTCCACACACATCACAACTGGTCCCATAGACGCCCATACATCTATGTACCAAAGCCAATCACAATCCAAACAAGATTCACATAGCAGAACACGTAGCAAAGCACATATGAGAACACATAAGCACGCAAGTCACACAATAACACATTTATGTCCACACATTTTAAAACATAGTACTAAATCATGTTAAAGAACATTTCAAGTGTCATCTCCATCCCATACTGGAAAAAAACATTTAAAAACGTAGTAAAATGGGACTATGAACTCACCTGATTGCTTCTCCAAAGTCCTTGCTCTAGCCCCAAGCTAATAATCCAAAAACACATAAATCAATACATGAACCAACCTCTAAAATGGTTCATCAACCTATGATGGACATCTAACCTCCTCTCATATAAATACCCCATTTATAACTCTAAACACCCCATTACCCTTCCCTAACAAGTCCTTAACTTGGTTAAGTTTAATAGCTATCCCGTTCACAATTTTACACAAAACAGTCCCAGTTTTAGGTCTCAAAACTTTAAGTCAAACGTCCACTTAAACATACCCATGGTTTCTGTAAAAGGAATATTCATATCCTTACATATGTTGGCTAACACCTCCCACTTGCCCTAACCTTAAAGCTACTGTTAAGGCCCTGATATATATATATATACTTTTTTCATTCCAGTTTTCCTGATTTTAAACGTATGAAAAGTTCATTACCATTAGAGGGTCTTACCCTAAACCACAATCTTAGCCCAAGTGCAGATCCTTATTACAATATATAAACCATCTCTCATGTTCGTGAGAAGATCCCAATACAACCCTAAGTACCCCAAACAACCCAAAACTTAAAAAGAAAACAGGCTGAATTTAAAACTGTTTTGACCTGCGACTGTTGTAACCTATTTTTGACCCCCTTCCCAACCTCCAATTTAGTTCTAGTTTCTTGCATTGGAAAGCCACTTCAAATACCTTTTCAGGGGTATGTGGATCGTAAGATAAGAGTTTGTAGAACTCCTAATATAATCAAAACAATTGACTCAAAAATCTGCCCAGTTTTTAAAAACGGGTTTAACAAAATCAACCATATTAATTAACCCTAATTCCTCTAATTACAAGCCCTAACCCATGTAATCATTATATTATGATTATTACAACATTAATTTACTGTTTATATATAAACCCTAACCCTTAATCCATCATAAGAATGATTAATTAAACATAAAAACAATTAATATGAAAAGGGTTATGAAGATTTTATCTTTTATTTAATGGAAGATGAAGAAAACCTAATTTTATGAAGAACCCTAATTTTCCTCTTCTTTTAGTCGACTATAACTCCAGGGAAAGAAAAAAAAATGCGTTTGATTTAGTGTTGGGGGTTCCTTATATAGCCAAAACAATCCTTGTCCAACCCAATTACCACTTACCATAAATCTTTTCCTTTTTCCTTTTTTTTCTCTTCTAAACCGACCCAAACACCCCTAATTTCGTTTTTTTTCTTTATTTTTTTTTCTTTTTATTGTTAATTAATATCTTATTAATATTACCTTAATTTACCTTAATTTATTTCAGCTCCTAAAACTCCCAAAACCTCAAAACCGTAAAACTAGTCAAATTTACGCGTTTTACCGTAAAAGACGTAAAATATACACTTTTAAAAAAAATCTCAAATTCTTAAATAAACTTTATAACTAAGTCCTAAATGACTTAAAACCATCCCGAAAAATATTCTTTTGGATAATTACCTCACCCGAGACCTCTAAATGCTAAACCGTAAATCCTAAAAAAATACTATTACTATAATACTTATACGTATACGTAAACACCACAATATCACCATTTTCATTTCATAGTCACCACTTGTGAGCTCATGAACATGAAATAACCGTTCCTCGATTTACTTATGAGTACTCTATACTCATAAACGATAACCACACCAACCTCGTTCACACAAAATAAACACGTAAACACACTATTCAAGTAAGCACACATAAAATAACCTAAAAGTAAGACCAAGTGACAAACCCAAAACCTAGGGTTGTCACAGATAATCACTCAACAAACCAATCAAAATCAATTTTGTTGGGGTGTTTTGATCACCCACACCCCACGACAATATGGGGGTGTTTGGTGGATCTTGGTGATTGATGTTTTGCTTGTGGGTTTATGTTTAATGCATGGTTTTAGATGTTTTTGAGTGGGTAAAGCTCATTGCATGTTTGATTTAGTGAGTGGGTTTTAGGATAGATTTGGTATTTTTTGTGTTAAGGACTGATTAGGATGATTAGTAATGGTTAGGAGTGATTAAGTTTAGGGTAGGTGTCGATAAAATGGTTTGGAAACGAGTGTTGGGTTGATTTTGAGAAGGGTAATTTTAGGCAGATTGTTTAGGCTTGTTTTCATAAGTTTGACTTGGTAAACAGGTCATGAGACTGGGATATAGTTGTAGAGCGTCGTCTTAGCTTTGATTTGGTATAAGAAAGAGCTTACGACTCCTAACGAGTCAAAAGTTATGATGTTTTGAAATTACGTGTACCGGGAGATGAGAACCTACATAATCCGAAATTATGTTTGGTTTTGTGTCAAATCCCGGGGACCATAGATATAGTTTGGTAATTTATTAAAGGTTGATTTTTGGTCTCAAACCTGCATTTGTGAGTCTATTATTAGGCTTAGGTGTTGAACGGGTCAATGGTATATTTTAAATGGGTCAAACGAGTCCAACATGGTCAATGTGCAAAATCAGTCCGAAAAACGTATGTTTAGTAATGTGTTGAGTAACGGGTCATAAAAGTGAGAACTTTTAATGAGATTAAAAATGGGTTTTCTACAGGTCTTAAGGTATTTTTGAGAATTTTCCCAAATTTTAAAAAAGGGTTTAAGTCTTAGAAAACAGCCCATACTTTTGGTAAGTATCGGCAAAAAACGTAAAAAGGGTAATAACGTTAATAACATAGATGAGTAGTATAAAACTAGTAACAATTATCCGTTTGGTTTTCGCGTGAGTTTGTAATTATCACAATTGACTAATATGTACATATTATACAGTACTTGAAGTTTATAAATGAGATTTACTCATTACGCATTATTGTTTGTTAGGTGTTGAATTCCCCGGGCATCCTCATCATCGTCAGTGATCGTCATTCGAAATCGTCGACTACTCTATATACATAAGGTGTGAATTTGTAGCCTCGCTTACTACTGTTTTTAAATTGTTTTTACCCGCGAGGGAGATGCATGCTAGTTTTCTAAAATGAACATATGTCATGAATGATTGTTGGACCCGAATGTTGCCTTAAATTGTGTTGAGTACCTAGTTGCAAAAGACCTTATATTCATGAACTATTAACTATTGTTTAATCCTTGTGTGGATTGAAAATAGCCGCTTATACAATTAATAGTACTATGAGGTTGACGACCCTATCCGAGACGAGGGCTAGTACGTTGAGTACCCCCTGCGGACGGATAACTTGTGATAAGAGATAAGGTATAATTGCAACTGATGCCTTTAGAAGGGGCAATGGTTTCATCTTAATCACGCCGGTAATTATTACGCGGGTGATTGAGTTAACGGATTAGTTTCATGAGCTTAAACACAATTGTCATAACCTTGAAAATAGATTGTTTGATCGACAATTCTATGAATGATCGTGAATGATTTTTATAACACATATGTTCAAAATGAGATTATAAAACCTATGAATTCCACTCAACATTATTTGTTGACCCAATTTAGCATGTGTTTCAGGTAATCGATGAAGTATAGCATGGAGCATGCAATGGATGGGAGTTGTGTGTGGCTTGGCGTCTACTTGTTTTCCACCCATATTTATCTTGAACACTTTAAATTTTCTGTCATGTTAACGAAAATGTATCTTTTGAGGTTGAGATTCGTGGGGACCAAAACGCTAACTCTGTGTTGTATCATCTTGGGTTTTGGAAAACCGTAGATATGTATGTTTTTAACAATGCTTAATTTATGTTAAAACTTTTACGTCTCTTTGAGTCGTTTGATATATCTTGTGTGTGATGATAACTTCCTAGCACCCAAATGTTGTAGTTCCGCTGCGCATAGCATTTGTGGGGGTGTTAGAGTTTTCGTATTCATTTCTTAATCATTTTAAGTATTATAAAAGCATGTAATTATTTACTAAATTAATATGAAATATAAAATTTATAAGTTTAGCATTAAATTTTATTTAACAATTTCATGAGTTATTAAATATAATTACATTCTTTTTTCTAAAACGTCAGTTTTCACGTGTAGTAGTCGTTTATTAATTATTAACTCGTTTTTAATCCTTCTACCATGATTATTTTTGAAGAGGTTGATTTATATTATGATATTAAAATTTTATTAAACAATTAATATTAGTGACATTCTAAGTGTTCTAAAGTTTACCATTTTACATGCAAGCGATTTTATAAATTTTCACATAAAATCATAAAACTGAAAGTGTGATAACTAATTCATTTTTAGGTCTTTTTACATGTTTCAAAAAGCACTAGAAAACTTATGAAAAATGAAATATGAATACTTTGAGTAAAAATTTTGTGACCAACATTGGATGGTCGTTTTTTAATAAAGGTTTTGGTATTTTTAAGCTAGTTTAGCAACGAGAGTTTCAGCTACTTTTACCACTTGATCAAATAACATTACCAACTGAATTTAAATGACATAAAATAATTACTAACATCATTTATTAGTATTAAACACGAAAATTCAGTTCAAAATCAAATTAAGCAAAACTAGGGCACGGTTTTCTCCCGTACGTCCCGTTAGGGCTCGTTTTTAACCATTTAGCCAATTACGTGTTATTTTTAAACTTTAGGCATTACTAGGTCAGGGTTTAACATGTAATAAAAGTTACTTGTACTAGGTAAATCAGATCTTACGAAGTGATTGGTGGTTTGAGCAAAACCGGACCTAGAAAGCCCAAAAAAGAGCTCGACTAGGTTTTTGCTTGCACAACCCGTACACGAACACTTGGAGGACTTAAATATTTGTACTAGGACTACTTAGAAGACCAGAGTTGATGTAAAGAATGTTTCTAACTAACAAGAACACCAGAAGCAACCAGGATCAAAAATCAAAATTAGGGTTTCTTAGAAAACCCTAAATTGATTTTGGCTAGAGTTTCGTCTATGGTTCTTCACACTTGCTGAGATTCTAGAGCAGAGACCAAGGGTCCTTGGTGGAGGTTTAGGAGTCCTTGAATGCTCTTTGGGTGGTGGCAATGGTGGTGTGATGGTGGCGGTTCACAGCAGCAAACAAAGAACAAAGAAAGGATTTAATTGATTTGTTTATGATGATTTGGTGATTCAAGACATCTTAGGTGCTGCATATTTATACTACTCTTGAATACTTATAATCAATGAATCAATCATGGATGGAAATCAAGAAGAATGGCTGGAAATCAAGAACTGTAGCAAGAGATTTAAGAACAGTAAGTTGTGGAAGATTTTTAGGGATAGGATGTATCTCATATGGTTCATTGCTGAGTTTTGATGAGGGATGGGTCGAATTATTAGTGTCGGGAAGGATACATGCATTATTTTGGCAAGTAGATAAGTTGTAATTGGAGTAAAATTGATTTCCTAAAATTTAGGTATGCAAATAGTCGGCATTTGTGTTCTTAGGGGATTATACCACCGAATTTTACTAAACATGGATCATTAGGGCCTTAATTTGGGCTTAGGTGCTTTTAGTTGGGTTTAATTTGGGTTTATGGGCTTTTAAAAATTAATTACAGGCTTATTTCTGTTCATTTAATAATTTAATTAAACCCATATAATTAGTTATAAAGTTTACAAATTAATTTTATTAGTTTTTATTTGAAAAAATTAATTTAGTTATATTCGTAATCATTTTGACATAAAAACGACAATTTATAATTAAATAATAAATAAAATACGACTACCTCGGTAAATTATCTGAAACTTTGAAAATAAATTTAGTATGACAAATATATGTTTTATAGGCTTTTTATAGTCCGTTAGATGTTCTTTTGAAGAAATCGTGAGTTGAAAACGTTTATATAATTTTCTATTAATAATTAACAGTGCTTTCGATAATTTGCGTTAACTATTAAAATATATAATATTTTTGCGTTAATTATTAAAATAAATAATATTCGACGTTTATATGACTCATAAACTCTAAATAACTTGTTGCAGTTTATTTTGAATAACACACATGTTATAAATGATATAGACTCTTATTGTAGTTTAACGGTGGTTTTTATAACGTGCAATAATTTTTTTTATGATTAAAAGGAAAAAAATGAAGATATTTTTCCTGTTTGTCACACATACTACCATCCTTTTTCTTACCAAAAATTATTGGAGCCCCCCATGGTGAACTACTAGGGCGGATAAAACCCTTGTCAAGTAATTCTTGTAATTGATTCATTAGCTCTTTGATTTTCGACGAAGGTAAGCGGTAAGGCGTCTTAGCAATAAGAGTTTCACCCGAAATTAAATCAATAAGGAATTCAACTTTCCTTTCGAGTGGAATACCTAGAAAATCTTCTAGAAATATGTCATGAAACTCATTTACCACTGAAACATTATCAAAACTCTTCTCGGGAATTCTAGTATCTATCATGTGTGCCAAAAAGTCATGACAACCATGTGACAAATAGTTCCTAGCCTTTATCATGATGCATAACTTAAGACCACCTTTCCTTTTATCACCATAAATAATGATCTCACAGACATGAGGGTTTACAACCCAAATGAGCTTTTGGCTCACAAAATATTGCTTGTACTTACCGAGCTAATCCATGTCGATTATAACATCAAACTCTCTAAGCATAATGGGAATCAAGTCGATCATAAAATACTATCATCAACCTCTATCTATACATCACGATACACATCATACACGAAAATGACTTTACTATCGACTATTTCAACTTCAAGGGAATTAGGGAGCTTAATAGGTGTGAAAACACCCATCCTTTTTACCACTTAATTACAATAATAACCGAGCCAAAACGTGTATTTTATGTCTTTTATGTCGGAATTATGCGTGGTTTGTGTTTTTGTTGTGATTTAGGATGAAAAGGTGAGAAGTGGAGAAAACACGGATATTCACGGGCATTTACGGACTTTTATTGAAGAAAAAGATGAAAGACGAAGTCAAGAAGTCAAGAGTGCAAAAAGAACGGAAGTCCAAGACCAATTCTGAAGATTTATCGAAGAAAAAGTCAAAAGACGGAAGTTTATCAAAAGCCGAAGAATTCAAGTCTATTTTATTGAAGAATTTAAAGACGAGTTCAAAGAAATCCCGAAGGCAAAAGTCCCTTAAGTCCAAGTTTAAAGAAGATTAGAAGAAAAGGACTAAGTATGCAATTAATGAAGATTAAAAGAATGAGGGACTTAATGACGCAATTAAGAGAAAAGGAAAGAGGGGAGGAAGCTTCCTTCCACTAATCGTCCTCCTCCCCTATAAATAAATCATTAGGACTTCATTTTATAGTTGTTGGCTAACTTGACAAATTAGCTCTTCCACCATTTTCATTTTCTTGCAACTTTATTTTTCATGTCATTTTAATTAATTGTCTTGCAATTTAATTCCTTTAATTCAAGTAAGTGTTTTTAACTTTGTTGTTGAATCTTCACTTTTAATTAAGCTTTTCTTTAACTTTCTCATCCTACTTTTCTTGTTTTTGGTCTATCTCAATTTCGGATTAAGCAAGAGATTGCTTAATCTCTTTGCTTATTTGATTAAAAAGTTCACCTTTTTATTTCTATTTAAGCTTTCTACGAATTAAGCTATAAGTTTGACAATCTTATTTGCTTATTTTGTTTTTAGCTTATTTGATTTTAAAGTTTTCTAAAAAGTTTGCATACCTTTAAAGTTTGCTTATTTTGTTTTCTTATTTTGTGTTTTTATAAAGTTTATGAATTTCGTCTTTTAAAAGCTTTCAAATTTATGCTTATTAAGTTGTTCAAGTTTTGGTTTAGTGTGCTTATTGAAAGTGCTTATTGAGATTTTTGCTTATCTCCATTTTCGGATTTGTTGGAGTTCATCGCAATATTAGGGTTTTATCACATTCCGACGGTTTCTTGATTTGTATCGCAATAACCCAAGTGTGGGTTCTACTTTGCGATAGGTTGGTAAATACCCCTTATTCCGATCGGGATTGCGATCGCTCATTGCGATCGCATATTCCGACGGAGTTTAAGGTTTATTGCGACGAAGTGCTGCCCAAATTTTGATAGCCACATTCGGATGGATTTTAGTACTTTAGTTGTTCCAACAATTTTTATTTTTTAGACATTCCGATAGTTAAAAAAAAAATAAAAAAATATAAAGAAAAGAAAAAAAAAATAATAAAAAAATAATAATAATATTGCGATGCTTTTATTTTATTTATTCCAATATAATATTACGATACTTTCTTTCTAAAACATTGCGATACTTTTCCTCTCTATTAGATATTGCGACAGCTTTGTCTCGTTGTGTATTGCGATGGATTTTGGCGCCAATTTGAGCTAGCAGGTTGCTAGCTTGAGCTAGCTGCCTGCTAGCTTGTTTGTTTATTGTTTTTTTCCGTAATCGTTTAGTTTAATCTGAAAGTTGTTCCGATTTAATTTCTGAAAGTTACGTATTTTTAGTTGAATTTTTCTTCTAATTTTAAAATTAATATTTTTTAATAAAGTTTAAGTTTTATCTTTTATTAAGTACCCGTTTTAGGTTTTGCCTCGTTTAGCTTTAAAGTACCATTTTAGTTTTATTCTCTCTTTTTTCATTTAGTAAACTTTGTTTTCGAGTCGATAGTTAATTTCTTCGTTTAGTTTCATTTTTATTAATTGTTTCGCTTTAAATTATGTTTTATTATTTGTTTTACTATTAGTTTTAATATCGTTTTAACTTTTAGTTTTAAATATTCACCTTGTTTTACTTTTATTATTTGCACTTGTCTTTAGTTTGTTTTTAAATACTTTTCGCATTTACTTTTTAATTAGTTATAGATAATCAACTTCTCTTTTTCTTAACCAAGAACAACTGAGTCGCACATTGAACCGGAAATCAATTCGTTAAGACACCGAGAAAACGAACTCTTTTTCAACTAGCAAAATCTCTATATTAAAATGGCGCCGATGCCGGCTCTTTTCGTGAGGATTAACGGTTTTTTGTGAGAGACGCGTTGGCTTTTGGGATCCGTTCACTCGTGAACGTTATTTTTCGTATCAAAAATTTTCAAAAAATTCCAAAAACATTTGAAAAATCATAAAAAGCATTTCTTTTTCAAAGTTTTGCACCAAAAATATTCTTCTTGCTTATCTATCTTTCTCCATGGATTTTTATGTCCATTGCATCGGGTGTGGGAGACAACTGTACGGGAACGACTCTTGTCAATGGTGTACATGTGAGCGGTGCGGAAACGATATCGACAATACACAATTCGGATTTTGTCCCTTGTGCAACTCGACTAATTCATTCTTTTTGAACCCACATCCTGTTCCCCCGTGCATCTATTGTGGAAGCGATTCTCATTGGCATGTTTCGTGCCCGGTTCGATACCCGTATGGTCACGGGCAAGAACCGGGGTACAATTATGACAATGAAAATAGCTATCCACATGACGCACCCAGTCTTTTTCCTCACCCGTTTTGCAACAACTGTGGGGGTCCTCACGAAAGTTTTCACTGTCCTACGGGGGATCAAAATTACTATAATTATACCCCTTCCAGTTTTGACCAACCCCTGCAATACCCAATTGATCATCAGCCTCGTCACGGGATGAGTTACCAAGAACCAATTGACGATCTTGCTACAGCCTTGCAAGAACAAAGAAACGATCTTGATGCAGCTTTTCAAGAACAAAGCAAAGAGCTTTTACACACGCTGCAAACTTATATGGAGTCATTATTACAGCAGCGAGATCGGACGAGTACTCATATCCCTGAGCTTATTATTGGCCCTTTAGGTAATGAGGAGAGCGATGACGATATTGAGGTTATTTTCGACGAGGAGGAATTTCTAAAGCAAAGTAAGACTTCTTCCCTTCCTCCTTCGTCTATTGCTATCACACCCGAGGAGCCCGTTGGCTCTCTCATCATGGAGGATGAGCATATTGACGTTACCTCGGCAACTGAATCGGACAAATTCCTAAAGTCTCGTGTCGAGGAACTTGTCGTCATCCCAAGTGAGCCCGCAGGTGTTCCGGAAAATTTGTGTGATGTGCCGACTTTTGTGGATCTTACGGACAAGTTTGCTTCGCTAGTCAATGATCACATACTCACAACTCCACATCCGATATTTGATCCTCCCAACGAGAGTTCAACATGTGGTGAGTATGATGATTTCGTCTTCGAGCTAGAGATTGCGGAAATTATCGACCGAGAGCTAGCTCTTTTGCCTCCGCTTCCACCTACAAGCGAAGTCGACTTTTCCAACATCGATGCCGAACTTGACGAGTTGGAACGTCTTATTTTTCATAATAATGACGAACCAACTCACATGCCCAAACATCCTATTCTCGAGGAGTTACCTAATCAACACTCCCCTTATGAGAATTACGTTTACCACATTCGTGAGGATTTAACTTATCAACAATCCCCACAAATGAATGATGGTTTCGTACTTGATCGTGGTCTTCTCAAACGAGTTTCTACACTCCTTCTCTACGATCATGAGGATAAATGCTTTGACCCGGGAGGTGACATGGACCATTCTATGATTGATACTTCTACGGCTTTGCCAATTGGTCTGCCTCCATTGTCTTTGGAGGATGACAATGTGATTCCCTTACCCACCCCACCTCCCGTCAATCTGAACTTCACTTGCTTTTCTGGTATTGAGAAGACCTTTTTACCATTCAAGACTTATCCTCCTGCCTCTCCTTTATTGATGTCCTCCGGGAACGAGGACAAGGTCTTTGATCCCGGTATTACATACGAGGCTTCCCCATGGACCATTTAATTCGGGGACGAGTCAGGCTCGTGACTCGGTTAACAAAAACAAGCGCTTTTTGGGAGGCAACCCAATTATCTATCTATCTTTCCTGTTTTCACCATAAGTGTAGGGGGAGCCCCGTTGGTGTTTCTTGTTCTCTTTCTTATCATATGCAGGGATTAGAGCTTCAAAGACACACTCTTGATGACTTTTGACGAACCGTGATTCCGTGTTCCCTTCTTCCCGGTTCTATCCTAAACTCTTTTCGATTCACTATTTTATATTTCTTAATATTAAAATAGGAATCTCTTTAGTTGTCTTTTCCTTAACGAGATTTAAACAAAGTGCACAATGTCCTAAGTGTAGGGGAGTTTACTCCCACATGCTTAAACATTGAGGACAATGTTTATATTAAGTGTAGGGGGACTTCTATCGAAGTTAAGTGGTCTTTTCCTTGTATTTGCCCTCATTTTAACCGGAAAATTAATTTTTCGACATATTTCAAAATTTTTGATCTATTTTGGCCTAGTTGTAGTCTCCTTTATTTTTGTTACTTTCTAGCATTTTAATAAAATGGTTTTAGCAAGTTTAGATATCTTAGATATATTAGGCCCGTTGTGAATATTTTGACTCAACCCGAGTTTACTTATCCAAGTTCACTCTAGCTAGTATCCTTAACCATGTAGACCTTAATTGGTTTATTAGGCTAAGCATCCACGAGTCTCATTCCTTGAGATTTTAAATTATGGAGAACGAGAAATGATAGAGTTGGTTACAAGTTTGGTATTCTCTCATTAACTTATGTGAGTTAATTATGATCTTTTTCTCCCATCACTTGCTAATAAATTATCTGCAATAAGTAAGGTCGTACGATTTGAAAAGTTACTTAGCTTCTAGCCCAAGATCGTTTAAAAGTTGCTCGGTAATGATAAGAGTTCATAGCCAAGGCATAACTTATGAAGCGGGGCGCGAAGATTGGCGAGTCCGAAAAGGCCCTAACAAGGCATGAGGATTCCATTTTATTGCTGAAGATCCAAAGTGATGTGAAAAGCATTATTCCCAAAATCAATATGAAGGATCAAGACTCACGACGAAAAGCAATCAACTCCCATAAAGATCATGGAGAAGTCTATCCGAAAAGACCCTAACAAGGTATGAGGATAAATAGATCCAAGTCCGAAAAGGAGGCGGATCGTTGTATCTCAAAATCCCAATTAGAGATTGAAGAAATAATCATGAAGTCGTGGTCAACAAAGCTGGAGTACCCCTCAAAAGTCTCCAAGTGAAGAAACTCTATAACGAAGAGAAGACCATTATCTCAAAAAACGTCTCTCGAAGATATGAAGTATGAAGTACATGCCAAATATCGGCCCGAGAAAGGTCTCAAATCGTGAACCAAGTTATGCCAAGATATGAAATTTTTGATATCCCGAGAAGCAGTTTTAAGAGATTTTGTCCTTTAGCTAACTATTGATCAAATCGTCCTACTTTGCTTTCAGCCTAAATAAATTATCGAAATAAGTCAACAATGCATCCTCGTGATCATTCAAGACATCAATAAAATATAAGAGATACTCGTAGGAATAAGGGAGTTTAAGTGATTAATTGAACCACATGAGTTAATGTTTGTTATGCTAACTTGTACTAACAATGATCTTGTTTTTAAGCTTGGCATGGGGAACGTGAAACTTGAGGGTGATGAACATTCATGACACACAAGCCCTAATGTAAGTCTTAGATTTCTTTACAAGTTTCTTCCTTGTTGCATCTTGTTATTTTCTATCTTTTTGATTTTCCTTAGTTGTTTAATAAAGGCCAAGGTAGGTTGATTATGATGGAAAATGTAAAACGTGCTTTGTAACTAATGCATTGCATGAGGACATTGCAATGGTTAAGTGTAGGGGATTTAATAGGTGTGAAAACACCCATCCTTTTTACCACTTAATTACAATAATAACCGAGCCAAAACGTGTATTTTATGTCTTTTATGTCGGAATTATGCGTGGTTTGTGTTTTTGTTGTGATTTAGGATGAAAAGGTGAGAAGTGGAGAAAACACGGATATTCACGGGCATTTACGGACTTTTATTGAAGAAAAAGATGAAAGACGAAGTCAAGAAGTCAAGAGTGCAAAAAGAACGGAAGTCCAAGACCAATTCTGAAGATTTATCGAAGAAAAAGTCAAAAGACGGAAGTTTATCAAAAGCCGAAGAATTCAAGTCTATTTTATTGAAGAATTTAAAGACGAGTTCAAAGAAATCCCGAAGGCAAAAGTCCCTTAAGTCCAAGTTTAAAGAAGATTAGAAGAAAAGGACTAAGTATGCAATTAATGAAGATTAAAAGAATGAGGGACTTAATGACGCAATTAAGAGAAAAGGAAAGAGGGGAGGAAGCTTCCTTCCACTAATCCTCCTCCTCCCCTATAAATAAATCATTAGGACTTCATTTTATAGTTGTTGGCTAACTTGACAAATTAGCTCTTCCACCATTTTCATTTTCTTGCAACTTTATTTTTCATGTCATTTTAATTAATTGTCTTGCAATTTAATTCCTTTAATTCAAGTAAGTGTTTTTAACTTTGTTGTTGAATCTTCACTTTTAATTAAGCTTTTCTTTAACTTTCTCATCCTACTTTTCTTGTTTTTGGTCTATCTCAATTTCGGATTAAGCAAGAGATTGCTTAATCTCTTTGCTTATTTGATTAAAAAGTTCACCTTTTTATTTCTATTTAAGCTTTCTACGAATTAAGCTATAAGTTTGACAATCTTATTTGCTTATTTTGTTTTTAGCTTATTTGATTTTAAAGTTTTCTAAAAAGTTTGCATACCTTTAAAGTTTGCTTATTTTGTTTTCTTATTTTGTGTTTTTATAAAGTTTATGAATTTCGTCTTTTAAAAGCTTTCAAATTTATGCTTATTAAGTTGTTCAAGTTTTGGTTTAGTGTGCTTATTGAAAGTGCTTATTGAGATTTTTGCTTATCTCCATTTTCGGATTTGTTGGAGTTCATCGCAATATTAGGGTTTTATCACATTCCGACGGTTTCTTGATTTGTATCGCAATAACCCAAGTGTGGGTTCTACTTTGCGATAGGTTGGTAAATACCCCTTATTCCGATCGGGATTGCGATCGCTCATTGCGATCGCATATTCCGACGGAGTTTAAGGTTTATTGCGACGAAGTGCTGCCCAAATTTTGATAGCCACATTCGGATGGATTTTAGTACTTTAGTTGTTCCAACAATTTTTATTTTTTAGACATTCCGATAGTTAAAAAAAAAATAAAAAAATATAAAGAAAAGAAAAAAAAAATAATAAAAAAAAAAATAATAAAAAAATAATAATAATATTGCGATGCTTTTATTTTATTTATTCCAATATAATATTACGATACTTTCTTTCTAAAACATTGCGATACTTTTCCTCTCTATTAGATATTGCGACAGCTTTGTCTCGTTGTGTATTGCGATGGATTTTGGCGCCAATTTGAGCTAGCAGGTTGCTAGCTTGAGCTAGCTGCCTGCTAGCTTGTTTGTTTATTGTTTTTGTTCCGTAATCGTTTAGTTTAATCTGAAAGTTGTTCCGATTTAATTTCTGAAAGTTACGTATTTTTAGTTGAATTTTTCTTCTAATTTTAAAATTAATATTTTTTAATAAAGTTTAAGTTTTATCTTTTATTAAGTACCCGCTTTAGGTTTTGCCTCGTTTAGCTTTAAAGTACCATTTTAGTTTTATTCTCTCCTTTTTCATTTAGTAAACTTTGTTTTCGAGTCGATAGTTAATTTCTTCGTTTAGTTTCATTTTTATTAATTGTTTCGCTTTAAATTATGTTTTATTATTTGTTTTACTATTAGTTTTAATATCGTTTTAACTTTTAGTTTTAAATATTCACCTTGTTTTACTTTTATTATTTGCACTTGTCTTTAGTTTGTTTTTAAATACTTTTCGCATTTACTTTTTAATTAGTTATAGATAATCAACTTCTCTTTTTCTTAACCAAGAACAACTGAGTCGCACATTGAACCGGAAATCAATTCGTTAAGACACCGAGAAAACGAACTCTTTTTCAACTAGCAAAATCATAATTTCAGAGCTCTTATAAGGGAGTAGATAGGTTTTTACTAAATTCATAAGCTACGAACAATAAAATAGCTTTGAATCATATAATACACGCGCATGTATAGAGTGAATAAGTATTACACATGTAACAACATCGTTTGCTAACCTTCCTTCTTCAAGGTCCATTTGATACGCTCTGTTGATCTGACATGCCACCAATTTTGAGTCTACCTTGGTCTGAAGCATCTGAACTCCCATCTTTTCCGCCAGCCTCAACCCTGCTATTAACGCCTCATATTTAGCTTCATTGTTCGAGGTGTTGATCCCAAACTTAGATCGATTAAGCTTATGTATTATCGAGATTAATTCAAGTATAATACGTTAGATAAACTTTGTGTATTCAACAAACTAAGTATTATGCGGAAGTAATACTTAGTACAAAGAACAAATAACAAAGCACACATATCAAATTTTCAACTTCGATTGATAATAATAACGGTGAACAAAAGTGATTAAAAGTATATCAAACATAAAACCTAAGGCCTCCTTTTATACACATAAAGAGCCTTGTACACAAAGCTATCATATAAACTATTCTAGGAAGATATAATAAGATAAACATAACAAAATACAATATTCATGCATATCTTCATAACTTAACAAAACGTGTTGACTTTAGTAGCTAATAAGTCTTGACAGCGGCTTGATTCTTCTTGTCTGCGCCTATGCTGTCAGCAGCTTGATAACCTTATGTCAGCGGCTTGATGAAATGTGTCAGCGGCTAGATGACTTGGCTAATTTTATTCCCAACAATCCTCCCCTAAACTTGATATTTATCCTGATCATCAAGTTTCTGAATAAAAACAGAATGTAGAGAGGATTCTTACAAATAAAACTATTCTTCTTTGATATGGGAATGAATAAACTTCAAAAAGTCAATGATAACGTCACTTGTGTAGTCAACCTTGAGCTTGGTACCAACCATCTTCTTCAATGAGTCTTGTGACAGTGGATAAACCCTGTCTATCAACAAATACTCAACAAAATTTGAAGTGCATAGATAGTATACACCAACAACTGAATACAAACGTCATTCCAAGCCACTCAAATCATCAAGATCTAACAAAATTGGATATGCTTCATCATGGGCAAACATTCTCTTGAATGTTGTCCATATTTTATTACCACCAAATGAAGAAGGAGCCTCAACATCATAATTCTCCTTCATCAACCCCCATAAAGTCTCCAAATCTTCTTTGTCCATACTTGCAAACAAAGAAACAAGAGAAATGAAGACATGTACCTTATCACCATACCTGGTGACCTTCTAAAAACGTACAGAATCTTCTTCATACTTTACAATTGGGTTTCTGAAATCAAGAGGTACCACAGCTGCAATGTCAGAGGCTTCCAAGGGTGAAAGCTCTATGTTCTTCTTCAAAACTACATCATTAAGCCTTGCATCATAGGGATTAAAGACTGGAAACAAAAATTTTGCTCCTTTCTTCACTGGTCTAGGAGTGATAGATGCCTTCTTTATCTTCAACTCCTCTTTAATTTCTTCCTGTCTCTTAGTAGAAAGCATCCTGAATGTGTTTTCCTCACAAACAGGTTCCCAAATAGGAAAGGCAAGATACTCTAAATGTTCAAAGGAGATCTTTCTTAGCTTTGTGTATGTCCACCTTGTTTGGTGGCACCTAAGAAGTATACAATACAACTCCCTTCTTGTTGTCTTGTTCTTGTAAAGCACCCTGTTTTCCCTATCCTCCAAGATTATCTTGCAATCTTTCTGAACTCTTAACCAAAATTCCAACCCCTAAATTCTCTCAGTCATAGTCATGTCTGGGTTATCTATGCAAGCTTCTTCCCATTTGAAATACATGTTTGGAACAGTAGGCATATCAAAATCAACCTGTTTCTTCAACTGCTGAAGTTTTTCCAAACCTGCCTCACCCTCACCATACTCCAATTTTTTTGGTTCTTCTTCCATAACATCAATAGAACCATGACCACTACTCTCTTCGTCATCACTATCACTATATCTCCTCAAACTCTCAGATTTTAAACTAATCTGAGCTTCTATATTCCGTTTCCTAAGTCCCTTTCTTTCATGTTCTTGAACTTGTTGAGCCAACATGGCATCAAACTTAACCTGTGAATGATTCTTAGGGACCTCTACTTCTACCATTTTGGCTTTTCCTTTGTCCATAGGATCTATAGTAGGAAAAGTAAATGGGAATGCATGTGAAGAAACTTCTTTAATCACTAAAGATGGTTGGGATACATCTATGGGTTTGTCAGTGACTACCATTAAAGTGTTTGCGTGTAGAATGGACTTGTCACCGGCTGACCCTGTTTCTTGTTGTTTTATCAACTCCACAAATGATAGCTGCTTAGGTGTCACCAGAGACACCTTGGATGAATCAACTTGCCCTTGATCTTGTTCCTTCATCCTTGTAAGAGCAGCAGCTACTTCTTTCTCACCAAAAGACCCATCTTCTGAACTTTTATCACTGGCAATGAAGGGCTCTGTTGGTTGTCCATCCTCCCTTTTAGAAGAATCCTCTACAACAAATCTACCTCTAGACTCCAATGTTACAATCCTCCCCCTCAAAGTATTAAGTTCATGGTCTTGGGCTGTCAATTTTTGTACAAACTCTGCAGTTTGCTTTTGCAAGCTCATGCAGAGTACCATCAATTCCAAGTTAGATAATGGTTGCATGCTTCCCTCATCCATACTAGGAAACTCAATCCCCAATGAGGAATCATGGGGCATGGTGGTGGACTTAGCTACAATGGACCTGTCTTGACCGGTAATAGGGTCGATAGGTCCAGCCACCCCCATGTCACCAACCATACTTGTGGTGGTGGTTTTCTCTTCTTCATGGCTAGGACCACCAAGGGAGAACACCCCAATAGTCCTTTGTCTTTTAGAAATGTGGAATTGTTGTGGTAGGGATTCAAAAGAGGTGTTTGGGTCTATTTGAGTGGTGTCAGGGGCTATGATAGAAGTGTCAGCTGCTGACATAGAAATGTCAGTGGCTGTAGGAACTAGTTCAAGGTGTCGTGGTGAAGGTGGTGGTTGTTCATGTTGTGGTTCTGGTTCAGGTGTTGGTTGGGGTTCTAGTTAAGGTTATGGGTGTAAAGCTGCTTTAATGACAGCAAGCGTAGGAGGTGTCAAAGGAATGGGTGCATATGGTTCTGAGTTAAGGGAAATGAAAAGCTTTTTCTCTTGTGTAGGTATCTCATAAAAATTCTCATGATCTTTGCCACAATCTCCTTGGAGATCAAAAACCATTTGTAAAAACTTTGGGTAAGTAAGAGTCATCTTGCTACCCTTGTTGTGCAACATCCCTTCAAAAATCATTTTTGAAAAATTATAAGGTTGCCCATCTGCCAAACAAACAAGAGTACTCCCGATTGAACTGTTGATTTAATTGAATGAAGAGCATTTGGGACTAAGGCATTGTAGAAGGACATGTATTAAAAACTTCCAGGCTGGGGGAGTTGACCATTAGAATATTTGTTTATTTTCCCTGTTGGGGGGGGGGGGGGAGTCTATACCCCAAGCCTCGAAGGCCTTCATTGGCAACTCCTTGGGAAGGGTGACAACACCATCAACATCATTAAGATGTAAAGCTTGGCGAACCAAAGCCTCAGTGGCCACCCATTGTTTCCCATGGATGATGCCCTCAATTATAGTCACTCCATCAACTGTTGTGGAACTAGCAGTGTTCCAAAAGTGTTTGATGTGTGTGACAGGGATGATAGGAGCATGAGTTAAAGCATACCTTAATGGAGAAGCCAACAGATACTCTATCATCTGTGTGTATTGAGGCTGTGTTCTGTCAATAGTCAAATATTGTGATAATCCGTCAATTTATGGTTAATATTTTATTCTCGAATATTATTTAAAAACATTATTTTAATGTTACAATATGAACTCACATATTTTTGGGAAGAAATTTGGATTTACGTCTTGGAGTAGCATCGACTACGTCTAAACCAGAGGATTCAACGTTACGTGCTTACGTTTACATACACCGTCCTTGGTGACAGTCCGACATTTCAGAAAAATAAATTTATCCACGAATATTATTTTGGAGTTTTAAATTTGTGTTGTTTCATAAACTCACAAATTTACGAGAAGAGATTAGGACTTACGATTTTATTTTAACGTCCTTTACGACTAAACCGGAAACCTTAGGATTACGTATTTACGTTTTCGAACTCCGTTTTTGATGAGACAATTTTTATTGGATTCGTTTTGTGACGGTGATTCATAATTTATAAAAACGTTTTTCGTAAAACGACCCGAGGGCACGCAAATTGAGGAAACTAGAATCGAGGAGTACCCGTAAATAAATGGGGATGAGACAAGTGGGACACTTGTCCCACCCCCATCAAAACCGGCCTAAAGAAGCCACCACACCAATTTGGTGGCAAGTTTCTAGTTAAGTAACTTACACATGTAAGTAAGCTTACAATGTAAGCTTTCCACTTCCAAAACCAACTAGCTAATACCACCATTCTCATTTCTTACATGCAAACCACCCTCAAAATCCTCTCAACTCTCTCACCTAGTTCTTCCCATCCTCCCCAAGAACACCCTCATTTGATCAAAATTAACCACAAAATCCCATGTTATTCATATACATGTTGAAGTCCTTTTGAAGCCCTATTGATTGGTGAAAGTTATAACATCCAAGGAGGAGTTTCTATGGAGTATTATGTCTGATTTTCCACAAGGAGTTTATGAAGATTGGTGGTCATGAAGATGGTCTTGGTGCATCACAAGTTTCTCCATCCAAATCCATGTTTTGATCACAACCTACATCATCATGGTGGTATAAAGATTGTCCTCCTCAACTTCTTGTTATTTTGATTATGTAAACATGTATTTTATTTCCTATTGTATATATTTATGATGATTATATGATGATAAAAATGTTATGTGGGGATTTGTTGTTGATAATCATGGATAAAAAGGTGAAAAACCATAAGAAACAAGGTTAAAATCTTGGTTAAATTTGATGACTGTATAAAACAGTAAAGAACTATATGGTAATCTGATAAAATGATGAAGTAGAATGGATTTACAGTAAGCTATGGGTCTTGTACACATGTGAGAGTTGGCCATGCAATGGAATCATTGTAATGAGTGAGATATGATCAAAACAAGTTTAGGGTATAAATCTGAGGTTACTGTTTTGGACGATTTTTAGAAAATATTTAGAAGATGATTCAACAGTAGCCATAGAGGAGTTAAATGTAGCACATATCATGTAGTTTATGTGATAAACATTTGAGCTTCTAATTCATTATAGAACTCTAGATATGTTAAAAATGGTGAACATGAAGTTAAAAATCAGATTTTTGGAAATAATGTTTATTATTATTATATAAGCACTCACATTATAATATATAAAATGTAAAAATATAAACCCACAACTTATAAAACTTATTTATATAAATGTATAAAAGGTTAATTAAATGGGTAAATTATATAAATGGTGGTAAAATAATATTTATAAGTAATAAAAACTATAAACTTGATTTTTACGACTTTTTCGGCTATCGCCGTGAAATTAACGTTTTTCGCCAAATAAAACTTAGACGACCAAACCCGTCTAATGTAAAGTTTATAAAAGTCATATACTGATGTTTAAGTAACTAATACAAGTAAAAATCGATAAAACCCGAACTATAAGAAATACGGACGTTAACGGACTAAATTAACGTTATTGGACTAATAATACAACAAAAATGGACTAGAACACTTATAAACTTATTATTGGACTTAACCCATTTTGGCCCAACTTGAAAGTGTATGTACTGATAATATAAGTATAACAAGGATTAAAACAAGTTAAGGAACTTATAATAAGTTTATTGGACTTAAAACGCGTAAATAGGTAAAACGAGGAAAACTAGTATAAAAGTTATCGACATATAACTCTAGAATGAGTAAATGAGGATATGTAAACCCACTTGATCATCATATATATATATATGTATAATCATCATATGTATACATAATTGGTATTTTTATAAAAGTCATTGGACATGAGTCTAAGACCGATTATTATTTGTCTAGGTTTCCGTGATTGAAGCACGTACCGTATGACCGAATCGCCGATAACCCGCCTTCCCATATCAACGTGAGTTCATAGCCTCGCACTCTTTTAAATGTTTTATAAATGCTTTATAAACCCGCGAGGGGGATAACATGTTAGTTTTTTTAAAAGTTTGGACACCATTTGTCCCGATTGTTTGTTTATTGATTTGGACCCGAATGATTGAATGACCCGATTGTATGACCCGATAAATGATTAAAGGACCCGATAGATGAAATTACATGGATTATTAAAGTTAGGTTATGTCACTAAAAGTCCCATTAGCATGAAATGTGAACTACCGGGATTTGGTAGACGCTTATGCATTTAATAGTACTATTTGGGGACGATCACCCCAGTTCGCGCCTTGACGGTTGATCCCCGTCGTGCCACATTGATTGGTAAGCGAATTTATGTATGAGAAGATTTCCATAGCGTGACCTTTGTGACGACACGCTACTTTAGATGGGCAAAATTTGTATCGGGTTAGCTACCCCGTTGTTGGTTTAGTAAGGTAACAATGTCATGCGGCTTATAATAATCCAAAAACTAACGAAACACTACTAGACGCTTCGAATTACGATGTATTGCCTGACTAGCAATACAGGGTCATACTAATGATATTATGTTTGTGTTTTGGTTTTCATAACCATATTCATATAACGGTTTTTATTTGATTTTATACAACGTCATAAGACGTATTGTATGATGTTTTTACGACATTGGCTCGTATAATAATTTTTAAGGCAAATGCCTATATTATGATTTTCGATAAGGATTTGTATAAAATGACTTTGGCTATTTTATGGCCTATCAAAACGATTTGTACAAAAATGATTTTCAGTAATACTTTTATACTGATACTATATTGATGGAATTTATTAAACTCTATGAATTCACTCGGCGTTATCGCTGACCTTTTCTTTTAACATGTTTTATCTCAGGTACTTGAAGGTAATTCTCGGGAAGACAACAAGAATTCATGGCCCGCACTTAAACAACATTTTCCATTCAAATACTTTGTAAAACTTTGTATGAAATATAGTGACTTGGGACCGATGTAACTTTGATATTTATGAATGGAAATGCTTTATTAATAAACGACGCGATTTTTATGCGTTGTCTATGATGTGAGTAATGTGCTATCCCGTAACACCAACGAGTCTTCCGCTGTATTGAGTTGTATAAATTTGGGGGTGTTACAGTTTGGTACCAGAGCTCTCGTTATAGAGAACGAAAGATTTTTAAAACCAAGGTTTTGAATAAAACATTTCAAAATCTTTTAACTATAAACATTTTCCTAAAAATGTCTAAAAATCTTTTGACTATAACGGTGCCGAAGAATTCCCGAGTTACCGACAAGACCAAGACTGAGAAGTGTTATTTTAATATATATATATATAACTTGGATTATATAGATATGATGTAATTTTATTACATGATTGTTTGACGATTATTTTGATTTTTATACGAGATATTTATACGATGTCGATTGTCACAAGAAACCCTAAATCCCTTAGTAAATTAATCGAAGCTATTCTCGTAGGAATTCTAGCTATCCTAGATCTAAACCAAGTTGTGGATATTTATGATCCCAACAAATGGTTGATACTCGTAGAAATGTAGATATTAGTTGATTGTGATGTTGAAAAAGAATTGGCGAGATTAAATCTGATATCGATGTCATGACGATCTTTCCTTATAGAGTGGAGTTTGACAAAACATTACCACCTAGAAAGATGTCATCTGATTCGTTGTCACCCAATTCTTAAATTTGAGAATCGAAAGGGCGAATGTTGCACTTGAGGCTGTCATTGGAACCATTACCCAAAAGCCTCATGCCACTAATACCTTTCCGAGAAGTCTAGTTGAATGATCAAGTCATTTCATATTAATGACTCATTTGATAATTGTTGTTGTAAGAGCTAATAGGATTGGAAATTAAGTGTTGATTCATATTGAGATTGTATTGCCTTTACAAGGCCGAAGAATAAGATTGAAAGTATTGGAGAATGAGGTAGAATATATCATTGAGTATAAATTGGTTGAAACTTGAATAAAGTAAAATTTAACCCATATGGAATATGAGATTACTAATAAAGCCGTAAAGTTCTGTGATGGAATTATAAGGTATTAATTGATTGTAGGTTTGTGTTAAGGGTTGTTCCTAGGCCATTGTCCAATAATGAGGATGCCCAGTGTCCAGGAAATAAATTGAAGAAATCTTCTTCTGAATTGGGACCGATGGATCTTCCGGGACATGTGGAACACCTAATGACTCTTGTAGATTAGTATTCATTGTGGTATCTTTTAAAAATCCCTAACTTAACTGAGATATCAGTTGGTAGGATGAGTTCTGAGAATTGTATGACATAGTGACACATAATATGTTACGGTACAATTTTGACTTGTTTGTGATTAATGAAAAAGACTACCTTTGATTGCTAAATCCTACATGTATCGATGTTATCTATCTTTTATTGCTTCATCCTAATGTTCGCATTAGTGATGCAACCATTGAACAAGTACTCATCTTGATTTGAGTTACATTGTGAATTATTCTTTTTGAGTGCCATCAAGGTCATGAACCTCATGATTACTTGGCTAAGCTCATTTCCTATCTTACTATAGTTAGTTCTTGATGAACAACTTTTCATCACTCTTTTACAGATCACTCATTGTTTTTATAAGACAAAACAGTATCCATTAAGAAAAAAAAATTGAATTTTCATCACAATAAGGATTATTCAAAGTGAGATTTATAAGTGATTGATATCAAAATGAAGTTGTTTATGAGACGCGTTGGAAAACCTAATTGTTTTCATAACAAGGAAAATCTTTGTAAATTTATTTTGATTCTTATTTAAGAATTAAGCATGTAAATGTTTTTATTATAAACATGATGATAAAATTTTGACGAACTGAGTATTGCATCGTTGATCTTGAAATTGTATATAGTTGCGCGCCTACATACAATTTGGAATGGACTATGCAAGACTGATTAGTAGTCACCATAAAACTAATGAATAAACACTACATTTTCTTTGAGGATTGTGAAAGATTAAAAATTTTAATGAGATCTGCAAGAAGTGAAAAATAAGGACATAATGTTAGGGACACCTACATATGTGCCTGTAGCATCTATTCTTCTAAGTCGAATTTACTCATCTGTGGAATTTGTCTTATTTGACAAATTGATATTCCGTTCTTGTCCAATTCTCCCGTAGTGAGATTCTTAGGAAAAGTATCTGATTACCGAGTGTTGATACCCGACTGGATGTATCGACATTCCTATCATTTCTTTTGATTTGGTTTCATTTGAATGACCTGGGTAACGATCCGAGGAGCTTTCGAATGCGTACTCAAATTATGAAAACATGGGATATATTCATATTCGTTAAATGTTTTCGTCTGTATTTGATTTGAAATTTCTATCGCGTAGATTATGCGTTGACCTTACTCTTCTTAGTAGTTGTGTCTCCATATATCCTTGAATTTGTGAAGGATTATTAATTATTATTAGTCTTTTGAGAAGTTCACATCTTATCGGCGGTAATGAAACTGGAAAGTTGATAATGCCGGTAGAATGGATTGATTGATTATGACATGACGACATTGTCTTAATTGATGGGAACTCGAGTAGAATTCCCCTAAATGATAAGATGTTGATTATCAAAAGTGATCTAAATAATTCTTGATGGATGATCATATCCTGTATTTAGACTTGAAATTATAACGTGAATGGTTATGAACTAGTTATAGATATTGTAACCTAGAAGAACCTAATATGAATTTATTAAAGGATGTTTATCTTATCTGAAACTTTAGGAGGTATTTATTGATGAATTACCTAGACTTTTGCCATTAAGGCAAGTTGAAATTGACATTGATTATATTTCCGGTGCTGCACTTGGGGCTTGTGCACTGTACGTCAGCACCATCTGAATTTAAGGAATTACTGTACAATTGAGAAAGTTATCGGAGAAAGATTTTATTATACCAAGCCTGTCATCCTGAAAAGCTATGGTGTTATCTTTCCTTATATTTATAGATTTCTGTGACTGAGTAAATTGACAATCGAAAACGATATCCATAACTCGAAATGGAAGAATTGTTCGATCATTTACAAGGTTCTAGCAAATTTGATCCATAGCATGGTTATCATCAACTTCGCATCTGCGAAAGAGATTATCTATTCCAATCACTACATCCGGTGCTTGTAATGAACATTATGAGTTCCACGTGATGTCGTTTGGATTGACCAATGCACATGTAGTATTCATAAATTTGGTGAATCACGTGTGTAGAATGTAATTTGATAAATTCATGCTCGTGATCATTAAGGACCATTTATTTGTTTATAAGAATAAGAATGAGTTAATAATTATTTATGGATTGCCCTGAATTGGCCGAACGATAAAAACATGTACCTCGAATAATTAACACGTGATTAAAGACTTGAACCTTTACATGATTTAACCATGTGATTAATAGATGATGGAATATATTGACTCTTTAAAAATTAAGAGCCCTTTTAAGACTTTTGATTTTCCCGAAAAGAAATGGAAATATGTTTTGACAAATGTTTTAACAAAGGATTTTTAAAGGGATTATTCCCTTATACACAAACCATTTAACTAAACTTCTGTTTAGGGGTAAATGTTTGTGTATACCTCAAAATAACTTAAGAAGGATTGAGTAAACCATTTATACCATGACTTGAAATTTGAAACGACACTTTTTGCTTTTCAACTAAGAAAATTTTGACCAAAGTATAAACAAAGATTTTCAAACATTTACGAATCTTATTAATTATTTTCGATAAATCAACCAAAAATCTTGTTAATTAAATTCAAATTTATTTTTAAACATTTTATATAATTGGTCGAACTAAGAAATTTAAAACTTTTACGCTTCATAAAAATTAACTAATAATTATTTAATTAATTATAATAATTACCGACGCTTTAGAACGACAGATTGAGTAAAACGGATAAAAATGATAGTAAAGACGAAACTAAAACATAGAAGATATGAAGAAAGAATTTTGAATAAATACGGTTGTGATATTTATTTTATTAGGAGAAAGTGAACGTAATTACTGACGTATTGTATAAAAAGGATAAAGAACCAATTAGGATATATTTCTTAATAATGAAGGTGCAAAATAAATTGCCGAACAATTTAAATATAAACGACGTTTGTAAAAAGGGATAATATAGATTATAAAAGAGGTTCGCGGCTAATGTGAACCATTAAGAATTGAGAAGCCGATTACGTTAAATATTTTAAAGACCACTTATGATTGTCTGAATGTGGAAGATTGTGAGATATAGTTATGTTGGAATTTGTAAGTATAAGTATTCTATTTATATCATTTATGACTAGAAGTATCTTTGTCTGAAGAAGTTGTACTAATGGCAAATTATGAAGGCAGATATCGCCTCATACATTAGTAAACGTCTAGCTATTGCAAAGGTCATCATCTGAATTTGATTCGATTTGGGTCATCGTCGACAGACTGACCAAATCTGCTAATATCATTCCCGTTAATGATAAATGCAAAAGAGTTATGTAAACATAGTGTGCTTGTATCGATCATCTATATATCAAGATCCTCGCTTCGCATCGAATTTCTAGAGATTTGCTCAGAAATCGTTAAAAACGAACCTTGATGAGAGTACTATGTACCACCCCAATCGAAGGGATGAGGTAAAGTAACGATACAAAATAATATAAGTGTTGTTTTATGTTTGAATGATTGACCTTTGGTAATAGACCGTATAATCGTTTTCCTTTGGAGAAATTATCATTTATGATCATCATATTAGGATCGAGATCGAATCTTGTTAGGATCTAAATATTAGAGCATCTTTAAGCAGGAGTTGAGATGAAGACATCCGACATAACACCCATTGTGAGTTGGACATGTCTTTTAGGTTTAAGGTTTCCTATGATGGCGAACCTATCCTTGCAAAATACCCGACCCGCGAGATCTGAAATGATTGTTGAAATTAGGATCTGATTATTGACAGCCGGTAGTGGGCAAGAGGTTATGTGAATGTGAAATGTAGATCTTGAAGTTCCAAATGGGTAGCGAAGTTATGCCACAATTTTTAACCTTGGAAAAAAATGAATTCATGATCTGACAAATCATGGGATATAAGTCCCCGATTGTATGGGACCATTGAGATGATGTAAAAGTTGGGATTGGAAGGCATATAAGCTGGATCTACCCTAGGACTTCAAGGACTGCGTGAATTTTCGTAAATCGAACTTGATGGAATATCTATCAAGCGAGAATCTGATTATTCTTAGTAGAGCTTAGATCGGCGAAAAGTTGCATTCATCAAAAACCCGTGAATATCATGGATAGAGAAAGTAAGTCAACATTTAGCCTGATCTTATTCCCGTAGTTATGTTTGATGAAACTCGCGTATTATAATGGATTACACTTGTGAGAAAAGACCGAGTGTGGAGGAAATACCCACATGGCTTTAACTCTATAAGAAGCGAGTAGTAAGGTAAGATGATCTTTGAGGACAAAGATCCTGTTTAGGGGTAAATGTTGTGACAATCCGTCAATTTATGGTTGATATTTTATTCTCGAATATTATTTAAAAACATTATTTTAATGTTACAATATGAACTCACATATTTTTGGGAAGAAATTTGGATTTACGTCTTGGAGTAGCATCGACTACGTCTAAACCGGAGGATTCAACGTTACGTGCTTACGTTTACATACACCGTCCTTGGTGACAGTCCGACATTTCAGAAAAATAAATTTATCCACGAATATTATTTTGGAGTTTTAAATTTGTGTTGTTTCATAAACTCACAAATTTACGAGAAGAGATTAGGACTTACGATTTTATTTTAACGTCCTTTACGACTAAACCGGAAACCTTAGGATTACGTATTTACGTTTTCGAACTCCGTTTTTGATGAGACAATTTTTATTGGATTCGTTTTGTGACGGTGATTCATAATTTATAAAAACGTTTTTCGTAAAACGACCCGAGGGCACGCAAATCGAGGAAACTAGAATCGAGGAGTACCCGTAAATAAATGGGGATGAGACAAGTGGGAAACTTGTCCCACCCCCATCAAAACCGGCCTAAAGAAGCCACCACACCAATTTGGTGGCAAGTTTCTAGTTAAGTAACTTACACATGTAAGTAAGCTTACAATGTAAGCTTTCCACTTCCAAAACCAACTAGCTAATACCACCATTCTCATTTCTTACATGCAAACCACCCTCAAAATCCTCTCAACTCTCTCACCTAGTTCGTCCCATCCTCCCCAAGAACACCCTCATTTGATCAAAATTAACCACAAAATCCCATGTTATTCATATACATGTTGAAGTCCTTTTGAAGCCCTATTGATTGGTGAAAGTTATAACATCCAAGGAGGAGTTTCTATGGAGTATTATGGCTGATTTTCCACAAGGATTTTATGAAGATTGGTGGTCATGAAGATGGTCTTGGTACATCACAAGTTTCTCCATCCAAATCCATGTTTTGATCACAACCTACATCATCATGGTGGTATAAAGATTGTCCTCCTCAACTTCTTGTTATTTTGATTATGTAAACATGTATTTTATTTCCTATTGTATATATTTATGATGATTATATGATGATAAAAATGTTATGTGGGGATTTGTTGTTGATAATCATGGATAAAAAGGTGAAAAACCATAAGAAACAAGGTTAAAATCTTGGTTAAATTTGATGACTGTATAAAACAGTAAAGAACTATATGGTAATATGATAAAATGATGAAGTAGAATGGATTTACAGTAAGCTATGGGTCTTGTACACATGTGAGAGTTGGCCATGCAATGGAATCATTGTAATGAGTGAGATATGATCAAAACAAGTTTAGGGTATAAATCTGAGGTTACTGTTTTGGACGATTTTTAGAAAATATTTAGAAGATGATTCAACAGTAGCCATAGAAGAGTTAAATGTAGCACATATCATGTAGTTTATGTGATAAAAATTTGAGCTTCTAATTCATTATAGAACTCTATATATGTTAAAAATGGTGAACATGAAGTTAAAAATCAGATTTTTGGAAATAATGTTTATTATTATTATATAAGCACTCACATTATAATATATAAAATGTAAAAATATAAACCCACAACTTATAAAACTTATTTATATAAATGTATAAAAGGTTAATTAAATGGGTAAATTATATAAATGGTGGTAAAATAATATTTATAAGTAATAAAAACTATAAACTTGATTTTTACGACTTTTTCGGCTATCGCCGTGAAATTAACGTTTTTCGCCAAATAAAACTTAGACGACCAAACCCGTCTAATGTAAAGTTTATAAAAGTCATATACTGATGTTTAAGTAACTAATACAAGTAAAAACCGATAAAACCCGAACTATAAGAAATACGGACGTTAACGGACTAAATTAACGTTATTGGACTAATAATACAACAAAAATGGACTAGAACACTTATAAACTTATTATTGGACTTAACCCATTTGGGCCCAACTTGAAAGTGTATGTACTGATAATATAAGTATAACAAGGATTAAAACAAGTTAAGGAACTTATATAAGTTTATTGGACTTAAAACGCGTAAATAGGTAAAACGAGGAAAACTAGTATAAAAGTTATCGACATATAACACTAGAATGAGTAAATGAGGATATGTAAACCCACTTGATCATCATATATATATATATATATATATATATATATATATATATATATATATATATATATATATATATATATATATATATAATCATCATATGTATACATAATTGGTATTTTTATAAAAGTCATTGGACATGAGTCTAAGACCGATTATTATTTGTCTAGGTTTCCGTGATTGAAGCACGTACCGCACGACCGAATCGCCGATAACCCGCCTTCCCATATCAACGTGAGTTCATAGCCTCGCACTCTTTTAAATGTTTTATAAATGCTTTATAAACCCGCGAGGGGGATAACATGTTAGTTTTTATAAAAGTTTGGACACCATTTGTCCCGATTGTTTGTTTATTGATTTGGACCCGAATGATTGAATGGCCCGATTGTATGACCCGATAAATGATTAAAGGACCCGATAGATGAAATTACATGGATTATTAAAGTTAGGTTATGTCACTAAAAGTCCCATTAGCATGAATTGTGAACTACCGGGATTTGGTAGACGCTTATGCATTTAATAGTACTATTTGGGGACGATCACCCCAGTTCGCGCCTTGACGGTTGATCCCCGTCGTGCCACATTGATTGGTAAGCGAATTTATGTATGAGAAGATTTCCATAGCGTGACCTTTGTGACGACACGCTACTTTAGATGGGCAAAATTTGTATCGGGTTAGCTACCCGTTGTTGGTTTAGTAAGGTAACAATGTCATGCGGCTTATAATAATCCAAAAACTAACGAAACACTACTAGACGCTTCGAATTACGATGTATTGCCTGACTAGCAATACAGGGTCATACTAATGATATTATGTTTGTGTTTTGGTTTTCATAACCATATTCATATAACGGTTTTTATTTGATTTTATACAACGTCATAAGACGTATTGTATGATGTTTTTACGACATTGGCTCGTATAATAACTTTTAAGGCAAATGCCTATATTATGATTTTCGATAAGGATTTGTATAAAATGACTTTGGCTATTTTATGGCCTATCAAAACGATTTGTACAAAAATGATTTTCAGTAATACTTTTATACTGATACTATATTGATGGAATTTATTAAACTCTATGAATTCACTCGGCGTTATCGCTGACCTTTTCTTTTAACATGTTTTATCTCAGGTACTTGAAGGTAATTCTCGGGAAGACAACAAGAATTCATGGCCCGCACTTAAACAACATTTTCCATTCAAATACTTTGTTAAACTTTGTATGAAATATAATGACTTGGGACCGATGTAACTTTGATATTTATGAATGGAAATGCTTTATTAATAAACGACGCGATTTTTATGCGTTGTCTATGATGTGAGTAATGTGCTATCCCGTAACACCAACGAGTCTTCCGCTGTATTGAGTTGTATAAATTTGGGGGTGTTACAAATATGCAAGCATATTATGTTGATATTTGAATTCCAACACAGCAGCAGCAGGTCTAAACTTTGGCGCCATTGATATAAGTAAAAAGATTTGAATAAAGGTAAAACGGTAGTGTGTAAAATATGTATGTGAAACAAATAATGCAAGTTGCCCTGTACAAGATATGGTGAGTCAGATATATAGTAAAAATAAGTGGGACGTGATTAGTTGAAAAATGAGGTAAGTGAGAAAATTTCTCAAAAGTCATCATGAAAATCTTTGAAAAATTACAACTTATCTCATACCAATTAAAGAAAATAACCACTCCCCAAAAATTACGGCTCAAAATATCGTAAAAGTAACAACTAGGTAGGACCCTAGTAGTTTTCCACGGTCAAAATTTTGTCAGCGGCAACAGCTATATTTGTCAGCGGATAAAATTACTTTGTCTAGGGCTAAAAGTGTGTTTGTCTGTGGATAAAATGTGTTTTTTAGGAGGTCAAAATAAAAAGAATAAAGAAAAATAAAAGACATAACAAAGATAATTAATCCTAAGAGAGTTATCTTATCTTCAAAAAGACTGAGTTTTGCAAGCACTGTTCAATCACACACACTTTCTTACACAAGATAGATATGAGTGTCCTCAAGTGTCCCTTGCTCACAAAGTCCAAAAGTATGAAGTTATCTCATATAATATCTTTTTAACTCCCAATTAAACCCAAAAATATATAACCAAGTCTCCCAAACCAACCATCCCAATTCTAGGTCTAAATGTCTTGGCAGCATGCATGCAAAATATATTACGTGCATGCTACAGTGCCTTGAAAATTAGAAATTTTGTCATATTAAGAAAAACACGACATCATAACTTCTAACCCCCAATCACCTGTGGACACAATCTATAATTATGGTAAGAGCATTGTAAGAATATCCAAGAGCCTAAAGGTTATCCTAAACCTCCCCTTAAATTATGCGCAAATATATATGTGGCAAAATATTTATTTTAAGATAGGAATGGAAATTTTCCAACCATCATAAATAAACCTTTTGGCACATTCCTTTAGTCCATAAGAAACTCTGTATCCATATTTACAATTTCCCTACATGCCTGCACTGTTAAAAGCTATCATCGGCTTCTTTCCACTATGTCAGCGGATAGAATACCTTTGTCAGTGGATAGAAAAAAAAGTAGAAAATGTAACTTTTACAAAAACTAACAAGAGTACACATCTTGTACATACTTCACATCAGTTTCAAAAACCACATAATTTATGGATTGATCATTCCAAAACTTGAAACCCGGTATTGAAATCTCCCAACATAAAAAGGTTTAGTTAAAAGATCAGACACATTTTTCTCTGTGTTTATTTTATTTGAAAATATCAAACGTTTTTCAAAACAATCCCTTATAAAATGATGCCTGATTTCTATGTGTTTGGTTTTAGAATGATGTACATGATTCTTAATAATTCACAATGTACTGTTATTATCTACAAAAATCTTAGTATGCATAAAATTGTACCCATAATCTAAAAGCTGATTTTGAATCCATAGCACTTGCCCACATCATGCAGCAGCTGCTACATACTCAACCTATATTGTTGAATTGGCTACCATAGTTTGCTTCTTGCATTACTAAGATATAAGTCTGCTTCCAAAGAATTGACATCCACCAGTTGTGGACTTTCTATCCTCATTATCACCACCATAATCACTGTGTAAATAGCCAATAAGCTCCAATGGAGAGTCTCTAGGATACCATAATCCCAATGTTGGAAAACATCTAAGGTACCTAAAAATTCTCTTGACAGCATGAAGGTGACATTCCTTGGGAGTCACTTGATGACGTGCACATGCACATACTGCAAACATAATGTCAGGCCTTGAAGCTGTGAGATACATCAATGATCCAATCATTGATCCATAATGCCTAACATCAACTTCCTTTCCATCTCCAAGCTTTCCCCAGGGATATTCCCTATCCATGGGTGTGCTAGCTCGTTTCTCATGGGATGAGAAACCAAACTTCTTCAAAATTTCAGCCACATATTTGTCTTAAGAGATAAAAATACCATCTTCTTTCTGCTGAACTTGTAAACCAATAAAAAAGTTAATCTTTCCCATGGCACTCATCTGAAATTTATCTGTTATAAGCTTTGAGAAATCATCACTCATCCTTTGGTTGGATGAACCAAAGATGATATCATCAACATAGACCTGAACAAGTAGAAAATCCTTCCCTTTCTGCTTGGTGAATAAAGTCTAATATATGGTGCCCCTCTTAAAGCCATTTTCCACCAAGTATGTGGAAAGAGTACCATACCAAGCTCTAAGGGCCTGATGAAGGCCATACATTGACTTTTTCACTCTATAAACCTTGTTTGGATGCTCAGGATCTTCAAAACCGGGAGACTGCATCACATAAACTTCTTCTTTCAGTGTGTCATATAAAAAGGAACTCTTCACATCCATTTGGTAGACTTCTTGGAGAATAAACCTAATGATCCTGAGTCTGGACCAAACTGGCTGTTTGATTTGGAGCCGTTGTCTAGATCCATGAATTATATGTTTTTAACTAATCCAGATGTTTGGAAGCACCTATTGTTGATAATGCATGTATACAGGTCAATGAGATTAAAGGATCACATGCAGATGAACCCACTCCTTCTTTCAACTTTATCAACATACCCATTTAGAGTGAAGAGTTCATTAAAGCATCTACTGCTACAAAAGAAGAGGAAAGAAAGCAACAAGTGGAGCCACAAGTTGATGAAACAATGAATCTTCATCCGCTGACAACTCTATACCAGTCTATGACACTTTAGATTCAGCCGCTGACAGCTGGCTTTCATCCTCTAACAAAACTATTCTTGAACTTGTTGAAGATCCCATACCCAAAGAAGGTGTCAGTGGCCACGTTCCAGCCGCTGACTACATATCTCCTATATCAAGTGGGCATGAAAGTAGTGATGAAGGGAATCTTGGCAATTGGAATCCACAATTCATGACAACATAATATTTGGGAGATGAATTCTTACAAAGGTGGCTAAAATTCATTCTCCCACTCAAATAATTAGTGATATTGATATTCCTTTTCAAAATAGGGGAAGAAGAAGATTCATGGTGGATTCATTGCTAATATACATAAGAAGGATGATACTCCTTTTGTTCAAGAATGTTTGTTTTTGCCTGTTTTCTCTCTCAAGCAGAACCAAAGAAGATTTTTGATGCTCTTAAAGAAGAAAACTAGGTTGAAGCAATGAAATATGAGCTTCATCAGTTTGCAATACAAGATGTTTGGGAACTTGTGGAGTGTCCCAGACATGTTAGACCTATTGGAGCACGTTGGGTTCTTAGGAACAAGAAAGATGAGAGAGGTATTGTGATTAGAAACAAGGCAATGTTGGTTGCTCAGGGATATACACAAGAAGAAGGTATAGATTATGAAGAGGTTTTTGCACCTGTTGCCATAATAGAAGTAAATAGGATTTTCCTAGCCTATGCTTCCTACATGGGTTTCAAAGTCTACCAAATAGATGTGAAGAGTGCCTTCATGTATGGCCCAATCAAAGAAGAAGTTTATGTGATGCAACCTCCTGGTTTTGAAGATCCTGAGCATCCAGACAAGGTTTATACAGTGAAAAAGGCAATGTATGGCCTTCATCAAGCCCCTAGAGCTTGGTATGGTACTTTCCACATACTTGGTGGAAATTGGCTTTAAGAGGGGCACCATAAATCAAACTTTATTCATCAAGCAGAAAGGAAGGATTTTCTACTTGTTCAGGTCTATGTTGATGATATCATCTTTGGTTCATCCAACCAAAGGATGAGTGGTGATTTCTCAAAGCTTATGACAGATTAATTTCAGATGAGTGCCATGGGACAGATGAACTTCTTTCTTAGTTTACAAGTTTAGTAGAGAAAAGATGGTATTTTTATATCTCAAGAAAAATATGTGGCTGAAATTTTAAAGAAGTTTGGTTTCATCCCTTGAGAAATGAGCTAGCACACCCATAGATAGGGAACATCCCTTGGGAAAGCTTAGAGATAGAAAGGAAGTTGTTGTTAGGCATTATAGATCAATGATTGGATCATTGATGTATCTCACTGCTTCAAGGCCTGACATTATGTTTGCAGTATGTGCATGTGCACGTCATCAAGTGACTCCCAAGGAATGTCACGTTCATGTTGTCAAGAGGATTTTTAGGTACCTTAGATGTTTTCCAACATTGGGATTATGCTATCTTAGAGACTCTCCATTAGAGCTTATTGGCTATTCAAACAGTGATTATGGTGGTGATAATGGGGATATGAAGTCCACAAATGATGGATGTCAATTACTTGGAAGTAGACTTATATCTTGGCATTGCAAGAAGCAAAGTGTGGTAGCCAATTCAATAACTGAGGCTGAGTAACTAGCAGCTGCTGCCATGTTGTGGGAAAATGCTATGGATTCAAAATCAGCTTTTGGATTATGGGTACAATTTTATGCATAATAAGATTTTTGTAGATAATAACAGTACATTGTGCATAATTAAGAATCCTATTCATCATTCTAAAAGCAAACGCATGAATACCAGGCATCATTTTATAAGAGATTGTTTTGAAAAAGTTTTGATATTTCCTGATAAAATAGACACAGAGAAAAATGTGTCTAATCTTTTAACTAAACCTTTTGATGTTGGGAGGTTTCAGTACTTGGTTTTAAGTAATGGAATGATCAATCCATAAATTATGTGGTTTTTGAAATTGATGTGAAGTATGTACAGGATGTGCACTGTTGTTTGTTTTTGTAAAAGTTAGATTTTACACTTTGTTTTTATATCCACTGACTAACGCATTCTATCCGCTGACATAGTGGAAAGAAGCCGCTGACAACTTTTATGGTAGTTGTGTGGTTTTCCATCTAACAATGCAGGCATGTAGGGAAATTTTAAATATGGATACAGAGTTTCTTATGGACTAAAGGAGTGTGACAAAAGGTTTATTTATGATGGTTGGAATGTTTCCATTCCTATCTTGAAATAAATATCTTGTCACATATATATTTGCGCATAATTTAAGGGGAGGTTTAGGATAACCTTTAGGCTCTTGGGTACTGTTAGAATGCTCTTATCACAATTCTAGATTGTGTCCACAGGTGAGTGGGGGTTAGAAGTTATGATGCCATGTTTTTCTTAATATGGTGGAATTTCTAATTTTCGAGGCACTGTATCATGCACGTAGTTTATTTTTCATGCATGCTGCCAAGAAATTTAGACCTAGAATTAGGATGGTTGGTTCGGGAGACTTTGGTTATATATTTTTGGGTTTACCTAGGAGTTACAAAGATATTATATGAGATAACTTCATTCTTAAGGACTTTGTGAGCAAGGGACACTTGAGGACACTCATATCTATGTTGTTTAAGCAAGTGTGTGTGATTGGACAGTGCTTGCAAAACTCTTTCTTTTTAAAGATAAGATAACTCTCTTAGGATTAATTATCTTTGTTAGGTATTTTATTTTTCTTTATTCTTTTTATTTTTTACCTCCAAACAAAACACATTTTATCCACAGACAAACACTTTTTTTCCTTAGACAAAGTAATTTTATCCGCTGACAAATATAGCCGTTGTCGCTGACAAAATTTTGACCGTTGTAAACTACTAGGGTCCTACCTAGTTGTTACTTTTATGATGTTTTGGGGAGTAGTTATTTTCTATTATTTGTATTAGATAAGTTGTAGTTTTTTATAGATTTTCATGATTACTTTTAAGAAAATTTGTCACTTACCTCATTTTTCAACCAATCACGTCCCACTTATTTTTACTATATATTTGGCTCAACATATCTTGTACAGGACAACTTGCATTATTTGTTTCACATACATCTTTTACATACTACCCTTTTAACTTCATTCAAAGCTTTTTTACTTATATCAATGGCGCCAAAGTTTAGACTTGCTGATGTTGTGTTGGAATTCAAAGATCAACATAATATGCTTACATATTTGACTACTGACAGAGCACAACCTCAATACACACAAATGATAGAGTATTTGTTGGCTTCTCCATTAAGGTATGCTTTAACTCATGCTCCTATCATCCCTCTCACACACATCAAATAGTACTGCTAGTTCCATAACAGTTGATGGAGTGACTAGAATAGAGGGCATCATCCATGGGAAACAATGGGTGGTCACTGAGGATTTGGTTCACCAAGCTTTGCATCTTAATGATGTTGATGGCGTTGTCACCCTACCCAAGGAGTTGCTACATGAAGGCCTTTAAGGCTTGGGGTATAGACTCTCCCCAACAGGGAAAATAAAAAAATATTCTAAGGGTCAATTCCCCCCAGCCTGGAAGTTTTTAATACATGTCCTTCTACAATGCCTTAGTCCCAAATGCTTCATTCAATGAAATCAACCTTTCAATCGGGAGTACTAATGGGCAAGCTTATAATTTTTCAAAAATGATTTTTGAAGGCGTGTTGCACAACAAGGGTAGCAAGATGACTCTTGCTTACCCAAGGTTTTTACAAATGATTTTTGATCTCCAAGGAGATTGTGGTAGGGATCATGAAATTTTTTATGAGATCCATGCACAAAAGAAAAAGATTTTCATTACCCTTAACACAGAACCATATGCACCACATATTTCTCTGACACCTCCTATGCTTATTGTCATTGAAGCAACTTTACACAAACAACCTCAACCAGAACCCCAACTAACCCCTGAACCAGAACCACAACATGAACAACCACCACCTTCACCACCACCACACCCTGAACCAGTTCCTACAGCCACTAACATTTCTATGTCAACCGCTGACACTTCTATCATAGCCTCTGACACCACTCAAATAGACCTAAACACCTCTTCTGAATCCCCACCACAACATTTCCACCTTTCCAAAACACAAAGGACTACTGGGGGTTTTCCCTTGGTGGTCCTACACATAAATCAGAGAGAACCACCACCACAAGTGTGGTTGGTAACATGGGGGTGGCTGGACCTATTGACCCTATTACAGGTCAAGACATGTCCACTGTATCTAAGTCCACCACCATGCCCCATGATTCCTCATTAGGGATTGAGTTTCCTAGTGTGGATGAGGGCAACATGCAACCATTATCTAACTTGGCATTGATGGGACTCTACATGAGCTTGCAAAAGCAAACTGCAGAGTTTGTACAAAAATTGACAGCCCAAGACATTGAACTCAATACTTCGAGGGAGAGGATTGTAACATTGGAGTCTAGACATAGATTTGTTATAGAGGATTCTTCCAATGGAGAGGATGAACAACCAACAGAGCCCTTCATTGCCAGTGATAAAAGTTCAAAAGAGGGGTCTTTTGGTGAGTTAGAAATAGTTGCTGCTCTTACAGAGATGAAGTAACAAGAGCAAGAGTAATTTTTGATTCATCCAAGGTGTCTCTGGTTACACCTAAGCAGCTATCATTTATGGAGTTGATGAAACAACAAGAAACAGGGTCAGCCACTGATAAGTCCATTCTACACGCAAACACTTTAATGGTAGCCACTGACAGACCTATAGATGTATCCCAACCATCTTTGGTGATTAAAGAAGTTTCTTCACATATATTCCCATCTACTTTGCCTACTATAGATCAAAAGGATAAAGGAAAAGCCAAAATGGTAGAAGTAGAGTTCCTTAAGAATGATGTGCAAGTAAGAAGGGGACTTAGGAAAAGGAATATAGAAGCTTAGATTAGCTTAGAATCTAAGTGTTTGAGGTGAGATAGTGATAGTGATGAAGAATAGAGTAGTGGTCATGGTTCTATTGTTGTTATGGAAGAAGAACCAAAAAATTGGAGTATGGTTAGGGTGAGGCAGGCTTGGAAAAACTTCAGCAATTGAAGAAACAGGTTGATTTTGATATGCCTGCTGTTCCAAACATGTATTTCAAATGGGAAGAAGCTTGCATAGATAACCGAGACATGACTATAACTGAGAAAATTTGGGGGTTAGAAATTTTATTAAGAGTTTAGAAGGATTGCAAGATCATCTTGGAGCATAGGGCAAACAGGATGCTTTACAAGAACAAGACAACAAGAAGGGAGCTGTATTATATGCTTCTTAGGTGCCACCAAACAGGGTGGACTTATACAAATCTAAGAAAGATCTTCTTTGAACATTTAAAGTATCTTGCCTTTCCTATTTGGGAACGTGTTTGTGAGGAAACACATTCAAGATTCTTTCTGTTGAGAGACGGGAAGAAATTGAAGAGGAGTTGAAGATAAAGAAGGCATCTATCACTCCTAGACCAGTGAAGAAATGAGAATTTTTTTTGTTTCCAGCCTTTAATCCCTATGATGCAAGGCTTAATGATGCAGTTTTGAAGAAGAACATGGAGCTTTCACCCTTAGAAGCTTCTGACATTGCAGTTGTGGTACCTCTTGATTTCAGAAACCCAATTGTGAAGTATGAAGAAGATTCTATAGGTTTTTGGAAGGTCACCAGGTATGGTGATAAGGTACATGTCTTCACTTCTCTTGTTTCTTTGTTTGCAAGTATGGACATAGAATATTTGGAGACTTTATGGGGGTTGAGGAAGGAGAAATATGATGTTGAGGCTCCTTCTTCATTTGGTGGTATTAAAATATGGACAACATTCAAGAGAATGTTTGCACACGATGAAGCAGATCCAATTTGGTTGGATCTTGATGATTTGAGTGGCTTGGAATGGCGTTTCTATTCAGCTGTTGGTGTATACTATCTCTGCACTTTAAAGTTTGTTGAGTATTTATTGATAGACAGGGTTTATCCACTGTCACAAGACTTATTAAAGAAGATGGTTGGTACCAAGCTCAAGGTTGACTACACAAGTGACGTTGGCATTGACTTTTTGAAGTTTATTCATTCCTAGATCAAAGAAGAATAGGTTTATTTGTAATAATACTCTCTACATTCTGTTTTTATTCAGAAACTTGATGATCGAGATAAATATCAAGTTTAGGGGAGGATTGTTAGGAATAAAATTAGCCAAGTCATCTAGCCGCTGACACATTGCATCAAGCCGCTGCATAGTGTTATCAAGCCGCTGACAGTATAGGCGCAGACAAGAAGTATCAAGCCGCTGTCACGACTTATTAGCTATTAAAGTCAACACGTTTTGTTAAGTTAGGAAGATATGCATGAATCGTATTTTGTTATGTTTATCTTATTTGTCTTCCTAGAATAGTTGATACGATAGCTTTGTGTACAAGGCTCCTTATGTGTATAAAAGGAGGCCTTAGGTTTGATGCTTGATACTTTCAATCACCTTTGTTCACCATTATTATTATCAATCGAAGTTAAAAGTTTGATATACGTGTTTTGTTATTTGTTCTTTGTGCTAAGTATTAATTCCGCATAATACTTAGTTTGTCGAATACACAAAGTTTCTCTAACGTATTATACTTGAACTAATCTCGATAATACATATGCTTAATCATTCTAAGTTAGGGATCAACAAGTGGTATCTACAAACCCTAGATGGGACAAAGAAGGTTTGTTTTTGTAACAACTAAACTAATCGATCAACATAAAGGAGTATATTGTTTGAGTATGTATAAAACAAGGAGAACAATGACATTCACGTGACCTGTAAAGAAAGTAACGTGAGTTTGGTTTTGATGAGCAGACATGTACTATTCGAAGTTTAGAGGTAATGCTTGGTTACTTTATACATTACTTCGTTCACATGATGTCAAGTGAATATATGAAAGAGACATGTGTTTAAGAAAGGGAGCTGATATATTATCAGCAAGTAATGTCTACTTTTTAGTGGTCCTTGGTACAAACAGTATAGATACAAGGATATATATTTTTCTTCATTCGGTGGCCCATGTTGCAAACATAAGAAAGGTATGTACAAACTTCACATGTATCTGCTTGTATTATTCAATTGATAAAAGTTACTTGTGGGCCAATTGTCAAAGAGAAAAAGGCGGAGTTTATATTGGTCGTGACATGCTGCTAAGGATTTGTTAAAAGTTAGACATGGGATATGCAAAGTATGGTAATAAAGTGGTACGATGGGGTAAGATTCTAGCCACTTTCATATTTTTAGCCGTTGTCATTTGGATTATAGCCACAAATGGTGTCTGGGGTAACCTTAGTCACTGACAATATACATTTTATCCGCTGACAGTTGTATTGTTGTCCTAGATATTGTTTTTATCCGCTGACGAATGTTGTCCGATATTGGACAACACATGCAGTTAGGATATTGGACAAATAAGGATGTTGGATGAAAGGGAATTTGCTGCTGTTTAGAATTTTGGTTAGGTTTTAGCACACAAAACGAGATGGTTACACACACAGGTACATGGGATCTATGATTTTATACATGATATCATTATGATATTTATGGCTTGGATATTTGTCTTAGAAGAAGTATATGATTAAGGGGAAGAATGTTTATGATACAACTGATGTTTGAAGTAGTTTTTCGTGAGTTTGTATTCTATCATATCTTAAAGTAGTGATTATCAGCACTAACTTTAAAGATAAGTTGTTTGTTCTTACACGGTTGGTGACGTAGACTTGTGATATCTAGAAAATTAGGGTTGCTGTCACTTGAAGGAGTTACATTATCGTGCTCAGTGTCTCATATTAAGATGAGGATTTTGACAAGGGATCGAGGTCTGCTCATATCCCAAAACTATGAGCTTGGAGTCACGTATTTAGTACAAGACATGAACACAGGTTTGGGTTATTCTACTTCTACATCAGGAATATTATATTTATTTTTGTTCAAGGTCATTACACAAGGCCTACATTTGGATAATCTTCAATTGCATACATTTGTTCCTTCTCTATTTGATATGACAAAAAAGGGAAGATATAGATGCTTAAATTGAGGGGAAGCAATTTGAGGGTGATGTACCATATACAAGAGATACACAAGGAGTTTTGCCGACATCAACTAGGGAAAGATTGTTGGGTCTAAAAAGTTGATGTGGTAGAAACTCAAACGAAGAAAACATGAGAACATTTGTTCTGGCCGCTGATATACAGTGTCTAGCCGTTGACAAATGTTTAGCCGCTGATGGAATTCTCTTTAGGATAGATATTCAAGTATATTGTTTGTCTAAATAGAATATTTTAATGTTTATTTGATCTTATCTCTTGTAAAACCTGATCATTACACTATAAAAGGAACCAAGGGTCTTAGGTTTTATTCATTCACTCATTCATAATTTAAACCTAAGTCATATGTGTGTTCAAGGTCTGGGATTAATGTATACATGCCTAGAGGTTGTTTACTACTGATTAATACAAGCAATCATTTGGAAAAACTTCATCTTGTTCTTGTTATATAAGACCTTGTTTAACGTTTTTCATTCTATTCCTCCTTGATTCAATCAAGTGAATGAGATTCGTTCCTAGCAGCTTAAGGATCTAGGAATCTTAGTATTCCACAATCTATACCTTCTTCCCGTGTATATCCCTGAGCAACCAACCTTGCCTTGTTTCTAATCACAATACCTCTCTAATCTTTCTTGTTCTTAAGAACCCAACGTGCTCCAATAGGTCTAACATGTCTGGGACACTCCACAAGTTCCCAAACATCTTGTATTGAAAACTGATGAAGCTCATCTTGCATGGCTTCAACCTATATTTCTTCTTTAAGAGCATCAAAAATCTTCTTCGGTTCTGCTTAAGAGAAAAAATAGGCAAACAAACATTCTTGAACAAAAGGAGTATCATCCTTCTTATGTATATTAGCAATGAATCCACCTTGAATCTTATTTTTCCCCTAGTCTGAATAGGAGTATCAATATGACCAATTATTTAAGTGGGAGGATGAATTTTAGCCACCTTTGTAAGAATTCCTCCCCCAAATATTGTGTTGTCATGAATTAGGGATTCCCAAATTTCCAAGATCCCCTTCATCACTACTTTCATGCCCACTTGATATAGGAGATATGTTGTCAGCGGCTGGAACGTGGCCACCGACACCTTCTTTGGGTAAGGGATCTTCAAGAAGTTCAAGAATATTTTTGCCAAAGGATGAAAGCCAGCTGTCAGCGGCTGAATCTAAAGTGTCAGCGACTGGTATGGAGTTTTTAGCGGATGAAGATTCATTCACCATTTCATCAACTTGTGGCTCCACTTGTTGCTTTCTTTCCTCTTCTTTTGCAGCAGAAAATGCTTGAATGAACTTACTCCAAATTCGTATGTTGATAAAGTTGAAAGAAGGAGTGGGTTCATCTGCATGTGATTCTTTAATCTCATTGACCTATATACCTGCATTATCAATAATCGGTGCTTCAAAAACATCTGCATTAGTTATAGGCATATAATTCATGGATCTAGACAACAGCTTCAAATCCAACAACCAATTTGGTCCAGACTCAGGATCACTAGGTTTACTCTCTAAGAAGTCAACATGAATATTTTCTATGAGAATCCTAGACTTCTTGTTATAAACATATACCCCTTGCTATTCATGGAGTATCCCATGAAATATCCCTCATCACATTTTGAATTAAACTTGCCTAGGTTATCACTAGTATTTATTGTTACTACATGACATCCAAAGGGCCTAAAGAAGTCTATATTTGTCTTCCAATGCCAAATTAGTTCATAAGGAGTCTTATTGTGGGACTTATTGACTAAGGATCTATTTTAAACATAACATGCAGTGTTCACAGCCTCAGCCCAGAAAGCAATGGGTAAACTAGCATTTGCCAACATGGTTCTAGCTGCTTCTGTAAGTGTTCTATTTCTTCTTTCAGCTACACCATTCGGATGTGGAGTTCTTGCTATACTAAACTCCCTAGAGATTCCGTTATTGACACACAAGGCATCTAAAAGGTTGTTTTTAAACTCTCTACCATTATCACTTCTAAGAATATTAACTTCATATACTTATTTCTTTTCCATTTGAGTAATGAAGTTGATTAAAGTCTTAGCAGTGTCACTTTTCTCTACCAAAAAGAAGGTCAAAGTAAACCTAGAATAATCATCAGTAATGACAAAACAATAAGATTTACCATTGAGACTTTCCATATTGGTTGGACCAAATAAATCATATGTAGTAAGTGAAGTGGTTTAGAACTAGAATGCACACTCTTAGACTTACATGAGGCCTTATGTTGCTTGCATTTAAGACATGCAACACAATTATGATCATTGTGGAATGCTTTTGAGGGAAATCCTCTTAAAAGATCATGTCTCACAAGTCTATTCATGTTTTTAAAGTTTATATGCCCTAGTCTTCTGTGCTATAAGTTACTTTCATCTACTGAAGCCTTAGCATAAAGACATGACAAGTTGTTGTTCATTTTAATGCCATTGAGATTAACATTATAAACGTCTTTGTGTCTAGGTGTTTAAACTAAATGAACTTATCAGTAGGAATCTCAAAATCCTTACTTAACACCAAACATTCAATGTCAGTAAAGAGAAATTTGTTCTTGTTGTCACACACTTGTGACATACTAAACAAATTATAATCAAGTTCTTCACAAGAAAAACTTCTTCAAATTTAAAATTATTGGTGATAAGAGCACCTTTACCAGATATTGTCCCAAATCCTCCACCAAAGTACACTTTATCACCATCAGAAATAGGAGTGAAATTTGTCAAGTAATCCTCCTTTCCCGTCATGTGCCTAGAGCATCCATTGTCCCAATATCCATGATCATTGACCTGCTTTTGAATGCCCTGCACATAAAGAAAACAAATTAGTTTTCTTTGGGAATCCAAGCCTTTACAGACTTGGATTCATGTGGTTGTTCAACAAGAATTGACTTATTCCTTGTAACAACCCCATGTTCGTCCCTTTGTACCCTAAACAACCAATTTGTTCCAATAGGTTTAGTAATGACCTTTTCAAGAAATTTAAATCTATTACAGGTCCTAGAAACACCATTAAAATTAGGTTTTTGTTCTTGTTTAGGTCTCCATGTTAAGCTGGATGAGGCCTTAGACCCTTTTCCCTTAGGTTTCAAATACCTATCATTACTTGGTTTAACATAAAGTCTGACAGTAGCTAGTTGTGGCATTTTCATACCAAACCTAGATTTTTCAGCGCCTTGTTTTGTCCTGTTAGTGGATAGATTGTTCCTGTCAGCGGCTAAATTAGGGTTTGCTACAGAAACCCACTGTTTGTTAGACCAAGTGTTAGTATTTTGAAAGGGCCTTTGTCCATGGATATTAGCTTCATTAGAGAAGAAAGGAGTTGGTCTTGTGGCCTATGGGGGCTTGGTTGGATAAAAGTTCTAGGGTTGACCATGGTTGACCTATTGCCAGCGGATGAAGTGTATCCACTGACATAATTATAGGCCAAATGTGAGAAGCTCCCACATGAGTAACAAGCCTTTTTGGACACAAACTTAGGCTTAGACTGATAAAATCCTGTTCCATTAACATTTGCTTGACTTTGAGGTGACCTAGGTTTCCTATACATCTCTACATACTTAACACTATGTTTTTTTAGTTGTTGAGTCAAGATTAACAATTTTACCAGTATTAGGGTTAGTCACAACAATGGGTTTTAGGTCAACAGTGTCATCACTAAGCAGTCCATCCTTAACAAACTGAAAAGGATTGGCTACTTTACATTGTTCTAGGTCTGTCACCTTCTTCTTATATTCCTCAACTGGAGTAAGAACTCGAGGTGGAGGAATAAATTCCTCCACTTGGAATTCTGGCAAGCCAGTCCAAGAAAGGTCTTTCCCTTGAGGAACCCCATACAAATTTCCTGCTGGAGGTGGAACAACAACAAATTCTTTCATCCCAATACCAGTCATGTCTCTAGGGTCTCTCTGTTCACTTACACATTTTTCTAAAAGAGCACTGGCTTGATCAAACTTTTCAAAATTAATCCCTACATCATTTTTAGCTTTAATGGCCTCATCTAATTTAAGTTACAATTCAGCCCTAGATTTCATGAGAGAATCCCTGGCCTCATTACTTACTTTTATATCTCCAGTTAAAGCAATTATTTGATCTTTAAGATTAAATTCCATTTTCTTATATTCTTCCACCATCCCATTAGATTGAGCAAGACCCCTTTTATACTTTTCAAGCTTGATTTCTACATAAAAAACATCTGATTTTAATTTTAAAACTTGTTTATTAAGTTTTTCAGTGTTTTGCCTGCAACCCTTACTACAAAAAGCATCATCATATACCTCACTATCTGATCAAGAGGAAGATTTGGCCATAAGAGCGTATTGAATATGCTCTTCTTTCTTCTCAGATACCAGTGCTTGATTCTGCTTCACATCATTTTCCATAAAGCTCCAATCCCATCCAAGACCATCAATCCATTGCATGGCAACCATAGCTTTTATCTCAACACCTTCAACCTTAATGATTTGACTTGATCTCTTTCCAGCATCATTCCTACGTGGAGATCTGCATTCCCTCATAAAATGCCCCATTCTATGACAATTATAGCATTCAACTTTGGATTTATCAAGTCCAGTAGTTTCTTTGCTATTAAAATGTCATCTTCCTACCAAATCTCTTATTCCACCTATTGACTCTATACTGCTAAGTGCCATATTCTACTTGATATTCATCTCTTTAAGATAAATATCACTGATTTGCTCAAGATCTTCATAAGAGACTGGAGAACCATTGGGCAAAGCAGCAATATATGCACATACAGTATCCAAGTCAATTCTAGCTGGTATAAGACTTTGTGAGCCAACATTGTATGTGTCCGTGGCTGATGGAGTTGAGCCGCCGACATGTGAGTTCAATCCGTTGACAAGTGAAACATTGTCAGCGGTTGAGGAATCATTACGAGAGATGAATGCCATGCTTCCTGGTGTTGATTTACTTCCTTGTTTGAGCATAGATTCAAATTCCATCACCTTCAGTTGATTATATATGTAATCAAATAAGGTGTTCTTGTGAGCCTTGGTGGTAATGATTGACTTAGCATGAATTTCCCAAACATCACCGAGACCTCCAAGGAAGGCAGCACTAATGTCTTCTTCTTTAGATTCTGTTCCCATGAAAGCCAAATTGTTGGTGATATCTTGAAGACGACTTCACACCTCACTTAGCTTCTCATTAGGATAAGTTGTAAACATAGTGAATTCCATAACAACTGCTTTCTCCTTTGTTTGAGAGTTTCCTCATTACCACCATAAATGGTTTCAAGGGCTTCCCAAAGCTCCTTAGCAGATTCATACTTTCTGAATTTATGTTGTTGCTTAGGACCAAGAACCAGTTTGAGAGTGCTCAAAGCCTTCATATCATTCCTTCTATATGCTATCTCAACAGCTGAAACATCCCTTCTATCTTCAGCAGCAATCTTTTCTTCCTTTTTGAATTGGTTACCAAACTCAATAACTTCCCAGAGAACATAGTTATAAACTTGGAGATATTTCTCAAAGTTGAACTTCCAAAGTTCAAAGTTATCAGGATCAAGTATGAGAATTTTGAGATTGTGATTTGAGGATGAGTGTGAAGGTTCAGTTGAAGTAGACATGGTGTTTTAGGGTTTTTTTAGGGTTTTCAGGGATTTAGGGTTTTTGTGTTCTTTAGATCAAAAGTTTCTCAACCAGGCTCTGATACCACTTGTTGATCCTAAACTTAGATCGATAAGCTTATGTATTATCGAGATTAGTTCAAGTATAATACGTTAGAGAAACTTTGTGTATTCAACAAACTAAGTATTATGCGGAATTAATACTTAGCACAAAGAATAAATAACAAAGCACGTATATCAAACTTTCAACTTCGATTGATAATAATAACAGTGAACAAAAGTGATTGAAAGTATATCAAACATAAAACCTAAGGCCTCCTTTTATACACATAAGGAGCCTTGTACATAAAGCTATCGTATCAACTATTCTAGGAAGATATAATAAGATAAACATAAAAAACACTATATTCATGCATATCTTCCTAACTTAACAAAACGTGTTGACTTTAATAGCTAATAAGTCTTGACAACGGCTTGATACTTCTTGTCTGCGCCTATGCTGTCAGCGGCTTGATAACACTATGTCAGCGCCTAGATGACTTGGCTAATTTTATTCCCAACACGAGGTTTCAAAGTTGAGGCGGAGGCCATATATGTATTCCGTCCCCGACGGATCTATCAATAATAGGCCTGCTCCGGCCCCTTTCGAGCTCGTGACCCCATCCATAAATAACGTCCATTCTGCCTTACTTGGCTCAGCGATTTCGGTGGTGCAGATCAATTCCTCTCCGGATGGTGTTTCCGCCAAGGAATCAGTCAGCACCTGGCCTTTAATGGCATTCCTAGGCGCATAGCTTATTACATAAGCTCCTAGCTCAATTGCTTACTTCGCTAACTTTCCGAAGGCTTCGGCTTTTGACAGCACCTGTCTGATTGGTTGATCAGTGATTACTTTGATTGGATGGGCTTCAAAGTATCTCCTCAGCCTTCTTGATAAATGTAGTAGGCATAGGGCCAACTTTTCCAGCATAGCGTACCTACGTTCGGTGTCATGTAATACCATGCTGACATACTGAATGGGAGCTTGCACATATTTCCTTTCGGCCATAAGGACCCTGTTGACTGCCTCCTTGGCCGCGGCCAAGTAGATGTATAGTGTTTCTTCTTTAGCGGGAGTAGTCAATAACGGAAGGTCTGGTATCACCTTCTTCATCTCTTAGAAGGCGGCTTCGGCCTCAGGTATCCATCGGCACTCGTCCCAGTTCTCCTTAGTGATGTTTTTCAAAGTCTCGAAGAACGGTAAAGAGCGCTCAGCTAACTTTGAGACGAAGTGGTTTAAAGCCGCTAGCTTGCCGCTCAACGATTGCCTTTCCTTAAGGGTTTTTGGGGACCTCATGTTATTTCCTTAGTCTTCTTAGGGTTGGATCTTATCCCTTCTGACGTCACCATATACCCTAGGAACTTTCCCTCTTCGACTCCGAAAGAACATTTCTTTGGGTTGAGCTTCATGTTTATCTTCCAGAGGTTGTTAAAAGTTTCGGTGATATCTGCCAATAGATCTTTTTCCGAGCTACTTTTGATGACCATGTCATCGAGGTAGGCTTCTAGATTCCGGCTTATTTGCTCCTTGAAGGTGGTGTCAACCAGCCTTTGGTATGTGGCTCTGGCGTTCTTGAAGCTGAAGGGTATTTTAGTGTAACAGTATGTCCCTTGGTCCGTATAAAATGTTGTCTTCTCTTCATCTTCTTCGTCCATCTGGACTTGATGGTAGCCCTTGTAGGTGTCCAAGAAGCATTTTTATTTGAACCCCATTACCGACTCGATTTTGAGGTTGATTTTTGGTAGGGGTATAGTCCTTCGGGTAGGCAGAGTTTAGATTCTTGAAATCGATGCACATCCGCCACGACCCGTCCACTTCCTTTACCAGGACCGCGTTTGATATCCACGTGGGATACCTCACCGGTCTGGCTACCCCTGCCTTAAGCCATTCCTCCACTTCCTTGGCTACTATTCGACTTTTCTCCTTTCCTAATACCCGTCTCTTCTGTGTGACCGAGGTCATTGATGGGTTCACATTCAATGAGTGCTTGATCAATTGTTTGGGGAACCCCCGTCAAGTCGGGCGGTGTCCATGCAAACACGTCTTGGCTTCTTCGTATCAAGTCAATTAGACATAACCAGTTATAAGTCATGTCGCCCATAAGAGTGGAAACATCATAAAATCCTTCATATCTACCTACTCCTAATAACTTGAACCACCACATGATTCTTAGGGAACATGACTTAAACATCAAAACACAAAAAAAACATACCTCAGGTACATAAAATAACCGAACAAAAGATAGAAACTACTATGTACCAAATTATGTACTATAATGTACATTATAAGCAAAATACGACAATGACTAGCGTGGACGATTATGGTTCAACCCGCACTACTCACAACTCGAAAAGAAAATAACATGTGGCTAAGTATGAATTTACTATGGTTCAATTCATACCAGTCAAAACATCACAATAAATAACATTCAAACACATCAATTATAATAAAATGCACACATACTCCTATGACGCCTATATACAGGAACCCTTAAGCTATAGACTAGGCTACGCGACTAGGAAACCTAATTCTCTATAACCATTGTCTCTGATACCATTCTGTCACACCCCACCATGGCGGAATATGAGGCGCGACGTATGGATATCATCACAACAATAGCGTGTCTATAGAGATAACTAAATGATATAAGAAATGCCATAAAAAGGTGACACAATGTCATGACAATATCTCAAACAATGCAGGTGTCTAGGTAAGTAGGTAACAGTCCTACCCCTTACCCAAGACAAACAAATAATACAAACAATACAACATATAGGTTCATAGCATCACTCAAAGAAACAAACAGCAAAATAAACTAAGAAGGAACGGGGATCTCCTTCTAAATGCATTCCTACTTGACTCCAATCCTAGCCACATATGTTCTCACGCTTAACCACGTTATCACCTGAAAGAGACACTAAAACACGTCAACATAAAGTTGGTGAGAGTCATAGGTTTAGACTCCAACACAAAACAAGTCATAAGCTTTGAATACCATAACCAATAAACATATGGACAATGCGCTACAATTATGTATTAACAACTAACAATTCAAGATCAAACATTTCAAACCAAAACCAAGGCTCCTACCTTGCCAAACAACATGGTACCATAGATGATCACACTATGTACCTATCACAAGGCCACTACCTTGTCAAACCACAAGGCTACTACCTTGTCAAAACACAAGGCTACTACCTTGTCAAACCACAAGGCTACTACCTTGTCAAACCACAAGGCTACTACCTTGTCAAACCATTGGTCCCATAGGCGCCCATACACCTATGTACCTTTCCAATCCAGATCACACACAAACAAGAATCACATAGCAGTTAATCACATAAATGTACACACAAGTCCATATCAAACCTTAAAAACATTCACAGCATTTATTTAGAAAATAATTCAACACAGTGTCTCTTCCATCCCATCTGGAAGTCAAAATCAATATTAAACATGGGACTATGAAACTCACCTGATTGCTTCTTCACGAGTCCTCGCACTAGCAACAAGCTAACAAACCAAAAACACACAATCAATACCTGACCCAATCACTAAGATGGATCATCAACCTATGATGGACATCTAACCTACTACCATATATATACCTCATTTAAATGCTCTAAGCATCCCATTACACCCCTCTATAAAGCCCTTAACTCGTTTTACTCCATAACACATCCCGTTAACATTTTACCAAAAACAGTCCCAGTTTTAGGTCTCCAAACTATAAGCCAAACGCCCACCTAAACATACCCATGGTTTCTGTAAAAGGAATATTCATACCCTTACATATGTTGGCTAACACCTCTCACTTGCCCTAACCTTAAAGCTACTGCTAAGGCCCCGATATACATATATCTACTTTTGTCATTCCAGATTTCCTGATTTTAAACGTACTAAACGTTTGTTACCATTAAGGGGTCTTACCCTAAACCACAACCTTAGCCCAAGTTCAGATACTTACTACAATATATAAACCATCTCTCACGTTCGTGAGAAGATCCCAATGCAACCCTAAGTACCCCAAACAACCCAAAACTTAAAAAGAAAACAGGCTGAATTCAAAACTGTTTTGACCTCCGACTGTTGTAACCTGTTTTTGACCCACTTCCCGACCTCCAATTTAGTTCTCGTTTCTTGATTTAGAAAGCCAACTCAATTATCTATCCAGGGTTAGCTTGATCGCATCTTGAATGTTCCTAGAACTCTAGATATGATCAAAACAATGACACCAAAATTCTGCCCAGTTTTTAAAAAACGAATTTAACCTAATTAACCTAATTAATTAACCCTAACCCCACTAATTACAAGCCCTAAATTATATGATCATCATATTATGATTAATACATCATTAATCTACTGTTTTTATATAAATCCTAACCCTAATCCATCATAAGAATGATTAATTAAACATAAAAACAATTTAATTGAAAAGGGATTTGAAGATTTACCTTTAAATTAATGGAAGATGAGAAAACCCCAATTTTATGAAGAACCCTAACTTTTCTCTTCTATAATTCGACTATAAACTCCAGGGAATGAATAAAATTCGTTTGGTATAAGTGTGGGGGTTCCTTTTATAGCAAAACAATCCTTGTCCAAGTATAACACTTGTTTCCTTATTTTTTTTCCTCTTTTCCTTTTTTCTTTTTTTACAAACCGACCTAAACCCCACTAAATTCGTTTTTTTTTCTATTTATTATTAATATATGTATTAATAATATTACCTTAATTTTCCTTAATTTATTTCAGCTCCTAAAGCCTCCAAAACCTCAAAACCGTAAAACTAGTCAAATTTACGCGTTTTACCGTAAAAGACGTAAAATATACACTTTTAAAAAAAATCTCAAATTTTGAAATATACTTTATAACTAAGTCCTAAATGACTTAAAACCATCCCAAAAAATATCCATATGACTAAATACCCCTTCCGAGACCCCTAAATGCAAAACCCTAAATCGTAAAAATACGATTTTCCACAATACATATACGTATACGTAAAACCACCAAATAACACCATCTCATTTCATAGTCACTAAATTGTGAGCTCATGAACATGAAATAACCGTTCCTCGATTTACTTATGAGTACTTTATACCCATATACGATATCCACACCAAGCTCGTTCACACAAAATAAGCACGTAAACACACAAATCAAGTAAGCACACATAAAATAACCTAAAAGTAAGACCAAATGACGAACCTCAAAATCACGGTTGTCACATCACTCCCTCCTAATAGAAATCTTGTCCCGAGATTTACTCCTTAGGATCAAACACACCAACAACAAATCACACGAGGATACTTGTTCTAAAAGAACTCCTCTCATTTCCACGTGAACCTTAGTTCAAGTTTCAAAATAGCACATATACAAACCAAAAATAATTAAACTCATTGCCAAACTCTTGACCTCACACTCAATAAATCTCACAAATGATCTTTAATAAAGCAAAGACTCTTATTAACCCAAGTCCCGAATAACCTTACATGCAAAATGCATCCTCAAACAACCTTTACCAATCTCAATACATGAAATGTATCATGTATACAACTCATTTTCCCCTAGGTAATTCTATGCTCATAAGCTACTGGTCCGATCTTTCCAAAGATCATAAATGGACCTACAAAACTCTTCATCAACACTTCCATTTTACCAAATCATACCACCCGTTACTATAGGTGAAACTTCATACATAACTTAGTCATTAACTCTAGTGGTTTCCTCCTCACTAAGGGCATTCCGACCGTTCTCTCATGGTCACCTACTAAATCGTGTAGGCGTGACCAAGTCTTTCATACGACTACCTCAACGCTCCCGAACAATACGTAACCAAAAGTACATCCTGAATCCACCAGATACGATCAACGAATCAAACCCACGGATAACTTAACGACATTTCACGTGCACCAATTAAAACAAATCAAAACCACAAGACTCCAAAGAAAACTCAAACCCAAAATGTGTATCAACTCAACATAACCCATAACAACGAAAAATAATCCAAGACACACCCATTGGCAACCAAAACATATTACGCCCCGCGACATATTATTTAAACCGTGGAAAAGATCGACTTTTCCAAAAGAATATATTTTTATTTATTTATTTATTTATTTATTTATTTTTTTTCCCTCCCCACATCTCTGTGACTCAAACCATCTACAAACAACCTTCTAGACGATCTCAAAACTCAACTCAAAGACTAGGTATCCCGTGCATCCCAAATCATAAAAATAAAACTACTATTCAAACTCAACCTTGAACCCGACACTTGTACAACAATTCCGACCAGTCCACTGACCTCCCATGACTATACATTCTGGATATTTGAAAAGTACGTTCCGAGTACATAATTTTAGGCTTTTGAATCACCCAAAAAGCTTTAAAAACGAACAAGTTACGACCAAAACAATTTTATACTAGTTGTTTTAAAAAACTAAAGAATAAACTTAGTGATTAATGCAGTCTATTTAAATGAAAGATATAATTGTATGTGAAATATTCATAAACTCCATTTAACCTTGTTTTAATAATTATATATGACGTGAATCAGTTATACCCAATTATATAAACTATGTAAGTAGAAAGAAATTTTACTTCGCTTTATTTTTAAAGAATATCTTTTAGAATTTGAAATAAATAAGTGTTGATTAAAAGAAATCTTATGTTACATCCTGTTTCAAACACGACTCCAACACCTTACCCTTATTTTACCGAATACGACCAATTATCTAACCCTATACTAGATTTCCAAGTCCCCTTTTTCCATATACCAACCAAAAGAAATGTAAGGCTCAACACAAAAGATTTCATTATCTCAAAAGAAATCCCAAATTATTTCAATAGACTTAAAACCAAGAACACCGTTTTAAAACGTACACGTGAAATACGAACTTAAAGTATACGCTACCAGACACAGTTCAAAAGATTCAAAACGTCGTTGAAACTCCACCAAACTCCAGCACCATAAAACACGAACAAACACAAGGTACGTTCAAGTTATTATAACTAGTGAACGACCATATACCATAACTTAACACCTAGTAGTATATATACATCCGCATATATATACCTATTAAATTACCCAAAACATACTCGTTACCATACATGTCGGATCAACCAATCACGTCATACACTCAAAATATATCTGTATCGTAGGCAACCGTTACATAAACCCATATACTATACATATACTAATAGTCCACATCTCATCATATATAAGCATGTATTAACCCTCTTTCATGCAACCATACTTGGGAACCCATTGTAGTTGTGGTACTTGTATAACTATGCTGGCCACCATACTTATACAATTACCCTTTCCCCAATGCACTCCCTCCTATGATGACACTTATAAGAATCAATACAACAAATAACACATAAATCTACTAACTCACCTAAGCACATAACCACATAACCAATGAGGTCCAAAACCCCATCTATAAAAATAACATAATAAAACTCTTGGAATATAGAAATCCATAGTCTAGCTAAAACAGCCTAGACTAACTCCAAAACAAAAACATAACCAGTTATAAGTCATGTCGCCCATAAGAGTGGAAACATCATAAAATCCTTCATATCTACCTACTCCTAATAACTTGAACCACCACATGATTCTTAGGGAACATGACTTAAACATCAAAACACAAAAAAAACATACCTCAGGTACATAAAATAACCGAACAAAAGATAGAAACTACTATGTACCAAACTATGTACTATAATGTACATTATAAGCAAAATACGACAATGACTAGCGTGGACGATTATGGTTCAACCCGCACTACTCACAACTCGAAAAGAAAATAACATGTGGCTAAGTATGAATTTACTATGGTTCAATTCATACCAGTCAAAACATCACAATAAATAACATTCAAACACATCAATTATAATAAAATGCACACATACTCCTATGACGCCTATATGCAGGGACCCTTAAGCTATAGACTAGGCTACGCGACTAGGAAACCTAATTCTCTATAACCATTGTCTCTGATACCATTCTGTCACACCCCACCATGGCGGAATATGGGGCGCGACGTATGGATATCATCACAACAATAGCGTGTCTATAGAGATAACTAAATGATATAAGAAATGCCATAAAAAGGTGACACAATGTCATGACAATATCTCAAACAATGCAGGTGTCTAGGTAAGTAGGTAACAGTCCTACCCCTTACCCAAGACAAATAAATAATATAAACAATACAACATATAGGTTCATAGCATCACTCAAAGAAACAAACAGCAAAATAAACTAAGAAGGAACGGGGATCTCCTTCTAAATGCATTCCTACTTGACTCCAATCCTAGCCACATATGTTCTCATGCTTAACCACGTTATCACCTGAAAGAGACACTAAAACACGTCAACATAAAGTTGGTGAGAGTCATAGGTTTAGACTCCAACACAAAACAAGTCATAAGCTTTGAATACCATAACCAATAAACATATGGACAATGCGCTACAATTATGTATTAACAACTAATAATTCAAGATCAAACATTTCAAACCAAAACCAAGGCTCCTACCTTGCCAAACAACATGGTACCATAGATGATCACACTATGTACCTATCACAAGGCCACTACCTTGTCAAACCACAAGGCTACTACCTTGTCAAAACACAAGGCTACTACCTTGTCAAACCACAAGGCTACTACCTTGTCAAACCACAAGGCTACTACCTTGTCAAACCATTGGTCCCATAGGCGCCCATACACCTATGTACCTTTCCAATCCAGATCACACACAAACAAGAATCACATAGCATTTAATCACATAAATGTACACACAAGTCCATCTCAAACCTTAAAAACATTCACAACATTTATTTAGAAAATAATTCAACACAGTGTCTCTTCCATCCCATCTGGAAGTCAAAATCAATATTAAACATGGGACTATGAAACTCACTTGATTGCTTCTTCACGAGTCCTCGCACTAGCAACAAGCTAACAAACCAAAAACACACAATCAATACCTGACCCAATCACTAAGATGGATCATCAACCTATGATGGACATCTAACCTACTACCATATATATACCTCATTTAAATGCTCTAAGCATCCCATTACACCCCTCTATAAAGCCCTTAACTCGTTTTACTCCATAACACATCCCGTTAACATTTTACCAAAAACAGTCCCAGTTTTAGGTCTCCAAACTATAAGCCAAACGCCCACCTAAACATACCCATGGTTTCTGTAAAAGGAATATTCATACCCTTACATATGTTGGCTAACACCTCTCACTTGCCCTAACCTTAAAGCTACTGTTAAGGCCCCGATATACATATATCTACTTTTGTCATTCCAGATTTCCTGATTTTAAACGTACTAAACGTTTGTTACCATTAAGGGGTCTTACCCTAAACCACAACCTTAGCCCAAGTTCAGATACTTACTACAATATATAAACCATCTCTCACGTTCGTGAGAAGATCCCAATGCAACCCTAAGTACCCTAAACAACCCAAAACTTAAAAAGAAAACAGGCTGAATTCAAAACTGTTTTGACCTCCGACTGTTGTAACCTGTTTTTGACCCACTTCCCGACCTCCAATTTAGTTCTCGTTTCTTGATTTAGAAAGCCAACTCAATTATCTATCCAGGGTTAGCTTGATCGCATCTTGAATGTTCCTAGAACTCTAGATATGATCAAAACAATGACACCAAAATTCTGCCCAGTTTTTAAAAACGAATTTAACCTAATTAACCTAATTAATTAACCCTAACCCCACTAATTACAAGCCCTAAATTATATGATCATCATATTATGATTAATACATCATTAATCTACTGTTTTTATATAAATCCTAACCCTAATCCATCATAAGAATGATTAATTAAACATAAAAACAATTTAATTGAAAAGGGATTTGAAGATTTACCTTTAAATTAATGGAAGATGAGAAAACCCCAATTTTATGAAGAACCCTAACTTTTCTCATCTATAATTCGACTATAAACTCCAGGGAATGAATAAAATTCGTTTGGTATAAGTGTGGGGGTTCCTTTTATAGCAAAACAATCCTTGTCCAAGTATAACACTTGTTTCCTTATTTTTTTTCCTCTTTTCCTTTTTTCTTTTTTTACAAACCGACCTAAACCCCACTAAATTCGTTTTTTTTTCTATTTATTATTAATATATGTATTAATAATATTACCTTAATTTTCCTTAATTTATTTCAGCTCCTAAAGCCTCCAAAACCTCAAAACCGTAAAACTAGTCAAATTTACGCGTTTTACCGTAAAAGACGTAAAATATACACTTTTAAAAAAAAATCTCAAATTTTGAAATAAACTTTATAACTAAGTCCTAAATGACTTAAAACCATCCCAAAAAATATCCATATGACTAAATACCCCTTCCGAGACCCCTAAATGCAAAACCCTAAATCGTAAAAATACGATTTTCCACAATACATATACGTATACGTAAACCAAATAACACCATCTCATTTCATAGTCACTAAATTGTGAGCTCATGAACATGAAATAACCGTTCCTCGATTTACTTATGAGTACTTTATACCCATATACGATATCCACACCAAGCTCGTTCACACAAAATAAGCACGTAAACACACAAATCAAGTAAGCACACATAAAATAACCTAAAAGTAAGACCAAGTGACGAACCTCAAAACCACGGTTGTCACATGCGATTCCCTTAGGAGTGGGGAAATTAAGCATGAACGGTGGATGGGATGACTCTTAGCGCTCTGATCCCTGTCCTACCCAAGATGACATTGTATGGCGACATAGCTCGAACGGTAGTGAACTTTAGATTTACCGTCCGAGTTAGCCCTTGTGATCCGAATAACACTTCCAACTCCATCTTTCCCAACGGCGTCAATTCTTCTCCCGGGAACCCAACGAGGCTTGACTGTGTTGGCTCTAATCTCTTTTTGTTCGATGGGACAGTTGGTCGAAGCAGTGCTCGAACATGATTTGCACGTAGGCTCCATTGTCTATGAGTATTCACTGGATCAGATGTCCTTCCATGTCGGCTTTAATAATCAATGGTTCATTTGAGGCGTCGTCTCCGCTTATAGGGGAAAGCTGATGGGAGCCCTCATCCACGTTGAATCTTCCAGGGTGGGCTCCTTTCTCTTTCCCTCGGACCTCCGTGACCGAACCATGTTGATCGTCCTTCTTCCCCCTCGGTTATCATCTCGATATTTAGGGGGGGGGTCTCTCTATACCCTCCTTTTAATTGGTGGTCTTGGATCAAATGGTTGAGTTTTCCCGCCTCTAATGCTGCCTCCAACTGTCTTCTCAGTTGGAAGCAGTCATTGGTCAGATGACCCTTCTGACCGTGGTAGTCACAATACTTATCCATATTCTCCTTTCTCACGATTCCCTTGGTCGGTTCCGGTTGCGGTAACCGTAAATGAGTCTCGAAGGCCAGAATCTCTTTCGGGGTCTTTGAAAGCGAATCTGTTGCTGAGATGGGAAGAGGTTTTCACGCTTCGTACGAACGGAGTGGTTGGGCGGATATGGTTGGTACAGTTCCTTTCCCTTATCGGCTCTCCGGTCGTAACGACCGTGGCTTTTGTGACCCCTGCCTCTGGATCTATTTTTTTGTTGAAGGGTTTGTGTCTTATGTCTGAGTATTCTCCTCTTGTGAGCTCTGTGGTCCTGAACACTTCCTCTGACTTGATGTAATAATCCACCCGTTTCATCGTCTCCGTGATTGTCTATGGTGCTTTGTCCGCGAAACGTCGAGCTAGTTCCGGACACATAAAATTGCCCATTAAGGCATAGATTCACAATATCTCCGGATCTCCTTCGATGTAGCTCGTTTCATCCATCCATCTCTCTTTGAAGTCAGGCAATGTCTCATGAGCTCTTCGTACGATTTTGGCCACGTCGGCGGGCTCTTTGGTGCACTTCTTTCTTTATGTGAACATTCGCACGAACTTATCTCTCAGGTCCACCTAGTTTTCGATACTCCCATTAGGTAACCGATCGAACCATCCTCTAGCTGCATCGTCCAGGGTCTGTTGGAACATTCAACACCAGACGGGCATAGGCCAGTCCCCTTGAGTTGCTGCTCCGATGAACCGACTAACATGATTGTCCGGATCTGTGCTTCCATCGTACAACATAAGGTTGGGTGGAAGGATGCGCTTCGGTGATGAGAACTTGATGATTCAAGGGGTGAACGGTGACCGCGTCATCTCCTTGTATGGTTTCGATAAATCATCTTCCAATTCTTTAGTGCGAGTGGCTTCTGGCATCGGGCCGACGACGACTTTCCTTAGTTCGGTTTCCTCGAACGGGAGGTGGATGGGCGTTACTCCTGGCCTATTTCGGGCATTGTACTGGCTTTTATGGGTTTAGAGATTGTTCAAAGTGTCATTGGTATGTTATTCATTGTTGTTATACCCTTCGGAGCCCGAAGGACCGGATGGGGTGACTTGTGATTGAGAAGGACCCGCCATCAAATACTCAAGGTACTTTGAAGTTTGGGTCCACAGATGGCGCCAAAATGTTGATGCTAAAATCCTCCGGTAGGGCCTACGGGACGAAAGCCTCTTCCACGTAAGCTGTATGACCGACTGAACACCTACACGCAAGTAACAACACACGTTTTCTCGCCTCGGGTGTTATCCCAGGACCCAGCTCTGGTGTGAGAATGAGTATTGCTTGGAGACGAAGGGAAGCAGTGATAGTAATGAGTGTAATGTCACAGTATTTAATGTGTGTGTAATAGTAAATGTAAGGGCTATATATAGGGTATTGTGAATACATGTGACGTTGACAGTTCATACCTGTAATCTTTCCCGAAATAGGTCAGGGCTCGTTTCCTTTTTGACACTGCTCCTTTTCCACTTTGAGCATGCATCTAGCCAGTAGGTGGGGCCTAGCCTATGATGATGTCAGCATCTTGTCACTGTTCATGCCATGTGTCATGTTCTCCGGGTCATATCTGAGACTATGCTCCGGCCTTGCTCCAACGAGTGCCACGTGTCATGTTCTCCGGGTCATATCTGGGACTATGATGACGTCAGCATCTTGTCACTGTTCATGCCACGTGTCATGTTCTCCGTGTCATATCCGGGACTATGCTCCGGCCTTGCTCTAACGAGTGCCACGTGTCATGTTCTTGGGATCGTATCTGGGACTATACACGGACAATAGTCTTTTACTGCAAGTCCAAAAAGGTGAAACTGAAACATAAAAACCAGTAACATTAAAGCAGCCACAATAGAAAAAGCTATGAAAAACTTTTTACTATGCTAGAAAGTGTTTTGTAAATGTTTTTACCATTGTGAAAAGCTTTTTGTAAAACTTTTAACAAAAGCTTTTGGTATCTTTCAAGTATTTTAGAAAAGCTTTAGTGATTAAATCAGCTTTAAAGGATATGACCTTTCGGCGGCACCAAACAATGAAGTGATGCACAATTGTTTAAAAAACAAGTATGAAAAAACGGTTTAACTGTCGAACACACGGGAGCGGCAACGCGGATGTATTGAACTATTGATAATGGAGTCTTCTGAAGTGGGTCCATGACGCCCGCATGTTCAATTTAATGTCCCCCTCGGTGTGCTACACAAAATCTACTAAAACACTCAAACTCCATACCACCTATTATCTTTTTTCCTATATTCAGTTGAATATTTAATAATGTCAATAATATTTTTTAGAAATTGAATAAAAACATTAATTACATTAACCTTGTAATTAAAATAATGGTGTAACGTTATGTATAAACCTATTGACATTTGGTCTTCATTTACTATGCAAAAGACGTAAGGGCTAGCCTACACTTCCTTTTAGATAAGCAGTGAGATGTTAACTATTTGCAAAGTATCTGTGTGAGACAGACTTCTGTCTTGAGTAGTCAAGGTGATGCATTTCACCATAAAGAATAAACTAAGTTAAGCTTTCAATACAGACGTACGTAGTCTTACGTCTTACTTAAATTAGTGAAAATTTCTCGACAAATGGAGCCTTAACATACTTAGAAAATCGAGTCCTTTTTAGCTAGAATAGTGCAACAAAGTCTTGTCTATAATTTTAACAATAGGTGCAAGGCCATACACCAAGTCTGTCAATTTATAGTCAAGCAAAATGTGCATGGCGTGATAAATTCATTAACTTCTGAATCCTTTACGCTATGAATATATACTGACAACTGAAATAACAATTCACTTATTCCTTACCCCATTATATAATGTTAACTAGGATATTAAGCGCGCAAAGTAACGGTTTCAAAAGAAATAAATATGAAAAAAACTACATACGTATTAAAATTATTTCCAGTGCTGACTTTTGATGTTTTTATTTTAGAAATTTGATCTTAACTATTATCGATTGTGTTATATAAAACTTAATGCAAAACATATGAATAAATTTGATTTTTATTTTCATTCATATAATTTTTATCAAATAATATATAAAAAAAACAAGTATTTGAAATCAAAATTTGAGTATAAATATTTTAAAAGTTAACACTCGACAAGAATTATGAAACAAAAAAAGTAAAAGTTAATAAAAATATGTCAAAATAAATGTAAATTAAAATCATATAAAATTTAAAAAAACACGGTGAAATTTAATCATTAAATAAATAAATTAAATAAAAAATATTAGTTTTAAAATAAAAAATATTTTTAATTAAAAATTAAGAGATGTCATTTTAAAATGTATTTTTTTAAATGAGATAAATAGTTGAAATTGCATATAATAAAAGTTTGTTACTTGTTACAAAGAGTTTATATTATATATAATAAAATGGATATATTTTATTGTTATAAAAGAGATCGATATTTTTATAAAAAGAAAAGAAAAAGTCTTCACACAACCTGAAAATGTCCAAATGCTAGTAAATTTTATTTTTGTATTTCTTTGGTATGTTATTTTAACTATAGGGTTTTAGGCCGTAGCTCCTTGCTACTTTGCCGTGTTATATCCAATGCGGTTAATTCGGAAAACAACCATAGGGTGTACCACACCAATAATGGAAATTCAATTTTCAATATTACTTTTGTCTAACAACAATGGAGAAATGTAAGAGTACGTTAATTAACAAACGCATTTGTAACTATTGTGTAATCTACATTTCGCTCCAAGGTGGGCAAGTAGTAGAAATATCTATCAAGACACACTCAACTGGAGTTTCACCCTCATATCTTGTGTATATGGTCAGGGAGGGTTGGAAACGGTCTCGAGACTAACCTGTTGAAGCCACGTACATCTGAGTAAAAAAGCCGTTTTTATCTTGTATAGATGAGATTTTCTTTTTAGATACTTTGGGTGGTAAACAGATGAAAGGAAAGCCGCTAGCATTATAATTTTGAGCATACTTAGAACCACTTTTAATTAGAAACGCACGTAATTATTTGTCTAGTAAAACATAGAAAGTAATGGTAAAAGGGCTCATATGAAAAATCCATTTAGTTTGGAAGTGGTGAAGTGAAATTTTCCAAGTGCCTATCAAGTATCAACCATCATATCAAACCTTTTAAGGTCAGAAACTGCCCCTAAACATAGATTTCAACTACTATTCTCTGATTGACATTCATGCTTATGACTTTAATTAGAACTATATCCATCAAAGTTTTGCCTTACACCTCAAAGCCTCACAAAAAGCAGTTCATCTCCTACTGGTTTGCAATTGCCACCCTAAAACTTAAACCTTAAACACGTCGTGGATCAAATACTATATATATATATATGCATGGCTATGGTGACTATCTTCATCCCAAAACACAGTTCTTTATTTACATGCAAATTGTTTAACTACCAAAGAAAATGTCTAAAAATGATACTACTTCTCCTTCTGCTAGCTTTTCAGGAAAACACTTCAAGTATCGGGGAGTGAGGCAAAGAAGAAGTAGTGGAAAATGGGTATCAGAAATCCGAGAGCCAAAATCTCCTAATCGTATCTGGCTTGGTTCATTCGCTACTCCAGAAATGGCAGCAGTGGCTTATGATGTTGCAGCATTGGCACTCAAGGGTGGAGATGCTGAGCTTAATTTCCCTAACACAGCATCCTCATTGCCTGTACCGGCTTCTAATGCTCCACGTGATATCCAAGCTGCCGCTGCTTGTGCGGCTGCAGCAGCCGGAGCAGCAATGGATGCGTTTTTGGCTGGTTATGACCATGGTCAAGGTGCTGGACATGGTATTGCTGGGGCTGTGGTCCCAGTCGAACAACCACTGATTGGAGGTGGTGCGTTTGTGGATGAAGATATGATATTCAATATGCCCAATGTGCTTGCAAATATGGCTGAAGGGATGCTTCTTAGCCCTCCCCGACTTAATTTCGTTAGCGAGGAGACAGAAACTGGAAACTTCGTATATCATGACTTGTGGAATTATTGATCTGCAGATAGCTATACATATCGCATATAGTATAGTATGCACGCCCTATGTAAACCTGAAGTAAGGTAACTATAAGAATAATGTGGCAATTGTTAAAGGCTATAGTTATAAACTAGAGCTGGAAAATGTAAAATTTATGTGTTGCAAGTGTTATTTGATTCGAAATTGTGTTCTTATACTGTCAAATGTTTCTCCTTAAATTACTTGAGATCAGAAAACAAGATAAGCATGTAGCTTAGTCTTCAATTCAAAGTTTTACCAATAACTTAATTTGGTGTACTGGATCAATCATATATAAAAAGCATGCATTTTCTTTAACCATAATTTTGGCATTATCTTAATTTAAGCAGTTTTGCAATTGCTCATAAAATCCGTTAAGGCTTAGTTTTCTTTAAGTAGTTAAAGCAGTTTCTAGTTAGCAACTCCAAACTTATTAGAAGCAAAGCGTATCTCTCTCTCAGATAATCAGACGATGAGAAGTCTAAAGAACAAACCAGACAAAAAATATCATTCTTTAGATCCGATAGAATTTTAGGCAATCAACCTTTTTCTTTCTCAATTTAAAGATATCGTTCTTTTTTGTGCAATTTGAAGTTTCTCGACTTTTCAAAAACGATTAATTTCCGGTCATAATTTGAAATGAAATGACTTCTAAATGCTTAATTATATAACAATATACTTCACATCATTTAACTAATTCAGTTGAAAAATGACTGATTAAGTGATTATTCAATGTTTCAAAAACTCTAAAAAATGATAGCACAAACTTGATATGTATAATTAAGAAAAATAAAGTTGAATACATAAAATTCAAATTAACCTAAAATGCAGTTAACAGTTTTATAAGAAATTGCACAAAACATTAGGGTTTGTGGTTACATGTATCCACACGTCTGCAGATCATTTTCTTCGATAGCAAAACAGAATTATGGTCAAATCATGGTCCACCTTATCAGAAGTTGAAATGTCACAGTCTTTACATTTTGTAGTGAAAATGTCAAGTAGGTAACATTTTGATCAATATTTGATAGTATGTTACGTATATCGGGAATAAGAAAGTAAAATTGCGTAGATTAGTTAATTTGAAATAGCATGTTACATAAATTTAGCTTTAAAAGCATGTATAAAATCATAGTGTCAAAATTTTGGAAAAACCACAACTCCTTCGGTCTCTTCTAAGTTTCGTCCGTGAACATTATATTAACACGTTTTATTTGTTTTAAAAAGTAATCCTATTTTCAAAAACTCAAAATAAGAAACAAATAATTTTTTCTTCAACTAAATGCATATATAGCCAACAACTTCTTTAGAGTTTCCCCAAAAACAATGATCCTTGGAAGAGCTTTTACACCTTTCTATTTCGTTTTATTTTACTGTAATTCACACATCTAGGTTTCATCAGGATCCACATTTTAGTCATAGCTTGTTTTCCTTCATATATACTTTAACCGCGGCACGTAAGTCTCTAAATCTAACTTTGTACCCAATGGTCTGGCGACTGGCGTGTTGTGCAAATGTCTTCTCTGATGTAAATTTTGTGAATACCTCTTAGAAGAAAAGATTATATAAAAGGTTCTGTATATTATATCATCATGCTGTATGTCTGTATATAAAAACAACAATGAACACGACTACACAAGAATATGAACAGGCCGGTTGTGATATTGTTCCGGAAAGGACCATAATGTCTCCTTTAGTTATGATTTTAAGATTATATAATATACTCTAAAAATCATAAAATATACTCTAAAGTTAATTATATGACCCCTACAGGATTTGTCAAGTTGCTGTATAGAATTTTAAGCTATAAGTCCAGCTGTCCAGGTACGTATTTACAAGTGAAATATGAAAAAATGCACTAAGCAAACTCGTCTCTTCAAAGGCTAACAATGCTTAACGTTTTTAAATCTTTAACCCGGTATCCATGCGATATGTAACACTGACTAGTGATACGCGGCTGTGTGCACTACATTGCGACACTAGAAAGGCATCTAGTGAATACAGTAATGTACGAGTAACGAATTGAAACTGGTGAATAACAAATGAACTACCAGCCGTACCGTATATATATACAGGTAGCTAGACAACTTGATTTGATTATGGTTTACATGTCAAGTTAAGTAATGATTAATTAGAGATTAAGCAAAAATTAAGAAATAATCAACTTGTAATAATGAGTATGGCTGACTACGAAAGTTTATAGTCTCATTTGTTAGTGGGTCCAATTGAGATAAGCATGTCACTTGTTGGAATATTAGTAGTAAACTTAAATATAGTTTAGGGACTTAAGTGTACTTTGTAATATAGATTAGGAATAAACTTGTATTAGGAAGGTGTCTACCCCCTCATCTCTATAAATAGGGATGAGGGGGATCCTAGTTCATTGAATTCTTCTTCCCAATGTAATCTTTATTAGGGTTATTAATAAAGGGGTAGTTGGGAGTATTCCGTGTGCATATACTATTGTCGGTTCTTTGTAGTCTCTCGTGTTCGCTACTTGTGCCCGACAACAAACCCGAAGATCGATATCGCGGAACCGCTAGATCTCGAGTTGTATCGAGCACGCCGAACGTCATTCTTTCAATAAAACTAATCGGGAACGATTAGGGATAATACCTTGTGTGGGCGTCACCTTATTTTCTGTCAATTCGTCTGTGTGTGTTTTTCGATCGAACATTCCGCATCTAGTAATCAGGTTTGTAGGATTAATCCCTACAAGTGGTATCAGAGCTCACGGTTATTGTGGTCTCACGAAGGTCGAGGGCTAGAGCGAGGTTTCGGTTCGATCGAAATATCGAGGTGTCGAAATTTGGTTTCGAGGTACGATTTTTAAATCGTTGTTTGAGTAGCAATCGCTAAGCGATTACGAGAGGTTTAATCGTTCCGTGGGGAATCTAAAATTGATCACGTGAAGTAGTATTATAATACCACAAAGGTGATAAGTTACTTATAATACTTATAATATTATCCTACGTGAAAGTAATTTACTACAAATTGATAACAAAGGATTTCTAATAAATTCGATTTGCAAGAAGGGTACTTTCTTGTGGTTCAAGTTTTGATCGTGGTTTGCTTAGGTTTCAAGTTAGCGGTCGGGATTGCTTGTTCATAATCGAGGCTTTAGGGTTTCTAATAAATTCGATTTGCAAGAAGGGTATTTTCTTGTGGTTCAAGTTTGATCGTGGTTTGCTTGGGGTTTTCAAGTTAGCGGTCGGGTTTGCTTGTTCGGAATCGAGGGTTTAGGGTTTTCTAATAAATTCGATTTGCAAGAAGAGTTTTTCTTGTGGTTCAAGTTTTGATCGTGGTTTGCTTGAGGTTATCAAGTTAGCGGTCGGGTTTTGCTTGTTCGGAATCGAGGGTTTAGGGTTCTCTAATAAATTCGATTTGCAAGAAGGGTTTTCCTTGTGGTTCAAGTTTGATCGTGGTTCGCTTGGGTATTCAAGTTTACGATCGGGTTGCTTGTTCGTGATCGAGGGTTTAGAGGTTTTCTAATAGATTCGATTTGCAAGAAAAGTTTTTAGCAACAACGGAGATATTGCACACGGCTTGTGAGGCTTGTCGGTAAAGTTGGTTAAGAAACAACTTGACAAGGTTTGTAGCAAGGTTAAAGAAGATTCAAGACTTGTCGAGGTTGCAAGATTTCTTAGGTTATAAGAAATTGGTTTTGCAAAATTAAAAGTGCGACAAGGGTTACTTCAAAAGGAGTCGGGTACTTTCTTGATTCAAGGGTTGTCGATTTGTTGGATAGGTTAATTTCCAAGGCTCAATCGATATTTGGGTAAGAAAGGGTGTTCTTTTGAAGGGTTTCTTGGTTTGATCGATTTCTAAGAAGGTTTCTCTTAGGGTTATATCGATAAAGCAAGGGTTTTTCTTTATAAACGGGGACTTCGTATTCGTGATTGTGAGGTTTAATATATCACAAGGTTTAGCGAATTATCGAAGGGACTTTGTCGGTTTGTGATTGTGAGGTTATTCACAAGGTTTAGCAAACAACAAAGGGATAAAGAAAAATGGCTAGTTCTATAACTAGGTTTGACATCGAAAATTTCGATGGGTCTAATGTACATAAGCATGGAGGTTCAAAACAAGTTGGGTTCAAACAACTTGGTCTTGGTCCTGGTGTTAAAACAGGAGTCCATGAAGTACATGTTTATAAACGTGTTTGGTTTGAGGTGGAACTGCAGGGAGCTCAGGGGGATCGTGAAGCTGAGGTTTTTCAGGATAGTAACGATCATGTTGCAGTGGCTCAAATACGGTTTGAGGTGGAACTGCATGGAGCTCAAGAGGGTCGTGAAGCTGAGGTTTTTCAGGTTAGTAACGATCATGCTGCAGTGGCTCAAAGATGGTTGAAGGACAAACAACCTGAAGAAAAGACAAACACGTGCTGCTTGGTAAATGAGCAGGAAAAGGTACACCTTGGTATAAAGGTGGGGGCAAACATTATGGTAACCGGAGTACCTGGTCAAGAGGGTGCGGAGGGTAATGTTGCTGAGAAGAAGAACGTGGAGGAGTTTATGGAAGCTAATCTAGGGAAATTACAGAAGTACAATGCTTGGTCGACAAGGTGGTTCCCGGTTCGAGGTTCCAACACCGGTAAAGGGTGTTGAGTATCGGTTATGTTTAAGTGTTACTCCTAAGGTGGAAATTGTTGGAATATTAGTAGTAAACTTAAATATAGTTTAGGGACTTAAGTGTACTTTGTAATATAGATTAGGAATAAACTTGTATTAGGAAGGTGTCTACCCCCTCATCTCTATAAATAGGGATGAGGGGGATCCTAGTTCATTGAATTCTTCTTCCCAATGTAATCTTTATTAGGGTTATTAATAAAGGGGTAGTTGGGAGTATTCCGTGTGCATATACTATTGTCGGTTCTTTGTAGTCTCTCGTGTTCGCTACTTGTGCTCGATACAACTCGAGATCTAGCGGTTCCGCGATATCGATCTTCGGGTTTGTTGTCGGTATCGTACAACATCACTCTATTTGTCTAGTGTGGAATCGAAACAGCCAGCCTCTAGCTGTCCATAAATTCGAATGATCCCACATTAGGACTTAAAATACTCCGTAAATGTTTTGCCAGCTAATTTAGGTTTTAAGGGTTAACGTCACAAACTATAACAAGTTGGTTGATCACTATGTGTTTAGTTGGTAGTTGCCTAAAATAATAAGAGGCCTGTACGTAATTTCAAACTAAGCTTTATTCAAAACTAACTTATTTAAAACTAACTGGATAAGTATTCTATTTCAAATAAAAGGCTGCCTAAAACGTTGGGTGAATCACTTACTAAAAAAAGCAAGAATAGTCCGGACTAGCCCCTTCCTGCTTGCCGAGCTTGACTCTCTCCTCTGTACTCTGATCCGTCAATCGAGTAGGAGATTTTGGATTCGAACCGAAACACTCTCACGATTAGGTGGGTAATCAAGTATAAACAAGCTCTAAGAGTGCCAGCTGGACTTGGTGTCATTCGCGGATTATTTACACGTACGTCATGTTAGCCTTTACTCCATAACATTTTTTAACACAAAACTCTTCAAAAATACCTTTTCAACAAAAATTTTATAAAACACCACAACAATCAAATTCTTCAGTCAGTCCACTTTTACTCTAAAAAAAATTCCAAATGCCTTTTTTTTCTTTTTTCGGATAAAAGATTTTTCACCTGATAATTTTTATTTTTTTTAGTGGAGACACCAAGTCTCTCGACATGAGTTCGAATCATCTCACGAAAAGAATATCAACCCCCATGCTACCTATCCAGTTTCTTATTAAAGGGCTTCAAGACATTGCGCTGAGATACGAACCCGACTGACAATTCTGAGAAAATCCCCCACATGAAGAATTACAGGAGTCGAACTCCTGACCTCCCACACATGGAGACTATAACCGGATAAATATATTATCGAAACAATGATTAAGTACAAAAGAGGCGAGTGAGCCTGATACATACCGTGTAAAGCTTGCATAACAAAGACACCGCTGCCTTCATTAAGAAGGAAACACAACTAACCAAAAAAAGACATTTGACTCGAAACAAAACCAAGTATTACTAACGTCTAAATGGACAACGGAGACTAATATCAAAAGCGTCACAAAAATCTAGTTGTTCTTTCGTTAACTCTTCGCATTCCTCGTCAACGTCATTTTGATTATCATCATAATAACCTTTTCAACGCTCATACAAACTCCGCATCCCCGTTCTACCTCCGCTTTTGAAAATCCTCTACTGTAGAACTCGTTGTTTTGTTATCATCCTCTTCTATGGCTACCATTGTCACCTTTCGAGTTAATTAAATCAGTAGGAGCCAAAACAAAAACAAAACCCACAAACAAGTAAAATATTACTTAAAAGTTGAATCAAATATTGTGTAACAAACAATATTACCCATTGTATAATAGTATAAAATAATATTACTCCCCCTTTGTACAACAATATTAGCTACAAATGCTTATTTTTTTTAGAACAAGCAAATTCAAGTGTGAAGATATTTTATAAAAAATCTTGGGCACAATGAATGGAACAACCCCACCCCACACACACATTTTAGTCTTAAGTGAAGATGACAAAAGAAATGGACTAAAATATCCGTATGAAAAAAGATTAACTTATGTACAAAGATTGTTTGAAATTAGGCCCGCATCAAATTGACGACAAGGCCCAAAGAAATTTTGAGTGCAAACAAAAGAGTTCGTGAAATAGGATCGGATCACTGTAGAGTGACCCCGAGTCTAGTTAAAAGACTCGTAAAATAAAGTAAGACGCTTGTGGGAGGTAACCCAACTTTGTATTAACTTTATGCATCTTAGCTCTTTAATTTTACGTGTCTTGTGTGATTTTAATGTGATGTACTTGTTTCTTGAATGATATCCTTTTTGCAATGTGATCATGCTTTATTTTATTCCTATATTACATGTAAAGTTATTTCGCGAAATAAAATAAGTGTAGGGAGGCTTGCTAATTTGTTGTTAATCACACATGTTTGTTTGTGTTTATTGCTTGTTTATTTGTGTCATGTGTATCTTTGATGCTTTCGTTGACATGTGCACTAAAAACTCTCCAAAAGAACCACTCATGGATTAGATTCAGAATTTTTTTGTCAAAAACGAAAGTTAGAATCTAACCGGTGGCTATCGACAGTGTCGCTCGTATAGCCTGACGCCTTCGTATGGTAGCTACAAGAAAATTTTAATTTTCCATATTTTTATTTTTAAAGTTTTTTCATACCTATCTAATGTGATTTTTTAAGGATTTGCACAATCAATTTAAGCAAATAAAATACACATTACTTGTCTTCAATTGTTTCTTAGTCTTACACGTTAGTTTACTTTCAAGGGATTTATTATATTGTTTACCACGGATTTAGTCAGGGTGGTGTGTTCTTGTCTTTGATTTTCAGGTTACATTTAACTGGGTCATCCCATTGAAGATTATCTCAAGGGATGGAAGCTTAGTGACGACTCTAGGATGACAATTTAGCCCAAAGATCAACTTTCTATCCATGTGTGCCTAAACCATGAGAGTATTAGTTTCTCTCGTCTATTTACTTTTCTTCTCTTTTAAAATACTTTTAGAACATTGGGACAATGTTCGTCCAAAGTGTAAGGAGGGTAAATAAGAGCCTTAGATTCTACTCTCTCTTGTTATTTGCCCATGACTTAAAATGATGAGTAATATACTGAAACATAGTTAAAAAGGAAAAATTCGCCCAAATTAAAAAAAAAAATATGATAAATGTTAGAGAAAACTTTAGTAGTTAATGCGTCTCATTGATAGGATTTCCATTGTTAGAACATACCGCCACCACTTACAAATATTCTATCAAATGTGAGGTTAAAACTTTAGATCTTTAAGAATTCGGACATCCATTTTGATGATCCAAGATAATTCAAAATCTTTGGCTTGATCGAGTTAAGGGTCCTGCTAATCATCATGTCTCTTTTATCGTTATGATTGTATCATGTTTGGTCTCACATACTTTTCTTGAAATATGGAATCGATTTGAAACTATATGAGTGTGATGGTAGTGTATTTGATTATAGAACATGACACTATGATGCATTCCAAGACCGCAAATGAGATTTCATTCGGGTAATTGTTATTTTGCTATGTGATAAGAGGCATTAGGATAATCCTGTAGGACAAACCATTAGATTTATGTGTAGTTATGATGATCACATCGGTCATACTACAGTAGAAACTCTATAAAATAATACATTTGGGACCACCAAAACTTATTAATTAAAAGAGTTATTAATTAATCGATAAATTAATAATTATTAATTTATATATTAATTAATATTTTATTAATTTATAGTAGAATACTTAGTTTACAAACACCTTTCAAGCTTTCACTTAATTATTGTATACAATGCATATACGTATATCAAGTGAACGACTCAATTTGAAAGAAACATTCAATCTCCCACTTTATTATGCTTCTTGTGTTCAATGTATGACTTTATGGACATTAAAAATATTTTCTATATAAATACAAGATCAAAATAAGTTAACACAAACAAATCATACACACAACATGGCTTCCCATCTTAAAGGTGTGAAAAAAACAACAATGACAGACGAGATTCGAAGAGCATTATGCAAGCACAACAAGGATAATCCAATTCTCACTCAAAAGCAATTGCAAGAATGGGTTTGTAGGATCGTGTTTTCTAAGGATTAAGCATGTATGGATTAACTATTGAGATGGATGGAGAAATGGAAGAACTTAGAGAGAGAAAGGTAGAGAGAGAAAGGAGAGAGATGAAAAGAAAGATGAAATGTGATAAATGAAAGTGTTCAACCCCTCCTAACATGCTAGGAGGGGGTTTATATAGCCCACCCTACATGTAGGCTATATGGGCTATACCTTAATATATTGGATCACGAGCCCAATACTTGTATCTATATTTGGAGTGACCGATCCTTTCTAAATACGTAAAAACGTATTTCCAACAATCTCCCCCAAAGGGAGGTCACTCCAAGTTACGATGTCCTAAATAGTCTATAGCTCGTGATCTATGCTAATAATGATGTGACCGAGACATTCCTTGGAAAAACGTATTTCCAACAATCTCCCCCAAAGGGAGGTCACACCATTTTACAAAATCTTAAACCTAGCATACTATGCTTGAGTCTTCGATCTTGTGTGAATATGCTGATGAGATCTTTGACTTTGGTCTTGAGCATGTGTCCTTGCTTTGACCTTGTGTATTCATCACTTGTGATATTTGCCTCATGTGACTTCATGTTCCACATACTTATACTTTTATAAATTCTTGAAAGCTTCAGAGTTTGATACAGCGGAAGACTTGACTTTTAGACTTTCTTGAATTTGATGAAGTATTAAGTGCATGTAGTATAAGCATGTGGTGACGACTTCTTCTAGATTATACACCGCAATGCCACCTTCTTGTTACGCTGCATAAGACAGTTAACAACAAACCATATACACGGATGAAATGGCCTTGAACATTTCATTCTAGTTCGGTAGCATTTTACCTCCGGTCGGTGAAGACCGTTTGACGATATAAAATATCGTACTTGTGACAGGAAGTTTCAATTAAGAACCTCCTTGACAAGATTTCGCGGGTAAACCCGTTCTCTTTATTCGACTGTCCAAAGCTGACTGCGAACATAAAGAGTGAATCATTTGGATAATATTCTCCACATGATTTGAAGCCGTCAATTCATGTTCCTGGAACAAGTGAAATTCAATTAAGAACCGCACCATCGTTGCTTTCCAGTTGTCACGAGCTTAATTCGTGTAGAATCTTGCAAGTTACCTACCAAGTGCTGTTTGAGGTTAACACTAGAAGGATTTCCACTCATCACTGTGAACACTAAGGTATCACTCTGAGTGTTCTGGCAAGACCACTAAGATATTGCGTAGAGGCCTGGAACGTGTTTAAATTCAGTTAAGAATTAAACCACTGTTGCTTTCTAGTTATCACAAGTTTGATTCATAAAGAATCGCACAAGTCACCTACCATGAGCTTTTTGATATTCGCTCAAGAAGGATTTCCATTTTCATTGTAAATACTTTCATATTACTTGGATGTTCAGGCAAGATCATGAAGATTTTGCGTAGGACTCTTAAAATCTTTCTTACTTTTCACAGTGTGTAAAGAAGCAAGGAATTCTGAAAGTGTGTCCTAATGAGATATTTGGTGATCTCAAATGGCTCTAGACTTGATCGTGCATTTTGGATTTTTAGTGATCGGAGGCTGGAGAGGAGTGTCACCAATTCAATACCAATTTATTCGGAGTGAATAAATCAATAGATAACGTGTTGTCTCCGTGTGATTAAAACAAATATCTTTTAAGAGATATCTGAGTTAGCTGGGATGGGTTGTGCCTTGCATCACTGGTCCATGATGACTGTCTTCAATATCAAGAATCATTAAACAATGATCTTAATAGCATATTTATTGACCCGGTTTCTGCCTAAGTTGTAAGGAGGGCTTCTTTCTTTACACCCTTTATCTTTACAATTCTTTTTCATTCTTCAACCCCTTCAATGCTTACCAATACGTCATCACTAACACCTTGTTGTGATTGTTCCAGTGCTAACTTAAGTACTTGGTCGGCATTCAGCTACGTTCACAATCTTTCTCCATCTTTCCTAAGGACTACTATTTCTAGCTATGGAATGTCCTTGGGAAGATTCCTCCGGTTCTAGAGGAATCATTGGACTTTAAGCTATCCTACCATCCTTATGTCACCACAATCTTCATCGTCGTGAAATAAATGGGTTGCGGGTAAGTATAAATCACCATGAAATCCATTTTGAAGTGCAAATCCATTTTGCTCCCCCTTAACATATGCCACGATATCTGAAAACATTTCGCACATGTCGGGATGAGCTAGCACGTTAAGTTAAACCATTTGTGATTAATCATTTCCCATATTAAATCACATTTTCTCCCCTATATTAAAAATATTAACCCAATCGATGTTTTTAATATCAATTGATTTAATAGAATTTTAAGAAACTTTGGGAAGAAAAATGCAAATCCAATTATCTTCATGATTTACACAAGCTCCCCCTCAAATTAATGAGGGTGTACTTGAAATGTAAATAAAATACCTTTTAAACACAAGTGTAAGGTATTTATCACGTACAAAGATCATATATGATAATGTATTCACAAGATTAGCGATTTATGAGGTTGGACCTGAATGATGAAGAACATCATATGAAAGAAGCACATGGTTCTTGTTCACGAATGTTGGTCGCCTCATCACGTCTGAGTTATCTCTTGACTCCATATGTACGATTGATATCGTTGTCTTGACACCAATATGTGAACTTGGCACCTTCGGCGTCAAAGATTCTGAATGCTGGACAATTGCTCCCCCTCAATTGTTGACCCGTGTTCTATTGAAAGAGCTGTAGTCACCGTTTGAGTAGTCGCATCGTCGAGTATGTAGATATCAAATGTAAATTGCTACGGTTTGTGGAGATGATAACTTCATAAAAACAAGATTTCTCTTGTCTTAACAAATAAATGCACTGACACGTACATAAATTCGTGTTAAATTGTGTTATTCCATAAACACAATCCCTTACATGGTTATAAAGTAAACCATGCCCGAGAAAATTAATTCTCGTTGTTGAGTCAAAGCTTTCCGGTGAAATGCTTGACTTGAGTATGAAAAGCGGGTTACTATCTGAAATAATAGCAAACCATTTTGAGCATGTTTTAAAACATTTGAACTTCTGCTCGAACTTTATTTACAACCCCGTGTCATTATTAAATGACATTTCTAGTATCGTAAATATTATCGATTCCAGCAGACATGCTCATTTTATCAAAACATTTTTGAACACACAATTTTGAAAGATTTAGAAAAACCTTTTGAGAAATTCTCGAAAAATTGTGTTCATTGTTTTGAAAAAAAAACAATTACTTGAGCTTAAGATGTTGAATATCTTACAATACGAGCTCAAGTCCGAGAAGTTGTAAACTTCCCGTTGTTAAGGATAAGTTTATCATCAGCGATAAACTTTCCTTTTAATTGAAGAACGAGTCCTAAGTTGACATTTACTTAGAAGTCGCTTTCATGAGCTTGAAAAAACTTTGAATGTTTTAACGGAAAGCTCATGACCGAGAAAGATGAATTTCTCGTTATGAAGAAAAGTTCTCTTATTTAAAAGATACACTTTCTTTGATGAGCTTAAAACCTGGAATGTTTTACTACAAGCTCATGACCGAGAAAATTTAATTTCCCGTTACGAGGATAAGCTATCTTTAAAGATAAGCTCTCCTAAAATTGAATTCCGAGTTACAGTCTGATATTTAACTGTAAGTCATTGTGCATGAGCTTAAAAACTTCGAATGTTTTTAATATTAGCTCATGCCCGAGAAAAATTAATTTCTCGTTGTAAGGATAAGTTTATCATCGGCGATAAACTTTCCTTTTTTTGAGGTCCGGGGCATAATCTGAAATGTGATTATACGCCATTGTGCATGAGCTTAAAAACCTTCGAATGTTTTTAATATAAGCTCATGCCCGAGAAAAATTAATTTCTCTTTGCAAGGATAAGTTTATCATCGGCGATAAACTTTCCTTTATTTGAAGAACGGGTCAATGTCTGACATTTAACAATGAACCATTTTACACGAGCTTAAAACCGTTGAATAGTTTTTAAGTAAACTCGTGTCTGAGAAAATTTAATTTCTCGTTTTTGAGGATAAGTTTATCATCGGCGATAAACTTTCCTTTATTTGAAGATCGGGTCATCATCTTATATTTAATGAAGAGCCTTATACACGAGCTTAAAACCTTTGGATGGTTTTACGATAAGCTCGTGTCCAAGAAAACTTAATTTCTTGTTAAGAGGGTAAGTTATCGTTGCGTTGATAAACTTCCCTGTCTCTGAAGTCCGGGTCATCGTCTGTCATTTAACGAGGAGCCATATACACGAGCTTAAAACCTTCGAATAGTTTTAAATTTAGCTCGTGTCCGAGAAAAATTAATTTCTCGTTTTGAGGGTAAGTTATCGTTGCGTAGATAAACTTCCCTGTCTCTGAAGTCCGGGTCATCGTCTGTCATTTAACGAGGAGCCATATACACGAGCTTAAAACCTTTGAATGGTTCTAACGGAAGCTCGTGTCCGAGAAACTTTAATTTCTCGTTTTTAGGGTAAGTTATCGTTGACGAGATAAACTTCCCTTTCTCTGAAGTTCGGGTCACATACTGTGATTTGACTGTGAGCCATTGTGCATGAGCTTAAAAACTTGGAATGTTTTTTATATAAGCTCATGCCCGAGAAAACTTAATTTCTCGTTGTTAGGATAAATTTATCATTAGCGATAAATTTTCCTTTCTTTGATGATCGAGTTACAGTCTGTTATGTGACTGTAAATCATAGTGCATTGTAAGCTTAACTGCAAATCCCCTGAGACACTTGTTTCTTAGATATCAGCTTCTTCAGCAACCAAACTCTGAGAGTGTCCTTAATTGAATGGTATACAACGATTGGAACGCTGTGTGCTTGTTGCATGTTAACTTTGGTACCTGCATTCTCATTAGAAAGTTGGATACTTGTATGTGGATTAGCGATATCTATTATAGAACCATGTGGGGGTTCACAATTGGCCTTACTTGTGCCTGAGGTGACCTGAGGAGATGATTCACTTGTCTTAGTTGGCAAACATTTCCTTTTATAGAAAACCTTAAGTTCAGGCTTAAGTGATGTGTCATCCTCTTCAATTTCCTCCCTAGTAGTCTTAGTAGAATCGGAGATTATCCTAGTTAAAGGGCACTCGTTTCCTACAGGAGTGAAAGTTCTACCAGTGGGGCGCCACATTTTACCAATGGGTTTGATTTTAGCAACCCACTGGGATTTAAGTCTAGCACGGGAGTTCACCTTATTAAGTAATTTCTTGATACAAGAATCATGATTGGATTTAAAGACACATTTCCTACATGTTTTACAAGTAGCATATTTAATGTCCAAGTAAGATCTAGAATTCCTAGATGATTGATTGATGCTCCTAGGAAGTGACATGCTACGGTTAGTAGTGTTGGGTAAACTAGAAGGCATCTGAATAGGTTTGAAATTCCTATCTCTTACTTGTGTCTTTAGCTTAGCTTCCCTTAGACCAAATGTATGGCGAACGTCATTTGAACTAGTTTGAGACGTGTTCTTTGGACTATGTCTAGGGAGACTAGAGGCAATCATGTGATTAGGTCTTGCAGAAGCTGTTTTAGTCATAATGGGCCTAGATAGTGGAATGACTGGTCTATAAAGATGAACCATATCAACTTGGGAGGCAAACCGCGGTCTCGAGGATTTTGGTCGCTCGGATCTAAATGCAGTTGGTTGTCTAACAGACTGAATTTGAGGCGGTTTCCCCAAGATTGATGGTTTTTCAAGCTTAGTGTCCACACTAGTTCCTTTAGTTTTCCTCAACTTGTTTTTCAGAGCCGCTATTGCAAAGACCTTTTCCTGAACTTGAGCTTTTAAAGTCTCATTCTCTTTGAGCAATCTATCTTGGGATGCCAACTTAGATTCAAGCAGTTGAATTTGTTTCAAAAGATTATCCTTTTCAGCTTTAGAATCTAAAACTTTTTGATCCAATTTTCTTTCAAGAACAACGTTTGACTTTTCAAGTTTTTCAAAATATGTTTCAAATTTGTCCATTTTCTTGGAAAATTCTAATTTGGCATCCTCAAGATCTTTTGATTGTTGAGCTATAATCGTTTCGAGCTCTCTAATCTTGGAATCAGAAGCAGCCAAAGAAGCAGCTACAAGACAATTATCATGATGTTTAGCATTTTGAACACTTTCTCCCCCATTATGACTCACATCGGATGAATCAGAAGTGGTATTTCTATCACTCTTTTCCATCCCATGTTTATCATAGTTAGGTTCAGAATGCTCAATATGCGGTATTTCATCAGCATTACATTGTACCATGTTCGCAGGCTCTTCGTCATTAATAGGTAAGGTGTCATCAAAAGAGATCTCGTGAACATTGTCTGATATACAGTTACTGATGCAGAGTGACTAAAGTCTTCTTTGTGAAGTTGCTCAGCTAGGTGGTTCACGTTGAGGAATAGTAAATCGATGAATGTATGATGATTTTGACCAAAGAGTGTCACAAATTCGCTTCCTCCTCGAATCCGTGAAAGAGTAACTAGATGATAGTGAAGCATTTGAAATGAAGTGATGCCACTTTCTCTAACTTTGGCTTGCAAATGATGCAATTCTCCCCCGTTCGATTTCGACTTCAAAAAATCCATTGAAAGGTTGATGACAAATTCTTGGATCTTGGAATGGTAAAATATCTTTCGCTCGGCTCAATAATTGTTATCAGCTCAAAAATATGGATAAAACAAACCGGAATCCAATTCAACCACGGCTCACTCCAAATAGAAAGCCCGTAAACTAATGACACCAACCTTTGGTTAAACTAGTAAACGGCCCGACAACCAATTTAACAAAATTACTATCACACGACTCGATTTAACTTAGCAAAACGTAGGACGTAAAAGTGGTATTTAACTAAATTACTATGTAGCCCAATAGTCAAACCATAAAAGTTGAGGCCCAAATGTAGTCAAAACGTAGCCCAATTATCAAAATGTGTTTTACTTGAATACAACACGTAGAGAGAGTAAATCACCAAATGATTATAAATGATGATGGAAAGTGTAACTTATAAATGATGTAAAACGTAGCCCAATTCTCCCACAAAGAAATGATGGAAAAACGTGGCTTCAAATTCTGAAAGATGCCAAATACGTGGCCTAATCTGTAACAATCCACCAAAAATATAAATAAATCTTACCTAATCTTTCTCACAAATCTCACACAATAAACATTGTTTACTCCGTCTTTTTCAATGTTAAATTTCCCTTACCAATAACTCTCTCTCAATTTAGGATACCTCCGTCTCTCTCTCACAGATAAACCTAACACGTCTCCTCACAAAACTCAAACTTTGTTATATCCGTCCCTTGAGATAAACCAATCACAGGCACATAAAACTTTCACAAACTTCACAAATCCTCCTCCGTCTCTATCAAAACCAGAAAGAAGGTCGTCTTCAAGATCAGTCGAAATGGTCTCGGGTAGGTATAATTAAATTGATTGCATGTGTTGACTTTGTTTAATGAACCGAAACAAAGATTGATTGTAACAGAATTGTTATAAGTCAATCTTTTAATTCGAAAAACAAAGAAGGTTTAGACCTTGATAGACAAAGATCTATGACGATTTAAAATTCTCGAGAAAATAAAACTTATGAATCTGAGATCTTGAGAAATATGTTTGATTAGAGTCGATTTTGGTAAAGAGTCAGTTTTTGATTGTAACAGAATTGTTTGTTTAAAGACTTGACAGTTTTTGGAGTCGAGTGTGAGAGAGTCGACTTAGTCGAGTGGTTATGTGAGAGTGAGTTTTTGATGTTCGAGTTGAGGATTTGCTATATATGATCCGGTGGTCTAACATGGTGGAATATGGTGGTGGTAGCCATTGTTAAAGAGAGAGAGAAGGGAGGTTGTGTGTGTAAAAGAAAGAAAATGAATTAAAGTGAAAATGAACACAAGCAACACCCCTCCTTGGAAGCTAAGGAGGGGTATATATAGTCACACACGATACACTTAACTATACATGAACCTAGTCTAGTCTAAACGTGTGTGACTATGATAACTAATGGGAATTCTTAAATGTCGTCACATAAAGTGAGTTTCCAACAATCTTCCCCCATGGGACGACGTGTAGAATTCCTTACAATATTTTTCCTAACAAGTACATAATGATAAAGAACAAGAGCTTCCATGAAGCGTCCAATGCTGATGATGTCTTCTGAGGCCTTTGACTTCAAAACGACTCATCTTTAACTTGTAGTAGAAATACTGTAACGGCACGAGCTAAGTAACCCATACACTTCTGGATAAGGAGAAGCTTCTGAATTAACTTCCCCCTAATTCATGCCACATAAACTTGATGTAGAAGCTTTTAAATAGCTTCCCCCTAAATCGACAATCCTTGTAAGCAACTTCAAAGCTTTCAATAAAGCTTAGAATGATTAAGCGCACAACGGAATCTAACAAGCAAATCCCATCATATAACATGATAACATTGCTAATAGGGATTGAAAGTAAGGGGTACACCAAGTAGATCAACAACTTTTCTTCTCACGCTTGAATAATTCTTCTGAATTTTTCTTCCCCCTAAGAGTTCAAGTTATGCATACCAGAAAGAATCAAGACATTTCTTCCCCCACATAGTTGAAGAAAGTAAATCAATCCCAATTATGAAGCTCAAATACTGAAGTGGACACTTTATCCCATTCATGAAGTTGACATCGTAACACCAGAGTCAATTAAGTCCCGGAAATGCACATATCTTCTTTCGGAGATGCACCAGAGTCAATTAAGTCCCGGGAGTGCATATAGGATAATGATGATGAATAATTGCAACAACCAAACAATTAAACATCGAATCAGTAGTGTACCGTTTGGAGATTGATAACGCCACGAGTTAAAACACTGATTTTCTCTGCGGCTATGACAAATGTCATCCCGGAATGTCTTCAAATCAAAAGAAGGTATGAAGTTCATCACGTGTACTCGTTGTGCGTTCAATGTGTCTTCTTCTTCCCCCTTGATGGTTTCGAAACTCGGAACCATCAACAAATCGTACGCACATATACCTGAAATCTCGTGAGAATAATAAATAAGCTGAATTATATAGTTTGTGAGAATCAGCTGTTGATCGAAAATCTCTTCTCATAAACTCTCCATGGCTACCTTTACCAACCCACTTGAAAGCAATTTGAAGTGACCATTGATTGAATGAACCAGATACATCAAACGTGAAACTGAATAAGAATCCTTCGATCTTGTGACTTAAGCTTGCACAATTGTTGAATGAAGAACGGTGGAGAAATCTCTAAGTACTCAATGCATCACTGAAGAAGTCTATAAGCACAACACCTCTTGAGATTATCCACGTCGACTAAGCGCGTGACACTGAGTACAACAAAGTAACCCCTTTAAGTGATAGTTATCTGAGTCATCAACCATCCACCCCGAACCCAGAAACCAGATAAACAAGTCTTCATTCTAATATGAAGCGCGAGCAAGTTATCTTTGAAAGATAAAATAAATTCACGCCTTCGAAAAATCCGTCTTCAACTTCCCATAATTAATACCCGGTCAAACAAATCCGTAGCCACAAAAAATATACTCAAATTTTTCTTGGTCTCGTCTTAAATAAATCTTGTCACTTAGTCTCGTCATTTTTGTCACTTTGTCACGTCACTTGTTGTCTCGTCCCGATGATGACCGAAGTAAAACTTAATACACACAAAATTTATTTAAAAATTGTTTTTTAAAAAAAGTGTGTGTATGAATTAAGTCACACAAATCAAATTGTATGTAAAAACTTAATACACACGGCCCAAATCAAATGCATTAAACAAAATTGAGTCCAAGGCCTGTGTCTATGTTAAATAAACGTGTGTCATGGCCCAATTTTTATGCATAATACCCAGTCCATCATTTTTGGTTTATATGGGGTCAAACCCTAAACAAACGCATAGTTAAACCTAATCAGTTACATAGTTTCCTCCGCCAACAACTCCACATCTCTCCTAATCTCACATAGTAAACAACGCTCCTCACCAAACTCCATCTCCTCCCACCCCACTTCGTTTAATCCATCCCCCTCCATCTCAAAACCTCCATTTTGTCCTTCATCTTTACATCAATCTCATATTAACAACCACCAACTCCATAGAAAGCTCCCAATCTCACACAACCCAAATCTCCCAATCTTGAATTCATTTTCAGAGATCATCCCACAAATCACAATCTCATAACCCCCAGAAATCCCAATCGAATGAAGATACAAGCTTCAAGATCTTAAGAGAGATCTCGGGTAGGTTTAAATTTTATTGCATGTTGATTTTGTGTTAAACGAATCAAAGAGGAACTAAACATACATGTTTAAGTTCTAATTAATTAAGATTCGAATATCAAAGATGGGTTTTTAATCTTACAGATCAGTGATGAGTTGATGTTTCGAGCCCAAGATATTTATAGATCGAGGCTTGCATGTGCAAACGAAACAAATCTGAGATCACTAGTTTTCTGTTTTGTTTCTATTCTAGTTGGGGATTTTAGGTGTCGATGGGTTAGAATGATAGATGTTGTTGTTGATGGGAGTTAAAAGGCTGGTTGTGGTATGGAGTAATACTCACTCACTGAGTTGACCCTGTAAGCTTGGTAATTACCGAGTTGACTCGGTGAGAGAAGTATGTTGGGTCATGATTTATTTGAGTCATCAAATGTTTTCAAAAAGTCATTGCAATCTTTTCAGAAAGACATCGGAATGTTGTTTTTGAGTCAAAGCAATTTGTTTTCAGAAAAACTAATGCTCCATCGGAATGTTCACAACCTAAACAATATAGGGGTGTTATAAAGTTTAGGTCGGGTATTGTGAAAAATGCATCGGAATGAATGTGAATACGGTGTCATCAGAATAAGAAGTCTCATCGGAATCAAACAAACACCCCATCGGAATGGCTATCCGAATAGCCATTAGAATAACCATCCGAATAGTCATCGGAATAAGCGTAATCTGAATCCCTATTTGAATCCCCATCGAAATCCCATCTGAATCCCCATCGGAATAAGCTGTCGAAAAACCAGTCGGAAAAGGGTTTTGAAGAACCGAAAATGGTGGATCTGCCCATTTATTATGTATTCTGTCCTTTTCCCAATAAAAAATTGGATCTGTTAGATGCAAGGAACAAAAAATAAAAAATGGACAAATGTTTGATGAAACCAAGAATGACTCTTGAACAAAGATTAATAAATGATTAACATCGTGACAAAAGATTGAACAAAGATTGAAACAGTTTGTACACAATAATAAGACGTGACAAAAAATTTGACAAATTAGACCAAAAAGTGATATAACGAGACACAAAGAAAAAACTAGACCACCAAATCGAAAAAAATATAACACGATCCAAGGATGGAACCGAAGCTCTGATGCCAATTGTGGATTTGGTATATATGATCCGGTGGTCTAACATGGTGGAATATGGTGGTGGTAGCCATTGTTAAAGAGAGAGAGAAGGGAGGTTGTGTGTGTAAAAGAAAGAAAATGAATTAAAGTGAAAATGAACACAAGCAACACCCCTCCTTGGAAGCTAAGGAGGGGTATATATAGTCACACACGATACACCTAACTATACATGAACCTAGTCTAGTCTAAACGTGTGTGACTATGATAACTAATGGGAATTCTTAAATGTCGTCACATAAAGTGAGTTTCCAACAATCTTCCCCCATGGGACGACGTGTAGAATTCCTTACAATATTTTTCCTAACAAGTACATAATGATAAAGAACAAGAGCTTCCATGAAGCGTCCAAGCTGATGATGTCTTCTGAGGCCTTTGACTTCAAAACGACTCATCTTTAAAGTAACTTGTAGTAGAAACACTGTAATGGCACGAGCTAAGTAACCCATACACTTCTGTTTAAGGAGAAGCTTCTGAATTAGCTTCCCCCTAATTCATGCCACATAAACTTGATGTAGAAGCTTTTTAAATAGCTTCCCCCTAAATCGAAAATCCTCGTAAGCAACTTCAAAGCTTTCAATAAAGCTGAGAATGATTAAGCGCACAGCGGAATCTAACAAGAAAATCCTATCATATAACATGATAACGTTACTAAGAGGGATTGAAAGTAAGGGGTACACCAAGTAGATCAACAACTTTTATTCTCACGCTTGAATAATTGTTTAGAATTTTTCTTCCCCCTGAGAGTTCAAGTTATGCACACAAGAAGAATCAAGATATTTCTTCCCCCACATAGTTGAAGAAAGTAAATCAATCCCAATTATGAAGCTCAAATACTGAAGTGGACACTTTATCCCATTCATGAAGTTGACATCGTAACACCAGAGTCAATTAAGTCCCGGAAATGCACATATCTTCTTCCGGAGATGCACCAGAGTCAATTAAGTCCCGGGAATGCATATAGGATAATGATGATGTTTAATTGCAACAATCAAACAATTAAACCTCGAATCAGTAGTGTACCGTTTAGAGATTGATAACGCCACGAGTTAAAACACTGACTTTCTCTGCGGCTATAAAAAATGTCATCCGGGAATGTCTTCAAATCAAAAGAATGTATGAAGTTCATCACGTGTACTCGTTGTGCGTTCAATGTGTACTCGAATGTGTGCGTTCACGTGTACTTGAGGTTGAGTGTGTAAAAGAAAGAAAATGAATTAAAGTGAAAATGAACACAAGCAACACCCCTCCTTGGAATCTAAGGAGGGGTATATATAGTCACACACGATACACTTAACTATACATGAACCTAGTCTAGTCTAAACGTGTGTGACTATGATAACTAATGGGAATTCTTAAATGTCGTCACATAAAGTGAGTTTCCAACACGAGTGTTTTATAGTGTGAGTGTAAACAAGTTTAAGTGTAAACAGTTCTGAAGTTGAGGGTGTGTGTCGAGTCAGTTTAGACGAGTCAGTTGAGGGTGTTGTGTTGTTTAGATGTTTGTGTCGAGAGAATGGGTGTGAATCGAGGGTTAAATTGGAGTCTTGGTTTTTGTGGGTCAAAAATGTGAGACGAGGGTAGGTCTTGTCTGGGTTTTGTTCGAGAATGAGAGTTTGTTTGTTTAGGGTGTTGATCAGTATAGGACGAGTCTTGTTTTGGTCTGGATTTTGGTCTGTTTTATCGAGTAAAAAACTTGGTCAAATCGTAGTCTAAAAGTTTAAGTCCATCGCAGTCATATCAACACACCATCGCAGTCGAAATGATTCAGTCCATCGCAGTCATAACAACATACCATCGCAGTCACAACAACATACCTATCGCAGTCTGATCGTACTAAGATCGCACCCCGATCGCAATCCGATCGCAGCTTCGATCGCACTCGTGATCGCAGCTTCGATAGCACTCGTGATCGCAGCTTCGATCGTAGTGGAGATCGTAGAAAGTGATCGTAACTTTGGATCGCAAGTTGAAACCCCCGGGGTTTATGCGATCACAAAAGATCAGATCGTAGCCGAAAATATGTGATGGATCGCAACGAGGAAACCAGATTGAGACAAATGTGAAATACGGATAAATCTTAAGTTGTTAATTCCAAGACAACAGTTATAAAAGACAAAAAAATGGATAGAAAGATATATAAAAAACTGATACTTGTGAGACCTTTCTCCCAAATCGAATCAATGAACCAATACCAAGACTTTTGTGATTTTAAAAATGAAAACTAAGACGTTTGTGATTTTAAAAAATGAAAACTGATACTTTTTTAAATAACTTTTGTAGAATGTATGAGACTTTTGAGACCAATGATGATAACAAAAAAAAACTGATAATCAGATACTAATGATGAAAAAAAACAATGCTTTTATCAAATTGACAAAACACGCAACACCAAAAGAAAGAGAAACGAGAAAAAAAATTTAGAAAGAAAAGATTTTTATGACCAAATCAATAGATTAAAAACGCGTCAATCCGAAGATTCAACCAAGCTCTTGATACCAATTGCAGGATCGTGTTTTCTAAGGATTAAGCATGTATGGATTAACTATTGAGATGGATGGAGAAATGGAAGAACTTAGAGAGAAAAGGTAGAGAGAGAAAGGAGAGAGATGAAAAGAAAGATGAAATGTGATAAATGAAAGTGTTCAACCCCTCCTAACATGCTAGGAGGGGGGTTTATATAGCCCACCCTACATGTGGGCTATATGGGCTATACCTTAATATATTGGATCACGAGCCCAATACTTGTATCTATATTTGGAATGACCGATCCTTTCTAAATACGTAAAAACGTATTTCCAACAGGGTTCATAATAACTATGGTTTGCAGGTGAGTCAAGCGACAATATCGAATACAGTTAAGCGGTCTTTAGAGTATCTCTCACTTGCTCTCGAAAGAGGCGATGTTAAGCGACACAAACCGGCAAAATTTCCTGACCTAGAAAAATATCTCTATGAATGGATTCTTCAATATCAAGAACATGTGAATATGATAGGTGAACTAAACATCGAGAAGGCGAAAAAGTTCATGAAGGATATGTATCCAGTGGATACTCCAGACTTTACTTTTTCTATTGGTTGGCTTGGAAAGTTCAAAGCAAGATATGGAATTAAAAATTTCCGGCATTTTGGAGAGAGTGGATCTGTTGAAATGGAGGGCATGGAGGAAAAATTAAAATCCATAAGACACAAACTTGATCAGTTTGAAATGAAATACATCTTTAATATGGATGAAACAGGTTTGTTTTTTTATTATTTTATTTTATATTTTGTACTTTAGTGATGTAATTATTTACATGTTTTGATCTTAAACAGGTTTGTTTTTTAGACTTCAATCGGATCATTCCCTTGCAACAGTGCAGCTTGAAGGGAAAAAACAAGACAAGGAAAGACTAACTGTTGCTATTTGCTGTAATGTGGATGGTTCGAAAAAACTTCCTATATGGATTATTAGGAAATATGCTAAACCAAGGTGCTTCAAGAATGTAAACTTGAACAGTCTGAACTGTGAGTATCGTGCTAACAAACGAGCTTGGATGACTGGTGTGTTATTTGAAGAATATGTTCGCTAACTTGATAAAAAAATGGTTGGAAGAAAAATTCTCTTGATTGTGGATAATTGCGCTGCTCATCCAAAATTTATTGAATGATTACGAAATGTTGAATTATTTTTTTTGCCACCAAACACAACTTCAAAAATTCAACCTTGTGACGTGGGGATCATACGAGCTTTTAAGATGCATTATCGCCGTCGATTTTATAGAAGTCTTTTGGAGGGTTATGAATTAGAGGTTCTAAATCCAGCAAAAATAAATGTATTAGATGCAATGAATCTTGCAAATTCATCATAGACTATGGATTGTTAGTGCAAATACAATTAAGAAGTGCTTTCGTTATTGTAAACTTCTATCAACAGATAACATGAATTTTGAGAACTCGGATGAATGTGGTGAAAGCACTCAAGAACTCCAGTATTTGATCAAAGAGTTGGGTTATCTCAATGCAATGTATGTCGAAGATGTTGTAGCTCACCCAGAAGAAAATGTAGTTGCACAGTTGTTGACTGATGAAGAAATTATTGAAAACGTTATTGGAATTAATAAAGATGATTTCGATGAAGAAGATGATGAAAGTTCTACAATGGAGCCCCCTTCGCGAAACGAAGCTATTAAAGCGGCAATCACCTTGAACAATTTCTTGTTGAGCTATGAGAAAACAACACCAGAAGTTCTTACCATGCTAAGGAAAATTAGAGACGGGATTCAAGGAGAAATTGATTTCATCAAAAAACAAAAGACAATTGAGTCATTATAAGGAATTATTAATTTATATTTTATATGGGGTCTAAAGAAATTATCAAAAATGTATTATCTTATAATTTTAGCGAATTATTAATTTAGCACCCTATCCCGAGTCGGGACCGTCAAAAAATATTATCTTAGAGAGTTTATTAAATAATCGAGTATTAATTTATCGAGTTTCAACTGTACTCTCAAAACACCACATACTTAGCACTCATTTTTAGTGCAAGTAACCCTTAGTACACCCCTTTGAACCTATACTTTTTGCGGTTCTCTTTAACATTAGAGTTAATCCAGTTTGTTAATGAAGATCATTATTTACTACCCCACTGAATGTTACAACAAAATCGCATAGCTTTTTGTGTATGCACTCCTTTTAATTGCACTATTGTTATAACCCTTATGTATAAACTCCAAGTCAACCGTGTTGTCAAGTCGAGAAAAAATTGTATATAGTTTTAAAGTGAATGATGAACCATGTGTTAAGATTATGAAGAAGAATGGTGAAGAAATATTATTACCCCCATATGTGCTTATCGAAGAAATCCTTGTAAGTTGATCTTTATAATTCGAGTCGTAGGAGTAGTTCTGAGTATTTGTAAAACTCAAGTGGAGGGATGCTACACATCCCTACACACATTTATTTTCATGATTAAAAAAGCAAAAGAAAATAATATAAAGAAAATAATATAAAAGCAGAAAAATAGCTCTATTGTAAAGTATTGTATGTATAAAAGTGTTGTATATTAAAGAGTTTGGAAGTTGCATGTCATCTTTGGAAACATTGTAAGTATCGTGCATACGGTTGAATTGACATCCATAATTTCCATGTCTATACATACCCGTGTTTCCATACCCTTAAATACCACATTACAACCCTTTATAAAGTCCTCGTCGATAGTAAATGTTAGGTTCTTATGCCATAGTGATAAAGGTTTAATCCTTTATCAAGCATATGGTAATCTATATGATGTGTCATGTATTGAGTGAATATTTTACGTTTTCGTTTCCCCTTGTATACTTAGACCATGCACTTGAGAGATATGAGATTAAACACTTATGTGAGGTGCTAGAATTTATAATTTCCATGCATTTACTAAAGAAGTTCTATCTAGATATATTATAATTGTTTTTATTATTCCTACGTTCTCGTTGTTACCTTTCGAGTTGACTGAATCACTAGGAGCAACACTAATTTTCATTTCAACCATATTAAAAACATCAAACGCATTCAATGTCACATTATTTAACATTTAAACTAGCCACACCATTATTATTTCTACTAACATTATTGGAATTTGTTTCTTTCTAATTGCATATGTATTATGTGTCTTATTCATAATCATAGTTTAAACATTTATGTATACAACAGATACTTAGGGTTAGAATCAAGAGATAAACATCTAACAACTTGAGTTTATGTCTTCACATTCGCATTGGTTACAATTTTCATAGAACATTATGTTGTAATTAATGATTACATACATCTATATAAGCATAACATCATGAGTCAATGCAGCGGAAGATATATCATGTATTCACATAAAAATTAACATAAAAAGGAAAAGATGTACTTACTTTCTTGAATATGATCAAGTAAAAGAACTAGTAAATCATCTGGTTATATTCTCCATGTGTGGGAGATCAGGGGTTCGACTCCTACTATTGCCTATGCGGGGGATTTTCCTAGAATTGGCAACAGGGTTTGAATCCCAGCGCCATGCCTTGAAGCCCTTAATGGGAAACTGGATGGCTAGCATAGGGGTTGATATTCTCTTCGTGAGATATTTAAACGTGGGTCGAGAGACTTGGTGCCTCGGTGACACGCAAGATACTCCTCTGCACCAAACTGCCGTTAAAAAAAGAACTAGTAAGTCAAACCAGGAACCTTAAACCTATTCGTGTTAACCCACGAATTACCAAAAACCTTAAGAAATTAAAATTAGATTTCATCAACGTGTATCCACACTACACATACACGATCAAACCCTATTGCTAGATCTCAACAAACTTGAACAAGAACACCAAAAGAAAAACCCTAACTTTATGGTTTAGTGGAATTCGATTATCCCTAGTCGTGGGAACTGACTTTATTTGGTTATTGGGGTAAAGGAATGAGTGAATAATGAGAACAATAATCCTCCTTATATAATGCTAAAACCAAATGAGGTTACTTGTTCCCAAAGATATTCTAGAAAGCTTCCAAAGTCTTTTTTCCCTTTCTGTATGCTATAGGCCGGTCGAACACCCCTGTTAGCCCTAAAATGTGAGCGCCATTTACGGAATTACATTAGATTCAAATAGGTAAAACGTGGAGGGACTACTATTGATAAGTTATCAAAGTTACTCCTTCTTTAGCCTATATATACCCCTCCATACTTCTATGGAGGGGTGAGGATTCCCATTTGTTTATTTTCACTTCTCTCTCTAAAATAAACACACTCCTTTCACCTTGTTATCTTTCTCTCTCTAAAATGTCTAAACACTTATTTTATCCTTCTCGACCTCCGGATCACCCCTAAATAGCTTTGAATCTTATGGTTAACAATTGGTATTAGAGCTAACCTGGGGTGTTTTGTGTTTGTGTTTGCTTATTTTATGGTGTTCATAGGTTTTGGCAGCTTGTTTGAAGCTTTTGAATAAGGTTTTTTGGTCAGTCTAATGTGTGGTGTTTCGTATATGCCCAAGAGTCATAAAGTCATTTTTATGGATCCCAGTGTGTTTGGTCTTGCTAAATCCGTAGTCCAAAATGTCCAAATGTCTCGTATTGTAAATCTGTCCAAAAAACCGTCCAAATGTTTTAATGGTGTTTGGTGGTTTTCTCTTTCTCTCTATTATCCTATTATCTAAAAAACGTGTCAGATTTGAAAAACACCAGATCCATTTTTTTTTGAAAAAGGACAAAATATCCATGATCCACTTTGTCGGCTGTAAAACCCTTTTCCGATGGTCACATTCGGATGGTCACATTCCGATGATCATCTTTACGATTACATTCTGATGGAGTGCATAACATTGCGATGAAGTGCATAACATTGCAATGGAGTGCATAACATTGCGATGGAGATTCGTATTATTGCGATGGAATTGCGATGGAGAGTGTTATAAACATTGTGATGACTCATTTTTTTTAGAAAACATTGCAAGATCTTGACCAAACCAGAAAAAAAATACCGAGACCTTGACTAACCGACTCTATCACTACTCACCTCATACCATATATCACAATCAAACCCGAGTCTATCTTATCTTATTCCCATCCTCAACCATTAACCATCAATCCAAAACCGACTCGTCTTAACCTAATCCCATCGTCACATAATCACTGAACCACGTCACGAATCGAAAAAATAAATAAATAAAATAATAAAAATTTTGAATTAAAAGATTATCAAGATCTCAGTTCATCTCATTCGTGACTTATAATTAAAGATATGATTTTTGAAAATCAAAAGCACGATATAGAATCCTCGTCACAGATCTGTGAGTTTTATCTCATTAATTTTCGAACAGCAAGAATGATTTATAACAATGATGTTATAATCAGCTCTCATTTTTGATTGAAAAAAAACACAGAAAACAAAACATGCATCTCAAATCACCTACCTGAGACCCTTATATGGATCTTGAAGCTTAAAATTATTGCACACCTATGTGGGATTCAGTTATTTCAACGAACCTCCATGATTAAATCAATGGAGTAGGTAGTGTTTCTTATTTTGTTGGAAGGTATAAGGTTGATTTGATGAGATTGGTAAAGATCAGATTGATGATGATCTAGAATTAAGTTTACCAGATGGATGGAGATAAAATGAAAAAGAGGCGGAGTGTACTAGGTGAATGGGATTAGGGTTATATGAGAAAGTTTAGGGTAAATTGCTATTATATATCCCTCGTTGAAAGTCAAATGGCTCAAATGAGTTTGGAACGTGTATAAATATGACATGGACCTTCATTTGCACTGTCTAAATTTTGGTGATATATGTGTTCCATTGGGCCATTCGTTCTTTTTTGGTGTTGGACTCAATTTGGTTTAAACAAGTACGTGGACCGTGACTCTTGTTTCTATGGAAATATCTTGGCCCGGTTACTTACATTTGGTGTTGGACCGACTCTTAATGATATGGTGATGTTGCTTATGGATAATGATGAAGGCAAACATGGGCAATATTATTTGGGTATTGCTATGTTTCGATCGAAGGTGCTTAAACGATAAAGAAAATTGTTGGTTTAGAACCTAATATTTTCGAAAAATTTTCGCCGATTACCTTAAATTGTGATTAAAATGTGATCTAAACTTATATGATATTTATATTAATTACCTTAAAGTTTAACGCCTTCCTGTTAGTTAACTGTTAAACATTTTAACTTATATACTAACAACCGTTAAATATTTAAGTGTCGGTAAATTATATAAATACAATAAATGTATAATATATAATTATTATACATATTTAATAAAGCTTAATCTCAATGTATAAGTGTGTGACCCCGTAGGCTCACGTACTTCAAGTCATATAATTATATTTATAACTTTCGCACTTCCCAACAGCTCCCACTAGGTTCGCTAACTTAAAACAAAGCAGGACGTTATCCATAATCCTATTATTCCACTTATACAAATCACTACAAAAAGAAGAAAACGTTCTAATATTTTAAGATACTAGAATTAAGATACGCTCTAAGTATATAAGCGGATATGGTTGATAAACACAATCTAATACCCAACCATAAATTAAGAAGCAATCGATATAAACAAACAAAACATTAAACTTTCATAAATACGGCTAACACCCGTAGGTGTTAGCCTTCAAACATTGTAACCAATATGTAAAAACTAGAAGTGGGTTGAATAGTTTCTCATCGGTTTATCTCCTAATTAAAATTCCTTTCAATTAGGTGAGTGCACAAAACTATCTTTTACTTGAAAACGAGTTGCATAATGATTAGGTTCAATTCTAATGCATTAACAATGTATAGTAAGTGTAGTGATAACGAATGTATGTAAAGAGTAAGGAAAGAAACAACCTAGTACGAAACAACCAAGATTTATAGTGGTTCGGCAACGAGGCTCTATCCTTGTTCCTACTCCACTCCTCGAGTACACCTTACTCGAGATTTCCACTATATCCACAAGCTCCCTTCTTGATGGAGAAAACCTTACAACGACGCTTACATTATTTTCCGACATTAAGCTAAATGTCGAGACCTAATCTTAGCTAGGACCAATCTACACAACGTCACCCACTTCACTCTTTTACGAAACAAGGCTAGATGTCGAGTTCTAATCAAAAGGTAGAACCATTCTTCACAACGTTGCCTACTTCACCATTTTCCGACACAAGGCTAGATGTCGAGTTCTAATCCAAAGCTAGAACCAATCTTCACGACTCTTCACTTTGAAGCTAAGTGAGAACTTCACACAACACAACTAAATATCACTTTATAGTTTAGTGAGAAATCACAAGACACAACCACATCACTTTATAGTTTAGTGAGAACTCACCAGACACAACCACATTACTTTATAGTTTAGTGAGAACTAACACAACTAATTACAACTCAACTAATCATATCCAAGTACACACATGTAGCTTGGATCTACACAACATAAATCCAAGCACACACATCTGCAATGGATGTACAAAACTCTAATCCACGTATTCATAAATAACTTGGATGAACACAACTAGTCCAAGTATTCACAAATACATTGGATTTACACAAGACACAAATAAACAAATGATGAACATGACTAGATCTTTAGGAGAAGGTGATCTTCATCAATGCTACATCTTTAATCACATCACAAGTGTGTGAGTGATCTTCTCTTTAGACAAGGTAAAGAAGGAGATCAAGAGGATAATCATGAGTAAACATACTTAACACATTAAGTGATCATTTACAAATGACTAGGATTAGAAAGAAGAAAGAAGGCTGAAGAAGATGTCCAAAAAGGGTTAATGAGAATGCAGATTTGATCCACTATTTATAGGACAAAACATCCAACGGCTATATTTGGCCGCGGTTCCTTATTGGTGCCCGCGGTTCCTTATCGATAAGGAACCACCGTAGGTGCTAATGTACCGCCGGCGTAGACTCTGCTCCTTTTTGTCTTTTAGTAAATTTGAAATATCTGAGGCTGTTTAAACCTTCAAAACATATTCTTACGGCATTTGGAATATGCCATATTCAAATTTGCATTTTCATTTTAATAAAACATTTTCTTAAAAATAAAGTTTATTAAAAACTTTTGTAATGTTTTACAAAAGTGAGTTTTAAGGCTAATCACTTTTATGATCACTAAGCATGATTAAGATATGTTAGTGTAATGATTACTACCTTGATGATAGTGTTTGTTAGATAACTCATTTTATGAATGTGTTTGACAATAAATGTCTTTGTAATTTATCGTGACCAAAACTAAGAAAGATTAATTAATACTAACATTGTTTTTAGGCATTGCTTTGCATTAACAATCTCCCGCTTTTTTATTACGACAAACTATAAACTCATTTACATAAAATACAAGTTTATTCGAATTATTAACGAGTTTATCACTATCATTTCTCCCCTTTTGTCGAAGCAAAAAGGTTAGCACAAGTCTTTGAAGAAGAAAAGAACTAGACTTTTGCTAGTAGCTCCCCCTTGGTACTTACTCCCCCTTGCTTGGGGCACCAAGTCAATGAGCTAAGGTGAAATGCTACACAAAAGTTAGAAGAAAGAAAAAAAACACCAATGTACATATGTGCACTACTTACTAACTAACTTGAGAGGGAGAAGGAAAAGAAATCTCAAATTAGAAGCAAGCATTTGCTAAGTATGTCCAAAGAGTGTCTATTGACAACATCATAGTTCAATTGGTGGAATAAAGGAAGAAAAGAAACATCCAAACCAATCAAAGATGATTTAGAATGTCAATGGGTTAAAATTTAGAATTTATGGAATCACCCATAATTAATTTTAAGTTTTAACCATGATCAACTCCTTAACAAATGTGTGAAAAAGAATTAGAGGGAAAGATAACACACATAACATTCATATTACAAAAATATGAAATAACATACAAGATACATATTTCATACATACAATATGAATATTCAAAACCAAAAAGAATATGGAAAATAGACCACAAAGCATAATCTACTCTAATAGTGATAATCTTCCAAGATTTCTTAAAATTTATTGACTAAAACAACAAAAGTACAAAAAGTGCCTTAGTTGGAAAAGAGAGACGACGAAGCATCATTTGAAGTTTTGTTCACGGGAACAAAAACTTTGAGAGGAGGTCGAGTGATGAGGAATTCAAGAAAATTTAGCTTGTCATAGATATGAGCAAGTTCAATTTGTTAAAAACGACAACAAGCACACGAGGAACCATGATGCAAAACAATGTCGTTAGATGGGGGAGGTCCATCAAGATTAGAGGTTGCTGGGGAGGGAGATAATGGATAAGAGATGTTTTCACAATGCCTAGTGAGGTTAGGGGAAGAAGATAGGTCATTGAGTTGAGGAGAGTTGAAAGGTTTAGGTGGTGGTGGAAGAATTTCTTTTTCTCTGGTAATTGGATTTATAGAGCAAGTCTCATTCCAATATTGAATCGGAGAAAAAGAGGAATTATTGGAGGATTTTGGAGAAGAAGAATCATGAGGATTCTTGTTCTTTTTTATTCAAATGGGTTTAACCGATATTTTCGGTTTCTTTGAAACCTTAGAAGAAGAAGCTTTAGGTTGAGAAGTTTGTGACAAAGAAATGTCAAGGTTAGAAGAGGAAGAATTAGGCATTATGAAGGATGAAGGAAAGAACTCCCAAAAGAGAAGAATTTAAAGAAAAAAGACAAGGCAAAGATTTGAAATGAAAAAGAAATGTTTTAGAGAATGTTTAGCCAAATTGGGTAAACAAAGAATCTTAACCAAAACAGTGGTCAAAGAAGAAAGACCCATAAATAAGCCAATATTGGCTTTACTGGGCGCGGTTCTTTATCGAAGCCTGCGGTTCCATATCGATATGGATCCGCCTGGAGGCTAAGGAACCGCGTCCAGTGGACTTCAAAACTTTATTTTCAAAATTTTTTGGAGAAATATAAGACTTTTTCAAAATTTTGCAAATCTTGGATTTTCACCTCTTTTAGCACTAGAGTATGCTAGGGTTGCATAAAAGAAACACATTCACAAAGAATGTCTTGACAAAGGGTGACAAAATATTTAAATAACATTTTGGTCCAATTTTAAGTCAAGTTTTTAGAGGTTGTAATATATTTAGGTTCAATTTTAAATAAATTGAAGTTGTTAAATGTGATCACATAGATTAAAGCACATAAAAACTAAATCCATAAATCATCCTATGAGAAAATCATGAGGGAAAGGAAAGGAAATACAAGAATTAAAAAGACAATTAACTACTACAAAGATAGCTAACAACTATGTCTTAAGTTCATAATTCTCTTTTAGCTTGATCTTCTTTTGAAAAGCATGTTAATTTTAAAGTCCATCATTTATCTCCTAGGAGGTGGAGGATTAGCAAAAAGGTTCAACAAGAAGCTTTGCAACTTGATGTGAGCCCCAATCATCTCCAACCTAAGGATATCAATGAGGTGAAAGTTGTTCAAGCAACAATGGCAATTAGTTCCATTGTGCATGAAAAAATCAAACAAGCGTGGATCACCCAAGAGACGGGAAATGGGAACACCCAAGAGAGGAGTTTGGTGGTAGGAGGATGAGGGGAAGGCATGATATCCAAGGGTGAAATAGGTGAGATGGGTGAGTTTGGTGGATTAAAGGAAATAGGCTAAAAAACAAAGGGAATCCTTTGATGAGGTTGTGGTTGAGCATTCATGTTTAAGAGAGGGCTAGAAATAAGTGGAGAGGAAAACTCATTCATTCTTGATTGGAATGAAGAAGAGGTAGAACCATGTGAATGGTTAGTACCATGGGTTGAGGCTGTTTTACATGAAGTAAGTGGTGGTGAAACTGATGAGGAGATGAGAATAGGTGAGGCTTAACTTTTTGGTTTGAAAGAAGATGGAGAACCAAGTTTAGAGGACTTGAGATTCACCTTAAGGCTTCTTTTGGATGAGGAGGTTTTGGAGGAGTTAGATGTTCTAGTGGATACCATGGTTGAAAGTTGAGGTTAAGAGAAGAGTTGAAGGGATGAAGAACACAATCAACAAGAGAGGGTTTAAGAAGAGAAGGGGATGATCCAAACTAGTAATAGGTTAAAGTCATTTTATGTGAACAATGAAATTAGGTAGCCTAGTTTAGGAAAGTGTAGGTTTTTGCAAAAGTTTTATCAAAGTTTTTCTACAGATTAAAGAAAACAGTGTAAAGTAATGATTCTGTTGAAAAAGTACTAGGCGGTTCATTACGTAGGTCCACGGTTCCTTATCGATAAAGAACCGCGGCATTGATTTGGAACCGCGACCAGAGGTGTTTGAAAAAAGCACTTCCATAAACGTTTGCTAGCCCAGATTTTATACTAACGTTTATCAAGCCAAAGAGAACTAATAATCAATAACTAGGAAGCTATCAAACACATAAGATGCAAAGAGCCATGTAAATCGAAAAAATCGATACCATGGATAATTAGGATTAAAATACTAGGTAATCCAAACACAAATTGTTAGTCAAAGAATACACAACAACCTAAGAATAGAGATAATAGAATAGATAAAGTTCAACAATCCATACATGTTTACACAGATGTTAGTCTCACAAGAGTGGTATATATCATTCATCTATGAGCATTTCCTCCTTGCCTTGATTCAATTCTGATTCGATCCTGAAGATGAAGATTGAGACAATACTGATAGTCTGAATCAATGTCTAGTGAAGACAATTGAGAGATATATGACGACAAATCATAACTAGAAATGAGAGACTTGTCTTGAGAGACATTTTCATCCTCATTTGAGTCATGTGTGAGAATTGAAGAGAAAATTCCTTCAATAGGAAACATGACTCGAACCACAGAGTGAAAAGAAGAAGGATTAAGAAGATGATGATCAAGAAGAAATCTCTTAAGAAGCCGTAAGAGAATCATGGCATAAGGAAGAGTAGACCGAGATCCATTGAGAACAAATCTTATCCTTTTAGCCATGAAAAATGCAAGGTTGTATGGAGTAGCGGTAACAACACAATACAACATATGTGCAAGACTAGCAGGCACATGGTTGCGATCACCAACCAAACACATTGAATTTTCCCTAATGATTTCGGCTCTAGGGACCATAAAATCACTAAGATCGCTAGTTAGTAATTCCCAAGGAGTGAGAGCACGAAATTCTCCTTCAAAATTACCAAGAATAGGATGTTCACGAGGTGAAGCAAGGCCACGAGAGATGGCCGAAGCCGAAGGAATCTCAGTCGAGTAATGCACATCAATAGGGGTCGATTCTAAGTGGTTTACACCCCAAGCATCGGTGAACCTACATTGACCTTCGTATGGAACTCCGAGAATCTCACCAAATTCCTCGAGAGTGTATACAAAGGTTTTCCCCTTAATGGAAAATCTTATAGATAGACCATTGTTGATGTGTATTAACTTGAATGAGTTAAAGAATTCCATGAGGAAAGAAGGAAAGATTGGCTCAACAATATCAAGCAAACAATCGAATCCAATGGTATTGAACATGAATCGAATGAAATCAAGTCCACGAAGGTTAGAAGGAACAATACGTCCTTCATGGAAAAAACGAGACTCGAGATTATGAGAAGTGATTTGAAAAGAGCGAGTTTGATTTGTCAAAAAAGGATTAGGTGTCTATCTTCTAGTGAATAGATGGTCATTTTGATATCCTGTGGTCATGATGATAGTACCTAAAAATAACATATAAACATATTTCTCCAATTACTCATATGCTACATATAAACCAAAAATCAAGGAAAGTGAGAATGTGTTTTATCAATCTCTTGATAAATCAAGGTTTAATCCTTATCATTCTCATATTCACAATGTACCCATTTCACCATTGATCAAAACATATGAACTATGTAAGATCAACAATGAACTATAACATTGGTTTTTCAAAACAAAATTTTTAGGTAAGCATTTAACAATGCCATTACCAACTTGTTCATGGGTTCATATCAATTCCATCAATCAACCAAACTATTTAGTCAAAATTCGGATTTATTCTACAAATGGGTTTTAGTGAAATCTCAATGAATATGAACCCAAGGAATCATAGTAACAATACTATGTCAACTCATATTCCTAATAAGGTTCTAATTCAATGTCAATTTTAAAAAGCTCCAATTATGAATGTATAAACCCTAGAACAAATTAGATGAAATTGAAAGAAATAACTTACAATTAATTGATCTTGGATGATGGATGAGTGAAACCCACGAACTTGAATCAGTTAATTTGAGTAATTGAAGGTTTTTAAAGCTTCAACAATGGTGGAAAAACAGAGAAAAATGTTTGTTGTGTGTGAAGGAGAGAGAAAGACTAGTTTGAAAAAGTTATTTTAATAAAACTGGCGCTCTGACAAAAGCTATTGCCCGCGGTTCCTTATCGATAAGGAACTGTGCTATTGAGCCGCCGAGATAAAGAGCTGCTATAGTGGCAGGTTTTTATCAAAGAAAAACGATGATATTTGAAAACCAAAATTTTTAAAATACTTAAAAATATATCTTAAACCTTTTAGGATATCATTGGACCACCATAACACTAGGTAATAATTCCTTGTTGAAGGATTACGAGTTGAATCAAGATAGGAAAAGACCGAAATGAACGAACGACTACTCGTAGCAAAAGGGCAAAGGGAGAGGAGTCAAGAGAAGTGAATCAAGACCAAGAACATTGCTCAAAGGACAAATGACATTCTTCAAATTGAGGAGGTGAAGAGCTTGTGTCATATATAGTGGTTTAAGACGTGACTTTTCGGGGATAGTCTAAACGACTTTGGTAATGAATTAAACCTAGAAATTTTGATGCATAGAATAAGATCATTTTTAAGAGTAGTCTTATTCTATTTCAAAGTATGAGCAAAGTATAGATTCACTTTCTCTCCCACATGATCAGATAATTATTTCTAGAAATAACAATAACAATATCCTTGGAATATTTCAATTCCAAATGTGTAAAATCTACCTACAACTTAATGAAGTAGTTTGGTATCTCAAGGGATTCACTAATCATCCTAGAGATGAGCTTAATTGCACAAGTTACACATTATATAGGGCCTACTAACCGTAAGGGTGCAAACCATGGAAATCATGCTTGATACTTTAAGCTTCAACTAACTCACCCTACATCTCCATAGTGAGTCAAGTATCCAAGCAATAAAGGTTTGAGAGGGAAAAAGAAAAGAATCACAAACAACAAATAAATGTCAAGGCAAGGATGCCAAGAACAAGCATATAGTCATTTAATGATCAAAAGAATGATCAATAGGGCGTGTGGAAGAACGAATGCGTACCTTGGCCATAAATTGCATTCCAAGCTTTCAAGGAATCGATGCAAAGCCTAATTATGACTAATAGTGACTACTAAGTCTTCAAAGACTAGTATCACTTCTACCCATCTTGATATCATCATTCAATGATGTTGGAAATCAAAGAAGATGAGTCTTCTACAAGTGTAAGTAACTCAATCCACAATCAATAGAGTGATTTATCTTCATGTGTACCTACACACAACAAGATGCAAACTAGTAGATACATTTCAAGAGTAAATCTAAAATGCATTAATACTACTAATTTAAGTAATATGCAATATTAACATTTTAAAAGGCTTATTTTCAACAAAAGATACTTTTCACCAAAGAAAAACTTTAGTACAACTTAACCTTCTAATTTGAGGAGACAATGGATTGATCCAAGTTTTAAAGTACAATATACTTCAAAGATCTTGTGTCACCATCGCTCTGATACTAATTATAGAAACTAGAAAGGGGGGGGGGGGGTTGAATAGTTTCTCATCGATTTATCTCCTAATTAACTTCCTTTCAATTAGGTGAGTGCACAAAACTATCGTTTACTTGAAATCTAGTTGCATAATGATTAGGTTCAATTATAATGCATTAAGAATGTATAGTAAGTGTAGTGATAACGAATGTAAGTAAAGAGTAAGGAAATAAACAACCTATTAGGAAGAAACCAAGATTTATAGTGGTTCGGCAATGAGGCTCTATCCTCGTTCCTAGTCCACTCTTCGAGTACACCTTACTCGAGATTTCCACTATTCCACAAGCTCCCTTCTTGGCGGAGGAAACCTTACAACGTCGCTTACATTATTTTCCGACACTAAGCTAAATGTCGAGACCTAATCTTAGCTAGGACCAATCTACACAACGTCGCCCACTTCACTCTTTTACGACACAAGGCTAGATGTCGAGTTCTAATCAAAAGGTAGAACCAATCTTCACAACGTTGCCTACTTCACCATTTTCCGACACAAGGCTAGATGTCGAGTTTTAATCCAAAGCTAGAACCAATCTTCACGACTCTTCACTTTGAAGCTAAGTGAGAACTTCACATAATACAACTACATATCACTTTATAGTTTAGTGAGAACTCACAAGACACAACCACATCACTTTATAGTTTAGTGAGAACTAACACAACTAATTACAACTCAACTAATCATATCCAAGTACACACATGTAGCTTGGATCTACACAACATAAATCCAAGCACATACATGTGCAATGGATGTACACAACTCTAATCCAAGTATTCACAAATAACTTGGATGAACACAACTAGTCCAAGTATTCACAAATACATTGTATTTACACAAGACACAAATAAACAAATGATGAACATGACTAGATCTTTAGGAGAAGGTGATCTTCATCAATGCTATATCTTTAATCACATCACAAGTGTGTGAGTGCTCTTCTCTATGGAAAAGGTAATGAAGGAGATCAAGAGGATAATCATGAGTAAACATATTTAACACATTAAGTGATCATTTACAAATGACTAGGATTAGAAAGGAGAAAGAAGGCTGAAGAAGATGTCCAAAAAGGGTTAATGAGAATGCTGATTTGATCCACTACTTATAGGATAAAACATCTAACCTATATCTGGCCGTGGTTCCTTATTGAAGCCTGCAGTTCCTTATCGATAAGGAACCGCCGTAGGTGCTAAGGTACCGTCGGCGTAGACTCCGCTCATTTTTGTCTTTTAGTGAATTTGAAATATCTGAGGCTGTTGAAACCTTCAAAGTATATTCTTATGGCATTTGGAATATGCCATATTCAAATTTGCATTTTCATTTTAATAAAATATTTTCTTAAAAATAAAGTTTATTAAAAATATTTTGTAATGTTTGACAAAAGTGAGTTTTAAGGCTAATCACTTTTATGATCACTAAGCATGATTAAGATATGTTAGTGTAATGATTATTACCTTGATGATAGTGTTTGTTAGATAATTCGTTTTATGAATGTGTTTGACAATAAATGTCTTTGTAATTTGTCGTGATCAAAACTAAGAAAGATTAATTAATACTAAAAATGTTTTTAGGCATTGCTTTGCATTAACACAATACAAAAGCATTAAACGAATGACAAAGGTAAACTAAATGATTAAGAACGATACTAAATATCAAATACGAATCAAGGTAAATTAAAGAAATTTGCAATTGTATCCTAGGAAATGGTTTGGCTTCTTTATCTTCTTGTCACTTCTCGGATTCAAAAATTCGACCTTTTGTGGTTTAAAATTCGAATTTTAGATATAAGCACACTAAAATTCATAATATGATTTTCTTTGTATAGTGTTTTTGGGTCGACGTGCATAAGGCGAATGTGCGAGCCACATACAGCGTATGTACGTTTCCGATATTTATCTTCACTTGTTCATACAACGTATTCGACCTCTAGAGACGGGGTATTTTGTTAGTATGCTCCAAGTGTTGATAGCTTTTAAAATAATCTCTTTATAAATCCCATTAAAACGTATTGGGTCTCTAAATATGGCATATGTGTTTTGAGTTAACGTGGGTAATATGGTGGAATCTTGCAAATATATGACGTATGCTTTTGATGCATACGACATATGCCTTCAATAAACAATAATTTTCAAATATTTTTTATTATATTTAAGCTCCATAATGCGTCTTAATTCACCTTATAGTTCATAATTACTACAAAATTAAATATAATCGATAAAGAACCAATATCTCACAACAACAATAACAATGATTAAAATACTTAGAGTAAATGATGCACTAAATATGTCATTATTTGATGTCATCAGATGTTGTCTCCCATGAGCAACTCCTTATATTCTCATGTGACTTGAAAATCATTGAAAACACATACAGGCGAAACAGCTGACGAACCGTCTAAAAACGGGAAAAATCGGACGAAAATGTGCAATAGCGGAAGAAAACGCGTGAAAACATACAAAACGTATCAAAACATGTGACAACGTACAACAACATATGAAAATGTGCAAAAAAACGGGCGGAAGTTGATGAAAACTTGTGAAAACAGTTGAAAACCCGGGGAACGTGCAAAAATATGGGAAAATGGAAGAAAAAAAATTACAAAAACAGATAAAACATGCGAAAACGTATGAAAGCGAACGAAGACATAGAAAAACGTACAAAAACATTTAAAAATGTACAAAATGTTAAAAATGTCCATTGATTACAATTTGAATAAGTTTTGTCAACTCTATAAATAATTTGATTCATGTTGTTAACATTATTTTTGTAACTATATATAGTTGGTGTATTTCTTTCCACAGGGTGGTCTCGTGTATCTCGGTGGCGTTGCGTTTTGACTACTCGGTGGCCTTACTAAATATCCGTAGTAAAAATATAAGTAAAAATATCCACCGGTAATACTTAAAAAGTATTGTACTAGGATTTCAAAAACATTAAAACAACGATACTAAAAGAAATGTTTAACCGAGTTCAAAATATCAAGATTAACTATTTCGATTGCGTGATTCTTCTAGCATTTTTAGAAAAATAGTTATTGATTAGCACAATACTCTCTAACATTTAGTATTTTTAAAACACTATCGGAACATTAACAACTATGTTCATATAATAGCAACATATTTTTCATCTTTTTCACATCTACGTAACCAAGTCAATATATTACTAATATGGTGATTCAAAGTCGTTAATCTTTTAAAATATAGGTAAGAATACCGGTTGTTTCCCTGTTATAGCTAAAAAGTAACTGACATGTCATTAATCTTACCTTTTACACATTTAGATAAGTCCGTATATTAGTAATGTACTCTCCGTCTTTTGCGCATCTAGATAACCAAGTTAATATATACTAATAAGTGATTCAAAGTCATCAAAATTTTGAAATATAGGTAAGAAAAACGAGGTTAAAAAATTTTGTTGGAAATATTTATCTAGCTGGCACACTCAGTCGGTAATCTTAGCTATATTTCAAAATTTTAGCCGGTTTGAATCACCATATTCATAATATACTAACTTTTTTTTGGTAACCGTGATTTCCGACTCATTGGCCGACTAATCCACGGAGTTTGAGCCCACCGCCACACAGACTCAAACCAGGTAAACCCCTCCCCTTTTAGGAGGTTGGCGTGGCCACTTCAAGGTTGTTTGCACCTAGTAGGAATTGAACTTGAGACCTCACACACTTTGGAGTGATAGCCACAAATCTTTTTGCCAATAGGCCACCCTTGAGTGGTTATAATATACTAACCTAATTACCTAGATGTGTAAAAATTAAATAAATTGTTAATATATAAATTTAACCGTACTAAATAACATCTAAATTACATAAAAAATCTTAAATTTAAGAAGAAAAAAAAAGATTAAAAAATTAGCAACTAAATTTGAAACATAAAAAATTTAAAAATTTACCCTGAAAAACAAAAAAATTGATAAAAAAAATCTAAACAATAAGTTTTCAACACTAATAGATGATTGATCACAAAACTTAAAATCGATTGCGATTGGTAAAAGCCATAGTTCTAAATATCCCGCTAAGAGTCGTCTTAAAGCGTGCTAAAGTTCGAGGCGCAGTCTCCACGCTACGTAATACGTTAAGGCGCACTACGAGATGAGGTGCAGTAATTTTTTGAATTCAACTCCAAATAATGATTATTATTACATGTAAGAAGAGTTTTATAACTTTATTTATTATGTACAACACTTATCGTGAATTAAATATAAATATAATATTGAAATATGATCAAACTCAAAAATAATTTTATATGTTGTGCCACGTGTTAAAAACATTAAAATTCGTCTTAACCGTTAAAACGTGTAGCTTAAACATGTCAACACATCATATTTTACGTTATTTATAACCATGGTAAAAACAAAAAATAAATCGCCAGAGCTCAAATATCTTACCAATGGGTTCCCTTTTTTGTATAGATTAACTAAGGAGACACGTTTCAAATGTTATACTCTAATATTGAGATTCGGACCTAAGGCTTTATATTGGGCCAATGAACACAAATTGTCACCTAGTTCAAAAAAAAGAAAAGAAAAGAGAGAACACAAATTGTCACATGAGAATAATTAATTAAAACACAGTACGTGTATATAACATCACTAGACTATAGACTCGCGGTTTCGTGGGTGACAATAAGAAAATTTATGAGAAGACATAACTCGAAAAATACTACATATGCATCACTTTGTTAAAATAAACCATCACATGGCGTAGGTGTGGTAAAAACAAAATTCAGTAAATCTTTAGAATATCATTTTTAGACTATCTTGATAAGCACCTTGTGTGATCCATGCCTTCAATCCTCTTGTAACTTTTAAGAAAAGACTACAACGTAAAGTTGTTCATGTTTGAATAAAAGTTTAGGCTAAAATCATATTCGAACATTTGATAGAGGTTGCTCTTGATTCTCGTTAATAGTCAAAGCAAAACACACATGGACTGATCTTCTATTAATCTTCAAGGGTAACCTTCTGTATAAAGAACTAAGTTTCATTTGAATTTTAGCTTTAGTACCTATATGTGTTCCAGCTATATAATAACACAATCGCTAAGTCTTTGAACCCTTAAATCTTATTTCGTTGGATAAACTTCAGTTTAAACCAACCCATGAAATATTGGCTCACGAATCCATAGACCTGAGCACATAATCCACCATATTTGTAGTCATAGACCTGAATACATGATCTGATATGGTTTGTCCAGTTATAAAATAACTTAAAATAAAGCTTTCTTTCCCTTATTTGTAGTCATAGACCTGAATACATGATCTAATATAGTTTAACTTTCCATTGGAATTCAAAAAGTTTCATTTACACTACAATCTTTTTAGATGTAAGAAAAAATCGAGAATATAAATTAACGGAGACATTCAATTGAAGTATTTACATGTCAGAGGTGTATGCACCAGAGTAGTGTACTCAAATGTGTTGTAATTAGAAATAGTTAACAATTTATGCAGAGGAATTGTAAAACTTAGTACCTAGAGTGTTGTTCACTTCATGCAGGATATTTCGATGTCATCATTCATGCGTTTTCGCTATTCAAGTATAATCCCATTTTATGAAGTTTTAATAACCAGCAATGATAAAATTCAAGTTTTCGATTTTTAACTTCTAACCTGTGGCACTTTAGTTAGGGAAGCTAGTGTCGGTAGACCACTATAAGACCGGTTGAATGTGGTATGGCATGTGACTTTAGACCACCAATCCCACCACCTGACCACAAGCAGACACAATCTAACTCTCAACACCAAATACCAAATCCATATAATAAACAACTCAATGAGCAATAATAGTGACTATAAAATTGTTGTTAAATTGTTGCCTCAAGCACAATATTGGGGAAGGTACTTAAAAAATTACCCGTATCTTAAAACAAAATCTCAGCGCTGAAATATACAATTTTTTGATAACGTCAAATACTCTAAACTTTATTAGTATGCCCAATACAACTACCCCCAATTTACATCACAGTTAGGTATTAATAAACAAACTAATAAGAACTATAAAGATCAGAGTATCACATAATTCCTTAAATATGTAACAGCCAGCTGAAAACTTGATTTAATTGCTATTAGTTGCAACTTGACAAGTGACCCTCCCTAAATAACATACATCAGCTTTATCATAAGATAAGGGCTAATATAAAAAAATGCTATAGATATCCTAAAATAAGGCTATAAACATTTAAAAGCGATGCATTACATGAAACTAAAAACGATAGATTGACAGTATGGTATGGATCCAATAATCGCACCCAAACATAAAATAGAAGCGGGTCAAACATAAAAAGAAACAAAACATGGCAATAGGATCAAACGGGTCATAAGTATCCCGTACTATTTTTCAAGTTCTTAAAAGATTAAATTGCTCTATGAAGACATGAGATGATACCTTAAGTAAAAAGTGAGCATGCTTATTATACATCAAAGTGGGATTCTCTGCATATAATGCAGCACTGTTGAGCCAATACAAAGCATGAAAAAAGCAACTTTAAACACACCCATGATGCAGTCCAAACACACCACTGATGCATCCAAACACAACCACTAATGCACCAATACGAAGTATGCGAGAATAACTAATGAAACGTGGAACAAAATTGTAAAAACTATACCAATGTAATCCAGGTATTTACAGATATCAAAATCAGTTACAATTAAACATACCTTTTTTTAACAGCACAAAACATACCTGAAACAATGAATTATGATTTTAAAGTCATGCTCGTATCTATATGATGATGAGTGACGATATAGATTTTCATTTTTTATACCTAAAATAGGTAAGCAAATATAGATGGAGAAGGGTGCAGTGAATGAAACCTAGAAGTATTTGCTATAAAAAATTACAACCTTTTTATTGAAAGATCAATAAGAAGTTGCAACATGATGTAGAACACAGAATCTTCAAATATTAATGAAATTCAATCAGATCCAGTAAATATAGAATTGAGATGGGGAAGAAGATTAGATCAAGTGATGAAGGTGAATCGAAACGGTTTAGAAAACACTATAGAAAACGGTTTTACTATTCCTATTTTGAAGGTAGAAAAGCACTGGAGATGAATGTGGACAGAAACGTGGGGCGTGGAAATATGACGTAAGTTTATGACGTCAGAATAGGAGGATGTGGAATTCAAAAGTTTTTCTTTTATTAGATATAAAGATTTTTTGGTAGCCCCATTATGAATGTGTCCCTGGCGAGGTCACTAGCCGAAAAAAACTTACATGTAATATACCTCCACCTCCTCTCTCTCTCTAGGATTCTTTGCTATGAAGAAACCTCTTCAACCATTAAATACCTATGAGAGCCACCGCCTTTTTATAAGGTATACTCCCTTTAGTGGATCTAGTGCAGTTGCATCTACTTATAATATATCTCATATATCTATCTGTTCTAAATTTATCATCCTACTTTTAGCTATATATTGGTTCATAACATGAGCTATCAAGATCCCCAACTTTGCCTCATCGGTAAAGTTCTCTCCAACAATCGTAATTTAGGAAAAGCAGGGGTTATCTCAATTATTAAAGGGGCTTAGCGCACTCGGGAAGCGTTTAATATCCACCCCTGGGAGCGTAATCTTTATCTATTTGTCTTTAAGAATAAAGGATATTTGCAAAAGATTATTGACGAATCTGCTTGGTCAGTTATGGGTTTCTATCTGGCTCTTGCACCATGGAATCCAGATCAAACTTTGGATGATATTGAGTTCAATTGAGGTATGTTCTGGGTTCAGGCTCATGGTCTTCCTTTTGGTAAGATGACAAAGGATTATGCTAAAGAATTGGCATCAAAAATAGGATCTCTAGTTGATCTCGATGTCATAGGTGAAGGTCTTCAATTAAATCGGCCATTTCTGCGCTTTCGGGTTGCGGTTGATTTGAATGCTCCTATGTGCCCAGGGTTTGAACTGCACCGTAATGGGTTGAAACCACTTTTTATCTCATTCAATTATGAGAGTGATGTTGCGTAAGCGAGTTTTAAATTTATATTACTAGATGATTACCAAACAAGGGACTAAAAACACAACACGGGCAAATCTCCCCTTTCGTGTATAGTATAGTCTAAAGGTAAAATCTAGGTCGATCCACGGGATTGTTGTTAACAAGTAAAAACAATGATCTCTAGAGTGTCACAAGTTCTAAAGATTTAAGCTTCTAACAATGATTTAAAGGTGCGTTTGGTTGAGGCTAAAACATAGAAAAGATAGATAGCAAAGATGAATATAAGCACATAAACAAGGTAAGACAACATGTGGATTACTAGTCGCACATGCAACATCTATTCAATATAACAAGAAATCCTTCTACAGATCATGTTATACCAAAAGCATTAAGGATGGTTTATGTTGGTTTAAATAATTCAAGCACTAAACAAAATTATGCAAGAGTCATTATGTATTTCATTCCACCAATCGCGACAAAGGCGAATACCAAGATTCATGACTAGATGACATGGAATCCATTCAATCATATAATTACTAGTTGTAATCATGAATGAACCAAATACATAACAATGATCAAACATAATAGTATTGAGTACAAGAACAAATCAACCATGCTTATAATCACGAACCAGAGGGAAAGTGCGCCACACAAACCTAATTGTGTGTCGCACTTTGCCCCTGCGAAGCTAATACAATCTATTCATAGTTTTGTACATGCCTCAACCAAATACACAAGTAACTACTCCATAATCAAAGGAATAACAAACATAACATTCATCATAATTCCAGAATTGATCATAATAAAAGGGATAAAATATTATACCAAAGTTATATGATCCAAATGATGATTACAAGTTTTCCCAAATAAAAAATATTATTGATAACCAAAACTATTGATTCCTATAGCTCCGAATTCTTTAGATGCTGCCAAAACACCTTAAATTCGTGCTTTGATAGGTGGGAGAGGATGGGAGTTGTTGGTGTGAGTTGGTATGGAATGAGAAGGCCAAATGGTGCTTTTTTAGGCTTTCTGCGACCAAAAGTGCGCCGCACTTTGTAAAATGTGCGCCACACATTTTCTAAACTTGGAGCCAAAGTTTCATTATTGTTAAGGAAAAGTGTGCCGCACTTTTTCAATTGTGCGCTGCATATTGATCATTTCCAGCTTGGACCAAATGGCAAAGTTGTAGATAATTCTTTCCTCTTTCCGTGGCCGCTTGAATCAACTAAAACGGAGTTCGTATGCTCAAGATATTGCCAAAACAGTGACAGGTGTCGGGAGATCAGAAGCTTGACTTTATTTCTTCGTTTAAGCTTCATATCTTCGTGTTTTCTTCCATTTCCTTCCACGAAACGTCCTTGGAACCTAAATATAGTCTATTAAGTATCGATAGTTCACATAATTAACCTAAATATATACAGATAACACACACACAAACATGTATAATTAGAGCGTTATCAAAGAGACTCTCAAACTTTTGCTATGCTTGTGGTCGTTTAGGCCACGATAATTAAACATGTACCTGTTCTAGAGATCTGATATTCTCAAAAAAGATAATTGATGGAATGCGTGCAAACTTAGTGAAGCGCATAGCTTCACCTTCAGAAGGTCCTACAAATGATATTTCAAGCTCAATACCAGCTCCTAAACCAAGAGAAGTTTTCCCGAAGGAGGCGCATAATCAGGGATCAAGCAACCTTGTCTCGCTCACGATTGGTCTACCACCGTCATCATCATCAGGTGTGGCTAACGTTCCAAGTATATTCCCAGATTTGGTGACTACTAATGCTACTTCATATTCACACTCAACCTCTAACGCCTCCTAAAAAATGAACGAAATCCCATCAACCAATACAATTAATGTTTACCCATCCGCCTATCCCAAGCTACATACACAATCCCCCTTCCATGGGTACTTTTTTTAGCCCCGCAAAGTCAATAAAGAAAAAACGCCTTCTGAACCTATATATTTTGTCACGTCCCCATCTCAAAGCCAGGACACAAGCCCCAACACAAGCCCCAACAAATTGTTGTGTCGTTGTAGTAAAATTAAAGGTGCAAAAACTATTAAAATAAATGGCAAGAAAAATAAATCTAAACCTATTTTAAAATAAAAGACGAGAATTTAAAAGCGTGACGAAAAGTAAATGGCACTTAAAGTAAATAACGCAAACTTAAAACTATCCTAAAGGCAAACTTAAAACGCAACTAAAACTTAAACTAAGGCAAAAATAAATCTAAGGCAAGTAAACTTAAAGTGCGACTAAGGAAAAAGGCGGGAAAAATAAAGTTTAACACTTAAAAACTAAAAACTTAAAATAAACTAAAAATACCTCACTCGGAATAATTACTCGTTCGGAATGTCACCTTCACCCGGAATAATTCTTCTTTGTTCGGAATAATCAAGACAAAACACTTATCCGAAATAACTAAGCCAAAACTCTCATTTGGAATAAAATCTTCATGCGGAATATTCACATCAAACCCTTCATCCGGAATATTCCGAATGAATACCCCTTGATCCGGAATGTTGAATATTCCGGATCTTTGATTCAGAATGTTGAATATTCCGAATGAACAACCTTTGATTCGGAAGAAGTTGTTGATCCGGAATATCTGCTTGGCTCGGAATATCTGCTCTGATCCGGAATAAAAGCTTTATCCCGAATATGTCACCTATCCGGAATATCTGCCTTTATTCGGAATGTTCACTGATTCGGAATATTAAACTGACCCGGAATATGTCAATTATCCGGAATAACAGCTTTATCCGGAATAAAGTGACTGATGTGGAATGATTGCTTGGTTCAGAATGTTTTCTTGATCCGGAATAACCTGGAGAACTAACAGTAGCGAAGAACACGGGGATAAAAAGAAATACGGATCTAACCAAAACTAATCAAAATCAACCAAAAGATTAAATCAAACTAACCCAATAACATCTACTAATCATAAACAAACAATCCAAAACAATCAAACTAACAATAATAATCAAAATAATCAAAACCCACTTAATCAGTTTAATTAAAACTCAATAACATGAACATAAACAATAAAGCATAAAGATTAAAGATTAACCAAGAAAGGTAGATAGGAGATGAACAATAAAATTAAAGATTAACAACAATTAAAAGGAAACTTACTTGAAATTAAATGAATTTAAGGTGCAAGACAATTAAATAAATGACATGTATTTAAATGTGCAAGTAATTAAAATGGAAGAGCTAATTGTCACACTTAGCCAACAAGAAAAAATGAAAGCCTAAGGATCCTATTTATAGTGGATTAGGGAGGTGCTTAGTGGAAGCTTCCTCCCCTCTTTCTTCTTTCTTTAATTATTCTTTAGTCCTTGTCTTCTTAATTCTTCGACTTTTGATTTTGTCTCGGGATTACTTTAAACTCGTCTTGTAATTTCTTCAATAAATTAGACTTGAGTTCTTCGGCTTTTAGTAAACTTCCGTCTTTTGACTTTTTCTTCGATAAATCTTCAGAATTGGTATTGGACTTCCGTTCTTTTTGCACTCTTGATTTCTTGACTTCGTCTTTTGTCTTTTTCTTCGATAAAAGCCCGTGAATGCCCGTGTTTTCTCCCCTTTTCACATTTTCGTCCTAAATCACAACAAAAACACAAACCACGCATAATTCCGACATTTATGACATAAAATACACGTTTTGGCTTGGTTATTATTGTAGTTAAGTGGTAAAAAGGATGGCTGTTTATACACCTATCAAATCCCCTACACTTGACCATCGCAATGTCCTCATGCAATGCATTAGTTACAAAGCACGATTACACTTTCCATCATAATCAATCCACATTGGCCTTTATTAAAGAGATAGAAAATTATAAACATTCAAAGGAAGAAAGTAAGTGAAGAAATCAAAAACATACCTTAGGGTTTTGGAAATGTCATGAATAATCATCATCCTCATGTTTTCACATTCTCCAAACCAAGCTTAAAAACGAGATCATTGTTATTATAAGTTAGCAAACGAACACGAACTTATGTGGGCCAATTATTTACTTGGACTCCCTTATTCCTAGGTGTATCTCTTATATTTTATTGTTGTCTTGAATGATCACGAGGATGCATTGTTGACTTATTTCGATAGTTATTAAGGCTGAAAATAAAGTGGGACGATTTAATCAATAGTTAGCTAAAGGACAAAATATTTTAAAACTGCTTCTCGGGACCTCATAAAGTTCATATCTTGGCATAACTCGCTTCGCGATTTGAGACCTTTCTCGGACCGATATTTGGCAGCGACTTCAAACTTCAAATCTTGAGAGACGTTCATGAAATAATGGCCTTCTCTTCATAATAGAAATTTCTTCACTTGATGTTTTGAGAGATTCTTCATACTTGGACTACGACTTCTTCATTTATCTTCAATCCTTATTTGGGATTTTGATATACAACGATCCTCCTCCTTTTTGGACTTGGATCTATTTATCCTCATACCTTGTTAGGGCCTTTTTGGATAGACTTCTCCATGATCTTTACGGGAGTATTTGCTTTTCGTCGTGTGTCTCGATCCTTCATGTTGATCTTTGATAAATGATTCTTCACATCACTTGGGATCTTTAGCAACAAAATGTAGCTCTCATGCCTTGTTAGGACCTTTTTGCACTCGCCAATCTTCGCATCCTGCTTCAATAAGTTATGCCTTGGCTATGAACTCTAATCATTACCGAGAAACTTTTAAACGATCTTGGGCTAGAAGCTAAGTAACTTTTCAAATCGTACAACCTTATTTATTGCAGATAAATTTATTAGCAAGCGATGGGAGAATAGGCTTATAATTAACTCACATAAATTCACGAAAGAATACCAAACTTATAATTGACTCTATCATCTCTCGTTCTCCACAATTTAAAATCTCAAAGAATGAGACTCGTGGATGCTTAGCCTATTAAATCAAAGTTTTGGGTTTTCGAGTCATCTATAGGATCTTGCAAACTCTTAGACTTTTTTCAAGTTTAGAAATCGCATTTTAAAGTTCCCTTGATAAACAACTCTCTAGGATCAATTATAGGAACTTGCGAAAAGTTCTTGTTCTTAACCCGTGAGAGTTAAGACTTTCGCGTTTTAAAGCTCCCTATATAAAAGCCTAGCAAAACTTGACTTAAACACGTTAAGGATACTAGCTAGAGTAAACTTAGATAAGTAAACTCGGGTTGAGTCAAAAGATTCACAACGTTTGAAAATTTAAAACCACTTTATTAAGATTTATTCTAACAAAGAAAGAAAATAACTATACAATGGTAAAACTAATAGGACAAAATAGATCAAAAATTTTGAAAAATGTCGAAAAAATGATTTTCCGGTTAAAATGAGGACAAATACAAGGAAAAAACCACTTAACTTCGATAGAAGTCCCCCTACACTTAATATAAACATTGTCCTCAATGTTTAATCATGTGGGAGTAAACTTCCCTACACTTAGGACATTGTGAACGTTGTTTAAATCTTGCTAAGGAAGAGACAACTAAAGATATTCCTATTTTAATATTGGAAAATATAAAATAGTGAATCGAAAAGAGTTTAGGATAGAACCGGGAAGATGGGAACACGGAATCACGGGTCGTCAAAAATCATCAAGAGTGGATCATTGAGCGCTCGAATCCCTTAATTAGAGAAGAGAGGAAATAGCAAACACCAACGGGTCTCCCCTACACTTAGGATAAAGATAACTAAAAGATAGATACTTGGGTTGCCTCCCAAGAAGCGCTTGATTTTTTATCACCGAGTCGTGAGCCTGACTCGACCTTGATTAGCATAGGAAGAAGCATGAAACATATCCACCGGGATCAAATACATAGTTTTCTTCCATCAAATAGCACAAGCTTAAGGCGAACAAGGCAAGCAAAAGAAGAGTAGGCAAGGTTCCCTTAAGCAAAGATGGAGCACGGTGGTAGCAAGGGTGATGAGGTGCAAGCATATCTCCAATAGTTCCAAAAATCTTTCCTTTTATTTCATCAGATGGATACTGAGATGGCTGAAGAATATCGATACCGGGGTCGAACACCGTTTCCTTTAGGGGAAAATAGCACTCAGACTCAGCAGAATTTGAAGAAGATCTGCGAAGAAAATGCACAACCTCGTCCTCAGAAGGTGGACAAAGAGGTGTCAAAACATACGTGCTGTGGATGTTGGTGTCGTCCGGCTTCTTCTCCTTTGAAAGAATTTTCTTCAAATCCGAAGTAGGATCAAGACCATAATCATCAAAGTCTAAAGGAGGAGCATCACTCTCATGAGGGAAGTAAGTATTGAGAAAAGTAGAGAAGTCTTCCTCAAATGAGTAGTCATCCAAAGTAGGATTAAGCATGGATGGCGGGGGATCTTCATCATGTCAAGAATCACTCGAAAGAGTATCGGCCTCATCAAAATCATCATAAGTGGGCATGTCGGGATACTCAGAAGTAAAAGCATCATAATCATCTCCATCGGAGCTAGAATCATCATCATAAGCATCATAGATCGGTGGAGAATCATATATGGGTGAAGGTTCCAAATTGAAGAGAGAATCATCCACATCATCTTGAAACAGTGGATTATCATTGTAAGAATCGAATAGAGGATTGTTGTAGACGACAAAATCATCAAGCACATTAATCATATTCGCCGAATCTCTTCCATAGGATTTGCTTGTAAGCTTACCCATTTCAAAAACTTGTGCATCATCCCCGACTCTTAAGATGAGCTCACACTTATCCACATATATTAAAGCTCGACCGGTTCTAAAAAAAGGGCGTCCAAGTATTAACGGAATACGAGGGTCCATTTCATAATCAACAACGACGAAGTCGACCGGAAAGGTGAATGTGCCAACTTTAATGAACACATCTTCGGCAATACCAACGGGGTAAGCGAGAGTGCGATTTGCAAGCTCAAGAGTCATCTTCGTTGGTGTAAGGTCGGGCAATGATAACTTTTTCCAAACACTTAAAGGCATCAAATTTATACTTGCCCCGAGATCGGCTAAGGTAGTAAATTTGTCGGTTTGGTTAAAAGTACAAGGTAGCACAAAACAACCGGGATCTCCAAGTTTCTCCGGAAGTTCTTTAAGAAGGATTGCAGAGCAATTTTCATTCAAGCGAGTGTTAACAAACTCGACCATCTTGTCCTTCTTATTAAGCAATTCCTTAAACATCTTGACAAATTGTGGCATTTGAGCAAGAGCTTCAACAAGGGTAAAGGTGATTTTCATTCCGGCTATCTTTTCCAAAAAGTTAGTGACTTGAATGCCATTCTTAGTCAAAATTCTAGCCTTGTTGAGTCGAGAAGGGTAAGGAATGTTGGGGTTGGGTGGTGGAGGTGTAGAAGGTGAAGGTTGAGATGTTGAGGGTTTAGAGGTGGAAGGTGGGGTTGGTGAAGGATTTGTCCTGGGTACTTCTTCACGATGAGGCGGAGACGGTAATGGTGTACTAATACTAGGTGTGGGAGTAGTAGGGATAAATGGTGATGGAGGAGGTGTAGATGATGTAACTGGGTGTGGGATAGATGGTCCTACTAAAGTAACTCCACTACGGGTAGTTATAGCACTCACATTCGCTCTCGGATTGGTGACGGTGTTTAAATGTAGAGAACTCGAAGTAGAGGGTTGAGTGGTGGGTAAGAAACTAGCCAGCATATTTTTCAGATCATTCGTTTGATTGCTGAAGGAGGATTGTATATCATTTCGAAGCTCGGATCTAATGTCATACCCTTGCTTAGTGATATCCCCTTTAAAATTGATAATTTGGCTTTGCAGATTCTTAATTTGCTCTCCTTGGGTTCTCATTAAAGCTTCAACATCTTGATTGATGGGTGGGGCTTGTTGAGCGGGTGGGTGATAAGGATTAGAAGCTCTAGGTGGGATTTGGTTGCTTCTATTGTAATTGTTGTTGGGGTTTTGGTTTTGAGGAGAAAAACCGGGTGAAAGGTAGTTGTTGGACCGGTAACTTAGCAAATTTCGATCTCCTTGAGGTCGGGCTTGGTAATTTTCCGGTGAATAATTACCATAAGCCGCATACACGTTTTCCGGATTTCCTTGAGTAGAAGGAAAATCAGTGTATGAGTGAGGACCGCCGCATGTCTCACAAGGATTGGCTACCGCTTTAACTTGTTGTTGTTGGTTTGAAGCGATGAGCAAGATATTTTTGTTCATTTCGGCCATCATGCGGGTGAATTCGGTCATATTGGGGTTTGCTAAATTAGAAGAAACATTGACTCTCGGGTTGTTCCTTGAAGAAGCGGAGGAATCCCAATTTTTGTGATGAGTCATGTTCTCAATAAGCTCTCTACACTCCTCTGGTCTTCTTTTCATAAGTGTGCCACCGGCGGCTGCATTAATCATATCACAATCACGAAAAGTCAAACCGTTGTAGAAAGTATCAATTAAGGTCACGGGGAGCATGTTGTGGTTTGGACATCGATCGATCAAAACATTATATCTTTCCCAAGAATCAAAGATAGATTCATCGGGTTCTTGCATGAAACCGCTGATTTGATTGCGAAGGCTCGTGACCATGGATGGTGGAAAGTAGCGAGACAAAAAGCGTTGAGTCATGTCATCCTAAGTATGAATAGAATTCTTCGGGAGACGATCAAACCGTTTCTCTGCGTGGTGTGATAAAGTATGTGGGAAGAGTTGTAGGCGAAGAACATCCATTGTGGCACCGGGCAACTTCATGCTTTGAGTGATAGTAATGAATTTGTTGAGGTGTTTGTTGGCATCATCATCAGGCAATCCGCGGAATGGATTAGTTTCCACTTGTTGAATCATGTGATGCTTCAACGGAAACTCCGGAGCCATGATTTGCATCAGCGCAATCGGTCCTCCTCGTCCAAACATGGTGGGTTGACAAAGCTCCTCCATTGTCCGAAGATCGGGCTGTGGAAGAACATTGTTGTTGTTATTGTTGAGGTGCGGTGGATTATTGTTGTTGTTCACACCTGCCATAGCTAAATCTTTACGAGTCTCGGGCTCTGGATAAGTAGAAGATCTAGTACGCATACACCTGCGAAAGCAAAAGAAAACAATACATAAACACAAAGAGAGTATATATACACTATAAAAATAAAATCTTTTTGGGTTTTTGAAAATGTTTAATTTTTATGGATTTTTTAGAAATTTTAAATTTTTATGGATTTTTGAAATTTTTAAGCAAGAAAATAACGCTCACAAATGAACGGATCCCAAAAAGCAACGCGTCTCTCACAGAAAACCGTTAATCTTTACGAAAAGCCGGCAGCGGCGCCATTTGATACTTTAGCTTTTGCCTAGTATAAAAATATTGTTCGTTGTGGTGGTCTAATCGAATTGATTACTGGTTAACTATGCGACTCAGCTGTCTTTTGGTGGGAAACAAATTGTTGTGTCGTTGTAGTAAAATTAAAGGCGCAAAAACTATTAAAATAAATGGCAAGAAAAATAAATCTAAACCTATTTTAAAATAAAAGACGAGAATTTAAAAGCGTGACGAAAAGTAAATGGCACTTAAAGTAAATAACGCAAACTTAAAACTATCCTAAAGGCAAACTTAAAACGCAACTAAAACTTAAACTAAGGCAAAAATAAATCTAAGGCAAGTAAACTTAAAGTGCGACTAAGGAAAAAGGCGGGAAATATAAAGTTTAAAACTTAAAAACTAAAAACTTAAAATAAACTAAAAATACCTCACTCGGAATAATTACTCGTTCGGAATGTCACCTTCACCCGGAATGATTCTTCTTCGTTCGGAATAATCAAGATAAAACACTTATCCGGAATAACTAAGCCAAAACTCTCATTCGGAATAAAATCTTCATGCGGAATATTCACATCAAACCCTTCATCCGGAATATTCCGAATGAATACCCCTTGATCCGGAATGTTGAATATTCCGGATGAACAACCTTTGATTCGGAATGTTGAATATTCCGAATGAACAACCTTTGATTCGGAAGAAGTTGTTGATCCGGAATATCTGCTTGGCTCGGAATATCTGCTCTGATCCGGAATAAAAGCTTTATCCGGAATATGTCACCTATCCGGAATATCTGCCTTTATTCGGAATGTTCACTGATTCGGAATATTAAACTGACCCGAAATATGTCACTTATCCGAAATAACAGCTTTATCCGGAATAAAGTGACTGATGTGGAATGATTGCTTGGTTCGGAATGTTTTCTTGATCCGGAATAACCTGGAGAACTAACAGTAGCGAAGAACACGGGGACAAAAAGAAATACGGATCTAACCAAAACTAATCAAAATCAACCAAAAGATTAAACTAACCAAATAACATCTACTAATCATAAACAAACAATCCAAAACAATCAAACTAACAATACTAATCAAAATAATCAAAACCCACTTAATCAATTTAATGAAAACTCAATAACATGAACATGAACAATAAAGCATAAAGATTAAAGATTAACCAAGAAAGGTAGATAGGAGATGAACAATAAAAGTAAAGATTAACAACGATTAAAGGAAACTTAATTGAAATTAAATGAATTTAAGGTGCAAGACAATTAAATAAATGACATGTATTTAAATGTGCAAGTAATTAAAATGGAAGAGCTAATTGTCACAGTTAGCCAACAAGAAAAAATGAAAGCCTAAGGATCCTATTTATAGTGGATTAGGGAGGTGCTTAGTGGAAGCTTCCTCCCCTCTTTCTTCTTTCTTTAATTATTCTTTTGTCCTTGTCTTCTTAATTCTTCGACTTTTGACTTTGTCTCGGGATTACTTTAAACTCGTCTTGTAATTTCTTCAATAAATTAGACTTGAGTTCTTCGGCTTTTAGTAAACTTCCGTCTTTTGACTTTTTCTTCGATAAATCTTCAGAATTGGTCTTGGACTTCCGTTCTTTTGGCACTCTTGATTTCTTGACTTCGTCTTTTGTCTTTTTCTTCGATAAAAGCCCGTGAATTCCCGTGTTTTCTCCCCTTTTCACATTTTCGTCCTAAATCACAACAAAAACACAAACCACGCATAATTCCGACATTTACGACATAAAATACACGTTTTGGCTTGGTTATTATTGTAGTTAAGTGGTAAAAAGGATGGGTGTTTACACACCTATCAAAGAACATACTGATACCACAACACGCCTTGCCATCAGTAATGTGGAATCGGCCCTATCAAAATTAACTGTCAAACATAAGGAAGGCCCCTCTACTGATTCCACACCTCCTACCAAAAGGCGTAAACCTGCTAAACATACACAACCACTATTATCGACAACATCTCAACCTTTGGCTAATAATACCCAACAAGTGCAAAAGCGTACTGTGAATAGAAGGGCAAGAATGTGTAAAAATGTTAAGAGCACTTCTATTGATCTACAAAGGGTCCAATCAGTGGGTGTGGTGGCTGCCCTGAACAGCCACATGATCGATGTTAGTGCTATCATGGAGCTGTCAGGGAGTTGGACGACCCCTGATGGTTTCGAATTTACGAGAACTTTGTAGAGTTCATCGTCCATACATCGTGTTCTTGATGGAAACTAAAAATAAAGACAAAAAATTAAAATTAATTCGGCGTTCTACTTATTTTGATGGACATTTTTATGTTAGTCCAGTTGGAATATCAGGTGGTCTGGCGCTATGGTGGCGAACTTCTTCTTATGTCCATGTTCTTGATAGTGATAAGAATTATGATTTTCGTGGAAGGATCTAGCTCATCTCCTTGCGTTCCCTTTCGTGCTTGCTTTATCTATGGACCCCATTCAAAAGATGCACGAGCAAGGTTATGGAAAACCATCATTCGCCAAGCACACTTATCTAACTGTCCTTTCTTGGTAATAGGGGATTTCAATGTCATTGGGAGCACTAACGATAAGCAGGGAAGTTCTATCAATATTTCTCAACGTGTTGAAGAATTTCAAGAATTCATGTTTCGTGCCGAGTTATTTGACATTTCCTTCAAGGGTCTGACATATACATGGGATAATAAAAGAGGCAGTGAGGAAAATGTTCGGGAAAGAATTGATCATGCTTTAGGGAACGATATGATGCTCAAGGCTTTTCCTAATCAGTCATTAACCTATCTCCCTCTCATTGGTAGTGATCACTCTCCTTTACTATACCAATCCTGCTCTCCGCCAAAGAAACACAAGAAGTTCAAATGTGAGTCAATGTGGACTTTGGATGATTCCTGTGAAGATGTTGTTAGAACTTCATGGTCCACCTTCAACGCTAATGATGACATATAAAATATTGGAAACCAGATTTCTTCGTGTGCAGGAGGACTCACTTCTTGGAGTCGCCACCACTTTGGTAACAATAAAAAGTTAATTGGAGAAATTACAGCCGAGTTGACCTACTTACAGTCCCTTCCTCCTACAATTGAGAACGGATCTTGACATCGTCTGGTTCTTTCAAATCTTGAGGAAACGTGGCTGCGAGAAGAGATGTTTTGACATCAACGATCAAGGTTAATTGGTTAAAATATGGTGACCAGAACACTCGGTTTTTTCATATGTCAACAATTCACCGCAACCAACGAAATTGAATCTCGAGGCTAAAGAATGAGCAGGGCGATTGGGTTGATAGTCCTACTCAACTTCATAAGTTGATTCTCGACCATTTTTTTGAAATTTATTCAACATCAAGAGATATGAATTTCAAAGGTGTTGTGGATATGCTTACCCCTGTTGTTACCAATAACATGTCCCTACAACTTGAAGTCCCAGTCTAACGAGCTGAGACTGATAAATCTATTAAGGATTTGGGTGCTCATAAACCTCCTGGTGAAGATGGATTTCTAGGAATTTTTTTCAAGAAGTATTGGCACATTGTTAGCGATTCGGTTAGTAAAGCCATACAACAATTTTTTGATCATGGTACCATGCCTCACTCTCTGAATAAAACACTAGTGGTCTTACTCCCAAAAGTCCCTTCCCCAGAGACTATTGGCCAATCCTTTGAAACCATTTATGAATCGCATCATTTCTCCGCAACAATCTGCATTTATCCCGGAAAGTCTTATTCAAGATTGCATGATCGTTGCTAATGAGGCATTTCATTACTTACATAATAAGAAGAAGGGTAAACAGAAGGTAATGGCTCTAAAGCTTGATCTTAATAAAGATTTTGATAGAGTCGAATGGGACTTTTTAATGGCCACGTGTCGTAAATTAGGATTCGGAGATAAATGGTGTCATTGGATGTTAGCGGGTATATCTTCCTACGAAATGGATTTTATGATTAATGAGGAATCTATCGGTACGATCAAGCCCTCCAGAGGTATCCGTCAAGGAGATCCCATGTCTCCTTACTTGTTTATCATAGTCGCTGATGTTTTATCAGAAATGATAAACAAGGCGATGTGTGAGTCTCCTTACAGGTATTAAGATGGCTAGAAACTGCCCTGTTATCTCTCACATATTCTTCGCTGACAACTCTCTATTTTTCCTAAAAGCCGAGACTACTGAGTGCGACTTTTTGCTCAAGCTTCTTAATCGTTATTGTGTCGCTTATGGCCAACGCATAAACTTTACAAAGTCTGAGATGATGTTTTCTCCTAACACTCCTACTTCTATGCAAAAAGAATTTTGTGACCGTCTTGGGGTTAAGGTGATGGGACGTCATTCACGTTATCTTGGTCTTCCATATATACATGGTCGGAATAAAGGAGAATTATTCTCCTTTATACTTGAAAAGGTTTTGCAAAAAATGCAAGGGTGGAAGCAAAAGTTCCTTTCACAAGCTGGGCGCGAGATCTTAATAAAGGTTGTAGTTCAAGGCATCCTTTCATATGCTATGCAATGCTATATGTTGCCTAAAGGTTTTCTTCAGAAGCTACTAGTCCATATTAGGCGTTTTTTCTGGAATGGTGATGCATATAACAACATATCCATTGGTTAAATTGGGATCATATTTCCCGTTCTAAAGATTCGGGTGGACTTGGTTTCCGAGACCTTTCATGCTTCAATTTAGCTCTTCTAGCTAAAGAGGGTTGGAGGCTTATTATAAATCCATCTTCTTTATAGGGTCGTGTACTAAAAGGGATCTATTCCATGTTGTAAATTTCTAACTGCCACTAAGGGTGCACACCCTTCATGGCTTTGGCAAAGCCTACTACAAGGGTGAGATATTATTCTTCACAGTTTACGTTGGCAGCTTGGCAATGGTACGAACATTCGTTTTTGGACACAAAAATGGGTCCCGCACTCGGAAGACTTTTATGTTCAACATCCTCACGGCCCTTTCGTTTCTAGCGGCTTAGTCTCTGACTTTATCATTAACAGCGCGTGGGACTTACCTAAACTTGAGAAGACTGTTCTTCCAAAAGAGGTTCATTTGATTTGGTAGATTCCTATATCTAATAATCCATCGGTGGATAAGATTATTTGGCATTACGACCCCAAAGGAAACTATACTGTTAAATATGGTTATTGCCAAGCGTGGGCTTCTTAGTTTGGTATATGCTATTGTGGTAGACATCAAAGTGTGGGCTTCTCAATTTGGTATATTGTTCTCATGGGTTAAGCGAGATTGCAATGTAGCGGCTCATCAAGTTTCTAAATTAGCTTTTATAGCTCATGAAAAGTTTTGTATGGAATGATAACTTTCCCGATGTAATTACCTCCTTCGCGAGGAGTGATATGATATAAATCTTTTTGGAGGGCTTCGGCCCTTCTCTTGTTCAAAAAAAAAGAATGTGTCCCTGTTTCAGTGTACGTGATGCACTTGTGTATAGCCGGCTTCAAAGTTGGTTCGCGAAACGTTCATTAACTTAATAAAATGAGTATATTGTAAAATTTTTATTGATTTAATGAACCTAATAACATCGCCCAGCGGAACCTGGGTATTATTTGTTTACTGAGAGTTGTGACTCTAAATTTGGTTTACACACTTAGATTTAAATTTATAACGAAATATTTGGATCTAGATAAAATAAATTTTGTTTGTTGCTTTTTAAAAAATGTATGATTAGTTTAATAGCAATTAAAAGCATTAAGATACTTCGTTCACGTCTAAACAATAAAATCCACAGCAACACATTTTAATAGTTTGAAATAAAATTAGCAGTATTTTGAAACCTGGTTCGATGCGGACGAGACAACCGACTGAACCGGTATTGGTAAACGGGTCAAATTAAATCAGTTTTTATTTTCAAAACCCAGTTTGACCCGTTGAGTTTGAAATGACCCGGGTTAATTCGGTTCTCAAGATCCAATCAAATTTTGGTTTTTCTTTTGGATTTTTACAAATAAATCAAGTTAATTGTATATACATGTGACGTATTTTCATTTGTAAATGTTATATTTTTTAGTAAACAATTGTTACGCCTAGAGAATAGGGTGGTGCCGTCGTATGGTGTTATGAAAAAAATGCACGACACGACAACTTTTTTCACAATAACACTAGAATCACCATAATACTAGAATTCAAGCTCATTGGTTAACACCACAATTTCTGGTGTTATGGTGATCCCACCACTTTTTTTTATAATTATTTTCTAAAAAACAAATTATAAAACTAAAATTAATTTTTCCATAAAAAAACTTTAAGGAAACATAAACTTAAATAAAAAATACGAAAACATTTAAAAAATTAAATTAATAGCCCGATTTTTTTCTTTCAAAGCTTCGATCTTTGCCGTGTCCTTCTTGCTCATTCCCGTAGTGTCGAACTTAATAATTTTAAAGCCTCGTTTCATTTTTTATCTCGCAAATCTCAAGTCGAGCCGCCATCTCGCGTTCCATTTTTTCTTTCTTGTTTTCACGGTCCATATGAATTTGTTCTTGCATCAGTTCGGTAAATTTTACTTTTTGTGAACCGGAAGTGGCGGATGAGCTTGTAAAATGTTGAGCTTTCAACCTTCGCGGAACTCCGGATGGACGCAGGATATCATCGGGTCAATTCATATCCAGATCCTCACCGGTTACACGCCTACGGTTTCTTCGGGATTGGGTGGACTCGGGATTCTTCTATTTGTATTTGTCTTTAAAAATCAACAAGCACTTTTATGTGGAAAATATTTGCGACAATCTCTTTTTTATAAAATTTCGACCCTTATCAACAAATTATCATCATTTTTGCCACATAAAGCACTTGTCGAATCGTAAAGTGTGTTAAACTTTAACATTTCCCGATTGATCGACGTCTATTTATCCGTCAACATATTTTTGTCTCGCTTTTTTAAAGCTTCTTCACTAGCCTGCTTATTATACTCATCAAGAATTTTTTACCAAATATTGTCAAGGCACTGGACATCTCCAACCTTCGGGTCTTTGGAATTTGAATAAAAGATTCAGCCAAAATATCTTTGTCTCGTTGCGTCCAATAAGAACGATCCGTCTTTTTTTGCGAGCTCCTATAGTGGCTATATTTTTCGGCCTATTTTGGTTCTCGAACCACTCGTGACATCTGGAGGGTTTTCTGGGTCGTCGACTTATTGATTATTTTCTTGACTTGGTTGTGATTGTTTTGCTTGTTGGAATTGTTGTGACTGTTGGAATTTTTGTAATTGTTGGAACCATATACTAAATTGCTCGGGAGAACAAGTAAATTGGTTTTAAGTTGAGTTTAGAAAATTGTTGAATGGGTTAGGGATTGGGGTTTGCATAAGATTAGCGAATGATGGTATTGGATTATTTCTTGAGGTTCTCGAGTTTGCGGATGTGAGGGTGTTCAGATTAGATGATGAAGATGAACCGGGTAATTGTGTGCCCGGGATTTGGTTTTCGTTGAAGTAGGAATTCATCAATTTGCTTTGATTCATTTTTGAAAATAGTAGAATGGATAGAAAATGAATAAGAAATTGATGTGTTCAAAAAAATAAAATTAAAAGGTGTTTTATAGTGAAAAGAGGTAAAAAAATTGGCGTTTTTTGAAAAAAAAAAGGGGGCAAAAATTCAAAAAAAGGGCAAACTAGTCGTTATGTTTTTTCAAAAGGAATTTATAATATATATATATATATATATATATATATATATATATATATATATATATATATATATATGTATATATATATATATATATATATGTATATATATATATATATATATATATATATATATATATATATATATATATATATATATATATATATATATATATATATATGTATATATATATATATATATATATATATATATATATATATATATATATATATATATATATATATATATATATATATATATATATATATATATATATATATATATATATATATATATATATATATATATATATATATATATATATATATATATTCGCGAAAACGCAAAGGCTGATACGGCCCTTGCGTTTTCGTGATTATTTGGGCTGGAGAGTACAACGCGAGAAACGAAAACACCACCCAAGGTGCGGTTTCTCGCGCCGTGAGGTGGCGTTTTCGCAAAAACGCAACCCGTATCCTAAGCTCTTAATATATGAAGTATACATGGTTTATACATATACTTATTTTTTTGCATCTTTGCAAACAGTATTTATTTATTTTGGTGTAATAAATTAAGATTAATCTAGTCACTGAACTGATAACATGATGGTTTGATAAGGTTAATTAAAAATTTATTTTTAAAACAATGAAAATTAGTAAAAGTTTTCTTAACTAATTCTCACTAAGCAAAGGTTAATTAACCTTTCTATTATAGAGGGGAATCACGATTCCCTAGGAACAATGATTCCCCTCAAAATCTTAATAAACAACGTTTTTCTTTCCCCGTCACATATCTGCTCCTCTCTCACAACTTTTACACACACAAAACACATATCAATACCTGACACACTCTATTTCTTGGCTCCGTTTTTCATTAATCAGTTCTGTAGCATTAATTGAGCGTTTTCCCTTTGGTCTTTGATTAATGCTAGGTTGTTGCCCTTTGGTGATTTTGGCCATTTATTGATCTACAATACCTTCAATTTGCCCCTTTGATAGTAGTGGCTACAGGAATTTGTCATTCACCCATGAATCATTAGTACTTTGGTGAGTAACCCTTTTATGATTAAATTAATTGTTGGCCTTTGGTGCTTAATTTGGCCCCTCACACAGCAAAACCTAAAACCATTTAAAAATTGATCACCTGATTGATAATGGCTACAGGAATCCCACCCTCACATCTCAATCCAAAATAATCCCAATAATTTTGATTTTGATGAAGTCATGTATTTGATTTGATCAATATCTGATCTACCATGAATCCCAGTCATTTTGATGAAGTCATATATTTGATTTGATCAATATTTGATCTACCAACAACACGACTGCATTTCCCGTACCTCTTCGTTGTCGGCATGTGTTGTGCGACGTTGCTGGTTCATTGGTGATGTTGTTTATGGATCGTTTTGATCTCTTTGGATTGTGACTTGCGGTTGGTCATTGTTGGTTTGCTTGAAAATTAAGGGTTTTGTAAAACCCGTAAAAATAAGGTCATAATTTAATTACACTTTTCAAATATTTTTAAAGTATTTTATAACGTTAAATAATATTTTGCTTAACGGTTTAAGTTGAAACCGATATTAAATATTATATTTTAATATTTTGACAAGTAACGAGGACTACTAGTGATCGCGATACCGACGGATGCCTAAAATTTTATATTTTATTATCGATCGTTTCGATATTTAATACTTTCGACGATATCGTTTTAATTACGTATCGAGTCGTTATATTATTATTTCTCGTGTGCGTTTAAACGTTAAAAAAAAGTATTTTTACGAAACCCGAGTCCCGTAAATATTTGTAAAATTTACTAATAGTCATTTCCCACTTTTTAGCTAACTATTTTCATTTTGGACCAAAACTATCACAAATTGGCAAAATTAACCTTTTCACCACCATATAAAATGATTTTTCTTACCTAACATCACACACACACAAACTAGCTACAAAAAAAAATACTCTCATCCTTTCTTCTTTCTTCATTTTGCCAAAACCCCTCACACACCTAAAATCACCATCACTTTTTTTTCTAGCTTGATCCAAGAGAAACCAAGCAAAGTCCCTATCCTAAAATCATCTTGTGAGTATTTTGGTACCATTTTTATCCACATGCAACCATATAAATTTTTCAAGAAAAGTTGGTTATGTTTGATCCAAATTTGTTGTATGCATGTGTTAGTAGTGATGATCAAAAGATTTTCATGCTATGTTTTTGTTAAAAAGTTGTTTTTAATTTTTGGGTTTTTGATTTTGATGATAATACAAGTGTTAGAATTGGTTTATGATGATATTAGGGGCTTAGGTTGATGACAAAAATTGTTGGAATTGATCAAAAACATGATTTTGCAAGAGATTTTAATAGTCAATTTTGGGCAGTAGGTTTGAGGTCATTTTCGGAAATCTTAAGTATGAATATAGGTTGTTATTATGGGATTATGTCGTAGAGAATTTCGTTAGCTTCGATTTGATATAAAGTAGGCCTTCCAACTCCAAACGAGGTGGAAGATACACTAGTTTGATTTTCGTGTACCGGGAGACGAGTGTCGACACAATCAGAAAATTGTTGTCGATATTTGGATCGAATCTCGGGGACTATAAAATGAGTTTCAAAATGATTCAAGGGCTGTTCTCAGGCTCCAAGTTTAGTATTTTGAGTCTACTTTTAGAATCAAGTGGCGGTTTTACAAATGGAGTTGTTTAGAATGGTCAAAATGGTTTCGTAAGTCAAGGTCGCTAAACTGTCCGGATTTTGTAATTCAAAGATGAGTCGGGCAGGGAACTTTAGAAGTAAAATCTTTTGATGGGCTCTTGGGAGGACTTTCTACATATAGTAATTGAGTTCTCTGAGTAGTATCATAAAAAGTTGATATGTCTAAGTATGGGAAAACGGCTTGGACATTCGGTATGTTCCGGCAGATTTTTATTAAAGGCGTAGAATAATAAAATGAATATATAGGAGAGTGTAATAGTATCACTTGTATCGTTTTCTCTCGATTTTGTCGTGATTTTATGAGTCGAGTTTTATATTCTTATGTATGGGTTATTTCTCGAGTCTATTATTAATGAACGCACCTCATTTGATAGGTTGCGGTTCTCGTGTTTGAAAGGCATCATCTATCGTCGGCGATCGTCTCATTACCACTATTGGCTAAGGTGAGTCTATAGCCTCGCTGTATACTAGTTATTAAATGATTTTAGACCCGCGAGGGGGAATACATGTTTTATAAACTTAGAACACAAGATTTTTATGGTATGATTTGTCCCTCTATGAATGGACCCGTGGTTGCCTTTAAATTGCATTAAGTGATTGCCTTTGTTAAAACCTCAATTATGGACCGTTAATTAACCTATGATGGGTTAACCGCTAGTACAATTAATAGATCTATGGGGGAAGCCGCCCCGGTTCAGTTTTTGTGGACTTGTCATAGAAGCATAGGCCCGACCTCCACACTGTTTGGACATATTGTATTGAGAAGTCAGGTATACGGCAATGTTCCATTAATCTAGAGGTAACCGACAATTAATAAATCTCCTGTCTTATCAGACCTCTAAAGGGAGTGTCTAAGGGCTCGGTTCCATGAGCTTATTGCAATTTATGCTATATACAATTATCATTGTTGATGCAAATTATTATTTGATGCTTATAAGCATGCCACAAACTTATAATCTTTGCTTGTGTTCAAATTGATTACATAAACCTATAGATTCACTCTGCATTTTTGCTGATTGTTTTACTCACATGTATTTCAGGTAATCAAGAAGTGGAAGCTTGGAGGTCACGGGAATGAAGTTGTGCACTGCTTTTGTTGTTCAAACTCTTTGATTTATTTATCGTTCAATTTTTAAAACAAACTAATATGTTGTTTTAACTTATCTTTTGGTAACGATTACTTGGGACTACGCTACTCTGACAAATATTTTAGGAACGATAAATCTAAAATGTCTCTTTTCGAGTCGTTCTTTATAAATTATGTGTTGTTGTATCATTGTTTAGCACCCAAAGATGGATTCCGCTGCGTGTAAATTTGGGGGTGTTAAAGATTGGTACCAGAGCCATGAGTTATAGAGAACTAGGTCTTTTTCTAAAAACCTAAACTATAACTGTCAGTTTTTATTTTTCAAAGAGTCGGTGCACATGATTTCGCGTGACTTCAGGTTCAAGCTACTTCTGGGATTACAACTTTAGTATACATTCCTTATTGCTAAGTATTTCTAAATAAATACTATAATCCTTTATCGATATATATTTATGTCGTTAAACTTTTCGATAAAAGGTTATCATTTATTAATGATTAACTTAAATAAATACAATGAAATTTCAAGATCTTTCTGTATTATTTTGAAGTATTTAAATTGCTTTTATTGCAAAAATTTTATATAATGACCTTACATACCTTCATCTGCGCGCGTTAATTTCATTATTTAACCCTTTGAGATATCTACGTAGATATCCAAATCGTCTTTCGGCTGTTTGTGCTTGGACGTCTTGAAACGTAATCTCTAGACCATTGGTAGCTCAATGTGTCCTTGGAATAGACTAACCGCTATCGTGTGAGGCACACATTTTGAAACATTTCTTAAAATCGTGTTGAATAATATCATGGTTTTTCATAATATTTTGTTGATTTTTATTATCGTTTAACACGACATGCGAAGATTTAATTCGTTGACATTTATATGTATCGACTTCGAAGAGTATTGTTCACTTATATCTCGGTAACGTCATCGTTATTTTATAAATCATCGTCTAGATTATGGCACTAGAATTGGAATACGATTTTACTTATATAAAATTGTATCATTTGTTTTTCATTAACCTTCTCGCTCCCGGAGTGTAGCATGTTAATGTTCCATTCTTTTCTTGTTATGTTTTGTGTTTTTGACAATCGTGGCACCAAGGAGATTTGCCTACATTGCATTTTGAAATCTAAATTACGAACGTCTTTCACCGTCTTGCTTCCTAATCTTCGTGTTGAATACCTTGAAGCATTTTCTGTTATTCATCATGCTATATTTTATTTGATGCTCATTACGAGATTTATTTTTCGTTGTTATAAAATCCACAAGACATGTGTGTATATATGTATATATTTTGAGCCGTTAAGAAGTGTCGAGCAGAAACTGTAGGGGCAGTATAAACAGGTCAAAACTTAAAAGTAAAACCTGCGTTTTTAAAATAAAATAGTCAAACCTGCACAGAACTTGCAGGGGTATTTTGGTCATTTTACATTGGTTTTCAGGCCTCGGGTAAAACTAGAAAGTCGTCTGAAACGTCGTTTTGCATCAATATGCTTTAGACTCTGAGTCTTGGAGATGTCGTTTATCGGGTCAATTAATCGGCTCATATTTAAAAGTTAAATCTGATAGAAAATTCAGAACATGAGTTTTAAACGTTTCTAAGCAGTTTTGCTTTCATTTGAGATTGTAAAATATTAACGAATATTATTTTACAACTAACTAATACTAGTTGCATGTGAAAATGTTTAAAAATATAAACAATACAGACCGGATTAATGGTGTAATTTGAAAAGGAATAATATACTTTCTTAAAAGCACGTTGTGTTGAGTATCTTACCAAGAATACACATATGGATTGATTTATTCTTATTATATATATGACTCAATTGTCATTCGATGTTATTTTATTTTTATTTTCTTTTAACCTTCCACTGATTTGGGTTGAGTTTTGAAGTTTTGTCTTCATATTCTTCGTCGATATTTTTATCGCGTGTCTCATGGCGTTCCGTCTAAACCTTATAACCTTTTGAAACCTTATTAATTCGTGAAGGTTTCATTGGTTTTCCTATGAGCTACTATTTGCAACTTTTTGCAACCCTTTTGGTTATTATATACCTCATTAAATATCACCATATAATTTTAATTGACATTTTTACTACAATTACTTCACAAATTGTTTTACTTTGATATTATGAAATAATTTTTATAACATTTAAGTTGTTGCTTACTGAGTATCTCACAAATTACTGTATCCTATAAAATTATAAACTATTTTTAAATTCCATTTTTCAAATGGCATGGTTTATATATAAACATAAGAAACGTAATACTTTTAGACGAAATGGAGCACTGCATTGCTAGCCCTAAATTAAACATGACCTGATCACCTATGTCTAATTTAGAAGGAGCCATGCTAGGCTGAATAGTAGTCACCTTAAAAATCTTGATAATAATCAACTTTTTACTTGTATTTATTATAAAGATAAATAAAATGAAATAAAATGAAAAGTAGTTTAAAAAACCTTTATATTTCATGCAAGTAGCGCAATTTCTATGCATCCGCATATGTTTTCTTACCTTTTCTTGAACGAATTACGCGCTTACGAATACGTTTTTACTCGACAATCGTTTTTCCACTTGTTACTTCATTTTATCTTATAACTGATTTCTTTTGACCGTTAGTCTAATTACTGACTGTTGATAAATGACTTGAAAGTCTCGATGTTTTATCCTTCCTTCTCGTCCAATGTTCTTTATGCGATTTTATAGATCTTTGGAATGTCTCCGCACGTGAATAATGAATTATCATTAGAGTGATTTCCGTATATCCGGGATGACGTCCGTCACTCTCGTTTGTCTCGAAATCTACTTTTGTGAACCGTGCTTTGACTTCTCTCTTTAAACACTAACACCGTTCATTTGATTTATTTTAATTACAAGTGATTATTAGGAATTTCCTTTTTTAAAAATTTCTGAATGGATCTTATTTCCGATCGTGTAACGACCACCGCTAAGTTAACGAGCTGGTATTGGTGAATCATCGACCGCACTAACCAAATTTGACAACTTGTTTAATCTATTATTTCTTATCGTCTTACCATCGACGCCTTTATTTTATTATTCTCTTTAAGAATTCATACGACATTTGCTTCGTTTTCTTTCGTACCGCTGATTTCGTGCTAATTGTTGACCATTATTTCCATTCGTATTCATTTATTATCTTGTCACATTTTTAAACCCAAATATACCCCATGTTTATTTTGAAATAATAAACACCTTTATGTATTTCTACAACGTATTATAAAAACTTTATGGAACTTTTATACATTTTCCAATGATTTTCAATTATCGAAATAACCATTACAAGTAAAAGGTCAAATTTATACATCATATTTTGTATAACTAAAACTAATGTTTAACATGAAATTATGCTCTATCTTTTGAACTAATTGACTTATCATACTTTACTTTTAATGTAATGAAATTATCGGTTTAATTTATATTCCTGATAATGATTTAATTTGGAAATTATATTTTCTAATTGTAACCATCAATACGAGTTTAATTAATAAATTAGTGTCATTCTTTCAAAGTTTCTTAAGACAACCAAAATAAATTATGAAGCTATTTAACTTCTATTTTTAATATATCATCTTTATCAAGAAAGTACCTCAATTGAATTTTAAGGTAATACCAAATCCAGGATGGATAATTGTGACAAACTTTATTTTAATGTTAATATTTAATTCATTCTTCGCTCTCATTTTTCTAGTATTGTGAATTATTATGTTTTACGGTTACGTGATTCGAGATCCCTCGTCGGTCGTCAACCTTAAATCATTTTACCACATTTGTCCGTTTATGCGTTTATTGAATTTATTTTTATCTCGTTCTGTTCCTCGTACTGAAGATCACTATTTTATTCTGAGTTTAAAATGAATATTGGGAAGCAGTGTATAAGAAGAAACGATAAGTGTCACCAGGATTTATGCGTGTACTAGTGGAATGATTGAGGACCGAATCTCTTAATGAATGGAGTTAATAAATTCGTTGTAACCTTGAGGAGTATGTTGAAGCCGACACCGCAAGTGGAAAGACTCTGGAGATCAAGTAGTTATTATCAAGGGTTCGTTCAAGGTTTTCTCGATGATTAATGATGGAGATCTATAATCGATGTTTATGTTCGACCTTTTCTTTTATATACTTATATGGTGTGCTATCTAGTCAAATGATCGTAAGTTGTGAGAACTTGAGACGGCATCATCCGATGACGTCCGATCATGTAGAACACATATTATGTAATATCTTTTTGACTTTCAACGATGATGTTTATTGAGACTTTAATGCGCGTTGGCGAAAGTGAGATGGTGTCTTTGTATTATCTTTTGAGTAGGGACCCGCGTGTGAGCACCCTCCGATGACGAAAATGTTTTTCTTGTTAGTTCTTTTTGATGTGTGTCCATGGATATCTGGCCGATGGATATCCTTTAATTTGCAACATTCTTTTTAACTGGACTTATCCGAAAATCTTGTCATCTATTCTTGTTGTCGAATGAGCTTCGTGTGATCCATAAAATTTTGATGTGTCGAGCTTGCCGGATGACTGGTGGATAAGGATTTATTTATTCCTTTTTGGTGAGATACAACTTGACGACAAGTTGCGTTTTGTAAAAGAACCAGTGGAGATCGTGGATCGAGATTCACGTAGGAACGTGAAGACTTCTTTATAAGGAATGCCCTCATCCTTCCGGGTAGTGAACAACTCGTGTATGAGGCGAGTTGAGCGCCGGGACGTCGCTCCCTTAAGGTGGTGAGGATGTAAAACCCGTAAAAATAAGGTCATAATTTAATTATACTTTTCAAATATTTTTAAAGTATTTTATAACGTTAAATACTATTTTGCTTAACGGTTTAAGTTGAAACCGATATTAAATATTATATTTTAATATTTTGACAAGTAACGAGGACTACTAGTTATCGCGATACCGACGGATGCCTAAAATTTTATATTTTATTATCGATCGTTTCGATATTTAATACTTTCGACGATATCTTTTTAATTACGTATCGAGTCGTTATATTATTATTTTTCGTGTGCGTTTAAACTTTAAAAAAAAAGTATTTTTACGAAACCCGAGTCCCGTAAATATTTGTAAAATTTACTAATAGTCATTTCCCACTTTTTAGCTAACTATTTTCATTTTGGACCAAAACTATCACAAATTGGCAAAATTAACCTTTTCACCACCATATAAAATGATTTTTCTTACCTAACATCACACACACACAAACTAGCTACAAAAAAAATACTCTCATCCTTTCTTCTTTCTTCATTTTGCCAAAACCCCTCACACACCTAAAATCACCATCACTTTTTTTTCTAGCTTGATCCAAGAGAAACCAAGCAAAGTCCCTATCCTAAAATCATCTTGTGAGTATTTTGGTACCATTTTTATCCACATGCAACCATATAAATTTTTCAAGAAAAGTTGGTTATGTTTGATCCAAATTTGTTGTATGCATGTGCTAGTAGTGATGATCAAAAGATTTTTATGCTATGTTTTTGTTAAAAAGTTGATTTTTAATTTTTGGATTTTTGATTTTGATGATGATACAAGTGTTAGAATTGGTTTATGATGATATTAGGGGCTTAGGTTGATGACAAAAATTGTTGGAATTGATCAAAAACATGATTTTGCAAGAGATTTTAATAGTCAATTTTGGGCAGTAGGTTTGAGGTCATTTTCGGAAATCATAAGTCTGAATATAGGTTGTTATTATGGGATTATGTCGTAGAGAATTTCGTTAGCTTCGATTTGATATAAAGTAGGCCTTCCAACTCCAAACGAGGTGGAAGATACACTAGTTTGATTTTCGTGTACCGGGAGACGAGTGTCGACACAATCCGAAAATTGTTGTCGATATTTGGATCGAATCTCGGGGACTATAAAATGAGTTTCAAAATGATTCAAGGGCTGTTCTCAGGCTCCAAGTTTAGTATTTTGAGTCTATTTTTAGAATCAAGTGGCGGTTTTACAAATGGAGTTGTTTAGAATGGTCAAAATGGTTTCGTAAGTCAAGGTCGCTAAACTGTCCGGATTTTGTAATTCAAAGATGAGTCGGGCAGGGAACTTTAGAAGTAAAATCTTTTGATGGGCTCTTGGGAGGACTTTCTACATATAGTAAGTGAGTTCTCTGAGTAGTATCATAAAAAGTTGATATGTATAAGTATGGGAAAACGGCTTGGACATTCGGTATGTTCCGGCAGATTTTTATTAAAGGCGTAGAATAATAAAATGAATATATAGGAGAGTGTAATAGTATCACTTGTATCGTTTTCTCTCGATTTTGTCGTGATTTTATGAGTCGAGTTTTATATTCTTATGTATGGGTTATTTCTCGAGTCTATTATTAATGAACGCACCTCATTTGATAGGTTGCGGTTCTCGTGTTTGAAAGGCATCATCTATCGTCGGCGATCGTCTCATTACCACTATTGGCTAAGGTGAGTCTATAGCCTCGCTTTATACTAGTTATTAAATGATTTTAAACCCGCGAGGGGGAATACATGTTTTATAAACTTAGAACACAAGATTTTTATGGTATGCTTTGTCCCTCTATGAATGGACCCGTGGTTGCCTTTAAATTGCATTAAGTGATTGCCTTTGTTAAAACCTCAATTATGGACCGTTAATTAACCTATGATGGGTTAACCGCTAGTACAATTAATAGATCTATGGGGGAAGCCGCCCCGGTTCAGTTTTTGTGGACTTGTCATAGAAGCTTATGCCCGACCTCCACACTGTTTGGACATATTGTATTGAGAAGTCATGTATACGACAATGTACCATTAATCTAGAGGTAACCGACAATTAATAAATATCCTGTCTTATCAGACCTCTAAAGGGAGTGTCTAAGGGCTCGGTTCCATGAGCTTATTGCAATTTATGCTATATACAATTATCATTGTTGATGCAAATTATTATTTGATGCTTATAAGCATGCCACAAACTTATAATCTTTGCTTGTGTTCAAATTGATTACATAAACCTATAGATTCACTCGGCATTTTTGCTGATTGTTTTACTCACATGTATTTCAGGTAATCAATAAGTGGAAGCTTGGAGGTCACGGGGAATGAAGTTGTGCACTGCTTTTGTTGTTCAAACTCTTTGATTTATTTATCGTTCAATTTTTAAAACTAACTAATATGTTGTTTTAACTTATCTTTTGGTAACGATTACTTGGGACTGCGCTACTCTGACAAATGTTTTAGGAACGATAAATCTAAAATGTCTCTTTTCGAGTCGTTCTTTATAAATTGTGTGTTGTTGTATCATTGTTTAGCACCCAAAGATGTATTCCGCTGCGTGTAAATTTGGGGGTGTTAAAGGTTTGGTGTAAACCTTAATATTTTTCTTAGGCTCTGTTGATGTCGTCACAGGTATTTGTTATGTTTTGGATATTATTACTGTTTCAGCTTTTGTTGTCTCTCATATGAAGGGAAAAAAAATAGATCGGTTATGGTCATGTTCATAAGGGTTAAATATAAGGTTATATTTGCTTGGTTAACTGTCGGATGCTCTTTGTGACACGCTGGGATGTGTAATGGTATGTTTCTGTGCTTATGTCTATCTGTGATTAGTTTATAAGGTCGCGGTTAAAGGTAACATAACCTGGATCTTGGCGGGGTGACCTTTGAAGGTTGCAGCCATGCCGGGTTATGACTTTTTTCCCGTATGACGCCTTATCTGAGCGTATTTTAGACGACTTTTGTTGATTGCGTAACATGTAACCTTATAAAAGGCCAAATAACCCGACTCTTGGTAAGGCGTCCTTTGAAGGTTTACGTAGACAGCTCATGGCTTAGTTCTGGTTTCTACTTATGCTTAAGGCGTGTTGCAGTAAAATCCACCTATTGATCATAATTGGTCCGGTATGCGAGTGTTTTACTATTCTGCTCCTTCGATGCCACCATCCCTTTTGTTGCTGCTGGACAAGCTGGGCGACGATAGGCGCGTGCGTGTGTTGTTGGTGATTGGGTCGTTAAAAATATGCTTATGAGTTGCTGATGGTTTTTTGTTGTATACCAATTGATTATACATCAATTGGATATTGTTTCCTTTTGTAACATGTCATATAACAATGAAAGTAATGCCAACCTATATTCGTAGGACAACAATGAAAGTAATGCCAACCTATCTTCACAGGGCAACCTTTCAAGGTTGTCGTCGTGCCGGGTATACACTCTGATTTTCTTTTGTTTGCTGTATAAAGGTAGCCTTTACCATATGTAAGACGGACAAAAAATTCTTGCATCATTTTGGATAAGTTTTTATGAACCATTGATGATAACGGTTGTGCACGACTGTTATGGTAAAATTTGAATGTATATAAGCGGGTTTGATTAACATTTGGTTTGCGTGCATCTTGGCGAGGCATATTTGCAAGTTTTGCAGCCATGGCGGCTGTACCCACTTATCCTACCCGTGTTTTTTGTTTTTTTGTAACAATGGGCTTAAATGAAATTCGATACGGGCTATGATGAGTACAAGTGTTTCGATAAAGACGAGATCGTCCGTGTCTTGGCGGGGTAACTTAATACTACTGCAGCCATGGCGGACGCATCCTCTTGGTTCAGATGTTACCTTATCTGAGCTACAATAAAACCGAGATGATTTTTTACGTTGCTGCACTTTTACAGGTATGTAGGTTCTTGCGTTGTGCGCGTTTAATTTCACAGTTAAATTATTTAAATTTATAGAAAAAAGACTTAATATGATCATCGATTCAATGTATGATGATGAATTACAGGCTGTGGTGCAAGCATTTTTTTAAGAGGGGGCATACATGACATTGTGGAGGAAAGAGGATGGATGTGACTTAAGGCGAGGAAGAGGCCCTGCTGCAGCGCACTCGAAGAAGAAGCTTGGAAGCTGAACTTGCACGACATTACACCAAAAATCGGTTTAACAGTAAGCGTTTTCCAAAGTCTCAATTGGTTTTTCATATCTAATATTAGTTTCATTGCCCATTTGCGTGAAAATGAAAATCCAAACTAGCAATCTACTTAAGCTTATGAATTTATAAACTTGATGACCTCCAGTAGATACTGCCAAATGGGCACTTTTAAGCAATGAGCTATGTGACTACTTAACTTGAAACGATCATACAAGCAGAGAAGCACATAGAATAAGCCAGCCCAAACACCACCTAAAAGTCAATGTTTGTGATTGCTTAAGGGAGTATATGCTTAACTTTAGAGTAGTCATCGACCGGATAATGTGTATATAGCATAAAACAGAGCAGCATATATTGATAGTGAAATGACGCAGCTAGATTGCGCACCAAGTAAGAAATAAAAGTATAAAGGTAGTAAAGGCAAGTGCCTTCTGCTTCTGCACTAAGCCTGTAACATTTGTCATTATGTACCGCAAAAGTATTGCGGAGACTTAAACATGAAGGCAAAGTTTAGGGACTGAATTTTGCTAACATGGAAAACGCAACGAAAAAAGGAACTATTGAAAAATAAGCAGCTGAAAATAAGATCACAGTATGAGGAAATGTGTTGCCTATGTTAATTGTGCGAAAAATGGTGAAACTGAGATAGGTTTGATGATTTTAGTATGTTGTGTTATGGTTTAGTTCGTCACGAAGTTTAAGCGTATTGTGGAAATGGTAGTGTTGTGGGTTATGATGATTTTAGTCTGTAGTGGTATATTACGATCATAAATAAGAAATGAAGCTGAAAGAAATCGACTTATGATAGCTAGGCCGAAAAATGTTTTGTTAGGTGTCTCTTTTTCTTTCTTGGTTTATTTTGAGTTTTTGGTGAAAATAAGGTATATGATTCGTCAAAGGTTTATTTTGAGTTTGCGGCAGTAGTTGAGTTGATACAGACCTGCTGATGCACGGTGTATCAACCAATGAGTTTGTATCATCAGGTCTGTTTTCATATTCAACAACAATGAGTTTGTAAATCTTTGATGGGTTGATACAGACCTGCTGATGCACGGTGTTGATACAGACCTGCTGATGCGTGTCGCAGTGGTCACGGGTGTGTAACGAGGATGATAGGAGCATGTGTACGCTACACTCACATATCCCGAGATTGTACAAACCTTGGCACGACGACTTACTTGAGTTACAGTTCTGCAAGCTTGAGGTAATGCTTATCAGTTTCTGTGAATGTCGCAATAAAAAAAATAGTGTCGTTTTGTAATAATGGTATCTTTGCATAAAGTCTTGAATTATGGTTACGTATGTTACTATTAGCTCCTTAACAAGATGGATATGGCATTTACTAACAAATCATGAACATTGTATTAAAGAAGTGCATTTCCATACATACGAGCAATTTGGAACTTGATTCCAACCTAAAAATGACATAAAAAAATTAACAAATAAGCAAAAAAATTACATAAGCATTCTCTTGGTATATGTGTGTTATTATCGGTTTTGTTGGTTTGTTAGATGGTGTTTCGATATGAATTTGATGTTTGATATTGCATAGGTTATGCACACAAATAAACTTTATGTTTAAATGTCGTGTAGATAACTATTGTGTGGACAAGAAATCAGACGGCGTGAACTTGATAGAAGGCCGTGGAAAGTCTGGTCAACACGGGACTCCATCTTGGTGCCACTGGTAATACCTTTTTCCCATTTTATGCAGCCTAATTCTTATGTTTCTACTACATTGTCTGTAATGTGTGCGAGTTTTCTCATTTATATCATGAAAGTAGACGTGTTTATTTAAGAGTGATGAATATCAATACCTGTATCTGCACTTGCTAGACCACTTTCTTTTTCACTAGGTTGCAGGTTGCCATTATGAGGTTTTGAAACAGGAAGCAGTATGGAATTGTTTTTTCCATCAGAATATACGTTCCAAGCGTGAGGACTGCACCTCCCAAGTCCAACAGAGTATACTTTTCGACGGCCACATTGGAAGACACTTTTGTTCCACTCAACTGTGTTGCCCCATAACATGATAAGTGGAATTGAAATTTACAAATCAAGACGTGTGCAAAATCAAGGTAAATACTCTTCTTTTATTGTTTCATCGGTGAGTTTTGTGGTTTCTATAAAAACTTTGTAACAAAATTCAGGACAACCACGTTTCATTTATTTAAATAAGTAATTAGCTTTGTTTTACAGTTGCGTTTATAAAATAACAAACATGAATGAACTATATATCGCTCGCCCTATTTAAATAGAAGACCCATACGTATATAAGAATTATTGTACATTGCAAGAGTTCGATTGATATGCCGTACCCGTAGGTTAGATACTTGCAAATACGATTTTTATTTTGCTCCTTGGTTAGCTCATAGCTTATTTTCATTCCACAAGAGGTAAATATACGTCTATTCAATATATCCATACCTATGCAAACTTCACAATAATTTGTACCTTATTTTGTTACTGTTCAGGAAGATGATCAAGATCTCCCATTCCCATTTTCAAAAGAAAGCTGCAGCAATGTTTTGTGAGATTTGCCCAAGTATTTAAGTAAAGTTCGCTCGTAGGAGCTCATGTACAACTTCAAGGCTAAAGTTACACATGGAACTACAACCGCACAGCTCACATTAAGAACTGTGACAAAAATACATGCCCTTACAAACATCGAAAACAAAACACCGCGGCGAAGCCCGAGTACTAATCCTTGTATATAAGTAATAAACAAAAAATTTCCTAATTACAATGATATTTAAATTTATTAAATATACATTAAATACAGTCACAAATTACAATATTTAAACATGGCTTTTAATAAAATAAAATGCATTTAATACATTTTGTTGATAATAAGACAAGTTTATATTTATTAATTGCATACTAGACACTACTTGATGGGCATTCATTAGAAAAGTTCAATTTGTAATAATGTTTGTTTTTTTTCAGAAAAATCATTTATGGGTATTATTAGTGAAGTTCTTTCACATACATCACCAATAAAGGGGTTAGGGGCCTGATTGTAATTTTGGAACATGGCCATTGAAACTTACGAGAACAAGACTAGTTATAGTGTTATTTTGATTTCGTTAAAAAAAACTGAATTATTTTGGTTGAGGTGGTAAAATGGGTGGGTCGAGCGGGAACAAACATCAAAACAGGTGACAGGCTAAGCGAACGAGGGGTTAAACGGGTGCGGGTTAAACGAATGCGACTTAAACGGACGAGGGTTAAACGGACTTAGGTTAAAACAGACAAAAAGCATACAAAAACATAAAAAAATAAAAAAATAATACTTGTTTAGAAGTCAAGAAAAACATTAAATATAAAAGATATGTCGAGTGACCAATTTGGTATTTTACATACGACTATTGGAACTCATCTAATGTTTTACATGTGATCATTAAACCTATTAATAATAATAGATGAGAAAAAACGTCTCATTTTCCCAAAAAAAGTATCAAAAAGTACCACAATTAATACAATGAGCAAAATTCGACATTATAAAGTTGACAAACTTTTCATTACATGGACGAAGCCAGGACGAAATATGATCGGGTGCACAATTTTTTTTAACTGTAATATAACATATATAAAAAGTGAATTGAAACGAAGGGTAGAAACACGTTTCGATTGACTGGGTGTATTTAAGATGTATTTAGAAAAAATCGATGTTTTCTTCACAAATTAACACTACACAAAAAAAATTCATAGGGGTCACGGGCACCCGCGGGAACCCCCCCCCCCCCCCCCCCCCTTAGCTCCATCCCTATTTTCATATACCTTAGGCGATTTCTCATGCGTCGAGCCCTCGACGCCAAAAGTTCAATCTAGTCCTTTAATTTATCGAAGTCCTTATGAACTCATCAACACAATTGGATTTATTTTCATCTTATGGTCCAAAATAAAAAGAAAAAAAACAAAACCCTCCCTCATCCTCTTACAACCGTTATTTCTTTATCTTCCTCAACCACCACCAACACCTCTCTCTCTCTCTCTCTCTCTCTCTCACACACACACACACACGCACGCACGCACGCGCACACACACACACACACACACACACACACACACACACACACACACACACACAAAGGTTAACCGCCATATGTTCCGATCCAAATAACCATCATATATCCCGATCCGATCAACCACAACAAAACCACCCATTTCTGGCGAGATCCATAAGGATCCACCATTTTCAGGCGAGTTTCACAACAAACACATTTCTCCGACGACTTTTCCAACAAATCCACTATTTTTCCGGCGAGATCCACAACAAACCTACTTTTCCGGCGACCTCCACAACAAACTCACCCTTATCCGACGACCTCCACAACAAACTACCCTTTTTCGGCGACTTCCACAATGACCCACCATCTTCCAGCGACCTCCTTAACAAACCACCATCTTTCGACGACCTCCACAACAAGCCACCATCTTCCTGTGACCTCAACAACAAACAAGCATCTTTCGGTGAAATCTAAAAATGTAAAAGTTGATGCCGATGTTACTGAAAATGTAGTTTCCGATGTCGATGTTATTAAAAATGTAGATGCCAATGCAAATATAGTTGTTTGTAGTACAGGCAATAACTTTGTAACAAAATCGTGGTGACTTAAATATGAGTCATGGTGACTCGTATATGAGTCACGGTGACTCATATATGAGTCACCGTGACTCATATATAAGTCATCTTGATGACTCATATATGAGTCACGGTGACTCATATAAGAGTCATGATGACTCATATATGAGTTATAGTGACTCATATATAAGTGACATATGAGGTCACCGGAAAAGTAAGTTTTTTTGTGAAAGTCGCCGAAAAATGATGGATTTGTTGTGGAAGTCACCGGAGAACTGGGTTTGTTGTGGAACACGTCGGAAAATGGTGGATCCTTGTGGATCTCGCCGGAAAATGGTGGATTTGTTGTGGATCTTGACGGATATGGGTGGATTGTTGTGGAGATCGCTGAAAAACGAGTGGTTAGTTGTGATGGTCGCTGGAAAACGGGGGTTGATTGTGGTGGTCGTCGAAAAAGTGGACTGGTCACCAAAAAATGAAACTTGATCTGGATCTTTTTCTTGTGTGAAGATGATGATGAGTTTGGTGGAAGATGTGTTTGATCTTGACCATAAGATCATATAAAAACAAATGAATGTATTCATAAAAATTATAATAAATTAAAAGATGCTGAGATATCTTCCCACAAAACTATTTATTCAAGCATTATGGAATACTAGACGAATACCCGCGCATAGCGGCGGAAATTGTCTAGTGAGAGATAATTAACGATATGAGATATTGTAGTAAGTGAATCATGTAACGTTCAAAATATAACGTGAAAATATCAAATGTAAGGGCAAAAACTATTTTATATTTAATAACCGAGTACCACGCCTAGTGACTACGGTGTATAATTTTTGACAAAATCCATTTGCCATTATATTTGCATTGGGTTTTTTTTGTGTGATGTATGGTTGATTAAAAATGCATTTGTGCGCGATCTCTTTATTTACTTTTAGTTAGATATTGTTGCGGGTGCGGGTGCTCATAGTGACTGCCAAACAAATTATTGATGCTTTATATTTAGTTTTTATCGGTTCAACAACATCTTAGTTTATGTTTGTGTTTGACAACTGTTTGTATAATTCGGTTTTGCATCCCATCATTTGATATGTCTGTTGATCTTAGAGCAAACAGATTTTTTGCGTTTTGGCCTGGCGCGATACTATGGCACGAGAAAAACGAACGACACATTATATCGTGGGTTGGCGCTATGACTATCAAACCACGGCAAACGATTTTTTTGGGAATCTAATGGATATATATGACAACAAAAATACTCCCTATGACTCCATAAATGTTATGACTCACCAATACCACTGAAAACTGGTGACATAGCATTTCTGGTGTCATAACCCATTTTGTTGACGTGACACTACTTTTTGGTTATGACACGACACATATGACACGAAGATTCCCTTTGCTCTTAACTTGTCTTACACATCCTTTACAAGATAATAAAGAAATAAAGATAGTAAAGATAAAAATAAATATTAGGTGAGTATAACATATTGATATTATTATGGTTATTCAAGAATTACATGTAGGGCTCTTTATAAGATCGTTAATTTAAATAATTCTAATGCCAAGAAAATAAATATAAAAATAAAGAAAGTATTCTAAGTTCTCTAATTCAAGATTTCATCTGATTATAAATGTATTTCTAAAAATTTATTAATACTTACATTTGACTTTTTTGTATTTTTTTTTTATAAGTAGACTTTATTTGTATTTCAGTTTTAATTTATAAGATCATTGAAAGAACTTTTTAGTCGGAGACAAACTAAGGGAAAGAAAAGTTAAAATGTTTAACTTTATACAATTTTGATTAAACATACACAAATGAGTTTTGATTAAAAAATAATGATTGTAATTACTAAAAAATTTACATTAATTTCAACTCATACAGTTAAAACATCTCATATAAAAGCCAACTGAAATAAAAATATAGTCTTACATATCATTTTGATGAAAATGCATCTCACTATCACCACAATGGCACAACATCATGAGTGTATTTGTAGGTATCATGTACTAAGGTTGGTAATTGTTTCTTTGTGGCTTAGACAAATCTAAATATCAAGACGAACTTGATGTTGGCTACTCGATGCCCTTTTAGCACGTTATGTTTCCCTCCTCAAGCCTCCAAGATCTCTTGTGTCCTTTCTTTTTGTGCTTCTTCTTGATTAACTATGATCGTATGGTCAAAGTTCTTCTTGATTAACTATGATCCTATGACAAAGTCCTCACCTGAAAAAGGAAATAACTTAACCAATCAGTTATGAATGTCAAGCTGACTTAAGGGTAAGAATATCATATCGATAAAAAAAGTTGATTAGTAAATCTCACATCCCAGATGGGTGTCTCCGTTTGTGGAAAGAGCATCAAATACACCCCCTTATCAATGGTCAAGATAGTGACATAGAATGTTCCACCACATATAATGTTTTTCTCGAAACCTCTCATGTTTAAACATTTTTACATTAAGTCATAATGGAATTTGGAGTATTTGATATCAAGTAATGTAAAACTGTAATAGCAATTAAAGGAAATAGATAAGCACTATGTATTTTTAAACTTCAGAAGCTTTTCTTCCTTTGAGGCATCCAATATATAATGCTAAAAAAATACTCAATATTGACGAAAGATAATAAAAAATGGGAAGAAAATACATAAAAATTGGACCTAAACTGTACATAATTAACATCATTTTCATGCCCATCCATCTCGTGATTGGGTTGCTCCGGATCATCATTGTTAGGTTACAAGCATTCCATACCTGAAATTTTTAAGAAGACTAAGATCCAATATGTTTTTCTAACATTTTCATTCTCGGTATATTTTTGAGTTAGGAGAGGTGCAACTTACCAGAAAGCAGAAAGCGAAATAATGTGACAAATATTTTATCTCGAGTAGGATACAAAGGAAAATGAAGTGTTGTAAGCTAATTATTTTTCAAGTTCACAAGTTTAGAGATCGCAATAATAGCTAGCTTTGCATTAACCTTCCTATAAAGTTCTGTCAATAATCAAAGTTTATTAGTCTTTTAATCTTGTATCTTCATTCTCTTTGAGCTTTTAAACATTTGAGGAAATGTGTTTGGTCCTTAGAGAGTCCTAGTTATACATTAAAGATGGAACGTACATAAATGGAATATTAAAAAGTACTATAACAAACATGATACTATGATAGAAGTATAATGTAAACTCATGATTAATGCAAATCGAATAGAATTTTTAATAGTATACCCTTGCAAGAGTGTTTGAGCTTTCAGTGACAAAAACAGTTCCACTCGAGTTGAACGGACATCAAAATATCTTATGACTTTGTGGAGCAATACTTGATGATGATTGTTCATTGCTTTTCTCTATCGTTAAATATTAACTCCCCAAGTAAGTCATAATTAATAAAAAAAATTGAGTTGTAATGAGCCTACATAGCATCGACTACAGTGTTTGCTACGTTGCCTTCTGCACTGCTAACTTGGCCTTTTGTGTTGCAAGCTCTTCAGTTTGCATTTGTATTTTTCGTTCCTGATAAGCAATAACTTGGCCTCGCAACTGTAAACTTGTGTTTTTTCCTATGCGGCTTGAGTTATGAAATGAATTAAACTTAAGGTTGTTTATATAGGCAATGTAAAAAAAGACCTTGCAATATTAGTTTTAAACCGAAAATCATTTCCATACGTGCATATTAATTTCCAGCGGTGTATCAGTTTTCAAATACCAAACATTTCTTAAAAAATAGTTTCGGTTTTGTATATTCATTTCCAGCCATGTATGAGTTTTCAAATTCTGAACATTCCATAAATATTTTGAGTTTTAAGTTTTTTTAAGGCATTGAATTGTTTCCTAAAGTAAAATGATAACATTGAATTGTTTCCCATATTAAAATGAAGGCATGGAATTATTCAACAATTGTTTCTATGTTTCCCGTATTAAAATGAAGTATTCATAAGTGATTTTAAATGTTGCCGTTATTATTTATATGTTTCCATCAGTTGAGCTTTTATAACTTACATGAGAAGCTTTGTTGAATTTTTCAACTTTCAACAATATAGATAGCTCCTTTATAGATAGTAGTAGATAGATTACACCCTCTTTATAAATATCGAAAGATCTTAACAAGGGTAAGTACATTTGCAAATTTGTTTCCCAGTGCATATGCCCCTAGCCGAAATTCCTCTTCTAACTCTACATGTGAAATCACATGTTTTGGCTACGCACTCTTGAAACTTCGTAAAATCTTCACATGCTTCAGTACTTATTATACATGTTCCTGAAACAAATATGAACAAAAGAATATCAGTTTATAAGTTGATTAGAAAAGTACTTTTCGTTTGCCTGATTAAGTCACTAATTATAGTAAGCTAACATAGAAAATGTATAGAAGTTACCAGCAATTGTGAATATGAGCAAAAGAGCAAGGTATAGCTTCATGGATGCCATGATTTAGTTTGTATATGTGAATCTCGTACACAAGAGGATGAATTTTATAGATGAGCTTTCTAGCTACCGTTAGTTACCACGGGAAAAGTTCACATAAACCAATCTTTTAGCATACAATCAATCAACCAATTACAATCACTCATTTTTTTTATTTAACAAAAAAGTTTTTTTTTTTAAAATTAAATATCTCACAAACAGTTAATCGTTACGCAAAATTAAACATACTATCGTGACGGAATTTAAAACATCTTTTTATCAAGGGGTACATACATATATACTTTCGACGAATATTTTTTTCTAAGAAAATCATATATAATTCGTATTACTAATCATATACGTAGTATGATTTTAGAAAATCCTATACGATCCGTGATATGAATCATATATTATTATCTTAGAAAAAAAAAATCATCGAAAGTATACATACATGTGTCCCTCGTTGGAAAAATGATTTAATTCTCGTTTTAATAGTGTATTTTTTGTCACTTGACGATTAACCGTTTGTTATATATCTAATTTTAAAAAAATGTGGAAAAATGTTTTGAATGTATATGATTGGTTGATGTGATTTATTTTAAAATGTAGATTTACATTAATCTCAATTCTAGTTACAACATGGTTTAAGAATTCTATATTTTTATGGAAACAAAATAGACGAGAAGGTGACATAATTAGTACCTTTTACCATCAAAGGAATAAAATTTTATTTCACAATAAACCAAATATATCATGTTACTATGAAAAATTGATAGGAGTATCTCATAATTATAGTATTTGATATGTTACCTTTTATGAAAAAAAAAGTTCGGTTTTCTAGAAACAAATCTTCTAATAACAAAGTTAGAAATTCGTAAACAAGGCCGAGTATGAAATATTTCAAATAATAATTTTCGGAATCTTGCTTAAAATTGAAAAATAATACGTCAATGCATTATAACATTTGAGATGCGTTATTTTGCATCTTTGATTGTTATTACATATCAAAGGACTAATTATTATTTTCTATTTGCTTTTTAATTTTAGTATTGAAGATTAATTTAAAATTAAATAAAAAACACAAAATGGTCATTTTTGCTAAAATGTTCATAAGTTATAAAAAACGACGAAATGATTAAAATTCTATTAATATAATAAAGTATTGATTTATCAATAGTGTAATTCTATTAGTGAAAATAATGAAATATATATTACTATTGATAAATTAATGAAATATCAATGTGATATTACCACAATAATTAAGTTTATAAGATATCACTTATAATATTTTATTAATTTATTACTAGTAATATTTCATTATTTTTAACACTAGTGATAATTATTTTTCATTATATTACAACTTTAACATATTTGTCGTTTTTTAACAACTTTGGATATTTTGGTAAGAGTAAACTGCAAGTTTACTCCATGTGGTTTGCCAAAATTGCAGGTTTGCTCTCCAACTTCCAAAAAGTGCAGGCGGCCTCCCGGAGGACGAAGGTAAGTAGCAACAAACCTCCCTAGAACTAACTCTCGTTAATTTTTTCTTGTTAACTTTGTTTTGTTCAAGGGTATTTATGTCCTTTCTTTATTTCTTTTTAACCAAGTGTATTTTTATTGCGCCCTTACTCCATGTGCTTTACACTTAAATAGCCTCCTCTAACACTTTTGCAAACACGCGCCAGGATCAAAATCCCCTTTTCTAAAAACACATAAACCCTAAATATGAACAACTTTTGTGGGAACCAATCAATTGTTCGTACATCATGGACAAACACTAATCCAGGTAGAAGATTTCGTTGTTGTGTGTCTAATACTTGTCCATTTTTTCGTGGGTTGATCCCCCAATGTGTGCTCGAGCTGTAGCGATTATTCCAGGCTTGTTAAGATCAAGAAATGCACTTGAAGAATCATTGAATGCAATGGAGGCTGGAAATCGAAGGTTGAAGATTTGTTTGATTTGCAATTGGTTGTTTTTTTTGTTCTGCTACTTGATGTAAGTGTCAATGGTTGACTAATATTATGGTGTATTGAACTAATTGACCAGCTATTGTAATGGTCAATAATTTTCCTTGCTTAATGAAGTTCAAATTATTATATGTTTGATTTGCAGTTGCTTGTTTTTTTTGTTCTGCTACTTGATGTAAGTGTCAATGGTTGACTAATATTATGCTGTATTGAACTAATTGACCAGCTATTGTAATGGTCAATAATTTTCATTGTTTAATGAAGTTCAAATTATTATATGTCATGAATTTTGTTATGTTCTTGTTTATAAGCTAATGCATGTACATTGTAGTCCCAAGACAGAAAAACATTAGCATACTAAACATGAACCTAAAGGAAGATAAGCATACAAACAGAAGTGAAAGCTAGCAAAAGAAACAATCACATTATATTTTTCCTTATCCTTTGTCCTTTTCATCCTTTTTGCTAGCCATAGGCCTCTTCCTAAGTTTTTCTTCAATGGAAGACCAAGTCCTTTGATAGGGTAGTCCTAACACGACCTAGTGATGGCTTCAGGGCTTTTGATGATTGTCTTTGATGAGGTACTTTTACAAACAGGAATGTACTTACCAGCTAAGCTTACATCACTGGATTTACTAGCAACATGTATGTTTGGCTTTGATGATTGGCCTTGATTGGCAGTTTCATCTAAGCTTTCATCACTTGATTCACTAGCAACATTTGAGAGATCATACCGGTAATCATCATCAAGATACTCAAAGTAATCCACATAGCCATACCATGCTATCAACTCATCTGAGACATTGCCTTCCTTAAATCTTCTTGCAACACCTGCTGTTACACATGGTCTTGGTCTTTGTTTTGATCCAAAAGGTGGAAGGTGTGACATTGTGTGTAGTGTTTATAAAATAAGTGATGAAACAATGGCCTTAACCTGGTAGTATTTATGTTGTGTGGTTAATAGTAAAGTAAATCTGATAATTAACTCCATCTGTTAAACTACTTGGTCAGAAAGTATAAATGGGTCAACAAAATTGAAAGACCAATGTGACACGGTTTACAATGGGTCTAAGGGAAAAGAATACCAATCCTAGCATGACTTTGACCACCAGGGCAAATACTATCATAATTTGTAACCATCAAATATTATTCATACCATAAGGTTTGTAATAAGAAAACTGCAAGTCTTACAATCGTTTCCCAAAAAAAAAAGAAATAACATAAGTCTAGACCTGGATAATGGCCACTTATGAAAACAAAGAAATAACATAAGTTAAGAACATGAAACATTAAACATAAGTATAAAAATAAATTTTAAAGATTAAGTCTAAAGGCACTATTTTTTGTTCTTTTGCTTAGGCTTCTAATCATAGCACCTTGTGAAGGTTGAGTATGAGCCTGTGATGATTGACTGTATGCCTGTGAACCTTGATTATTTGTTGTGCAGCTTGTCTTGGTTGTGTTGGTTGTGTGGTGTTTGTTCCAGCAACAGAGCTTGTACCAACAGCAGCAGTCTTCCTTTTCCCTACATTACTTGCACGCTCATTTCTTGTTCCAGCAGTACCTTTTTTGTTCCTATCACAACTTCTTTTGTTGTGTTTGGACAGTCAAATTTGGCCCATAAATGTCTTCCATTAACAAGGTTAACCTTGTGTGAATACACAGCTTTCCAAGTGGCCAATTTGTATGATTCATGGACCCAATCCTCAGGTATGCCTACATCATAACCATGGTCTAACATATCATGTATTGCAGCAACTGCATGCTTGTAGGGTATTCCTGATATCTCCCACTTCCTACATGAACATGTCTTTTGAGGCAAGTTAACAACATGCGGTTCTTGTAGGAAACCCTTAACTTGGTAAAGATCAGACCCATTCCAATCAACTATGCACTCACTTGCAACAGTCTTAATCTTTTCAAACACCTTAGCAACAACAGGGGTCAAAGGGCCATCACTTTTTTTAATAACTTTGTGCATAATTACAATCCTTTTCATACGATATCCCCTCACATGTTCTAAGGCTGTAATTATAGGGCCGTCTATAGCATCTAACATCTGTCTGTTGAAGACCTCACAAACATTATTTATTAACAGGTCACAATGGGCTCTACCTAGAATTTTTTGGAAATGTTATTCACTAGACAACTTATTAAGTTAACATATGATTAATGTTTAAAATTTAAAGGACATGACACTTACAAGAGAATAAGCTCTATTCTAATGCTCAGTAGGTATTTTTTTAAGCCATTGATATGCTTTTAGGTTGAAATCTTTCAACTCTTTCATGTTCTGTTCAAACAAAACAGTGGTTGTTGCTGATGCAAACTTCTACAACATTTCCTTGTACTCAACCCCTTTCCATGTATGGTTCATGTTTTCATATATATGCCTAACACGGTACCTATGCTCTGCACTAGGAAACAACTTCTCAAGTGCAGGTAACAATACCTACAAGAAACATCAGATTAGTTAAAAATAAAACAAACTCACAAATAATCAAAACACTTACAAGAAATTTTAAAGGTAAACCATTACCTTTTGTCTATCTGTGATGAAGGTGATATTAGAGTTGATGTAGAGATCCAAGTCATCAGCTAGAGAACCATGTCCATGAATGTTGGTTTTTGATTAAACTATTCCATAAGCAACAAGATAGATGCCATTATTTGTATCCACACCCACTGCAGTCAATATTTGACCTGGATAATGGCCTCTCATGAAGGCACCATCTAAACCTAGTAAATTCCCTTCCACCTTATTTAAATCCCCTTTTCAAAGCCCCTAAACACACATAAATTCTCCTAAACATCCTAGTTGGAGTTTCATGATTTTCTTCACCATAAACATCAATCTTACAAGTTGTATCCAGATTACACCTCTTTAACTCCATTACATAGTCTCTCAATAGAGAATATTGAACCTTAACATCACCTCTCAAATACACTTCTGCTTTTGCCTTAGCCCTAAAGGGTTTATCCTTTGAAATAACAACATGAAACCTTTTCTGCATTTGTTGTTGAACAGCTTTAACAGGGATGTTTGGATTCATAATCAGCAGATCTATGATGTGTTTTGAAACAAAAGTAGATGTGCAGTATTTTATCTTTCTAGATTGCAAGCAATGGTGATCATCCTTAAATGGTTTTATGACCCACTTTTCTTTTTCTCCTTTTGATAGGTACAACAACCATGGACAACATATTTTGTCCTTTTCTAAAAGCTCATTTAACTTATTAGAACATATAGCATTGTCCTCATTTGGCCCTTGTATTTTCTCAATTTTATGGTTTTTGCTAGGAACAAAACCATTACAAACTACCCTAATTCTTACTGGATCATTCCTCTTAAAATGCAAGTTTCTCTTACTCTCAACAGCATAGCTTCTAATCAATTGTTTAGCAACATCTCTGTTAGCAAACTCTCTTCCTACATAAAATTTGGCTGATGAGTGCAATTTCTTTAACTTTCAAAGCCCTAGTCTTCTAGCATTTTCTGGGACATCCTCTATGTCACTTTTCAGTGAATCAAAATCTAAAACCTCTAAGTTATCTTCATTCACAGTAACATTAGATACCATAGAATCATTGTCATTTTTTTCAATACTTGATTCACCTACTTCAAAATGGAACTCATTCATGTTAACTTCTACGTCCTCAACTACATGTTCATCATCTACAAAGTTATTTTCAGGCTCATTTTCCATTTCAGACCCACTCTTATTTTCATCTTCTTTCTCAGCTAATTCAACATACACATACATAACCTTGTGCATATGAACGTAACTTAAAATTTTTTGGTAATCACTATCACTAACCAAAGGCTTTACACCAACTTCTAAAGTCTTAAGTGAAATCTTATAGTAGTAAAGTACTTGCTGGTCCATCTCATAACCTAAGCTATTCATAACGGTATTCAAAATAGCATCACTAAAATCATCCTTATTTACCATATCAACGAAAAAAATCTCACCTTCAATGTATTCTATGTTCGGACCATCACTAAACCTTCCATAGTAGTGACATTTAATGCTAAACCATTGTTCATACACATCTATTTACATAGAAAATAACGATTGTCATAACTGGATAAATAATAATTAGGTCGAATTAAACAATGTGGTAATTAATCATGAAATTAAACAAAGAATTAAACAACTTACCATAAATAGCAATGTCAAATTCTACGCCTTCGGGTCTGATGAAAAAGTCTGGAACAGGATCATCCATGGTTAACAAAGCTTGGGGAGGCGAATGAGATGGAGAATATGAAACGGTTGGTGCAACAGTGAGACAATCGGTTTAAAAAAGAAGGGTTATAACCAAGTGGATTGGGTAAGCCCATGGACCCAAACCGGGTATAATATATTTAATAAGAGAACTGATAAATGTACCCCCACAGAAAAATAGTCTTTTAACGAGAGTTTGTTCCAGGGAGATTCGTTGCTACTTACCTTCGTCCTCCGGGAGGCCGCCTGCACTTTTTATAAATTGGGGAGCAAACCTGCAATTTTGGCAAACCACAGGGAGCAAACTTGCATTTTACTCTTTTGGTAAAGTGTTCATATGGTGTTCTTTCTAATTTTAAATAATGAATGATTAACACTGTTTTATTGGTATGTAGTAAAAAAGGTAAAAAACTATATAATATCATCGTATTTATTCAAATGTACCGATTTTAAACATTTACTAATTTATCGTGTGACTTTACCAATAAACTTATTTGTTTTGTAACAATATTACCAATATTACCAGCTATATTTTCTACATTATTAATTAATTTAACTTAATATTCCATATCACTAATAAAATCCACCGTGGACTACTAATATACCCGCATATAAATTAGTAAGTATTTAAAGGCGGTAAATTTGAATAAATACGATGGTACTGTATAGATTTTACCTTTAATTTAACTAATTAACTTTACAATATTAATGGGCAAAATAAGTACGTGTATAATACCGTGTCAGCGTGTCGGTAACAAGTCACTATATTAGTGAGACGAAACAAAGTTGAAAGTTCATTGTTAAAGTCACACGATAAATTAGTAAGTTTTTAAAATCGATACATTTAAATAAGTACGATGATATTGTATAATTTTTATCTTAAAAAATGATGCAAACCAACTTTTGTATATAACATTTATTAGCTATTTCAAACATTATGTTACACCTAGAATTATGTCATCAAATGTTTTTATAGAAAAATTTAACTACTTAAAGTAGCTCATCGTTGTTCCTCAAGTGTTAAAGATGAAACTGCTGAATAGTTATAATCTTTGGACTAACCGTACATGATCAATTGACATATTATATGTGTTAAAACTGAAAGTTTAATGGACACAAATTTAACATTCGTGTGTTAAAATCGAACTTGGGATTACGGGATTACACACAATACGTAAAGGGCTTATTTATTTAATAAATATATTTATTATATTTATTAAACTAAACCGAGCTTTAACTTAACGGTCGTTAAAATTATTAAGAGTTGAGTATAACGAAAGTTGTGGAATAAATTAGAAGAGTTGGAAAATTCCGGAAGCACCCCTTAGGTGGGCTTCGACCATCGGCTACAAACACAAGGGGGAAAGGGATTTGTTTTCTTGTTCGTTTATAACTTGGAAAACAAGTTTTGCTAGCCTATATAAACAACCCTTGACCCTTATAATTTTTCAATCCCTTCTCTTTCTTTTCCTTGTGCCGATCGCAACACCAAACCCTAATAGGATTTTCATTTGGTTTCTTTTGGTATTCGGTTTAGCTATTATCTAGTCCTAGCCCCTCTCTAGGGTTGTTGGGTAGATATTCCACAAGCGTTGAAGCCCGGTTTACACGTGTTAGACTCACGATTAGCCCGTTGCATTACGTGTGTACAAGAGCGTAATATAGTTTTACTTTAAACTATATCTTGGTATTATTCGTTATAAACCCTTATTGGTGGTTCATTTGTGTTCTTGTGGATTTGCTCTATCTAAAAGGTATGTAACCCTAACTCGATTAATTATGAACGTGTTATTAATTATGATCTTGTTAAATCTCTTTCGCTATGTGTGCTTTGATCTTATTTAGGGTTTTGTATAATTGTTATGAGCTTTATAAACCTTCAGTGGCATCGAGAGCCGTTTTAACATGTTATATTTATCGAGATCTAAGGTTTTTTAACTAATAATGATTTGAGTTAAAACTACATGTTGTTTTTTAGGTTTTCACATAATTAGGGTTTTTGTTTTTTAAATAAATCAGCCTAACCGAATTTTTTATTAAAAAAAGTTTGTTTTTGAAACCCTAAAAATTGCATGTTGTTAATCTTTAGATGTTTGCATGAATGAATTGTTATGTCATGTATGGTTACGATCCGTAGAGATTTAATTGTTAAGATTATGTGGGAGATCCGTGATGAATGTGCATGTTTTCATGGATCATATAATTTTATATGCTATTTGCTGTATTTGATTCAAAGTTTTTAAAATTAGGAAAGACTTTTATATGTTTATAAAACCATAGGTTTGATGTTTTTTAAATAAAATTGTTATGCATGTGGCTATTTGATTTAGTTTTTCTGTACCTACTTGTTTTCATGCGTTTTATATTAATTGTATGTTATAGACAAGGGTAATTTTTTCCCAAGAAAAATAAATATGGACTAAATCATATCAAAATTAATGTATTGTTTTGAGATCTAAATTACAAAGAATTGTGTTAATTGATACTTTGCAATGATAATTTTACTGCCTACTCCTTTTGACAAACTATAAAGTGGGCATAACGCACCGCTGGTCTTGTAACCGGTTAAGGAAAGAGGTGTTATGCCATTAGTCGCTGACCGAATTCCCGGCTCTTCTGTGCGTCAAATTGAAATTACCTACGATTATCATTTGTGTAGAAACTAGAAGGGGGTTGAATAGTTTCTCATCGGTTTATCTCCCAATTAAAATTCCTTTCAATCAGGTGACTGCACAAAACTATCTTTTACTTGAAAGCTAGTTGCATAATGATTAAGTTCATTTCTAATGCATTAACAATGTATAGTAAGTGTAGTGCTAATGAATGTAGGTAAAGAGTAAGGAAAGAAACAACCTTGTAGGAAGACACCAAGATTTATAGTGGTTTGGCAACGAGGCTCTATCCTTGTTCCTACTCCACTCCTCGAGTACACCTTACTCGAGATTTCCACTATATCCACAAGCTCCCTTCTTGGCAGAGAAAACCTTACAACGTCGCTTACATTATTTTCCGACACTAAGCTAAATGTCGAGACCTAATCTTAGCTAGGACCAATCTACACAACGTCGCCCACTTCACTCTTTTACGACACAAGGCTAGATGTCGAGTTCTAATCTAAAGGTAGAACCAATCTTCACAACGTTACCTACTTCACCATTTTCCGACACAAGGCTAGATGTCGAGTTCTAATCCAAAGCTAGAACCAATCTTCACGACTCTTCACTTTGAAGTTAAGTGAGAAATTCACACAACACAACTACATATCACTTTATAGTTTAGTGAGAACTCACAAGACACAACCACATCACTTAGTTTAGTGAGAACTAACACAACTAATTACAACTCAACTAATCATATCCAAGTACACACATGTAGCTTGGATCTACACAACATAAATCCAAGCACACACATGTGCAATGGATGTACACAACTCTAATCCAAGTATTCACAAATAACATGGATGAACACAACTAGTCCAAGTATTCACAAATACATTGGATTTACACAAGACACAAATAAACAAATGATGAACATGACTAGATATTTAGGAGAAGGTGATCTTCATCAATGCTACATCTTTAATCACATCACAAGTGTGTGAGTGATCTTCTCTTTGGACAAGGTAAATAAAGAGATCAAGAGGATAATCATGAGTAAACATACTTAACACATTAAGTGATCATTTACAAATGACTAGGATTAGAAAGGAGAAAGAAGGCTGAAGAAGATGTCCAAAAAGGGTTGATGAGAATGCAGATTTGATCCACTATTTATAGGACAAAACATCCAACAACTATATTTGGTCGCGGTTCCTTATTGGAGCCCGCGGTTCCTTATCGATAAGGAACCGCCGTAGGTGCTAAGGTACCGCCGGCGTAGACTCCGCTCCTTTTTGTCTTTTAGTGAATTTGAAATATCTGAGGCTGTTTAAACCTACAAAGGATATTCTTATGGCATTTGGAATATGCCATATTCAAATTTGCATTTTCATTTTAATAATACATTTTCTTAAAAATAAAGTTTATTAAAAATCTTTTGTAATGTTTGACAAAAGTGAGTTTTAAGGCTAATCACTTTTATGATCGCTAAGCATGATTAAGATATGTTAGTGTAATGATTATTACCTTGATGATAGTGTTTGTTAGAAAATTCATTTTATGATTGTGTTTGACAATAAATGTCTTTGTAATTTGTCGTGATCAAAACTAAGAAAGATTAATTAATACTAACAATGTTTTTATGCATTGCTTTGCATTTACAATCTCCCCCTTTTTGATTACGACAAATTATAAACTCATTTATGTAAAAATACAAGTTTATTCGAATTATTAACGAGTTTATCACTATCATTTCTCCCCCTTTGTCGAAGCAAAAAGGTTAGCACAAGTCTTTGAAGAAGAAAAGAACCGGAATTTCGCTAGTAGCTCCCCCTTGGTGCTTACTCCCCCTTGCTTGGGGCACCAAGTCAATGAGCTAAGGTGACATGCTACACAAAGGTTAGAAGAAAGAAAAGAAACACCAATGTATATATGTGCACTACTTACTAACTAACTTGATAGGGAGAAGGAAAGTAAATCTCAAATTAGAAGCAAGCATTTACTAAGTATGTCCAGAGAGTGTGTATTGACAACATCATAGTTCAGTTGGTGTAATAAATAAAGAAAAGAAACATCCAAACCAATCAAAGATGATTTTAAGTGTCAATGGGTTAAAATTTAGAATTTATGGAATCACTCATAATTAATTTTAAGTTTTAACCATGATCAACTCCTTAACAAATGTGTGAAATAGAATTAGAGGGAAACATAACACACATAACATTCATATTACAAAAATATGAAATAACATACAAGATAAATATTCATACACACAATATGAATATTCAAAACAAAAAAATATAGAAAATAGACCACAAAGCATAAGCTACTCTAATAGTGATAATCTTCCAAGATTTCTTAAAATTTATTGACTCAAACAACTAAAGTACAAAAAGTGCCTTAGTTGGAAAAGAAAGACGACGAAGCATCATTTGAAGTTTTTTTCACGGGAACGAAAACTTTGAGAGGAAGTCGAGTGAAGAGGAATTCAAGGAAATTTAGCTTGTCATAGATATGAGCAAGTTCATTTTGTTGAAAACGACAACAAGCGCACAAGGAGCCATGATGCAAAACAAAGTCGTTAGATGGGGGAGGTCCATCAAGATTAGAGGTTGGTGGGGAGGGAGATAATGATAAGAGATGTTTTCACAATGCCTAGTGAGGTTAGGGAAAGAAGATAGGTCATTGAGTTGAGGAGAGTTGAAAGGTTTAGGTGGTGGTGGAAGAATTTCTTTTTCTCCGGTAATTGGATTATAGAGTAAGTCTCATTCCAATATTTAATCGGAGAGAAAGAGGAATTCTTGGAGGATTTTGGAGAAGAAGAATCATGAGGATTCTTGTCCTTTTTGATCCAAATGGGTTTAACCGAGATTTTCGGTTTCTTTGAAAGCTTAGAAGAAGAAGCTTTAGGTTGAGAAGTTTGTGACAAAGAAATGTCAAGGTTAGAAAAGGAAGAATTAGGCATTATGAGGGATGAAGGAAAGAACTGCCAAACGAGAAGAATTTAAAGAAAATAGACAAGGCAAAGATTTGAAATGAAAAAGAATGGTTTTAGAGAATGTTTAGCCAAATTGGGTAAACAAAGAATCTTAACCAAAATGGTGGTCAAAGAAGAAAGACAAAAAATAAGCTAAAATCAGCTTTACTGGGCACGGTTCTTTAAAGAAGCCCGCGGTTCCATATCGATATTGAACCGCCTGAAGACTTGAGAACCGCGTCCAGTGGACTGCAAAACCAGATTTTCAAAAGTTTTGGAGAAAGATAAGACTTTTTCAAAAATTTGCAAATCATAGATTTTTACCTCTTTTAGCACTAGAGTATGCTAGGGTTGCATAAAAGTAACACATTCACAAATAATGTCTTGACAAAGGGTGACAAAATATTTAAATAACATTTTGGTCCAATTATAAGTTAAGTTTTTAGAAGTTCTAATACATTTAGGTTCAATTTTAAATAAATTGAAGTTGTTTAATGTTATCACATAGATTAAAGCATATAAAAACTAAATCCATAAACCATCCACGTGAGAAAGTCATGAGGGAAAGGAAAGGAAATACAAGAATTATAAAGACAATTAACTATTACAAAGATAGCTAACAACTAGGTCTTGAGTTCATAGTTCTCTTTAGCTTGATATTTTTTTGAAAAGCATGTTAATTTTAAAGTCCATCATTTATCTCCTAGGAGGTGGAGGTTTAGCAAATAGGTTCAACAAGAAGCTTTGCAACTTGATGTGAGCCCCAATCATTTCGAACCTTAGGATATCAATGAGGTGAAAGTTGTTCAAGCAACAACGACAATTAGTTCCATTGTGCATGAAGAAATCAAACAAGTGTGGATCACCCAAGAGATGGGAAATGGGAACACCCAAGAGAGGAGTGTTGGTGTGGGAGGATGAGGAGAAGGCATGGTATCCAAGGGTGAAATAGGTGATATGGGTGAATTTGGTGGAGTGAAGGTAAGAGGCTAAAAAACAAAGGGAATCCTTTGATGAGGTTGAGGTTGAGCATTCACATTTAAGGGAGGGCTAGAAATGAGTGGAGAGGAAAACTCATTCATTCTTGATTGGAATGAAGAGGAGGTAGAACCATGTGAATGGTTAGTACCATGTGTTGAGGTTGTTTTCCATGAGGCAAGTGGTGGTGAACGTGATGAGGAGATGAGGATAGGTGAGGCTTCACTTTTTGGTTTGAAAGAAGATGGAGAACCAAGTTTAAAGAACTTGAGATTCACCTTAAGGTTTCTTTTGGATGAGGATGTTTTGGAGGAGTTGGATGTTCTAGTGGATACCATGGTTGAATGTTGAGGTTAATAGAAAAGTTGAAGGGATGAAGAACACAATCAACAAGAGAGGGCTCAAAAAGAGAAAGGGATGATCCAAACTAGTAATAGGTTAAAATCATTTTATGTGAACAATGAAATTAGGTAGCCTAGTTTAGGAAAGTGTAGGTTTTTGCAAAATTTTTATCAAAGTTTTACACAGATTAAAGAAAACAGTGTAAAGTAAAGATTCTATTGAAACAGTACTGGGCGGTTCCATACGTAGGTCCGCGGTTCTTTATCGCTAAAGAACCACGACATTGTTATGGAACCGCGACCAGAGGAGTTTGAAAATAGCTTTTCCTTAAACTTTTGCTAGCCCAGATTTTATACTAAGGTTTATCAAGCCAAAGAGAACTAATAATCAAAGACTAGGAGGCTATCTAAACACATAAGATGCAAAGAGCCATGTAAATCGAAAAATCGATACCATGGATAACTAGGATTAATATACTAGGCAATCCAGATACAAATTGTTAGTTAAAGAATACATAACATCCTAAGAATAGAGATAAGAGAAGAGATAGAGTTCAATAATCCATACATGTTTACATACATGTTAATCTCACAAGAGTGGTGTATATCATTCATCTATGATCATTTCCTCCTTGCCTTGATTCACTTCTGATTCGATCCTGAAGATGAAGATTAAGACAATAATGATAGTCTGAATCAATGTCTAGTAAAGACAATTGAGAGATAGATGATGACAAATCATAACGAGAAATGATAGAATTGTCTTGAGAGACATTTTCATCTTCATTTGAGTCATGTGTGAGAATTGAAGGAACATTTCCTTCAATGGGAAACATGACTCGAACCACGGAGTGAAAAGAAGAAGGATTAAGAGGAGGATGATCAAGAAGAAATCTCTTAAGAAGCCGTGAGAGAATCATGGCATAAGGAAGAGTAGACCGAGATCCATTGAGAACAAATCTTATCCTTTTAGCCATGAAAAATGAAAGGTTGTATGGAGTAGTGGTAACAACACAATACAACATATGTGTAAGACAAGCAAGCACATGGTTGCGATCACCAACCAAACATATTGCATTTTCCCTAATGATTTCGGCCCAAGAGACCATAAAATCACTAAGATCGCTAGTTAGTAATTCCCAAGGAGTGAGAGCACGAAATTCTCCTTCAAAATTACCAAGAATAGGATGTTCACGAGGTGAATCAAGGTCACGAGTGATGACCGAAGCCGAAGGAATCTCAGTCAACTAATGCACATCAACAGGGGCCGATTCTATGTGGTTTACATCCCAAGCATCAGTGAACCTACATTGACCTTCGTATGGAACTCTGAGAATCTCACCAAATTCTTCGAGAGTGTATACAAAGGTTTTCCCCTTGAGGGAAAATCTTAAAGAAAGACCATTGTTGATGTGTATTAACTTGAATGAGTTAAAGAATTCCATGAGGAAAGAAGGAAATATTGGCTCATCAATATCAAACAGACAATCTAAACCAATGGTATTGAACATGAATCAAATGAAATCAAGTCTACAAAGGTTAGAAGGAACAATACGTCCTTTATGGAAACAACGAGACTCGAAATTATGATAAATGTTTTAAAAAGAGCGAGATTGATTAGTCAACGAAGGATTAGGCATGTATCTTCTAGTGATTAGATGATCATTTTGATATCCTGTGGTCATGATGATAGTACCTATAAACATATTTCTCTAATTACTCATATATTACATATAGATCAAAAATCAAGCAAAGTGAGAATGTGTTTTATCAATATCTTGATAAATCAAGGTTTAATCCTTATCATTCTCATATTCACAATGTACCCATTTCACCATTGATCAAAACATATGAACTATGTAAGATCAACAATGAGCTAAAACATTGGTTTTTCAAAACAAGGTTTTTAGGTAAGAATTTAACAATGCCATTACCAACTTGTTCATGGGTTCATATCAATTTCATCAATCAACCAAACTATTTAGTCAAAATTCGGATTTGTTCTACAAATAGGTTTTAGTGAAATCCCAATGAATATGAACCTAAGGAATCATAGTAACAATACTATGTCAACTCATATTCCTAATAAGGTTCTAATTAAATGTCAATTTTAAAAAGCCCCAATTATGAATGTATGAACCCTAGAACAAGTTAGATGAAATTGAAAGAAATAACTTACAATTAATTGATCTTGGATGATGGATGAGTGAAACCGACGAACTTGAATCAATTAATTTGAGTAATTGAAGGTTTTTGAAGCTTCAACAATGGTGAAAAAACAAAGAAAAACCGTCTGTTGTGTGTGAAGGAGAGAGAGGGTCTAGTTTGAAAAAGATATTTTAATAAAACTGGCGCTCTAAAAGCTAATGCCCGCGGTTCCTTATCGATAAGGAACCGCGCCTTTGAGCCACCGAGATAAAGAACCGCCTACAGAGGCAGGTTTTTATCAAAGAAAAACGATGAATTTTTGAAAACCAAAATTTTTAAAATACTTAAAAATATATCTTAAACCTTTTAGGATATCATTGTACCACCACAACACTAGGTAATAATGCCTTGTTCAAGGATTACGAGTTGAATCGAGATAGGAAAAGACTGAAACGAACAAACGACTACTCGTAGCAAAAGGGCAAAGGGAGAGGAGTCAAGAGAAGTGAATCAAGAACAAGGACATTTCTCAAAGGACAAACGACATTATTCAAATTGATGATGTGAAGAGCTTGTGTCATATATAGTGGTTTAAGACGTGCCTTTCCGGCGATAGTCTAAACGGCTTTGGTAATGAATTAAACCAAGCAATTTTGATGCATAGAATACGATCATTTTCAAGAGTAGTCTTATTCTATTTCAAAATATGAGCAAAGTATAGATTCACTTTCTCTCCCACATGATCGGATAATTATTGCTAGAATTAACAATAACAATATCCTTGGAATATTTCAATTCCAAATGTGTAAAATCCACCTACAACTTAATGAATTAGTTTGGTATCTCAAAGGATTCTGTGGGTTTGCTATATAAGATCCGGTGGTCTAGTAGGGTGGTAGATGGTGGTGGTAGCCATGGATGAATTAGAGAGGTTGTGTTTTGAAAGAAAAGGAAAAATGTATTAAAGTGAAAATGGAAAATAAACAACAACCCCCTCCTTGGAAGCCTTGGAGGGGTATATATAGTCACACACCACACCTAAACTATACAACGTTTTCTAGTCTAGTCTATGCGTGTGTGACTATGATAACTAATGGGAATTCTTAAATGTCGTCACATAAAGTGAATTTCCAACAATCTTCCCCCATGGGATGATGTGTAGAATTCCTTACAATATTCTTCCTAACAAGTACATATTGATTAAGAACAAAAGCTTCCATGAAGCGTCCAATGCTGATGAAATCTTATGAGGTCTTTGACTTCAAGTCTTCACTTCAAAACGACTCATCTTTAAAGTAACTTGTAATAGAAATACTGTAACTGTACGAGCTAAGTAATCCATATACTTCTGGTTAAGGAGAAGCTTATGAATTAACTTCCCCCTAATTCATGCCACATAAACTTGATGTAGAAGCTTTTAATAGCTTCCCCCTAAACCGACAATCCTCATAAGCAACTTCAAAGCTTTCAATAAAGCTTAGAATGATTAAGCACACAACGGAATTTAACAAGCAAACTGTAGAATATTGATAACCTATGAATCTATGAAGTGGGTTGATGTTTTCTAGTGAGAGAAACTAGAGAGAGAAAGTGAGAGAAAATGTGTATGATTTTATTAATATGAAAGTGCAAATGAGAACAACAACCAACCCCTTTCCATGGTGGAAAGGGGTATTTATACTCCAAGCCTACATTGGGCTTGGGCCGGTCCATGACAAACCCATGGACCGGTTCTTACTTAACTTAATAAGTCACATTTAACTAATTGTTAACTACGAGCTATTACAACATAAATCATATTGTGGAGTGACCGATACTTCTAATATACGTTAAAACGTATTTCTAACAATCTCCCCCTAAGGGAGGTCACTCCACGTTACAAAGTTCTAAACCTAGCATACTATACTAAGTCTTCGTTCTTTAGCTCGTAGTCTTTTCTTCTTTTCTTTCTTTTGTTGTGAATATGTTGGTTTGATCTTTTTGGCTTTGACTTGAGAGCATTGTTCTTTGGCCTTTCACGTGCGATCTTTGCCTTTCTTGTGAACTTTGCCTCCTCGTGACTTCATGTTCCACACACTTACGTCTTTTTGTTGAATTCTCGAAAGCTTCAGAGTTTGGTACAGCGGAAGACTTCATCTTGTACTTTCTTGAATTTTTGCTGAACTTTGTTGCAAAAGACATAAGCATGTGGGAACGACTTTTACAGGTACACCGCAACACCACCGTCTTCACTGGTACACAGCAACGCCACCGTCTTCAACAGGTACACAGCAACGCCACCGTCTTTAACAGGTACACAGCAACGACACGAATAAAATGGCTTTGAACATTTTATTCTAATTCGGTAGCATTTTACCTCCGGTCGGTGAAGACCGTTGGACGATATTAGATATCGTACCCGTGACGGATAGTTTCAATTAAGTAACTTCCTGACAGGATTTCGCGGGTAAACCCGTTCTCTTTATTCGACCGTCCAAAGCTGACTGCGAACATAAAGAGTGAATCACTTGGATAAATTATCCTTGTGATTTGAAGCCGTCAATTCATGAAACCTGGAACAAGTGAATTTCAATTAAGATTTTCACCATCGTTGCTTTCCAGTTGTCACGAGCTTAATTCATAAAGAATCTTGCACGTCACCTACCAAGTGCTGTTTGATGTTAACACTAGAAGGATTTCCACTCGTCACTGTGGTCAATAAAGAGTCACTCTGAGTGTTCTGGCAAGATCATATGATAATGCGAAGAGGCTTGGAACGAGTTTAAGTTCAATTAAGAATTAAACCACTGTTACCTTCCAGTTTTTCACAAGATTGGTTCTAAAAGAACCGCACGTGTAACCTACCATGAGCTTGTTTGATGTTGGCTCAAGCAGGATTTCCATCTTCATTGTAATACTTGCGTATTACTCGGATGTTCTGGCAATATTACAGGAATACTGCGTAGGACTCATGAAAATCTCTTACTTTTCACAGTGTGTGAGAAAGCAAGGAATAAATGGAAAGTGTCCTAATGAGACTTTTGATGATCTCTTGGCTCTAGACTCGATTGTGCGTTTTGATTTAGTGAGCGATGGCTGGAGAGGAGTCCCACCTTTTCAATACCAGTCTATTCGGAGTGAATAAACCAATAGATAACGTGTTGATCTCCGTGTGATTAAAACAAATACCTTTTGAGAGATATTTGAGTTAGCTGGGAAGGGTTGTGCAATGCATCACTGGGTCCATGATGTCTTTCTTCAATACCGAGAATCATTAGCAAAAATGACCTCAATAGCATATGTATTGACCCGATTTCTGCCTAAAGTTGTAAGGAGGGCTTCTTTCTTTACACCCTTTATCTTTACAATTCTTTTTCATTCTTCAACCCCTTCAATGCTTACCAATACGTCATCACTAGCACCTTGTTGTGATTGTTCCAGTGCTAGCTTAAGTACTTGGTCGGCATTCAGCTACGTTCACATTCTTTCTCCATCTTTCCTAGGACTTCTAATTCTATCTAGGGAATTGTCCTTGGGAAGATTCCATCGGCTCTGATGAATCATTGGACTAAACCTATTCCTACCACCCTTTTGTCACCACATTCGTCGTGAATTAAGCGTGTTTTGGGAAGGAATTGCCACCATGAAAAATCATTGAAAATCACATAAGGTACTTGTGATATTAAAATCAAAAGTTTTGTACCTTAGGTGTTTTGTTCATCAAAAACGCTCCCCCTTAACACGTGCTTAGCACATATTAAGTTGGAATATCGTTAAGTCTTTTTCATCTTTTAGCCAAGTATCACTTAAGTTTCCTTAATCCCATTTTCTCCCCTTATCCAAAATGTTAACCATTAATATTTGGGATATTGAATGGATTAACCGGTCTTTGGGTAAAAAATGAAATCGATGTTTGGCCATAGAACAAGTTATTGCTCCCCCTTAATTTAATAAGGGATAGTTGTAGTGCTTTGGTATGATATATTTTGAAAGATTTAGAATCTCGTGAGACATTCTTGAAAAATTATCATACTTTAGCACTACATCAAGCCATTACAGCACAATATTCACAAATATACATATTCACAATTGAAAACCAATATAAAGTGGACCTGAAATGTACGACCCATTAGATGGATCGTTGCAGTAGCTTGTGGTGCACTAAATATGGTCTTCCACCAACGAACCTTTCCAAGCTCCTCATCAATCTACGTTCACGGAGCTTTTGATCGATCTTCTTGATGACATACTTCGCCATCTGCCGGTAACACGGATGCCAATCCTCCGTCATTTCTGGCAAAGTCCCACCCGAGTTCAGATGCTCCAACTTTCCTCTGACTTGTAGAAGAGTCCCATCACTGTACTTATGGAGCTCACCCACCCTCATAAACTTCATTAAACCTCGACTGTTCAAGTAGAAAATGCCGTAATTCGGGACAGAAATGCCGGTATAGGGACATCTTTCTACATGTTGAGGTAGCACTTTATTCACTGGACGGGTTAGGTTAAGCTTCCTTTGATAGCTTTCGACTCCCAACTGAAGATCTTCAACTCGTGTCTTGATGACAACGCTTCGTGTGAACATACGAAGTGCTGTATTCAAAGCAATGAGGTCTTCACGAGGAATATGTGTGAGTTGATCTCGGGTCATCAGAAGCAGCATATCTTCGATATCCTCAAGGCGAATGATGGAAAAATCTCCCTGCTGGATTTTGTATTCCCTGTCATCCTCCCTTTTCAAACGAATCTCCGTCACATGATAATAGCCATTCTTGGCTTCAGTTTTCATCCCTAAAATGCTGGAGATGCGGATGTCGGATCTAACGTTGCTTCCAGAATTGACTAGGCAGCAACCCCTGTACGCCCTTCGGACTCGTTCGTCCCAATGAGATGCACCTATGATAGCATACATATCATAATTACGATTTATCTTTGGGACCCAGAGTCGGTTTACCTTTTCCTCGATAAAGGGTATTGTCCCCCAGTTGGCAGCTTTCAGCAAGGTCAGGGAGGTTGCGTACTTTGATGACCCCTTCAGTAGATACACAAGATCATTGGTGACGAAGAAGTCAAGAGCAATCTGATTATCTTGAGTAGGATCCATTGGAGGTGGAGCTCTTTCTGAATCATGAAGTCCTGGCCGTTGAACGGTATTTAGAGCCTTCAGGATCTCATCGGCATAATACTCGAACTCCATTTGGGTCAACCGGGTTTTGGCGCGTAGTCTCTTATCCTTCAGGGCTTTCTTCACCAAAGATGGAGTAACCGAAGTCTTATACTCATGAGCAAGAAATGCACATAAGTCAATCGGACTGCGGATATGAAGATACAAAACATCTTTGTCAGCGTCGGTGATCGGATCATACTGCGCCGCTGTCGTGATCCAAGCCTGTGGTGGTGCAGTCTCGTCAATCTCCAACGTGTCTGCCCAGTCCCTTGTGCTTGGAACAGTAGATTGTGGGTTTTGTTGCAGAGGAGTGGAGACGTGAACATCTGCTTGTTCTGTTTCAGGCATGTCGGCAGTGTCATGAATGGGTGAGTGTTGTGCAGCTTCAGGTTCGGTTACCGATTCTGCGATCACAGGAACAACAACAATAGAACTAACAGGGTTAGTTGTAACAGGTATGGATGCAGGGATAAATGTACCAGGAATAGATGACCCTGTAGTGGCATTCACATCGTGGCGCCACTTCGATCGTCTGGATTCCGTGGAAGTAGATTTCTCCTTTGCTTTTGCATCTGTCTTTGACTTGGTGCCAGACTTATCAGGTTTCTTTGAGCTGGCAGCCTTATCCCCTTTCTCAGGCTGTTTACCCCCATCAGCATCCTCATTATCATCCCCGTTGCTCCCCCGAACACTCTCCTCATTACCATCACCACCATCATCGCCATCATCATCATCGTCATCATCATCCTCATCATCATTATCATCATCTTTATCATTATCATCCTCATCATCCTCATCATTCTGATCCTCATCATTCTCATCATCATCATCATTCTTATCTTCTTCTTCTTCTTCTTCCTCTTCTCCACCAGTACCCTCTTCTTCGTCACTCTCTCCCCTTTCTTCCTCGGGGAGAATGTGGTAGGGTACCACACTTCCAAACGTCTTGAACAACCTATCATCCTCCATGATAGCGTCATTCAGGGATTTGAAGAGAGCCCGTTGAATCCTCGATTTATCAAACGATCCAAGTTCCCTCATTCGAGCTTTGAGGATCTTCTTAAGTTCAAAATCCGTCAAGTCATAAGCAATCTTGTAGGCGGCTTCTGAAGGATTGGATGATTTGATCATTAAGTTGTCAGCAGCAAGTGTCTTCAAATCATCACGCAGTTTAGGCATTAGGGATTCAACGGAGTCTTTCACTCTCTGCTCAATAGAAGCTTCAAGAGCTGCTTTTTGCTCTTTAAGGTCATCCTTAATAGCTTTAAGTCTCGTAATTCGTGCTTGATGCCTATCAGCTTCAGCCTTTTTAACCCGAGCAAGTTCTTCTACATGAGTTTTACGTGTAAATTCCATATCTGCAGCGAACTTAGCAATCAACTCTTCTTGAGCTTTCTTAGATGCTTCTTCACTTTGAGCTCGTCTAAGTAACTCTTGGCGAAGTTCATCCATTTCTCTCTTGTGATTATCCACATGTTTATCCAACATCTCGGCCATTACCAATGCGGCCATTGCAGACGTTGCAGAGCTGCTCTGGGTTGATGGAATAGGCTCGGTTGTAACTGCGGTACTAAGGATGGGGTTTATTGGTTGTGGAAGAAATGGTGTTGAAACCGGTTTGGTTGGTAAGGGTTGAGTTGGTTGAAGTTGAGTTGCCAAGGGTTGAGTAGACTCCTTTTCAATACTAGCTGAAACAGGGGGGGTGGATGTCTCCTTCGAAGTAGAATACTTTTCAGGTGATCCAAACTCAAACACATCATCTGGTTCCACATACTCTTCTTCAACATGTGCCCGTGCACCCGAACCACTACCTCCAGTATCTTTCCTACTCCTTTCCATAGCTATCTTCATAGCTTTTCTCTCAGTCTTGTTAAGAGCAGGATCATCAATATCTTCTTCATCGTGGAGAACTAACTCATCAGCCATACCCTTTCCCTTCTTAACTACAATCTTCTTCTTTTTGGCTTTGGGTTCAGGTAAATCTGTTTGCTTCCTTTTACCTTTGCTCTTAACCGTGGTAGATGAGTCTTCACCTGCTAGAATACTTGCTCGTTGATTCTCAATTTCTGTTAGCAAGTTCTTATAATCCTCAGATGCGATAATCTCATCGGTCAGAAGATGACTGGGAATGGGACCAGGAATAACCGTATTCGAATGAGTCTCCTGCCTTAAGTCTATCAAATCATCATCATCCATCGTGTGGTGACGACTACCTGCACGCTTGTTAATGGATGCATTGTTTTCCATAAAGTAATGTATTATCAACTTAATAAACCTAGGGTACTGGTAGCTTTTAACCTTACCCTTTGTGTTTGTGAAGAGTTGAAAAGTAAACTCCTCCCACAGCAGTGATGCATAATCAATACCCATACCTTTGAACATACCATAAAACATCTTGATGATTGGTGGACGAACAGCATCAAACCCAGTTGTTTTGGGTGTTAAACATCGGCTTAGAATCCCAAAAATAGCTTTCCATGGTTGACCAACTTTGGCAGTAGTAAACTCAGACGGGGTTCGTATGTCAAGACATCCAATGGCAGTGAACATCTCCATGATCTGGTCCTTAGTTGGGTTGGCTGAGTATGATGATAGACCTTTGAGTATCGGTCGAAAGCCAAAGATCTTCCTGAAGTCTGACACAGTAAGCGTCTGCTCGTAAAGATATTCATAGGGCACTGAAGCACTTCTCTTTAGCGCATGCTTGAAATGAGATTTATCAAGCATGGCTGTACCTACCTTAAATCCATTATGGGTAGAGTGAGATACCTCCTTCAAACGGAAGTTGTTCGGAATAAACTTTAGAGTCTTGGCTTCAGCAATGGCGGTGGCTCTGATGTCTTGTATATGTTGTACTGTAGGGTTAGTCATCGTCTCTGCTTAAGATAAAACACAAAGGTTGAAACATACAAATATGAATCTCAATATGACTTTAAACCTAAGCATAGAACATATGACCTAATCCCTTAAGCTTGTAAACCATTCAAACATCTTCTATACGGAATAATCACTCAATTCGGAATACTTGGTCTATAAGTCGATTCGGAACATAAGGCCTATGCGGAATAAATTAAACATATCCTATTCGGAAAGATCAACCTTATGCGGCACAAATTTTCTTTATTCGGAAAATCTAACCTTATGCGGAAAAATTTCTTTATTCGGAAAGATCAACCTTATGCGGAAAATTTTCTTTATTCGGAAAATCTAACCTTATGCGGAAAAATTTCTTTATTCGGAAAGATCAACCTTATGCGGAAAATTTTCTTTATTCGGAAAGTCTATCCTTATGCGGAAAAATTTCTTTATGCGAAAAGACTAGGCCTATGCGGAAAAACCTTTCTATTCGGAAAGAACTTGTCCATTCGGAAAAAATTTCTCTATGCGGAAAGATTGGGCCTATGCGGAAAGCTTTTGTCTATGCGGAAAAACTTTTCTATTCGGAAAACAGCTTCTATGCGGAAAGAATTCTCCATGCGGAAAGTTCTTTCAATTCTGAGTGAAACCGTTATTCGGAAAGTCATTCTTACTCGGAAAGTTTTCAACACTTATATATTTTCTAATTAAGCATGAAATCGTTTGATTCAAGTGTTCTAAAGGCCAAATTAGTGCAATTAGAGCCATTCTGAATCATCCCCAGGCAAAAACCCCAATTTAATTAACCCTAATTGAAGCAGAAACTAATTCGCTTGATTTTCAACAAAAACAGATAAATAACTTGATTTGCATGAATGATTAATCCGATTGAATACCTTTTTTGAAGATCTGATCTAGAAGATGTTGGATTGAATTTGTTTTGTTTGATTTTCGTGTGTTTGAGTGCTAGGGTGTTAATGGCGGCTAAAGATAAACAAGTAAACAGTGAAAGAAGAAAGGGAACGGGGGTGGGTGAATTTGACTAGGTCAAATTTTTACAAGTTTGACCTATTGTCAACTTTACCCCCTCAAATTTTTCTACTTTCAACAAACAAAGTTCTTTTGTTTTTCCAAGTTCTAATTCTTGTCATTTTGACCCTATTTTATGTTAACTACCCGAGCCTTAGTGATTAACTTATCTTAACACAAGCACAAAACTATTCATGACAAGCTTATAAGCAACAACAAGACAAATGCCAAAGCAATCCAACCATTAACCATTAAGCTTTTTGAGTTTCCTTGAAAACTTTTGAAGATCTTTTTGATGTGAAAGATGATGTAACATTTTCTCCCCCTTAAACGATGACCCGTTTTCTATTTAAAGAGCTGTAGTCATTGTTTAACGAGGCACAGGATGATGAAAAACATTTCCCAATTGATATCTTGAAAAAGTTTGATTCGTGGTGTCAATAAGATTTCTCTTATTTTAACAAATTAATGCACTGAGACGTACACTAATTCGTGTTAGACCAAGTTGTAAAGTAAACTTGATCCCTTTGCATGATTTGGCTTGTAAATCACGCCCGAGAAAATTAATTCCCGTTGTGAGCCAACGTTTTCCAAGGAAATACGTGACTTTAATATGAAAACCGGGTTGCAGTCAGAAATAACTACAAGCCATAATGGGCATGTTTTAAAAATGTTCAACTTTTATACAGACTCTATTTATGGCACCGTGTCAATATTAATCGACATTTCTAAGGCCGTAAATATTACCGTACTAAAAGACATGCCCGTTTTAAAACAAAAAATATTTTTGGTTTTTCTTGATTTTATAATTTTTATGGTTTTTGTAGGTTTTATATTTTTTATGGTTTTTCTTGGTTTTATATTTTTGTATTTTCTTTTGTGGTTTATATATTTACTATAATATACATGATCACGAACAAAGGATACTCTGAATAGTTTACCACGACTATTCAGCTGATTCTTCTGCCAACTCTTTGAGTGTCGCTGGAGTGAATGATTTCATGCCAAGCTTGTCGATCAAAAACTTGATTCGTCCTCGATCTAAGGCTTTGGTGAACATATCCGCCAGCTGGTACTCAGTAGTGACAAAATACAGCTCGATCACTCCGTTCTCCACCTGCTCCTTAATGAAATGGTAGCGAATGTCTATGTGCTTGGCCCGGGAGTGTTGAACATAGTTGCAGCAAAGGGCAATGCCGCTCTTGTTGTCACAATACATCGGGATTTTGTTGAATCCCAAACCGTAGTCAGTTAATTGTGATCTCATCCAAAGGACTTGAGCACAACAACCGGACATGGCGATGTATTCAGCCTCCGTGCTTGATATTGCAGCGCTTTTCTGCCTTTTTGAAGACCAACTGATCAATCTATCTCCAAGGAGTTGCACAGATCCAGAAGTGCTACGCCTCGTGTCTTGACATCCAGCATGATCGGCATCTGCGTATGATATTAAAGCAATCGAGGAATCTTTCGGATACCATAGACCACGATGAAGTGTTCCTTTTAGATACCGAAAGATCCTTTTCACAACATGTAGGTGCTTTTCGGTAGGCCGAGCCTGATACCGGGCACACATGCATACAACAAATTGCAAATCAGGCCTGCTAGCAGTCAGATATAGAAGGGTGCCGATCATCCCGCGGTAAAGTTTTGGATCGACAATAGTCCCATTCCTATCTTCATCTAACTTGGATTTCTCCACCATTGGAGTGTCCACGGGGTCACAATTCTCAAAGTTATATTTCTTAAGAGATTCTAGAGCATATTTGGATTGATTAATAAAGATGCCTCTGGGATTTTGAGAAATCTGTAATCCTAAGAAAAATGAAATTTTTCCCATCATCGACATCTGAAAGCGTGTGGACATTATCTTCTCAAATCGGTTTGACAATTCTATGTTAGTGGCAGCAAAAATTATATCATCAACATAAATTTGTACCAGAATCATGTCGTTGCCTTCCTTGAGAGTGAATAGAGTGGGGTCCACCTTGCCTTTGGAGAAGCCTTCCGAAATGAGATATGTTGACAGGAGATCATACCACGCGCGTGGAGCTTGTTTCAACCCATAGAGAGCCTTCTTAAGCTTGTACACATGATTAGGAAACTCCGTACTGACGAACCCATCCGGTTGACTAACATAAACTTCTTCCCTTAGTTCACCGTTCAAAAATGCCGTCTTCACATCCATTTGATAGACGATCATGTTCATATGAGCAGCAAACGCAAGGAATAGTCTAATCGCCTCCAATCTAGCCACAGGAGCAAAAGATTCTTCAAAGTCTATACCCAAGGCTTGTTTATATCCTCTAGCAACCAATCTAGCCTTATTCTTTAATACCGCACCCATCTCATCAAGTTTAACCTTATAAACCCATAACAAGGTTAGGATGTTAACCTTGTCAGGGAGAGGAACCAATTCCCATACTTCAAGTCGTTGGAATTCGTTTAGTTCCTCCTGCATAGCTTCAATCCAAGATGATTGGGTCATAGCCTGCTGCCAATTTTTGGGTTCAACTTCAGAGAGAAATGCATCAAAGTAACAATAGAGTGCATTCTCTTGTAATTGATGGCGTGTAGAGACTGGTCAATCTAGATCTCCAATAACATTCCTAATTGGGTGATCTTTTGTCCATTTAGTGCTATGGTTTTCAATCCTAGGTGGTCTGGAGTGAACAACAGAAGGAGCTTCTTCTGAGGTAGACGCGGCTGAAGGGTTTTCAGGGATCGCTACACCAAAGAAAGGAAGCTCTTGCAAGTGAGCATATTCCAAGTCGTGATCAGTAGAATCCTCTTCCACATCATTAGGCACAAGTAGGGGTGATGATTCAGGTGTAGTTTGAGAATCAATTGGTGAAGGTGCATCCGGTTCAATGTGAATTGTAGATGCATTAGATAAAGGTTCATTAGCTTGAGCAACCACTTCAGGTATTGGAGCAATTACTACAGGTGTTGGAACTTCATCAGTCGGGGGATCGAAGAATTCATCAAACAACGGTTGAAACACTTTATCCCACTCGGGCCTTGTTGGTGGTAAAAATGATGTAGAAGTAGGATTATTGGGAACTAATCCGGAACTAATAGCACCGGTTCCCATCTCATGAAGCGCGGGTTCAGAGCTGTGTTGCTCAGAAGCCATCGCTGTCAGCTCGTCGAAATCTGCGTCCATAGTTTCTACAATCTTGCCAAGACGATGGTTATAGATTCGGTATGCTCTCTTGGACGGTGAGTAACCAATGAAAATACCTATATCGGCTTTCGGTTGAAGCTTACCCAAGTTCTCACTATTGATGTTTGGATAGCAAAGAGCACCAAACACATGAAAAAATGAAACATCGGGTTTACGGTCATGTAGAAGCTCATAAGGTGTTTTTCCATGGCGTTTCCGAAGGATAGAACGGTTTTGGGTGAAACATGCAGTAGATATAGCCTCTGCCCACAAGAACAATGGAGCGTTCGCGTAAATAAGCATGGTCCTAGCAGCTTCCATAAGTGTACGATTCCGTCTTTCAACGACACCGTTTTGTTGTGGAGTGCGTGCAGCGGATGTTTCATGTGAAATACCAACTCCTTCATAGTAATCACGAAGAGTCTGGTTTACGAACTCTGTTCCATTGTCTGTACGAATACGACGGACAGTGGTATTCAAACGTACTTGAATAAATTTCAGAAAAGTGATGATAGCCTTCGGTGCTTCATCCTTTGTACGTAGAAATCTAACCCATGTAAACCTGGAGAAATCATCCACAATGACGAGAATGAATTTCTTGCCGCTCACACTTTTAGTTCTCATTGGTCCACAAAGATCCATATGCAAAAGATGAAGTTTTTCTTGATTAGTGTCTTCAGCTTTGGGTTTGTAAGATTTCTTGGTGCTTTTCCCCCTTGAACACGCGGAACATAAATGGTCCTTGTGAAATTTAAGCTTTGGAAGACCACGAACTAACTCGTTTTTAGCCAGATGATTAATAGCATCAAAATTAAGATGAGATAATCTGCGATGCCATAACCATGACTTGGTCTTAGATGCTTTAGAGAAAAGACATACTGGAGAGGCGGCCATCATATCTTGTAGAGACAACGTATAAAGATTTGCACCACGAGATCCCTTCAACAAATCTTTTCCTTCCAAGTTGCGGATGAAACAAGTGTGTTGTCGAAAAGCAACCTCAAGGTTGGAATCACAAAACTGTCCTACTGAGAATAAGTTATGACCAAGACCTTCTACATAGTATACCCTAGAAATCGTCACGTTTCCAATCTGATATTCACCATACCCCATAATCTTTGCTATATGATCATTCCCGAATTTAACCGTACCAAGAAACTTGCTGACGAAATTTCGGAGCATCGAGCGATTTCCGGTCATATGTTTTGAACAACCGGAGTCCAAATACCACAGGATGATTTGGACCACCTGAAAATATCACCACACAAAGACAATGTAGAGGTATCGGAATCTGAGTGTTCCTTGTTATTAGCAGGTACAGATTTAATAATCTTAGATTTGCTAACTCTAGGTTTCTTAGATTTCCTAGCCTTCTTCTTCTTAATTGGTGGTGTAGATTCTAGTTGGCTTAAATCCTGAGGTATTTCTTCACTGATAGGCACTATAGTGGGGGCTGACCTAATTAAAGGGCGCTGTTTCCATACTTGAGTGCGAGTGTTCCTAACTAAAGGACGCTCAGACCTAACCTCAATGGATGCATTCCTAGTTAAAGGGCACATTTTTCCATCTAATGTAAAGGTCCTACCAGTGGGACGCCATTGCCAACCAACTTGGGCACGAGTTCTACCCGTTGGCTTCCATTCAAGACCATTCTTAATTGCATTCATTTCATTCACATGCTCAATAAGACACAAATCATGACGTTGGGAAAACATACATTCATTACAATTCCAACAATTTAAATTAGAATTCACGAATGGTTTTGGCTTCTGCACAGGCGCAGAGCTTTTAGTCTTAACATGATTCTTCTTATTTAAAACTGAACTAGCATTCCTATTGTGAACTTCTACTTTCTTCTTTGTGGCACTACTAGTGGAGGGCTTGATCTTATCTTTCTTGAGTGGCGATCCTTTAGCCTTAGTAGTCTCTTTTAATCCTGTAGAAGGCAAAGTGGGAATATTAGCAACAGATTTTAAATGTGCCTTACTTGATTGTGCCAATGACGGTTTTGCTCCTGGAGTCTTATTAAATGGAGTTACAGCAATGGGCCTATTATTAAGTAGTGCAGAACCTGGTGTACCTATATATTGCAAATATGCCAAGCAATATTGAACTCGCTTAATATATTCATGAGCCGAATAATAGTCGCTACTTGAGGGATCTAAGGCATAAAGATCGTCTAAAATATCCCTAAGAAGATCGACATGCTTAATGGCATTCCTCATATAATCATCATAGGTAACTGGGTTTCTCTTATGAAGCGGGTTCTTATAAAGCACTACTGACTTGGTTGTTGGAGCACTAGTGGACGGTGCAGAATCGGTAGCTAAGTTATCAACAACTTCTTGTCGGGTGAGAAGAAGTGTCTCCTTTAACTCAGCCAAAACCATATTTTTGTCAATGAGCAGGATGTTCAAATCAGAGATTTCCTCGCACTTTTGGTTCAGTTGTTCAACATAAGATTGTTGCTGTGCCGCATTAAAAGCGAAGCGTTCTTCTAGTGAACCATAAAGAGCGGATAGTCCCTGTCTTGTCCGATCCATTTCCCCTAGAACAGACGAAAGTCTAATTTCTAAGACCTGGTTTTTGGACTCTGCAGCCTCTAGTTCCATTTTGAGTGTTTCATTTAATGACACATCTCTCTTCAATTTCATTATCTCTTCCTCTAATGTCTTAACAATTGCAATCATCTTGTCACTCGTCTCAACACCATTTTCACAAACATTTGATATCAAAAGATTCTCATTTTGAGTTTGTTGTTTTAATTCTAAAGATATACAATGTTGTTCTAGTTGATTAAAGCGTTTTGAAAGTAAATTGTACGAATCTTGTAGCTTTAAAAACTCAGCGTTAGATTCGTGACAAGAATGATTATCTACCTCATTTACAGTATCAACAACATTTACAGAAAGATCACAAACATCATCACAAATATCATTACAAATATTCACAGCATCACAATTAATCATAGCGGATGTAAGCTCATTCGAATAATTAACATTTACAGTAGTAAGCACATCACACGAGATTACTGCAGACAAGAATCGGTCATATTCGGTTAAAATCTTTTCTTTTTCAACTAGTTGTAGTTCGTAAGCGGTGTCCATTTCATAAAACACTTTTTGAACTTCACCAATTTCAAACACAAGATTTTCCTTAAGAGATGCAAAAATTCCTTTTAGACTTTCGACAAACGGATTGATCTCATTTCTAAACACCTCGTTCATATGTTCGAAAGCCCATTCTCCAGCGTTTAGGCCATTTGAAGTCGTACGTTCCAAAATGACCTTGTCAAAATTAGTAAAGTATTGATTAATCTCTTGCAAGTTTAACCATACAGTGCTAACAGGTGGAAGATCCTTTGGAATTTCCTTAGGACCTTCCATATTGACAAGTGTAGGAAAAGTACTAGGGTTTTCTTCATCTAATATGTAGGTTGGTGCTGTTATGAGATCTTTGTCCATATGGAAGCGAATTCTAAAATCCGTTTTTGCAAGCTCCTTATTCAATTTAAAATAATCACACTCGGGATATTTTGCAGAATTGTATGACCGATCCTCATCAACTAGTTCCTTACTTGTTCGATCACCAGGAAAAACAATCGGTTCTAAGGCCAATCCTAATTGAGTTGCATTATAAAGTCTAGGACTATGTCTTAAAGCTTGTTTTGCATACCGTGGATTAGGGGGAAGGCCTTTTTGACGTGATAAGTTAAATTCTCTAAATGAAGCATCAAATAAATGAACTAGTTGAGAAGCAGCGTATTGTCTTAAAAGCAAATAATCTAGGCTTCTAATCTTATTAGTAGCATTAATCTCCATTTCATTCTTCTTAGACTCGAGTGATTCAAAATCTGTTTGAAGTTTTTGAAAATTAGTGACCACTAAATCCTTTTCTTTAAGTTCATTAGACAAATTTGCTCTTAAGTTTTCGATTTCTTGCAAGTGACCCATTTGTTTGTTTCTAAAATGATCATATTCAAGATTAGTTAGAACACTAGACGAAGGCACTAATTCTAAGGTTTGAACTTTCTCGTTGCTTAAGGTAAGCTCATCAGACAAATTCTTATTCTTAGCTAAGGTTTCTAAGAGTGCAGCATTCATTTGGCTAAGTAATGTAGTAGGAACCATGACCAAATCTTGTTGAGCAGGAGTAGGCGTTTGCGAAATGGGTCCCGGTTGTGATTCACTCAAAGTCTGGGGACTCACATTGATATTGCTATCATTGTTTGTCTCCTCATTTGAAAGACTCACCACCGAAGATTCATTCGAGTCAATACTCTCTTGCACAACTTGATGTGGTTGAATACTAGCATCAGTGGTATTATCGGTGGTATTAATAAGTACCTCAGATCTCTTTTCTGGCCCTAAGCTGGAGATAGTTGCCATGAGAGCAGCCTTTGTAGATTGAAAGTCATCACAGTCTGAGTCATACGCATCAAGATCATCGGCTTGGTAAGCTGCATTCTGCGTAGTGACAACGTCTTGTTCAGCAATCCCTGGATCAGCAAGAAATGCAAGCTCCTCTTCATCAAGTTCCCTTCCTTGTGCCTGAGCATTAACCAGATAGATCTTTTCTGCAAACCATTGTCCATCCCTTCTCCTCTTGGGTTTCTTACAATCCCTGGACATGTGACCCTCTTCCTTGCAGTTGTAACATGTAATCATTCTCAACTTGCCCGTGGAATTAGCCCGTGGAGCAGGATTGGCCATTGGTGCCTGATTTACCGTGCGAGCATTGGTGGTTGATGTGGTAGGTCTCCCCTGATATGGTTGAATAGGCTGAACCATGACCCTGCCATTCTCAATAGTAGCTTGTTGACGAGAATTGGATGAATTCCTCAACTGATTGTTGGTAGGAGCTGATCCTCTGTATCCTCGTTTGCTTAAAGTTCTTGTGAGATAAGCAGACATAGTAGTTAGCACTTCAACTGGGTCAGCTCCTTGTTGGAATACAGGAACGGGGACTTCCTCATCATCACAATACATTGCTTGATCTGGATGAGCTGCATAATCACTAGAAGGAATACTCATTTGATCAGGGTAGCTTGTTGGATATGCTGCATTCTCTTGATAAGAAGAATATGAAGGCTGAGCATAAGGTGCAACATTTGCTGGATGAAGTTGTGAAGCATACTGTGGTGAAGGTGCATTGAACCGATATTGTTGCTGATGTGAGGTGGGTGGTTGCGGTAGAATCGAGTATTGGGGGAAGGTTGGTGTCATGTAAGGTGATGGATGATAAGCTTGATGTCCCAAGATATAAGGTGTGTTGTTGTGTGACAAGCTTGGTTGATTCGCCATCAAAGCTAAGGAATCTGGGTACATACCGCGAGGAGAACGGTGCATAATCACATGCTTCTCATGCTGCTGAAGAAAAGCATAGATTTGATCTAAGTTGCACTTATGCAAATCCCGGGTTAACTTCACATCGGTAATATACTCACCCCATTCAGCTTGAGGTAAAGTATTCAAGAACTTGGTGTTAACCTGGAATGGAGCAATCACGAGATTGTATACATTCAAATCATTCATTAGAGTAGTGAATCTGAAGTAGTAATCGTGTAGTGTTTCCCCTGGGCTGTACGTGAATCTATCAAACAGATCATACAGCTGACACTCCCTTTCCTGTTTGGTGAGAGACGTACCTTGTAGCAACACCTTTAGACGTTCCCATAAATCTTTGGCAACCGTATATTGACTAACCATACGATAAATATCATGCGGAAGAGCTTGGAGAAGAGTCTGTAAAGCCTTTTCATCAGCATCAGCAATGAGTTGTTGTGCCGGTGTGAGTTCTTCATATTCTCTTGGTCGAGACACGTTATTTGCCACAATGGTACCATAGTCGAGTGGACCATTCAAAATCGATTTGACCATAAGCCTTCCGTATGTTGGTTTGCCCTTCAAGTATTGCATCATACGACCCTGCCATGCTTCAAACACCTCTTTAATAAGCATTGGTGGACGACTATCAGTCCCCGTTATGATCGAGATATCCGTAAGAGATGTCATCTGAGGCATTAATGAACTTGGATTCATTGTGATCACTTAACAGACTCAAAGATTATCGGTTGATCGAGCAGTGAAGAAAGGTTGAGAATTTGTGTTGTGTTGGTTGAACTCAAGATTAAATCCACTAAAGATCGTCGAAAAAACTCAAATACCCTTTGAACTTGCTTATACGGAATAACCCTAACTCAGAATAAACCCTATTCGGAATAATTCCTATTCGGAATAATCCTATGCTGAAAACCCTTATACTGAATAACCCTATGCGGAATAAACCTATTCTGAAAATGCCCTATTCGGAATAACCCCTATGCTGAATAACCCTTATGCGAAAAAACCCTTATGCGGAATATTTCTTCAATGCGGAATATTTTGGCAACTGGCTATTCGGAAAACTTGCTATTCGGAATAATAGGCAATTCGGAAAGCTATTCGGAATATTTCTCCTATTCGGAAAAATTTTGGCTATTCGAAAAAATTTTGGCTATTCGGGAAGTTTTTGGCTATTCGGAAAAATTGGCTATTCGGAAAGTATTTGCTATTCGGAAAAAAACTGCTATTCGGAAAAAAACCCTTCTATTCGGAAAGTCTATTCGGAAACTTCTGCTATTCTGAATATTTCTCCTATTCGGAATCCCTATTCGGAATAAACCTTCTATTCTGAAAATCTTCCTATTCGGAATCCCTATTCGGAATGTTCTGGAAATAAGTTTCCGAGACTTAAAAAAAACAGCTTTAAATCCGATTTTTGATCCAAAACCACAAAAAGTTTTATGATTTTTACCAAAATAAGCTAAACCCAATCCTTATCAATCAATCCCAATAACAAAAACACCAAAAACAACAAGATTCAAGATTGATTTTTTTTCTAAAGATCACTAATAGATTCAAAAACTAAAAAAGCAACACAATCCTTACCTTCAATCACCCCATAGCTCTTGATACCAAATGTAGAATATTGATAACCTATGAATCTATGAAGTGGGTTGATGTTTTCTAGTGAGAGAAACTAGAGAGAGAAAGTGAGAGAAAATGTGTATGATTTTATTAATATGAAAGTGCAAATGAGAACAACAACCAACCCCTTTCCATGGTGGAAAGGGGTATTTATACTCCAAGCCTACATTGGGCTTGGGCCGGTCCATGACAAACCCATGGACCGGTTCGTACTTAACTTAATAAGTCACATTTAACTAATTGTTAACTACGAGCTATTACAACATAAATCATATTGTGGAGTGACCGATACTTCTAATATACGTTAAAACGTATTTCTAACACAAACCCCATCATATGAAATGATAATGTTCTTATGAGTGATTGAAAGTTTGGGGCACACCAAGTAGATTAACAACTTCTCTTCTCACGCTTGAATAATTCTTCTGAATTTTTCTTCCGCCTGAGAGTTCAAGTTATGCATACTAGAAAGAATCAAGACATTTATTCCCCCACGTAGTTGATGAAAGTAAACCAATCCCATGTATGAAGCCCAAATACTAAAGTGGACACTTTATCCCATTCATGAAGTTGACATCATAACACCAGAGTCTATTATGTCCCGGAAATGCACATATCTTCTTTCGGAGATGCACCAGAGTCAATTAAGTCCCGGAAGTGCATCTCTCCATATAGGATAATGATAATGAATAATTGCAACATCAAAACAATTAAACATCAAACAATAGTGTACCGATTAGAGATTGATAACGCCACGAGTTAAAACACTGATTTTCTCTACGGTTATGACAAATGTCTTCCCGGAATGTCTTCAAATCAAAAGAAGGTATGAAGTTCATCACGTGTACTCGTTATGCGTTCAATATGTCTTCTTCTTCCCCCTTGATGGTTTCGAAACTCGGAACCATCAATAAATCATACGCACATGTACCTGAAATCTCGTGAGAATAATAAATAAGATGAATTATATATTTGGCGAGAATCAGTTATTGATCGAAATTCTCTACTCATAAACTATCCATGACTATCTTTACCAACCCCCTTATAGGCAATTTGAAGTGACCATAGATAGAATGAACCATATACATCAAACATGAAACTGAATAAAAATCCTCCGATCTTGTGACTTAAGCTTTCACTATTGTTGAATGAGGAACGGTGGAGAGATCTCTAAGTACCCAATACATTACTGATGAAGTATATAAGCACAACACCTCTTGAAATTATCCACGTCGACTATGCGTGTGACACGGAGTACAATAATGTAGCTCATTAAAGTGATACTTATCCGAGTCATCAACCAACCACCCCGAACCCGGTAACTAGATAAACAAGTCTTTATTCTAAGGTTAAGCACGAGCAAGTTATCTTTGAAAGATAAAATAAATACACGCCTTCGAAAAATCCGTCTTCAACTTCACATAATTAATACCCAATCAAACAATTCGTAGTCACTAAAAATATAGCCAATTTTCTTGGTCTCGACAAATAAATTTTTGTCACGTTGTCTCGTCATTTTGTCACTTGGTCACGTCTTTTTGTCATCATGAAGTCCAAAAGAAATAGCTGCCCCACTTCACGGGTAAACTATTTAATGAGTAAATGTTTCGTCATGTAATAACTTTCGTATAATGCAACTTCACTATATTAGGCCCAACACTTGACGAGTAAAGCCATAAAACAGATCCATTACATTTGAACAAAAGCTGGCCCATCACATTTTCATTTATCATAAACCTGCCAATAATACCATAGATTGGAAATAAGATTTTGTGGGTAGTGTGAAAACTGGGTCCATATACTATGGATATAAAAGCCCCCACTAACCCTAATATTTCTCAATCTTGTAACCCTAATCTCATTATACTCCGCCCCCAATTTACTTCAAACAAAAACACAGCCATCCCACCAAACTTAATTAGTTTCTAAGAAACTCCCCCCTATCTCCGTCTATCCATCCTATCTACTCTAATAAACACCTCACAAAAGAGTAACACATCTTCTTCTATCCATCCCATCAATAAAATCACAACAAACTATTCCCCTTGATGTTAATTATTTCTGAGGTAAATAACAATCATCAAGTCTTCAAGATCTTTTAATAAAGATCTCAGGTAGGTGTTGCATGTTGTTACTTTTAACGAATCGAAGAAAGATTATAACAAAGTTGTTATATATCTTCTTCAAATTCGTATATTAATGTGGTTAATCCCAACAAATCGATGATGATATGGTTTCGTGAGTCTAGATCTTTAAAGATCTTGACATGCAAGCATCACACGAAAAAGTTACCTGAGATCTATTAATTATGTGTTTGTTTCGAGTCTAGATACGATGGGGAATTAGTAGACGATGGGATAGGTTAGTTCATGGTAGATTTGTTGAAGTTAAAAGGTTGGAGTGTAATGGTAGAGTCTTGGTTCTGGTCAAAACAGTCACGGTATGGTTTTTTTAACTACATGATCTAAGTAAGTTGCATGGGCTTGGGTATTTGATAAACTGTCCTTCTGATTTCTTTATCGCAATGACAAAAAATGAGGCCATCGTAGTCTGTTAAACCCATCGCAACATAAGAAATATGGCCATCGCAGCCTATTTTTAAACCCATCGCAGTCTAAAAATTAATGCCATCGCAGTCCCATCATAACCTGATGGACACCATCGCAGTGGTTCCATCGCAATGGTTCCATCGCAATGGTTACATCGCAATGGTTCCATCGCAATGGTTCCATCGCAATGGTTCCATCGCAATTTTTCCATCGCAATGGTTCCATCGCAACGATCCATCGCAGTCCAACCATCGCAATCAATGCGATCTTATCCAAAAGTTGTCCTTTTTTCGTTTTTCCAGGATCTTGGTTTCTGGGTATCATCTTCATCTTTAAAAAATACCAGAAAAAACCCAGAAAATACTGTTAAAACCATATTTGTAAAACTTTGACCATGATAGAGAAAAATAACAGTTAAGATCCGAAAAAAATTATGGTCGAGGACAGATTCGAGACCAAAAAATAATGAAAGTGAAATGAGTATTGAGACCACTAGACAATATGCGATGTATGAAACTGTTAGATTAATCTGAAACTTGTGAGAACAGATGTGAGACCATGACAAAATTGGATGAATAACCATGGAGTTATGACCAAAAGTTAATACCAGACGTGACAAAAAACTATGACATAAAGACTCTCACGAAAAAAATTAATAGATCGAGACCAGAGAAAAAAATTTTAGACCACCAAATCAAACAATAAAACACAACGATCTAAGAATTTAACCTGGCTCTGATACCAATTGTGGGTTTGCTATATAAGATCTGGTGGTCTAGTAGGGTGGTAGATGGTGGTGGTAGCCATGGATGAAGTAGAGAGGTTGTGTTTTGAAAGAAAAGGAAAAATGTATTAAAGTGAAAATGGAAAACAAACAACAACCCCCTCCTTGGAAGTCTTGGAGGGGTATATATAGTCACACACCACACCTAAACTATACAACGTTTCCTAGTCTAGTCTATGCGTGTGTGACTATGATAACTATTGGGAATTCTTAAATGTCGTCACATAAAGTGAATTTCCAACAGATTCACTAATCATCCTAGAGATGAGCTTAATTGCACAAGTTACACATGATATAGGGCCTACTAACCGTAAGGGTACAAATCATGGAAATCATGCTTGATACTTTAAGCTTCTACTAACTCACCCTACATCTCCATAGTGAGTCAAGTATCCAAGCAATGAAGGTTTGAGAGGGAAAAAGAAAAGAATCACAAACCACAAATAAATGTCAAGGCAAGGATGCCAAAAACAAGCATATAGTCAATTAATGATCAAAAGAATGATCAATAGGGCGTGTGGAAGAACGAAAGCGTACCTTGGCCACAAATTGCATTCCAAGCTTTCAAGGAATAGATGCAAAGCCCAACTATGACTAATAGTGACTACTAAGTCTTCAAAGACTAGTATAACTTCTACCCATCTTGATATCATCATTCAATGATGTTGGAAATCAAAGAAGATGAGTCTTCTACAAGTGTAAGTAACTCAATCCACAATCAATAGAATGATTTATCTTCATGAGTACCTATACATAACAGGATGCAAACTAGTAGTTACATTTCAAGAGTAAATCTGAAATGCATTAATACCACTAATTTAAGTGATATGCAATATTAACATTTTAAAAGGCTTATTTTCAATAAAAAATAGTTTTGACCAAAGAAAAACTTTAGTACAACTTAACCTTCTAATTTGAGGAGACAATGGATCGGTCCAAGTTTTAAAGTACATCATACTTCAAAGATCGTGTGTCACCATCGCTCTGATACCAATTGTAGAAACTAAAAAGGAGGGGGGGTTGAATAGTTTCTCATCGGTTTATCTCCTAATTAAAATTCCTTTCAATTAGGTGACTGCACAAAACTATCTTTTACTTGAAAGCTAGTTGCATAATGATTAGGTTCAATAATAATGCATTAACAATGTATAATAAGTGTAGTGATAATGAATGTAGGTAAAGAGTAAGGAAGGAAACAACCTAGTAGCAAGACACCAAGATTTATAATGGTTCGCAACAAGGCTCTATCCTCGTTCCTACTCCACTCCTCGATTACACCTTACTTGAGATTTCCACTATATCCACAAGCTCCCTTCTTGGCGGAGAAAACCTTACAACGTCGCTTACATTATTTTCTGACACTAAGCTAAATGTCGAGACCTAATCTTAGCTAGGACCAATCTACACAACGTCGCCCACTTCACTCTTTTACGACACAAGGCTAGATGTCGAGTTCTATTCTAAAGGTAGAACCAATCTTCACAACGTTGTCTACTTCACCATTTTACGACACAAGGCTAGATGTCGAGTTCTAATCCAAAGCTAGAACCAATCTTCACGACTCTTCACTTTGAAGCTAAGTGAGAAATTCACACAACACAACTAAATATCACTTTATAGTTTAGTGAGAACTCACAAGACACAACCACATCACTTTATAGTTTAGTGAGAACTCACAAGACACAACCACATTACTTTATAGTTTAGTGAGAACTAACACAACTAATTACAACTCAACTAATCATATCCAAGTACACACATGTAGCTTGGATCTACACAACATGAATCCAAGCACACACATGTGCAATGGATATACACAACTCTAATCCAAGTATTCACAAATAACTTGGATGAACACAACTAGTCCAAGTATTCATAAATACATTCGATTTACATAAGACACAAATAAACAGATGATGAACATGACTAGATCTTTAGGAGAATGTGATCTTCATCAGTGCTACATCTTTAATCACATCACAAGTGTGTGAGCGATCTTCTCTTTGGAAAAGGTAAAGAAAGAGATCAAGAGGATAATCATGAGTAAACATACTTAACACATTAAGTGATTATTTACAAATGACTAGGATTAGAAAGGAGATAGAAGGTTGAAGAAGATGTCCAAAAAGGGTTGATGAGAATGCAGATTTGATCCACTATTTAAAGAACAAAACATCCAATGGCTATATCTGGCCGCGGTTCCTTATTAGAGCCCGCGATTCCTTATCGATAAGGAACCGCCGTAGGTGCTAAGGTACCGCCGACGTAGACTCTGCTCCTTTTTATCTTTTAGTGAATTTGAAATATCCGAGGCTGTTTAAACCTTCAAAGGATATTCTTATGGCATTTGGATATGCCATATTCAAATTTGCATTTTCATTTTAATAAAACATTTTCTTAAAAATAAAGTTTATTAAAAATCTTTTGTAATTTTTGACAAAAGTGAGTTTTAAGGCTAATCACTTTTATGATCACTAAGCATGATTAAGATATGTTAGTGTAATAATTATTACCTTGATGATAGTGTTTGTTAGATAATTTGTTTTATGATTGTGTTTGACAATAAATGTCTTTGTAATTTGTCGTGATCAAAACTAAGAATGATTAATTAATACTAACAATGTTTTTAGGAATTGCTTTGCATTAACAATTTGTATTATATCGTAAGGTTGATTTGCCAAAATTCACATCTAAAACACAATGAATAATGTTATTGCTTTGTGCTTTAGCCAAGTTCTTGGAACGCAAATTGTGAATTGTTGTGGGTAAAATCTTTAATTGGTTTAACCAATACCTCAACTTATTATATATGGCGAAAATTTTGTCTCACCAAAAGGCTTACTAAAAGTTTTTATTAAACTAATGCTATGGAGATGTATGCATGCTTCTCCATACATGATTTTGACAACAAAAATCTATACCCCAAAATTTAAGTCATATGCCATCTAATTGACGAACACTTGAAGTTACAATTGTCGTCATATGAGATTCTGGACGATGTTGTGATGGAAAGAAAATGTTCATAGAATGATAATTCGCATGAATGTTTTATGTTCTTTAGATTAGTCGATTTAGTTAAGTTAATCAATGAGATCTGGAAACTTAAGGCATAAAGTAGGGATGAAACATGTTTACAATGCAAAATGACTCTTGGCCATGTAAATCCCTAAAAATATCTAGAAATTGTAAATTTGTTTGTCAATTATTGTTCGATAAGTTACCATGTTTAATACATTTATCACTAGCAAATCAACTGATGTGATAAGTTTATGTCAATGTGAATTCTAGTTTCAAGGAAAATACTATGGTTTTTATTACCGGGGTAATTTTATTTTCTTGAATGGTATTATCGAAAATACTAATATTTTGAACTTATTTCTGTAGAAATGGCTCAACCCGATAAAAACACTTTAAGTTCTGCCTTCAAGACTTATCTTGAACGTCATGAACTAACTGGCCCAAACTTCAATGATTGGTACCGCTCACTGAGAATTGTCTTGAGAGTAGCAGGTACTTCTGATTACTTGACCAGGGCGTTTCCTGCGCCCCTTGGCCCTAATGCTACTCCAGTTGAAAGACTGAATTATGAGGCTCAGGTTAAGAAGCACAATGATGTGGCTTGCTTAATGCTCGGAAAAATGGCACCTTTCTTACAAAGAAAGTTTGAACTATTTGCTCCAAACCAAATGCTTATAGAGCTCAAGGCAATGTTTGAGAAGCCTCAGGCTGTGGAAATCTATGACTTAGTAGATGCTTTGCACAGTTGTAAGCAAGCCCTTGGGAAGTCCGTAAGTGCACACTATCAAGAGATGAAGGGTTACATGGAACAACTCATCGCGCTTGGGAAACCCTATGAAAATGATATGGCGATGAAACTAATCAATAGGTCTCTTAATAAGGACTTCAATGATTTCGTTAGGAACTTCAATATGCATTGCGCGGGGAAGACAGTTAATGATTTGTACGCAATTCTCATTGACTATGAAAAGGGTTTAAAAGACAAGGCAAGTACATCTACTTCTACTCCTCCTGTACTTTATGTACAAAAGGGTAAAGTGAGTAAGCCAAAACCGCAAGCGAACAAGAAGAAAGGAAAAGGAAAGGGTGATAAGGGCAAGCAAGTTGCGACTTATTCGAAACCTTAGCAGAACTTTGTCAAGAAGAATCAATCTCAAAAGGATGAGACTTGTCACCATTGCAAAGAAAGTGGTCACTGGAAGAGGAATTGCCCTCTTTACCTCAATGAGTTGCGAGAAATAAAGAAGAAGTCTGAGCAGAGCGCTGCAGCACCTTCATGTAACTTATTTATGATAGAGTTATTTAATCATACATACAAATCAAACTCTTGGGTATATGATACGGGATGCGATATTAATATTTATAATACGTTGCAGGGATTTGAGTTGGTAAGGAAGCTATCCTATGGGGAATGCAAGTGGGCAATGGAGCACAAGCATCTGTTAAAGCTATAAGAACGTTTAATTTACTTTTACATGCGGGTTTAGTACTAATTTTAAACAATTGTCATTATGCACCTTCAATTGTTAGGGGTGTCATTTCCTTTTTTTTTCTGTTGGATCTTAGATTTATTCACACTATTGATAATAATGGAATTTCTGTTTTCAAAGATGGTTTATTCTATTTTAATGCAATTTCTGTGAATGGTGTGTTTGAAATTAACATGCATGATAATAATTCCAAGAGTAATAATAATTCTGTTTTTAGCATGAATAGGAAGAGAAAGTTAGACAAGAACTCTTCTTATCTTTGGCATTGTAGACTTGCCCATATTGGGAAGACACGCATACAAAAGCTCCAACGTGATGGTCTTTTGGAAAATATCAATGGTGAATCATTTGATAAATGTGAGTCTTGTATCTCTGAAAAGATGACCAAGAAACCTTTTAATAGCAATACTGAAAGGGATACTGAACTACTTGGTTTGATACATACGGATGTGTGTGGACCACTTAGACATGTGTCAAAGAAATGTGCTAGCTACTTCTTAACATTTACGGATGATTATAGCTGTTATGGTTATGTTTATTTACTTAAGCATAAACATGAGGTATTTGAAACACTCAAAGTGTTTAAAGCAGAAGTAGAATTACAACTAGGAAAGAAGATTAAAGCTCTTCGTTCTGATAGAGGTGGTGAATATTTAAGTCAAGAGTTTAAAGATTATTTAAGTGAGAACCGAATTGTTCATAAACCCTTACTTCTCCATATACTCCACAACAAAATGGTGTATCCGAAAGGAGAAATCATACATTATTGGATATGGTGCGATCTATGTTTAATCTTACAACTATACCATTATCCTTTTGGGACTATCCTCTAGAATCTGCTGTTCGCATTCTGAATATGGTTCCCACAAAGAAGGTTGATAGAACACCATATGAATTATGGCATGGCATAAAGCCATATTTGTCTTATTTAAAGATTTGGTTTTGAGGCGTATGTAAAACGTGACTCTAGAGATAAACTCCAACAACGCTCAGTAAAATAAACAAATTAAGTGGTAGCAGAACAACCAGTAGCTTCCTTGTACCTGCTAAGATCAATAAACACAAGGATCAAAGTAAAGTAACCACTGATTTTTGAAAACAAGGATTTTAAACCATAAAACCTTTCCTCAAAACTCAACAAACAGATAAATGGAACTCAAACTTTAGCTAATCAAACACCAAACTTTTATAAAAACATAAAAGGAATTATAATTTTCATAAAATACCAACTTTATGTTTATAAAGAGACAAAGATTTTAGCTAAAATTTGGAACAAAGCTCTCTCACATGTTGAGGAGTCTTTATATAGGCAACAATAGACGATTCTAGATGAAAAATACATGAAAACCCTAGCTAGATAATCTCTAAAATGCCCTTGAGTGCTTGAAGGCGTGCGAGCTGTCAAACTTGATCTTAACCCTTTATCTTGGACGTAGGAAGCAAGCATTTGATGTGAGCCTTTGATTTGGACATGTAGGATAACTTGGGGAGTAATTCGTCACATGATTGGTGCAGGGGAGGCTTGGGTGGGGTCCATGAGTGAGTGGGTGTGAGAGTTCAAGCGTGGGAAAGGTGTATGTGAGGGTGAATTAAGGCTGGGACTATGTAATTTCATTTTACCCTTTGGTTTAAGTGATGTTGTTACTGGGGGTGAAGAACATGAATAGTGGTAATTTTTGATCCGAAATTAGGGGAGGAAAGGTGTTTGGCGCAATAAACAGGTTTGAAAGTTTGGTTTTGGCAATAGTAATCCTTGGTCTTTGGGAAAAGGTGTAAAAGAATTTTATTCAGCCAAAATAAACGACTCCCTTTGTTAATTAAGTTTCAAATTTCACACCCTGGCCACAAATAGTTTCCAAAAAGGGATTTAGGGCTTTTATAACTTTGGCATAATTACAATATCAATCCTTTTGCTATTTTATCCATTTTAAAAGGACTAGATGTGTAATATTCTTGATATTCAAGGGTCTTCATTGTAAGTTTGACTTTGAGAAGGACCATAGTTGACAATTTAGAATTGTTGAGGGACTAAACTTGTCAAATCTTCAAAGTTGAAGGACCTTTTTGTTATTTTGACAAACTTAAGGGACCAAACTTGTAATTTTGAATATACAAGGGTATTAAGTGTAATTTCTTCATAAGTGAGGGACCATTCTTGTACATCTTCAAGTCTTCAAGGGTTATTCTTTGAGAAATCATAAACTAGGGCCCGGTTCATTGTGCGACTTCGTTTCTCGTGTTCGTTTTTCCTTGTTTCTTGTGATTTTTTTGTCTTTTTTACGATATCCATACCTAAAATACACAAGTAAACAAACACAAGCATATATATGGTATTTTATGACATTTTATGCATTTAAAGCCCGAAAAGAACGATGAGATCATGTATAAATGCCATCTCATCAGTTACCCTAGGTAAACTATGGGTTACTACTTTTATTATCCACCCGAGAACAATGTTATTGTTGCTAGGTATGGAGACTTCCTTGAAAATGATCTTGTAAATCAAGAATTCAGTAGGAGAATATATGATCTTGAAGAATTTCAAGAAGATACATTCCCTTATGAAAATACCAGCGAATAAATTCCAATAGAGCCAAAAAGTCTGGGAGCTCCACCGGAATTAATTTCTCCACGTAGGTCTGGAAGAACTATACATTCGCCAAGAAAACTATGTCTCAACATAGAGGATGATGAGGAGGAAGTAGGGGAACTTGGTGAACCTGCTAACTATCGATCCGCAATGCTTGATCCAGAAAAGACTAAATGTATAGTTGCGATGAATGAGGAAATGAAATCCATGGAAATCAACGATGTTTGGATTCTTGTTGATGCGCCTAAAAATGCTAAAGTAGTGAAGAATAGGTGGATTTCGATAAGAAGACCGACATGGATGGTGACGTGCAATCCTATAAAGCACGGTTAGTAGCTAAAGGTTTTACTCAAACTTTTGGTGTAGACTACGAGGAGACTTTTTCACCTGTAGTAGACTTACGAGATATTAGGATTCTTATAGCTATAGCAGCATACTATGACAATGAGATATGGCAAATGGATGTTAAAACTGCCTTCTTGAACGGTCGCTTAGATGAAGAAATCTATATGCAACAACCGGAAGGGTACGTTGATCCTAAATATCCAAAGCGCGTGTGAAAAATTCAAAGATCTATTTATGGTTTGAATCAAGCATCACGTCAATGGAATAAACGATTTGATGAAGAAATAAAAAAGTTCGGATTGATTCAAAATCGCGATGAGCCATGTGTATATCGCAAAGCTAGTAGGAGTAATGAAGTGTTCCTAATTTTATATGTCGATGACATATTAATCATAGGAAGTAACATTCCAAGACTAAAGGAAGTTAAGGATTATCTTGGTAAATGTTTTTTTATGAAGGATTTAGGAGATGCTGCATATATTCAGGGAATTAAAATCTATCGAGATAGGAAAAGACAGTTAATTGGTCTTAGTCAAGATGCTTATATTGATAAGATATTGAAGAAGTATAACATGTATAACTCCAAGAAAGGTTTTCAAGCTATGGAGGTTAAGCATGAATTAAGTCATGAGTTAGATGCATCAACACCCGAAGAGGTGGCTTATATGCGAAAGGTGCCTTATGCTTCGGCTGTAGGATCTATTATGTATGCTGTAATATGCACAAGACCTGATGTATCGTTTGCTCAGAACTTGGTCAGTCGTTACCAACAGAATCCAGGGAAGCTCCACTGGACTGTTGTTAAACATATACTAAAGTATTTGAGGAGTACGAAAGATATGTTTTTAGAATTTGGGGGTAAACCAGACACAAAACTGAATGTTATAGGTTTCTGTGATACGTCCTGGTAGTGTGATAAAGACGATACAAAGTCTCAGACGGGTTATGTGTTTGTTATCAATGGAGGAGCAGTTGACTGGAAGAGCAAGAAGCAGACAACGATTGCAATGCATGCTACTCAATCTGAGTACATGGCTGCTTCAGAAGCTGCAATGGAATCTGTTTGGATTAGGAAGTTTATTGGAGATCTTGGAGTGATGCCTTCAATCAAAGAACCTATTTATATATATTGTGACAATTCTAATGCAATCATATTCACCAATGATTCTGGAGTCGTGAAAGGCGTCAGACACTTTAAACATAGATATCACTACGTCCGAGAACAAGTTGAAGCTCGTGAAATCAAATTAATAAAAGTTAACACAGATGATAACGTAGCTGATCTTTTTACTAAGGCTTTGCCTAGACCAAAGGTAGTTAAGCATGCTATTGGGCTGCAACTAGCTAGCGATTTCATGCAATAAATCTATGATTAGTATTTGGATAAAGGATTTTTAAGACATTATTGAATTGATGAAATAAATATTGAGTTTCGTTTATTTTATGTTATTTAATTTTGTATCCTATTTTACATGTTTTAATCCATGAATAAATTGTTATGTTCTAAATGTCCGTTGTCAATTAATAATATGGGAGTATTATTGAATTAAGACAATTCAAAATAGTGACAGAGTATACTTGAAAGTATATTGGTCAATTTTGGATGATATTTGATAAATCAAATATTGGACTTATCCCAACTATATGATTTTACTTTATGGATCTTTGTTATTAAGTAAATCATAAACAATTATCCTTACACCTGAGATACCAGGAAACTGTCACGATTTTAGTGCGTTTCTGTGAGATAACCTAACGCTAAACGTAACTGGTAGCTATAAGGGTTATTTTCAGATGTGTTGCGAAGTTTGTAAGTTTTGTTTGTAGTCAAAATGGGATTTGTTTCCTTCAAATTATTTTGAAGTATAATACAGCTGGGCCCCTCGGGGGAGTAGTAAGATGTTTGTGTGGTCGCACCCAAATTTGTTTTGGTAATCTTTCTATATCGGTAAACGAGAAACAAAATGGTTAATGAAAGGAATGACTGAGATCCATATCCTATTAACGTTGTATTTGAAATAAAAGGATAATAATAATGAAGAATTATTAAAAAGTTTTATCCACGAGACCTTACTCGAGTTGTACTAGAGACATTGCTAGTGTAACTAGACGCTAGTCAATGTAATCACGATATTCGAAATTTGTCCAAGTGGGGGCTGAAAGTTTAATGGACATAAATTTAATAGTCGTGTGTTAGGATCGAACTCGGGATTACGAGATTACACACAATACGTAAAAGGTTAATTTATTTAATAAATGTAGTTATTATATTTATTAAATTAAACCGAGCTCTAACTTAACGATCGTTAAAATTATTAAGAGTTGAGTATAACGAACTTTGTGGAATAAATTAGAAGAGTTGGAATATTCCGGAAGCACCCCTTGGGTGGGCTTCGACCGTCGGCTACAAACACAAGGGGCAAAAGGATTTGTTTCCTTATTTATTTATGACTTGAAAAACAAGTTTTGCTAGCCTATATAAACAACCCTTGACCCTCATAATTTTTTCATCCCTTCTCTTTCTTTCCCTTGTGCCGATCGCAACACCAAACCCTAATAGGGTTTTCGTTTGGTTTCTTTTGGTATTTGGTTTAGCTATTATATAGTCTTAACCCCTCTCTAGGGTTGTTGGCTAGATATTCCACAATCGTTGAAGTCTGGTTTACACGTGCTAGACTCACGATTAGCCCGGTGCATTACGTATGTAAAAGAGCGTCATATAGTTTTAATTTAAACTATATCTTGGTATTATTAGTTATAAACCCTTATTGGCGGTTCGTTTGTTCTTGTGGATTTGCTCTAGGTAAAAGGTATTTAACCCTAACTCGATTAATTATAAATGTGTTATTAATTATAAACTTGTTAAATCGCTTTCGTTATTTGTGCTTTGATCTTATTTTAGATTTTTTATAATTGTTATTAGCTCTATAAACCTTCAAAAACTTGGTTACTTATTAAGCGAGAGATTACGTTTTAGTCCACATTTTTGTAAGTGGATAAGGACCTTTGATATGTGGTAGATAGAAGGAACGCATCGCCTTGGGAATATATGCACTAGTTGTAAATGTCGGGTTTTGACTGGTTAGACCCCGATCTAGAGTCATTGACTTGAATTTGTTTTAAAATGTAGACCGTAACTGAGTTTATTAATGTATTGAAGTTGTATTGACATATTTTAAGCGGGTTAATGAGCTAAACTTTTATAGTATCGAAAGTGGGTAAAATCGAATATTTAGGAAAACACCTGTAATTTTTTAAGATACGTTTTTACGAGTTGTTTAGACCAATTTTATACATTATAACTTTAATAAAAAAAATTAAAAAAAGAAGAATTGCGATAACCAATGCAATCCTCCTCCCCTCTAACATTTAAAAAAAACATTTCATTTAATATGTGAGTGTGGTGTGTTGTGTTTGTCAAAAGTCGATGTAGCCGGCGATTGGTAGTTCATGCCCTTTCCCACCGTTGATGAGGTTTAGCTGAGTAAAAAAGATATTAGGCATAGATGAACAAAGAATTCAATTGTTCGTTGTTATATGCATTCGTTGTTATATGCATTTGTTGTTGTTGTTGTTTGTATAATGAGCTATGCCCTACCTAGAGATTAACGTCATTTCAGTTCGGTTGATATTGGTTGTTTTGGTTTTGTGTTGCATAAGACTCCTTTTGCCATACTTCAACTATTATGATCATGCTTGCCACCTGAGTTGTTTAGTACTCCGTTGTTGCATAGGATTGTTTTTACCCTCTGTCAACTGTTTTGCTACTGCTTGCCACTTGACTTGTTACAATTATAACCATGTTTAGTTTGTGGTTAATGTAGGTTTATGTTTATCATAACAATTATTAAAAACCCTAATATGGATCAAAGCACATACAGCGGAAGCAAATTAACAAGATCATTAATTTAACACAATTATAACTAACCAAGATTAGGGTTACATACCTTTATCCTAGCAAGATCTACAAGTCGACGGAACAGTCATCGGTAGAGATAGATTACGAACACCACCAGTATATAGTCTAAAGCAAAACTACACCACGATCTTGTACACACGTGATACGGCGAGTTAATCGTGAGCCTAGCACGAACAAACCGAGCTTGCAAGTCTATGGAAGATCTACCCAACAACGCTAGAGAGGGGCTAGGACTAGATCTACAATAGCTTAATGAGAAACAAAGAAGAACCCTAAATTGAGGGTGTTTGGCCGGCGGTTAGAGGACAAGAAAGAGAGGAGTGGTGAAAAAATTATGAAGCCTTTGGTTTGTTTATATACACCTTGGAAAACTTCTCCTCCAAGGTTTAAACAAATTTAAGGCAACAAAATAATTTCCCTTCCCTTTTGTCTCCCTCTTTGGCCGGATATACACAAGCCCACAAAGGGGTTTCCGGAACTTTTCCGACACCTTCTTTTAGCTTCTATAACATTCTATAACGGTCGTTTAATACTTAACTTTTAATTACTTAACGATCGTTAGTTTAAGCTACGGTTTGATTTAATAGATATAATAAATATATTTAATAAATAAATTAACCCTTCACGTAATGTGCAATCCCGTGATCTTGAGTGCAATCCTATCACACGACAATCGATTTTAAGTCCATAAACTTTTAGCTCCCACTTGGACAAAATTCGAATATCGTGATCACACTGATTAGCGTCTAGTTACACTAACAATGTCACTAGTACAACTCGAGTAAGGTTTCCTGGACAAGAACCTTTTAATGATATAAAATCATTATTATTATCCTTTCATTTCAAATACATCGTTAATAAGGATATGGATCTCATATATTCCTTTCATTAACTATTCTGTTTCTCGTTTACGGATATAGCAAGATTACCAAAACACATTTGGGTGTGGCCACACAAACATCTTACTACTCCCCCGAGGGGCCCAGCTGTATTTATACTTCAAAAACAATTTGAAGGAAACGAATCCCATTTTGACTAGCTAGGCACCACGACATTTTATTAGAACGTTTACGTTTTTTGTTTTAACAAGAATGGGAAATCCTAGAAACAAAAAGGAACCTAGAAAGCATAAAAACAAAACAAAGAGAACACATGGATCTTCATTGAAGCCAGATATAGCGAAGTGTCCATGCGGAAGCCGTAGCTTTCAAAGATAGCACCTTTTAAGATTGCAGATATTCCATGTGCGTTCCAGGTCGCGGCCATTCATGTCACGTAACTTGTACGTGCCCCGTCCTAAGGCTTCCGTAACCTCAGATGGTCCTTCCCACTTAGGGCCTAGCTTTCCTGTATTCTACGCTCGACTTGCCTCGTTAGCACGATAGACATAATCTCCCGGTCGAAAAGAAACACCTTTAACCTTGGCGTCATAATAAGCCTTCATCCGTGCCTTGGATTTGGCCTCATTGATAGCCGTTATCTCCCTTTTTTCCTCCAACAAATCCAGATTGATCTGGAGCTGCTCGTCGTTTTTTGACGACAATAACCTCCGCTGTGCGGATGGTAGGCATTCCTATCTCTGCTGGTATAACAGCTTCAGTGTCGTAGGCCAATGCGAATGGGGTGTCCCCGTTGGCTGTTTTAATCATAGTCCTATGTGCCCATAGAACATGTGGCAGTTCGTCCACCTATTTGGCACTTCGTTCCTCCAGGCGTGCCTTGATGCCTTCACCCAAGCTTCTATTTGCTTGTTCTACAAGACTATTTGTCTGCGGGTGCTTAACAGATGTGAAGCGCCGTTTAATATTCAATGCTGCGCATCAGTCCTTGAATGGATTATCCGCGAACTGTTTCCCATTGTCCGGGATGATTTCTCCTGGTAAGCCAAAACGGCACACGATGTTCTCCCAAACAAACTTTTTAACTTGTTTGCCTGTGATGGATTTGACTGTCTTGGCCTCTATCCAGCGTGTAAAGTAGTCCATTGCGACAATCAAGAACTTAACTCCCCCCGCAGCTACGGGAAAAGGTCCTGCGATATCAATCCCCCACTTATAGAATGGCCAAGGGGATGTAATGGGTGTAAGTTCCTACTGCGGATGTCGTGGTACTGGTCTGTGCACTTGGCAATCACTGCACTTGCGAATCATGTCACGTGCATCCCTATGCATGGTAGGCCAATAATATCTTGTGCGTAGAGCTCGGGATACTACGGATCGGGGACTTGCGTGCATGCCGCATAACCCCTCATGTATCTCACTGATCACATAAGTAGCCTGGCGTGACCCAACACACCGCAACCACGGCTGTAAGAAGGAGCGCTTGTAAAGAATACCTTCTCGAAGCTCAAAGTGATGCGACGTGCCGCCTTTTCCTCGTCTGGAAGGGTTTCATTAGTCAAATAGTTGATGATCGGGGTCATCCATGTAGGTCCATCTTCCTCAACTATAATTGCGACTTCCCCTTCTGTTATAGACTTTTCCTTGAGTATTTCCACCAAGACTTGCTTGGATAAGTGGGCGAAACTTGTAGACGCGATCTTGCTAAGAGGGTCCGCCTTCTTGTTTTCGCCTCTTGGTACCTGCTTGATAGAAAACTTACTGAAAGCCACGATGAGTGACTTGGCTTTCTCCAAATATCGAACCATGTTATCTTCCTTGGCTATGTACCCCCTAGAATGTGGTTCGCGACAAGCCGTGAGTCCACGTAGGCCTCAATGTTGCGGACTCCCATTCTAGCGGCGATTTTTAAACCCGCAATCAACGCTTCATATTCTGCCTCATTATTGGTGGCTGTGAACTCAAAGCGCAGGGCGTACGTGAATTCCATTCCTTCCGGATTCGTAAGGATGAGGCCAGCTCCTGATCTATCCGTGCATGAAGATCCATCCGTAAATAATACCCATGGTTCTGATGGAGTTTCCTCTCGTTGTACGATTGGTCCCTCCTCATCCGCCTTCTCTACCAAGAAACCTGCCAAGATTTGGCCTTTAACAGTTGTCCTTGGTCTATAAGATATGTTATGTTCTCCCAATAGAATTATCCACTTCTGTAGCCTACCAGCCACATCTGGTCTAGAGATGACTTGTTTTATTGGTTGATCAGTAATAACTACAATTGGGTGCGCCTGAAAGTATCGGCGCAACCGTTTCGTAGCAAACACCAATGCCAAAACCAATTTTTCCATGGAAGAATAATTCAACTCCGGCCCTTGTAGTTTCCTACTTATAAAATAGACCGGAGTTTGGACTGTGTCCCTATCCGTCATGAGTACCGCACTTATTGCTCCATGTGTGGCTGACAGATACATGATGAGCTCCTCCTTGGGCCGGGGAGCCACTAGCATGGGAAGAGATGCAAGGTGTTGCTTAAGTTGACCAAAGGCTTCCTCAACTTCCTTTGTCCACCGGAAGTCTCCCTTCTTAATGCACTTCTTGAGTGTTTTGAATAGGGGGAGTGACTTCTCCGCGGACTTTGATAAGAACTTGTTCGGCCCGGCCAACTTCCCATTTAAGGATTGCACCTCTTTCCGTGTCTGAGGTGATGGTAATTGTATTACTGCGTTTGTATTTTCCGGGCAAGGCTTGATGCCATTTGGATCAATCATATATCCAAGGAACATTCCTTCCGTTGCCCCAAACGTGCATTTCTTTGGATTTAGTTTCATATTAATCCTCCTCAATGTGTCAAACGTCTCTTGGACGTCTCGGAGAAGTGCATCCTCCGTATGACTTTTGATGACTAAATCATCAACATAGACCTCCAGGTTGCGACCTATCTGTGAGTCGAAGGCTTTGTCAACAAGCCGTTGATATGTTGCCTCGGAATTCTTTAGTCCGAATGGCATTTTTGTATAACGGTATACGCCTTGACTAGTATGGAACGCCGTCTTCTCTGCGTCCTCTTCCGCCATTTGAATCTGGTGGTATCCTTTATATGCATCTAAGAAGCACTTAGAAGGATATCCATGATAGTAAGATTTTGCTAGTTTAAAAAGTTCGTTTTCTCGGTGTCTTAACGAATTGATTTCCGGTTAAATGTGTGACTCAGTCGTTTTTGGTAAAAACAATATTTATGGTTGTTGTAAAATAAATTGCAAAACGTTAAAGTAAATGACGATAATTTAAAATAAAACTAATTAAAAGATAATTGTGCAATAATTTAAAACTTTAAAAGTAAATTAATTAAATGACAAAAATTAAAGCTCTACGAAGAATTAATTTGACAAAGTAATAAAATTGAAAACTTGAAATAATTCAATCTTAAAAATAAAACTAAAACACGAAATTAAAACAAAACCAACTCCATCGGAATCCTCCGATCGGAATCCCGATCAGAATGTAAGCCGTCGGAATGCTGTCACAACAAAGCCATCGGAATGCAACCATAGGAATCCCATCGGAATATACAAAGAAAATCTATCGGAATATTTAAAACAAAGCTGTCGGAATAATGAATGGAATCTATCGGAATAATACTAAAAAGAGAAACCATCGGAACAAAGCATTGGAATCACGTCGGAATGCAAGCTATCGGAATATGGCTGTCCAAAATTGGACAGCATTCCGTTGCAATACAACCCTAAACCCCGTCGCAATCCAGATCGCAATGTGCGATCGGAATCATGATCGGAATAAGGGGGATGAAAACACAATCCATCACAATGTAAAACCCCTTAGGCTATTGCGATGCAAAGGAACCTGTCGCAATGTGTAAAAGCCCTCACTTTCCGATGGAAATGAATTTTGCAATAAGCACAAGTTTAATAAGCTATGACTAATAAGCATGAACCAAAACTAGATAAACAAGAATAAGTTGAACGAAGTAAGCACAAAATTAAAAACCTTTCAAAACATAAAAACGAAACTTAATTAAAATTAACTTTAAAAGAGTAAAACTTTTAAGAAAGCTTTGAAAACAATTAATCCAAATACCAAATAAGCACATAAGATTGTCAAACTTATGGCTTATTTCGTATGAAAACTTAAAGGGAAAAGAAAAGACGAAACTCTTAACCAAATAAGCAAAGAGATTAAACAATTTCTTGCTTAATCCGAATTTACAACAAACCAAAATCAAGAGAAAAGTAGAAGGAGAATGATAAAAGTAAACTTGATCAAAGGTAAATAAAGATTAAAGCAACAAAATTAAGAACACTTACTTGCAATTAAAATGAATTAAAGTGCAAGACAAGTATTTAAAATGACATGAATTTAAAGTGCAAGTAATTAAAAATGGAAGAGCATAGTTTGTCAAACTAGCCAACAACTACAAATGAAATGAAATGGATCTATTTATAGTGGATTAGGGAGGTGCTTAGTGGAAGCTTCCTCCCTCTTTCATCTTTCTCTAATTATCCTTTAGTCCTTAATCTTCTTAATACTTCGACTTTTGACTTTGTCTCGGGATTAATAAACTCGTCTTGTAATTTCTTCAATAAATTAGACTTGAGTTCTTTGGCTTTTAGTAAACTTCCGTCTCTTGACTTTTTCTTCGATAAATCTTCAGAACTGGTCTTGGACTTCCGTTCTTTTTGCACTCTTGATTTCTTGACTTCGTCTTTTGTCTTTTTCTTCGATAAAAGCCGTGAATACCCGTGTTTTCTCCGCTTTTCACATTTTCGTCCGAAATCACAACAAAAACGCAAACCACGCATAATTCCGACATTTATGACATAAAATACACGTTTTGGCCTGGTTATTATTGTAATTAAGTGGTAAAAGGATGGGTGTTTTCACACCTATCAAATCCCCTACACTTAACCATTGCAATGTCCTCATGCAATGCATTAGTTACAAAGTACGATTACACTTTTCATCATAATCAATCCGTCTTGGCATTTATTAAAGAGATAGAAGATTATAAACATTCAAAGGAAGAAAGTAAAGAAATCAAAAACATACCTTAGGGTTTTGAAAATGTCATGAATGATCATCATCCTCATGTTTTCACTTTCTCCAAACCAAGCTTAAAAACGAGATCATTGTTATTATAAGTTAGTAAACTAACACGAACTCATGTGGGCCAATTATTTACTTAGACTCCCTTATTCCTAGGTGTATCTCTTATATTTTATTATTGTCTTGAATGATCACGAGGATGCATCGTTTGACTTATTTCGATAGTCATTAAGTCTGAAAAAAGTGGGACGATTTAATCAATAGTTAGCTAAAGGACAAAATCTTTTAAAACTGCTTCTCGAGACCTCAAAAAGTTCATATCTTGACATAACTTGCTTCGCGATTTGAGATCTTTCTTGGACCGATATTTGGCAGCGACTTCATACTTCAAATCTTGAGAGACGTTCATGAAATAATGGTCTTCTCTTCATAATAGGAATTTCTTCACTTGAAATTTTGAGAGATTCTTCATACTTGGACCACGACTTCTTCATTTTTCTCCAATCTTTATTTTGGGATTTTGATATACAACGATCCGCCTCCTTTTTGGACTTGGATATATTTATCCTCATACCTTGTTAGGGCCTTTTTGGATAGACTTATCCATGATCTTTACGGGAGTATTTTCTTTTCGTCGTGTGTCTCGATCCTTCATATTGATTTTCGATAAATGATTCTTCACATCACTTGGGATCTTTAGCAACAAAATGTAGCCCTCATGCCTTGTTAGGGCCTTTTCGGACTTGCCAATCTTCGCATCCCGCTTCAATAAGTTATGCCTTGGCTATGAACTTTAATCCATACCGAGCAACTTTTAAACGATCTTGGGCTAGAAGCTAAGTAACTTTTCAAATCGTACAACCTTATTTATTGTCGATAAATTTATTAGCAAGCGATGGGAGAATAGGCTTATAATTAACTCACATAAATTCATGAAAGAATACCAAACTTATAATTAGCTCTATCATCTCTCGTTCTCCACAGTTTAAAATCTCAAGGAATGAGACTCATGGATGCTTAGCCTATTAAATCAAAGTTTTGGGTTTTCGAGTCGCCTATAGGATCTTGCATCTTCTTAGACTTTTTCAAGTTTAGAAATCGCATTTTAAAGTTCCCTTGATAAACAACTCTCTAGGATCAATTATAGGAACTTGCGAAAAGTTCTTGTTCTTAACCTGTGAGAGTTAAGACTTTCGCGTTTTATAGCTCCCTATATAAAATCCTAGCGAAACTTGACTTAAACACGTTAAGGATACTAGCTAGAGTAAACTTAGATAAGTAAACTCGGGTTGAGTCAAAAGATTCACAACGTTTGAAACTTAAAACCACTTTATTAGAAATTTATACTAGCAAAGAAAGAAAATAACTATACAAAGGTAAAAACTAATAGGCCAAAATAGATCAAAATTTTTGAAAAATGTCGAAAAAATTGATTTTCCAGTTAAAATGAGGACAAATACAAGGAAAAGCCCACTTAACTTCGATAGAAGTCCCCCTACACTTAATATAAACATTGTCCTCAATGTTTAAGCATGTGGGAGTGAACTCCCCTACACTTAGGACATTGTGCACGTTGTTTAAATCTAGCTAAGGAAGAGACAACTAAAGTGATTCCTATTTTACTATTAAGGAATATAAAATAGAGAATCAAAAGAGTTTAGGATAGAACCGGGAAGACGGAAACTCGGAATCACGGGTCGTCAAAAGTCATCAAGAGTGTGTCTTTGAAGCTCTAATCCCTGCACATGATAATAAAGAAAACAAGAAACACCACGGGGATCCCCCTACACTTATGGTGAAAACAGGTAAAGATAGATAGATAATTGGGTTGCCTCCCAAAAAGCGCTTGTTTATATTAACCGAGTCACGAGCCTGACGTCCCCGAATTAAATGGTCCATGGGGAAGCCTAGAATGTAATACCGGGATCAAAGACCTTGTCCTCGTTCCCGGAGGACATCAACAAATGGGAGGCGGGGGGATAAGTCTTAAATGGGAGAAAAGTCCTTTTAACATATGAGAAGTATGTGAAATCGAGATCCATGGGAGGTGGGTTGGGTAAAGTATGCACATTGTCATCCCCCAAAGACAATGGATGTTGAGCACTCGACAAAGCCGTAATGTTATCAATCATGAAATAGTGAATGTCACCTCCCGGGTCAAAGCACTCATCCTCCGTAATAGTGGCTAAAGGGGAGGATGAAAGGTGCTCGGGAGGGGGACTTGGGACAATGTCTTCCTGTAGCAAATTATCAAAAATAATATCCCCCTCCGTGTCATCATCATCAATACCCGGAGGTATTGAGTGAATGTCGATTTCTTCTAGCAATGGGTCATTATCTTCAATGGGAGGAATAGATGGAGGTAAAGACTCGGAAAGAGGAGAGAAGTCAACTCTTCGATTTGAGCAATAAGAAGATGCACTTTCCGTAATCTGTCGCGGAGAATCACGTCTTCCACCTCATCTTCAAGAGCAAGTTCATCGGTGAACTTCTCGTAAGCCGGAGAGAATAAATCGTCATCGCCCGCATCTCCCGGTGGAGATTGAGAAATTTCAAAAGTGAAATTCTCATAGCGTGGAGAAAAATCGTCATCATTAGGATCGACCTCTTCCGTAAGAGCAACGTCGTCCTCAGACGCCATAGCAGTAGGCATGTCACAAACCTCATCATCAAAGAATTTATCGAGACCAAAATCACTAATGTCACTCAATGAATCATCATCCTTAGACGCATTAGGAATATCAAGAGTAGGAGTAGCAACTTCAATAGATGGGTCGAGAGCTTAGACATCATCGTCGTCATCATCATCATAATAGTATTGACGCACAAGAGGAGGGGTATAATCACTAAGATTAGATACTTGCTCTTGTTGCTGTCGCTCTTGTTGTTGTCGCTTTTGTTCCTTCAATGCCCCGGTCAGTTGAATTAACCCGTCATGAAGTTTCCAAAGAATGGCTTATCTTTATTCATTTAGAGTAGTGAGTTGTTGGGCAATACGAATTCTCTGAGAGGATTGATGATTGAGGTTGGGGTGTGGGGGCTCACAGTTATGAAAACCAGAATTATAGCACGGATGTGGCTCATAGTAAGTCATCGGTTGAGAAGAATTATAACACGGATTTGGTTCATAATAATCCATTGGTGAAGAAAAATGAGGACACAGATTTGGCTCATAATAATTCATTGGCTGACAATAAGAAGTATCGTGAGGGCCCCCATAATTTTGGCAACATGGGTATGGAGAAAAACCAGGTGCGTCATGTGGAAAGCTATTACCATTGTCATAATTGTAACCCGGTTCTTGCCCGTAATCATACGGGTATCGAACCGGGCACGAAACATGCCAATGAGAATCGCTTCCACAATAGATGCACGGGGGAACATGAGGTGGATTAGAAAAGGACGAATTAGTCGAGTTGCACGATGGACAAAATCTGAATTGTGTATTGTCGATATCATTTCCGCACTGCTCACATGTACACCATTGACATGATTCGTTCCCGTATAATCATCTCCCACACCCGACGTAATGGACAGAAGAATCCATAAAGAAAAATAGATAAGCAAGAAGAATATTTTTGGTGCAAAACTTTGAAAAAGAAATGCTTTGTATGATTTTTCAAATGTTGTTGGGATTTTTTGAATACGAAAAATAACGTTCACGAGTGAACGGATCCCAAAAGCCAACGCGTCTCACAAAAAACCGTTAATCTTCACGAAAAGAGCCGGCAGCGGCGCCATTTGATAGTAAGATTTTGCTAGTTTAAAAAGTTCGTTTTCTTGGTGTCTTAACGAATTGATTTCCGGTTAAATGTGTGACTCAGTCGTTTTTGGTAAAAACAATATTTATGGTTGTTGTAAAATAAATTGCAAAACGTTAAAGTAAATGACGATAATTTAAAAATAAAACTAATTAAAAGATAATTGTGCAATAATTTAAAACTTTAATAGTAAATTAATTAAATGACAAAAATTAAAGATCGACGAAGAATTAATTTGACAAAGTAATAAAATTGAAAACTTGAAATAATTCAATCTTAAAAATAAAACTAAAACACGAAATTAAAACAAAACCAACTCCATCGGAATCCTCCGATCGGAATCCCGATCGGAATGTAGGCCGTCGGAATGCTGTCACAACAAAGCCATCAGAATGCAACCATAGGAATCCCATCGGAATATACAAAGAAAATCTATCGGAATGTTTAAAACAAAGCTGTCGGAATAATGAAATGGAATCTATCGGAATAATACTAAAAAGAGAAACCATCGGAACAAAGCATCGGAATTACATCGGAATGAAAGCTATCGGAATATGGCTGTCCAAAATTGGACAGCATTCCGTCGCAATACAACCCTAAACCCCGTCGCAATCCAGATCGTAATGTGCGATCGGAATCATGATCGGAATAAGGGGATGAAAACACAATCCATCGAAATGTAAAACCCCTTAGGCTATTGCGATGCAAAGGAACCTGTCGCAATGTGTAAAAGCCCTCACTTTCCGATGGAAATGAATTTTGCAATAAGCAAAAGTTTAATAAGCTATGACTAATAAGCATGAACCGAAACTAGATAAACAAGAATAAGTTGAACGAAGTAAGCACAAAATTAGAAACCTTTCAAAACATAAAAACGAAACTTAATTAAAATTAACTTTAAAAGAGTAAAACTTTTAAGAAAGCTTTGAAAACAATTAAGCCAAATACCAAATAAGCACATAAGATTGTCAAACTTATGGCTTATTTCGTATGAAAACTTAAAGGGAAAAGAAAAGACGAAACTTTTAACCAAATAAGAAAAGAGATTAAACAATTTCTTGCTTAATCCGAATTTACAACATACCAAAATCAAGAGAAAAGTAGAAGGAGAATGATAAAAGTAAACTTGATCAAAGGTAAATAAAGATTAAAGCAACAAAATTAAGAACACTTACTTGGAATTAAGATGAATTAAAGTGCAAGACAAGTATTTAAAATGACATAAATTTAAAGTGCAAGTAATTAAAAATGGAAGAGCATAGTTTGTCAAACTAGCCAACAACTACAAATGAAATGAAATGGATCTATTTATAGTGGATTAGGGAGGTGCTTAGTGGTAGCTTCCTCCCTCTTTCTTCTTTCTCTAATTATCCTTTAGTCCTTAATCTTCTTAATACTTCGACTTTTGACTTTGTCTCGGGATTAATAAACTCGTCTTGTTATTTCTTCAATAAATTAGACTTGAGTTCTTTGGCTTTTAGTAAACTTCCGTCTCTTGACTTTTTCTTCGATAAATCTTCAGAATTGGTCTTGGACTTCCGTTCTTTTTGCACTCTTGATTTCTTGACTTCGTCTTTTGTCTTTTTCTTTGATAAAAGCCCGTGAATACCCGTGTTTTCTCCCCTTTTCACATTTTCGTCCTAAATCACAACAAAAATGCAAACCACGCATAATTCCGACATTTATGACATAAATACACGTTTTGGCCTGGTTATTATTGTAATTAAGTGGTAAAAGGATGGGTGTTTTCACACCTATCAATCTACATAGGGATTCTACCTTCCAATCAATCTCCGGTAACGGATAGCAGTCCTGCGGATAGGCTTTGTTCAGATCTGTGAAGTCCACGCACATGCGCCAGCTTCCGTCATGCTTTTTGACCATGACTGGGTTGGATAACCATTCGTAGTAGTATACCTCGCGCATGATACCTGCATCCACCAATTTCCATACTTCATCCAATATTACTTGGCTGCGTTCGGGTGCCTGACCGCGCTTCTTTTGCTTAACGGGAGGATATCCCTGGTGGATCTGGAGCTTATGTTCTGCTATCGCACGCGGTACGCCCGTCATATGTTTGGGCTCCCATGCGAATACATCTAAGTTTGCTTTCAGTAGAGAGCACATGGCCCTCTTGCCTCTATCCGAGAGTGTTCCCCCTATGGATACCTCTTGTTCCGGGTAATCAGGATGGATTGCCACCTTCCAATTGGGAGGTGGTGATCTGTCCTTGGGGGGAACAGGTGGAACCGGTGTTGTCACGGCATGGCACTCGGATGCTGGTATGATTGTGTTATAGATAGTGACAATTCCTCCTTCCACGGGGAATTTGATCATCCCGTGTGCCGTGGAGGGTACCACTCGTATGGCGAGGATACCTGGTCTGCCTATGATCCCATTGTTTGGAGAGTGTGAGCGTATCACCATAAAGTTCATCCATGCCGTGGTGGAGTGCTCTTCATTCCTAATGGTTACAAGCAGACGCAGCTGTCATAATGGCCAGATGGTGTCTCCACTAAAACCGATGAGCGGTGCCGTGACCGGTACTAATTGGCTTCTTATTTCTGGTCGTAACTGTACGAAACAGTGTTCGTATAGTACTTCTGCTGATGACCCTCCATCCATATACATACGACGGACATTGTGTGTTCCAATGCTTATCTTAATAGTGAGAGGCGCATCAATCACATCGCTTGTCGTGATGGGAGGGAATGAGATTTCTCTTCCGCGTGAAAATTTTTGACTAATTTTCTGCCTTATGCGGCGCTGCCTGGATTGGATCATGTATATAGTTGAAGGTTTGTCCTTTTGGGGATCCTTCTTGTCGTACTTCTTGTTGTCTTTTCCATCCTTCCAGTCCTTGACCAAATGCTTGAGTTTGCCTGACTTGATCAGTGACTCAATGTGCTTCTTGAGTTGGATACATTCCTCCGTGCCATGGCCCTTGTCGTTGTGGAATTCGCAAAAGCGATTTCCTTGACGACGGTCCAGCGGAGTCGTCATTGGGGGAGGTCTCGGGAAATTGGCCCCTTCTGTTAGCAAGATCTCCCGGTAGGACATCTTTAGAGGGGTAAACTTGTCCTCCGACCGTCTTCCTTTGTTTTGGCTCGTGTAATCTGAGCCCCTCCCACTGCTCTGGTTGTTTTGACCGCCCGATTGTCTCCTGGACTGGTCGTTCGATCGGTAGCAGTTTCCTTTTGAAGGATAGGCCGCGGCTACCGCGGTTTCACCCTCTATGAAGTTTCTGACCCTTTCCATAAGGTCGTCATACCTCTCCGGACGTCTGTCATTGAGACGTCTGATTAATTCCCTGTCGGCGTGCATATAATCGGAAATTTTCAAAAGTTCCGGCATTGTCTTTGTGCGTGTGCACTCGTCATTGAAGCGTTCAGTGAAGGCCCCCGTAGACTCCCTCGGAAGTTGCTTGACGGTTTCCAATGAGACCGGGTCCCTATTATACTTCTTTCGCTGAGTATAGTTATTCTTGAACGCAGTACGTAGTTTAGTGAAGCTATCAATGCTTCACGGAGGGAGTCCCTCAAACCAGTCACGAGCATTGCCGATCAAGGTTGAATTGAACATTTGGCACCATATAGGCATGGGCCATCGTTCAATTTTCGCCTGCGTATCAAATATCTTTAGGTGATCATCCGGATCACCAGTCCCATCATAAGTCTTGACACACGCCGGCATGCGACGCTTTGTATCCTCGGAGTAATTCCGTATGCGGAGAGTGAAAGGATCTTCCCTGGGATCAACCAATGGACGGGTGAGATTAGGGTCACACCATGGGTAGGAAAGATCTTCTGCTTCCGCCTCTCGATAATAGGGGCCACCGTAGTACTCCTCATTGTCTGGTGGTGGTGGAGGAGTACGCCTAGGTTGGCGACGCTTGGGTGGATGGTCATCCGAGTCCTCTCCTGATGGATCGGGAGAAGAGGGCGGTGCCCCATCCTTTGGGTGAGGACCGCTCTTGTGAGAAGAGCTAGGAGCCTTCTTCCTGGTATTCATCCTATCCCACACGCTTGTGCGGCGATTAGTTCTGGTTAGCTCCATATCTGGTCGTTCGGGTGAACCGTCAGACCTCTCTCCCTCCTCACGGGATTGTATTAGTTCCTGCATGAGACGATCCCTTATGCGTTCGAACACATTCCTGGGTTGGAGAGTTTCCTCAAAGAGGTTCCACTCTTGAGGTCGTGTCCTTCGCTTCCTTTGAGTTTGAGAAGAGGTGCCTGGTCCGGCGTTGCCAAAGTTGAGCCTAGATTGGAGGTCCCTCCCTAGGTTCAACCTTGATGCAGTTCCTGGGACGATCCTCTCAAATTTCTGCGTGAGAACTCGAGTGAGATCTTCCTCGCTGAGTGGTTCGACCTCTACTTCTTCCTCAGTCGATGGTCTGCGCGGCTCCTTGTTAGGGGGGTTGGGCGCACTCCCTGGATCAGGATTATCCAAGGTCGAAGTAGGTGGTGGGGTGACAGAGAACGTGCTTGTCATACCCATGGACTGAAGACCACTTCGGTTGTTTGGTCCGCCAGCTTGGTTGCTAGGGGATCGATTGGGAATGAGTATCCTTTCCCCTGGGGACTTCTGATTCCCCGGATTTGTGTTCTTGGGGTTTCCCTGCGGATGCCCCTTCGTAATTGAGAATTCGAGATAAATTTTGCTCTAGCTTAGTGGAATGGTCCCACGGATGGCGCCAACTTGTTGATACAAAAGTTGGATGATCCTTGCTAGACCCGAATTAGGCTTAATTCGGGTAGGCTGGGCTCCGGCTCTTGCACCAAGTGAATAACTTGCTGAGATCCTGCACACTAAAGCAACACGCGTTAGGCTTACCGTGGGAGTGTTTCCCATGATTAGACTCCAGTGTGAGAGTAAGTAATCGGTTAAGGTTATAGGAATCGGATGAGAGTTGAAAGTGTGTAGAATGTAATACCTTTGTGGAACCCTTGGGGGTTCCTTATATAGGCAGTGAAACCCTAATGGGCTGTCACTGATGCTTCGGCCCCAAGGAAAGGATAAACACCATACTTAGATTGATTGTTATCTTCTAATTATGGTGAGTGAATATCCTCTCCTTTGAGATAAATCCTACTCATAGTAGGAGTATGATTCTGTCTAACCCTGCACCGGGCATGTCGGGCCGTGGGCCGCACACGTGTGTGCGGTTACTGTTCATCCAATCCCATAAGCTCAAATAACATTATTCTCACCCACTCGTGATGGGCCGGATATGGGTAGTACCCGTGGGCTGGGTTCATGACCCGGCTGGGGACTATACGTCATCAGTTTCTTAAATGCAAATCATGATAATTCTATATAACAGAAGTCCTGAACGAGGTGAATTCTCATGCTAGAGTACCATCCCATAATACAATTGTTAGCAACAAACCCGCTGAAGATAGTGACATTTCAAATATACATAAAACATGGATTCCTACAGGAAATAGGTTATCTCCAAATAAGTCTTCTGCTGTGCATGAGAAACTAATGTCGATCCCTTTGATTGGATCTATATTCTGTTAAGAACTAGTATAGTAGTTTGTAATCAAACTAAAACACTTTGAGAGCTCTTACTCATGCTAAATAAGTTATGCGGAATCTAACTTATAAAGCACAGAAGAACATAATTACATTTAACTATTCAATTCTCTTATTAATCGACATGAATGAGGTACATGAATGTCATCGTACCTATGTTCCTTTAATAGAGTAAGGAACCCTAGAAACCTTAGAATATTATATAAAGATAAGTATATCACAGACGATATATTATCAATATTCTAACTATTAAAGTATATCACATAAGATATACTCTAACTATAACTATGACATATCTTATACAAAGATATATTCGTCCTAAGCAATATAGTAGTACTTACTTTATAAGTAGCAGTACTTACTATGTACTGCGTTAACACTAATGGTACTTGAATAATACTAACAGAACATAAATTACACTGACGGTACTTGACACATAACAATAATTCCCAACAATCCTCCCCTAAATAAGAATGATAACTTGTTGTCTTCTTGTTTCTCTTTGTACTGAATGTATTTAGAATACATGTCTTCAGTCTTCTCTTCAAACTTGGATTGAGCTTGGAATTTGTATTTGTATCCAACTGAATGTAGCCAAACACTTCAATGTAGATCTTCTTCTGATAAGATAACCTTCAAATCTTATGCACATCATCTTTGTCTTTAAACTATGATCTTCTTGTGCCATGTAAACATTCACTTGATTTTGTAACAAGAGTAATTGTCTTCTTGAGGTAAATCTATGAACTCTTGATCATGAACTTCTGTCTTGATTTGATAAGACCAAAACCTTCTAAGTATTATTTCCTTAAATACTTCTTTGCTTGCAACTTCATACCTGAAATAAAACAGTTAACAACAAAAACCAATATGTATTGGCTTCATGATTTTTAGCAAATCACCAGCTATCAACGGATTTGATTTATTCTTTACCAGTTAGTCGTACCATCTGGAATAGCCAATACTTTATTTATAAAGAATAAGGTTTAGTGATAACCCTACAATTTTTGGTAAACTGTCAACCATCAACGGATTTGATAAGGTCTTTACCTAGTACCATTTGTCTAGAACTAGCCAACTCTTTGTCTCGAAACAAGGTGAGTTAGAACCATATAGTTTTTAGCAAACTACTAGCTTTCAACGGATTTGAGAAGTCTTTACCACAAACTGTTTGCTTATGGACTAGCCAGTTCTTATGTGTGTTAGACATAGTGAACTGAGAACCATTTGTGAAGTGTGATTGTAAATCAAACACTTAAGGCTCTTTCTCAGCTTCTTCCTCTTGCTTTAAATCCTTGATTTGTTGTTTAACCATTCTGATCAACTCCAAATCACCAACAGATTCTTCTGAGACTTCCAATTGTTGTTCCAACATCCTTTCCAACAATCTTCTCTCAAATGTATATCTCTTCTCTTGTAGCATATAGTAAGTAACATCATCTATATCTAAAATACGCAGTTCACATGACCTATGATATCTCCAATAACTAGGAACCTGATTCTCTAAATTCCTTCAACATTTTCTAATCACAGTTGTGTGGTTAATACATGAAGAGTAATTCATTATACAATAGTGATACCTCAGTTATACCTGCACTGGCTTCTTGAACTAACCTGAAAAGATCTTGAATATCTTGTCTGTCAAGAATTTGAAGAATACTTTCCAAAAGTCTAAATAGTCTTGTTGTGTCATCTGTTCTTTGTATTCCATGAGCTTCCAGTCCTTGATCCATAGTATATATCCATCTAGAAATGGATGACTTCTTTCCAAAAATCTCTGTGTCTTTACATTTATCTTTAAAATTTACTATCTCCAAGTACTTTCTTAAGCTCTCATTTCTTTTAACACCCTTGGAGTTTCCTTCATATTCCATTGAACCTTCCTCCAAATCTGTATGTACCGTTTCTTCAGTATGTATTGTTGACTGTGTATGTACCGCTTGTACATTTTCAGTCTTATCAACACTCTGAGTTTTATCTCCTTCATTCATTCTTTGAGCAGTCTTTGTCTATTTTGAACTTACCTTCCCCTTTCTACTTTTCCTCACATATGTAGCCTTGATAGGTGGAGATGTTCTTGTATGTTCAGCAGTACTTGACTCAAATCTAGGAGCACTTCCAAATTGTCTTTGTTGTTGCAGATGTCTTTTAGCTTCTTCAACAGCTATCCTATCTGCTTCAGATCCAATCTCAACAAAATGCAATTCAGCTCTCTTGTGTTGTTCATACAAAGCCTTGATTTCTTCAAAATTCTTCTTGACCAATTGAGCATGAGTGAAATGCATAACTTTCTTGATAAAAGTCATCATTTGATTCCTAATCTGCATGGTAGTTAGAGGCTTAATCCTTTCTCTTCTTCTTTTCTCAGGAAAGAATCTTTGTTGCTCCCTTACCAGATCATCAATCCATTTTTATTTTTATTCATCATCATAAGCATCCCATTCTTCAACTATCAATGAGTCTACAAGAAGCTCACTTGCATGTAGTTCAGCTTGAATCCTATCATACTCTTGTATATTCCATTCTTGCTACACTCTTTTAGCTTCAAGCAATTGCTGCTTTGCTGCAAGTTCCTTTGGTAACTCTTCTTCAAGAATTTGTGCTTGAACTCTGAAAGCAAATTCCTCATCATGGTCTAGTTGATGAAATCTGTACACGACTTTGTTTATATCATCATCTGAATTACTTTCATTTTCAGATTCTGATTGTAACTGCTTCTTGCCCTTATCCTTTGGATTAATCTTTGGTAACTTCTTCTTCAGCTTTGAAGATCTTTCTTCATCCTCATTAGCTTGCTGTTGAATAACAATACCTTTAGTGGGCTGTGAAGCTTGAGCTTTCTTACCTTTAGTTTTATCCTTTTTGGCAAGAACTTCTTGTTGTGTCTTCTTCTAAATCTCTGCTTGTCTTGCTTTTTCAACTGAACTCTTTTCCCTGGGATCAAGCAATAATTGAGATAAAGTCTCATCCTCTCCAAAAGGAGTTTGACTTTCTGTAGAAGAATGTAGTGAAGGTTGATCACCAACAGTACTTGCAGTCGGCTTAGTTGGCTTAGCGGTACTTGTGTCTTCAACAATGTCAGCAGTACTTTCAATTGGCTTAGTTGGCCTAACAGTACTTGTATCTTCAACAATGTTGACTTCACTAGTGTAAGACACACTTGTTTCTTCAATCACAAAAGTATCTCAAGATACATTTTCTTCCAATGAAGTTATCTCTTCAACTTGTAACTTCTCAGTCGTGTTTGATCCAAAGCTCACTCTTGATCTTGATAGTACTTAGAAAGACTGTTTCTTGTGAAACCAGAATTGCCTTTGAGGTGGAGTCAAAGATATAGGAAATTGGACATTAATTTCCTCCAGCTTTTAATAGAAACTACTCCAATTCACTTGAAGTTGTGGTGATTGAGGTTGTGGCTCTAGCTGAGTTACCAACATTTCTTTCATTTGTGTTTCCTCATGAGTAGGTTGTGGTTCTTGTTGTTGAAACTCCATTTTAGTAGGCTCCAAGCTATCTTTTTCCGCACCAGTCTCTAAACCATTGCCATCTTCAAAATTTCCAATGACATCATCATCAGCTACAAAGTTGATGTCATTCCCAGAGACCCTTGTTTAAATATCAGAAGAAGGTAGTGGTTCTTCATAATTCCTCCCCTATTTGGTTGCATTCAGTTGCCTTTTCTTGAAGTTTCTGAATCTTTGCTTCTTAAGAACAGCTTTCTGAATAGACCTCTTCTGCCTCATCCAAGGAGATACCTTGTTCCTTAGCTTGATTAAACTGACCTCCAATTCAGCAATTTTCTTGTCTTGAACAAGCTTCTCCTTTTGCAATACCTGTACTTGTTTGGACAAGCTAGTGCACAAAGTAGTTAAATTGGCAACATCCACCACCTTTGGTGCTTGTGCATGTGGTGAACCACTAGCAGCAATGGAAGTAGCAGGTGTATGGACCATCTCATCTGAATTTGGTTGATTACTAATATTGTGAGAAGATTGAGTATCTTATGAGGAATGGGAACTCTGGTTAAAAGGAGTTTGTTGAGAACCACTAGCTGTACTACGTTCATCACCTTCTTGGTTGGCAGGTTGGGCTAACATATTAGCAAATAAAGGTGTGACGGTTCCTATAAAGGCATTGCCTTGTTTGTTTAAGAAAGAGAAAGTTCTCTTTGTAAATGTGGAACATCCCATGTATTTGTTAACTCTGCTAGGTTAGGGATTTTGTCATTAACTGAAGTCTGAATGAATCTAGGATACATTAAAAACTTCTTAACTTCTTCCAAATTCCTAGTCATGCCTTCAAAAATTAATTTTGAAAAATTGAAAACTCTGTTATTTGCTAGACAAATACCAGTTGATGCCAATGCAGCATGGATTTGATCAAAAGAAGTACTTTTGGAGCTTAAACAACGAATAATGGCATGAAAAAGCAATTTCCATTGTGGTGAAAACAAATCTTTAAAGAAAGTAAGACTTTCCCTACCACCCTCATAACCCATGGCTGCAAGGACATCATGTATCTCTGTATTGTTTAACATACTTAGTCTATTTTCATCATTTAGTCTCAAACTAGCCCTTAGCAGTACCTCAGTTACATAGATATTTCTATGATTCACCCTAGCCTTAATGCAAGGTTGATCAAAATGAGTACCTAACACAACAGTATTCCAAAATTGTTCAACAATAGGAATAGAGACAATGGGACTTACAGTAAGCGCAAAACGAATATGAATTCGAGATAAAAATCCAAGTATCTCATGGAAACCAATAGAATCATCATTCTGAGAAAGGTTTGCAACCCAGTTGTGCTTAGAGATCACTTGTAAAGCAGCCATTAGTATTTTTGATGATCGAAAAATTAGAGAGAAGGATATAGAATAAATAGATAAGAATAAAAAATTAGGTGAATCAATTGTATAATTGGAGTAAGTAGTGAAGTAAATAACAAACCCAAGCGTGAAGAAACTGCCAAATTTACAAAAGAGATCCTTAACTGTGCAACGGACATGTAGCGGTACATGGAACATACTCGGTACTTGGATTTGTGCTAGCGGTACTTGGATCCATAACGGTACCTCACAAATTTGACCAGTTCATGCATTCCACTATCATGATAACCACTTTTATTGTAAAACCCGCATGCTTTTACCATGAATAGTACCCTTAAGATCGTACGTACTAGATTAAAATTTCCTTTTATAGTACGATTACGTTTACGTGTTAGGATTTTACGTATTACGTACGTGTTAGAACATAATAAGTATTTATTACGCACGAACACGCAATAATTATTTAAACAATAATTAATCACGAACATGCGATCATGAAATCATGAACGTAATTAAATCACGAGCTAATATTAATTACGTATATATATTTATTACGAACACGAATAAATATATTAAGTCACGATCGATAACTAATTAAAACACGTAAATTACGAACACGAGAACACACGGGAACACACTATAATATTTAGACTCGGGAAATGTATGGGTTACCCCATGTGGGCCCCATACCACGAAATTAGGGAGGGAAGATGGGCTTAGCCCATCAATTTTCACTAAAAGGGGGTTAAGGGAAAAACCCTACTCATTTTTTCACTTTACAAAGGATTTCACAAAAACCTAAAAAGTTCTCATCCTTCTTCTTTTTCTCTTTTTGGCCGCCACCCTCAAACACACCAAAGGGGTGTGATTTGATCATTGATCTTGGAATTATTGCTAGTGTTCGTGTTTGTTCATCATTGTTTAGATCCACGCACTCGGTAATTCGTTTAAACCCTTTCTTTTGATTTAATCTTTTAAATAATTAAGAACATGATATGTTTTTCTTAAAAACCTAATTAAATCATAGATCTAACATGAAATTGGTTTTGGTATAAATCAAAAAGGGTGTTTTTAGGGGTGTTGTTCTTGGCCGACGCCTAAACCGAACCCGAGGGGGTCTCGGTTTGGCTATTTGACCACCACCGAGACCATATGGTCCCGGTTGGTTGGTGTGGGTCCCACGGCAGCAACAAGAAAAGGGGAACCCCGATGTGGTTCGGGGTATGGTGTCGATTTCATATCCGGTTCATGGTTCTTAGGCAAGATCCGGTTCACGGTGTACGTTAAGATTATTTTTTTTATAATCTTATGTTAAAATTAAATTAATAAACATGACATGATTAATTTAATAACATGACTTAGGTTATATTAATTATTAAAAATCATGAAATTTTTAACCTAAGTATTTTATATTTTAGACTTATAATTAATTAATTATTTAAAAACCATGGTTATAATTAATTAATTAACATGACTTAGGTTATATTATTAATAAATAATAATACATATTTTAACCTAAGTAGTTAACTTTATTTAATTAAAAACATGTTATACTTCAATTAAATATTTTAACCTATAGTTTAGTTTAGTTACATGAAATAATTAATAAACTATATATTATATCACATGACTTAGAAATAATCATGAAAACACTTAGGCTTATATACTTAGCTTATTTAACCAGCTTATTTCTATTTATGGAAACTTTTAGAAACTTATTTATTTTAGGCAGCTAATCTATTTATGGAAACTTATTTAATTAAGGCAGCTGATCTATTTATGGAAACTTTCTATTTTTAGAAACTTATCTATTTTAAGCAGTAATTCTATTTTTGGAAACTTTTTATTTTTGGAAACTTTCTATTTTTGGAACATTTCTATTTTTGGTAACTTTCTATTTTTTGAAACTTTCTATTTTTGGTAACTTTCTATTTTTGGTAACTTTCTATTTTTGGAAACTTTCTATTTTTGGAAACTTTCTATTTTGGGAAACCTGCTATTTTTGGAAAGTTACTTATTATTACACAGTAAGTATAATAATACATGAAATACCAGAAGTACTTAATCAGAATAGACAAAATATAAGATAAACACAATTTAAGGCTTTAAACAGTGAAACATGATATGAACATATAAAATAAGCTAAGACACGATATAAAACCAGTTACGTATTTAGTAGTCAGATAATTATTCACGTATGTATTCATGTAGCATTAGTGATACGGAAGTAGGATTCCTCTCAGTTCGTCTTCTTCGTTCACTGGACATAAGGTACGGATTCCCGTCCTTTCAGTATGGACATTCTTTCCTTATTAGGATTCCCAGTATGCAGCCAAATATTTTCCCGTAGTATAAGTATGTGTTTGAATTGCTTATGTTTAATTTAGAATACATATAGCCATATACATGCATGACCAGTTTCACCTAGTTATGGAGGTACCATAACCATAACATTAGAGGCACTGATGTTATGACTTCACCACGGCAGAGTGATTGCTCGTGGCGTCCCTTCAGCTTTTGGCCATTTATATTATATTTATCATGTGAGGCGTATGGGTGCATCCAAGTTACATGTTTTTAGTCAGGATTTCATGGTGAATGTGGTGTGTGTCTTGCATCCTTCATAAGGAGCTGATCCCTCCTACCTAGAACCAGTATATTAAATTAGAGGCAGCCCCTCTAATTTGCATGATGAGGTCACCCCTCCAAGTATTCATGCACGGTGGATTTTCATGACCTATATTGGATAATGGTAAAATATGTTAAACAGTTTTCATAAGATAAACATAAGGCTTTTCAAACTATAAAACCAGTTTTATGAACATGTTCCAGGTTTTCCAGGACTTATACATTTCCGCTGCTATTAAGTCTCTATTTATGTTTTAGTCACTTATACTATGTCTATATCCGTGCACTGAGCGTTTTGCTCAGCCGTTACTTTCCTTTCCATGTCCCAAAACGGAAGGTAGCCTAGGAAAGACTCGAGCATTTGGAGGACGTGCATAGGATGGAAGCTGCTAGAGACTTCTTTTCCTTTTTGCCTTCATATACTCATGCTTGTTTAGTCTTTCATTCATTTCTTTTGCTTTATTATATTTTGGGCTTATGTTTGGGAACCGATGTTTGATTCCGGTTATCCCTATGGTCATGTAATGTTTTAGACATTTATCCTTGTATGCTTTGATGACACGCCATAATTACGCGTGACATTCCATTATCAAAATGGGGTGTTACAATTATGGTATCAGAGCCAAGGCTTCGACTTGTAGGCTCTAAAACTCGACTTGTGACTAGTGGGTAGTCACCAGGAGCTTCCTAAGCCAACGTTTATTATTCTACGTATTGATGTTTTCAGCGTATTGTTGCTTTAACCATGATGTTTTCAGCACCTTGAGGTTTTAACCTTGATGTTTTCATCGATATTGTTTTACTAATATGGATGGACAACCGTCATTCATATTTAGTTATGTGTCATTGTTTCATGCATAATGTTCCTCGTGAACTGTGACTCTGTGGACTGAACCCCAGTAGTTCATAATTAGTCACATAAAATTTTTTCTGATAAGTTTTGACAGATAAGTTTCATTTATTTATGTTTCATGTATCATTGTTGCAGGGATTATGACTAAGTAATGGTTGGACTGGCCCTATTTAGTCGCATGTGCTTTTATCGAAACTTTTAACTTTGGGACCGACCCATAGGCGTCCCCTCGCCATGTCTTTTGTTTTGGGACCGACCCATAGGCGTCCCCTCGCACATATAAAGGTTTTTATAAACTACATTACGCATTCATGCATAAATTTTTTTTTCTCATGATTTATTGGCATAATTTTTTTTATGTCCACTCATAAGTTACTATGTTTTTATGTCAAGTATGTTTTTATACTGTCATGGTTAAACTCAGTTTCATGCTGATTATGTTATACACTCCTTCATGTTAAATCGTTTCATGTTTCTTCATGATAATTCCGTCTTCATGTGGATTACGTCTTACGCCTCTTTTGTTATTATGCCTTCATGCAAGACACTGTTGGAATTCATGTAAATTTTGCTTTCATGATAGTCATGGTTAGTTTTCATTGATCATGCTTTCAGGCAAATCATCTTAAATTTTATATGACCACACTTTAACGTTTCTCTATACAACCAGAATGAGGTATATACTAGCATTGCCAGGTTATCATGATGGTTTTCCTAACAAATCATGACAAATGATCGACCCCATACCGATCATTTCATGTACATTCCATGTGTACTCCATGTACCTTATCCCATGTGCGTACTTCTAATTGCTGATATTCTACAAGATTGCTGATGCCGCTCATAACTTGGAGATGTTACTAAAGGTTGATGCTGCTGACGTTTGGAGACGCTACGAGATGCGGATGCTGTTCACAACCTGGAGATCCTACAAGATGAAGACAAAGGCGTCAGAGCAAAGTAATTGGACGAGAAGATGCTTCACCATCAGACGATTTCCATCAATCACTGTCCCTAATTCTTAGTTACATGTCACACGTCATTCGGCTGTCATTTCGGCCATATGAGTGCAAACCGGTACCAGCCGGCCACTCAGCTGAATAGTTACATGAATCACGGTCATGAGAATGACCATCATGGAACCGACAGACAGGACGATAATAACCACTACTATGACAGAAACTATCCTAGAAATCGCAACCGAGGCTCCGGCCTCGGACGTGATCAAACATACAAACGATCAGTAGTCCAACCGATCCGCCAAGTCTGGCATAATAACCTAATATTGTAGTTCTACTATTTTACGTCTCGAGACACATGTCAAGACATCAGTCAAGACACATGTCTCACGTATTGAAGACACATGTCAAGACATCAGTCAAGACACATGTCTCACGTATACCTCCTGAAGACACATGTCAAGACACCAGTCAAGACATATGTCATGCTTATAGTTCCAAGAAACGAGTCAAGACACATGACTCACATCCAACTATGGAACATTTCTAAGAAATTCAGGGTACCCTCCAAGGGTATATCTATTTTGTTGTGCCATGTATTAATCAGGCCACAAGAATTTCTATACCATTATCAGTGCATCAGTGAGAACTGTCACGTTGCCGATGTCACTTTCATTTCTTTCACCATAGTTCATATATTCATGACCATGAAGGACGCCTTTCGTATTCCCACGCATACGAAGGTTTTCCTTCAGCTTAATGATGAGATCCAAGCTGCTAACGCATTTCCTCGGACAGACACGAGATGAATTTTATCCTAATTATGGACTATGAACAGCACACCATGCTACGATTCATAATTATGTACAGTAATGTTCAGGCTCCTGAATACATTCAGCTTGATTTTCCATCAGGAAAATCTGTACAAATTATCTATGCTTACAAGCATGTGCGTTGTTAGCCATGGTCGCTAAAATTTTCTACCTGTCAGTAAGACACGACTACTTAAGTCCTTTTACGCTTAGCCAGTTGATTTTTCCAAAATCTTCCCATATATTCCAGAAGAACCTTCAAGGAGAAGGACGGTACCATGAGATTATGTGTCGACTACCGTTGTAACACCCCCAAATTTTTACAATTCAATACAGCGGAACGTTGGTGTTACGGGATAGCACATTACTCACATCATAGACAACGCTTAAAAATCACGTCGTTTAATAATAAAGCATTTCCATTCATAATTATCAAGTTTACATAGGTCCCAAGTCATATAATTTCATACAAATTTTACAAAGCATTTGAATGGAAATTATTATTTAAGTGCGGGCCATAAATTCTTGTCGTCTTCCCGAGAATTACCTTCAAGTACCTGAGATAAAACATGTTAAAAGAAAAGGTCAGCGATAACACCGAGTGAATTCATAGAGTTTAATAAAATCCATCAATATAACATCGGTATAAAATTATTACCGAAAATCATTTTGTACAAATCTTTGTAATAGGCCATAAAATAGCCAAAGTCATTTTATACAAATCCTTATCAAAAATCACAATATAGGCTTTCGCCTTCCAAATCATTATACGAACCAAAGTCGTAAAAACATCATACAATACGTTTTATAACGTTGTATAAAGTTAAATAAAAACCGTTATATGAATATGGTTATGAAAAAACAAAACACGAACATAATATTAATAGTAAGACCCCGTATTGCTAGTCAGGCAATATATCGTAATTCAATGCATATAGCAGTAGTCTCGTTATTTTTGGATTATTATAAGCCGCATGACATTGTTACCTTACTACAACAAACAACTAGTAGCTAGCCCGAAACTCAATTTGCCCATCTAAATTAGCGTGTCGTCACAATAATCACGCTTGTGTAAATCTTCTCATACATAAATTCGCTTACCAATCAATGTGGCACGACGGGGATCAACCGTCAAGGCGCGAACTGGGGTGATCGTCCCCAAATAGTACTATTATATGCATAAGCGTCTACCAAATCCCGGTAGTTCACAATTCATGCTAATGGAACTTTTAGTGACATAACCTAACTTTAATAATCCATTTTATCTCATCTATCGGGTCATACAATCATTCGGGTCCAAATCAATAAACAGACAATCGGGAGAACTAGTGTCATATTTTATAAAAACTAACATGTTATCTCCCTCGCGGGTTTATAAAATATTTCATAAAAACATTTAAGAGAGTGCGAGGCTATGAACTCACGTTGATGTGGGAAAGCGGGTTATCGACAATTCGGATGTACGATACGTGCTTCAATCTCGGAAACCTAGACAAATAATACTTGTCTTAGACTTTTGTCCAATGACTTTATCAAAATAACAATTATGTATATATATGATGACTTTATATATATGATGATGATCAAGTGGGTTTATACATTTTTACTCATTTTAGTGTTTATGTGTTGGTAACTTCTTACTAGTTTTACCTATTTACATATTTTAAGTCCAATAAGCTTATTATAAGTTCTTTAACTTGTATTAATCCATTTTATACTTGTATTATCAGTATTTATACTTTACAAGTTGGGCCCAAATGGTTTAAGCCCAATAAGTAATTTTTTATAAGTGTTTAACTTATTTAGTTAAATTATTACTCCACTATGCTAACTTAGCTCGTTAATGTCCGTATGTCATATAGTTCGGGTTTTATCGGTTTTTACTTGTATTAGGTAATTATATATCAGTATATGACTTTTAAAAACTTTACATTAGACGGGTTTGATCGTCTAAGTTTTAATTGGCGAAAAACGTTAATTTTACGGTAATAGCCGAAAAAGTCGTAAAAATCATGTTTATAGTTTTTATAACTTATAAATCTTATTCAACTACCATTTTTATAAAGTGTCCATTTATTTAACCTTATACATGTTTATATAAATGAAATTTAAGTTAGTGGGTTTTAATTCACATTTTATACTATATTAGTTTGAGTGCTTATATAATACTATTAAACATTAATTCTTCAAAATCTGATTTTTAGTTTCATCTTCACCATTTTTATCATATCTTGAGTTCTATAAGGAGATAGAAGCTCATTTTTGGATGGAATAAACTTCATATTATGTGCTACAAATAAGTTAGTTATAGCTACTGGTCATTCCATGTCTAACTATCCTTAACAGTCCCTACAAAACAGACTATTCAGATTGGTACACTCATCTTGTTTTGATCATATCTCACTCATTTTGATGATTCCATTGCATGGACAACTCTCACATGTGTATGACATCTAACACTTACTGTAAATGGATTCTACCATGCAATTATATCAGTTTATAACTTGGTTACTTACTGTTTTTATACATCCAAGAATTTAAGCAAGATTTTAGCCTTGTTTTTTTATGGTTTTTCATCTTTTTAATCATATTTATCAACACTTGATCCCCACACAACATTTTTATCATCATATATTCATCATATACATATACAATAAGAAAGAAAATACATGATTACATAATCAAAATAACAAGAGGATGGGGAGAACAATCTTTATACCACCAAGATTATGTAGGTATTCATCAAGGCTTGGATTTTTGATGGAGAAACTTGTGATAGATCAACACCAATCTTCAAGACCACCAATAATTGTAAACTTCTTGTAGAAATCAGCCCTTGAACATCACCAAATCACATCCTTGGATGTTAGAATCACCTCCAATCTTCAAGGCTTCAAAGGTTCTTCATCTTATGCATGAATAACATAAGATTTTATGGTTGAATTTGATCAAATGAGGGTGATTAGGGGCGGTTCTTGGATGAATTTTAGAGAGAGAGGAGAGTGTTTATGGTGGTTTGCATGAGTTGAATGTGAGAAATGGTTTGTTTCAAGTGGTTTTGTGGTGTATAGCTTACAAGTTAAGCTTTAAGCAACAAGTGTACAAGCTTCCTTGTGAAGTTTTGACACCTAATGGTGTGGTAGCTTACATGTTGCCATCCCATATTAGTGGGGTGGGGCAAAACTTGTTTTGTCTCATCCCACTAATTTACGGGTATTCCTGGATTCTAGTTTCCTCGATTTGCGTGCCCTCGGGTCGTTTTACAAAAAAACGTTTTTATAAATTATGAATCAACGGCACAAAACGAATCTAATAAAACTTGTCTCATAAAAAACGGAGTTCAAAAACGTAAATACGTAATCCTAAGGTTTCCGGTTTAGTCGTAAAGGACATTAAATTATTCACGTAAGTCCTAATCTCTTCTCGTAAATTTGTGAGTTTATGAACCAACACAAATTTAAAATCTCAAAATAATATTCACGGATAAATTTATTTTCTGAAATGTCGGACTGTCACCAAAACGGTGTATGTAAACGTAAGCACGTAACGTAGAATCCTCCGGTTTAGACGTAGTCGATGCTACTTCAAGACGTAAATCCAAATTTCTTCCCAAAAATAAGTGAGTTCATATTATAACATTAAAATAATGTTTTCAATTAAATATTGAGAATAAAATATAAACCATAAATTGACGGATTGTCACAGCATTTACCCCTAAACAGGATTTTTGTCCTCAAAGATCATCTTATCTTACTATTCGCTTCTTATAGAGTTAAAGCCCTGTGGGTATTTCCTCCACATTCGGTCTTTTCTCACAAGTGTAATTCATTATAATACGCGAGTTTCATCAAACATAACTACGGGAATAAGATCAGGCTTATTGTTGACTTACTTTCTCTATCCATGATGTTCACGGGTTTTTGATGAATGCAACTTTTCGCCGATCTAAACTTTATCAAGAAGTAATCAGATTTTCACTTGATAGATATTTATCAAGTTCGATATACGAAACATAATTCACGCAGCCCTTGAAGTCATAGGGTAGATCCAGCTTATATGCCTTTCAATCCAATCTTTTTACATCATCTCAATAGTCCCATTCAACGAGGACTTAATTCCCATGATCTTTCAGATCTTCAATTTACTTCTCTATGGTTAAATTTTTTGGCATAACCTCGCTACCCATCCTCCACTTCAAGATCGACATTTCATATTCATATAACCTCCTGCCCACTACCGGCAGTCATTAATCAAATCCTAATTTCAACGATCATCTCAAGTTTCATGGATGGGGTATTTTGTAAGGTTAGGTTCGCCATAATAGGAAACCTTAAACCTAAAAGACATGTCTAACTCACAATGGGTGTATGTCGGGTGTCTTCATCCCAACTCCTGCTTACAGATGCTCTAATATATATCCTCACAAGATTCGATCTTGATCCTAATACGATAATTATCGCTGATAATCAAAGGAAAACGATTTTACAGTTTATTACCAAAGGTCAATCATTCACATATAAAACAATACTTATAGTAATTTGTATCGTTACTTTACCTCGTCCCTTCGATTGGGGTGGTACACAGTACTCTCATCAAGATTCGTTCTCAATGACTTCTAAGCAAATCTCTAGAAATTCAATGCGAAGCGAGGATCTTGAAAGAGATGATCGATACAGGCACACCATGTTTACACAACTCCTTTAAATACAAAAGAGTCAATTTCTTCATCAAGAATCTATCATTAACAGGAATGATATAAGCAGATTTGGTCAGTCTGTCGACGATGACCCAAATCGAATCAGATTCAGATGATGACCTTTTCAATAGCTAGACGTTTACTAATGTATGAGGCAATGTTTGCCTTCATAATTTGCCATTAGTACAACTTCTTCAGATAAAAATACTTTAGATCAGGATTGACGTAAATAGAATACTTAAACTTATATGATTCCAACATAACTATATTTCACAATCCTCTATATTTAGGCAACCGCAAGTGGCCTTTAAAACATATAACGTCATCGACTTCTTAGTTCTAATGGTTCACATTAGCCGCGAACCCCTTTTTACAAACATCGTTTATTTTTATATTGTTCGGCAATTCATTTTGCACATTCATTATTAAGGAATACATCCTAATTGACTCTTTATCCTTTCTATATAATGTGTCGGTATCTACATTCACCTTTCCTGATGATATAATTATCATGTCCACAATTTACTCAGAAATTCTTTCTTCATATTTTCTAAGTTTTAGTCTCGTCTCAACTATTATTTTTATCAGTTTTTCTCAATCTGACGTTTTTAAAGCTTCGATAATTATTACAAATAAATTAATAATAATTATTAAATTTTTATGAAATTTAAACGTGAAAGTTTTAATTTTCTCAGTTCGTCTAATTATAGAAAAATGTTCAAAATGAATTTGAATTTAGTTAACACAATTTTTGTTGATTTATTGAAAATAACTAATAAGATTCGTAAATCTTCGAAAATTTCTTTGTTTACACTTTGGTAAAAAATTTCTTAGTTGAAAAGCAAAAATTGTTGTTTCAAATTTCAAGTTATGGTTTAAATGGTTTCCTCAATTCCTCTTAGGATGTCTTGAGGTATACACAAATATTTACCCCTAAACAGAAGTTTAGTTAAATGTTTTAGTTATAAGGAATGATTCCTTAAAAATCCTTTTGATAAAACATTTGTCAAAACACATTTGCACTTTCTTTTTGGTAAAACCCAAAGTCTTAAAAGGGCTCTTAATTTTTGAAGAGTCAATATATTCCATTTTCTATTAATCACACGGTCAAATAATATAAAGGATTAAGTCTTTCACTACTCGGCCGACTCAGGGCATTCTACAAATAATTATTAACTCATTCTTATTCTTATAAATAAACAAATGGTCCTTAATGATCACAAGCATGAATTTATCGAATTACAGCCTACACACGTGATTCATCAAATTTATGGATGCTACATCTGTATTAGTCAATCCAAACGACATCACGTGAAACTCATAATGTTCATTACAAGTACCGGATGTAGTGATTCGAATAGATAATCTTTTTCGCGGACGCGAAGTTGATGATAACCATGTCGTGGATCAAATCTTTGAATATACGCTAGAACCTTGTAAATGATCGAACAAATCTATCATCTTGGGTAGTGGATATAGATTTTTAATTGTCAATTTACCTAGTTCACGGTAATCAATAAATATAAGGAATGATAACACCATAACTCTTCATGATGACGAGCTTGGTACAATAAAAGCTTACTCCGACAACTCTCTCAGTTGTACGGTAATTCTTTTAATTTAGATGGTGCTGACGTACAGTGCACAAGCCATAGGTGCAGCACCGGGAATATAATCAATACCAATTTCAACTTGCCTTAATGGCAAAAGTCTAGGTAATTCACCAACAAATACTTCCTAAAGTTTCAGATAACGGAAACATCTTTTTAATAAATTCATATTAGGTTCTTTCTAGATTATAATATCTATGACTAATTCACAACCATTCATGGTATAATTTCAAGTCTAAATGCAGGATATGGTCATCCATTAGGAATTATTTAGATCATTTTTGATAATCAACATCTTATCCTTTAGGGAAATTCTACTCGAGTTCCCATCAGTTAAGACAATGTCGTCATGTCATGATCAATCAATCCATTCTAATGGCACTGTCAACTTTTCAGTTTCATTGCCGTTGATAAGATGTGATCTTCTCAAAAGACTAATAATAACTCATAATCCTTCACAAATTCAAGGATATCAGGAGACATAACTAACCTTAAAAGAGTAAGGTGAACGCATAATCTATGCAAGAGAATTTCAAATTAGATACAGACCAAAACATTTAATTAATATGAATATATCCTATGTTTTCATAATTCGAGTACGCATTCGAAAGCTCCTCGGATCGTTACCCAGGTCATTCAAATGAAATCTAATCAAAAGAAATGATAGGAACGTCGATACATCCAGTCGGGTATCAACACTCGGTAATTAGATACTTTTCCTAAGAATCTCACTACGGGAGAATTGGACAAAAAAGAATTGTCAATTGTCAAATAAGACAATTTCCACATATGAGTAAATTCGACTCAGAAGAATAGATGCTACAGGCACATATGTAGGTGTCCCTAACATTATGTCCCTATTTTTCACTTCTTGCAGATCTCATAAAATTTAATCTTTCACAATCTTCAAAGAAAATGTAGTGTTTATTCATTAGTTTTATGGTGACTACTAATCAGCCTTGCATGGTCCATTCCAAATTGTATGTAGGCGCGCAGCTATATACAATTTCAAGATTAACGATGCAATACTCAGTTCGTCAAAATTTTATCATCATGTTTATAATAAAAACATTTTCATGCTTAATTCTTAAATAAGAATCAAAAATAAATTTACAAAGATTTTCTTTGTTATGAAAACAATTAAGTTTTCTAAGGTATTTCATAATCAACTTTATTTCAATAATGATTATTTATAAGTCTCACTTTAAATAATCCATATAGTGATGAAAATTCAATTTTCTCAAAGGATACTGTTTTATCTTATAAAAACAATGAGTGATCTGCAAAAGAGTGATGAAAAGTTGTTCACCAAGATCTAACTATAATACAATAGGAAATGATCTTAGCCAAATAATCATGAGGTTCATGACCTCAATGGCACTCAAAAAGAATAATCCACAACGTAACTCAATTCGAGATGAGTACTTGTTCAATGGTTGCATCACTAATTCAATCATTAGGATGAAGCAATAAAAGATAGATAACATCGATACATGTAGAATTTAGCAATCAAAGGTAGTCTTTTCATTAATCACAAACAAGTCAGAATTGTACCGTAACACATTGTGTGTCACTATGTCATACAATTCCAAGAACTCATCCTACCAACTGATGTCTCAGTTAAGTTAGGGATTATTTTAAAAGATACCACTATGAATACTAATCTACAAGAGTCATTAGGTGTCCCACCTGTCCCGGAAGATCCATCGGTCCCAATATAGAAGAAGATTTCTTCAATTTATTTCCTGGACACTGGGCATCATCATTATTGGACAATGGCCTAGGAACAACCCTTAACACGAATCAACAATCATTTAAAACCTTATAATTCAATCACAGGACTTAATGACTTCCTCTTAACAATTTCTTATTACATACAAGTTAAATTTTACTTTATTCAAGTCCCAACCAACTTATTCTCAATTCGATATCCTACCTCATTCTCCAATACTTTTCAATCTTATTTTTAGACCTTAATAGGGCAATAAAAGCTCGATATGAACAACACTTAATTTCCAATCCTATAGCTCTTTCAACAATAGTTATCAAATGAGTCACTAGTATGAAATGACTCACACAATCAGTTTAGATTTCTCGGAAAGGTACTAGTGGCATGAGGCTTTTGGGTAATGGTTCCAATGACAGCCTCAAGTGCAACATTCACCCTTTCGATTTCAAATTTAAGAATTGGGTGACAACGAATCAGATGACATCTTTCTAGGTGGTAACGTTTTGTCAAACTCCACTCTATAAGGAAAGATCGCCATGACATCGATATCAGATTTAATCTCGCCAATTCTTCTTCAATATCACAATCAACTAATATTAACATTTCTACGAATATCAGCCATTTGTTGGGATCATAAATATCCACAACTTGGTTTAAATCTAGGATAGCTAGAATTCCTACGAGAATAGCTTCGATTAATTTACTAGGGGATTTAGGGTTCCTTGTGACAATCTACGTCGTATAAATACCTCGCATAAATATCAAAATAATCATCAAAAAATCATGTAAGAAAATTACATCATATATATATATATATATATATATATATATATATATATATATATATAATCCAAGTTATATATATATATATATATATATATATATATATATATATATATTAAAATAACACTTCTCAGTCTGGCCTTGTCGGTAACTCGAGAATTCTTCAGCACCGTTATAGTCAAAAGATTTTTAGACATTTTTAGAAAAATGTTTATAGTTAAAAGATTTTGAAATGTTTTATTCAAAACCTTAGTTTTAAAAATCTTTCGTTCTCTATAACGAGAGCTCTGGTACCAAACTGTAACACCCCCAAATTTTTACAATTCAATACAGCGGAACGTTGGTGTTACGGGATAGCACATTACTCACACCATAGACAACGCTTAAAAATCGCGTCGTTTAATAATAAAGTATTTCCATTCATAAATATCAAGTTTACATAGGTCCCAAGTCATATAATTTCATACAAATTTTACAAAGCATTTGAATGGAAATTGTTATGTAAGTGCGGGCCATAAATTCTTGTCGTCTTCCCGAGAATTACCTTCAAGTACCTGAGACAAAACATGTTAAAAGAAAAGGTCAGCGATAACGCCGAGTGAATTCATAGAGTTTAATAAAATCCATCAATATAACATCGGTATAAAATTATTACCGAAAATCATTTTGTACAAATCTTTGTAATAGGCCATAAAATAGCCAAAGTCATTTTATACAAATCCTTATCAAAAATCACAATATAGGCTTTCGCCTTCCAAATCATTATACGAACCAAAGTCGTAAAAACATCATACAATACGTTTTATAACGTTGTATAAAGTTAAATAAAAACCGTTATATGAATATGGTTATGAAAAACCAAAACATGAACATAATATCAATAGTAAGACCCCGTATTGCTAGTCAGGCAATATATCGTAATTAAATGCATATAGCAGTAGTTTCGTTATTTTTGGATTATTATAAGCCGCATGACATTGTTACCTTACTACAACAAACAACGGGTAGCTAGCCTGAAACTCAATTTGCCCATCTAAATTAGCGTGTCGTCACAATAATCACGCTTGTGTAAATCTTCTCATACATAAATTCGCTTACCAATCAATGTGGCACGACGGGGATCAACCGTCAAGGCGCGAACTGGGGTGATCGTCCCCAAATAGTACTATTATATGCATAAGCGTCTACCAAATCCCGGTAGTTCACAATTCACGCAAATGGGACTTTTAGTGACATAACCTAACTTTAATAATCTATTTTATCTCATCTATCGGGTCATTTAATCATTCATCGGGTCATACAATCATTCGGGTCCAAATCAATAAACAGACAATCGGGAGAACTAGTGTCATATTTTATAAAAACTAACATGTTATCTCCCTCGCGGGTTTATAAAATATTTCATAAAAACATTTAAAAGAATGCGAGGCTATGAACTCACGTTGATGTGGGAAAGCGGGTTATCGACAATTCGGATGTACGATACGTGCTTCAATCACGGAAACCTAGACAAATAATACTTGTCTTAGACTTTTGTCCAATGACTTTATCAAAATAACAATTATGTATATATATGATGACTTTATATATATGATGATGATCAAGTGGGTTTATACATTTTTACTCATTTTAGTGTTTATGTGTTGGTAACTTCTTACTAGTTTTACCTATTTACATATTTTAAGTCCAATAAGTTTATTATAAGTTCTTTAACTTGTATTAATCCATTTTATACTTGTATTATCAGTATTTATACTTTACAAGTTGGGCCCAAATGGTTTAAGCCCAATAAGTAATTTTTTATAAGTGTTTAACTTATTTAGTTAAATTATTACTCCAATATGCTAACTTAGCTCGTTAATGTCGGTATGTCATATAGTTCGGGTTTTATCGGTTTTTACTTGTATTAGGTACTTATATATCAGTATATGACTTTTAAAAACTTTACATTAGACGGGTTTGATCGTCTAAGTTTTAATTGGCGAAAAACGTTAATTTTACGGTAATAGCCGAAAAAGTCGTAAAAACCATGTTTATAGTTTTTATAACTTATAAATCTTATTAAACTACCATTTTTATAAAGTGTCTATTTATTTAACCTTATACATGTTTATATAAATGAAATTTATAAGTTAGTGGGTTTTAATTCACATTTTATACTATATTAGTTTGAGTGCTTATATAATACTATTAAACATTAATTCTTCAAAATCTGATTTATAGTTTCATCTTCACTATTTTTATCATATCTTGAGTTCTATAAGGAGATAGAAGCTCATTTTTTGATGGAATAAACTTTATATTATGTGCTACAAATAAGTTAGTTATAGATACTGGTCATTCCATGTCTAACTATCCTTAACAGTCCCTACAAAACAGACTATTCAGATTGGTACACTCATCTTGTTTTGATCATATCTCACTCATTTTGATGATTCCATTGCATGGAAAACTCTCACATGTGTATGACATCTAACACTTACTGTAAATGGATTCTACCATGCAATTTTATCAGTTTATAACTTGGTTACTTACTGTTTTTATACAGCCAAGAATTTAAGCAAGATTTTAGCCTTGTTTCTTATGGTTTTTCATCTTTTTAATCATATTTATCAACACTTGATCCCCACACAACATTTTTATCATCATATATTCATCATATAAATATACAATAGGAAAGAAAATACATGATTACATAATCAAAATAACAAGAGGATGGGGAGAACAATCTTTATACCACCAAGATTATGTAGGTATTCATCAAGGCTTGGATTTTTGATGGAGAAACTTGTGATAGATCAACACCAATCTTCAAGACCACCAATAATTGTAAACTTCTTGTAGAAATCAGCCCTTGAACATCACCAAATCACATCCTTGGATGTTAGAATCACCTCCAATCTTCAAGGCTTCAAAGGTTCTTCATCTTATGCACGAATGGCATAAGATTTTATGGTTGAATTTGATCAAATGAGGGTGATTAGGGGTGGTTCTTGGACGAATTTTAGAGAGAGAGAGGAGAGTGTTTATGGTTGTTTGCATGAGTTGAATGTGAGAAATGGTTTGTTGCAAGTGGTTTTGTGGTGTATAGCTTAAAAGTTAAGCTTTAAGCAACAAGTGTGCAAGCTTCCTTGTGAAGTTTTGACACCTAATGGTGTGGTATCTTACATGTTGCCATCCCATATTAGTGGGGTGGAGAAAAACTTGTTTTGTCTCATCCCACTAATTTACGGTTATTCCTCGATTCTAGTTTCCTCGATTTGCGTGCCCTCGGGTCATTTTACGAAAAACGTTTTTATAAATTATGAATCAACGGCACAAAACGAATCTAATAAAAATTGTCTCATCAAAAACGGAGTTCAAAAACGTAAATACGTAATCCTAATGTTTCCGGTTTAGTCGTAAAGGACGTTAAATTATTCACGTAAGTCCTAATCTCTTCTCGTAAATTTGTGAGTTTATGAACCAACACAAATTTAAAATCTCAAAATAATATTCACGGATAAATTTATTTTCTGAAATGTCGGACTGTCACCAAAACGGTGTATGTAAACGTAAGCACGTAACGTAGAATCCTCCGGTTTAGACGTAGTCGATGCTACTTCAAGACGTAAATCCAAATTTCTTCCCAAAAATAAGTGAGTTCATATTATAACATTAAAAGAATGTTTCAATTAAATATTGAGAATAAAATATAAACCATAAATTGACGGATTGTCACAACCGTTGGCTTAAACAAATCACCATTCATGACCGTTATTCTCCTCCACATATTGACAACATGTCCAATTGACCTTATAGTGTTAATCACTTTTCCAAGATTGAACTCATGATCATACTGCCAACAGTGACGAGGGAAAGAGCAGGACATGTCCATGACTGCTATTCGTACACGACTCGGTCATGCTAGATTTATGATTTTGAATTAGTCTCATCAATGCTCCAACGGCATTATAAGAATGAGTTTCCATGAACTCATAGCAAATTCATCAGTGTTTTCATTGAGGATAACTTGATTTCCTTTAAGCCTAGAAGAAGAACAGGAAGACCATACTTGCACTATGTTGCAAATTCTATGACAAAAGAAATTCCATCCTGAAAATTTCCTATATCAGTTCTGATTGATCACAGTGACATGCTGGATCACATGGATTTGCATGGTTAATCTTACCATGACTCAGCTTATGCGTAAAAGAGATAACCCTACATTACATTAGGTGTTATAGAAGATCCTACGCTAGGAGAAGTTTAGATTCATGGACTCAGAGTTTCGCAAACTCCTATGTATCAAGTTCGATGAAGCAAGATACAGTTACGTTCATATCTTCATACCTGTCATACAAACAGGTTAAGATAGGACACCAACAGACTGGGATGTTTTCATCATCTGAAATTGTGAATCGAAAAGGGACAAGATCTCCATGGGGTTTGGTTACCAGATTAACACAAAACTCAGAAGAAGCATGATGCTATCTGGGTTATTACAAACAGTTTGATCAAGTCTGTAGAATCCTTACATCCGCAAGGATTGCAGAACCAACATATTGATCGAACATATTAAAGCCAAGGCTCATCCGACCACTTGGTAATCCCTCAGCTATCGGGTCAGACAAAGATTCGCAATTGTACTCCTAACTTACTTCACGTCTTCATTCTGATTCCACGACTTGCTTTCGCACTCGCGTTCATGACACTATTCACGTTCATGATTGTATCTGGGATTACGATTTTACGTTCATTTCGTTCTGGGAAGTTTTGCAAGAACTTGAGAGACCAGACCCAAGTTTAGTATAACTCTCCATCATCAGATAGACGTTTCACGTCATATTCCACGTTTCACCTTGTAGTGTTTGGTGTTACCGCTATTATATTCTATGATCACGATATGTTTTACATGTCATGTTCATTCCACGTTCCTCATATCATGATCAAGATATGTTACACGTATCATGGATCACGATATGGTTACTCATACTACACTTGCCATATCTCCACGTAGCACGTTCAAAAATTTTCACGTATCACGTTCAAAAATTTTCCCGTACTACGTTTCTTTATGTCTCGCGTATCGTTTCTAATGAATAGTTAAGTCAGATTCTCTTGCATCGTAACGTTTCAGTTACCCTAGCACGTTAACTCTTATTTTCCTCGATCGAATTTAGGGGTTCTACCTTACGTTGATAACCAAGAACTTCTTCGTAATTCAAGTCAAGGTAAGGAGGACCAGGACTTATCATTCGGGTCAAGATCTTGTAGAGGAACCACTCCAAGAGGGAGGCCACTTGGAAACGGACAAGTTCATCCAGAATTCCTATCCGTTTTTCTCTTATCAATTAGAGATGTCCTTTTAGTCACGTCACGTTCCATGTCCTTTCAAGACATGTCACGTTCCGCGTTCCTTCTGCCAGGTCACATGTACGTTCATTTACCTTACATACCCTCTCAGTTTGATTCGGGTATGTTTCTCTTTCAGTTACGTTATCTATAATTCGGGGACGAATTATTCTTTTTAGGGGGGAAGAGTTGTAAAACCCGCATGATTTTACCATGAATAGTAACCTTAAGATCGTACGTACTAGATTAAAACTTTCCTTTTATAGTACGATTACGTTTACGTGTTAGGATTTTACGTATTACGTACGTGTTAGAACACAATAAGTATTTATTACGCACGAACACGCAATAATTATTTAAACAATAATTAATCACGAACATGCGATCATGAACGTAATTAAATCACGAGCTAATATTAATTACGTATATATATTTATTACGAACATGAATAAATATATTAAGTCACGATCGATAACTAATTAAAACACGTAAATTACGAACACGAGAACACACGGGAACACACTATAATATTTAGACTCGGGAAATGTATGGGTTACCCCATGTGGGCCCCATACCACGAAATTAGGGAGGGAAGATGGGCTTAGCCCATCAATTTTCACTAAAAGGGGGTTAAGAGAAAAACACTACTCATTTTTTCACTTTACAGAGGATTTCACAAAAACCTAAAAAGTTCTCCTCCTCCTTCTTTTTCTCTTTTTGGCCGCCACCCTCAAACACACCAAAGGGGTGTGATTTGATCTTTGATCCTGGAATTATTACTAGTGTTCGTGTTTGTTCATCATTGTTTAGATCCACGCATTCGGTAATTCGTTTAAACCCTTTCTTTTGATTTAATCTTTTAAATAATTAAGAACATGATATGTTTTTCTTAAAAACCTAATTAAATCATAGATCTAACATGAAATTGGTTTTGGTATAAATCAAAAAGGGTGTTTTTAGGGGTGTTGTTCTTGGCCGACGCCTAAACCGAACCCGAGGGGGTCTCGGTTTGGCTATTTGACCACCACCGAGACCATATGGTCCCGGTTGGTTGGTGTGGGTCCCACGGCAGCAACAAGACAAGGGGAACCCCGATGTGGTTCGGGGTATGGTGTCGATTTCATGTCCGGTTCATGGTTCTTAAGCAAGATCCGGTTCACGGTGTATGTTAAGATTATTATTTTTTTTATAATCTTATGTTAAAATTAAATTAATAAACATGACATGATTAATTTAATAACATGACTTAGGTTATATTAATTATTAAAATCATGAAATTATTAACCTAAGTATTTTATATTTTAGACTTATAATTAATTAATTATTTAAAAACTATGGTTATAATTAATTAATTAAAATGACTTAGGTTATATTATTAATAAATAATAATACATGTTTTAACCTAAGTAGTTAACTTTATTTAATTAAAAACATGTTATACTTTAATTAAATATTTTAACCTATAGTTTATTTTAATTATATGAAATAATTAATAAACTATATATTATATCATATGACTTAGAAATAATCATGAAAACACTTAGGCTTATATACTTAGCTTATTTAACCAGCTTATTTCTATTTATGGAAACTTTCTATTTTTAGAAACTTATTTATTTCAGGCATCTAATCTCTTTATGGAAACTTATTTAATTAAGGCAGCTGATCTATTTATGGAAACTTTCTATTTTTAGAAACTTATCTATTTTAAGCAGTAATTCTATTTTTGGAAACTTTCTATTTTGGAAACATTCTATTTTTAGAAACTTTCTATTTTTGGAAACTTTCTATTTTTGGAAACTTTCTATTTTTGGAAACTTTCTATTTTTGGAAACTTTCTATTTTTGGAAACTTTCTATTTTAGGAAACCTGCTATTTTTTGAAAGTTACTTATTAATACAAAGTAAGTATAATAATACATGAAATACCAGAAGTACTTAATCAGAATAGACAGAATATAAGATAAACACAGTTTAAGGCTTTAAACAGTGAAACATGATATGAACATATAAAATAAGCTAAGACACGATATAAAACTAGTTACGTATTTAGTAGTCAGATACTTATTCACGTATGTATTCATGTAGCATTAGTGATACGGAAGTAGGATTCCTCTCAGTTCGTCTTCTTCGTTCACTGGACATAAGGTACGGATTCCCGTCCTTTCAGTATGGACATTCTTTCCTTATTAGGATTCCCCGTATGCAGCCAAATGTTTTCCCGTAGTATAAGTATGTGTTTGAATTGCTTATTTTTAATTTAGAATACCTATAGCCATATACATGCATGACCAGTTTCACCTAGTTATGGAGGTAGCATAACCATAACATTAGAGGCACTGATGTTATGACTTCACCACGGCGGAGTGATTGCTCATGGCGTCCCTTCAGCTTTTGGCCATTTATATTATATTTATCATGTGGGGCGTATGGGTGCATCCTAGTTACATGTTTTCAGTCAGGATTTCATGGTGAATGTGGTGTGTGCCTTGCATCCTTCACAAGGAGCTGATCCCTCATACCCAGAACCAGTATATTAAATTAGAGGCAGCCCCTCTAATTTGCATGATGAGGTCACCCCTCCAAGTATTCATGCACGGTGGATTTTCATGACCTATATTGGCTAATGGTAAAATATGTTAAACAGTTTTCATAAGATAAACATAAAGCTTTTCAAACTATAAAACCAGTTTTATGAACATGTTCCAGGTTTTCCAGGACTTATACATTTTCGCTGCTATTAAGTCTCTATTTATGTTTTAGTCACTTATACTATGTCTATATCCGTGCACTGAGCGTTTTGCTCAGCCGTTACTTTCCTTTCCATGTCCCAAAACGGCAGGTACCCTAGGAAAGACTCGAGCATTTGGAGGACGTGCATAGGATGGAAGCTTCTAGAGACTTCTTTTCCTTTTTGCCTTCATATACTCATGCTTGTTTAGTCTTTCATTCATTTCTTTTGCTTTATTATGTTTTGGGCTTATGTTTGGGAACCGATGTTTGATTCTTGTTATCCCTATGGTCATGTAATGTTTTAGACATTTATCCTTGAATGCTTTGATGACACGCCATAATTACGCGTGACATTCCATTATCAAAATGGGGTGTTACATTTATCTTATTCTATCAACCTGCAATCACATCAAAAACACAAAAACATACACTATACAATAAAAATTAGCATAAAAATTGTACAGCTATTACCTCCCTTAACACATGCAGCAGTTTATTGGTTGAGAAAACCAATATGTGTCACCAAGAATTCAAATCTCTTTGCATCAAATGCCTTGGTCAACAAATCAGCTACATTGTTGTCTGTATGAATCTTCAAGAGTTAAATAAGCTTCTTGTCATAGGAATCTCTTATGAAGTGATGTCTTATTTCAATATGCTTGGTCTTGGAGTGAAAGACTGGATTCTTGACAATGCATATAGTACTTTCATTATCAATGTAGATCTTAGGGTTCATGAAGTTGAAGCCATAATCTAACAACTACTTTTGAATCCAAAGTACTTCTTACACTGCCATGATATGAGTCTTTCGCCTAGGAATTGACAACCTCCTGTTGTGGATTTCCTATCATGATTAGCTCTAGCATAATCACTGTCTGAGTAAGCTTCCAAATCAAAGGTTTAATCTCTAGGATACCATAATTCTAAATTAGGCTGAATTTTAAGATACTTAAAAATCCTCTTTACAGCATGTAGATGTGACACCTTTGGATTAACTTGGAACCATGAACAGGCACACACAACAAACATAATATCTGGTCTTGAAGCAGTAAGATACATCAATGAAACAATCATTGACCTGTATAGATGAATATCAACATTTTCACCAAGTTCATCTTTTGATAAAGACTTCTTAGCTTCAAAAGGTGTGCTTGTACTCCTTATATCCATACATGAAAACTTCTTTAAGATTTCAGCAACATATTTATCTTGGCTGATAAATATTCCATCTTTTCTCTGTTTGACTTGTAGTCCCAAAAATAAAGTAAGTTATCCCATAGAACTCATCTGAAATCTTCCTTTCATCAAAGCCTGAAACTCTTCACACCATGATTTCTTGGTTGAACCAAAAATAATGTCATCAACATAGAATTGTATAAGAATAATATCCTTAGCATTATTTTTTATGAATAAAGTTTTGTCAATGGTTCCTCTCCTATATCCATGTTCTAACAGAAAATTAGATAAAGTTACATACCAAGCCTTTGGAGCTTGATGTAGACTATAAAGTGCTTTTTTAACTTTGTAGACTCTGTTGGGGAATTTAGGATCTACAAAACCTGTAGTTTGGGAAACACATACCTCCTCTGAAATAGTATAATAAAGAAAGCCACTTTTCACATCCATATGATAGACTATAAAACCCATATATGATGCAAAGGCCAAAAATAACCTAATAGCTTCTATTCTTGCCATTGGTGCAAAAACCTCATCATAGTCTATCCCTTCTTCCTGTCTATAGCCTTGAGCAACAAGCCTTGCCTTGTTCCTCACAACAAATCCTCTTTCATCCTTCTTGTTTCTAAAAACCCATCTAGTACCAATAACCCTTTTACCCGAGGGAAGATCCACAAGAATCCAAACCTTTTGTATCTAAAATTGTGTTAATTCTTCTTGCATGGCAACTACCAAACTTTCTTCATCAAGAGCTTGAGAAATGTTCTTGGGCTCTTGTAACACCCTACTTTGGTAAGTGGACCGTTACACGTAATTATGGCGTGTCATTAAAGCATGCAAGGTAATATGTAGTAAAACATACATGACCATAGGGAAAACCGGAATCAAACATCGGTTCCCAACATAAGCCCAAAACATAAATAACGTAAATGAAGTGAAGAAAGACTAAACAAGCATAAGTATATGGGCGAAAAGGAGAAGAATTACATGGCAGCTTCCATCCTATGCACGCCCTCCATAAGCTCAAGTCTGTCCTTAGGTACATGCCGTTTTGGGACATGGAAAGGAAAGTAACGGCCGAGAAATACGCTCAGTGAACGGATATATGACATAATATGAATGGCTGAAACATAAATAAGACTAATAGGAGCGGAAAAGTATAAGTCTTGGAAAACCTGGAACATGTTCATAAAACTGGTTTTATAGTTTAAAAAGACTTATATTTTTATATGAAAGCTTTATTTATTAGCCAATAGCCTATATAGGTCATGAGGTTCCACCGTGCATGAATACTTGGAGGGGAAACCTCGTCATGCAATTAGAGGCGTTGCCTCTAATTAAGTAGTCTGGGTAGGAGGGATCAACTCCTAGTGAAGGATGCAAGGGACACATCACATTCACTCTAATAATACTAGTATACATGTAACTAGGATGCACCCATACGCCACACATGATAATATAATATAATGGACAAAGCTGAAAAGGGACGCCACGAGCAATCACTTCGCCGTGGGGAAGTCATAACACTGGTGCCTCCAGTGTTATGGTTATGGTACCTCCATAACTAGGTGATACTGGTCATGCATATATATGGATTAGGCTCTTAAACCAACATAAGTATCAAACATTTAAAACAAATACTGGGAAAACAGTTGGCTGTAAACGGGGAAATCCTAATAAGGAAAGAATGTCCATACTAAAGGACTTGAAATCCGTACCTCGTGTCCAGTGAACGGAAAAAGACAAACGAAAGGAAGTCATACTCCTATCTCACTAATGCTACATAAATAGGGGACATGTATAAGTATTCTGATTACTGCGTATGTAACCGTTTTATATCGTGTCTTAGCTTGTTTTATATGTTCATGCCTTGCTTTACTGATTTTAAGGTTATGTTGTGTTTATCATGTATTATGTATATTCTGATTAAGTATTACTTGTATTTATTGTATTATTATACTTGTTGTGTAATAATAAGTAACTTTATAAAAAGTGCAGGTTTCCTAAAATAGAAAGTTTCAAAAATAGAAGGTTTCCAAAAATAGATAAGTTTCTAAAAATAGAAAGTTTCCAAAAATAGTAAGTTTCCTGAATTAGAAAGTTCCATATTTAGAATTAAGCTGAATTAATAAGATAATAATATAAGCTTAAGTTTACTAGTTAAATATCATAAGTCATGTGATTTTAGTATAGTTTGTTAATAATAACGTGTTAATTAAATAAACTATAGGTTATACGATTTAATTAAATATAAGCATGATCTAATTAAATTAAGGTATATAAAATACTTAGGTTAAAACATGTATTAATATTATATTAATTATAACTTAAGTCATGTTTATTAATTAATTATATTCAATGTCTTAATATCAATTAATAGTATAGTCTAAATTAAATAATTAAATACTTAGGTTAAAACATGTATTATTTACTAAATAATAAACCTAAGTCTATGATTTAATTAAATTAATTAAATGTCATGTTTAATGATAGGTGTGAAAACACCCATCCTTTTACCACTTATTTCTTGCTAAAACGAGACCAAAACACGTATTTAATGTCATTTGTTTGGAATTATGCGTGTTTGTGTGTTTGTTGTGTTTTCAAAGCCAATCGGATAAATATTGAAGAAAACATGGGATTGCACGGGTTTTATCGAAGAAAAAGACGAAAAGACGAAGTCTATATTCAAAGAGATGCAAAAGATTTGAAGTCAATGGGCCTATTTGAAGATTTATCGAAGAAAAGGACCAAAGATGGAAGATTTACATATGTCGAAGAACTCAAGTCTATTAAATGAAGAAATTAAAAGACGAGTTGAATTTATTCGTCGACAAATCCCGAATCGAAATCGAAAACGTCAACTTTTCTGAAAAGACGAGAAGACAAAAAGAAAGGGAGAAAGCCCACTCACCAAACCAAGCCAAGCCCTATAAATACCCTTCCCATTCACATTTTCAAGACTAGTTTTTTCTTTCTGTTATTTCTTTCCTAGTTCGTAGGACACCAACTCCATTAAGGGGATTGGTGGTTTTATTTTCTTTGATTCCTCCACAATCTTGTAAGTTTAATCTTTCCATTTGTTTGTTTGAATCTTAATCCTTAATACAAGTTTCTATTTCATCTTGTTCTTCCTTTTCTTATTGATTCAAGGTTCTAAGGTTTTTATTTTATTGGTTTTGATCTTCAAAAGTAAGTGGGTTTTATGTTTTTGTTGTTTTGGATTGATGTTTATCATTAGTAAATGATTGTGGTTAAATTGGTTTTAGTTTTGGTTAAAAACTTAGTGGATTTTGGTTAAATTCGTGATCAAGTTTTTCCCCTGTTCTTCGTTCTCCTTACTGTTTCAAATCCCCAGATTCCGAATGAACTAATCATTCCGAATCAAGGATTTGAACATATTATTCCGAACCAAAGGATTGTAGTGAAAATATTCCGGATGAAGGGTTATTGTTAATTTTATTCCGGATGAATAAATATTCCGAATGAGTATTGTTTGTTTAAAATATTCTGAGTCAGTGTCATTCCGAATAAACAGATGTTCCGAATGAGTACTTTGTTTTCAATTATTCCGAGTCAGTAACATTCCGAATAAATAGATATTCCGAATCAAGACCTTTCTTTTAATTGTTCCGAATGAAGCAAATGTTCCGAGTCAAGTAATATATTCCGAATAAACGATTTATTTCGGATCAGTGATTTGTTTCGAATAAGCCAATATTCTGAATGAGTCATTTTTATTCCGAGCCAAGTCATCTTTCTGAATGAAGCTTTTTGCAAAATGTTCTGAATCAGCATTTTTGTTTAAATATTCCGAATAAAGGAATGTTCCGAATGAACCCTTCTGTTTTAGATATTCCGAATAAAGGTATTTCCGAGTCAAGCTAAAATATTCCGAATCAAGCTTTGTTTTTATTTATTCCGCATGAGCACATTATTCCGGATCAAAGGTTATTCCGGATGAAGCCATTGTTCCGCATGAACCAATATTCCGCATGAAGAGTAATATTCCGAATGAAGCCACACAATTCCGGATGAAGGTTTTTGTCTAATATATTCTAAATAAAGGTTACATTCCGAATCAGTGATTTTTCTGAGTTAAGGTATTTTACTGTTTAATTTTAAATTCAAGTTTTATTTTCAGTATTGCCTTTAGTTTAATTTTATTACTTCTTGCATTTATCTCTTAAGTAGATATAGATCAAAAGCTCCCCCTTTTAGTTACCAAGTACAACATTTCCACTTTGAACCGTGATCGATTCGAGAAGTTACCGAGAACGAAACAACGACAAACATAATTGGGTACGAGCAACGCAAAGAAAGATCTTGCAACAAACCTTTTTATTAACTAATTAAAAATCAGTTATTAAAATGGCGCCGCTGCCGGCTCTTTTCGTAAGGATCAACGGTTTCTTGTGAGAAAAATTGGATTTTGGGATCCGTTCTTTCGGGAACGTTATTTTCAAGTACAAAAATTTTCAAAAACCCATAAAAATATAAAATTTTCAAAAATACAAAAAAATTAAAAAACCTATAAAAACCAAAAATATTTTCTCTTGCATTTTCTTTTTAGTGTATGCGTACTCGATCAACGTCTTATTCCGAGCCCGAGACTCTCAAAGATTTAGACATGGCCGGTGTACACAACAACAATAATAATCCACCTCACCCCAACATGAATAATCCACCCCTACCCGACCTACGAACCATGGAGGAGCTATGCCAACCTACGATGAACGGACGTGGAGGCCCGATTGCACCGATGCAAACCACGGCTCAGGAGTTTTCGTTGAAGCATCACATGATCCAACAAGTGCAAACTAATCCATTTCGTGGAATTCCGGATGATGATGCCAACAAACACCTCGACAAATTCATTACCATCACCCAAAGCATGAAGTCACCCGGTGTTTTATGGATGAACTTCGCCTTCAACTATTTCCCCACTCGCTTTCTCACCATGCCGAAAAATGGTTTGACCGTCTCCCAAAGAATTCTATTATACTTGGGACGACATGACTCAACGCTTTTTGTCGCGCTACTTCCCACCATCCATGGTCATGAGCCTTCGTAACCAAATTAGTGGATTCATGCAAGACAATGATGAATCGCTCTTTGATGCTTGGGAACGATACAATGATTTGATCGACCGTTGTCCAAACCACAACATGCTCCCCGTCACTCTCATTGATACTTTCTACAATGGTCTCACTTTTCGTGATCGTGACACGATCAACGCCGCCGCCGGTGGTACTTTTATGAAAAGGAGACCGGAGGAGTGTAGAGAGTTGATTGAAAACATGACTACTCACCACAGGAATTGGGATTCATCCGCATCCTCAAGATCTAATCCGAGAGTCAATGTTTCATCTACTTCTTCCACCATCGACATGTCCGCCATGGAACGTGCTATTCTTGAAATTAGCAAAAGTATGCAAATTTTGGCTACTAACCAAACTCAACAAGCTAAAGCCGTTGCTATTTCTTGTGACACATGTGGTGGTCCTCATTCCTACAATGATTGTCCTTCTACTCAATGCAATTTTTGTGAAAACGTTAACGCGACATACGGTACTTATCCCACAGGAGGCTATCAAGCTCGTCCTAAAGGAGACCGTAGCTTGCAAAGTTATCGTTCAAAAAACTATCTTGCACCACCCGGTTTTACTCATCCAAACCAAAACCAACAACAAAGCTATAACCGAAATAACCAATCCCAACCTCGTGCTAACAATCAATATCAATCTCAAAGAAACCCATACCCACCTCAAGGAAATTCTCAAGCTTACCAAGCTCCACCTCTCAATCAACCGATGGCATTGAATCAAGACATCGAGACGTTCATGAGGACTAATAGAGAGATGGTGACGAATCTTCAGAGTCAATTCATCAACTTTAAGGGAGAAATGGCGAAACAAGGGAGCGATATTCGAGCCGAGCTAAGGAATGACATGGCGAAACAAAGCAATGATATTCGTGCAGACATGAGAGACTCTTTCAGCACTCAAGCGGATAACATACGTGATATGATCGGTTCGCTCTTCCAAGGTAATCAACCCTCTTCTTCGGGTACTCTTCCAAGTAACACCGTTGCGAATCCAAGAGGGGAGATGAAAGCAATCACCACTCGTAGTGGAAAAGGTTATACGAAACCCGAGCTTCCTACACCTCCACCCGTGATTGTGAACAAGGAAAAAGAGCAACTTTCCTCACCTCCTCTGCCTTCTACCCCCATTCCCCCACCACCCGCGGTTGTGAGTGATCCTACTCCCCTAAAGCCTTCCTCTTCATCCGATATACCTTATCCTTCAAGGTTGAGGAAAGAGAAGCAAAAGAGCAAGGATGATATTCAAGTTTCAAACTTTCTCAAAATGTTTAAACAATTGAATTTTAACATCTCCTTTGCCGAGGCTCTCGCTCACATGCCTAAATACGCGAAGATGTTTAAAGATCTTCTAAGTGACAAGGAGAAGCTTCTTGACGTTGCTCAGACCCAACTTAATGAGAATCGCTCCGCGGTTCTCTTAAGGAAATTGCCCACCAAACTTGGTGATCCGGGTCGCTTCTTAATTCCTTGCAACTTCCCGGGAGTAGAGAATTGCATGGCCCTAGCCGATCTAGGTGCCAGTATAAACTTAATGCCTTTAAGTGTTTGGAAGCAATTATCTCTCCCCGAGCTAGTCCCCACCAAAATGACTTTGGAATTAGCTAACCGTACGGTTGCTTATCCAGTGGGGATAGCCGAAGACGTCTTCGTTGGCGTTGACAAATTCACCTTCCCGGCGGATTTTGTTGTCGTTGACTACGAGATGGATCCTCGTATTCCATTAATCGCTGGACGTCCCTTCTTGAGGACTGGTCGCACTCTCATTGATGTAGCCGCGGGCGAAATAATCATGAGAGTTGGTGACGATCAAATTGTCTTCAACATGGGTAAGATTTCTAAGCAACCTTATTCGTATGAGAGTGTTAATGCTATTGATGTTCTCGATGAGGCTTGTAAAGAACACTTTCATGATGCTTGCAAAAGTAATCTCTCTTCTCTACCCAATGTTGAGACCGTTGCCTCAATTGCTCCATCATTGACTCCTTTTGGAGAAAGTGGCTTTCTTTTGGATGAATTTGAAGCTAGCTTGGGTCCACTTGATCTTTAGTATGATGATTCTCCCACCGATTGGGAAGAAGACATTCGTACAATTGAGAAACTTCTCAATGAAGACCCGTTTTCTCCTCCTTCTCCTAAAGAGGTGACTAATGATGATCCATCGTTAGTTACACCATCTATTGAGGATCCTCCCACTCTTGAGCTTAAGGACTTACCTCCCCATCTCGAGTATGTTTTCTTAGAAGGCATTGATCAACTTCCCGTTATCATTGCTAAGGATTAAAAAGCCGATGAGAAAACTCGTCTCATTGAAGTTCTCAAGAAACATAAAAGTGCTATCGCTTGAAAAATCTCTGATATTCGCGGAATTGATCCTCACTTTTGCACACATAAAATTCCCATGGAGGACGACTTTAAGCCCACAACGAAGGGTGAATCCTAAAATCCATGACGTTATCAAAAAAGAGGTTATCAAACTTCTTGATGCGGGCATGATTTACCCTATTTCGGATTCACCATGGGTTAGTCCAGTCCATTGTGTACCTAAGAAAGGCGGAATCACTGTTGTGCCCAATGGAAACAACGAGTTGATTCCTACACGTCTCGTTACTAGGTGGAGAGTTTGTAGAGACTATCGCAAACTCAATGATGCCACGAGAAAGGATCATTTCCCTCTTCCTTTTATGGACCAAATGCTTGAACGTTTAGCGGGTAATGAATATTAATGCTTTCTAGATGGTTTCTCGGGTTATTTCCAAATACCCATCGATCCCCAAGATCAAGAGAAGACAACATTCACTTGTCCCTATGGCACATTTGCTTACAAATGAATGCCTTTTGGCTTATGCAATGCCCCCGGGACTTTCCAAAGATGCATGTTGGCTATCTTCCATGACATGGTTGAGCAAACCATGGAAGTCTTCATGGATGATTTCTCGGTCTTTGGGGATTCCTTCTCTTCTTGCCTTGCCAATTTAGAACGTATGCTTAAGCGGTGCGAAGACACTCGCCTTGTTCTCAATTGGGAAAAATGCCATTTTATGGTAAAAGAAGGCATTGTGCTAGGACACAAATCTCAAAAGCCGGTCTTGAAGTGGACCGTGCTAAAGTGGATGTCATAGCCAAATTACCTCCACCTTCAACCGTGAAGGGTGTGAAAAGTTTTCTTGGTCATGCGGGCTTCTACCGTCGATTTATCAAAGATTTTTCTAAAATCGCTCGCCCGATGACCCACCTCTTGGAAAAGATACTCCTTTTATCTTTTCCAAAGAGTGTATTGAAGCCTTCAACCTTCTTAAGGATAAGCTAACTAAGGCACCGGTCTTAGTTACCCCTAATTGGGAGCTACCCTTGAGTTGATGTGCGATGCTAGCGACTTTCCTATTGGAGCAGTTTTGGGACAAATAGTGAATAAACACTTCCAACCAATCCATTATGCTGGCAAGATAATGACGGGGGCTCATTTGCATTGTACGACAGCCGAAAAAGAGCATTTAGCTGTTGTCTATGCTTTTGAAAAATTTCGACCCTATCTTGTTTTATCCACCACCATCGTATATACGGACCATTCCGCGTTGAAGTACTTGATGACTAAGCACGACTCTAAGCCAAGACTTCTTCGCTGGGTTTTACTCCTTCAAGAATTCAACATTGAAATTCGTGACAAGAAGGGAGCCGAAAACCTAGCCGCGGATCATCTAAGTAGACTTGAGGATCCATATCAAGGGGATCATCCGAACAAAGAGATCAATGACTCTTTTCCCCTTGAGACCTTACTGTCTATTTGTGCCAATCTTGATGACACCCCATGGTTTGCCGACATTGCAAACTACTTAGCGGGTGGTGTTCTCATCAAAGGGTTAACATCCCAACAAAAGAAAAAGTTCTTGAATGATGTTAAGACTTACTTTTAGGATGACCCTTTTCTCTTCAAACAATGCGCTGATTTGATTATTCGTCGATGTGTTGACGGACGGGCAGCTTTAGACATTCTCGAGGCTTGCCACAAAGGACCCACCGTTGGTCACTTTAGTCCCAACTACACCGCCAAAAAAGTGTTTGACTCGGGATTCTATTGGCCCACCATTTATCGTGACGCTCACGCAATGGTTAAAAACTGTGATGATTGCCAAAGACAAGGCAAGATCACACATAAAGATGTGATGCCTCAAAATTTCATACAAGAATGTGAAATCTTTGATGTATGGGGCATCGACTTTATGGGGCCATTCCCTTCTTATAAAGGAAACAAATATATCCTTGTCGCCTTTGACTAAGTTTCTAAATGGGTTGAAGCCAAAGCTTTACCCACTAACGACGCAAGGGTGGTTTATAATTTCTTGAAACAACTGTTTGCTCGATTCGGTGTTCCTCGTGCTATAATCAGTGACCGCGGGACTCATTTTTGCAATGATCAATTTGCAAGAGTCATGTTAAGTATGGTGTCAACCACCGTCTTTACACCGCTTACCATCCTCAAACCAACGGTCAGGCCGAGATATCCAACCGTGGATTGAAGCGAATTTTGGAACGTACTGTGGGAGAGCATCGTGCCTCGTGGGCCGATAAACTTGATGATGCTCTGTGGTCTTTCCGTACCGCATATAAGACCCCGATTGGTTGTACACCTTATCGTCTTGTGTACGGGAAAGCATGCCACCTCCCTATCGAGCTGGAACATAAGGCATACTGGGCCTTGAAGTGGGCTAACTTCGACATCAACAAAGCCGGTGATCTTCGCAAGATTCAACTCAACGAGCTACATGAATTGAGGAATGAAGCTTACGAGAACTCATTGATCTACAAGGAGAAGACCAAGATTATCCACGATGCTAGAATTAAAAACCGAGAGTTCCACGTTGGTGATCAAGTCTTACTTTTTAACTCTCGGTTGAAGATCTTCTCGGGCAAGTTCAAGAGCCGCTGGTCTGGTCCATTCACCATCGCCAATGTCTTTCCCTATGGCACCATTGAGCTTTCTCAGCCAAATGGGCCCAATTTTAAGGTGAATGGCCAGCGTTTGAAGTTGTACTTTGGTGAGGACATCTCTCATGAGATGATTCCATCCCTCACCACGTTTCCCATGAATTAGTTCGGGACCGAGTCAGGCTCGTGACTCGGTTAACAAAAACAAGCGTTCCTCGGGAGGCAACCCGAGTATCTATCCCCCTTTCCCGTTTTTCATCCTAAGTGTAGGGGGAGCTATCTAGGTTGCTTGTGTTTGTATGGTGATGTGATTACAGGGATAAGTGCACTCTTGGAATCTTTGAAGAACCGTGCTCCCATGTTATGCGCAAATCCGGTTCTATCTCTCAACTATCGTGATTCAATCTTCTTCATACTCACATTTGAAATTGATCACTTTAGTTGTCTCCTCCTTAACTTGATTTAACCAACGTGCACAATGTCATAAGTGTAGGGGAGACTTCTCCCACATGCTTAAACATTGAGGACAATGTTTATATTAAGTGTAGGGGAGACTTCTATCGAAGTTTTAAGTGTACTTTTCCATTAAAGGGCCTTCATTTAACCGGAAACTTCAATTTTTCGACATTTTTAAAAAATTTTAATCTATTTTGGCCTAGTTGTATAGTTGTATTTTCCTTTATTATGATTATTTTCTTTCCTTGCTAGAATAAAATTTTAATAAAGTGGTTTTAAATTTTTCAGTCGTGAATATTTTGACTCAACCCGAGTTTACTTATCTAAGTTTACTCTAGCTAGTATCCTTAACGTGTTTAAGTCAAGTTTTGCTAGGCTTTTATATAGGGAACTTTAAAACGCGAAAGTCTTAACTCTCACGGGTTAAGAACAAGAACTTTTCGCAAGTTCCTATTATTGATCCTAGAGAGTCTTTTATCAAGGGAGCTTTAAAACGCAAATTCTAAACTTGAAAAAGTCTAAGAGTTTGCAAGATCCTACAGATGACTCGAAAACCCAAAGCTGTGATTTAATTGGCTAAGCATCCACGAGTCTCATTCCTTGAGATTTTAAATTGTGGAGAACGAGAGATGATAGAGTCAATTATAAGTTTGGTATTCTTTTATGAATTTATGTGAGTTGATTATAAGCCTATTCTCCCATCGCTTGCTAATAAATTTATCTGCAATAAATAAGGTTGTACGATTTGAAAATTTACTTAGCTTCTATCCCAAGATCGTTTAAAAGTTGCTCGGTATTAATTAGAGTTCATAGCCAAGGCATAACTTATTGAAGCGGGATGCGAAGATTGGCGAGTCTGAAAAGGTCCTAACAAGACATGAGGGCTACATTTTTTTGCTAAAGATCCAAAAGTGATGTGAAGAATCATTTATCGAAAATCAATATGAAGGATCGAGACACACGACGAAAAGCAAGAACTCCCCAAAAGATCATGGAGAAATCTATCCGAAAAGACCCTAGCAAGGTATGAGGATAAATAGATCCAAGTCCTAAAAGGAGGCGGATCGTTGTATATCAAAGTCCAAAATAAAGATTGGAGAAAAATGAAAGAAGTCGTGGTCCAAAGATGAAGAATCTCTCAAAACTTCAAGTGAAGAAATTCCTATTATGAAGAGAAGACCATAATTTCAAGAACGTCTCTCAAAGATTCGAAGTATGAAGTCGTTGCCAAATATCGGTCCGAGAAAGGTCTCAAATCGTGAAACGAGTTATGCCAAGATATGAACTTTATGAGGTCCCGAGAAGCAGTTTTAAAAGATTTTGTCCTTTAGCTAACTATTGATCAAATCGTCCCACTTTGTTTTCAGCCTAAATAACTATTGAAATAAGTCAAACAATGCATCCTCGTGATCATTCAAGACAACAATAAAATATAAGAGATACACCTAGGAATAAGGGAGTCTAAGTGTATAATTTGGCCACATGAGTTCGTGTTAGTTTGCTAACTTATAATAACAATGATCTCGTTTTTAAGCTTGGTATGGGGAACGTGAAACTTGAGAATGATGAACATTCATGACAATCTAAAACCCCAATCTAAGTCTTTAAATGCTTTACTTGTTTTGTTCTTTTGGTTTCCTTAGTGTTTAGAATTTAATAAAGGCCAAGGTGGGTTATTTATGATGAGAAATGTAAACCGTGCTTTAAATTATAGCATTGCATGAGGGCATGGCAATGGTTAAGTGTAGGGGATTTGATAGGTGTGAAAACACCCATCCTTTTACCACTTATTTCTTGCTAAAACGAGACCAAAACGCGTATTTAATGTCATTTGTTTGGAATTATGCGTGGTTTGTGTGTTTGTTGTGTTTTCAGAGCCAACCGGATAAATATTGAAGACAACATGGGATTGCACGAGTTTTATCGAAGAAAAAGGCGAAAAGACGAAGTCTATATTCCAAGAGATGCAAAAGATTTGAAGTCAATGGGCTTATTTGAAGATTTATCGAAGAAAATGACCAAAGATGGAAGATTTACATATGTCAAAGAACTCAAGTCTATTAAATGAAGAAATTAAAAGACGAGTTGAATTTATTCGTCGACAAATCCCGAATCGAAATCGAAAACGTCAACTTTTCTGAAAAGACGAGAAGACAAAAAGAAAGGGAGAAAGCCCACTCACCAAACCAAGCCAAGCCCTATAAATACCCTTCCCATTCACATTTTCAAGACTAGTTTTTTCTTTCTGTTATTTCTTTCCTAGTTCGTAGGACACCAACTCCATTAAGGGGATTGGTGGTTTTTATTTTCTTTGATTCCTCCACAATCTTGTAAGTTTAATCTTTCCATTTGTTTATTTGAACCTTAATCCTTAATGCAAGTTTCTATTTCATCTTGTTCTTCCTTTTCTTATTGATTCAAGGTTCTAAGGTTTTTATTTTATTGGTTTTGATCTTCAAAAGTAAGTGGGTTTTATGTTTTTGTTGTTTTAGATTGATGTTTATCATTAGTAAATGATTAGTGGTTAAATTGGTTTAAGTTTTGGTTAAAAACTTAGTGGATTTTGGTTAAATTCGTGATCAAGTTTTTTCCCTGTTCTTCGTTCTCCTTACTGTTTCAAATCCCCAGATTCCGAATGAACTAATCATTCCGAATCAAGGATTTGAACATATTATTCCGAACCAAAGGATTGTAGTGAAAATATTCCGGATGAAGGGTTATTGTTAATTTTATTCCGGATGAATAAATATTCCGAATGAGTATTGTTTGTTTAAAATATTCCGAGTCAGTGTCATTCTGAATAAACAGATGTTCCGAATGAGTACTTAGTTTTCGATTATTCCGAGTCAGTAACATTCCGAATAAATAGATATTCCGAATCAAGCCCTTTCTTTTAATTGTTTCGAATGAAGCAAATGTTCCGAGTCAAGTAATATATTCCGAATAAAAAATTTATTCCGGATCAGTGATTTGTTCCGAATAAGCCAATATTCCGAATGAGTCATTTTTATTCCGAGCCAAGTCATCTTTCCGAATGAAGCTTTTTGCAAAATGTTCCGAATCAGCATTTTTGTTTAAATATTCCGAATAAAGGAATGTTCCGAATGAACCCTTCTGTTTTAGATATTCCGAATAAAGGTTTTTCCGAGTCAAGCTAAAATATTCCGAATAAAGCTTTGTTTTTATTTATTCCGCATGTGCACATTATTCCGGATCAAAGGTTATTCCAGATGAAGCCATTGTTCCGCATGAACCAATATTCCGCATGAAGAGTAATATTCCGAATGAAGCAAGACAATTCCGGATGAAGGTTTTTGTCTAATATATTCCGAATAAAGGTTACATTCTGAATCAGTAATTTTTCTGAGTTAAGGTATTTTACTGTTTAATTTTAAATTCAAGTTTTATTTTCAGTATTGCCTTTAGTTTAATTTTATTACTTCTTGCATTTATCTCTTAAGTAGATATAGATCAAAAGCTCCCCCTTTTAGTTACCAAGTACAACATTTCCACTCTGAACCGTGATCGATTCGAGAAGATACCGAGAACGAAACAATGACAAACATAATTAGGTACGAGCAACGCAAAGAAAGATCTTGCAACAAACCTTTTTATTAACGAATTAAAAATCAGTTATTATTTAATTAATTTAATATCTTGTTAAAATAAATACTTGAAAAATAAAAATACTTGTACTTATTCTAGTCATGAACTGGACTCATGTATTTAGTTTAGACATGCCGTGAACCGGACCCGGAACCCCTTGAACTGGTCCGAAACAAACACCCCATTAACAGTGGTAAACCGGCTTGGCCGGTTGCCACTGTTTTTGTTAATCTGCCACCGGGTTAAGCCGGTGGTCTTGCCTCGGCTAACCGCTGCCCAACAGCGGGTTCCCACCGGTTGTGTGCCGGTGGTTGCCATTGCTGCACTGCGTTCCCCCTGCTTGACCCACGACTGCCATCGGCTGTGTGCTGATGGTGGTGGCTGTTGGTTGTTGTGACCCAAACAAACCATAAGGACACCCTGACTCATGTCGGGGTCCCTTGTACCCTGTTGACAAACCACAACCAACCACACCGAGACATAAGTCTCGGTTGGTGGTGCGAACCAAAGACGCCGAGAGCCATGGGCTCTCGGTTTGGGTGTCGGTCGAGCAAAACAAAACCCAAAACACCTTTTAATTTCCCCCACCATGATTTATAACATGTTTTTAATCTTGTTTTTAATAACCCATGATCAAAGGTTCATAATTAAATAAAAAAGAAAAAGAAAGGTTTTTACGGATTACCAAACGCATGGAACAAAAGGAGAACGATCCCACGAACACAATGCTTGAATAAGTTAACACAAAATCAAATCAAACACCCTCCTTGGTGTTGTGTTGCCGACGGCCAAAGAGAAAGAAAAAGGGAGCTAGGGTTTTTAATATTTTGTGAAAACTCTGAGAATGAATATTGTGTTTCCCCTTATTTGTTATTTGGTAAAAATCAAATGGGCTGGGCCCCTGTCTCTCTTTGGTGCCGCGGCTTGTAGGGCCCACAAGGGAAACCCGAAGTTTTCCCGTGTTCTAAATTACATGTTCGTATGTTCGTATATTCGTGTTATAATTGTTCGTGTTATATTTAAATACTTGTACATAACGATATTAATCGCATAATATAAATTAATTACGTAATTACGTGTTCGTGATATTTTTAAATACTTGTACATAACGATATTAATCATATGATATAAATTAAGTATGTAATTACGTGTTCATGATATGTACGTTCATGATTTCATGTTCGTGATTATAATTATTAGCATCGTGTATTATCACGTAGTTAATACTTAACGTGTAATAATACGTACATAACTTCTGAAATTACTAATCGTGACACGTGATCATGCTATAAAAGGAAAGCTTTAATATGTACGTACGTTTACTAAGTGTACTGTTCATGGTAAAAGCATGCGAGTTTTACAACTCCTCCCCCCTAAAAAGAATAATTCGTCCCTGAATTATAGATAAAATAAACTGGAAGAACTTGAACGCGACATGATTGACAAGGACATGGAACGTGACGTGCCTGAAAAGAACATAACTGGATTATGGAATGATGAGAGGATAAGATCCGTATGTACTTGTCCGTTTCCATGTGGCTTCCCTCTCAGAACGGTTCCTCCACAAGATCTTGACACAAATGATAAATCTTGGTCCTCCTGGCCTTGACTTGAAAATACGTAAAATTTCATGGTTATGAACGTAAGATAGATCCCCTGACTTTGATCGAGGGGATAAGAATTAACGTGTAAGGGTAACTGAAACGTTATGATGCAAAATAACCTAAACTAACTGATAATAGTAACGTCTTAGCAATTATGCGCGAGACATACTGAAACGTAGTACGTGAACAATTGTGAACGTGATACGTGAACAATTGTGAACGTGATACGTGGAGATATGGTGAGTGTAATATGAGAAAACATATAGTGATCAATGATACGTGTAACATATCATGAACGTGATATGAGAAACGTGGAATGAACATGACATGTGAAACATATCGTGAACATGGAATACGGCGGCGGTAACGCCAAATGCTATAAGGTGATACGTGGAATGTCACGTGAAACGTCTGTCTGGGGATAGAGTTATACTAAACTTGAGTCTGGTCTCTCAAGTTCTTGTAAAACTTCCCAGAATGAAAATGAACGTAAAATCGTAAGCCAGGATACGGTCATGAATGTGAATAGCGTCATGAACGTGAGTGTGAAAGCAAGTCGTAAAATTAGAACGATGACGTGAACGTTAATGAGGAGCAGCAATGTGAACCTTTGTCTGTACCGATAGCTGAGGGATTACCAAGTGATCGGATGAGCCTTGGCTGGAACTTGTCCGATCAATCTGTTGGCTCTGAAATCCTTGCCGATGTAAAGATTCTGCAGAGTTGGTCAAACTGTTGACAATAACCCAGATAGCATCATGCTTCTTTTGAGTTTGCGTTAATCTGGTAACCAAAATCCATGGAGATCTTTTCCCATTTTTGTTCATAATTTCTGATGGTGGAAAAACATCTCAGTCTGTTGGTGTTCTATCTTAGCCTGTTGGTATGACAGGTACTTAGATATGAACGTAAATGTATCATGCTTCATAGAAACTGGATACGTAGAAGTTTGCAAAACTATGAGTCTCCTAAATTAGACTTTTCTTAGCGTAGGATTTTCTTGGAACACCTAACGTAGTGTAGGGTTCTCACCTTTACGCATAAGCTGAGTCATGGTAAGATTAACCGTGCGAATCCATGTGATTCAGCGTGTCACTGTAATCAACCAGAATTTATATTAGAAAATTTTAAGGTGAAATTTCTCCTGTCGTAGAATTTGCAACATAGTGCAATTATGGTCTTCCTGCTCTTCTCTAGACTTTGAGAAAATCAGGTTTCCTCGATAAAAACACTGATGAATTTGTTTATGAGTTCATAGAAACTCATTTTATTAAGTCCATAATGCTGCTGGAGCATTTATGAGACTAATACTAAATCATGAATCTAGCATGACCGAGTCGTGTACGAATAGTAGTCATGGAAATGTCCTGCTCTTTCACTCATCACTGTTGGCAGCATGATCATGAATCCGATCTTGGAAAAGTTCTTAACACTCTAAAGTCGATTGGACATGTTGTCAATATGTGGAGGAGAATAACGGTTATTAATGGTGATTTGTTTAAATCGACGGTAGTCGACACATAATCTCATGTTACCGTCCTTCTCCTTGAAGGTTCTTCTGGAATGTATGGGAAGATTTTGGAATAATCGGATGGTTATGCGTAAAAGGAACTTCAGTGGTCGTGTCTTAACTGACAGCTAGAAAATTTTAGCAGCTATGGCTAACAAAGCACGTGCTTGTTAAGCATAAATAAATTGTACATATTTTCCTGATAGAAAACCATGCTGAATGTATTCAGGAGCATGAACATTACTATATATAATCATGAATCATAGCATGGTGTGTTGTTTGTAGTTAATAATTAGGATTAAATTCAACTCGCATCTGTCCGAGGTAAGTTCGTTAGCAGATTGGTTCTTATCATTAGAATGGAGGAAAACCTTCGTATATATGGGTGATACGAATGGCGTCCTTTATGTTCTTGGATATATGAAATATGAAATAAAAAATGAAAGTGTCATGAAGCAAACGTTACAGGTCTCACTGAATGTGTTTTGTCTGTCTGCGTGTCCAAATGCGACTAATACGTCGGTGAAGGTACTAAAACTCTGTGGCCTGATTAATACATGGCACAACAAAATAGATATACCCCTTGGAGGGCACCCTGATTTTCTTAGGGATGTTCCAGAAAATACGTGAGTCATGTGTCTTGACTCGTGTCTTGAGAAAAAGTGCTTATGACATGTGTTTTGACTGATGTCTTGACATGTGTCTTCAGCAGAAGTACGTGAGACATGTGTCTTGACTGGTGTCTTGACATGTGTCTTCAGCAAAAGTACGTGAGACATGTCTCTTGACTGGTTTCTTGACATGTGTCCCTAGGTGTAAAACGAATAAAATTGAAACTCTTAGGTTATTATGCCAGAATTGGTGGATCAGTTGGACTGCTGACCCTTTATTTCTAATCACGTCCATGGTCGGAGCTTCTGTTCCGATTGCTAGGATAGTTGCTGTCACAGTAGTGGTTACTATTATCTTGTCTGTCAGTTCCATGACAGTCATTCTCATGACTGTGATTCATGTAACTATTTAGCTAAGTGGTCGGCTGGTACCGGTTCTCACTCATATGACTGAATAGACAACTGAATGACGTGTGACATGTAACTAAGAATCAGGGACAATGATTGATGGAAATCGTCTGGTGGTGAAGCATCTTCTCGTCCGATCGCTTTGATCTAACGCCTTTGTCTTCGTCTTGTAAGATCTTCAGGTTGTGAACAACATCAGCATCTCGTAGCGTCTCTAAAATTCGCAACATCAACCTTTAGTAACATCTCCAAGCTACGAGCGGCATCAGCAATTTGTAGAATATCAGCAAGTGGAATACGAACATGGGATACGGTATAAGGAGTACACATGGAATGCACATGAAATGATCGGTATGGGGTCAATCATTTGACATGATTTTAAAGGAAAATAATTGGTTAAATGGTTAGAAAAACCATCATGATAACCTGGCAATGCCAGTATATACGTCATTCGGTTGCATAAAAAAATGTTGAAGTGTGGTTAAACGAAATTCAACGATGATTTGCCTGAAAGCATGATTAATGAAAATCAACCATAACTATCGTGAAAGCAAAATTAAATGAAATCCAACAATGTCTTGCATGAAAGCATAAACAACAAAAGAGACGTAAGGCGTAATCAACATGATGACGAAATCATCATGAAGAAACATGAAACAACTTAACATGAAGGAGTATATAACATAATCAGCATGAAAATGAAGTTAACCATGATAGTATGAAAACATACTTGACATAAAGACATAGTAACTTATGAGGGGACATGAAAAAAGATTTTACGCCAATAAGTCATGAGAAAAGTTTTATGCATGAAAATAATGCGTGAATGCATGATGCAGTTTAGGAAAACCTTTATATGCGCGAGGGTAAACGCCTATGCTCCGTTTACCCAAAAATAAAGACATGGCGAAGGGACGCCTATGGGTCGGTCCCAAAGTTAAAAGTTTCGATAGAAGAACATGTGACTAAATAGGGCAAGTCCTGTACCAACCGTTACTTAGTCATAAACCTGCGACAATGATACATGGAATAAATCAGTGAAAATCAGCTGTCAAAACTTAACATAAATTTTTTTATGTGACCAATTATGAACTACTGGGGTTCAGTCCACATTAGCCACAGTTCACTAGGAACATCATGCATGAAACAATGACACGTAACTAAGTATGGATGACGGTTGTTCATCCATATTAGTTAAAACAATACCGATGAAAACATCATGGTTAAAACAAAAAAGTGCTAAAAACATCAATACGTGGAATAACAAGCGTTGACTTAGGAAGCTTCTAGTGACTACCCACTAGTCACAGGTCGAGTTTTAGAGCCTACAGGTCGAAGCCTTGGCTCTGATACCGTAATTGTAACACCCCACTTTGGTAAGTGGACCGTTACGCGTAATTATGGCGTGTCATCAAAGCATGCAAGGTAATATGTAGTAAAACATACATTACCATAGGGGAAACCGGAGTCAAACATCAGTTCCCAACATAATCCCAAAACATAAATAACGTAAATGAAGTGAAGAAAGACTAAACAAGCATAAGTATATGTGCGGAAAGGAGAAGAAGTCTATGGCAGCTACCATCCTATGCACGCCCTCCATAAGCCCAAGTCTGTCCTTAGGTATCTACCGTTTTGGGACATGGAAATGTAAGTAATGGCTGAGCAGTACGCTCAGTGAATGGATATATGACATAGTAGAATGGCTGAAACATAAATAAGAATAATAGCAGCGGAAAAGTATAAGTCCTGGAAAACCTGGAACATGTTCATAAAACTGGTTTTATAGATTGAAAAGACTTATGTTTTTATATGAAAACTGTATTTATTAGCCAATAGCCTATATGGGTCATGAGGTTCCACCATGCATGAATACTTGGAGGGGAGACCTCGTCATGCAATTAGAGGGGTTACCTCTAATTAATTAGTCTAGGTAGGAGGGATCAACTCCTAGTGAAGGATGCAAGGCACACATCACATTCACTCTGATAATACTGGTATACATGTAACTAGGATGCACCCATACACCCACATGATAATATAATATAATGGCCAAAGCTGAAAAGGGACGCCGCGAGCAATCACTTCGCCGTGGGGAAGTCATAACACTGGTGCCTCTAGTGTTATGGTTATGGTACCTCCATAACTAGGTGACACTGGTCATGCATGTACATGGCTTATGCTCTTAAACTAACATATGTATCAAACATATAAAACAAATACTGGGAAAACAGTTGGCTGCAAACGGAGAAATCTTAATAAGGAAAGGATGTCCATACTGAAGGACGGGAAATCCGTACCTTGTGTATAGTGAACGGAAAAAGACGAACGAAAGGAAGTCCTACTCTGATCTCACTAATGCTGCATTAATAGAGGACATGTATAAGTATTCTGAGTACTGCGTATGTAACCGATTTTATATCGTGTCTTAGCTTGTTTTATATGTTCATGCCTTGCTTTATTGATTTTAAGGTTATGTTGTGTTTATCATGTATTATGTATATTCTGATTAAGTATTACTTGTATTTCTTGTATTATTATACTTGTTGTGTAATTATAAGGAACTTTCTAAAAATAGCAGGTTTCATAAAATAGAAAGTTTCCAAAAATAGAAGGTTTACTAAAATAGATCAGTTTCTAAAAATAGAAAGTTTCTAAAAATAGTAAGTTTTCTGAATTTGAAAGTTTCCATAGTTAGAATTAAACTAAATTAATAAGCTAATAATATAAGCTTAAGTTTACTAGTTAAATATCATAAGTCATGTGATTTTAGTATAGTTTATTAATAATAACGTGTTAATTAAATAAACTATAGGTTATATGATTTAATTAAATATAAGCATGATTTAGTTAAATTAAGGTATATAAAATACTTAGGTTAAAACATGTATTAATAATATATTAATTATAACCTAAGTCATGTTTATTAATTAATTATAATCCATGTCTTAATAATCAATTAATACTATAGTCTAAATTAAATAATTAAATACTTAGGTTAAAACATATATTATTTACTAAATAATAATTAACCTAAGTCCATGATTTAATTAAATTAATTACATGTCATGTTTAATTAAGAGTAAATTGCATAAATCGTCCCTAAAGTTTGGCCAAAATGCATGTTTTTTCCTAAACGTAACGAAAGTGCAAGAATCATCCCTATTTAGAAATTTTAATGCAAGTATCGTCCTTATGAGGAAAATTCTTGGGACGAAACACGCAAAATGGCTAAAATATTTGGGACGAAACATGCAAGATAGCAAAATCTCAAGGATGAAAATTTGCAAAATAGTTTGATTTTGGGACCATATCAACACTTTCAAAATATTTGGGTCAAAACCTGCAAAATGTCCAAACTTCAGGGACGATTTATGCAATTCTCTCTTTAATTAATTTAATATATTGTTAAAATAAATACTAGAAAAATATAAATACTTGTACATATTTTAGTCATGAACCAGACCCATGTATTTAATTTTAGACATGTCATGAACCGGACCCGAAACCCCTTGAACCGTCCGAAACAAACACCCCTTTAACAGTGGCAAACCGGCTTGGCCGGTTGCCACTGTTTTTGTTAAACTACCACCGGCTTAAGCCGGTGGTCTTGTATCGGCTAACCGTTGCCCAACAGCGGGTTCCCACTGGCTGTGTGCCGGTGGTTGCCACTGCTACGCTGCAATCCCCCTACTTGACCCACGCCTGCCACCGGCTGTGTGCCGGTGTTGGTGGCTGCTGGCTGTCGTGAACCAAACAAACCACAAGGACACCCCGACTCACACCGGGGTCCCTTGTACCCTGCTGATAAACCACAACCAACCACACCGAGACATAATTCTCGGTTGGTGGTGTGAACCAAAGACGCCGAGAGCCATAGGCTCTCAGTTTGGGTGTCGGTCGAGCAAAACAAAACCCAAAACACCTTTTAATTTCCCCCACCATGATTTATAACATGTTTTTAATCTTGTTTTTAATAACCTGTGATCAAAGGTTCATAATTAAATAAAAAAGAAAAAGAAAGGTTTTTACGGATTACCAAACGCGTAGAACAAAAGGAGAACGAACACAATGCTTGAATAACTTAACCCAAAATCAAATCAAACACCCTCCTTGGTGTTGTGTTGCCGGCGGCCAAAGAGAAAGAAAAGGGGAGCTAGGGTTTTTAATATTTTGTGAAAACTCTGAGAATGAATATTGTGTTTCCCCTTATTTGTTATTTGGTAAAAATCAAATGGGCTTGGCCCCTTTCTCTCTTTGGTGCCGCGGCTTGTAGGACCCACAAGGGAAACCTGAAGTTTTCCCGTGTTCTAAATTACATGTTCGTATGTTCGTATATTCATGTTTTAATTGTTCGTGTTATATTTAAATACTTGTACATAACGATATTAATCGTATAATATAGATTAAGTACGTATACGTGTTCGTGATATTTTTAAATACTTGTTCATAGCGATATTAATCGTATAATATAAAATAAGTACGTAATTACGTGTTCGTGATATTTACGTTCATGATTTGATGTTCGTGATTATAATTATTATTGTTATGAATTATCTTGTATTATCACGTACTTAATACTTATCGTGTAATAATACGTACATAACTTCTGAAATTACTAATCGTGACACGTGTTCATGCTATAAAAGGAAAGTTGTAATATGTATGTACGTTTACTAAGTGTACTGTTCATGGTAAAAGCATGCGAGTTTTACAGCTCTACTTGTGATAAGAAACAGGCAAACAAACAATGTTGAGTATCCTTATGATTTGTTCTCTACTGTTGTTTGGCATAACTCACAAGTGCAAGAGTTTCAGTATTGGTTTGAAGTTGTCTTCTGGTTTGCACAACAGACATGGGATTTCCAATAATCTGAGTAGTAGGATAGTTGTTGTTGACTTTATGAGTGGGAATAGAACTGACTGGAATTTTAGTTTCCAAATTATTGAAATCAGTTACTCCACCCTGCTCATCATAGGAAGCTTTATTGAAGATTCCTTCAGCTGGACTAGCATAAATATCTTCATCGTCCATAGCTTGTAAAAGTATCTTCTTATGAATCAACAGACTTTGCAGATTTTGACTTAGCAGTACATGCAAATGAGGTACCGCTAGGTGTAGTATGTACTGCTGAGTGTTGTGACTCAAAAGATTCTTCTCCTGAATGCTCATTAGCAGATGTAGCATTCTTTTTTTGATCTTGAATCCTCTAAAGCTATTTGGAGGCCTGATCATCAGTTGATGGCATTGTTTGCTTTTGGGGAGTAGCATCCATAGGAGAAACAGTAGGCATACTGGGTACATAGATGTGAATATCATCATCCTGAGAGTCTGATGAAGAAGGTTCTTCTTAATTACCTAACTTTGTTGTACCAATCTCCTCACCTGCATTGTTAGTTTGACAATCCTTTTGCATAGAATAATAATCCATGGAATTTGTTAGATAGTCCAAATCAAACATCCAAGCATAACCTATTCCTGGGACATTGGGTTTATTTTCTAAGAAATTAACATGGACATTTTCTTCAACCTTTTTAGATGCCAACTTATAGACCCTTGATATATGGATTTGCATGGGGGTTCAGATTAATTCTTGGAATCTTCTCGAATCGATCACGGTTTCAAGCGGAATAGTTGTTCTTGGTTACAAAAAGGGTTGTGATTTTCTATTCTACTAAAAAGGGTTAAATGCACAAAGACATAAAATTAGACTAAAAACAGTTAATAAAATAAGACTGAAATCGAATTAAAATTAAACAATAAAACAGAAACAGTAAATACCCCTTACTAGAAAACACTTCATTCGGAATAAATTTGATTCGGAATAGAAAGTTGATCCAGAATAAAGTTGTTTATCCGGAATGTAGTGGTTGATGCGGAATAAATGGTGTTGATCCGGAATAAATAGTGATACGGAATAAATGGTGTTGATCCGGAATAAAATTGGTGATCCGGAATAATGGTTGATGCGGAATAAATGATGTTGATCCGGAATAAATGAGAAATTTGGTTGATCCGGAATAAAATTGTTGATCCGGAATATAAGTTGATCCGGAATAAAATGGAAAGGAGCTTGATCCGGAATAACTATGTGATCCGGAATAATGGAGTTGATCCAGAATGTTTGAGTTGATCCGGAATAATTGATTATTCCGGATGAAAGGCTTTGATCCGGAATATAAAATATTCCGGATAAACAAGCTTGATTCGGAATAAATAACTGATCCGGAATCTGGGAATGATGAAGATGCGAAGAACAGTAACAGTTTAAGAACACGATTTTAAGCCAAAATCAACCAAGTTTTTAACCAAAACTTAAAAAAAACTAATCACCAATCATTTACTAACAATAAACATCAAATCAAGACAATAAAAACACAAAACCCACTTACTTTTGAAGATTAAAATCAACCAAATAAGAACTTTCAACTTTAAATCAAAAAGATGAAGATGAACAAGATTAATGGAAAGATTATATTGATTGATTAAGGTAGAGTAAACAAAAGGAAAGATTAAAAACTTACAAGATTAAAGATTGGATCAAGAAAAATAAAAATCACCAACACCTTAGTGGTGTTGGCTTCTTCCTTACCAAACAAAAAGAAAGAAGAAAAAAAAATAAAAGCTGGCTCAAAATGTGTGAAGGGATGTCTTTATATAGCCTTGTCTTTGGTTGGTGAGTGGGATTTCTCCCTTTCTTCTTGTCTTCTCGTCTTTTCAGAAAAGTTGACGTTTTCGATTCTGATTCGGGATTTGTCGGCGAATAAATTCAACTCGCCTTTTAATTTCTTCGTTTAATAGACTTGAGTTCTTTCGACATATGTAAATCTTCCATCTTTGGTCCTTTTCTTCGATAAATCTTCAAATAGGCCCATTGACTTTAAATCTTTTGCATCTGTTGGACTATAGACTTCGTCTTGGGTCTTTTTCTTCGATAAAACCCGTGCAATCCCATGTTTTCTTCAATATTTATCCGGTTGGCTCTGAAAACACAACAAACACACAAACCACGCATAATTCCAAAGAAATGACATTAAATACGCGTTTTGGTCTTGTTTTAGCAAGAAATAAGTGGTAAAAGGATGGATGTTTTCACACCTATCAAATCCCCTACACTTAACCATTGCCATGCCCTCATGCAATGCTTAGTGATAAAGCAAGTTTACACTTCTCTCATAATCAATCAACCTTGGCCTTATTGATATACTAATGAAACAAAATTTAGAGTACTAAGAGAAATTAAAACTTTAAAGGAAGCAAAAGGACAGAAAACCATTTTCACTAGAAAATAGCTACATAGAAATAACTTGCAAAGAGATCAAGGACTTACATTAGGGCTTTGGTGCTGCGAAGAATTATCACCCTCAAGTTTCACATTCCCTAAACTAAGCTTAAAAACGAGATCATTGTTATTATAAGTTAGCAAATCAAACACTTACACACATGGCTTAATTATATGCTTAAACTCCCTTATTCCTAGGTGTATCTCTTATATTTTATTTTTGTCTTAGAATGATCATGAAGATGCATTTTTGGACTTATTTCGATAGTTTATTTAGGCTGAAAGCAAAGTAGGACGATTTGATTAATAGTTAGCTAAAGGACAAAATATCTTAAAACTGCTTCTCGGGATATCAAAAAGTTCATATCTTGGCATAACGCGCTTCACGATTTGAGACCTCTCTCGGGCCGATATTTGGCATGTACTTCATACTTCATATCTTGAGAGAGGTTCTTGAGATAATGGTCTTCTCTTCGTGAATAGAGTTTCTTCACTTGGAGACTTTTGAGGGGTACTCCAACTTTGTTGACCACGACTTCATCATTATTTCTTCAATCGTTAATTGGGATTTTGAGATACAACGATCCGCCTCCTTTTCGGACTTGGATCTATTTATCCTCATACCTTGTTAGGGTCTTTTCGGATAGACTTCTCCATGATCTTTATGGGAGTTGATTGCTTTTCTCGTGATTCTTGATCCTTCATGTTGATTTTGGGAATAATGCTTTTCACATCACCTTGGATCTTTAGCAATAAGATTGAATCCTCATGCCTTGTTAGGGCCTTTTCGGACTCGCCAATCTTCGCGCCCCGCTTCATAAGTTATGCCTTGGCTATGAACTCTTATCATTACCGAGCAACTTTTAAACGATCTTGGGCTAGAAGCTAAGTAACTTTTCAAATCGTACGACCTTACTTATTGCAGATAAATTATTAGCAAGTGATGGGAGAATAGGCAGATAATCACACCAAGTGTGCTTGTGCAAGAATACCGACTTATAATTGACTCTATCATTTCTCGTTCTCCACAATTTAAAATCTCAAGTAATGAGACTCGTGGATGCTTAGCCTAATAAACCAATTAAGGTCTACATGGTTAAGGATACATGCTAGAATAAACTTGGATAAGTCTATTCTGGTTGAGTCAAAATAATCGCAACGGGCCTAATATGTCAAAGATTTCAAAACTAGCTACACCACTTTATTAATATTTTTGACTTTATTGCGGGATATATACATATGAAAGCAACGATAAAAATTTAAAAATTACGACTAAATGGCCAAAGTTAATTAAAAATTTGAAAAATGCTGAAAAAGATGATTTTCGGTTAAATGAAGGCATTTTCATGGAAAAGTCCACTTAAAACTTCGATAGAAGTCCCCCCTACACTTAATATAAACATTGTCCTCAATGTTTAAGCATGTGGGAAAAGTCTCCCCTACACTTATGACATTGTGCACGTTGGTTAAATCAAGCTAAGGAAGAGACGACTAAAGTGATCAATTTCAAATGTGAGTATGAAGAAAATTGAATCACCATAGTTGAGAGATAGAACCGGATTGCGGATAACACGGGAGCACGGTTCTTCAAAGGTTCCAAAAGTGCATTCATCCCTGTAATCACATCACCACACAAACACAAACTACCTATTTAGGTCCCCCTACACTTATGAGGTTAAACGGAAAAGGATAGATACTCGGGTTGCCTCCCGAGGAGCACTTGTTTTTGATAACCGAGTCACGAGCCTGACCCGACCCAAAATTAGTTCATGGGAAACGCGGTGAGGGATGGATCATCTCATGAGAGATGTCCTCACCAAAGTACAACTTCACTCGTTGGCCATTCACCTTAAAACTAGGTACATTAGGTTGAGCGAGCTCGAGAGTACCATATGGAAAAATTTAGGCAATGGTGAATGGGCCGGACCAACGGGATTTCAGCTTGCCCGCAAAGATTTTCAACCGAGAGTTAAAAAGTAAAACTTTGTCTCCAACTTGGAACTCTCGGTTTTTAATCTTAGAGTCGTGAATGATCTTAGTCTTTTCCTTATAGATCAAAGAATTTTCATAAGCCTCATTACGGAGTTCATTCAGCTCATTGAGTTGGATCTTGCGTAGGTCACCGGCATTGTTGATACCAAAATTAGCCCACTTCAAGGCCAAGTAAGCCTTGTGCTCCAACTCAATGGGGAGGTGGCATGCTTTTCCGTACACGAGACGATATGGTGTACAACCAATCAGAGTCTTGTATGCGGTACGAAAAGCCCACAGAGCATCATCAAGTGTATCGGCCCATGAGGCACGATGCTCTCCCACGGTTCGTTCAAGAATTCGCTTTAATCCTCGGTTAGAGATTTCAGCCTGGCCATTAGTTTGTGGGTGGTATGCGGTGGAAAGACGATGATTTACACCATACTTAGCCATGACTCTTGCGAATTTGTCATTGCAAAAATGAGTCCCGCGATCACTAATAATGGCACGAGGCACACCGAATCTAGCGAATAGCGACTTCAAAAAGTTACAAACCACCCTTGCGTCGTTAGTGGGTAAAGCTTTGGCTTCAACCCATTTAGAAACGTAGTCAATGGCTACAAGGATGTATTTGTTTCCTTTAGATGAAGGGAATGGCCCTATAAAGTCGATACCCCAAACATCAAAGATTTCACATTCTTGTATGAAATTTTGAGGCATCTCATCTTTATGTGTGATCTTGCCTTGTTTTTGGCAAGCATCACAATGTTTAACCATTTTGTGAGCGTCACGGTAAATGGTGGGCCAATAAAATCCCGAGCCAAACACTTTTTTGGCGGTGTAGTTGGGACAAAAGTGACCACTGGTGGGTCCTTTGTGGCAAGCTTCGAGAATGTCTAAAGCCGCCGGTCCATCAACACATCGGCGAATAATCAAATCAGCACATTGTTTGAAGAGATACGGGTCATCCCAAAAGTAAGTCTTAATGTCTTTAAAGAACTTCTTCTTTTGTTGAGATGTTAACCCGTCGATGAGGATTCCACCCGCCAAGTAGTTTGTAATGTCCGCAAACCACGGGGTCTCATCTTGATTCGAATTGATAGACAGTAAGGTCTCCAGCGGAAAAGAGTCATTGATCTCTTTGTTCGGATGATCCCCTTGATAAGGATCCTCAAGTCTGCTGAGATGATCCGCGGCTAGGTTTTCAGCTCCCTTCTTATCATGAATTTTGATTTTAAATTCTTGAAGTAGCAAAACCCAGCGAAGAAGTCTTGGTTTAGAATCTTGTTTAGTCAACAAGTACTTCAACGCGGAATGATCGGTATACACAATGGTGGTAGAAAGGACAAGATAGGGGTGGAACTTTTCAAAAGCATACACTACAGCTAAAAGCTCTTTTTCGGTAGTGGTATAATGCAATTGAGCCCCCGTCATTGTCTTGCTAGCGTAATGGATCGGTTGGAAGTGTTTGTTCACTCTTTGGCCCAAAACCGCTCCAATAGCAAAGTCGCTAGCATCGCACATCAACTCGAAAGGCAGCTCCCAATTAGGGGTAACCAAGACCGGTGCCTTAGTTAGCTTATCCTTAAGAAAGTTGAAGGCTTCAATACACTCGTTGGAAAAGATAAAAGGAGTATCTTTTTCCAAGAGGTGGGTCATCGGGCGAGCGATTTTAGAAAAATCTTTGATGAATCGACGGTAGAAGCCCGCATGACCAAGGAAACTTCTCACACCCTTCATGGTTAAAGGCGGAGGCAATTTAGCAATAACATCGACTTTAGCACGGTCCACTTCAAGACCGGCTTTGGAGATTTTGTGTCCTAGCACGATGCCCTCTTTTACCATGAAATGGCATTTTTCCCAATTTAGAACAAGGCGAGTGTCTTCACACCGCTTAAGCATACGTTCTAAATTAGCAAGGCAAGCAGAGAAAGAATCACCATAAACCGAGAAATCATCCATGAAGACTTCCATAGTTTCTTCAACCATGTAATGGAAGATAGCCATCATACACATTTGGAACGTCCCAGGAGCATTGCATAAACCGAAAGGCATGCGTTTGTAAGCAAATGTTCCGTAGGGACAAGTGAATGTGGTTTTCTCTTGGTCTTTGGGATCGATGGAAATTTGAAAATACCCGGAGAAACCGTCTAAGAAGCAGTAATAGTCATTACCCGCTAGACGCTCGAGCATTTGATCCATGAAAGGAAGAGGAAAATGATCTTTTCTCGTGGCATCATTGAGTTTGCGATAGTCGATACAAACTCTCCACCCAGTAACGAGACGAGTAGGAATCAACTCGTTGTGTTCATTGAGAACAACGGTTATTTCGCCCTTCTTGGGCACACAATGGACGGGACTTACCCATGGCGAATCCGAGATAGGGTAAATCAAGCCGGCATCAAGAAGTTTGATAACCTCTTGCTTGATGACGTCATGAGTTCGAGGGTTAACCCTTCTTTGGCTTTGGATTGCGGGTTTAAAGTCATCTTCCATGAGAATCTTGTGAGTATAAAAGTTTGGATCAATTCCGCGGATATCTGAAATTTTCCAAGCAATTGCCTTCTTATGATCTTTAAGCACGGCGATGAGGCGAGATTTTTATTCTTCTTTCAAGTCCTTCGTGATGATGACAAGCGACTTCTTCTTTTCTTCAAGGAACACGTACTCGAGGTGAGATGGTAACTCCTTAAGCTCTAAATCCGGAGGATTTTTGATGGTAGGCGTAGTCATATTCGGTGCATCGATAGCAATAGCCTTGGCAGATGGTGGTGAAATATGGTCTTCTTTGAGAAGTTTCTCAATGAGACGAATGTCTTCATCCCAATCGGTGGGAGAATCGTCATATTCTAAGTTCACATCTCCCATGGTGGCTTCAAGATCTTTCCAAAGTAAATTACTTTCTTCAAATAGAGTTAGCGATGAATCAATAGAGGAAACGGTCTCAACATTGGGAGGAGAGGTAGGAATACTTTTACAAGCATCTTTGAAGTGTTCTTCACAAGCCTCATCAAGAACATCGATAAAATTAACACTCTCGTATGAATAAGGCTGTTTAGAAATCTTACCCATGTTGAAGACAATTTGATCGTCACCAACTCTCATGATAAGCTCACCGGCTTCAACATCGATGAGAGTGCGACCGGTCCTCAAGAATGGACGTCCCACGATTAATGGAACACGAGGGTCCATCTCGTAGTCGACGACGACGAAATCGGCAGGAAAAGTGAATTTGTGGAATCCTACAAAAACATCTTCGGCTATCCCCACTGGATAAGCAACCGTACGGTTAGCTAATTCCAATGTCATTTTGGTGGGGACTAGCTCAGGGAGAGATATTTGCTTCCAAACACTTAAAGGCATTAAGTTAATACTGGCACCTAGATCGGCTAGGGCCATGTAATTCTCTACTCCCGGGAAGTTGCAAGGGATTAAGAAGCGACCCGGATCACCATGTTTGGTTGGCAATTTCCTTAAGAGCACTGCAGAGCAATTCTCGTTAAGTTGGGTATTAGCAATATCAAGAAGCTTCTCCTTGTCACTCAGAAGATCTTTGAACATTTTCGCATATTTAGGCATGTGAGCGAGAGCCTCAGCGAAGGAGATGTTGAAATTCAATTGTTTAAACATTTTGAGAAAGTTCGAAACCTGAATATCGTCCTTGCTTTTGAGCTTCTCTTTCCTTAACCTTGAGGGATAAGGTATATCGGAAGAAGAGGAAGGCTTTGGAATAGTAGGATCACTCACATCCTTGGGTGGAGGAGGGGTAGAAGTAAGAGGTGGAGGAATTGGGGAAATAGAAGGTTGAGGAATATGAGTAGGTGACTCGTTTTCCTTAGTCACAATCACCGGTGGAGGTATAGGAAGCTCGGGTTCCTTGGTACCTTTGCCATTGCGAGTGGTGATTGCTTTCATCTCCCCTCTTGGATTAGCCACGGTGTTACTCGAAAGAGTACCCGAAGAAGAGGATTGATTACCTTGGAAGCAACCAGCCATCATGTTCCTTAAGTCATTCGTTTGACTACTCAAAGAATTTCGCATATCGGCTCTAAGATCGTTCCCTTGTTTCACCATGTCATCTTTCAAGTTGAGCTCTTCCCGCTGGATATTTTCCACGATCACATCATTAGTCCTCATGTAGGTTTCAACATCTTGGTGTAAGGCGGTGGGTTGGTTGAGAGGAGGAGCATGGTAGGCGGGTGGTTGATAAGCAGGTTGTTGGTAAACTTGGTTGTTTCTTTGAGGTGGATATGGTTGTCTTTGAGGTGGTTCGTATGGTGTTCGAGGTTGGTTTTGGTTGGGTCGGTTAAGGTTTTGTTGTTGGTTTTGATTGGGTGAGGGAAAACCGGGCGGGGAAAGAAAGTTGTTTGAGCGATAGCTGAGCAAGTTGCGGTCTCCTTGAGGACGAGCTTGATAAGCGGCCGGAGGATAGGTATCGTATGCTGCGTTAACATTCTCAGGAGGATAGTCTTGGGTGGAAGTACAAGTAGTGTAAGAGTGAGGACCCCCGCATATTTCACATGGTTGGCTAACAGCATTGACTTGAGCGTTTTTAGCATTGATGCTGTTGGTGTTGCTAGCGGTTTGGGTAGCAAGCGATTCAAGAAGCGAAGTAATTTTGTCAAGTCACTTGTCGTTGTCACTAGTACTAGCACTAGCGGCATTGGTCCGAACACTCTTGGTTTGCACACGAGACTTATTTTCGATAATATCCCAAGCGGCATTAGAACTTTTAACCAAAATATTACCCCCCGAGGCACTATTTAGTAAATCTTGGTCATTCATGCTTAAACCATTGTAAAAAGTATTAATTTGGTGCACTTTGGTAAAACCATGTTGTGGGCACTTTCTTAAAAGTTCTTTAAAACGGTCCCAAGATTCACTAAAAGTCTCATCGTACTTTTGTTCAAAGTTAATAATTTCATTCCGCAAAGCGGTAGTACGAGAGGGTGGGAAAAAGTAGTTTATGAATTTGGTCTCCAAGTCCGTCCACGTCAGAATACTTTGTGGCGGTTCCTTTGCAAGCCAATGACGGGCTTGTCCCTCTAAAGAAAAGGGAAAAAGTTGTAAACGGATTACCTCTTGTGGAACACCATTGAATTTGACCGTATTCGTGAGTTGCAGGAACCTTTTGATGTGGTCATTAGGATCATCAATGGTACGCCCCAAGAATGGTTGAGCAGGGACCATCTGAATAAAACCGGATTTGAGCTCAAAGTTGTTGGCTGCAATCGCAGGTATGACAATTGGATCGTTGTTGCCCTCTACATGTGCTTGCAAAAGTTCAATCATCGGGCGATTGTCCGGTAGAGGTTCATTGTTGTTGTTATTCATGTTGTTTTGAGGTGGATTGTTATTCTTGTTGTGTACACCGGCCATGTCTAAGTCTTCGAGTGGCTCGGGCTCTTGATAAGACGTTGATCGTGTACGCATACACCTACAAAAAAGAACTAACAAAGCAAACAAGAAATTTTTTTGGTTTTTATGGTTTTTTAATAATTTTTTGTATTTTTGAAAATTTTATATTTTTTTAGGATTTTTGAAAATTTTTAATGATGAAAAAGTAACGTTCACGACGAACGGATCCCAAAATCCAAGTTCTCACAAAAAACTGTTAATCCTTACAAGAAGAGCCGGCAGCGGCGCCATTTGATATATGGATTTGCATGGGGGTTCAGATTAATTCTCAGAATCTTCTCGAATCGATCACGGTTTCAAGTGGAATAGTTGTTCTTGGTTACAAAAAGGGTTGTGATTTTCTATTCTACTAAAAAGGGTTAAATGCACAAAGACATAAAATTAGACTAAAAACAGTTAATAAAATAAGACTGGAATCGAATTAAAATTAAACAATAAAACAGAAACAGTAAATACCCCTTACTAGAAAACACTTCATTCGGAATAAATTTGATTCGGAATAGAAAGTTGATCCGGAATAAAGTTGTTTATCCGGAATGTAGTGGTTGATGCGGAATAAATGGCGTTGATCCGGAATAAATAGTGATACGGAATAAATGGTGTTGATCCGGAATAAAATTGGTGATCCGGAATAATGGTTGATGCGGAATAAATGATGTTGATCCGGAATAAATGAGAAATTTGGTTGATCCGGAATAAAATTGTTGATCCGGAATATAAGTTGATCCGGAATAAAATGGAAAGGAGCTTGATCCGGAATAACTATGTGATCCGGAATAATGGAGTTGATCCGGAATGTTTGAGTTGATCCGGAATAAATGATTATTCCGGATGAAAGGCTTTGATCCGGAATATAAAATATTCCGGATAAACAAGCTTGATTCGGAATAAATAACTGATCCGGAATCTGTGAATGATGAAGATGCGAAGAACAATAACAGTTTAAGAACACGATTTTAAGCCAAAATCAACCAAGTTTTTAACAAAAACTTAAACAAAACTAATCACCAATCATTTACTAATAATAAACATCAAATCAAAACAATAAAAACACAAAACCCACTTACTTTTGAAGATTAAAATCAACCAAATAAGAACTTTAAACTTTAAATCAAAAAGATGAAGATGAACAAGATTAATGGAAAGATTATATTGATTGATTAAGGTAGAGTAAACAAAAGGAAAGATTAAAAACTTACAAGATTAAAGATTGGATCAAGAAAAATAAAAATCACCAACACCTTAGTGGTGTTGGCTTCTTCCCTACGAAACAAAAAGAAAGAAGAAAAAAAATAAAAGCTGGCTCAAAATGTGTGAAGGGATGTCTTTATATAGCCTTGTCTTTGGTTGGTGAGTGGGCTTTCTCCCGTTCTTCTTGTCTTCTCGTCTTTTCAGAAAAGTTGACGTTTTCGATTCTGATTCGGGATTTGTCGACGAGTAAATTCAACTCGTCTTTTAATTTCTTCGTTTAATAGACTTGAGTTCTTTCGACATATGTAAATCTTCCATCTTTGATCCTTTTCTTCGATAAATCTTCAAATAGGCCCATTGACTTCAAATCTTTTGCATCTCTTAGACTATAGACTTCGTCTTGAGTCTTTTTCTTCGATAAAACCCGTGCAATCCCATGTTTTCTTCAATATTTATCCGGCTGGCTCTGAAAACACAACAAACACACAAACCAAGCATTATTCCAAACAAATGACATTAAATACGCGTTTTGGTCTTGTTTTAGCAAGAAATAAGTGGTAAAAGGATGGGTGTTTTCACACCTATCAATCCTATATGCTTTACTTTGCAATGAATATCCTACAAGATATCCTGGATCAGATTTTCTATTAAACTTCCCCAAATGATCAAGAGTATTTAGTATAGACACATGACATCCAAAAGGTCTTAAATGACTTATGGTTGGCTTAATACCAGTCAAAAGTTCATAAGGTGTCTTGTTTTGAGGCTTGGTCACTAAGACTCTATTTAACACATAACATGCAGTATTGATTGCTTCTGCCCAAAATGTATTTGGCAAAAGAGAATCAGCTAGCATAGTTCTAGCAGCCTCAATCAGTGTCATATTCTTCCTTTGAGCTACTCCATTTTGTTGTGGAGTCCAAGGATTACTAAATTGTCTCTTAATGCCTTTAGACCTACAAAATTCATCAAATTCAACATTCTTGAATTCTGTCCCATTATCTGTCCTAATGATTAAGACTTGTTTAGTGAAATTCTTTTAAACTAATGTGATAAAATCATTAAGTAGTTCATTGGTTTCACTCTTAAGAGCTAAAAAGAAAACCCAACTGGATCTACTATAATCATCAGCTATAACTAGGAAAAAGGTCTTATGAATAATGCTCCTAATAGAAACTGGACCAAACAAATCCATATGCAATACTTGCAAAGGCTTTGTCATAGAATTGACAGTCTTGGTCTTACAAGAGGTTCTATGTTGTTTACCTTTTTAACATGCAGTACATGTGATATCATTCTGAAAAGATTTGTTTGGTAACCCTCTAACCAAATTTCTATTCACTAATCTATTAAGATTCTTGAAATTCACATGACCTAACATCCTATGCCATAAATAAGACTCATCATTAGAAGCCTTAGCTAGCAAACATGTAATACCACCTGTTGGAGTAATAGTATGAAGATTAAAGGTGTACATGTTTTCTTGCCTGGGTACCTTAATGTTAGCCTCAAAATAATGAGTCAAACAAGAATGTTCGGTCATAGGTTTTTATTGTAATATTTATTAGAACGTTGTAATAGTTAGTTAAAATAGTCATGACGTTACGGGCTTGATGGCTAGCTTAAAAGGCCTCTTTTAAGGTACTAAGCATTTTATTCAAGCCCGACCCATTAAACAAATATAGTCCATTAACGCTACATGTAATCCCGACTATATATGCCTCTCCTAGCATGTTAGGAGAGGTTGGATCTTTCATTAGTCTCTAATCTAATTTCACATAGTTAATCATCACTCTCTCTACTTTCTCTCTCTACTTTTTCTCTCTAGAAATCATCTCTTTTCTTCTTTATTTCAATAAATCTATCATGGTGAAGTCAACCCCACCAACAACAATCTTCGAAAATCATCTAACACAAGGAACCAATATGTTGAGAGTCCTCGAAGGTATGACACACGTCAACGTGATGAAAGTCCTCCTAGGTATGATCGACGTAATCCAACTCATGTTGAGGGTTCTACAAGGTATGATCGACAAACTGCTAAGTATGATACTCAGAGGATTGCTACTGTTGCTGGGAATAGGGAAACTGTAGGAACTCAAGTGGTTCAGCAAAGTGGAATTCAGTGTTATAATTGCCAAGGTTATGGGCATCTGGCAAAGGAATGTAGAAAGCCAAAACGGATTAGGGACTCTGGTTATCATAAGGAAAAGATGTTGCTTTGCAAGAAGATGGAAGTTGGGGTTAAATTGTCGGCTGAGGAAGGAGCAATGCTTGATGATACTGATGATGAAGCCTCCGACCAAGAACTTAAAGCACATTACTCGTACATGGCAAAGGTTGAAGAAGTTCTCAACGTCAATAAAGATGACAATGGTCCTATCTTTGATACTGAGCCAAATTGATAAGGTACACACTAAAGAGGATTATAATGTGTTTGGTAATATGCATGAGCATTGTGAGCTACCCAAAGCCATTAATTACACATGTATGATGGAAACTGTTGATTGCAATACCACACCTGATTCATCAGACATGTGCAATAATGAGTCTGAGGATGATCAACATGCAAACGAGTATGATGATGATGAGGAGCTTATTGCGCTTGCTAACTTAATTGCTTCTTTACAAAAAGATGTCAAAGAAACTAGAAAGAGTCAAAAGCAATTAAAGAAGGCAAACGCTACGCTCACTCAAAATTTTGAAGAAATCAAAGCTGCAGTCATAAAATCTAGTGAGCTTCTTGCAAGCTGCAAAGCTGAGCTTGATCAAAAATACAAAGAGCTTGCAAGGTACAAAGGGGGTGTTGTTACTACTGTAAAGGATGTTTTTGAAACTAAATAAAATGAAACTCTTAAGCTTTTAGAACAAGAGAACGTAATTATAACACTTCTTTAAGTACGAAATGACACAAAACATATCTTGCTACCACCAAAGTGAATGAGTTAACTCAAAAGATTGATTTTCTTCAAGAGGATAAAACTAAACTAGTCACTACAAAAACGGAAGAGGTTGCTAACTTGAAAAAGGATTTCAAAATTAAACAAGCTAAAGACATTGACAAAGTCATGGAACTTGAAGTTCAAATTCATTTTTATAAGAAAATTGCTTATAAAACAAATCAATCTATAGAAACTAGAGGGGGGGGGGGGTTGAATAGTTTATCATCGGTTTATCTCCTAATTAAAATTCCTTTCAATTAAGTGAGTTCACAAAACTATCTTTTACTTCAAAGCTAGATGCATAATGATTAGGTTCAATTCTAATGAATTAACAATGTATAATAAGTGTAGTGATAATGAATGTGAGTAAAAAGTAAGGATAGAAACAACCTAGTAGGAAGACACCAAGATTTATAGTAGTTCGGCAACGAGGCTCTATCCTCGTTCATACTCCACTCCTCGAGTACACCTTAATCGAGATTTCCACTATATCCACAAGCTCCCTTCTTGGCGGAGGAAACCTTACAACGTCGCTTACATTATTTTTCGACACTAAGCTAAATGTCGAGACCTAATCTTAGCTAGGACCAATCTATACAACGTCGCCCACTTCACTCTTTTACGACACAAGGCTAGATGTCGAGTTCTAATCTAAAGGTAGAACCAATATTCACAACGTTGCCTACTTCACCATTTTCCGACACAAGGCTAGATGTCGAGTTCTAATCTAAATCTAGAACCAATCTTCACGACTCTTCACTTTGAAGCTAAGTGAGAACTTCACACCACACAACTACATATCACTTTATAGTTTATTGAGAACTCGCAAGACACAACCACATCACTTTATAGTTTAGTGAGAACTAACAAGACACAACCACATCACCTCATAGTTTAGTGAGAACTAACACAACTAGTTACAACTCAACTAATCATATCCAAGTACATACATGTAGCTTGGATCTACACAACATAAATCCAAGCACACACATGTGCAATGGATGTACACAAGTCTAATCCAAGTATTCACAAATAACTTGGATGAACACAACTAGTCCAAGTATTTAAAAATACATTGGATCTACACAAGACACAAATAGACAAATGATGAACATGACTAGATCTTTAGAAGGAGGTGATCTTCATCAATGCTACATATTTAATCACATCACAAGTGTGTGAGTGATCTTCTCTTTGGACAACGTAAAGAAGGAGATCAAGAGGATAATCATGAGTAAACATACTTAACACATTAAGTGATCATTTACAAATGACTAAGATTAGAAAGGAGAAAAAAGGCTGAAGAGGATGTCCAAAAAGGGTTGATAAGAATGCAGATTTGATTCACTATTTATAGGAAAAAACATCCAATGGCTATATCTGCCCGCGGTTCCTTATTGGCACCCGCGGTTCCTTATCGATAAGGAACCATCATAGGTGCTAAGGTACCGCTGGCGTAGACTCCATTCCTTTTTTGTCTTTTAGTGAATTTGAAATATTTGAGGCTGTTTAAACCTTCAAAGGATATTCTTATGGCATATGGCATATGCCATATTCAAATTTGCATTTTCATTTTAATAAAACATTTTCTTAAAAATAAAGTTTATTAAAATTCTTTTGTAAAGTTTGACAAACGTGAGTTTTAAGGCTACTCACTTTTATGATCACTAAGCATGATTAAGATATGTTAGTGTAATGATTATTACCTTGATGATAGTGCTTGTTAGATAATTCGTTTTATGATTATGTTTGACCATAAATGTCTTTGTAATTTGTCGTGATCAAAACTAAGAAAGATTAATTAATACTAACAATGTTTTTAGGCATTGCTTATGCATTAACAATCTCCCCCTTTTTGATTACGATAAACTATAAACTCATTTACGTAAAATACATGTTTATTCTAATTATTAACGAGTTTATCAGTATCATTTCTCCCCCTTTGTCGAAGAAAAAAGGTTACCACAAGTCTTTGAAGAAGAAAATAACTGGACTTTTGCTAGTAGCTCCCCCTTGGTGCTTACTCCCCCTTGCTTGGGGCCGCAAGTCAATGAGCTAAGGTGACATCCTACACAAAGGTTAGAAGAAAGAAAAGAAACACCAATGTATATATGTGCACTAGTTACTAACTAACTTGAGAGGGAGAAGGAAAAGAAATCTCAAATTAGAAGTAAGTATTTGCTATGTATGTCCAAAGAGTGTGTATTGACAACATCATAGTTCAATTGGTGGAATAAAGGAAGAAAAGAAACATCCAAACCAATCAAAGATGATTTAAAATATCAATGGGTTAAAATTTAGAATTTATGGAATCACCCATAATTAATTTTAAGTTTTAACCATGATCAACTTCTTAACAAATGTGTGTAATAAATTTATATGGAAAGATAACACACATAACATTCATATTACAAAAATATGAAATAACATACAAGATAAATATTCATACACACAATATGAATATTAAAAGCAAAACAAATATGGAAAATAGACCACAAAGCATAAGCTATTCTAATAGTGATAATCTTCCAGATTGCTTAAAATTTATTGACTCAAACAACTAAAGTACAAAGAGTGCCTTAGTTGGAAAAGAAAGACGACGAAGCATCATACGAAGTTTTGTTCATGGGAACGAAAACTTTGAGAGGAGGTCAAGTGAGGAGGAATTCAAGAAAATTTAACTTGTCATAGATATGAGCAAGTTCAATTTGTTGAAAATGACAACAAGCACACGAGGAACCATGATGCAAAACAAAGTCGCTAGATGGGGGAGGTCCATCAAGATTAGAGTTTGGTGGGGAGGGAGATAATGGATAAGAAATGTTTTCACAATGCCTAGAGAGGTTAGGGAAAGAATTTAGGTCATTTATTTGAGGAGAAATTTAGGTCATTTATTTGAGGAGAGTTGAAAGGTTTAGCTGGTGGTGGAAGAATTTCTTTTTCTCTGGTAGTTGGATTTTTAGAGTAAGTCTCATTCCAATATTGAATCGGAGAGAAAGAGAAATTCTTGGAGGATTTTGGAGAAGAAGAATCATGAGGATTCTTATTCTTTTTCTATCCAAATGGGTTTAACCGAGATTTTTGGTTTCTTTGAAAGCTTAGAAGAAGAAGCTTTAGGTTGAGAAGAGTGTGACAAAGAAATGTCAAGGTTAGAAAAGGAAGAATTAGGCATTGTGAGGGATGAAGGAAAGAACTCCCAAAAGAGAAGAATTTAAAGAAAATAGACAAGGCAAAGATTTGAAATGAAAAAGAAAGGTTTTAGAGAATGTTTAGCCAAATTGGGTAAACAAAGAATTTTAACCAAAACAGTGGTCAAAGAAGAAAGACCAAAAATAAGCCAAAATTGGCCTTACTGGGCGTGGTTCTTTAAAGAGGCTTGCGGTTCCATATCGATATGGAACCGCCTGGAGGCTTGAGAACCGCGGCCAGTGGATTGCAAAACCAGATTTACAAAAGTTTTTGACAAAGATAAGACTTTTTCAAAAAATTGCAAATCTTGGATTTTTACCTCTTTTAGCACTAGAGTATGCTAGGGTTGCATAAAATCAACACATTCACAAAGAATGTCTTAACAAAGGGTGACAAAATATTTAAATAACATTTTGGTCAAATTTTAAGTCAAGATTTTTAGAGGTTGTAATAGATTTAGGTTCAATTTTAAATAAATTGAAGTTGTTTAATGTGATCACATAGATTAAAGCACATAAAAACTAAATCCATAAATCACCCAAATGAGAAAATCATGAGGGAAAGAAAACGAAATGCAAGAATTAAAAAGACAATTAACTACTACAAAGATAGCTAACAACTAGGTCTTGAGTTCATAGTTCTCTTTTAGCTTGATCTTCTTTTGAAAAGCATGTTAATTTTAAAGTCCATCATTTATCTCCTAGGAGGTGGAGGATTAGCAAATAGGTTCAACAAGAAGCTTTGCAACTTGATGTGAGCCACAATCATTTCCAACCTTAGGATATCAATGAGGTGAAAGAAGCAACAAGGGCAATTAGTTCCATTGTGCATGAAAAAATCAAACAAGCATGGATCACCCAAGAGATGGGAAGTATGAACACCCAAGAGAGGGGTGTTGGTGGTAGGAGGATGAGCAGAAGGCATGGTATCCGATGGTGAAATAGGTGATATGGGTGAATTTGGTGGAGTGAAGGGAAGAGGATAAAAAACAAAGGGAATCCTTTGATGAGGTTGTAGTTGAGCGTTCACATTTAGGGGAGGGCTAGAAATTAGTGGAGAGGAAAACTAATTCATCCTTGATTGGAATGAAGAGGAGGTAGAACCATGAGAGTGGTTAGTACCATGGGTTGAGTTTGTTTGCCAAGAGGAAAGTGGTGGTGAAAGTGATGAGGAAATGAGTATAGGAGAGACTTCATTTTTTTGTTTGAAAGAAGATGGAGAACCATGTTTAGAGGACTTGAGATTCACCTTAAGACTTCTTTTGGATGAAGATGTTTTGGAGGAGTTGGAAGTTCTAGTGGATACCATGGTTTAATGTTGAGGTTAAAAGAAGAGTTGAAGGGATGAAGAGCACAATCAACAAAAGAGGGTTTAAGAAGAGAAGGGGATGATCCAAACTAGTAATAGGTTAAAATCATTTTATGTGAACAATGAAATTAGGTAGCTTAGTTTAGGAAAGTGTAGGTTTTCTAAAAAGTTTTATCAAAGTTTTACACAGATTAAAGAAAACAGTGTAAATTAAAGATTCTGTTGAAACAATACTGGGCGGTTCCTTATGTAGGTCTGCGGTTCCTTATCGCTAAAGAACCGCGGGTTCAATATTTAACCGTGACCAGAGGAGTTTGAAAAAGGCACTTCCTTAAACTTTTTCTAGCCCAGATTTTATACTAAGGTTTATCAAGCCAAAGAGAGCTAATAATCAAAGACTAGGAGGCTATCTAAACATATAAGATGCAAAGAGCCATGAAAATCAAAAAATCGATACCATGGATAACTAGGATTAAAATACTAGGTAATCCAAACACAAATTTTTAGTTAAAGAATACACAACATCATAAGAATGGAGATAAGAGAATAGATAAAGAACAACAATGCATACATGTTTACACACATGTTAATCTCACAAGAGTGATATATGTCATTCATCTATGATCATTTCCTCCTTGCCTTGATTCACTTCTGATTCGATCCGAGAAATGGGAGAATTGTCTTGAGAGACATTTTCATCTTCATTTGAGTCATGTGTGAGAATTTAAGGGACATTTCCTTCAATGGGGAACATGACTCGAACCACGGAGTGAAAAGAGGAAGGATTAAGAGGAGGATGATCAAGGAGAACTCTCTTAAGAAGCCGTGAGAGAATCATGGCATAAGGAAGAGTAGATCGAGATCTATTGAGAACAAATCTTATCCTTTTAGCCATGAAAAATGCAAGGTTGTATGGAGTAGTAGTAATAACACAATACAACATATGTGCAAGACAAGAAGGCACATGGTTGCGATCACCAACCAAACACATTGCATTTTCCCTAATGATTTCGGCCCAAGGGACCATGAAATCACTAAGATCGCTAGTTAGTAATTCTCAAGGAGTGAGAGCACGAAATTCTCCTTCAAAGTTGCCAAGGATAGGATGTTCATGAGGTGAAGCAAGGGCACGAATGATGGCCGAAGCCGAAGGAATCTCAGTCCAGTAATGCACATCAACAAAGGCCGATTCTAAGTGGTTTACACTCCAAGCATCAGTGAACCTACATTGACCTTCGCATGGAACTCCGAGAATCTCACCAAATTCCTTGAGAGTGTATACAATGGTTTTCCCCTTAATGAAAAATCTTAAAGATAAACCATTGTTGATGTGTATTAACTTAAATGAGTTAAAGATTTCCATGAGGAAAGAAGGGAATATTGGCTCATCAATATAAAGCAAACAATCGAATCCAATGGTACTGAACATGAATCGAATGAAATCAAGTCTACGAAGGTTAGAAGGAACATTACGTCCTTCATGGAAACAACGAGACTCGATATTATGATACGTGTTTTGAAAAGACCGAGATTGATTAGTCAACGAAGGATTAGGCATGTATCTTCTAGTGAGTAGATGGTCATTTTGATATCCTGTGGTCATGATGATAGTACCTAAAATAACATATAAACATATTTCTCCAATTACTCATATGTTACATATAAACCAAAAATCAAGGAAAGCGAGAATGTGTTTTATCAATCTCTTGATAAATCAAGGTTTAATCCTTGTCATTCCCATATTCACAATGTACCCATTTCATCATTTATCAAAACATATGAACTATGTAAAATCAACAATGAACTAGAACATTGGTTTTTCAAAACGAAGTTTTTAGGTAAGCATTTAACAATACCATTACCAACTTGTTCATAGGTTCATATCAATTCCATCAATCAACCAAAAAATTTAGTCAAAATTCGGATTTGTTTTACAAATGGGTTTTAGTGAAATCTCTATAAATATGAACCTAAGGAATCATAGTAACAATACTATGTCAACTCTTATTCCTAGTAAGATTCTAATTCAGTGTCAATTTTAAGAATCCCCAATTATGAATGTATGAAACCTAAAACAAATTAGATGAAATTGAAAGAAATAACTTACAATTAATTGATCTTGGATGATGGATGAGTGAAACCCACGAATTTGAATCAATTAATTTGAGTAATTGAAGGTTTTAGGAGCTTCAACAATGGTGGAAAAACACAGAAAAATCGTCTGTTGTGTGTGAAGGAGAGAGAAAGACAAGTTCGAAAAAGCTATTTTAATAAAACTGACGCTCTAAAAAAAGCTACTGCCTGCGGTTCCTTACCGATAAGGAACCGCGCCTTTGAGCCGTCGAGATAAAGAACCGCCTACAGAGGCAGGTTTTTATCAAAGAAAAACGATGAATTTTTGAAAACCAAATTTTATAAAATACTTAAAAATATATCTTAAACCTTTTAGGATATCACTGGACCACCACAACACTAGATAATAATGCCTTGTTGAAGGATTACGAGTTAAATCGAGATAGGAAAAGACCGAAATGAACGAACGACTACTCGTAGAAAAAAGGCAAAGGGAGAGGAGTCAAGAGAAGTGAATCAAGACCAAGGACATTGCTCAAAGGACAAATGACATTCTTCAAATTGATGATGTGAAGAGCTTGTGTCATATATAGTGGTTTAAGACGTGCCTTTCTGGAAATAGTCTAAATGGCTTTGGTAATGAATTAAACCAAGCAATTTTGATGCATAGAGTAAGATCATTTTCAAGAGTAGTCTTATTCTATTTCAAAATATGAGCAAAGTATAGATTCACTTTCTCTCCCACATGATCGGATAATTATTGCTAGAATTAACTATAACAATATCCTTGAAATATTTCAATTCCAAATGTGTAAAATCCACCTACAACTTAAAGAAGTAGTTTGGTATCTCAAGGGATTCACTAATCATCCTAGAGATGAGCTTAATTGCACAAGTTACACATGATATAGGGCCTACTAACCGTAAGGGTGCAAACCATGGAAATCATGCTTGATACTTTAAGCTTCTACTAACTCACCCTACATCTCCATAATGAGTCAAGTATCCAAGCAATGAAGGTTTAAGAGGAAAAAAAGAAAAGAATCACAAATCACAAATCAATGTCAAGGCAAGGATGCCAAGAATAAGCATATAGTCAATTAATGATCGAAAGAATGATCAATAGGGCGTGTGGAAGAACGAAAGCGTACCTTGGCCACAAATTGCATTCCAAGCTTTTCAAGGAATCGATGCAAAGCCCAACAATGACTCATAATGACTACTAAGTCTTCAAAGACTAGTATCACTTCTACCCATCTTGATATCATCATTCAATGATGTTGGAAATCAAAGAAGATGAGTCTTCTAAAAGTGTAAGTAACTCAATCCACAATCAATAGAATGATTTATCTTCATGAGTACCTACACATAACAAGATGCAAACTAGTAGATACATTTCAAGAGTAAATCTAAAATTCATTAATACTACTAATTTAAGTAATATGGAATATTAACATTTTAAAAGGCTTATTTTTAATAAAAAATAGTTTTGACCAAAGAAAAACTTTAGTACAACTTAACCTTCTAACGTGAGGAGACAATGGATCGATCCAAGTTTTAAAGTATAATATACTTCAAAGATCTTGTGTCACCATCGCTCTGATACCAACTGTAGAAACTAGAAGGGGGAGGGTTGAATAGTTTCTCATCTATTTATCTCCTAATTAAAATTCATTTCAATTAGGTGAGTGCACAAAACTATGTTTTACTTCAAAGCTAGTTGCATAATTATTAGGTTCAATTCTAATGCATTAACAATGTATAATAAGTGTGGTGATAATGAATGTGAGTAAAGAGTAAGGAAAGAAACAACCTATTAGGAAGACACCAAGATTTATAGTGGTTCGGCAACGAGGCTCTATCCTCGTTCCTACTCCACTCCTCGAGTACACCATACTCGAGATTTCCACTATATCCACAAGCTCCCTTCTTGGCGGAGAAAACCTTACAACGTCGCTTACATTATTTTCCGACACCAAGCTAAATGTCGAGACCTAATCTTACCTAGGACCAATCTACATAACGTCGCCCACATCACTATTTTACGACATAAGGCTAGATGTCGAGTTCTAATCTAAAGGTAGAACCAATCTTCACAAAATTGCCTACTTCATCATTTTCCGACACAATGCTAGATGTCGAGTTCTAATCCAAAGCTAGAACCAATCTTCACGACTCTTCACTTTGAAGCTAAGTGAGAACTTTCACACAACACAACTACATATCACTTTATAGTTTAGTGAGAACTCACCAGACACAACCACATCACTTTATAGTTTAGTGAGAACTAACATGACACAACCACATCACTTTATAGTTTAGTGAGAACTAACACAACTAGTTACAACTCAACTAATCATATCCAATTACACACATGTAGCTTGGATCTACACAACATAAATCCAAGCACACACCTGTGCAATGGATGTACACAACTCTAATCCAAGTATTCACAAATAACTTGGATGAACACAACTAGTCTAAGTATTCACAAATACATTGGATCTACACAAGACACAAATAGACAAATGTTGAACATGACAAGATCTTTAGAAGGAGGTGATCTTCATCAATGCTACAACTTTAATCACATCACAAGTGTGTGATTGATCTTATCTTTGGACAAGGTAAAGAAGGAGATAAAGAGGATAATCATGAGTAAACATACTTAACACATTAAATGATCATTTACAAATGACTAGGATTAGAAAGGAGAAAGAAGGCCGAAGAAGATGTCCAAAAAGGGTTGATAAGAATGCAGATTTGATTCACTATTTATAGGACAAAACATCCAACGGCTATATCTGCTCGCGGTTCCTTATTGGCACCCGCAGTTCCTTATCGATTAGGAACCGCCATAGGTGATAAGGTACCGCTGGCGTAGACTCCGCTCCTTTTTGTCTTTTAGTGAATTTGAAATATCTGAGGCTGTTTAAACCTTCAAAGGATATTCTTATGGCATATGGAATATGCCATATTCAAATTTGCATTTTCATTTTTATAAAACATTTTCTTAAAAATAAAGTTAATTAAAAATCTTTTGTGATGTTTGACAAAAGTGAGTTTTAAGGCTAATTACTTTTATAATCACTAAGCATGATTAAGATATGTTAGTGTAACGATTATTACCTTGATGATAGTGTTTGTTAGATAATTCATTTTATGATTTTGTTTGACAATAAATGTCTTTGTAATTTGTCATGATCAAAACTAAGAAAGTTTAATTAATACTAACAATGTTTTTAGGCATTGCTTATGCATTAACACAATCTATTCAAACCATGCGAATGTTGGCACCTCGTTCATTTTTCAAGGGTAACGCTAGTTTTGCTAGTCCTAAGTACCTCGAGCAAGCTCAATCTGAGAACCCGCGCCTATATCTTGAGGAATCCTAATGGACCGACGTTGATTGTTTAATTGCTAGGCCCAATAGTGATGAGTCATTAATTTTTGAAGAAGAGAGTAGATCACTAGTGAATAAAGACTTTTTGACACCATATAATTATGCTTATGAAAATAGTCTTTATGAAATTTTCAAACCACAAAAACAGAAGTCTCATGAGCAAATATTTTACGAATGTGAACAAATAAGAATTAAATAGAGACAAATTTTTGCCACTAAGAAAACTAATGTTTCAAACTTTATTGAGTACTTGCCATATTAAGCTTCTGTAAGCAAGAGTAAGCAAACACTTAGTTTTCTTAAACAAAACATCAAAAATTTCAAAAAGGTTGTTGACGACGACTAGAAAGAACGTGAACGTTTGAAAGGCAACAAAGAAATTCCTCACGATATAACTGTGCTTTTGAAAAGTATTTTGATTACGCTTGCGGAAATAACACAAAAACATTTTTTTGAATTTGAAACATTTATTAAGAAAGAAATGTTTTATGATTTGAAATATGTGGAATCTCTTGAACAAGAAGTGAACGACCATCAACCTGAAAGAGATAATTTTTCTATAGCATATGATCTACTCTTGCAAGAATGCCTCTCAAAAGATATTATGTGTGTTTATGTTACATCTTATGCTGGTATTGATGAATATTCTGATGTTGCATGCAAATATCTTGATCAAGTCAAAGAGTGTGAACGTCTTGAAACTGAGCTTTTGAATAAAGTTGACCAAAAAGAGTTTTTGTTACTTCAACATAGATATGATTATCTTCAAAAACATTGTCATTCACTTGAACTTGCTTTGCAAAACAAAGTTGGAAGCTTTTCAAATGATACACCTTTAGAAGTAAAATTATCTGAGTCATGTAGATTACTAAACGAAAAAAGTCTTGATATTTCGGATTTGAAAGCTCGGTTACAAGATAAAGATATAGCAATAACAAATTTGAGGAAACTCGTTGCTAAGATGGGTGGGAAAGTTATGGAACCTAGCGTTAAGAAACCTGTTGTTAGACAACCCAATGCCTCTAAAGTGAACAGACCCTCTATTTTGGGAAAACCATCCGCTTTCTCAAATTCCTTGTTTGGAAAACCTATGTTTTCCCCAAGATGGATGAAAAGGAAAGGTTACCACAGAATCAACCTACTCAAGCACCAAGCGTTAAGCACAATAATGTGATTAAACCATGGATGTATAGAATGACCACTAAGCCCACAAACAAAGTTAGCCAATCGCCTCAGACTTCTAGAAACACTAATACTCGTGTGTCTTCTACTACAGGAGTAGTCTCCACTGCTAGTGTTAGCCGGCCTCAGTTTAAGCGCACTCATGTGAATGATAAGGTTTGGAAACACAAGAGTCAAGGGAAGATGAAGGAAGTAGAAGAACACCCTAGGAATTTGAATGTTTTTAAGAATAATATGTATGTAATCGCGTGTAATGATGATTTGAATGCTTTGAATGATTTGAATGCTTTGAATGTTAAATTTGTTTGTGTCAAATGTGGAAAATGTGCTAATGCTAATCATTCTATGTGTGCTATGAATCATGTTAAAGGCATAGATACTAGAACTAAAAAGCAAGTTACAATATCTATTAGTGCTAGTAAACCCAAATGCAAAGTGAACCATTATGGTGCAGCCCCCACTAAGAAAAGTATTGCATCAGACTCCACCACTAAGAACCCTAGAAGCAGAATTAGGGAATTATATGAGTCTGCTAGTAAGTCGTGGAAATGGTAGTTTCTAATCAATGGCCTCCAGGATATATATGGATGCCTAAAGTTAGGACAGAAAATGTGACAACGAGTGTTAGTATACCTTTAAATGTTACTAAGGCCACTAATGATTCAGGAATCAAAACTAACGTGGTATCTAATTTAGAAAATGCTCCATCGTGTTCTAATTCTTCTGCAGGTGATACAAATAATTCTCTTCATAATGGACTTCGGATGCACGGAGCACATGACGGGGAATCTCAAGCTTCTAATTAACTTCATGGAGAAGTTCCTGGGTACGGTCCGATTCGGAAATGATCAATTTGCACGATCCTAGGATATGGGGATTTGGTTCAGGGGAATATCACGATCAAAAGGGTATACTACGTCGAAGGGCTCAATCACAATCTTCTCTCGGTTGGTCAATTCTGTGATGCGGATTTGGAGGTTGCTTTCAGAAAGAAGACATGTTTTGTTCGTGATTATGATGGGAATGATTTACTCACCGATTCACGGGGTACCGATCTTTACACAATTTCACTTCCAGACACAACTTCCTCAACTCGAATTTGCTTCATGGCTAAAGCTTCAACGACTCAGGCATGGTTATGGCATCAATGTTTATCTCATCTCAATTTTGATACCATCAACTTGCTTTCCAAGAAAGATATTGTGAGAGGCCTTCCAAGCTTGAAATTCATCAAAGATCAACTTTGTTATTCTTGTAGATTTGTAAATCTATGCTTATGTTTTTAGAGAGAGAATGAGATAGAAAGATGGTGGATTTCACACTTTAGAGAGAGAAACTAAGAAAGAACTATGTGTAAATTATGAAAAACCACACCCCTCTCCATCAAAAGAGAGGGTTTATATACCCAAGCCTTGTAATGGGCTTGGGCTTACACGTTTGGGCCGGCCTACACAAGTTGTAGGCTTGGCTTGGACTTGTTTGATAAATAAAGAGTGTTAACTAAACTACGAGCTATTACATGGAGTATCGTTGGAGTGACCGATCCTTCTTAATACGTAAAACGTATTTCCAACAATCTCCCCCTAAGGGAGGTCACTCCAAACAAGGGCGTTACCCAAGTTACAATAATAAAATAAACCTAGCATACTATGCTTGTCTCGAACTCGTAGTCTTCGTCTTTCTTTTTCTTTTTCTTTTCTGGTGAACATGCTGATGTGATCTTTGATATCAGTCTTGAGCATTAATCTCTTGCCTTGATCTCGTGCATCCTTCACTTGTGATCTTCGCCTCTTCGTGACCTCACGTCCCACATACTTATGCCTTAGTAATTCTTGAAAGCTTCAGAGTTCGATACAGCGGAAGACTTAACTTTTAGGCTTTCTTGAATTAGGTGAGATATTAAGTGCATAAAGTATAAGCATGCGGGGACGACTTCTTCTCGGATTCCGCAACGCCACCGTCTTCAAATGCCGCAACATAAGTAGACACGAACGAAATGGCTTTGAACATTTCATTCTAAATCGGTAGCATTTTACCTCCGGTCGGTGAAGACCGTTGGACGATATTAGATATCGTACCCGTGACGGATAGTTTCAATTAAGTAACTTCCTGACAGGATTTCGCGGGTAAACCCGTTCTCTTTATTCGACCGTCCAAAGCTGACTGCGAACATAAAGAGTGAATCATTTGGATAAAATTATCCGCATGATTTGAAGCCGTCAATTCATGTTCCTGGAACAAGTGAAATTCAATTAAGAACCGCACCATCGTTGCTTTCCAGTTGTCACGAGCTTGATTCGTATAGAATCTTGCAAGTTACCTACCAAGTGCTGTTTGAGGTTAACACTAGAAGGATTTCCACTCATCACCGTGAACACTAAGGTATCACTCTGAGTGTTCTGGCAAGATCACTGAGATATTGCGTAGAGGCCTGGAACGTGTTTAAATTCAGTTAAGAATTAAACAGCTGTTGCTTTCCAGTTATCACAAGTTTGATTCATAAAGAATCGCACAAGTCACCTACCATGAGCTTTTTGATATTCGCTCAAGAAGGATTTCCATCTTCATTGTAAATACTTTCGTATTACTCGGATGTTCAGGCAGGATCATGAAGATTTTGCGTAGGACTCTTAAAATCTTTCTTACTTTTCACAGTGTGTGAAGAAGCAAGGAAATATGAAAGTGTGTCCTAATGAGATATTTGATGATCTCAAATGGCTCTAGACTCGATCGTGCATTTTGGATTTTAGTGATCGGAGGCTGGAGAGGAGTGCCACCTTTTCAATACCAATTTATTCGGAGTGAATAAATCAATAGATAACGTGTTGTCTCCGTGTGATTAAAACAAATACCTTTTGAGAGATATCTGAGTTAGCTGGGATGGGTTGTGCATTGCATCACTGGGTCCATGATGTCTGTCTTCAATATCGAGAATCATTAAAATGATCTCAATAGCATATGTGTTGACCCGGTTTCTGCCTAAAGTTGTAAGGAGGGCTTCTTTCTTTACACCCTTTATCTTTACAATTCTTTTTCATTCTTCAACCCCTTCGATGCTTACCAATACGTCATCACTAGCACCTTGTTGTGATTGTTCAGTGCTAACTTAAGTACTTGGTCGGCATTCAGCTACGTTCACAATCTTTCTCCATCTTTCCTAAGGACTTCTATTTCTAGCTATGGAATGTCCTTGGGAAGATTCCTCCGGTTCTGGAAGAATCATTGGACTTAACCTATCCTACCATCCTTATGTCACCACAATCTTCATCGACGTGAATTAAATGAGGTTTGGGTAGGTATATGTCACCATGAAAATCCATTTTGATATGCAAATCCGTTTTGCTCCCCCTTAACATATGCCACGATATTCGAAAACATTTCGCATATGTCGGGATGAGCCAGCACATTAAGTCAAACCATTTGTGATAATATCCCATATTAAATCACATTTTCTCCCCCATATTAAAAATATTAACCCAATCGATGTTTTTAATATCAATTGATTTAATGTAGTTTTAACAAATGTTTTGGGAAGAAAAATGCGAGTCTGTTTTATCTTCATGATATCAAACACATGAGATATGATACCGATTTGTAACATGATCACATATTCACCATATTAGAAAAGAATTGACAAGGTTGGACCTGATTGATGAGAACATCATGTGATAAGATCAAATGGTTCTTGTCAGCATATGTTGGTCGCCTCGTCACGTCTGAAGTCATCTCTTGACACCACGTGTACGATTGGTATTGTTGTCTTGACACCAACTTGTGAACTTGACACGTTCGGCGTCGAAGATTCTGAATGCTTGACAATTGCTCCCCCTCAATTGTTGACCCGTGTTCTATTGAAAGAGCTGTAGTCGTCGGTTGAGTAGTCGCATCGTCGAGTATGTAGATACCAATTGTAGATTGCTATGGTTGTAGAGATGATAGCTTCATAAAAACAAGACTTCTCTTGTTTTAACAAATAAATGCACTGAGGCGTACATAGATTTGTGTTAGACCAAGTTATAAAGTAAACTTGATCCCTTACAAGGTTTTAAAGTAAACCTTGCCCGAGAAAATTAATTCCCGTTGTTAGCCAAAGCTTTCATAAGAAATACTTGACTTTAATATGAAAACCGGGTTGCAGTCTGAAATAACTACAAGCCATTTAGGCATGTTTTATGAAATATTTACAACTTTTGTACGAACTCTATTTATGGCGCCGTGTCGATATTAATCAACATTTCTAAGGCCGTAAATATTATCGTACCAAAAGACATGCCTTAGAAAAATAAAGTAAAAATATTTTTGGATTTTTCTAGATTTTTCAATTTTTATGGTTTTTATATGGTTTTATATTTTTGTATTTTGCTTTTGAGGATAAAAATATAAATAATATATACAAATGATCACCAAGGATACGGAGAATAGTTTTACTACCACTATTCTTTCGCTTCATCTGCTAGCTCCTTAAGAGTCTCAGGCGAGAAGGTTCTCATTCCTAGCTTGTCGGCCAAAAATTCAATTCTAGCGCGATCTAAAGCCTTCGTGAAAATATCCGCCAATTGATACTCAGATCGGACAAAGTAAAGCTCGATTACTCCATTTTCCACTTGCTCCTTGATGAAGTGGTAGCGAATGTCAATATGCTTCGACCGGGAGAATTGAACATTCTTGCAGCATAAGGCAATTGCACTCTTGTTGTCACAGTACATCGGAATCTTGTTGAAACCTAGACCATAGTCGGTTAATTGCGATCTCATCCAAAGAATTTGAGCACAGCAACCGGACATAGCTATGTATTCTGCTTCCGTACTTGAAATTGCAGCGCTTTTCTGCCTTTTCGATGCCCAACTGATTAGTCGATCTCCTAATAGTTGCAAAGTTCCACTCGTGCTACGCCTTGTATCTTGACAACCCGCGTGATCCGCATCTGCATATGCCATTAGTGCAATAGAAGAGTCCTTCGAATACCAAAGTCCCCGATTAATGGTTCCTTTAAGATATCGAAAGATCCTTTTAACAGTAGCTAAATGTAACTCAGTAGGCCTAGTTTGATACCTGGCACACATACATATAGCAAACTGAAGATCAGGTCGACTGGCTGTGATATACAGAAGAGTACCGATCATTCCACGATAAACTGTCGGATCAACGGCAACTCCATGTGGATCTGCATCAAGCTTAGATTTCTCCACCATTGGAGTGTCCACGGGGTCGCAAGATTCCATCTTATATTTCTTAAGCGATTCAAGGGCATATTTGGATTGATTAATAAAGATGCCTCTGGGACTCTGAGATATCTGAAGACCTAAGAAGAATGATACCTTGCCCATCATTGACATCTTAAACTTGGAAGACATGAGTGTCCCAAACTCATCCGATAAGGTTTGGGTCAAGGCTGCAAATATAATATCATCAACATATATTTGTACCATAATCATATCTTTACCTCGTTTTTGAATGAACAGCGTGGGATCCACCTTGCCTTTTGCGAAGCCTTGAGTAATGAGGAATTGTGACAACAGATCATACCATGCGCGTGGAGCTTGCTTCAACCCATAGAGAGCCTTATTAAGCTTGTACACATGATTAGGATAATTAGGATTCACAAAACCATCCGGCTGTTGAACATAGACTTCTTCCTTGATTTCACCATTAAGAAATGCCGTCTTCACATCCATCTGATAGACGATCATATTCATATGGGCTGCATAAGCGAGGAATAGTCGAATAGCTTCCAAACGGGCAACAGGTGCAAAGGATTCCATAAAGTCGACGCCCAATAATTGCTTGTATCCACGAGCTACTAGTCGAGCTTTATTTTTCAATATTCCGCCTAACTCATCGAGTTTCACCTTGTAAACCCATTTCAAAGTGAGTAACTGCACTTGATCCGGGCATGGGACAAGTTCCCAAACATCAAGATGTATGAATTCGTTAAGTTCTTCTTGCATAGCTTCTATCCAACAGGATTGAGTAAAAGCTTCTTTCCATGTCTTAGGTTCAACTTCTGTGAGAAAAGCATCAAAGTGACAAAACATTGCACTTTCTTGTAACTGACTTCGTGTGGATACCGGACGATTAGGGTCACCAATAATAGAATCTATAGGATGATCCTTTGTCCACTTGCTGTCATGTTCACGAATCCGTGGATTGGAGTAAACGGTAGAAGGAGCTTCCTCTGAGGTGGACGACCCGGCTTGATTAGGGTCGGGAATTTGTACACCAAAGAATGGAAGTTCACGCATTTGAGCGAATTCCAAATTGTGATCATCATCATCCTCTTCATCATCAATAGGCATGACGTTGGTAGTTGTTACATGTGTTGGTTGAGAATTACTTGTGGATGGTATATCTTGACCAATTGTAGGTACAGATGTATCTGATTGTGCTTCGGTTGCTGGAACGACAACTTCGGTTACCGGAGCTATTACCTCAGGTTCTGGAGCAACAATAGTTGGAGGAGTAAAGAATTCATCAAAGAACGGTTGAAACAACGTATCCCATTCATTCCTAGTAGGTGGTATAAATGATGAAGTAGGGTTGTTTGGGACAAGACCAGAACTAATATTACTGGGTCCCATTTCATGAAGTGCGGGTTCAGAGCTGCTTTGCTCAGAAGCCATAGCTGTCAGCTCATCAAAATCAACATTCATAGTTTCAAGGATTTTGCGAGAGTTACGGTTGTAGATTCGGAATGCCTTCTTTGCGGGTGCGTAACCAATGAAAATACCAATATCAGCCTTTGGTTGAAGTTTTCCCAAATTGTCACCATCATTGTTTGGATAGCAAAGAGAACCAAATACATGAAGATATGATAAATCTGGTACTTTTCCATGGAGAAGCTCATAAGGTGTTTTACCATGGCGTTTACGAATTAGTGACCGGTTTTGGGTGTACACTGCTGTAGATACTGCTTCTGCCCATAAAAACAATGGAGCCTTTGCGTAAATTAACATCGTTCGAGCAGCTTCCATAAGTGTGCGATTTCGCCTTTCAACGACACCGTTTTGTTGTGGAGTGCGTGCAACGGATGTTTCATGAGATATGCCAACTTCTTCATAATAATCATGCAAAATTTGATTCACAAATTCGGTTCCATTATCTGTACGAATGCGTCGGACAGTAGTGTTGAGACGCACTTGAATCATCTTGAGAAATCTGATGATGAATTTAGGTGCCTCATTTTTTGCTTTAAGAAATTTTACCCATGTAAACCGAGAGTAATCATCCACAATAACGAGGATGTACTTTTTGCCACTAAGACTTTCAACACGCATTGGCCCACAAAGATCCATATGCAAAAGATAAAGTTTCTCTTGGTTGGTGTCTTCAGTCTTGGGTTTGTAAGACTTCTTAGTGCTTTTCCCCATTGTACACGCGGAACACAAATGATCCTTGTGAAATGATAGTTTAGGAAGACCACGAACAAGTTCATTTTTCGCCAAGTGATTAATAGCGTCAAAGTTAAGATGAGATAACCGTCGATGCCATAACCATGACTTAGTCTTCGATGCTTTGGAGAGAAGACATACGGGAGAAGCGGCCATCATGTCTTGTAGAGACAAAGTATACAAATTATTCCCTCGAGTACCTTTCAATAAATCAACCCCTTTCAAATTACGAATGAAGCAGGTATGCTCTCGAAAAGCAACTTCTAGGTTTGCATCACAAAATTGTCCCACAGAAAATAAGTTGTGACCGAGACCTTCCACGTAATATACTCTTGAAATTATAACATTCCCAATATGATATTCACCATAACCCATTATCTTTGCAATATGATCATTCCCAAATCGAACCGTACCAAGAAACTTGCTGACGAAATTTCTGAGCTGAGAGCGAACTCCGGTCATATGCTTGGAGCAACCAGAGTCCAAATACTAGAGAACAATTTGGACCACCTGTTTTCAACAACAACAGTAGACAATGCATTGGAAACTATTGGTTCCGGAGTGTTAGCAGATACAGATATAGAATTATCAGAATTGCTAACATTTTTGAGACCCTTAGATTTCCTGCGTTTTCTAATGATAGTTTTAGCACTAACAGGTTTTACTGTTCCAACTTTCTTAGGTTTTGGATTATTTGCGGGCACTACAGTGGGAGTAGACCTATTTAAAGGGCACTTGGTTCCTACGGTAGTGTCGGTGTTCCTAGTTAAAGGACACGCTTGTGTTTTGGTAGCCTTGGTACTCCTAGTTAAAGGGCACGCTCTCTTCGCTGTAGTGGGAGTGATCCTAGTCAAAGGGCACATATTTCCTACTATAGTGAAAGTTCTACCAGTGGGACGCCACATCCAACCAACTTGGGTTAACACTTTCCCAGTCGGTTTCCATTCTAATCCATTTTTCCGGGCCTGCATCTCATTCACATGGTCAATAAGGCAAGAATCATGATGACTAGAAAACATACATTCGTTGCAATTCCAACATTTTAAATTAGAATTCACAGTAGGCTTAGAACGCTGCACAACCGCAGAGCCTTTAGGTTTAGCTACATGATTCTTTTTATTCAAAACAGAAATAACATTCCTAGGATGGGCTTCTACTTTCTTCTTCACTTGACTACTAGATGGGGGCAAGATCCTATCATTCTTCTTGTTTCTTTTAAGCTTAGATCTTTGAGCCTTAGTAGTGGTGCTTACTCCTGTAGAAGGCAACACGGGAATATTAGAAGCTGGTTTTGATTCCGCCTTATCTTTAGTGACCAATGTTTGAGATGGTTTAGTCCTAGGGCCCTTGTTAAGTGGTGTGACGGCTATTAGGTTCCTTTTAATTGCACTAGAGGACGAAGCTGAGATAGTGGCTGCGTTATCCACAACATTCTTACCTTTTAGAGTACGAAGTGTTTCCTTTAACTCAGCCAAGACCAGGTTCTTATCACAAATTTGTTCCCTCAAATCAGATATTTCCATCGACTTTCGATTCAATTGTTCAATCAATGATTGATTCTGTGCAATGGTATCAACACATGCGGGCTGTACTGAATCGAAGAGTCGTGTATTTTTCTGTTTTAAGTTATCAACTTTGGACAAAATCTTGGAAACTCGATTATCTAGATCCAGTTTAAGATTCTCAGCGGCCTCAAGTACGTTCACACAGTTAAGCTCCTTAGATTTCTCTATTTCTATCGGCAAAGAGTTAGCAACTTTGTCACTTGGCTGATGCTGTTTTGATTGTAAATTCAATCGAAAATTCTTTTCAAAATTTGCATCATCGATATTAACACCTTCGAATGACGTTTCAAAGATTTCTTGAATAAATTGTTGCTTGCATTCAAGCGAAATACAATGTGTTTGAATCTCATCAAAACGTTTTGAAAGCGAAGAATATGAATCTTGAAGCTTTAAAAATTCAGCGTCAGATTCGTGACAGGTACTATCTACCACAGTATCCACGGATTTAACATTTTGCACAATAGAATCATTATCAACACTTGTATTCACACAGACAGAAACTATATCATGAGACATCACTTGATTCAAAAGCAGATCATTATGGCGTGAAACCCGTTCTATTTCAAGTAAACTGTTTTCATAAGCATCTTCCATTTCATTGAAAACCCGTCTAACTTCTTCTATTTACAAAAACAAATCTTGATCAATATTACGAAGACAAGCCTTAACATTGTTTACAAACGGAACAATTTCATCTCGAAACGCAGCTCTAGTGTGCTCAAAGTTCCATTCACCTTCCGTTATGGCCGTGGCCGTCGTACGTTCCAAAATGACCTTGTCAAAATTGGCTAAGTGTTGGTGAACCGTATTTAAGTTAACGGACGCCTTACTTACCGGTGGAATTAACTTCGTTAAATCCTTTTTGACGAGTGTAGGAGACGTACTAGGAAGGTTTTCATTTGATAAACTTTGGGGCACAAGAACTGTTAATTCTGCTAGTTCCTTTTGTAAGCGAATGCGTGTCTTTTTCGAAAATTGATCTTTGTTATGTTGATCATAATCAATTGTATGGAATTTTGAAAGCATTTTAGAATGAGTTTCATCCCCAAGTGATTGTGTCTCCTCAGTACTACGAACAAAAGGTGCTTCTTTCGATTTGCCAATTATGGACATATCATAAAGGCCGGGAATATATTCCTGAGCTTGTTTTGCATAACCGGGATTAGGTGGTAAATCTTGAAGACGCTTAAGTTCGAATTCTTTAAATGATTTAGTTAAAAGGTGAACCTTTTCTGTGGAAGCGTATTGTTTTAAAAGCTGTTGTTCTTTGAATTTAAGAAGTTTGGTAGCATTAATTTCCGATTCAACCTTTTTAGACTCGAGAGTTTCGAAATCCATTTTAAGTTTCTGAAAATCATTGACAACCGACTCCTTTTCTTTTAATTCATTGGAAAGATTAGCTTTTAATGATTCTATTTCTTTCAAGTGTTCAATCTTTTCAAAACGAAATTGGTCAAATTCAGTTAATGTTATTTTCTCTTCTTGAGGGACCATTTCAAAAGTTTTGACCTTTTCTTTATGCAACGCAAGCTCAGCAGTTAGGGTGGAATTGGTATCTACAGATTGTCTGAGGGCCATATGCATTTGATCAATAATATGTTTAGGCACCATGACCAAATCATGTTGAGCATAAGATTCCATACCCGTCGTAGCATTTGGTTGAGGTTCACTCAAATGTGTAGGATTGGGTACCACATCATTTGAGTTACTAGTTCCCGAATGCTGTTCAAGGTTGTCATTGTCATGCCCAGCTTGATGTTGGTTATCATCAATATTATTAGATGTGGTTGGTACCTCACTGATGACATCAGAACCGTAGTGAGAGAGATTAGCAACTAGAGCAGCTTGGGCAGAGTGAATGTCATCACAATCAGAATCATATGCGCCAAGGTCATCTGCTTGATAAGCTGCATTAGAAGTAGAAACGACTGCAATGCCTTCAGTATCTGCTGCCCCTGGGTCTGCAAGAAATGCCAACTCCTCTGAATCCAAAATCTTCCCCTTAGACTGAGCATCAACCAAATACATCTTTTCACGAAACCATGCATCATCCCTTCTTCTTTTCGGCTGAGTGCATTCCCTAGCCATATGACCTTGTCCTCGGCAATTGTAGCAAGTCACAACCTTCTTAGGACCAATAGGACTCCCATTTCCATTAGCTTGAGAATTCACAGCTTGATTGTTCCCAGTCCTTGTAGGAGGTCCATATGAATTTTGCCTTCCCTGAATAGGTTGCACCGTCACTTGACCATCTTGAACAGTGGCTTGTTGTCGAGGATTTGATGAGGTGCGGAGCTGATTGTTTGTTGGTGGAAATCCTCTAGTTGCAACAAGTTTTGACAAGTAGGCGGTGAGATGGTTTAGAACATCAGCTGGCGTATCATTTGGAGTAAAGACCGGTGCTTGGATTGGTGGAAGTTCATTAGAGTAGAAAGCTTGTGCTGGTTGTGCTTCAATTGGAAAATATCCTTGCTGAGGAGTATAGCCCAATGGAGAAGTGTTGGCTTGTGATGGTGATGTTTGATATGGTGGTTGCTGTTGAAAAGCTTGCTGATGAACACTTTGTTGATATTCTTGCTGTGGCATCATTGGTGGTTGATAAGATGGTTGCTGTGGTTGCTGATAGATGTGTGGTGGTGGCTGCTGCAAGTATGATGGTTGTTGATAAGTATAAGCCATGTTTTGTTGAGAAGCATACATTGCAAGTGGATCATGAACTTGAGGTGTAGACAACCGAGCCTCGATCACATGGCATTCGTGTTGTTGAAGAAAAGCTTGAAGTTGATCCACATTGGTGTTATGCAAGTCCTTAGCCAATTTAACATCCGTCACGTATTTTTTCCATTCTAGAGGAAGAGTGTTCAAATACTTGGTGTTCAATTGAAAGGTAGGAATTGCCATGCCATAGATGTTAAGCTCATTCAACAATAGGGTAAATCTCAGATAGTAATCATTGAGAGTCTCCCCTGGCACATAGGCAAACTTATCAAAAGTATCATAAAGCTTACACTCTCGTTCTTGTTTAGTTAACGAGGTGCCTTGCATTAGAACACGAATTCTATCCCATAACTCTTTGGCAACTTTATGTTTGCTGACGAGTTTGTAGACATCTGGAGGAAGGGCTTGAAGAATGATGTTTGTAGCATACTTATCACATTTATCTTGAATCTTCATATCTCCAGTCAACTCACCCGTTGTGCGAGGACGAGTGGTCGTACCTTCCGTCACAGTACCATAATCTAATGGTCCATTGAGCACCGATGCCCAAATAAGATGTCCATTCTCCTTGTTCAACATATAAAGTTCCATTCGGGAAGCCCATTCCTCATACATGGTCTTCACCAACATTGGTGGACGATTATCCGTACCCGAGAGGATGGACTTATCCGTAAGAGATGTGTACTCCATTTCAATAAGTTAAGATTTACAAAGTTGATCGAACAATGAAATAAGGTTAAGTATTTTTGTGTTGTTGTGAGTTATAATCGAGAAACAATGTTAAAATCCCCTAAAGTATGTTCTCGATAAACCAAAAATTCCAAGACAAAATTACACAGATCGGAATGCCAGATCGGAATGTCAGATCGTAATACCAGATCGGAATGTCAGATCGTAATACCAGATCGGAATGTCAGATCGTAATACCAGATCGGAATATAGCCCTGTCGAAATGTTGTTGGTATCGGAATGTTCAGATCGCAAAGCCCTATCGGAATGTTCAGATCGCAAAGTGGCTGACAAAATTCGAGCAGAGTAACGACTTAAAATACTTCCTTATAACCGTCGGAATCTCAGATCGCAATAGCTATCAGAATGATTCAGATCGGAATAAGTGAAAAAAATCCAACGATCGCAATGTAGAAACCTAACCCTTTCCGATGGTTAAGTTATTGCGATGGAGGCCCAAGTACAGTCTGTACTTTCCGATGGATCTTTCTGCTAGAAATTCGGAATGAAGAACAAAGCCTTTTTTCGCACTTTTGATCCAAGAAAACTGATGTTTTAATGAAAACCAAGATACCAAGAACACTCTTAAGCACGAATCCCTATGTTACACTACTTTAATCTTCGATCCAACACAAAAAAATTTTGAAGATTTCGGCAAAAACAAACCTATACTCCACGAATTGTTTTGAAAACAAAACGCAACACAAAAACAAACCTATATTTCATCCCAAGCTCTTGATACCATTTGTAGATTTGTAAATCTATGCTTATGTTTTTAGAGAGAGAATGAGATAGAAAGATGGTGGATTTCACACTTTAGAGAGAGAAACTAAGAAAGAACTATGTGTAAATTATGAAAAACCACACCCCTCTCCATCAAAGGAGAGGGTTTATATACCCAAGCCTTGTAATGGGCTTGGGCTTACACGTTTGGGCCGTCCTACACAAGTTGTAGGCTTGGCTTGGACTTGTTTGATAAATAAAGAGTGTTAACTAAACTACGAGCTATTACATGGAGTATCGTTGGAGTGACCGATCCTTCTTAATATGTAAAACGTATTTCCAACAATTCTTGTGAGCTTTGTAAAGCTAAACGAAGTAGCTTCAAGACAAATACTACACCAAGATCTAAAGGACGGTTAGATCTTCTTCATATCAATTTATGTGGTCCCATGCGTGTTCAAAGTATCAATGGGAAGAAATACATTATGGTAATTGTCGATGATTACTCAAGGTACAGATGGACTCACTTCTTGAGGTCCAAGGATGAAACACCCTAAGTTCTCATCAACTTCATTAAACTGATACAACGTGGTCTTCAAGCTCAAGTAAAAGTGGTACGTACTGATAGAGGAATAGAATTTCTGAATTCAGCTATGAGGAACTATTTTGAAGAGCCGAGGGAATTGAACATGAAACATCTATTGCTCGAACACCCGAACAAAACGGAGTTTTTGAAAGATGAAACCGTACTTTAGTTGAGGCTGCTCGAACATTATTTTCCGCTTCAAAACTTCCACTATTCTTTTGGGCCGAAGCCGTGTCAACCACATGCTACACAAAAAACCGATCCTTAATTATCCCAAGACAAGAAAAGACACCATATCACATAATTCTGATCGAAAACCTTTACTCAAACACCTTCACGTTTTTTGGTGTACTTGTTACATTATACGAGATGGTGAAAACTTGGATAAGATGAAAGAGAAAGGTGATGCATGTATTCTAGTGGGATATGCAACTCAGTCTAAGAGATATAGAGTTTGCAACAAGAGAACAAAATTGATAGTCGAGACTATTCATATCAAATTTTGATGAATTACAAGATATGGCACTTGAACAGAACAGTTTAAGTCCCGATCCACAACGACAAACGACTACAGTTCACAACCGCACGGAACTGGAACTCAAGATCACTGCAATGAACCATCAAGTTCAAAGTTGGTTCAAGGAAATGTTCCAAGAGCAGATATGACAGTCAACACGACAATTGAAGAGTTGGAAATGTTATATGGACCAATGTATGATGAATATTTCACAGGGGAGAAACATGTGTTACCGAAGTCTTCCGCTGTCACTCGTGATAAGAATGATGATACCGATCATCATCAACAAAAGGATACAACTTTATCTAATTCAAAACGGGTTGCTGCAGATTCATCTCCTTAGAATATCACATCAACAACCGCTCCTACAACATCAACAACTACTATTATTGCTTCAGAGAACACAAATCAAGCAGACAATGCATTAAATGAGAAGACGAATTTATCAACCCATTCGGTACACCGGTGCACGGAACCGGAGAGTCTTCTACCTACCATGTTGATCCGTCAAATATGCATACCTTTATCAACGACATCCTTCAACACATCATTGGACCCGAGATCATCCTTTGGTTCAAGTAATTGGAAACCCTTCACAGCCCGTTCGTACAAGACGACAACTTGAAACCGATGGTGATGTTTGTATGTTCGCACTCGCCGTGAGTACAGCTGAACCAACAAATATCAAAAAATCCTTGGCAGATCACGCTTGGATTAAATCGATGACGGATGAACTTCAACAATTTGAAAGACTTAAAGTCTAGGAACTTGTTGACAGACCATACGATGTAACACCATTAAATATTCGATGGATCTGGAAAAACAAGATGGATGAAGAAAACACGATCATCAAGAATAAATCTAGGCTAGTGGCTAAAGGGTATGGCCAGAAAGAGGGTATTGAATGTGAAGAATCATTTGCACCAGTAGCTCGTATGGAAGCTGTCAGGATTTTCCTTGCTTATGCTACACATAATGGATTCATCGTTTATCAAATGGACATAAAGACGGTGTTTCTTAACGGTCCTTTGAAGGAAGAAGTCTATGTCACACAGCCGGAAGGATTTGTCAATCCTCATTATCCTAACAAGGTGTATCATCTCCACAAAGCACTTTATGGACTCAAGCAAGCTCCAAGGGCGTGGTACGACAAGCTCTCAAAATTTCTGGTATCCAAAGGTTTCTCAAAAGCTTCCATTGATCTAACTTCGTTCACTTATAAATATGGGGATGACATTTTGCTTGTGCAGATTTATGTTGATGACCTTATTTTCGGGTCTACAAACCCAGAACTTTCAAAATTGTTTGAAAAAGTAACGCACAACAAATTTGAAATGTCAATGATGGGCGAACTAAAATTCTTTCTAGGAATTCAAGTTCACCAATCCCCAAGTGGTATCTTTATTAACCAAGCTAAGTACTGTCAAGACATAATAAAAAAGCATGGTATGACCTCATGTGACCCCGTTTGGACACCATTATCAACCACATCCCTAGATGTTGATTTGGAGAGAGATGTCATAGATCAAACGAGATATCGTTCCATGATCGGCTCCCTCATGTACTTAACAATAAGCCGACCAGATATATCACATGCTACGTGTTATTGTGCATGATATCAAGCACGACCCACTAAAAAGCACCTCAAGGAGGTTAAACGGATCTTTTGGTACCTTAAGAATACCATTCACATGGGACTCTAGTATCCAAGGGAACCCAGTTTCTTTCTAACGACCTATTCAGATTCTGATCATGAAGGATGTTTTAATACACGAAAAAGTACTTCTAGTGGTACACAATTTCTAGGTCAAGATAAGCTCGTGGGATGGTCTTCCAAGAAGCAGGATTGCACGTCACTGTCATCAGCTGAAGCGAAGTATGTGTCTCTATCTGCGTGTTGTGCTCAAGTTCTTTGGATGAGAACACAACTCACGGATTATGGCTTCCACTTTGATAAAGTACCTATGTACTGTGACTCAAAGTCCGCCATAGCCATCTCCTACAAACCGGTACAGCATTCCCGCACAAAGCACATTGATGTCAGATATCACTTCATTAAGGAAAAAGTTGAAAAGGGTATTGTTGAACTATACTTTGTTGGAACTGATTACTGATAGGTGTGAAAACACCCATCCTTTTACCACTTAATTATAATAATAACCAAGCCAAAACGTGTATTTTATGTCGTAAATGTTGGAATTATGCGTGGTTTGTGTTTTTGTTGTGATTTAGGACCAAAATGTGAAAAGGGAAGAAAACACGGGATTTCACGGGCTTTTATCGAAGAAAACTAGAAAAGACGAAGTCAAAAGATCAAGAGTGCAAGAAGAACGGAAGTCGAAGGCCTATTCTGAAGATTTATCTAAGAAAAAGTCTGAAGACGAAAGTTTGAAAAAGTCGAAGAACCAAGTCTACTAAAAGAAGAAAATTAGAAGACGAGTTCGTTTTATCACTCGACTAATCCCGAGACAAGGTCGAGAAAGACGAGAAATTAAAAGACGAGAAAAAAAGAAGCAACACATGCATTTTCCACCTCCTATATATAGTTTAGAAAATAGAGTTTTTAAGTGTTAGCTAGTTCATTTTTCATTATGTAGTTTTTAATTTTAGAGAGAGAAAGTGTTTAACTTTCTCTCACTAGGAACTTCATCTTTTATCTTCCTTTCTTGTTTTAATCTAATCTTTACTTTTAATAGCTTAAATCTTGTTTAAATCTTCATCTTTTTCTACCTTTCTTGATTTTTATTTTATCTTTGATTCGATATAATCTTTGATCTTGTTTAGTTTTGATGTTTGATTGATTAAAGAGTTCATCTTTTTTATTCATCTCTAAGTTTTGATACGAATTGAGCTTTGAGCTTATCATGCTTATTGGCTTATATTGTATTTAGCTTGTTTGCTTTAAAGTTTTCTTAAAGGTTTAATCTTTTTAAATTTTGCTTATTTAGTGTGTTGATAAGTTTTAAATTCGTAGCTTATTTTTTTTCTTCTTATTATTGTTTTGGTTAAAATTTTTGGTTAAAGTGCTTATTTATTTTTATGCTTATTTTTACTCCATCCGAATATTGTGATTTTTCGATCACAATATTAGGGTTTCTACATTGTGACATCTTATTGTGATAGTTATTCCGATCACTTATTCCGATCGAGATTGCGATTGCCCCTGGCATCGTATATTGCGATCGACTATAAGGCATATTGTGACGAAATGCTGCCCAAATTTTGACTGCCATATTGCGACTGTTCTTATCCTTTTGTTTTTCTGATAGAATTTTGATATAATATTCCGACAGTTTCTTTTTTTATTTCAACATTCCGATACTTTCTTTATAAACACATTCCGACACTTTCTTTATAATAACATTGCGACAGTTTGTTTTTAGCTACAACATTCCGACCAAATGTCCTACATGCCTGCATGCTTATAGTTTTTTGGCGCCATTTTCACCTACTAGCTTGCTAGCTTGAGCAGCTTGCTTGCTAGCTTGTTTATTATTTAGTATTGTTCCATAATCGTTTAGTTTTATCTAAAAGTTGTTCCGATTTTAATTCTGAAAATCATGTATTTTTAGTTGTATTTTTCGTCGATTTTTAGTATTAGTATTTTTTTTCGAAAAGTTTAAGTTATATATTTTATTTAGTGTCCGCTTTAGTTTTTACCTCGTTTAGTTTTAAAGTACCAACTTAGTTTTATTTTCTCCTTTTTCATTAAGTAAATTTTATTATTCAGTCGAAAGTTAATTTCTTCTTTTAGTTTTGTTTTTATTAATTGTTTTGTTTTAATTTACATTTTATTATTTATTTTGCTCCTTTATTATTAGTTAATTGTTTTTAGCTTATTTTTATTACTATTCGCATTTACCTTTTAATTAGAAATAGATAACCAAAACCTTCTTTTTGTTAACCAAAAATGACTGAGTCGCACTTTCAACAGTAATCAATTCGAATTGAATCGAGACGAACAAATTTCATACTTGGCCAAAATGTTGTATTAAATGGCGCCGCTGCCGGCTCTTTTCGTGAAGATTAACGGTTTATTGTGAGAGATGCGTTGGATTTTGGGATCCCTTCACACTTGAACGTTATTTTACTTGTCTAATTTTCAAAAAATTTCAAAAATCCTAAAAAATATAAAATTTTCAAAAATCCAAAAAAATAGAAAAACATAAAAAACCAAAAATATTTTTGTCTATCTTTCTTTTCCTTTTGTAGGTGTGTATGCATACCCGTGCTCGTAAGAAGAAAGCAACTCAAGCCGAAGTCGAAACTCAACCTATTGTCACCATGGACAATCGACCAATGATCGAGCTTTTGCAATCGCACGTAGAGGGCAACACCGATGCTATTGTCATACCCGAGATTGGAGCCAACAACTTTGAGCTCAAATCCGGCTTCATTCAAATGGTCTATGCTCAACCATTCTTGGGGCGTACACTTGATGATCCTCATGACCATATCAGAAGGTTTCTTCAACTCACTAATACGGTCAAGTTTAATGGGGTTTCACAAGAGGTAATTCGCTTGCAACTTTTTCCTTTCTCCTTAGAGGGACAAGCCCGGCATTGGCTTGATAAGGAACCGCCACAAAGTATTCTTACGTAGTCGGATTTAGAGACCAAATTCATCAACTACTTTTTCCCACCCTCACGTACTACCTCTTTGCGGAATGAAATCATTAACTTTGAACAAAAGTACGGTGAGACATTTAGTGAATCTTGGGACCGTTTTAAGGAACTTTTAAGAAAGTGTCCACAACATGGTTTCACAAAAGTGCATCAAATTAATACTTTTTACAATGGTTTAAGCATGAATGACCAAGATTCACTAAATAGTGCCTAAGGGGTAACATTTTGGTTAAGTCTTCTAATTCCGTGTGGGATATTATTGAGAATAATTCTAAAGTGCAAACTAAAAGTGTTCGGGCTAATGTGGCTAGTGCTAGCACATGTGACATGGAAAGGAGACTTGATAAGCTTACTATGGTTGTTGAAGCACTTGCTTTACAAGCCGTTAACAATGCTAAAAATAACAATGCTATTAATATAACTTGTGAAACTTGTGGTGGGCCACACTCTTATGCTAATTGTAATAAAGCTTATGATCAATCTCACGGGGAAGTGTATGCTTAATACAACACCGAGAGAGTTCATTTCAAGCCTAATGTCGATGTTAATCACTTGTCTTACAACTCGACAAATTACTTGGCTCCACCCGGTTTTCAGCAAAGACCACCACCACCCACCCATAACAACCAAGGGCCACCAAGAGAAAACGTTCCACAAAATGCTAATGTGAGGGGCTCCAATGCAAACCAGGGGAAACTATCACATGCAAAACCAAGGTTTTCAACACCAAGGTTTCAATCCTCAAGGTTTTCTACCTTATAACCAAGTTTTTCAACAACAAGGGTTCAATTTACATCATCCGCCAATGGATTTGGTTTTGCAAAAATTGAATGAACATGAGAAAATAATGCAAGCAATGCAAGAATCTACTAGACAAATGCAAGAGTCCACGGATAGGAAATTCATTCAAATGTTACAAACCCTTTGTCCCCAAGGTGCTCTTCCTTCTACCACAGAAACAAACCCTAGAGCTAATGTGAGTGCTATTACTACTCGAAGTGGAGCAACTCTAGTGAAACCTTCTATCCCTCCTCAAGTTAATCCATCTACACCTCCTCCACCTCCATGTATCCCTCCTACTACCACACCTAGTACTAGTTCTCCATTACTGTCTACACCTCTCAAGGAAGAAGTACCTAAAAAAAACCCTCCACCAACCCCACCTACCACCTCTAAACCTTCTACTTCTCCACCTTTAACATCTAAACCTTTACCTGCTACAAACACACCAACATCCCTTATCCTTCTCGGTTAGACAAGTGCAAATTGCTTACTAAAGAGGATTCTCAAGTCACTTCTTTATGAAGATGATCTCTCAAATGAATTTCAACATTAGCCTCGTTGAAGCACTTGTCCAAATGTCAAAATTCGTCAAAGCATTCAAGGAATTGCTTAACAAGAAGAAAAAGATGGCTGAGTTTGTCAACACACGTTTATATGAAAACTGTTCTGCATTCATTCTTAAAGAACTTCTAGAAAAACTTGGAGGTTCCGGTCGTTTGGTGTTGCCTTGCATTTATAACAAAGATGAAGAATTTACTGCCTTAGTCGATCTAGGGGCAAGTATTAATTTGATGCCCTTTGTTTGGAAAAAGCTATGATTACCCGACCTAACACCGACGAAGATGACTCTTGAGCTAGCAAATTGCACTCTCGCTTACCCTGTTGGTATTGCCGAAGATGGGTTTATTAAAGTTGGTACCTTCACTTTTCCGGTCGATTTTTTTGTTGTTGATTATGAAATGGACCCTCGTATTCCGTTAATACTTGGACAGCCATTTTTGAGAACCGGAAAAGCTTTAGTCGATGTTGGCGAAGGTGAATTAATCTTACGGGTCGAGAATGATGCTCAATTTTTTAAGATGGGGAAGATTACAATTAAGTCAAATGGAAAAGAATCGGCGAAAATGATTAATGTGCTTCAAGAAGAGCTTACTACTACTTTGGAAAGTTTTAAGCTTGATGACTTTGTTGTATATGATAATCCTCTTTTCGAGTCTTGCTCTGATAATTCACTTTTCTAAGATGATGTGAATGATTTTGATGATTCTCTCTCCAATTTGGATCCCCCGCCAATTTATGATCCTCCACTGTTTTGTGATGATCACGAAGATGATTCTAGTTCTGATGGGGATGATTATGCTGCTTTTGTTTTAGAGTATAAAGACATGCCCACTTATGATGATTTTGATGCTGTTGATACTCTCTCGAGTGATTCTTCTCCTGATGACCTTACTCCTACTTTTGATGAAGATCCTCCACCAAACACTCTTGATACTTTGGATAATTACTCATTTGAGGAAGATTTTGCCACTTTCCTTAATACATACTTCTCCAATGAGAATGATTCTCCTCCTTTAGACTTTGATGATGCTCTTTATCCTCCTTCGGGTATTAAGAAACCCGTTTCAAAGGAGAAGAAGTCGAAAGACACCGATATCCGTAGTACCTATGTTTTGACACCTCTCTATCCACCTTCGTCAGATGATTTGTGCGATTTATGAACGGATCTTCTTCAAGGACTACTGAGCCTGAGTGTTATTTTCTCCTAAAGGAAAAGGTGTTCGATCCCGGTATTGCAATTTTTAAGCCATCTCAGTATCCGTCTGATGAAATAAAAGGAAAGATTCTTGGAAATTAGGGAGATATGCTTGCACCTCATCACACTTGCTACCACCGTGCTCCATATTTGCTTAAGGGAATCTTGCCTACTCTTCTTTGGCTTGCCTTGTTCGCCTTAAGCTTGTGCTACTTGATAGATGAAAACCATGTATTTGATCCCGGTGGATGTTCTTTAAGCTTCTTCCTATGCTAATCAAGGTCGAGTCAGGCTCACGACTCGGTGAACAAAAACAAGCACTTCTCGGGAGGCAACCCCAGTATCTATCCTTTTTCTTTTGTTTTTATAATAAGTGTAGGGGGAGACCCTAGTATGTGTTTGTTGTTTTCTTTCTTATCATGTGCAGGGATTCGAGCTTTCAAAGATCCATTCTTGATGACTTTTGACAACCCGTGATTCCGTGTTCCCGTCTTCCTGGTTCTATCCTAAACTCTTTTGATTCTCTAATTTATATTCTTCAATATTACAATAGGAATCATTTTAGTTGGCTCTTCCTTAGCAAGATTTAAACAACGTGCACAATGTCCTAAGTGTAGGGGAAGTTACTTCCACATGCTTAAACTTTGAGGACAATGTTTATATTAAGTGTAGGGGGACTTCTATCGAAGTTAAGTGGGCTTTTCCATGTATTTCTCCTAATTTTAACCGGAAAATTAATTTTTCGACATTTTTCAAATTTTTTAATCTATTTTGGCCTAGTAGTATAGTAGTATTTTCCTTTGCTGTCGTTATTTACTTTCTTTGCTAGAATAAATTTTCAATAAAGTGGTTTTAAATTTTTCAACTTTGTGAATCTTTTGACTCAACCCGAGTTTACTTATCTAAGTTTACTCTAGCTAGTATCCTTAACGTGTTTAAGTCAAGTTTTGCTAGGCTTTTATATAGGGAACTTTAAAACGCGAAGGTCTTAACTTTTACGGGTTAAGAACAAGAACTTTTCACAAGTTCCTATAATTGATCCTAGAAAGTCGTTTATCAAGGGAACTTTAAAATGCGAATTCTAAAACTTGAAAAAGTCTAAGAAGTTGCAAGATCCTATAGATGACTTGAAAATCCAAAACTTTGATTTAATTGGCTAATCATCCACGAGTCTCATTCCTTGAGATTTTAAATTGTGGAGAACGAGAGGTGATAGAGTCAGTTATAAGTTTGGTATTCTTTCATGAATTTATGTGAGTTGATTATAAGCTTTTCTCCCATCGCTTGCTAATAAATTTAATTCCAATGAGTAAGGTTGTACGATTTGAAAAGTTACTTACCTTCTAGCCCAAGATCGTTTAAAAGTTGCTCGGTATTAATTAGAGTTCATAGCCAAGGCATAACTTATTGAAGCGGGATGCGAAGATTGGCGAGTCCGAAAAGGCCCTAACAAGGCATGAGGGCTACATTTTGTTGCTAAAGATCCAAAGTGATGTGAAGAATCATTTATCAAAAATCAATATGAAGGATCGAGACACACGACGAAAAGCAAATACTCCCCTAAAGATCATGGAGAAGTCTATCCAAAAAGACCCTAGCAAGGTATGAGGATAAATAGATCCAAGTCCTAAAAGGAGGCGGATCGTTGTATATCAAAGTCCAAAATAAAGATTGGAGAAAAATGAAGAAGTCGTGGTCCATGTATGAAGAATCTCTCAAAAACTCAAGTGAAGAAATTCCTATTATGAAGAGAAGACCATTATTTCATGAACGTCTCTCAAGATTTGAAGTATGAAGTCAATGCCAAATATCGATCCGAGAAACGTCTCAAATCCTGAAGCGAGTTATGCCAAGATATGAACTTTATGAGGTCCTGAGAAGCATTTTTAAAAGATTTTGTCCTTTAGCTAACTATTGATTAAATCGTCCTACTTTATTTTCAGCCTAAATAACTATCGAAATAATTCAACAATGCATCCTCGTGATCATTCAAGACAATCATAAAATATAAGAGATGCACCTAGGAATAAGGGAGTCTAAGTGAATAATTGGGCCACATGAATTTGTGTTTGGTTCTAACTTATAACAACAATGATCTCGTTTTTAAGCTTGGTATGGGGAACGTGAAACTTGAGGGTGATAATCATTCATGACATTCCAAAACCCTAAGTCTTTGAATATTTTATAATTTTATATCTTAATGTCTTATGTTTAATAAACGCCAAGGTGGATTAATTATGATGGAAAATGTAAAACTTGCTTTGTAATTAATGCATTGCATGAGGGCATTGCAATGGTCAAGTGTAGGGGATTTGATAGGTGTGAAAATACCCATCCTTTCACCACTTAATTATAATAATAACCAAGCCAAAACGTGTATTTTATGTCGTAAATGTCGGAATTATGCGTGGTTTGTGTTTTTGTTGTGATTTAGGACCAAATGGTAAAAAGGGAAGAAAACACGGGATTTCACGGGCTTTTATCGAAGAAAACGAGAAAAGACGAAGTCAAAAGATCAAGAGTGCAAGAAGAACGGAAGTCGAAGGCCTATTCTGAAGATTTATCGAAGAAAAAGTCTAAAGAGGGAAGTTTGACAAAGTCGAAGAACCAAGTCTACTAAAATAAGAAAATTAGAAGACGAGTTCGTTTTATCACTCGACTAATCCCGAGACAAAGTCGAGAAAGACGAGAAATTAAAAGACGAGAAAAAAGGAAGCAACACATGCATTTTCCACCTCCTATATATAGTGTAGAAAATAGAGTTTTTAAGTGTTAGCTAGTTCATTTTTCATTTTGTAATTTTTAATTTTAGAGAGAGAAAGTGTTTAACTTTCTCTCACTAGGAACTTCATCTTTTATCTTCCTTTCTTGTTTTAATCTAATCTTTACTTTTAATAGCTTAAATCTTGTTTAAATCTTTATCTTTTTCTACCTTTCTTGAATTTTATTTTATCTTTGATTCGATATAATCTTTGATCTTGTTTAGTTTTGTTGTTTGATTGATTAAAGAGTTCATCTTTTTTATTCATCTCTAAGTTTTGATACGAATTGAGTTTTGAGCTTATCATGCTTATTGGCTTATTTTGTATTTAGCTTGTTTGCTTTAAAGTTTTCTTAAAGGTTTAATCTTTTTAAATTTTGCTTATTTAGTGTGTTGATAAGTTTTAAATTCGTAGCTTATTTTTGTTCTTCTTATTATTGTTTTGGTTAAATTTTTTGGTTAAAGTGCTTATTTGATTTTTATGCTTAGTTTTACTCCATCCGAATATTGTGATTTTCCATTACAATATTCGGGTTTCTACATTGTGACAGCTTATTGTGATAATTCCGATCGAAATTGCGATTGCCCCTGGCATCGTATATTGCGATCGGGTATAAGGCATATTGTGACGAAATGCTGCCCAAATTTTGACTGCCATATTGCGACAGTTTTTATCCTTTTGTTTTTCTGATAGAATTTTGATATAATATTCCGACAGTTTCTTTTTTTTATTTCAACATTCCGATACTTTCTTTATAAACACATTCCGACACTTTCTTTATAATAACATTGCGACAGTTTGTTTTTAGCTACAACATTCCGACCAAATGTCCTACATGCATGCATGCTTATAGTTTTTTCCGCCATTTTCACCTGCTAGCTTGCTAGCTTGAGCAGCTTGCTTGCTAGCTTGTTTATTATTTAGTATTGTTCCGTAATCGTTTAGTTTTATCTAAAAGTTGTTCTGATTTTAATTCTGAAAATCACGTATTTTTAGTTGTATTTTTCGTCGATTTTTAGTATTAGTATTTTTTCGAAAAGTTTAAGTTTTACATTTTATTTAGTGCCCGCTTTAGTTTTTACCTCGTTCAGTTTTAAAGTACCAACTTAGTTTTATTTTCTCCTTTTTCATTAAGTAAATTTTATTTTTCAGTCGAAAGTTGATTTCTTCTTTTAGTTTTATTTTTATTAATTGTTTTGTTTTAGTTTACATTATATTATTTGTTTTTCTCCTTTATTATTAGTTAATTTTTTTTAGCTTATTTTTATTACTATTCGCATTTACCTTTTAATTAGAAATAGATAACCAAAACCTTCTTTTTGTTAACCAAAAACGACTGAGTCGCACTTTCAATTGTAATCAATTCGAATTGAATCGAGACGAACAAATTTTCATACTTGGCCAAAACCTTGTATTAATTACCAATTACCTGACTTGTTTACAAAAGCTCTTTCGAAAGAGAGGTTTGCGTATCTTGTTAGGCAAATTGGTATGAGATGTTTGACTCCAGCAGAACTGGAGATTCTGGCAAAGAAGCCATCTTGATTCATCTATTAAACATCTACTTGTAAATATTAATGAAAAAGCAAAATACAAAATTAAAAAAAAAGATCTTTGATAATCCAAAAAAAATTTTCTCGACATGTCTTTCAGTATCGATAATATGGACGTACCTAGAAATGTCGCTCAATAACTACACGGGTGTGTACATAAAGCTCGAATGAAAGTTGTAAATATTTTTCAAAACATGTCATTTCTATTTTTTAAAGGAAAATGTCTATTTTGGACAATTTTTCCAACAACGGGTAGAACAATCTATCTTGGGTTGAGCTTGTCACAAAACATCCAAAATTTTGAGCTCAACATTATGGCGTGTAATAACTTTCAGATTGCAACCCGGACCTATATTCACGAGGGAGTGTACGATTTAGTGCGCTTACCCTCAGTAAAAGAAGAGAAATCTTCTTACACTTGAGTGGATTCGTCAAGACATTCAAAGTATATCAACTCAAGTTTATGATTTAGAAAAACCACTTCGCCAAAAAGCAATGGATTTTTCAAAAAGCGTTGAACACAATTTTTCAAGAATTTTTCAATGATATTCAAAATCTTTCAAAAACTGCGTGTTCAACAACTCATATCCTCAAAAGTTTCATGTGGATCATTTCCTAGTAATGACAATTCCATTGGATCAATTTTTGAGGGGGAGCGTTCCAAATTCATGCTAAGTTTGACACATTTTTCTCCCGAAAGTTTTTCAAGACTATTTTTCACAATATTTTTTAATCAAATTTGGTATCTCTAATATCAAACGATTTTATATATTAGAGATAGGGGAGAAATGTGATTAAAATGTGATCTAAAGACTCAAGCACTCATGGTTACGATCAAATACGCACAACATCTTTAATTCACGACGTTATTGGTGTAAAAAGGGTGGTTAGGTTTAAGTCCTATGATCCAACCAGAACCGGAGGGATCTTCCCAGTGACAATCTAATAGATTATTAGAAGTCCTTAGGAAAGATGGAGTAGAATGTGAACGAAGCTGAATGCCGACAAAGTACTGATGCTAGCACTGGAACAATCACAACAAGGTGTTAGTAATGATGTCTTGGTAAGCATTAAAGGGGTTGAAGAATGCAAAAGAAATGTAAGGATAAAGGGTGTAAGAAAATTAACCCTCCATACAACTTAGACAGAAACCGGGTCAACACATCATGAAGACAACGCATCATGGACCTAGTGATGTAATGCACAACCCCTCCCCAGCTAACTCAGGCTTCTCTCAAAATAAGTTTCTTTTATTGTCTCGAAGATCAACACGACTTCTATTGACTTTCTCACTCCGAGATAGTTGATATTGAATAGGTGGAATATGCTCTAGCCTCCGACCACTAAAAGTGCACAAATCGAGTCTAGAGCCAAGAGATCAATCAAATCTCGTTAGGACACACGGATGATGATCAAGAGAGTCCTACGCTATATCCTTGCGATATTTCTAGAATACTCAGAGTGATACTACCTTAGTATTTACAATGATGAGTGGAAATCCTTCCAGTGTTAATATCAAACAGCACTGCGGTAGGTCATGTGTAAGATTATTTTTGAATTGAGCATATGTAAAACTGAAAAGCAACAGTGGTTTGTTTCTTTATCGATTCAAACTCGTTTTACGCAATATCTTTATGGTCTTGCCAGAACATTCAGAGTGATATTTATTAATATTCACAATGACGAATGGAAATCCTTCTAGCGTCAACATTAAACAGCGCTAAGGTAGGTAACTTGCAAGATTTTTATGAATCAAGCTTGTGTCAACTGGAAAGCAACAATGGTAAGATTCTTAATGAATCAAACTTGTTCCAAAAATTTGAATTGACGACTTTAATCAAGCGGATATTTATCCAATTGATTTACTCTTTATGTTCGTTGTCTTGCTTTGAGACGGTCGAGTAAAGAGAACGGCTAGTACAGCCGCGAAACCCTGTCAAGGAGGTTCTTAATTGAATCTACCTAATCACATGTACGATATTTAATATAGTGTAACGGTCTTCACCGACCAGAGGTAAAATGCTACCGATTTAGGACGAATGTCAAAGCCATTCAGTCCGTGTCTAGGTTTTATCTCAAGAAGGTGGCGTTACGGTGTACTCAGCAAAGTCAAAGATTCAAAACCATATACTCATGCCCAAAGAAATTCAACAATCAAGAAAGTCAAAGACTTCCACAACTCTGATGATCAAAATCTTCCTAAAATTAATGTAGGGGAATGACCTCTATTCAAAGGAGATCGTTAGCAAGCTTTTAAGATAGTGCAAAGTATGAGCATGTAGATAAAGACACAAGATAACAAGATGGCAAAGACAAGTCAAGGATAATTTGAAGATCTCAAGTTTAAAGACAAAGTCGAAAGACAACGACAAAGGCTCAAAGATCACAACATGAAGGAACAAGACTACTATTACACGTTCAAGATTCATTTATGGCAAAATTCATAATATCCATTGAACTCCAAATATCAAAGAGGAATGACCTCACATTAGGGGAGATTGTTAGCCTTAAAATATTGAGTCAAACAAGAATGTTCGGTCATAGGTTTTTATTGTAATATTTATTAGAACGTTGTAATAGTTAGTTAAAATAGTCGTGACATTACGGACTTGATGGCTAGTTTAAAAGGCCTCTTTTAAGGTACTAAGCATTTTATTCAAGCCCGACCCATTAAAAAAATATAGTCCATTAAGGCTACATGTAAGCCTGACTATATATACCTCTCCTAGCATTTTAGGAGAGGTTGGATCTTTCATTATTCTCTAATCTAATTTCACATAGTTAATCATCTCTCTATCTACTTTCTCTCTCTAAAAATCATCTCTTTTCTTCTTTATTTTAATAAATCTATCATGGTGAAGTTAATTAATATGGGAACAACACTTAAGCAGTATTTGAGATTCTTTAGGCATCTCAAAGTCCTTGGAGAGCACCAAGCAGTCTGTATCTGTAAATAGTACCTTCTTCTTCTTATCACACATTTGTGACATAGAAAAGAGATTAAATTCATTCAATTCTTTTACAAAGAACACATCCTCAAATTCCAACTTCCCTGTATTGATTTTCCCTTTTCCAGTGATTCTACCTTTTCTACCTCCAAAGGCTAATGATCCACCTCTGAATTCTTCAAATTCGGCAAGGAAATCTTTATTCCCCGTCATGTGTCTTGAGCATTCTAACACCCCCACCAAATGATATGTGTAGCGGAACTACAACATTTGGGTGCTAGGCAGTTATCATCACACACAAGCTATTTTGAACGACTCAAAGATACGTAGAAATTTAAACATAAATTAAACATTGTTAAAACATCATTGTCTACTGCTTCCCAAACCCAAAAGATAATACAAAACAGAGTTGCGTTTAGATCCTCACTGAATCTCAACCCAAAAGTACATTACTTGTTTCACATGACATAATAAAAAGTTTTAAGTGATAAAAAGGGAGGAAAGACAAAGTAGACCGCCAAGCCACAACAAATTCCATCCTAGCATGCTCTTTGCTACAATATCATCGATTACCTGAAACACATGCTTAAAGGGGTCAACAAATAATTTTGAGCGAAATTTATAGGTTTACAATCTCATTTTTGAACTTAAGTATATAAATCAATCACGATCATTTATAGAATTGTCGATCAAACAATCTATCATTCAAGGTTATTATCGTTAGCAATAGCTAATAATTGTGTTTAAGCTCATGACACTATCACCCGCGTACATTTACCGTCATGATTAAGATGAAACCAGTACCCCTTCTAAAGGCATTAGTTGCAATTATACCTTATTTCATATCACAAGTTATCCGTCCGCAGTGGGTACTCAACGTACTAGCTCTCGTCTCGGATAGGGTCTTCAACCCCATAGTACTATCAATTGTATAAGCGGCTATTTTCTATCCACACGAGGATTAAACAATAGTTAATAGTTCATGAATATAGGGTCTTATGCAACTAGGTACTCAACATAATTCAGGCAACTTTCGGGTCCAATAATCATTCATGACTTATGTTCGTTTTATTTAAAATAGCATGCATCCCCCTCGCGGGTAAAACCATTTAAAAGTGTTATAAAGCGAGGCTATAAACTCACCTTGCGTAGTAGTAGTGGTTCTAGCGTAGACGTAACGAGAATATCACCGACGATTTGGTTGCCCCGGAAAATCTAACACGTGACCTAAAAATCAAAATACAAAAACCGAGTCAATAATCCGTGTACATTATTGTACTAAACACGAGTATATAAAAACACTTAATACTTATAAAAACTCACGCCAAAACTCATACATGTGATTATTACAAGACTCGTACTATCTATCCATGTAATTAAAAATGTTTCCCATTTTATAACTTTGTCGGTACTTACCAAAAGTACGGGTTATTTTCTATCACTAAAGCATATCTATAAATTACAAGAAAATTTGTAAAAATCCTTTATAACCTGTAGAAAAACCATTTTAAATACCATAAAAAGTTTTCACTTTTATGACCCATTACTCACTACATTACTAGACGTAAACTTTTCGGACTGATTTTGCACTTTTACCATGTAAGACTTCTTTGACTTGTTTAAAATGTACCATTAGCTAATTTGACACTTAAGTCTAAAAATAGACCCGAAAATGCAGGTTTGGAACCAAAAGAAAAACTTTCAATTATTTATAAAACTCTATCTATGGTCCCCGGGATTTGACCTAAAACCAAACATAATTTCGGATTATGTTGATTCTCATCTCCCGGTACACGAACTTTCAAAATAGCGTAACTTTTGACTCGTTAGGAGTCATAAGCTCTTTTTTATACCAAATCGAAGCTAAGACAATGCTCTACAACTACATACTAGCCTCATGACCTGTTTACAAAATTAAACCCACGAAAACATGCCTAAACAATCTGCCTAAAATTTCCTTTCTCAAAATCAACCCAACACTTGTTTCCAATCCGTTCTAACATCATCTAGCCCTAACCTAACCACTTATAAACATTCTCAAACAACCTAATAAGCCTATACTACCATGAAAATCAAATCTTCATAAAAACCCAAATCCTAAATCACACATGCATTATGTTTATCCTATTTAAAAACATCAAAAACACAACTCTAAACATAAACCCACAACACAAATCATCAACCACCGTGAACAACCAAACACCCCCATTTGGCCGTGGGGTGTTGGTGTTCAAAACACCCCAACCAAATTGATTTTGGTTGGTTTTGTGGATGATCATCCATTACCCAAACATCAATCAAACATGCAACTAGTCTAATTACATCAAAACATATTTTTGAAAAATCTTTAATTCTTGAAATTTTTTTGTTAATGCATGTTGTTATAAACTACATCAAAACACTCACAAAGGAAAACTAGGATGTGGTCTAAACTTGGATTTGTTAAAATCAAAAGGAGAAAAAATTTTGTGGTGGTGGTGGTGTGGAGGCCGATGGCCAAAGAGAGAGGAAAGGGAGGAGAAGACATTTTTTTTAATGAATTCTTGTTTTTGTGTGTTTAATCCTTCCCTTTTGTAAAAATTAGAGGGGCCTCTTTTGCCATCTTTGCTTTCTTTTGGCCTCGTTTTTAAATGAAAATTTTTAGAAGCGGGAAACGACGTACTAGTTGATTTTGAAAATTTGCAGGAATCAGGGGTCGCCCCGAATACTCGAAAATACTTTTAAAGCAATTTAAACGCACCCGGGATGAAATAAAACGCACCCGGCTCGACTTAACACGAACCAAAAATAAATTCTCGAAAAATTCTAATATCGACAAAACGATAATAGAACATAAAAATTGGGCATCCGTCGGGATCGTAGTCGTCGCCGTCTTTCTTAAATCGCCAATCGTTAAGATTACGACCTTAAACATCGGTTTCAACTTAAACAGTCAAATATATAATAAACAAAATTTCTTAAAAATTTCAAAAATATTCGCAATTTAGGGTAAAATAAATGACCTCGAGTTCTGGGTATCTCATCCACCCCTCCTTAAAGAGAGCGACGTCCCGGCGCTCGCCTCTTCTTATACTCACATTTCGTGCCGCTAGAACAGATGAGGATATCTCTCCTTGAAGAAGTCCTCACGTTCCCAAGTGTATTCCGGTCCACGTCTAGAATTCTATCGTACCTTCATAATGGGAATTCTAGTGTGCTTCAATCTCTTAACCTCTCGGTCCATAATCTCCACTGGTTCCTCCACAAAATGCATTTTATCATCAAGCTGAATCTCGTCCAAAGGAATCCCAAACTTTTCTTCAAATTCGATACGTGAAACGTGTCGTGAATAGCACTAAGCTCATTCGGCAATTCCAACTTATAAGCTACAGGTCCAATACATCTACCAATCTTGAACGGTCCAATATACCTTGGACACAGCTTTTCTTTCTTCCCAAAACGTATCACACCCTTCCATGGCGACACCTTAAGCATGACCATGTCTCCGACCTCAAATTACAACAGTTTCCTCCTATTATCGGCGTAACTCTTCTGTCGGCTTCTCGCAGCAAGTAAACGGTTCTTGATTTGCACAATCATCTCTGTCATCTCCAAAACCATTTCGGGCCCAGTCAACTGACTCTCTCCCACTTCGCTCCAACACACAGGAGACCTACACTTCCTTCCATACAACACTTCAAATGGTGCAGCCTTAATACTCGCATGATAACTTTTATTATACGAAAACTCCACTAAAGGCAAGTGGCGTTCCCAACTTCCTCCGAAATCAATCACGCATGATCAGAGCATGTCCTACAACGTCTGAATGGTTCGTTCGCTTTGACCATCAGTTTCAGGATGATAGACCGTGCTCAAACTCAATTCGGTTCCCATCGCACGTTGAAGAGATTTCCAAAATTCCGAAGTAAATCTGTTGTCGCGATCCGAAATGATCGATAAAGGTACTCCATGTCGACAAACAATTTCCTTCGCGTACACACTGGCAAGTTTCTCCATGCTATCTGTCTTCTTCATAGGTAAAAAGTGAGCAGATTTCGTCAATCTATCCACGATCACCCAAATCATATCACAACCACTAGGAGTCCTCGGTAAACCCGTCACGAAATCCATTGCGATCTTTTCCCATTTCCATTCTGGGATCTTAGGTTGTTCCAACAACCCAGACGGTCTCTTATGTTCAGCATTAACCTTCGTGCAAGTTAAACACTTACTGACGTAACGAGCAATCTCTGCCTTCATATTCGGCCACCACTAGATTTTCTTCATATCGTGATACATCTTATCTGCTCCAGGATGTATCGAGTACTTCGACTTAAGAGACTCATTCATAACCAAATCTCATACTCCAGGCATTCCTTCCTCAGATGGACATAGCGGTAACCAAATCCGATTTTCAAAATATCTCAGCCCGTCTGACTTTACCACAAAAAAGAGGTTTCTGCAGTCTTCCCAGATTCTCGGCGCCAATATTTTCTTTCATCAATCCCTTCTCTTGAGCCTTCAATATTGTTCCGGTCAAATTAACACCCTCAGTCATTACTAATACTTTGACTCTCAAAGGTTTCTCTCTATCCTTCCTACTAAGTGCATCCGCTACAACGTTTGCCTTGCCAGGATGGTAGCGAATCTCGTAGTCATAGTCACTCAGTAGCTCCACCCATCGTCTTTGTCTCATATTCAACTCCTTCTGGACTAATATGTGCTGCAAACTCTTGTGGTCAGTGAATACAACACACTTAGTCCCATACAAGTAGTGTCTCCACAACTTTAGCGCAAAAACTATAGCTCCCAATTCCAAGTCGTGCGTAGTGTAGTTTTCCTCATGCTTCTTCAATTGCCTCGACGCGTAAGCGATCACCTTCTCACGTTGCATCAAAACAACTCCATAACCCTTATGAGACGCGTCACAATAACCCATGAATTCTTCGATTCCTTCCGGCAATGACAAAATCAGAGCAGAACATAATTTGTCCTTAAGTGTTTTAAAAGCGATTTCTTCATCATTTCCCCATTCAAACACCCGATTCTTCTCAGTAAGCTTGGTCAACGGCTTTGCAATCAACGAAAACCCTTCGATGAATCTCCGATAATAACCAGCTAAACCCAAAAATTGTCGAACTTCAGCCGGCGTTGTCAGTGTCGGCCATTCTTTAATTGCCTCTACCTTGGCAGGATCTACACGAACTCCTTTGCTGTCAATCATATGCCCAAGAAATTGTACAGATTCCAACCAAAATTCAGACTTGGAGAATTTCGCGTACAGCTTCTCTTTCTTCAGCAGCTCCAATATCGTCCTCAAATGCTTCTCATGTTCTTCTTTGCTCTTGGAGTAAATAAGAATATCATCAATGAATACAATAACAAACTTATCCAAATACGGCTTGCACACTCGATTCATAAGATCCATGAATGTTGCAGGCGCATTCGTTAACCCAAAAGGCATCACATGGAATTCAAAATGTCAATATCGCGTACGAAAAGCAGTTATAGGAATATCCTCCTCTCTAGTTGATGATACCCTGATCTCAAGTCAATCTTCAAGTACACACAGGATCAGATCAGTTGCAAGGATCAAATAAATCGTCAATCCTCGGCAATGGATACCGATTCTTAACCGTCAATTTGTTAAGCTCCCGATAGTCGATACACATTCTAAACGACCCGTCCTTCTTCTTTACAAATAACACAGGCGCTATGGGGAGCGTCTAAACAATCCATCCCAATAATCACGTCAAAAGATCCTAGCTCTATAGGCATTAAGTCAATATCAAAGGCATAATTCCCTAACTTCAAGGAACACCCTCTTACTATAGAATTAGTACTAACAATCTTTCCATTGGCTAATTCCACATTATAGTTAGTCGTTAGTATCACCGGTTCTCTATTGATAATACGACCAAATTTTACATCTACAAAGCTTTTGTCGGATCCAGAATCAAATAATACACTAGCATAAAGAGCGTCAAGTAGAAACGTACCGGTCACCACATTCAGGTCTTGCGATTTGTTAGCGGTACCCACTCGATATACAGTAGCAACATTATTTCCTCCCTGCCTATTCCCAGCTTTCGGGCAGTTTCCTTGCTTGTGCCCCTTTTCTCCACAACCACAATAAACCATTACTCTAGTGGCATTTGCCCCTGTATCCACACCTCTAGATCGACAATCTGCAACTCTATGGCCATCCTTCCCACACTTGCCACATGCAGGAGGACAATTCCTAATGTGGTACAAGTTACAACGGCCACAATGAGGATTGACCTTAACTCCTCTAGGGGCAGTAGCGGCTCTCATCCCATCATTCCTCCTTTGGTTGAACTGTTGGTTATGATTCGATCCTTGATTGTTGTTGCGATTACCCCCACGATTCTGTCCTTGCGATTGATTCACCTGGGCAGCTTCCCATCTCCTTTTTTTACCTCATCAATATAGTCTTTCTTGTCTTGCAACTTAACATCCATCAGTGCATGAGCCATCTGAACGGATTCATCAAATGATCCGGGCTTTGACGAATTAGTCTCAACCTTAATGCTGCTCGACAGACCCTTGATATATTGTTTCATCTTCTTGCGATCGTCTGCGAAAGCATCAGGACACAATAGGCTTAACTCATTAAACCTCCTTATATAAGCAGTGATGTCATTATTCTTCAATGACAAGTGTCTCAACTCGTCCTCTAACTGCCCCAACTCTTCCTCGGGACAAAACTTCTTAGTCAAAAGTGCCTTGGTTGCAGCCCAAGTTCTTCCATTTGCTACTACCAATCCGACAGTATCCACCTGGTTGTTCCACCAGCTTAAAGCATCATCCAGGAAAGTAGCAGCTGCAAATTTAACTTTGTTTGCCTCAGATCACCCACTGATTTCGAAAGTGCTCTCAATCTTTTCCACCCATCTACGGAGTTCCAAAACTCCACTGGTACCACGAAACTGTGAGGGATCACATTTCGCGAAACCGGCATATGAACATTCCCTTGGGGCTGGTTGCCTCTCCACATTTCCACCTTGACCCTGGTCTCTGTTCGCACGATCTGCCTCAAGATCATTGGCGATTGCCTCTTGAATCATAGTGTTTCCACGAGTAGCTGTCAACTTTAGAGGCATGGTGAAGTCTTAGTTACACCTCTCTGCAATGATAGGGAAATAGAAAACAAGATAAGTACACATATCAAGATTAAGAAGGATTTCTATTTCAGGACATAATATAAGTACAACAACATATCAACAAGGTTACTAATATTCATCAATCACATCACAAAAGAGCAAATTCAAGACTTATCATGTATTATGAAAGGTAAACATGGATTACACTAATAGATCAACCAAAATCTGTGACAAGTAATTCCACTAGAACCATACACCAACAAACTTAAGTTATCAAGTTTTCATCACAATGCCATCATACGGGAGTCTAAATAAGTTCGATTACAACGATCAAAAGATAAAAATGAAATTCAAGTAACTAGCCACGTGGTGATCCACATGACTTCTTGGATGGTGGTTCTTCCTCATCCTCCTCGGGCTCTTCATCACTGTCTTCTTCCTCATCCATCTTTCTCTTCCCTTTATCGCTCGACTCACATTCTGCCACTTTCTCCCTTCTAGAAGTAGACCCAAACTCCGGTGTTACTTTATTCCCAAAAGCGACACACTAACCCCTGACGGGCGGTTGAACCATGAAATCATTGGCCTCCAGCTCAGAGTCATCCACGAATCTCCAATCTTGCGGTAGGGATGATCTTACACGGTGCTCCCAACTCTGCATCCTGACCAACCTAGCCTGGTCTTCCTTAACCCGCTCAAGACTTGCACTCAAAATTGCTATCATGGATCTCAAGCTGTCAATATCATTCTTAGTCGATGCTCCATCGTACTCAGCCCTTGCAGTCCTTGTCAATAACTTATGATGTGCTCATTCGTTCTCGTCAAACCTCTCAATCACTCTTATCTCCACTACGTAACGTTCGTACATTAGCCTATCAATCCTTCTCAAGAAAAATGGAACGTCACCATACTGTCTTGGCCCAGGGCAAGTAACCCTTGAGATGTCCTCATGGAGAGAACTAGCACTAGTCGCGGCGTCGGACCTTCTAGCGATACCTGGCATACCGATCAATGAGAGATACGGGCAGGCCTGGGGACAGTAGTAATTCTTAGACCGGGAATCTGAGCTTGCACATTATTCGCCTCGGCTTGTCCTACAACAGCTGCTCCAACGTTTTACCTTGCCTCTTCTCTCTCGGTTTCCTCCACGATTCTGTTTTCATTTCCGTTAGGTGGTACCTCGGCCATCCTGCAATCACCGAAAATTTTGGAGGGTACGTAAGGTCATTATTCAGTATTTATAATTATATGCATGCAAATTCAATGCAAAGGTGGTACACATGCCCAAAACGCGATAATATGATGCTCATGCATATACAATACAAGCATTACGGTATCGAGTACTCCCTGTACAATTTCAACGCTTAATATAGTAGGTCAATATTTACGTAATAAATACTCATACATTCATTTCAATTTAAAAGGGATACATCTATTTCCATCAATGCTAAAAGTAAACCTTATCAGAGCCATGCAGGATAGTTGTGTGCTTGGACAATTTCTTAGGACACCAAAAGTTATAGTTTAGGATTTTTCAAAATGACCTAGTTCTCTATAACTCATGGCTCTGATTACCAATCTCTAACACCACCACCAAATGATATGCGCAACGGAACTACAACATTTGGGTGTTAGGTAGTTATCATCACACACAAGCTATTTCGAACGATTCAAAGAGACGTAGGAATTTAAACATAAATTAAACATTGTTAAAACATCATTGTCTACTGCTTCCCAAACCCCAAAGATAATACAAAACAGAATTGCGTTTAGGTCCCCACTAAATCTCAACCCAAAATTACATTACTTGTTTCCCATGACATAATAAAAAGTTTTAAGTGATAAAAAGGGAGGAAAGACAAAGTAGACCGCCAAGCCACACCAACTTCCATCCTAGCATGCTCCTTGCTACCATATCATCGATTACCTGAAACACATGCTTAAAGGGGTCAACAAATAATGTTGAGCGAAATTTATAGGTTTTACAATCTCATTTTTGAACATAAGTATATAAAATTAATCACGATCATTTATAGAATTGTTGATCAAACAATCTATCATTCAAGGTTATTATCGTTAGAAATAGCTAATAATTGTGTTTAAGCTCATAACACTAATCCGTTAACTCAATCACCCGCGTACATTTACCAGCATGATTAAGATGAAACCAGTGCCCGTTCTAAAGGCATTAGTTGCAATTATACCTTATTTCTTATCACAAGTTATTCGTCCGTAGAGGGTACTCAACGTACTAGCTCTCGTCTCGGATAGGGTCGTCAACCCCATAGTACTATCAATTGTATAAGCGGCTATTTTCAATCCACACGAGGATTAAACAATAGTTAATAGTTCATGAATATAGGGTCTTATGCAACTAGGTACTCAACACAATTTAGGCAACTTTCGGGTCCAACAATTATTCATGACTTATGTTCGTTTTATTTAAAATAGCATGCATCCCCCTCACGGGTAAAACCATTTAAATGTGTTATAAAGCGAGGCTATAAAATCACCTTGCGTAGTAGTAGTGGTTCTAGCGAAGACGTAACGAAAATATCACCGACGATTTGGTTGCCCCGGAAAAATCTAACACGTGACCTAAAAATCAAAATATGAAAACCGAGTCAATACTTCGTGTACTTTATTGTACTAAACACGCGTATATAAAAACACTTAACACTTATAAAAACTCACGCCAAAACTCATACATGTGATTATTACTAGACTCGTACTATCTATCCATGTAATTAAAAATGTTTCCCATTTTATAAATTTGTCGGTACATACCAAAAGTACGGGTCGTTTTCTATCACTTAAGCATCTCTATAAATTACAAGAAAATTTGTAAAAATCCCTTATAACCTTTAGAAAACCCATTTTAAATCCCATAAAAAGTTTTCACTTTTATGACCCATTACTCACTACATTACTAGACGTAAACCTTTCGGACTGATTTTGCACTTTTACCATGTAAGACTTCTTTGACTTGTTTAAAATGTACCATTAGCAAATTTGACCCTTAAGTCTAAAAATAGACTCGAAAATGCAGGTTTGGAACCAAAGAACAACTTTCAATTATTCATCTCCCGGTACACGAACTTTCAAAATAGCATAACTCTTGACTCGTTAGGAGTCATAAGCTCTTTCTTATTCCAAATCGAAGATGAGATAATGCTCTACAACTACATCCTAGCCTCATGACCTGTTTACAAAATTAAACCCACGAAAACATGCCTAAACAATCTACTAAAATTTCCTTTCTCAAAATCAACCCAACACTTGTTTCCAATCCGTTCTAACATCATCTAGCCCTAACCTAACCACTTATAAACATTCCCAAACACCCTAATCAGCCTATACTACCATGAAAATCAAATCTTCATAATAACCCAAATCCTAAATCACACATGCATTATGTTTATCCTATTTAAAAACATCAAAAACACAACTCTAAACACAAACCCACAACACAAATCATCAACCACCATGAACAACCAAACACCCCCATTTGGCCGTGGGGTGTTGGTGTTCAAAACACCCCAACCAATTTGATTTTGGTTGGTTTTGTGGATGATTATCCATTACCCAAACATCAATCAAACATGTAACTAGTCTAATTACATCAAAACATATTTTTGAAAAATCTTTGATTCTTGAAAATTTTTTGTTAATGCATGTTGTTATAAACTACATCAAAACACTCACAAAGGAAAACTAGGATGTGGTCTAAACTTGGATTTGTTAAAATCAAAAGAAGAAAAATTTTGTTGGTGGTGGTGGTGTGGAGGCCGACGGCCAAAGAGAGAGGAAAGGGAGGAGAAGAAATATTTTTTGAATGAATGTTTGTTTGTGTGTGTTTAATCCTTCTCTTTTGTAAAAATTAGAGGGGTCTCTTTTGCCATCTTTGCTTTATTTTGGCCTCATTTTTAAACGATAAATTTTAGTAGCGGGAAACGACTTACTAGTTGATTTTGAAAATTTGCGGGAGTCGGGGGTCGCCCCAAACACTCGAAAATACTTTTAAAGCAATTTAAACGCACCCGGGATGATATAAAACGCACCCGGCTCGACTTAACACGAACCAAAAATAAAATTCTCGAAAAATTCTAATATCGACAAAACGATAATAAAACATAAAAATTGGGCATCCTTCGGGATCGTAGTCGTCGTCGTCTTTCTTAAATCGTCAATCGTTAAGATTGCGACCTTAAACATCGGTTTCAACTTAAACAGTCAAATATTTAATAAACGAAATTTCTTAAAAATTTCAAAAATATTCGTAATTTAGGGTAAAATAAATGTGACAACCGCGGTTTTGAGGTTCGTCACTTAGTTTTATTTTGTGCTAGTTACGTGTCTTTACGTGTTTATGTGCTAATTAGTGTGTATAGATTGTGGTTTGGATATCGTTTCCGGTACGGGGTACCTTCTGAGTGAAACGATGTGTGATGATTTCATGTTCATGAGCTCACATGGTAGTGACTATGAAGTGAGATGGTGTTATTTAGTGGTTTTACGTATACGTATATGTATTATAGAAAATCGTATTTTTACGATTTACGGTTTAGCATTTAGAGGTCTTGGATGAGGTGATTGGTCACGGGAGTATTTTTCGAGATGGTTTTAAGTCATATAGGACTTAAATATAAAGTTTATTTCAAATTCCAAGAGTTTTTATAAAACTGTATATTTTTATGTCTTTTACAGTATACGCGTAAATTTGACTAGTTTTGCGGTTTTGAGGTTTTGGAAACTTTAGGGGCTGAAATAAATTAAGGAAATTTAAGGAAATATTAGTAGTGTAATAATAATAAATAAAAGAAAAAAAAATATAAAAAAATATATATGTGGGACGGTTTAAAGAATCGGAAGAAAAAAAAGGAAAGTTTGTATTGGGCTTGGACTAGTACAAAGGTATTATTAAAACAATATTAGTGAAAAAAAAGAGACGATTCATAAAAAAGGGAAAAAAACGCAGCTATGGAGAGGAAAAAAGAGAAGAAGAAAAATTAGGGTTTTTCAAAATCTTGATCTTTGATCAATTGAAGGGACAATCTTGTTTTAATATTTGTTCTTATTTAATTAAACATGTATACATCAATATATGGTGGATTTAGGTTAGAGTTTATATTAAAACAATATATTAATGATATTATAATGATTAGGTGAATTAGGGCTTGTAATTAGTGGAGTTTTGGGTAATTAATTAGGTTAATTTAATTAAACCCGTTTTTAAAAACTGGACAGAATTTAAGGTTAATTGTTTTGATCATATAGGGAGTTCTACAAACTCTTATTTTGTGATCCAAGTATCCCTGGAAAGGTAATTGAAGTGGCTTTCAGATGCAAGAAACGAGAACTAAATTGGAGGTGGGAAGTGGGTCAAAAACAGGTTACAATAGTCGGAGGTCAAAACAGTTTTGAAATCAGCCTGTTTTCTTTTTATGTTTTGGGTACTTAGGGTTGTATTGGGACTTTCAAACGAAAATGGGAGTTAGTTTATATATTATAGGAAGTACCTGCATTGGGGCTAAGATTGTGGGTTAGGGTAAGACCTCCTAAGCCTAACAAACTTTTTATATGTTTAAAATCAGTAAAATCCGGATAGACAAAAGTATATATATATATATATATATATATATATATATATATATATATATATATATATATATATATATATATATATATATATATATATATATATATATATATATATATATATATATATATATATATATATATATATATATATATATATATATATATATATATATATATATATATATATATATATATATATATATATATATATATATATATATATATATATATATATATATATATATATATATATATATATATATATATATATATATATATATATATATATATATATATATATATATATATATATATATATATATATATATATATATATATATATATATATATATATATATATATATATATATATATATATATATATATATATATATATATATATATATATATATATATATATATATATATATCGTGTGACAATCCGTCAATTTCAGATCGTTATTTTAATCTCGACAATTACATATCATATGTTTACTATAATGAGAATTTTAAATTATCGGCTAACCAGGAAGGTTAGGCTTGAAACTTAGCGTAAGAATGTCGTTTAAATTATAACCGGCAAGGAATACGTTAGGTACCGATATTTATATTCTCGTTATGACATAGAGATATTTTCTATTGTTGTCGTTAATTTTTATTTTATTTTATTTTTATTATTTTATTTTAAAAGTATTTTTCGTAATTTACGTTAAACCTTTAAGTGTCATTCGTTCATTCGACGCATTAACTATTATAAGCAGTTTAATTATCGAAATATAAATGTCCTCCAAAGTTCGATGTTTTTATTTTATATTGAGCGTTTATTTTTGGTGTTTTACGAGTACCTTTCAAATCGAGTAACTTTTAAAATATTGGGTTTCGATAATACCCGCCTTTAATAAATTGTGAAACAAAAAAATATCAATTTATCAGTCCACTAGCTCTAATGTTCACACATAACGCCTGACCCAATCAAATGTTCATATGTTTTAGTTTTTAATAGTTTATATTAAATAAGATTATACTACATAAAAACTTGTTTGTTTTATATGGGAAGAAACCAACAATGAATCAAATGAGGCACGTGTATACTTGCGATTAAACGTGTCCTAAGGCTACACCAACTATGTACCATAATGTTTTCATATATACTTGAAATGTTCTAAAGATATAATCGGTACATTATATATATAAAAAAAGAGACGCCTCTATCTGTTTTCACCAAAACATAAAAGGCACCAAAACATCTCAACATCTATAGTTGTAGTATATTAAGAGTTCATATAATGATAAAAATTGAAGGCTTATAGTTCTAGTTGATTTTTGGTTTATAACAACACTGACATCATCAAATCATCTATATTTTGATGTTAGAAGATTGTGGATTCTCGTTTAATTATATTTCGTTGTTGGCTATTATCAGTTGTTATCGCAATCGCTAAGATGAGTTCATAGCTTCGCTTTTATTTATTTATTTATTTTATAAAACCCGCGAGGGGGATAGCATGCTTGTTTTATTAAAAATAAAGAGTACAACTATAAGTTGTGGTAAACCAATTGAATGGTGCAACTAGTAGTTGTGCAAGCTCTATTTACTTGAAAGTATTTATTAAAAATGAAGGGTACAACAAAAGTTGCTGTAAACTCATGAATGGGTGCAACCAGAAGTTGTGGTAAACCCTATTTATTTTAAAATAAAACACAAGGGACCCGATTGTATGCTTAGATGAAAGTTATTACATAAGTTAGCTTTAGCCTTAAAAGACCCATTGAATCGTGAGTTGTTAATCGAAAGAACGCAAATACTATGGATAGATCTATCGGGGTGACGCCCAGTCCGGTCGCGACTAGCTATCGCGTGGTGTAGTGAAGCACTAGTAATGAAACATCGGATGCATACATATAAGAGAAATATACGCACTTAGCTAGGTGTGTTGGGCTGAAATAATATATGTTAACGTTCAATGTCATGAGGCTTATGTAATAACACCTATAATTTGTCCGTACAACATAATTGTCTTTCGACGAATTATTAACCATGGAAGGTTATTCAGAATACTTGTGTTCTATTTACATATTTTAAACTCTATGGATTCACTCAACAATTTTTGTTGATTTTATAGCATGTTTTATCTCAGGTCCATAAAGAAGGTACTCAAGGAAGGTGGTTTCATGAAGCTGGCTAAATTTTAGGGACTCTGGCCCGCTTTTATAAATTATATCCATTCAAAACAATTTTTATCTTTCGATGTGTACTGTAAATATTTTAAAATTATCTGGGACCGTGTATGGAGTATTATCTTTTGAATGAATGAATGGATGTTTTTGTAAAAACGACTCGTTTTGAGCTGTTTTCTATAATTGTGTGATTGTATCATGTAAGTAACACTCAAGGACCCTTCCGCTAATATGACCCGATTTGAGAGTGTTACAGATTGGTATCAAGAGCTCAAGTTATAGTGAACGAAAAGATTTTCCAAAAATGAATTTTTGAAATCTTTTAGCTATAACAGTTGCAAGCGAAACCTCCGAGTTACCAATGGACGAGAATGAGAAAATTATATATATGGGATTATATATATATGTTGTAATCTTTATCGTTTATTTGTATTTGTGAATTACAAGGTATGTTTTCATTTATTTAATTATAAATGATAATTTTATACTTATACAAGATATTTATACGACGTAGATTCTCACGAAGCCACCCTAGTCATTTTAACGATAACGCTGAAGTTAATCCTGTTATTCCTGAGACTAACTAAGTTGTGAATATCCATGATCCCAACGAAATGGTTAATATTCTCGATGATATTCATTTGGTTACAAGGATTTTGATTCCTTGGTTCTTATTCTTCATTATTCTATCCATTCATTTCGTTTAGTAAATTTAATCTCCATTTTCATTAATCTTCGACATTCTACTATTTTGCTAAAAACAAGTTTGTCTGAGATTGTACTTGTTGTTTGTTAGGAATTGAGGTTGATTGGTATGGTATTCACATTCCAAATAGAATTCCATATCGCATCACTGATTCTTTTTCTATTAAATCGGTTTCTCGTTTTTTTAGATCCTGATCTTCTGCGTTGAGCTGACGATGCTTACATAAGGTGATTTATAATCGTCTTGTGGAAATAAATTGGCCATTTATTTGAACAAGGAAATTATAAATTGTTGAACCACAAATTTCTAAATCTTATTTGGATGGATTTGATCAATCCATAGAAATAATGATTTATAAATGTGTGGGCTTAAGCGTATAGCATTCATGCAATTAAACTCTTATTGACTTGAAATTCGTTTGCTCGACTCACTCTTTGATTTTGTTCCTCTAATTATATGATCATGCGATCATTTATATTAGGGCTGTTCCAAAGCTGCTAACTGAGAAGGATACCAAGTGTCCCAGAAAAACATTGAAGAAATCTTCTTCTAGTGGGACCGAGGTGCCTTCTTAGCCACATAAATCACCTAGTAACCCTTAGCGATTTAGCTTATCATCAATAGTATCCTTTTTAAATCACTAACTAAAGTGTAACATCAGTTAGTAAAAATAGTCTTCTAGAGTTGTATATAGCATTAGACGATGATAATCTATAATGTATGGAAATACAACTTGAACTCGTTCGTGATTAATCAAATGACTATCTTTTGATTCGTAGTTCTACATCGTTCAATTATTATCTTTCCTTGCTTGTTTCATCTAATTATTCCTTTTAATTATTCATTTACTTGTAATGTAATCATTGAATGAATACTCATTATGATTCGCATTATACTATAATCATGCCGTCAAAAATATGACTGGGCAATTATACGCCAAGTTATTAGTGAAAAAAATTGATGCACCCTTAACTGAATTTATGGCCAACATGAATGATGGAGCTGGTGGCTCTAGTGGGCTGGTAGTTCAGGTGGAGAAAGTGTATATGTGGTACACATGGTTCTGGAGGAGGAACGTGTGGACCTAAAGGTAATAAAAAAGAGTTAGGATTCCCTTAAATAACTAGACCTTAGTTATCGAAGGTGATAAAAATAATTCCCAACTAATTTTTTTTTCGTGCATTAAATCTCGTAAGTATATCGAAAGGTGTTATGAATTATCCCTAGCTCGAATATCAGAGAAGCGAGTAGAAGATGTTCCAGTCATCCGTGACTATCATTAAGTTTTTTTCGAAAGATTTGTGGGGGCTTCCGCCCCTAAGGCAAATAGATATCCAATCGATGTAATTCTTGGTGTTGCACCCGTGGCCCGTGAGCCATATCGTTTAGTACCATCTAAATTGAAGGAACTATATGTTCAATTGCAAGAGTTATCTAATAAATATTTTATTCGACCGAGCTCGTCACCGGTGAGAGCTCCGGTATTATTCGTAAGAAGAAATATGGATCTTTTCATCAAGAACTAAATAAATTTTTGGTCAAGAACCAATATCCTTTTCCCAGGATGGATGACTTATTTGATCAACTACAAGTTTCTAGTGTCTATTCGAAGATTGATCTACAGTTTGGTTATCATCAACTTCGCATCCGCGAGGAAGATATTCTAATTACTACGTTTAGAAATCATTATGGACATTATGAGTCCTAAGTAATATCGTATGGATTGACCAATGCATCGACAGTATACATGGATTTTATTAATCGTGTGTGCAAGCCGTATCTTGATAAATTTATGATCAGTTTATTGATAATGTTTTGATTTATTGTAAAAATTGAGTAGAGAATGGTGAACATTTGGATACTATCTTGAATTTTTAAAGGAGTGAAAAGTTGTATGCAAAATGTTTGAAATGTGATGTTTGACTTTGATTGGATGCAATTTCTTAGCCATGTGATTCATATCAATGAACTTCATTGCAAAGCTTCAGGAAAAAAAACTGGATTTTATTCAATTTGGGGCATTATCGCCCGATTGACTAAATCTTCTCATTTCATTCCAATAATAAATGATCGTGCAAACTAAGAATCGTTTGTTAACCACTCGTAGTAGACAGAAAAGTTATGATGATGTGAAGCGAAAACCTTTGGATTTCGAGGTAGGTGGCAAAGTTATGCCGAGAGTATCACCATAGAAAGGTGTTATGCGTTTTAAAAAAATGTTAGAAGTTAAGTCCCCCGTTATGTTTGGCCATTCAAGATGATATCGTGACTAGGTCCGGTGGCACGAAAACTTAAATTACCTCGAGAATTACAAAGAAATTCACAAAACTTTGTCATATGTCGAATTTAAAGAAATTTATTTCTAACAAAGATCAATCCCTCTTGATGAAGTATGAATCGACGGTACGTTGCATTTCATCAAGGAACTTGTTGATATTATCGATTGGGAATTTAGGCAACGGAAACTAAGTCGAATTCCTATTACCAAAGTCTGATGGAACTCAAGACGAGGACCAAAATAGAATTATCTTTTTAATTTTAACGAGCGATCGAGGAAGAACGCAAGTTGATCTTCGGGACGAAGATCCCAATTTGGTGAGGATGATGTGACAATCCGTCAATTTCAGATCGTTATTTTAATCTCGACAATTACATATCATATGTTTACTATAATGAGAATTTTAAATTATCGGCTAACCAGGAAGGTTAGGCTTGAAACTTAGCGTAAGAATGCCGTTTAAATTATAACCGGCAAGGAATACGTTAGGTACCGATATTTATATTCTCGTTATGACATAGAGATATTTTCTATTGTTGTCGTTAATTTTTATTTTATTTTATTTTTATTATTTTATTTAAAAGTATTTTTCGTAATTTACGTTAAACCTTTAAGTGTCATTCGTTCATTCGACGCATTAACTATTATAAATAGTTTAATTATCGAAATATAAATGTCCTCCAAAGTTCGATGTTTTTATTTTATATTGAGCGTTTATTTTTGGTGTTTTACGAGTACCTTTCAAATCGAGTAACTTTTAAAATATTAGGTTTCGATAATACCCGCCTTTAATAAATTGTGAAACAAAAAAATATCAATTTATCATTCCACTAGCTCTAATGTTCACACATAACGCCTGACCCAATCAAATGTTCATATGTTTTAGTTTTTAATAGTTTATATTAAATAAGATTATACTACATAAAAACTTGTTTGTTTTATATGGGAAGAAACCAACAATGAAACAAATGAGGCACGTGTATACTTGCGATTAAACGTGTCCTAAGGCTACACCAACTATGTACCATCATGTTTTCATATATACTTGCAATGTTCTAAAGATATAATCGGTACATTATATATATAAAAAAGAGACGACTCTATCTGTTTTCACCAAAACATAAAAGGCACCAAAACATCTCAACATCTATAGTTGTAGTATATTAAGAGTTCATATAATGATGAAAATTGAAGGCTTATAGTTCTAGTTGATTTTTGGTTTATAACAACACTGACATCATCAAATCATCTATATTTTGATGTTAGAAGATTGTGGATTCTCGTTTAATTATATTTTGTTGTTGGCTATTATCGATTGTTATCGCAATCGCTAAGGTGAGTTCATAGCTTCGCTTTTATTTATTTATTTATTTTATAAAACCCGCGAGGGGGATAGCATGCTTGTTTTATTAAAAATAAAGAGTACAACTATAAGTTGTGGTAAACCAATTGAATGGTGCAACTAGTAGTTGTGGAAGCTCTATTTACTTGAAAAGTATTTATTAAAAATGAAGGGTACAACAAAAGTTGTTGTAAACCCATGAATGGGTGCAACCAGAAGTTGTGGTAAACCCTATTTATTTTAAAATAGAACACAAGGGACCCGATTGTATGCTTAGATGAAAGTTATTACATAAGGTAGCTTTAGCCTTAAAAGACCCATTGAATCGTGAATTGTTAATCGAAAGAACGCTAATACTATGGATAGATCTATCGGGGTGACGCCCAGTCCGGTCGCGACTAGCTATCGCGTGGTTTAGTGAAGCACTAGTAATGAAACATCGGATGCATACATATAAGAGAAATATACGCACTTGGCTAGGTGTGTTGGGCTGAAATAATATATGTTAACGTTCAATGTCATGAGGCTTATGTAATAACACATATAATTATGTCCGTACAACATAATTGTCTCTCGACGAATTATTAACCATGGAAGGTTATTCAGAATACTTATGTTCAATTTACATATTTTAAACTCTATGGATTCACTCAACAATTTTTGTTGATTTTATAGCATGTTTTATCTCAGGTCCATAAAGAAGGTACTCAAGGAAGGTGGTTTCATGAAGCTTGCTAAATTTTAGTGACTCTGGCCCGCTTTTATAAATTATATCCATTCAAAACAATTTTAATCTTTTGATGTGTACTGTAAATATTTTAAAATTATCTGGGACCGTGTATAGAGTATTATCTTTTGAATGAATGAATGAATGTTTTTTGTAAAAACGACTCGTTTTGAGCTGTTTTCTATAATTATGTGATTGTATCATGTAAGTAACACTCAAGGACCCTTCCGCTAATATGACCCGATTTGAGAGTGTTACATATTGTGGCTTTAACAGTAGCTTTAAGGTTGGGGCAAATGGGAGGTGTTAGCTAACATATGTAAGGGAATAGGGTTTCCTTTACAAAGATCATGGGTATGTTTAGGTGGGCGTTTGGCTTATAGTTTGGAGACCTAAAAACCGGGACTGTTTTGTGTAAAATATGAACGGGATAGGTATCAAACCTAACCAAGTTAAGGACTTGTTAGGGAAGGGTAATAGGGTGTTTAGAGCATATTAATGAGGAACATATATGGGAGAAGGCTAGATGTCCATCATAGGTTGATGAGCCATTTTTAGAGATTGGTTCATGTTTTGATTTTGTGTTTTTGCTTGTTAGCTTTTTGCTAGTGCACGGATTATTGGGAGAAGCTCAATTAGGTGAGTTTCATAGTCCCATATCTTTTAATGATTTTGACTTCCAGATGGGATGGAAGAGACACTTGTTTGGTTTTTGTAACTAATGTTGTGAATGTTTTTATGGTTGTGATGGACTTGTGTGTACACTTATGTGATTAACTGCTATGTGATTCTTGATTGTTATTGTGGTTTGACTTGGTACCAAGGGGATGTTGACAAGGCGGGGCCTTGGGGAGGTACATAGATGTGTGAGCATCTATGGGACCAATGGATAGTGACAAGGTGGGGCCTTGGGATTGGTACATAGGTGTATGGGCGCCTATGGTACCATGGTGTTTGGTAAGGCTGGGAGCCTTGGATTTTGTTTTGAATGATTGATCTTGAATGTTAGTTGTTAATGCATATTTGTAGCACATTGTCCATATCTGTAGTGGTTTATGGTTGTTCACAGCTTATTATAATTTGTTTTCGGTTGGAGTCTAAACCTATGACTCTCACCAACATTATGTTGACGTGTTTTAGTGTCTCTTTCAGGTGATATTATGGTTAAGCATGAGAACATACGTGTTTTAGTCTAAACCTTTTGGCACATATATGTTTGCTTTGTTTATGTTAATTGTTTGTCTCGGGTAAGTGGTAGGGCTGTTACCTACTTTCCTAGACTCCTGCATTGTTGAGACATTGTCATGACTTTTGTGTCACCATTTTATGACATTTCTTATTTCATTTAGTTATCTCTATAGACACGCCATGTTGTGATGATATCCATACGTCGCGCTCCCTATTCCGCCATGGTAGGGTGTGACAAAATGGTATCAGAGCCAATGGTTATAGAGAATTAGGTTACCTAGTCGCGTAGCCTAGTCTATGGCTTAAGGGTCCCTGCATATAGGCGTCATAGGAGTATGTGTGCATTGTATAATAATTGAGGTGTTTGGATGTTATTTATTGTGATGTTTTGACTAGTATGAATTGAACCATAGTAAGTTCATACTTAGCCACATGTTATTTTCTTTTCGTGTTGTGACTAGTGCGGGTTGAACCATAATCGTCCACGCTAGTCATTGTTGTATTTTGCTTAAATTGTACATTATAGTACATAATTTGGTACATGGTAGTTTCTATCTTTTATTGGGTAATTTTATGTACCTGAGGTATAGTATTTTTCTTTTGATGTTTAAGTCATGTTCCCTAAGAATCATGTGGTGGTTCGAGTTATTAGGAGTAGGTAGATATGAAGGATTTTAATTTGTTTCCACTCTTAGGGGCGACATGACTTATAACTGATTATGTTTTCATTTTGAATTTTGTCTATGCTATTTTAGCTAGACTATGGATTTCTGTATTCTAAGAGTTTGACTATGTAATTTTATTAGTTGGAGTTTTTGACCTTATTGTTTATGTGGTTATGTGCTTAGGTGAGTTGATGGATTTATGTGTTATGTGTTATATTGATTCTTATAAGTGTCATCATAGGAGGGAGTGCATTGGGAAAAGGGTAATTGTATAAGTATGGTGGCCAACATAGTTATACAAGTACCACAACTTCAATGGGTTCCTAAATATGATTGCATGAAAGAGGGTTAGTACATGCTTGTATATGATGAGATGTGGATTATTGGTATATGTATAGTATATGGGTTTATGTAACGGTTGCCTACGATATGGATATTTTTGAGTATGTTATTGTTTTGGGTTATAGTCATGTTGTGTGATTATAGGGTCACACGATATGGACTGGTTTTAGTGATGGGTTTTATGCCTTGTGGTAAGATGGTGGTTACTCGTAGAAAAAAACGAGTGTATGACGCGATTGGTTGATCTGACATGTATTGTAACGAGTATGTTTTGAGTGATTTAATAGGTATATATATGCGGATGTATATATACTACTATGTATTAAGTTATGGTATATGGTCGTTCACTAGTTATTATAACTTGAACGTACCTTGTGTTTGTTCGTGTTTTATGGTGCTGGAGTTTGATGGAGTTCCAACGACGTTTTGAGTCTTTTGGATGTGTGTCTACATCCGGGTATGTATTTTTATTAATGCGAACTACTAAATTTTCTTGCAAATAAGTCTGGCTAATTATAAGAAACGGTTTTGAAAATAATTTGTAAGTGTATGGTATGATATCGTAACATACATTTTTTTTAGTTGTTGTAGTAAGTTATAAAAAAAAGTTGTCTTGAAAATAATTGGATTAGTCATCTATGTAACATGTGATAATATATTTTAAAGCGGTAAAGAAATTTTACAATAATTTTCTTAAGTAGAGTTAAAATTTTAGAATAATTTAACTAAGACGGAAAGAGTAAAATAAAGGGAGATTTTATTATAGTAATGATAATAATAACACCACACCTTGTAAACGTGTAGTAGTTTAGTTATAACCAACCTATATAGAATAAAATGAAAAAAAACACTGTATTTTATAAACATGTATTAGTTTCATAATAACAAGTGAATTAAGTTTAATATGGGTAAAAAAGATAATGGTTAAGATTGTAGTATACTAATTAATTGATATCTTGATAAAATGATGAAGATAAAGGATGAGTTTATGGTTAATAATCAGTATGATTGGTTTAGTAGTATGGGAGTTTGGTTCTTATGAGAAGTAACTAATTGGGATGAAAGTTTTAAATTTTCTAACGTATCGAAATTTGGTAATACTAATCGTGACGAGTCTAATTTTTCGTTGTTGGAACACACCATTGATCTTTCGGATTACATTGTTTTGTTTTCAGTTGTTTTGGCTAGGGTTCGTTTTACCCTTTATTTTATTTTGGGACACGATTGTTTGGAATTCTTTGGTTACACGTCATGGTTGATTTATTTATACGGTGGTGGGAACGTTAGGATGAGAGGATAGAGTTGGGTGGTATTACTTATGGTTAGATACTATAATGGAGAGATGTGTTTTGGTTTAAAGGTTGTGTTGAAGGAATGATTAAGATTTGTGGAGTTTTGAAACTTAGATTAGTTACGGGAATAAGGGAGTAAGTAAAGTTAGTTGAGTGGTCATGGGAACGAGAGGTCATGTTATGAGAAGTTGGTTGAAGTACTATTAGGAGATTGATGAAAGTACTAGCGGATGTGAGGGTAGAGTAGAAAGTTTATACTAATGGAAAGGTTGGGTAAATAACACGCAAGGGATTGGTATAGTTATGGAGGCAAGGTAGTAGTAGACACGTGAAGGAAAACAAGAATGTGAAAGAATGATTGGTAGGAGGCTGATTAACGGTGAAGTACAACAAGTAAGGAAGAGTAAGCCATTGAGGGGTTGAAGTACTTTTAGAAATATTGTGGTAGATGAGTTGAAGTTAGAAGCTACTAGTAGTGTGAAGTTCCTAGGTAACATCATGGAGACGAGAAGGAGTGCGTAAAGAGCTACATCGCGAAACAAGGAGCTGAAAGGACTACGTGTCGGCTGCAAGAAGGATGCAAGAGATTTCGAAGGAGTCACAAAAGTTACGAGGACTGGAGAGGTGACAAGCACTATGATGGGAAATTTACGTATGGTTCGTGACGAAGAAGGGCAGATCGAGTATCGGAGTGGAGCTACAAAGAGCTGAATCGGTGGATCGTGATGAAATGAATACGTGACATGGGAGATTAAGAACTCGTGGAAGTAACAAGGGGAGTCGAGTGACTACGCGGATAGAATTTTTGTGGCAATCAATATCAAGGGATGAGAAGTGAAGCTGAGTTGAATAAGTTTCATGGAGAAGTGATTAGAGAGTCGGTTTTGTAAAGGTGTTATGAAAGATCTTTGGGAAAGACAGCTATGCATTATCCAATGCACTAGTGATTTCCATAGATTTGATGAATGAAGTATGGAATTTTTGTTGGACAGGATAGTGTAGGAATAAGGGAGAACCATGGAAGGAGAGAACCAAATATTCCTAAAAGATGATGATTGAAAATACCTTATGTTGGGTGCAAGATCAAAGTAGAAGTATGAGATTTGAATAAGAATTCAAAATATGGTTTAGTAGACAAATGGAAACTAATGTGGGTATAAGATGAGAGTGTGATCCGCATGGAATCACATGAAACTCTAGTCTGCCCCTATTAGGAGGGAGTAGGAGAACTGGTTGTGAGAAAAACAAGTGAAGCTACTTGGAAAATTTTGGCGTATAGATGACTAGATAGACTTAGTTAGTGTGGCTGGATTGTTATATCTGCCTAGAATGCTAGAGGCATTTGGGGTACGAGACGTAGAGAATGATCTATACAGATCATGAACGTCTCCAACACATATTAAATCATCTGGATTGAACATTTAGAAAAGGTGATGGGTGGAGTTAAGTGATGAAATAAAATTGCAAGGCCAAGTACCATCTGGGAAAGGCAAGCATGGTTGATGAGACATGGAATAAGAAGAATGAAGTGAAGCTGAGACGAACTTGAACTATATGGATGACGTATTAGGGTGGTTTGGATGAAGGATGTAGGTTGCACGAGTTGAGTTGTCTAAAGTAGAGAACGCGTCAACATGTATGTTGTGTGGCTTGACAATCATATGGAAAAAAAGGGACGTAGACTATATTTCCTACATAGATAGAAGTAGCTTAGAAAGGGCGATGTAAGGAAGAAATTGGTGAAAGGGATACATAATGGGGTGGAGGAATAAGTACGACGAGAGTTGGGTGATAGTCGATAGACTGACTAATTCATCTTATATTTCAAGAGGAATGAGAAGTCATGTAGTTGAGAAGTTGGAAGGATTGCGTACGGATGTGATGGAATAGAGGGTTTTGCGTAAAAGTTAGCCTAATATGTATGGAATACCTTATGAAGGATTATGGAAAGGGAAGAAACGATGGGAAGCATCACATCGTGATGTATGGTAGGAGTTGAGGAAGAAGAAGGAAGTGTGTATAGAAGCGAAGCATGAACGAAATAGGTCGAGATAGGAACCGAAGGTAAAACTTTGGTAGAGCTTAATGAGTAGAATAAAGCACAACGCAGGCTAACACTGTCGTAGTATGGAAAAGGAAATGGCACTGACCTATATTGATTGTTTGGGAGGCTTATTATCGGTGATCGAATGGATGAGGAGTTATAGGTGTGATGTGCCATAGGGACGAAGGGCTTGGTCTAACTGAGACAAGATGAGGAGAAATATGACCTTGAAGGTAGGACATTGTGTAGGTATAAAGGAAGTGTTGAGTATAAAAAAAATCATGAAGAAAAGTGAGAAAGAAGTGTATAGGTGCTACTAGTGAGCTATCCAAATTTAATGGAAGTAGTTGTAGCATGGGTTTTGATGGCAGTTGATAGACTGACTGAGATAACCGTCTTTTGGTTAATGTGTATAGATCATAAGTTGATTTGTATTGGAAGAACTAATGGATATGTGAAAGACCGTCATAGGTCACTTTGTAAGAAATTGGAATTTTTAAAGTAGTTTGGGGTACAGACTAAAGGGAGTTGATGAACATGATTGGATATGAGTATATCCAGATAACTGGAAAAGGATGGGCAAGTGAGATATTTATACAACCTTAGGGGTTACACTGAGGGCATGAGTGATTGATTTAGAGGGAGTTAGGAAACTCTTTAGCGATGGCTGAGTTTTCATATAATGATAGTTATCATACTAGAAGGCGATGAATGCCATTTGAGGCACTATATGAAAGGATAGGGTGAGTTGTCCCCATTTGTGGACTAGAGCTGGTAAAAGAGGCTACTAATGTGGTAATGGTGTTTTTGGAAAGGATGAGAGCAACAAGGGATGCTATGTTGAAAAGGAGGAAACCACTAGAGTTTAGTGACAATGTTATGTAGGAAGTTTCACACATTGTAACAGGTGGTATGTTTTGTTAAAATAGAAGAGTTGATGTAGAGTTTTGTAGGTCCATTTATGATCTTTGGAAAGATCAGACCAGTAGCTTATGAGCATAGAATTACCTGGGGGGAAATGAGTGGTATACATGTTATATTTCGTGTAGTAAGATTGGTAAATGTTGTTTGAGAATGCATATTTGCATGTACGGTTATTTGAGATTTGTGTTAATAAGGGTTTGTGTTATCAAAGAGTCATTTGTGAGATTTACTGACTGTGAGGTCAAGAGTTTGGCAATGAATTTAAATTTTTTTGGTTAGTATATGTGGTAATTTGAGACTTGAACTAAAGTTCACGTGGAAATGAGAGGAGTTCATTTAGAACAAATATCCTCAGTTGTTTGTTAATGGTATGTTTGATCCTAAGGAGTAAATCTCGGGACGAGATTTCTATTAGGAGGGAGTGATGTGACAACTGCGGTTTTGAGGTTCGTCACTTAGTTTTATTTTGTGCTAGTTATGTGTCTTTACGTGTTTATGTGCTAATTAGTGTGTATAGATTGTGGTTTGGATATCGTTTCCGGTATGGGGTACCTTGTGAGTGAAACGATGTGTAATCAGTTCATGTTCATGAGCTCACATGGTAGTGACTATGAAGTGAGATGGTGTTATTTAGTGGTTTTACGTATACGTATATGTATTATAGAAAATCGTATTTTTACGATTTACGGTTTAGCATTTAGAGGTCTCGGATGAGGTGATTGGTCACGGGAGTATTTTTCGGGATGGTTTTAAGTCATTTAGGACTTAAATATAAAGTTTATTTCAAATTCCAAGAGTTTTTATAAAACTGTATATTTTTACGTCTTTTACGGTATACGCGTAAATTTGACTAGTTTTGCGGTTTTGAGGTTTTGGAAACTTTATGGGCTGAAATAAATTAAGTAAATTTAAGGAAATATTAGTAGTGTAATAATAATAAATAAAAGAAAAAAAAATATAAAAAAATATATATGTAGGACGGTTTAAAGAATCGGAAGAAAAAAAAAGAAAAAAAAGGAAAGTTTGTATTGGGCTTGGACTAGTACAAAGGTATTATTAAAACAATATTAGTGAAAAAAAAGACGATTCATAAAAAAGGGGAAAAAACGCATCTATGGAGAGGAAAAAAGAGAAGAAGAAAAATTAGGGTTTTTCAAAATCTTGATCTTTGATCAATTGAAGGTACAATCTTATTTTAATATTTGTTCTTATTTAATTAAACATGTATACATCAATATATGGTGGATTTAGGTTAGATTTTATATTAAAACAGTATATTAATGAATTATAATGATTAGGTGAATTAGGGCTTGTAATTAGTGGAGTATGGGTAATTAATTAGGTTAATTTAATTAAACCCGTTTTTAAAAACTGGGCAGAATTTAGGGTTAATTGTTTTGATCATATAGGGATTTCTACAAACTCTTATTTTCCGATCCAAGTATCCCTGGAAAGGTAATTGAAGTGGCATTCAGATGCAAGAAACGAGAACTAAATTGGAGGTCGGGAAGTGGGTATAAAACAGGTTACAACAGTCGGAGGTCAAAACAGTTTTGAAATCAGCCTGTTTTCTTTTTATGTTTTGGGTTGTTTGGAGTACTTAGGGTTGTATTGGGACTTTCAAACGAACATGGGAGTTGGTTTATATATTATAGGAAGTATCTGCATTGGGGCTATGATTGTGGGTTAGGGTAAGACCCCCTAAGCCTAACAAACGTTTTGTATGTTTAAAATCAGTAAAATCCGGATAGACAAAAGTATATATATATATATATCGGGGCCTTAACAGTAGCTTTAAGGTTGGGTCAAGTGGGAGGTGTTAGCTAACATATGTAAGGGCATAGGGTTTCCTTTACAGAGATCATGGGTATGTTTAGATGGGCGTTTGGCTTATAGTTTGGAGACCTAAAAACCGGGACTGTTTTGTGTAAAATATGAACGGGATAGGTATCAAACCTAACCAATTTAAGGACTTGTTAAGGAAGGGTAATGGGGTGTTTAGAGCATATTAATGAGGAACATATATGGGAGAAGGCTAGATGTCCATCATAGGTTGATTAGCCCTTTTTAGACATTGGTTCATGTTTTGATTTTGTGTTTTTGCTTGTTAGCTTTTTGCTAGTGCACGGATTATTGGGAGAAGCTCAATCAGATGAGTTTCATAGTCCCATATCTTTTAATGATTTTGACTTCCAGATGGGATGGAAGAGACACTTGTTTGGTTTTTGTAACTAATGTTGTGAATGTTTTTATGGTTGTGATGGACTTGTGTGTACACTTATGTGATTAACTGCTATGTGATTCTTGATTGTTATTGTGGTTTGACTTGGTACCAAGGGGATGTTGACAAGGCGGGGCCTTGGGGAGGTACATAGATGTGTGAGCATCTATGGGACCAATGGATAGTGACAAGGCGGGGCCTTGGGATTGGTACACAGGTGTATGGGCGCCTATGGTACCATGGTGTTTGGTAAGGCTGGGAGCCTTGGATTTTGTTTGGAATGATTGATCTTGAATGTTAGTTGTTAATGCATATTTGTAGCACATTGTCCATATGTGTAGTGGTTTATGGTTGTTCACAGCTTATTATAATTTGTTTTCGGTTGGAGTCTAAACCTATGACTCTCACCAACATTATGTTGACGTGTTTTAGTGTCTCTTTCAGGTGATATTATGGTTAAGCGTGAGAACATATGTGGCTAGGATTTGGAGTTTCGTAGGAATGCATTTAGAAGGAGATCCCCGTTCCTTCTTAGTTTCTTTTGTTTGTTTAATAAGTGATACTCTTGGCACCTATATGTTTGCTTTGTTTATGTTAATTGTTTGTCTCATGTAAGTGGTAGGACTGTTACCTACTTACCTAGACTCCTGCATTGTTGAGATATTGTCATGACTTTTGTGTCACCATTTTATGACATTTCTTATTTCATTTAGTTATCTCTATAGACACGCCATGTTGTGATGATATCCATACGTCGCGCTCCATATTCCGCCATGGTGCGGTGTGACAATAAATGACCTCGGGTTCTGGGTATCACAAGCATCCACTATCTACTTTACCTTTATCTTTTAATTCATCAATTAGATGCCCCTGCACATACACAAAACTTATTAGTTTTTAACAGGGACCCAAGCCACATTTGGCTCGGATCTTGTGGGACCTACATACATAAGAGTTTGATAGGTAGTTTTTCCAGTAAGCCTACATACACTCTTATACTTCATGGTTCCAGTCAAATAATCAAAGACATAAGTAGGTTTGTTATCTTTGTACATTTTTGGCTTAAGTACTGTTTTAGCAGTACTTGCTTGAACACACAGTTTTTCACCTTTAGGAACCCACATTTGCACTAGTTTGTTATTAGGCTTACTTCTAAATGTTCTAGCTTTCTCAACTACATTCTTAGAAGTCTTGTGAGATTTTGGTTTGATAGACTTTTGACCAGCGATACTTGCGTTTGGTCTAGCAGTACTTGCAGTTCTAGACTTGTCGGTAGTTGGTTTACCAGACTTCAAAGGTACTAGACCTTGTTTCATAAGTACTGCTCTTGGAACAAAGTTCTTGGTAGAGATATTTGTAACCATATGAGGTTCAGCTATCATTTTAGCATGATCAAACTTAGATTTGTCATCTTTAGATCTTTGTTGCCTATTAACCTGTGCAATTTTCCCATTACTATTCCTTGTGACCTTTTGTGCAGCCTTTTGTTTTATAATTTTATCTTCATGTAAAGTGTAATCTTTGATAAAATAACTTAGACTACCACAAACATAACATCATTTTATTCTCAAAGAAGACCCAAACGGTTGTTTTGACTTAATTTTCTCAAAACCTATCCCACCCCTCTTGGTTTTATTATGTTTTACATTATTATCCAATGCCTTGCTAGCGGTTTTTACATGCTTGGGAGCAGAACTAGTTTTAGACACCTCAGACACAAAATTGCTCATTAAAGGTGGATAAACAATGTTTTTGGTCACAACAGATTTATCTTGGATCAAGGTACTAGAGTTTGAACCATTAACAGCCATTGATTCATCTAACTCTATACCTGTATCATTACTAGGGGGCATGAAATTTCCTGATAATGGTGGAGGAACTACCTTCATTCCTTCAGCATATCTATCTTTTTCAGGTGTATCAACTGACTCACTAGAACTATCAAAAATCCCCTTTGATAAGTCCTTGTTAGTTAAAGTTATCCCATGTTGGTCCTCAATATATCCTAGGCCTGACTTATCATAAAACCTCATTTGTGAATTAATCAGTTTAGTCAATCCTTTAGAGGATCTTTGCCAATGATTAATCACTTCCCTTTCATTATAAAGACTGGCTTTTAAAGCTTCATTTTCTGCTGATACTTTCAAAAGTTGTTTTTCAAAAGCTTTAATTTCCACATCTTTTTCCCTCATTTGAAGAGTTAAAATTCTGATTTTCTCTTCATAGTTTTGTTGACTCTTTTTATACAAAACTATATTTTCCTCTAAGTTAGCAACACCCTGTTTAATAGCATTTGTTTCTACAGTGCATGTGTTGACTTTTTGATACTGTTCATCTAGTTCTACTTTTAAGCTATTAAATTTAAGAACATAATCTTTAGAACAAGGATGTACCTCAGTATCTTCATGTGAGAGAGCCATCAAACCAAGCTCTTTTTCTTCCTAATCTTCAGCCCAGTTCACCACTCCATCTGTAGTTACCAATGCTTTGGTTCCTTTGGGACTCCTGATGTTTCCTTTTGGAAAGCTTTCAGAAATTCTTGGACTGGTTCTATAGCTGTTTTTGGACTTTTGACTGCTACTTTCAGCCTTGTCTCTAGTGCACTCCCTTGCAAAATGTCCATTCCTTCCACAGTTATAGCATTCAACTTTAGACTTGTCATATCCTATTGGCTCATTAGGATCGACAGTCATCTTCCTTCCAGTCTTCTTAAAGAACCTATTAGATCTCACAGAGATCATAGCAGCTTGCCATTTGAGATCCATCTCTTCAACATCAGCATCATCCATTTGGAACAAGTCATTGAGAGTCAATCTTGGTTTGTTGTCTTGTCCAGCAAAGAATAAGAAGGCATCATTATCACTAAACAATGGTGAAGATCTTCCTTGTGGATTTTCAGAGACTATAGGACTGACTTCAGTACTTTGTGAGTAAGTACCGCTTGTATGTCCTCCAGTGCTAATTTTGAAGTAAGTACCGGTGCTTGATCCCCTAGCAATATTTTGAAAGTAAGTACCACCGTTACCTTCTGACACAAAAGCCAAGTTAGACTTTGTTGTTGTTGCTGCTTTTGTCACCTTAACGCCTTTATCATCCATCTCATAAGCTCTAAGATTTTTATAGAGATGATCAAAAGGAATTGTATCCAGATTATCCCTTGCAATGAAGTTCATCGCCATTGCTTTCATTCTTGTGGAACACTCCTTAAGAATTTTAGATTAGCTTCTTCATTAGGAAGTATTTGTCCATAAACTGCCAATTGAATGAGCAGCTTACTGAACCTTCCATAGCCACCATGGATTCCTTCTATACTGGAAATTGAGAAGTTATCAAATTCTTGTTTCAGAACAATATTCTTCATCTTCTTAGATTTGTCATTACCTCCAAATCTAAGTTTTATGGCATCCCGAATAGCCTTTGCATCCTTGTAGTGATGAAAGCTAGGTAAGATGTCCTTTGAAAGTGCCATAGCCAAAGCAGATCTGTCCTTTCTTTCTTGTACCTCTGCTTGTACCTCCTCAGCAGTCATAGTAGGTAAAGCATAGCATGTACCATCAGGCAACCAGTGTAACTTATTAGGTGTATTCCCATTCTTGATAATTTGCCATAGAGTATAATCTGTGTTATTCAAGTAATGTTTCATAGCCCATGTCTCATAGTTATCACCTTTGAGAACTAGGAGTTTGACAACAGAAAGGCTATGGGACGGTGTTGTAGTTGTAGAGGTAACTACAACATATATGGCTTGAACACCTTGTGGTGGTGTAGGATGCACAACTTGAGGTTGTCCCTGTGGTATTGGATCAGGATATGGAATGTCTTCCATGTAATGGTCATCACCAGGTTGAGACATTGAGTTTTAGTGTGAGTGGAGTTTTTAGGGTTGTGTTCTTCTTTTTCAGAGTTTCTCAACAAGCTCTGATACCACTTGTTGATCCCTTTGATTGGATCTATATTCTGTTAAGAACTAGTATAGTAGTTTGTAATCAAACTAAAACACTTTAAGAACTCTTACTCAAGCTAAATAAGTTATGTGGAATCTAAATTATAAAGCACAGAAGAACAGAATTACGTTTAACTATTTGATTCTCATATTAATCTACTTGAATGAGGTACATGAATGTCATCGTACCTATGTTCCTTTTATAGAGTAAGGAACCCTAGAAACCTTAGAATATTCTATAAAGATAAGTATATCACATACGATATATTATCAATATTCTAACTATTAAAGTATATCACATAACATATACTCTGTTGGAAATACGTTTTTACGTATAAAGAAAGTCTCGGTCACTCCAACAATATAGTTATAGACTCGTAGTAATGTTTAAGTTACATTTATGTTAAACCCGACCCATGAGCATTTTCATGGGCCGGAGGCCCAAGTCCATTAAGGACTTGGGTATATAAACCTCTTTCCACCATGGAAAGAGGTGTTGGTTGTTTCATTTCTCATTTTAATACACATAGTTTCTTTCATTTCTCTCTCTAAGTTTCTCTTTCTAGAAATACATCAACCCTCTTGAAATACAAAGATTATCATTGTTCTACAATTGGTATCAAGAGCATGGGATGAAATATAGGTTGGTATTTGTGTTGTTTATGCTTTCTTAAGCATAACGTGTGTTTTTTGATTGCTTATTGCCAAAGCATCAAAACTTTTTCGTGTTTGTTAGGATTCTTAAGTCGCATACCTTCTTTATTCGTGTCGTAGTGATTTGGGTATCTTAGTTTCGGTTAAAACACAAATCTTGTGGATCAAAAGTTAAGAACTTTATTGTTTTCATCTTTCCGAAAATCTAGCAAGTCATTCCATCGGAAAGTACAAGTGCGTGTGGCCAGATCGCAATAACCCAAGGGTTTTACTTTGCGATCACAAGGATTCCGATACCTCATTCTGATGAGTTATTCCGATCGTTCATTGCGATCGCGGATTCCGACGGTTTGTAAGGGATATTGAGACGTTACTCTGTCCAAATTTTTTTAGCCATATTGCGATCTAAACATTCCGACAGATCAACATTCCGACAGATCCAATATTCAGATAGAAGGACATTCCGACAGATCGACATTCCGACAGATCAACATTCCGATAGAACCAACATTCCGATACTTGCAATCATTCCGATAGAAAGGGTATTCTGACAGAAACAACATTCCGACACTTGACACATTCCGATAGAATTTGTTTTTTTGGATATTTATAGGATTTTTCTATCTTGCATTAATTTGGTAATTTGGTAAATTTCAAAAACAAACACAACAACAAGATAACAACATCTTTCATTTAACAACACAAAAACACATAACCTTATTTCATTGTTCGATCATTTTTGATAATCTTTATTCAAGGGATCATAAAATGAATTCAAATTCATATATGCCAACAATGACTTCGCTTACCGATATCTCAATCATCTCGGGTACCGACACTCGCCCACCTTTGCTCATCAAAGATTTATTTGAAGCATGGCAAGGTCGTATGAAAACGTATATCATGGGCAAACACAATGGTCGACTTATTCTTCAATCAATTGAAAAAGGTCCATTAGATTGGGGAAAATTTATTAGGGCTGAGCAAATGAACCCGAAAACCTAACCGATCCGATAAACCGAACCGAACCGAGTTGAGCCAAACCGAACCGAGCAAATTCGGTTCGGTTTTCGGTTTTGTATATTTGTTTCGGTTTTGCTCGGTTCGGTTCGGTTTCGGGTTAAAAACATGAAAAAACGCCTAAAATACATACTCGGTTCGGTTTTACTCGGTTCGGTTCGGTTTCGGTTTTACTCAATATAATCCTGTTCGGTTTTCGGTCGGATATTTTATCAAAATCGGTTTTTGGTTCGGTTCGGTTTTATTCGGTTCGGTTCGGTTTTGAACCGATGCTCAGCCCTAGAAGTTACCGTCAACAATGTGACGAGGGAAAGGTTGTATCATGAGTTAACCGATGCTAACAAAATCATTGCCGATGCAGATGAAAGGGCCGTTCAGAAAATTCTTCAAGCCCTTCCACCCGATATCTATAGAATGGTAAGTGAACATACAGTGGCAAAGAATCTTTAGGATCGATTAGCTGTTTTGTTACAAGGGACCTCTCTAACTAAGCAAGAACGAGAGTGTCAATTGTATGACTTGTTTGATAGGTTTACATACATTCCAGGGGAGGCTCTTCACGATTACTACTGGCGTTTCACTACTTTGATGAATGACATGAACGTGTATAATCTAAGGATTGAACAGTTTCAACTAAACACAAAGTTCTTGAACATGTTACCCCAAGAATGGAGTCAATATGTCACCGATGTTAAGAAGATTCGAGATTTGCACAAGTCAAATTTAGATCAACTTTATGCTTTCTTACAACAACATGAGAAGCATGTGATCCAAAAATTAATCTCTCAGGGATCTTACCAAGAACCTTTGGCATTAATGGCAAACCATCCTACATTGTTATATCACAACTCTCCGCTTTCTTTGGGACACCAATCTTCCTATCAACCATTGTATCAAACACCAAGCTTCCCACAGTACTCAATCTTGCCACAACCGCCTACATCTTATCACCAACAATACAAGCAACCAGCAACATCATCACAAGGAGACTCACATCCGTTACCTTATGTTTGACAACAGTATTTACCGTATCAACCTCCAACAAAACCTGCTCTTACCTATCAACATCTTGAGGCTTCTCAACCCCATTACTCACAACAAGTTAGTGTTCCATCAAATTAGCTTGTAGCTCAATCAGCACCAGCATTCTATTGTGATGATAAGATCCCTGTCCCTGAGTTTAGACAAGGGGATAGTCCTACTAATATACTTGCTCAAATGTCTGCTTATCTCACTCAAACATTGAACAAACGAGGTTATAGAGGACCAGCAACAACTAACAATCAGTTAAGGAACTCTTCTAACTCTCGCCAACATGCTACAATTCAAGATGGCAGAGTCATGGTGCAACCACTTCAGGGGAGACCCAATTCATCTACTGCTGGTGCACGTTCATCTAACACTGCTGCTACAAGAGGTAATAGCACTAGCAAAATGAAGACGATTATATGCTACAACTGTAAAGGGGAAGGGAACATGGACCGAGAGTGTAAGCAGCCCAAGAGAAAAAGGGATAGCACATGGTTTCAAGAGAAGATCTACTTGGTGAGTGCTCAAGCCCAAGGATGTGAGCTCGATGAAGAAGAGTTGGCATTTCTCGCAGATCTGGGAGTCGCGGACACTGACGGTCTCACAGCAGCCATCACAAACAATGCTGCATATCAATGTGATTATTTGGATGCATACGACTCTGACTGTGATGATCTCAATACCGCCAAAGCAGCTCTCATGGCAAATCTTTCACTTTATGGAGCTGACATAATTTCTGAGGTACCAAATACTTCTACGGATACTAGTATTGTACCTTATCAAGTTGAGCAAGTGTCTGAGTATCTAGAACAGCCTCCGGTGGTTAGTACCTCAATCAAGGAGACAAACAATGATAGCAATATCAATGCCAGTCTTCACACTTTGAGTGAACCATAACCAAGAGCTATTAACACTACAAATTCGTTTTCTCAACCTGATTTGGTTATGGTCTCGGCATCTTTTCTTAGCCAAATGAATAATGCGATCCTTGAAACCCTCGGTGTCAATCAGACTTTATCTGCCGAGCTTGCTTTGCATAAGGAAAAGGTTAAAACCTTGGAATTAACTCCAGTGTCCACTACCTTAACCAATCCTGAATTTGATAGGTTTAGGCAAGTCCAAATGGATAATCTGCTAGTAATTGAGAGTTTAAGAGCAAATCTTTCGAAAGAACTTAAAGAATAGAGTCAGTCGTTAATAATTTTCAAAAACTACAAACGGATTTCGAAATTCTCGAGTCTAAAAGAGTTGAAACGGAAATGAAGGCGTCTGAGAGAGTTAAAAAGACTGAAATTTTGCTTTTAAAACAATACTCTGCTTCACATTTAGTACACTTGTTTCATTCGTCTTTTCAAGAGTTCAATCTATCGCGTCTAATAGACCTACCACCTAACCCGGGTATGCAAAGCAAGCGTTTCACCACAACCCACGACTTTATGATGCAACCAAGTTAGGATTGGTATTAGATCCGATTGTGTTTTTAAATGAATCTGAGAGCATGACACCATATGAAGAGAATCGGTTAAAATTACTTCCTACATATCCTGAATATGACTATGCACAAATGAATGCAACAGATGCTAAAATAGATCTTAGAACTCGATTTAATATGCAAAAGAAATCAATCCAAACATCCGCTTACATGCCTACTAGAGAAAGCCTTAGTATACTTCCTACACTCGTTAACTCGAACGAACCGAAGGAAATTCCTAAGAATCTTCCACCGGTAAGTACGGTAAAGCTAAGCTTGGAAGAGATTGAGCGATACCTTACTGAGTTTGACAAGGTCATCCTAGAATGTACGACTTCAACGGCTCAAACCGCTGGAGAATGGGCTTTCGAAATCATTCTGTTTGTAAACAATATTAAAAATGGAGTCTATAATCTAGCGGGAAATCTAAGTTTTGAAATAGGTGAAGTTTAAAAAGTTTTCTATGAAATGGATGATGCTTATGAACAACATTTAATTGAGAAAGAAAAGATTTTATCTGAGTATGACCGATTCTTAGAACATATAGTGTCTCTCGAAGTGATGCAAGTTGTTACTCTTAAATAAGCTCATGAGATTTCATCTACTGTGAATAAATGTGATGATGTGCATGATATGTCTGTGAATATTGTTGAGCCTGTGATTAATGTAGATAATCATTCTTGTCATGAATCTAACGCTGAATTTTTAAAGCTTCAAGATTCTTATAACACACTTTCAAAACATTTTAATGAGCTTCAACAACATTGTATATCTCTTGAAATTGAAAATCAATCTAAAAATGAAACTCTTTCAAAAACAAATGATTGTGAAAACTCCGTTGAGACAAGTGACAAGATGATTCAGGTGGTTCAGGTCTTAGAGGAAGAAATTATGAGACTTAAGAGAGAATCAGTAGCATAGAAATTGGAACTAGAGGCTGCAGAGATTAAAAATCATGCCCTACAAGATAGAATCACTTCTATGATAGGGGAGCTTGATAAAGTAAAGCAGGGTTTCTCAGATACTTATGGTTCGTTAGAAGAACGCTTCGCTTTTAACGCGGCAGAGCAAAAGTCACTCGTTGACCAATTGAACCGTAAGTGCGAGGAAATCTGACTTAAATATTCAACTCATAGACAAAAACATGGTTTTGGCTGAATTAAAGGAGACACTTCAACTCAAAGGACAAGAAGTTATTGATGATCCAGCCACCATCTCTGCCTCGACCTCTAGTGATCCCAAACCCAACCCACGTGTGCTATATCGGGATCCAAAATTTAAGAATAGTCCAACTAAGTTCGCCACATACATGAAAAATGTTGAACATGCTAATCTCGCTAGAGAGATCGTTGATGACATGCGTGAACTAGATCCCACAAGTCATCTTCTATATGAGCTTTTATTATATGTGGATCGCGTTCAGGATTGTTTAGCAAACTTAGAGTACATTGGGCAACCAATATCTATACCCTCGAAACAGCAAACCCCCACCATTGCCATTACTCCATTCAACAAGAATCCAGGATCTAAGCCTATTTTAAACACACCCATCAAGGCTACATCAAAATCTGTCACTAATGTTCCCATGGCTTCTACAGGAGTAATTATGTCTACTAAGGCTAAAGGATCTCAAGACAAGAAAGATAGGATCAAGCCTTCCACTAGTAGGACTGCCAAGAAGAAAGTAGAAGTTCACCCTGGGAATGTATTTCAATTTCAAATAAAAAGAATCGTGTATCTAAGACAAAAGGATCTGCTTCTGTGCAGAAGCCTAAGAAAAATGTGAATTCAAATTTGCGATGTTGGAATTGTAATGAATGCATGTTTTCTCAACGTCATGATTTATGCCTTGTTGATCACGTAAATGAAATGTATGCAATTAGGAACAATCTTGAATGGATTCCAACGGGGAAGAAACTCACCCAAGTTGGTTGGAAATGGAAACCCACTGGTAGGACCTTCACTGCTAATGGAACTAAGTGCCCTTTAACTAGGATCACATCCATGGAAGTTAGGTCTCAGCGTTTTTTAAATAGGAACACTAGCACTAAGAAATGGAAAAAGCGCCCTATAACTAGGTCTCCCCCCACTATTGTGCCTACCAGTGAAGAAGTACCTCAAGATCTTAGACAACTAGAATCTAAGCCGGCATTTAGGAAACAAGTTTGGAAGCCTAAGAAGTCTTCGGTTAGTAAATCTAAGATAATTTTATCTGTACCTGCTAACACAGAGGAACTACTAGATTCCGATACATCGTCCTTGTCTGGTGATATTTTCAGGTGGTCCATATCATCCTCTGGTACTTGGACTCTGGATGCTCAAAGCATATGACCGGAGATCGCTCGATGCTCAGAAATTTCGTTAGCAAGTTTCTAGGAACGGTTAAATTCGGCAACGACCATATTGCGAAGATCATGGGTTATGGTGAATACCAAATTGGGAACGTTACGATTTCAAGGGTTTATTATGTGGAGGGACTTGGTCACAATATATTTTTAGTGGGACAATTTTGCGATTCAAACCTTGAGGTAGCTTTTCGACAACATACTTGCTTTATTCGCGATCTTGCAGGAAATGATTTGTTAAAGGGTTCTCGAGGGGATAATCTCTACACACTGTCCATTCAAAACATGATGGTCGCCTCTCCTGTATGCCTTCTCTCCAAAGCATCCAAGACCAAGTCATGGTTGTGGCATCGCCGGTTATCTCATCTTAACTTTGATGCTATAAACCATTTGGCTAAAAACGAACTTGTTTGTGGTCTTCCAAAACTTAAGTTCGACAAGGATCATATATGTTCCGCGTGTTCTTTGGGGAAAAGCACCAAGAAATCATACAAACCTAAAGCTGAAGACACCAACCAAGAACCACTGTATCTTTTGCACATGGATCTTTGCGGGCCAATGCGTACGGCTAGTGTGAGTGGTAGAAAATACATCCTTGTCATGGTGGATGATTTCTCAAGGTTTACATGGTTAAAAATTTTAGCATCTAAGGATCAAGCACCACAATATATTATTACTTTCTTAAAGATGACCCAAGTACGTCTTCATGCTACTGTTCGCCGCATTCGCACTGATAATGGAACTGAGTTCGTTAATCAAACTCTACCAGACTATTATGAAAAGGTATGTATTTCACATGAAACTTCTGTTGCCCGCACTCCACAACAAAACGGTGTCGTGGAAAGACGTAACCGTACACTTATGGAAGTTGCTAGAACTATGTTGATTTATGCGAATGCTCCTTTATTCTTATGGCTGAAGCAGTGGCAACCGCATGTTATACCCAAAACCGCTCCATCATTCGTAAACGTCATGGTAAAACTCCATATGAGCTACTTCATGGACACAAACCCGATATTTCATTTCTTCATGTGTTTGGTGCACTGTGTTATCCAAATACCAATAGTGAGAATTTGGGCAAACTTCAACCGAAGGCTGATATTGGAATTTTCATTGGTTACTCACCTGCAAAGAAAGCTTACCGAATTTATAACCGACGTCTTGGCAAGATAGTAGAAACTTTGGATGCCGATTTTGATGAGCTGACATCGATGGCTTCTGAGCAACACAGCTCTGAACCCGCATTACATGAGATGGGAACCGGTACAATCAGTTCCGGATTAACTCCCAACAATCCTACTTCTCCATCATTTATACCACCTACAAGGTCCGAGTGGGATGAGTTATTTCAACCTATGTTTGATGAATTCTTTGATCCACCTAGTAATGATTCTCCAGCACCTGTAGCAGTAGCTCCGTTTCCCGAAGTAGTTGCTCAAGATAATGGAAATCAGTCCGAGACATCTACTATTACTCTTAAACCAGATGTCCCATCCCCCACCAATTCACAAACTACACTGAATCATCACCCCCACTCGTTCCTAATGATGTTGAAGAGGATCCTTATGATCACGATTTGGAATTTGCTCACTTACAAGAGCTTCCTTTCTTTGGTTCACAAATACCTGAAGACCCTAACGGTGCGTCTACCTCAGAGGAAGCTCCTGCAATCGTTCACTCCCGACCACCACGGATTGAAAATCACAATACAAAATGGACAAAGGATCACCCAATTCGTAATATTATTGGTGACATAAATCGACCAGTCTTAACACACCACCAACTCCAAGAACATGCATTATATTGCTACTTTGATGCATTTCTTTCCGACACTGAACCTAAAAACTAGCAACAAGCCATGACTAAATCCTCTTGGATTGAAGCCATGCAAGAGGAACTTAATGAATTTCAACGTCTTGAAGTGTGGGAATTAGTTCCTTTACCCAGCAACGTTGAAATCCTTACATTGTTGTGGGTATATAAGGTTAAACTTGATGAGTTAGGTGGAGTGCTTAAGAACAAAGCTAGATTGGTTGCTAGAGGTTACAAACAAGCTTTGGGTATTGACTTTGAAGACTCCTTTGCTCCTGTTGCACGATTGGAGGCGATTAGACTATTCCTTGCTTATGCTGCTCACATGAACATGATCGTCTACCAAATGGATGTTAAGACGACATTTCTCAATGGTGAATTTAGGGAAGATGTCTACGTAAGTCAGCCGAATGGATTCGTCAATTCGGAGTATCCTAATCACGTGTACAAGCTCAAGAAGGCTCTTTATGGGTTGAAACAAGCTCCACGCGCGTGGTACCATCTCCTATCGTCGTATATCATCTCGAAAGGCTTCTCCAAAGGCAAAGTGGACCCAACATTATTTATTCTCAAGGAGGACAACGACATGATACTGGTACAAGGTTATGTTGATGATATAATATTTGCTTCTACTAATCAACGATTGTTTGACCATTTTGAGAAAATTATGTCCACACGTTTTAAGATGTCGATGATGGGAAAATTTTCATTTTTCTTAGGGTTTCAAATTTCTCAGAATCCTAGAGGCATCTTCATTAATCAATCCAAATTTGCTCTTGAATCATTAAAGACGTATCATTTTGAAAACTATGACCCCGTGGATACTCCAATGGTGGAGAGATCCAAGTTAGATGAAGATAAGAAAGGGATAGTTGTCGATCCTAAACTTTACCGTGGAATGATCGGCACCCTTCTTTATCTGACTGCTAGCAGGCCTGATTTGCAATTTGCAATATGCATGTGTGCCCGGTATCAGGGTCGGCCTACCGAAAAGCACTTACATGTTGTGAAAAGGATCTTTCGGTATCTTAAAGGAACACTTAATCGTGGTCTGTGGTATCCGAAGGATTCTTCTATTGCACTAATCTCATATGCAGATGCGGATTATGCTGGGTGTCAAGATACTAGACGTAGCACTTCTGGAAGTGTGCAACTTCTTGGAGATAGACTTGTTAGTTGGGCATCAAAAAGGCAGAAAAGCACTACGATATCAAGTACAGAGGCTGAATACATCGCTATGTCCTGTTGTTGTGCTCAAGTTCTTTGGATGAGATCACAATTAACTGACTACGGTCTTGGATTCAACAAAATCCCAATGTACTATGATAACAAAAGTGCAATTGCTCTGTGCTGCAACTACGTTCAACATTCCCGGGCAAAGCACATTGACATATGCTACCACTTCATCAAAGAGCAAGTGGGAAAATGGAGTGATCGAACTGTACTTCGTCAACACTGAGTATCAGCTGGCAGATAATTTCACAAAGGCCTTAGATCGAGTACGTATCGAGTTTTGATTGAAAAGCTAGGCATGAAATCATTCTCCCCAACGACACTTAAGGAGTTGGCAGAAGAATCTGAAGAATAGTGATGGTAAACTATTCTAGAGTATCCTTTGATCGTGATCTTGTATATTATCGTATATATTTAAACCACAAAAAGAAAACTACAATAATATAAAACATAGAAAAACCATAAAAAAATATAAAACATACAAAATCCATAAAAAATATAAAATCAAGAAAATCCAAAAATATTTTTCATTTTCAAAACGGACATCTCTTTTAGTACGGTAATATTTACGGCCTTAGAAATGTCGATTAAAATTGACACGGCGCCATAAATAGAGTCCGTATAAAAGTTGTACATGTTTTTAAAACATTCCCATTATGGCTTGTAGTTATTTCAGACTGCAACCCGCTTTTCGCATTAAAGTCACGTATTTCTTATAAAAACGTTGGCTCACAACCAGAATTAATTTCTCGGGCAAGGTTTACTTTAAAACCTTGTAAGGGACTAAGTTTACTTAATAACTTGGTCTAACACAAATTAGTGTACGTATCAGTGCACTTATTGTGTCTAAATAAGAGAAATCTTATTGCCACCAGAATCGTTCCAACCAATCACTTAACCGGAAAATGTCTTCATGAATATTTACTTCTTTAAAATCATTGACTACAGATCTTTAAATAGAAAACGGGTCAGTGGTTAAGGGGGAGCAAATATTAAATCTTCTTGGACTTAAAATTGGTCTTCAAAAAGGGTTTTCAGAAAACATAAACCGTTAATCGTCATCATTAAGTTCTCACTGTGCCTTGTGTGATTTATACATTCATGTATAGGTTATTTGAAATTTGGTGTTTAGTGTATGTGTTCGTGTTTGTGCGCGGGTTAGTACTTCGTTAAGTTTATTTGGTTAACCCTAATGAATTTAACAAATACTATCTACTAGGGGACCACTTTTTCAAATGTTGCAAAGTGGGGGTTTCATGTGTAAACTTTGCACAAAGTTTGACCAAGTCAAACACTTTACCCCCTCCCCGTTCCTGTTTCTTTTTCCATCGCAAACACGAACAAAAAAAACTCTCCCCGCCATTGTTAACACCTTCATCATTGAGTTTTGATTGCCTGTACTCCGTTCATCCTTCTAGGTATTATATCATGTTTTACTTATTATCACATATCTCTTTACTTTGCATCACAAACAAACCGTTAATCAACCTTTAATCAAAAATTAGGGTTTTTAAGTTTTGCGATGAATATGTAAATTGACAAGTGGGATATGTTTAGAATGCCTAGATACACAAAGGTCTTGCCCAGTTTTATTTAAAACATTACCAAACACCAGGAATTGTGAAGTCAACGTTAAGTTCGGATCCCAGTCTCGGATTCCAATGATCATTGCGACACCACATTGCGATGCCTTGTCATTGCGATGAGTCATTCCGATGGCTCATTGCGATGGGTTATTGCGATGGGTCATTCCGATGGCTCATTGTGATGGCTCATTGCGATGGCTCATTATGATGACGCATTGTGATGGCATATTGCGATGGTGCATTCCGATGCATTATTGCGATGGTATTGTAATGGTATTGCGATGGGGACATATTGCGATGATTTCTCAAACATTCTGATTGAAATGTACTTATTTCGATGGACTTAGATATTGTGATAGAACAGGATTAAGATAGGATTGCGATGGTCTCACATTGCGATGGGTGTAAGTTTGCGATAGGATTGCGATGCTTAATCATTCCGATCACTTTAGAATTCCGATGGTGTGTAAGATTGCGATGGAGTTAGGATTGTTATTATATCGATGACTTGTAAGCTTGCAATGACTAGTCTTGGTAATATTGTGATAGCTTATAGTATTATGTTAACACTATAAGGTTGTGATGAGTAATAGGATTGTCATGCTAGTATCATGTTAGGTGGCTCCTATAGACATGTGTCATGATCTAGTTATTGTTGTTCTATAAATGTAATGTGCTAATGATCGTCGTGTGTTACTACAAATGCTACAACTTGGCATAGATATAAGATATAGATGTTTTGTGTACATCATTTGTGTTTATATCATCTAAGCAGGAATATGTCGATCACAGAAGAACAACAACGAAAACTTGACCTCGAACTTGTCTCACTCAGCAACAGGCTACCATATGCTGAGAACAACTCTCGTTTACAAGAGGATTTTGATCCGTCTTTAGCAGCTTTCGAAATTGCCACGGATATCCTGGACATCTCACCCATCAAAGATGCATTCAGATGTACTGCCTCTGTTCCTGAAGTCTACATGCACGAGTTCTGGAACACTGCAACACTTTCTAAAAAGACTATCTCATTCCAACTGAACAAAACGCCAATGGTACTTAACTTGAGCATCTTTCTGCAACTGTTTAAATTTCATAAGTTGGCACAAGGAGAACAATTTGTGGCTAACCCAAAGACCGATGAATTGTTTCGAGTCATTCGTGCTATGAATTATGAAGGTTAAATCCACAACCTATCCTAGTTCAATACGTCACACATAGGGCAACCCTGGAAAGCACTTATCACCATCATTGTCAAATGTCTTACTGGAAAGACTAGGGGCTCCGACGCAATGAGACCACCTCAGGCTCACATATTTGCGGACTTTACACGGCATCTAAAGTAGACTATGCACTCCTTCTCTGGCAAGAATTTTGTTATCAATTTACTGGAACCAAGAAGAAATCAGTGCATCTTCCATTCCCAAGATTCACCAAGATCATCATCAACCACTTTACGAAGAATGACCCAACCATTGACACTCGCGGGAATTTCTTCTACCACACAAAAGAAGATGACTATGTGATTCTACAAATGAATGCAGATACTAATTCCACAAAGTATGCATTACGTCCTGCCCTAGTACCTGACACAATGATAAATGAAGGAATCAAGGAAAGTGATAATTATCAAGAGATGCTTAATGATATTGACACACAGTTTCGACGAGCAAATTCACTTCCCTTAGAGAAGCAAAAAGGTAAACGCAAGAAAAGAGTTTCAAAGCGCCAATCGACTGCTTCCTCCAAAGATAAAGGCACAAGGAAAATGCAAATAGTTGATGAAGATGATGATGAAGATGAGACGATCCATACTGAGGAAGAACAGGAAGAAGTACCATTCAGAAGGCCAAAGAAAGCAAAGCAAACTAAAGGTAAAGAAGCAAGTGTTGCTTTAGATGAACCAGCTCAACAAACCATTTCTGAAGCCAAACGACTGCGTATTATTCTTCAACAAAGCATAGAGGAAGCTTTTGCAACCTCCACAGGATCAGGCTCAAGACTATTTGAGGACTTAGAGGAATTTGGTAATCCTGATGCTGACATGGCATTCTATGAAGATCCTACCGATGAAGATGCTTATGAAGATGCTGATAACTTCCATTTTGAAAGTCGTGAGCAGAGTGAAGAAGGTGGTAGCAGTGCAAACACAGATACAAATTTGTTGTATCATGATGTAAATGTTAAACATCTTTACCAGAACCAACTCACACGGTGGTACACGACGATGCTCATGCAACTTTCATACCAGAAACTCAACTTCAAAGTAAGTCTACTTCCGGCTCTGACGATGTTATGAAATATCTTAATTTGGAAGGGGAGGGTGTCGAGGTTACAAATACTGATCCATCGACAAATGAAAACGTGGTGGATGTTCCCATAACTACTGTTACATCAACCACCACTCCACCACTATCCACCCCAGTCATCAGTGAAGTCATAACACCAGCTATTACACCAGCACTTGTTGAACAACCGGTATCATCTACCACCCCAACCACTGAATCTACACCGTCATCAACAGCTGAACAACCTGTATCAACTACCGCCCCAATCACTAAATCTACACCATCACCTATCCTTGAACAACCCGTATCATCTACCACCACTTTAACAGTTATGGTTACACCTCCACCATCAGTACAACAAGTATCATCCACCTCCAATCCGTTCCTCACAGTCAGTGATCCACTGATCCAGTCCCTTCAACAACAGCTGGAGGCTCAAGCTAAACAAATAGCTACACTGACTGAAAGATTCACCACTCCCGACACACAACCTCTCAAGGAACCGCAACCTGATGAGCCTACACTTAAGAAAATATCCGACAGAGTGTCTAAACTTAAAGAACAACACAAATCATTTCTTGGAGAGAAGAAAACTCGTGACAAAGAGAATGCTGCCTTTCTTGGGTCAATTGATGAGAAGATGACCAAGATCATTCGACGAGAAGTCAAGTCATATGTTGATCAGCAACTACCAACTTTTGTCGGTAATGGTTTATCTACCCTTCAACTAATGACATTGTTACAGACACGTCTGCTAAATATGGGGGCTCATAAATCGAAAAATAAACGAAAAGTTCTGCAATATCTCAACAAAGCAATTATTAAAGATACACCTGCAGATACTACCGACTCTGAGTCTGACAATGAAGACGAGCTAGAGGAGGAAGATAATGAGGGTAACGGTGATGAGGATGATGGTGAAAATGATCAAAATGAGGAAGAGGATAAGGAAGGAGATGAGGAGGAAGAAGAGGATGAGGAAGAAAAGGATAAGGATGCAAATGAAGATGAGGACGAGGATACAGATGAGGATGAGGATGACGATGATGATAATGACGACGGTAATGGAACCAACAAGGGTGATAAAAATGACGAAACGGGTACTAATTCCGAAGAGTCAAATAAGGATGAAGGTGATAAGGCAACTGAGAAAGGTATTGAGGAAGCTGCAGAAAGCGTTGCTGAAACCGCAGAAAAGACGGTGGAGTCTACTGTACCAGAAACTCAGCAAATTGACACAGGTATATCTACTGAACCAGTTTTTACTACTGATTCTCACAATGAATCTGTAGAACATATGCAAGAAGACGAAATTCATGTGTCTATGCAAGAAGAAGAACCCACAGGGTCAATGCTAGAAGAAGAACCTCACGATGATATACCGGTGACGCAAGAACAACCTTCAACACCATATGAAGATCAACACATCTCTGATATGGAAGTTGAAGATTTAAATGTGCCAGAACCAACGTTTGCTGAATCTCTTATCATCGATGACACGGTACAGGAGCAACTCTGGCTTACAAATGCGCACCACATCATCCTTTCGACACAGCAACTGAAATGGAGCTGACTCAATTCCTAAACAATCCTATCGATTTCTCGGCCTTTCTAAGGTATTCTCATGGGAAAACGACAATGACTTCGGATCTTATCAAAATGGCAGCCGCAAATGTGGACTTCTTTGACACTTTGAAGATCAGCCATAATGAAGCAGAATATCACTTAAATGAGCTTACCAAGGCAATGAGAGCGACGAATATGGGAATTCAAACTCCTGTGTTACGACCTCTTACACCCACGGTCATCGCCGGTTCTGCAACGATCCCAATAGATCAGTTTATCTCTCACGATCTCGAATACCTTGAAAAAGGCGCAAAGAAATATGCCACGTCACTTACTATGATCAAGGCTGTTAATCTGGAGAACGTTCCATGGATCGAAGATAAAGTACCTGATGCACTATGGAGAAAGAAACTGCTCAAGTTTTATGACACTTTTGCTTCACCTGGCATCTCTCACTGGACTGCAAAGAAAAGGTTAGCTTACAATAATTTCCATCATCCAAAGAGAGGTTCTTCTATTTTCTCAGCTCACGGGATCAAAAGCATCCAAGGAGCAACCACTCAGACTGTCTTCGGTTATGATTACTTGAATGTAATCGTGTTCAAACGTACTGATGAAAAAGAATACCGAATTGACGAAAGTGATCTCCAGTACTTTCAACTTGAAGACATCGAAGATCTTCTGTTTTTATTGGCTCAGGAAAAATTTAACCATCTACAACCTGAGATTGTCATTGCATTGAGCTCCAACTTTCGTCAATATGCAAGAAAAATCGTCATTCAAAACCGGGTGGAAGATTTTCAACTTGGAGTAGAGAGCTATCAGAAACAGCTAAACTTGCAACGTCCCCATACAACTCCGCTCAGTAATTTTCACAAGAAAAAGAAGCCGTACATGGGGACCACGACACCGGAAGCAGGGATATTTTATCCAAATGAAACTGGAGTCATGCAGTTTATGCGATTCTCCGAACTGCACAAATTCAGCGATGGTACACTCAAGCATGTTTGATATGATCTGACGGTTCTTAATGCCGACCTACCGCTTCCAGCAGTCAAGTACACCTGGACAAGCCAGTGCAAAAAGGGAGCAAAGTACGCGATCAAGAAGATCGAGGAACTTTTAAGGAAGCGCCGGTTGCTACGAAGTGTGGAACGATTCGTAGGTGGAAGGCCATATGGAGATCACCATAGGTTCACATAACGAGCTATTTAACTATGGTTCGTCTTATAACAGGTCAACTCCATATGTCTATTATTGTGAATATGTTAATTTTGTATAATCAGCTTTTGTGGCATGTTGTGGTGTAAAAGTATGATATTTTTTCAAGAATTTCTCTCGATATTCTAAATCTTTCAAACATATCGTACTCAAGAACTACAACTAACCCTCATTAATTTGAGGGAGAGCATTAATATGTTCTTTGGCCAACATCTAATTTCATTTTATTACCCAAAGACCGGTTAATCCATTAATATCCAAAATATTGATGCTTAACATTTTGGAAAGGGGAGAAAATGGGATTAAGGAGACTTAATGATATTTGGCTAAACAATGAAAAAGGCTTAAAAGATAAACCAACTTAATATGTGTAATGCACATGTTAAGGGGGAGCGTTTTTGGTGATCAAAACACTTAAGGCACAAAAACTTTGATTACAATATCATATGTGCTTTAAGTGATTTTTCAAGGATTTTTCATGGTGACAATACTTACCCAAAACACACTTAATAACGACAGATGTGGTGACAAAAGGGTGGTAGGTATAGGTATTAGTCCAATGATTCATCAGAACCGATGGAATCTTCCCAAGGACAATTCCCTAGATAGAACTAGAAGTCCTAGGAAAGATGGAGAATGATTGTGAACGTAGCTGAATGCCGACCAAGTACTTAAGCTAGCACTGGAACAATCACAACAAGGTGCTAGTGATGACGTATTGGTAAGCATTGAAGGGGTTGAAGAATGAAAAAGAATTGTAAAGATAAAGGGTGTAAAGAAAGAATCCCTCCTTACAACTTTAGGCAGAAACCGGGTCAATACATATGCCATTGAGATCATTTTTTCAATGATTCTCGATATTGAAGATAGACATCATGGACCCATTGATGCAATGCACAACCCTCCCCAACTAACTCAAATATCTCTCAAAAGATATTTGTTTTAATCACACGGAGTTCAACACGTTATCTATTGGTCTATTCACTCCGAATGGACTGATATTGAATAGGTGGCAACCCTCTCCAGCCATCGCTCACTAAATCAAAACGCACTATCGAGTCTAGAGCCACGAGATCATCAAAAGTCTCATTAGGACACTTTCCATTTATTCCTTGCTTCTTCACATACTGTGAAAAGTAAGAGATCTTTATGAGTCCTACGCAGTATTCTTGTAATATTGCCAGAACATCCGAGTGATACGCAAGTATTACAATGAAGATGGAAATCCTGCTTGATCCAACATCAAACAAGCTCATGGTAGGTGACACGTGCGGTTCTTTAAGAACCAATCTTGTGAAAACTGGAAGGAAATAGTAGTTTAATTCTTAATTGAACTTAAACTCGTTCCAGGCCTCTACGCATTATCATATGATCTTGCCAGAACACTCAGAGTGACACTCTTTAGTGTTCACAGTGACGAGTGGAAATCCTTCTAGTGTTAACATCAAACAACACTTGGTAGGTGACAAGCAAGATTCTATTTGAATCAAGCTCGTGACAACTGGAAAGCAACGATGGTGAAAATCTTAATTGAAATTCACTTGTTCCAGGTTTCATGAATTGACGGCTTCAGTCATAAGGATTTTTAATCCAAATGATTCACTCTTTATGTTCGCAGTCAGCTTTGGACGGTCGAATAAAGAGAATGGGTTTACCCGCGAAATCCTGTCAGGAAGTTACTTAATTGAAACTATCCGTCACGGGTACGATATCTATTTTCGTCCAACGATCTTCACCGACCGGAGGTAAAATGCTACCGAATTAGAATAAAATGTCAAAGCCATTTTATTCGTGTCTTATTATGTTGTTGCATTCGAAGACGATGTCGTTGCGGTGTACCTATTGAAGTCGTCCTCACATACTTATTCCTTATGCATCAAATATTTCTACAAATTCAAGAAAGTATGACCTAAAAGTCTTCCGCTGTATCGACTCTGAAACTTTCAAGAATTCAACAAAGGATAAGTGTGTGGGACATGATGTCACGAAGAGGCGAACATCACAAGAAGATAAAGAGTGTACGTGAAAGGCCAAAAGAACGTGTTCCAAGCAAAAGGCTGATATTATTCCACACATATTCACACAAAGAAGAAAAGTCAAAGAAAGAAAGAGAAAGTTGACTACGAGCTCAAGAAAAAGATCTAACATGCTAGATTAGGACTTTGTAAATTTGGAATGACCTCCCTTTGGGGGAGATTGTTGGAAATACGTTTTTACGTAGAAAGAAAGTCTCGGTCACTCCAACGATATAGTTATAGGCTCGTAGTAATGTTTAAGTTACATTTATGTTAAACCCGACCCATGAGCATGTTCATGGGCCGGAGGCCCAATTCCATTAAGGACTTGGGTATATAAACCTCTTTCCACCATGTAAAGAGGTGTTGGTTGTTTCATTTCTCATTTCAATACACATAGTTTCTTTCATTTCTCTCTCTAAGTTTCTCTTTCTAGAAATACATCAACCCTCTTGAAATACAAAGATTATCATTGTTCTACGTACTCTAACTATAACTATGACATATCTTATACAAAGATATATTCGTCCTAATCAATATAGCAGTACTTACTTTATAAGTAGCAGTACTTACTATATACCGCGTTAACACTAATGGTACTTGAATTATACTAACAGTAGTTAAATTACACTGACGGTACTTGACACTTAACAGTAATTCCCAACAACTAATGTCTCCTAGATCTTGTATTAGGTGGAAACCCACGGGTATAATCTTCAAACAGTTGGTCGTAGATGGGTTCCTACAGAAAAGATATTTCCCTCTAGCACTACGAAGGTTGATTGTGAACCCCCACATGGTTTTAACAAAGATATCACTAACCTATATGAAAGCATACATACTACTGATGAAAGTGTAGGTACTCAAATCAAGGTTCAATAGAACAAAGTGGTAAACGAATTGTATGCCATAACATTAAGGACTATCTTAGAGTTTGGTTGCTCAAGAAGCTGATATCTAAGAATCAAGTGTCTCAGGGGATTCGCGATTAAGCTTACCACAACGGTTTCCACTCACATGACAAACTGTAACCCAAACTTCAAAAAAATGAGAGTGCATATGTAAGTGCATTTATCCTCACAAAGGGAAGCTTACAGCTTATCGGACTTGAGCTATTTTATTAAGATATTTAAAATCTTACACTCAAGTATAACAGTTTATAGTCAAATGACAGACTGTACCCCGAGCTTCAAAGAAAGAAAAGTCGACGACTTAACCCCTAACGGGGAATTAATATTCTTGATCATGAGCTCGCTTTAAAACTATTCAAAAGTTTCATCCTCATGAATATGGCGTATAGTCATATAACAAATAACTTTATCTTTAAAGATAAGTTATCCTCGTAACGGGATATTAATTTTTCTCGGTCATGAGCTATTACTTAACATTCAAAGTATTAAGCTCATGAACAATGGCTCATAGTCAAATATCAGACCGCGACCCGGGCATAAAAGAAAGGAAAGTTTATGACTTATCCTCAACAACGAGAAATTTAATTTTCTTGGTCAAAAGTTCTTAAGCTCATAAAGGAAAATGTATCTATAATGATAACTTATCCTTCCTAACGAAAAATTATGTTTTCTTGGTCGAGAGCTTTTTACGTAATTTTACACTTTATAATTATAGCTACAACTATATTACCGAACCTTTTTATTTAGCAAACATCTTATGTTAACCGCTAATTGATACTGCTTATTACTTCCGCTACTACGTGTTGTTTTTTAATGTTTACTACATGGGTTACTGTTAGGTTTCGCCAAATATAACCTATAAGTTTACTTTCGGGTTATAGGTGTGTTACTACCAGCATCATATAAAAACCTTTACATTTTTAAATTCCTTTTTAATGAGTATATTTATATTAAAACTAAATATGATAATAATCATATGATTTAAGTTCATTTGAATACTAAAAGTTTATTTGAATATCAAGAGACTAATCTGCACCATCCATCTTCATCCTAATCTAATAAATAAGATTAAATCAAAAATCTATTTTCTCTTTTTTTTTCAAACATTAATATCTCTTAAACCGTTAATCGTTATGCGAAAAAAACATATCATTACGACGGAAATTTAATTATCTTTCTACAGATATACTATATGATATACTTTCGACAAAAAAAACATTTCGTTTTTTTTCACGTTTTTTTTCATTGTCGAAAATTAACATATATGATACTAAATATCATATATGATAGTAACACTAGTATCATATATGATATAACTTATCATATATGATATAAACCAATATCATATATGATTCAATAATAATTTGTAGCCTAACATTAATATCATATATGATGAAACACTATTATCATATATGATATTTTACACAAAATTTTGAAAAAAGAAAAAAAGGACAATTTTTTTTTCTTAAAAAGTATATCATGATGCATATCTGTAGAAAACTTATTAAATGCTCGCCGGGATGTTATATTATTTTTCGTTTAACACCTAACGGTTTAAGAGAAATATAAATTATAAAATAAATAAAATATTTAAATACTTTTAATATTATCCATTAGATGGGTAAAGATAGATAGTGGGGATGAGTCCATTTGTATGCAAGATAAATATTGTATCTAAAATAACTCTTCTCTAATCGTATTCTCTAGGTAAGTATGAAAAGTAAATAATAACATTAGATTATGACTCTATTGCGTCTAGATTTGAATAAAAGTTTGAGAAAAGTTATTTTGGATACCATATTTAAGTTGTATATCAAGGGACTTATTCTCACCATTTATCTCTATCTCATCTAATGGATAAAATCAAAAATATTTAATTATTTCACCTATTTTTATAATTTAAATATCTCTTAAACCGTTAAGTGTTAAACGAAAAAAAATATACCATCGCGACGAGTATTTTATAAGCTTTCTACAGATATGCATTATGATATACTTTTGAAGAAAAAAATTTGTCTTTTTTTTCGTTTTTTTTACGTAAAATATCATATATGATAATAGTGTTTTATCATATATGATATTTGTTTATATCATACATGATAAGTTATATCATATATGATTATAGTGTTACTATATAATACTTTTCGACAATAAATAAAAACGTGAAAAACGAAAAGAAAATTGTCGAAAGTATATCATATAGCATATCTGTGGAAAGAAATTAAATGCTCGTCCTAATGGTATATTTTTTCGCATAACTATTAACGTTTTAAGAGATATTAATGTTTGAAAAAAAACCGAAAAAATAAGTTTTTTGTTTAATCTTATCTATTAAATTAAAATAGAAATTAAGTTAAGAAATTAGTCTTTTAATATCCAAATAAATTTTTGTATTATAACACAATTAACATGATGAACTTAAATCTAAAAATTAACATGATGGCCCTAGTAGAAAAAAAGAACGTGATCACAAAATCCCCAGGTTCACGATCAGTTGTGAATAAAGATATTAGTTTCTCACTAGCAGGGTATCCGTACGATGCGGCAGCTGGTATTATGTGACTAAATTTTTGATGTTATAATTCATATTTTTTAATGCATGAATCAAATGAAAATTTTAATTGAAAAATGATTTATTGCATTTAGGCTTTTTTCCTTTTAATCATTTACATAACTTTACTTAAACTTTCATCTATATATTACATATAATGCTAAAAGTAATAATATCTCTCGATTGAAATTACATTTTTAGGACATATTTTTAGGTGAAAACTATCGATTCAGAACATATAATGCACAAACTAAAGTATAATGCATTAATAAACCATTTTTCAATTAGATTTTTCATTTGATCCATGCATGAAAGTTTTTGTAATGTTATAATTTTTTTGAGAAATAAATGTATATTATAGTTTGCATTAATATAATATAGACATTTTTTAATTTTTATAAAAGGTGCATATAATATTGTATATTTTTGTAATGGAGTATTTTATTAAGAGTATTAATTACACATTAAAAAATTTGTAATTATTGTGTGGTGAAAAACTTGTACACTTGACTTATTAAATTGTATTACTTAAATAATATTTTACTTTGTGCATTAAAAGGAGGTACATCATGTTAATTTAGTTGTACTACTTAATTTTTTTTTTGCATTAATAGGAGAGAGAGAGACTTAAATACATTATATGTAGTATAGATTACTTAAATAATACTAGACGAATACCCGCGCATAGCGACGGAATATCTAGCGGCGGATAATTGATGTAATGACTTATTTTGTTGTAAATGTTTCTTGAAATCTAAAGTGAATTTTTTAAAATAAAAATGGAAACGTTCATAACATTCCATGAGTTCTTAACATGTAGATCGATTTATGAATCTCTCTTTAGGATAATTTTGAATCTGGCTTTAAAATGAGTCGTATGGTGAAAGCTTTAAGATTTACATTAAAGTTGTAATATTTTTCTTCTTTAAATGAAATGTTAAAAAAAATAATTTTTCAACAATTGGAATAAATGTTTTATAGGGTATATAATTTTTTTAATAGGGCTCACATTTTTAACCATTCTATTTTTTCAACATTTTAACCATAAAGATACATCATTTATAAGATAGTAAAGATTTTAATTTGTGTATTAAAAGGAGGTAGATCAAGTTAATTTAGTTGTACTACTTAATTTTTTTGCATTAATAGGAGAGAGAGGCTGAAATACATTATTGTATACCTTATAATAGAGGGGAATCACGTTCCCCTAGGAACAGTGATCCCCTCACAAACTTAATAAAAAAATATTTCATCCCCTCTCACAAACTCCTCTCTCTCTCATGAAACTTTCACACACTCAACACACACAAACAGTAGATTTCGTCCCGTTTCGAACCCGTTTTGATCTCCCTTTGCATTGACTAACCCGTTGCAGCATTGATTGCGTTACCCCTTTACCCTTGCCCTTTGCACAGCATTGATTGCGTTACCCCTTTACCGTTTCCCTTTGCAATTAATTAATTGGAGGGTCAATTGACCTTTGATTGATTAATTACGATTGTCTGATTCATAGTGACTACAGGGTTGATTCCAGATTCGTGGCACCATCATGGCCGTTTATTATTGCCATTTATATACCAGCATCCCCAACCAAGGCCTGGGTTTTCATAATTTGTCTTGGGTTTTCACATTTTTTGTGTGTGCTACAGTGTCGTTCTGTTTCTTCATCCTACCTACTTTTGGTTAGCAGCTATGAGCCTCTATTGTAAGCTTCCATGACTTCATTTTGTTTAGGTTATATGCTTGCATTTTGTTTTGATTATATGATTCACATGGTTTTTATGCTATACTTTCATTTTATGATTTTTCGTAATTATTAGTTGTTCATTGCATTGAACTGTCGTACTGTATACATTATCTTGACTCCCTGTTTGATTTACCAGGTTGTTTAAAAATATAAGTTTTCTGTTTGCTTACTAAAAAATCGGTAACTTTTTGGGGTATGTTATATTTTGTTAGGCACATCGAACAAAATGCAAAGCACAGTTACAGCAACACCTTTCTTGTTGCGGTAAGAAATTATCATCCTTTGATGCACTTTCTTGCTACGGAAAGTGGAAGGATGGCGGAATGCGAGCATTGCTCGATTCAGCAACCTCCACAAAATGTAAGATCTAATTTGGGACACACTTATCTTGTCCGGGCAGCCACAGTTTCATTGTGGTTGCCGCCATAAGATCTAATTTGGCGAAAAAAATTAGTTGCTTCTGCGTCTTCTAAAAATTAATAGATGATTCCTCATTCCATAAAGACAAAGTTATACTATTGCATATTTAAGTTGTTTATCTACTTTTATTTTCGTGTCATCATGCTTTTCGATATGTATCGAGGAAGGGAAATTTAGGTGAAGGCAGTAATGTAATGGATCATTGACATTGTGTAAATAATACCTTTTCGTCTGCACCTTTTTGGGTTTGGGTAAACATAGTTCCCGACTATTTCTTATAATCTTAATTTCATATAATGAGGTGTCAAGCACGCATAGGTGGGTCTAAGCTAGAGTTTGTAGATGGATTAAGGGGGATGTTTTAGAGATTCAAAGTTTGCGGGTGTTTAGAATAGCTTATCTAAACTTCTTTAATGTTAGAATTTGTGAGTTAAGTGAAGTGGTTAACGCCCTAATAATCTCAGGCATGCGCTTGGTGTAAATCGCAAGACCAAATGAGAAGAACCCAATGCATACAAAAAATTGTGCGGATACTAAAATTTGTAGATAATAGGATTTTGCCTATCATCAGGTCACTATTGAACATCCGTTATTAAAGTATAAAATGTGATTAGTATTAAATTAAAATCTTAAACATCGAGAACAATGAGAAAAGGAAAAGTTAATAAGGTAATTAGGTACATATTTACTTTTTTTTTATGTAAACCCGCCTTCATACTTCCGTTGTAATTGGTAAAAAAGGACTGAATACAATAACAATTCCATTTTGTTTGTTATGTGAGTAGGACTTCATATAATGGATGGTGCATACAGTATGGGATCAGATATTTGCTAATTGGAGATCACATATTTTGTAATGTTACAGGCTATATATGATTACATAAACCGAAAGAAATAGTTGGTGGAAAGTGGTCAAGAGTTCGAGCCAAATGCCGCTGGAGCAATTTCTCAACTTGCATTGTTTAGGAGTTACGAGTTATTAGGTAATTTGATGACACCCTTACTTTTTTTCTTTTTTTCTTTTTTTCTTTCTCAATATATAGTATCGTTGTTTTTCTTCAAGTATTACCTAACTATTTTTTGTTTTAATTAAAACAATGCAAAAGACTATGTAATCGCCTTAGTTTTTATGAGCTTGATATCATCTCCTGATCATTCTCAGTTGCAAGATTATGTCTACCCCATGTCCAATGATGTTAAGTCTGGTAAATGACTGAAAGTAAAAGATGTTCTAAACACATTATTATAGATAGTTATTATATACGGAATATTTTCAATCATGGATATTACTTGACTGCCACATTAGGTAACCTCGACTATATGATATTCTTCAACTTTCTTAATTATCTAGAAAGGATACATAGGTTATTTGGGACGCATATGCTGCAGAAAGACACAAAATTAGATATGACTGATTGTTGTTCGGTTGACACATAGCTTAAGTAAATTGTATGATCACAAAACAGTTATTCAAACAAATAAATACAACGAATAGAAAATCTTTGATCTTAATGGAGCATCTTAAAAACTCATATCAATTTTTGTAAAACCTCACCAGGTACATTACATTGTTGCCAAATGGGCGCATCGGGTGAGGCATTGGAGGATGAGCGAACGGTGCTGAATAAGTATGTACAGCAGGTAAGCACCTCTTTGGTTAATACCCCTCTGAGGTTGCATATTGTTAACCCATGTTTGCAAGTTCAGCAGAGAAACTGATTAAGCAAGAACTTCAGGCGGTTGTTAAAGGTATATATGCATAATTTCATGTTAGTGGCAGATAATTTCATTATATTGGGTGTACTACTGCTTGCATCTCCTTACACACAATGACCGCTTAACAAAGCGATATGCAACATGGACTAAAGATTTTGATTTACTATCGTTTTGGCTAAGGAGTTGTCCTTACTATTATGTTTGTAACTGTAGGTTTATACAAAGCTTCGCAAAAAATGAATCATAACAAATTCATCCACATGACAAATAAGGTGATCGCTGCGAGTCAGGAATTTGCAATGGCGGCTGGACATGCACAGACCGCATCTCACCATGTCATCGCAGATTTAATCTCCAAATTATATTTAAAGGTTCGTCATTTTTAGTCAATGATGAGAAAATGAAATTGCTAACGTGTAAGCGCATATACATGGAAAGTGTGTGTAGTAATTGTCGAGAGAGCAAATTTGTCATAATGCTTAGTTATACAAAATAATAACTGGTTGTATATCAGCAATTAACTACAGGACTATAATGTATTACAGGGTCTTAATGATCATTCGGGGATCCGTGGCCTTTTTCTGAAACACGAGACTGGGAAGGAAGAGAGATTAGGATCTTAATGATCATTCGGGTATTTGTACGTTTGTGATCTTTATATTTTGAATCTGTAAAAACAGTAAACGTATACCATTAATAAAAACAATAAACGTACAAAGTATTGGAATTTTTCTGTAATACCCGAATGATCTTTATATTTTGAATCTGTAAAAAGAGTTGACGTGTACCGTTAATTAAAAAATACTAAGTATTGGTCTCACAAACGTACAAATACCCGAATGATCATTAAGACCCTATAAATAGAAGTTGCATACTGTTTTGCAGGCCTGTGAGACCAATACTTAGTATATTTTATTAACGGTACACGTTTATTATTTTTACACATTCAAACTATAATGATTTAGGAAAAAGTTGCCTCACATATTTTTTTCTGCAATTTGCCTTTAGCTCATGTTATAAATAAAAAGATATATGTTGTTCATGGTGGACTCTTTAGCATGGATTGGGTGAAGTGCTGTGACATATGAGAGCAAAAGATAGGTTTTGTGGAACCCCACAGGAAGGTATAGTGATAGTTATGCAATCTGACATTCTAACCATCTATTTTTCATCAAGAGTCACTTCTGATATGAGATAAATAGCTCGACGATTATTTACACAAAAGAAAAACATGTAGCGGTTAAGCAAGAATACTGATTGTTGATTGTTTTTTCTTGAAGTTGTACCTGCTGCACGCTAGAACCTGCTGCACGCAAAGACCTGCTGCACGTTAGGACATGTTGCACGCTAGGACCTGTTGCACGCTAGAACCGGCTACACGCAAGAAACTGCTATTGGCTTTGGTCTTCATACTCAAGTAAGTTAACATGTGTTTGGTAACCAGATTCTGCTGCAGATTACACAAAGGGAGAGGTATAGAAGAGAGCGTTCTAATGAATTTGTACAAAATACTTTTGAGTATCTGCATTATTAATGAATTACTGCAATATTTTTTGATGATTCATTCTGTTTTGCAGGCTTGGCGGAAAATCAGTAGCAGAAAGGCTAAGGTGAAACGTTGTTGTTTAATGGGCCAGTCAAATATTATTACATTGCCGGTAATATTTTTGTCAGATTACATATGAAATCAAAACTAAGGTGTAAAATCAGTAGCAGAAAGAATAAGGTGAAACGCTGCTGTTTAACGGGCCAATGTAATATTCTTACATTGTCGGTAAGTATTTTTGGTAGATTACATATGAAATCAAAAGCTGCTTCATCCAATCATTTGATGTCTGTAAAGCTAAACTAGCTAGACTTCTATATGAATAATTAAATGCTGGTCCTAAAAGTTCATGTTTTATTTAATCAGCTACGGTTTCATATAATATTGGATCATTAAAGCGTCAACAACCTATTAGTCATTGTAGGAAGCTATTACAATGTTAAACCAAGACTGAGCAAATACATACATGGCCTTCTAACCACCGGGTACTTGCTTAGACATAAAACATATTATGAAAACATTATTACTGGATGACCTTTTTAGTTCGCAGCTTCGCAAATGAATAACAAAACATTACTCTTGAATGCAGATTTCGCCCAACTGCCACCTGTTGGATTGTAAATCTTGCTTATGTTTCTAGAGAGAGAAAGAGATAGAGAGATGGTGGATTTCACACAAAGCTAGAGAGAGAAAGAAATGTTTACTATGTGAAAAATATGAAACCATACCCCTCTCCATCAAAGGAGAGGGTTTATATACCCAAGCCTTGTGATGGGCTTGGGCTTACATTGTTGGGCCGGCCTACACATGTTGTAGGCTAGACTTGGCTTTGTTTGTTTAATAAAGAGTGTTAACTAAACTACGAGCTATTACATGAAGTATCGTTGGAGTGACCGATCCTTCTTAATACGTAAAACGTATTTCCAACAATCTCCCCCTAAGGGAGGTCACTCCAAACAAGGGCTTTACCCAAGTTACAATAATAAAATAAGCCTAGCATACTATGCTTGTCTTGAGCTCGTAGTCTTCGTCTTTCTTTTTCTTTTTCTTTTCTGGTGAACATGCTGATGTGATCTTTGATATCAATCTTTGATCATCAATCTCTTGCCTTGATCTCGTGCATCCATCACTTGTGATCTTCGCCTCTTCGTGACCTCACGTCCCACATACTTATACCTTCGTAATTCTTGAAAGCTTCAGAGTTTGAAACAGCGGAACACTTAACTTTTAGGCTTTCTTGAATTAGATGAGATATTAAGTGCATAAAGTATAAGCATGCGGGGACGACTACTTCTTGGATCCCGCAACGCCACCGTCTTCAAATGCCGCAACATAAGTAGACACGAACGAAATGGCTTTGAACATTTCATTCTAATTCGGTAGCATTTTACCTCCGGTCGGTGAAGACCGTTAGACGATATTAGATATCGTACCCGTGACGGATAGTTTCAATTAAGTAACTTCCTGACAGGATTTTGCGGGTAAACCCGTTCTCTTTACTCGACCGTCCAAAGCTGACTGCGAACGTAAAGAGTGAATCATTTGGATAATAATATCCGCATGATTTGAAGCCGTCAATTCATGTTCCTGGAACAAGTGAAATTCAACTAAGAACCGCACCATCGTTGCTTTCCAGTTGTCACGAGCTTGATTCGTATAGAATCTTGCAAGTTACCTACCAAGTGCTGTTTGAGGTTAACACTAGAAGGATTTCCACTCATCACTGTGAACACTAAGTTATCACTCTGAGTGTTCTGGCAAGATCACTAAGATATTGCGTAGAGGCCTGGAACGTGTTTAAATTCAGTTAAGAATTAAACAGCTGTTGCTTTCCAGTTATCACAAGTTTGATTCATAAAGAATCGCACAAGTCACCTACCATGAGCTTTTTGATGTTCGCTCAAGAAGGATTTCCATATTCATTGTAAATACTTTCGTATTACTCGGATGTTCAGGCAAGATCTTGAAGATTTTGCGTAGGACTCTTAAAATCTTTCTTACTTTTCACAGTGTGTTAAGAAGCAAGGAAATATGAAAGTGTGTCCTAATGAGATATTTGATGATCTCAAATGGCTCTAGACTCGATCGTGCATTTTGGATTTTTGTGATCGGAGGCTGGAGAGGAGTGCCACCTTTTCAATACCAATTTATTCGGAGTGAATAAATCGATAGATAACATGTTGTCTCCGTGTGATTAAAACAAATATCTTTTAAGAGATATCTGAGTTAGCTGGGATGGGTTGTGCATTGCATCACTGGGGCCATGATGTCTGTCTTCAATATCAAGAATCATTAAACAATGATCTTAATAGCATATGTATTGACCCGGTTTCTGCCTAAGGTTGTAAGGAGGGCTTCTTTCTTTACACCCTTTATCTTTACAATTCTTTTTCATTCTTCAACCCCTTCAATGCTTACCAATACGTCATCACTAGCACCTTGTTGTGATTGTTCCAGTGCTAACTTAAGTACTTGGTCGGCATTTAGCTACGTTCACAATCTTTCTCCAACTTTCCTAAGGACTACTATTTCTAGTTATGGAATGTCCTTGGGAAGATTCCTACGGTTCTGGAAGAATCATAGGACTTAACCTATCCTACCATCCTTATGTCACCACAATCTTCATCGTCGTGAAATAAATGGGTTTTGGGTAAGTAAATGTCACCATGACAATCTATTTTGATATGCAAATCCGTTTTGCTCCCCCTTAACATATGCCACGATATTCGAAAACATTTCGCACATGTCGGGATGAGCCAGCACATTAAGTCAAACCATTTGTGATAATATCCCATATTAAATCACATTTTCTCCCCCATATTAAAAATATTAACCCAATCGATGTTTTTAATATCAATTGATTTAATGAAGTTTTAACAAAGGTTTTGGGAAGAAAAATGTGAGTCCGTTTTATCTTCATGGTATCAAATGTATGAGATATGATACCGATTAGTAACATGATCACATATTCACCATATTAAAAAGGAATTGACAAGGTTGGACCTGATAGATGAGAACATCATGTGATAAGATCAAATGGTTCTTGGCAGCATATGTTGGTCGCCTCGTCACGTCTGAAGTCATCTCTTGACACCACATGTACGATTGGTATTGTTGTCTTGACACCAACTTGTGAACTTGACACGTTCGGCATCGAAGATTCTGAATGCTTGACAATTGCTCCCCCTCAATTGTTGACCCGTGTTCTATTGAAAGCGCTGTAGTCGTCGGTTGAGTAGTCGCATCGTTGAGTATGTAGATACCAATTGTAGATTGCTATGGTTGTAGAGATGATGGCTTCATAAAAACAAGACTTCTCTTGTTTTAACAAATAAATGCACTGAAACGTACATTGATTTGTGTTAGACCAAGTTATAAAGTAAACTTGATCCCTTACAAGGTTTTAAATTAAACCTTGCCCGAGAAAATTAATTCCCGTTGTGAGCCAAAGCTTTCATAAGAAATACTTGACTTTAATGTGAAAACCGGGTTGCAGTCTGAAATAACTACAAGCCATAAGGGCATGTTTTATGAAATATTTACAACTTTTGTACGAACTCTATTTATGACGCCGTGTCGATATTAGTCAACATTTCTAAGGCCGTAAATATTATCGTACCAAAAGACATGCCTTTGAAAAATAAAGTAAAAATATTTTTGGATTTTTCTGAATTTTTCAATTTTTAAGGTTTTTATATGGTTTTATATTTTTGTATTTTGCTTTTGAGGATAAAAATATAATCAATATATACAAATGATCACCAAGGATACGGAGAATAGTTTTACCACCACTATTCTTTCGCTTCATCTGCTAGTTCCTTAAGAGTCTCAGGCGAGAAGGTTCTCATTCCTAGCTTGTCGGCCAAAAATTCAATTCGAGCGCGATCTAAAGCCTTCGTGAAAATATCCGCCAATTGATACTCAGACCGGACAAAGTAAAGCTCGATTACTCCATTTTCCACTTGCTCCTTGATGAAGTGGTAGCGAATGTCAATATGCTTCGACCGGGAGAATTGAACATTGTTGCAGCATAAGGCAATTGCACTTTTGTTGTCGCAGTACATCGGAATCTTGTTGAAACCTAGACCATAGTCGGTTAATTGCGATCTCATCCAAAGAATTTGAGCACAGCAACCGGACATAGCTATGTATTCTGCTTCCGTACTTGAAATTGCAGCGCTTTTCTGCCTTTTCGATGCCCAACTGATTAATCGATCTCCTAGTAGTTGCAAAGTTCCACTCGTGCTACGCCTTGTATCTTGACAACCCGCGTGATCCGCATCTGCATATGCCATTAGTGCAATAGAAGAGTCCTTCGAATACCAAAGTCCCCGATTAATGGTTCCTTTAAGATATCGAAAGATCCTTTTAACAGTAGCTAAGTGTAACTCAGTAGGCCTAGTTTGATACCTGGCACACATACATATAGCAAACTGAAGATCAGGTCGACTGGCTGTGATATACAGAAGAGTACCGATCATTCCACGATAAAGTGTCGGATCAACGGCAACTCCATGTGGATCTGCATCAAGCTTAGTTCGTTCCACCATTGGAGTATCCACGGGGTCGCAAGATTCCATCTTATACTTCTTAAGCGATTCAAGGGCATACTTGGATTGATTGATAAAGATGCCTCTGGGACTCTGAGATATCTGAAGACCTAAGAAGAATGATACCTTGCCCATCATTGACATCTTAAACTTGGAAGACATGAGTGTCCCAAACTCATCCGATAAGGTTTGGGTCGAGGCTGCAAATATAATATCATCAACATATATTTGTACCATAATCATATCTTTACCTCGTTTCTGAATGAACAGCGTGGGATCCACCTTGCCTTTAGCGAAGCCTTGCGTAATGAGGAATTGTGACAAAAGATCATACCATGCGCGAGGAGCTTGCTTCAACCCATAGAGAGCCTTCTTAAGCTTGTACACATGATTAGGATAATTAGGATTCACAAAACCATCCGGTTGTTGAACATAGACCTCTTCCTTGAGTTCACCATTAAGAAATGCCGTCTTCACATCCATCTGATAGACGACCATATTCATATGGGCTGCATAAGCGAGGAATAGTCTAATAGCTTCCAAACGGGCAACAGGTGCGAAGGATTCCATAAAGTCGATGCCCAATAATTGCTTGTATCCACGAGCTACTAGACGAGCTTTGTTCTTCAATATTCCGCCTAACTCATCGAGTTTCACCTTGTAAACCCATTTCAAAGTGAGTAACTGCACTTGATCCGGGCATGGGACAAGTTCCCAAACATCAAGACGTATGAATTCGTTAAGTTCTTCTTGCATAGCGTCTATCCAACAGGATTGAGTAAAAGCTTGTTGCCATGTCTTAGGTTCAACTTCAGTGTGAAAAGCATCAAAGTGACAAAACAGTGCACTTTCTTGTAACTGACTTCGTGTGGATACTGGACGATTAGGGTCACCAATAATAGAATCTATAGGATGATCCTTTGTCCACTTGCTGTCATGTTCACGAATCCGTGGATTGGAGTAAACTGTAGAAGGAGCTTCCTCTGAGGTGGACGACCCGGCTTGATTAGGGTCGGGAATAGATACACCAAAGAATGGAAGTTCACGCATTTGAGCGAATTCCAAATCGTGATCATCATCATCCTCTTCATCATCAATAGGCATGACGTGGGTAGTTGAAACATGTGTTGGTTGAGAATTACTTGTTGAAGGTATATCTTGACCATTAGGTGCAGATGTATCTGATTGTGCTTCGGTTGCTGGAGCGACAACTTCGGTTACCGGAGCTATTACCTCAGGTTCTGGAGCAACAATGCTTGGAGGAGTAAAGAATTCATCAAAGAACGGTTGAAACAACGTATCCCATTCATTCCTAGTAGGTGGTGTAAATGATGATGAAGTAGGGTTGTTTGGGACAAGACCAGAACTAATATTATTGGGTCCCATTTCATGAAGTGCGGGTTCAGAGCTGCTTTGCTCAGAAGCCATTGCTGTCAGCTCATCAAAATCAACATTCATAGTTTCGAGGATCTTGCGAGAGTTACGGTTGTAGATTCGGAATGCCTTCTTTGCGGGTGCGTAACCAATGAAAATACCAATATCAGCCTTTGGTTGAAGTTTTCCCAAATTGTCACCATCATTATTTGGATAGCAAAGAGAACCAAATACATGAAGATATGATAAATCTGGTACTTTTCCATGGAGAATCTCATAAGGTGTTTTACCATGGCGTTTACGAATTAGTGACCGGTTTTGGGTGTACACTGCTGTAGATACTGCTTCTGCCCATAAAAACAATGGAGCCTTTGCGTAAATTAACATCGTTCGAGCAGCTTCCATAAGTGTGCGATTTCGCCTTTCAACGACACCGTTTTGTTGTGGAGTGCGTGCAACGGATGTTTCATGAGAAATGCCAACTTCTTCATAATAATCACGCAAAATTTGATTCACAAATTCGGTTCCATTATCTGTACGAATGCGTCGGACAGTAGTGTTGAGACGCACTTGAATCATCTTGAGAAATCCGATGATGAATTTAGGTGCCTCATTCTTTGCTTTAAGAAATTTCACCCATGTAAACCGAGAGTAATCATCGACAATGACGAGGATGTACTTTTTGCCACTAAGACTTTCAACACGCATTGGCCCACAAAGATCCATATGCAAAAGATAAAGTTTCTCCTGGTTGGTGTCTTCCGTCTTGGGTTTGTAAGATTTCTTAGTGCTTTTCCCCATTGTACACGCGGAACACAAATGATCCTTGTGAAATGAAAGTTTAGGAAGACCACGAACAAGTTCGTTTTTCGCCAAATGATTAATAGCGTCAAAGTTAAGATGAGATAACCGTCGATGCCATAACCATGACTTAGTCTTCGATGCTTTGGAGAGAAGACATACGGGAGAAGCGGCCATCATGTCTTGTAGAGACAAAGTATATAAATTATTCCCTCGAGTACCTTTCAATAAATCAACCCCTTCCAAATTACGAATGAAGCAGGTATGCTCTCGAAAAGCAACTTCTAGGTTTGCATCACAAAATTGTCCCACATAAAATAAGTTGTGACCAAGACCTTCCACGTAATACACTCTTGAAATTATAACATTCCCAATATGATATTCACCATAACCCATTATCTTTGCAATATGATCATTACCAAATCGAACCGTACCAAGAAACTTGCTGACGAAATTTCTGAGCTGTGAGCGATCTCCGGTCATATGCTTGGAGCAACCAGAGTCCAAATACCAGAGAACAATTTGGACCACCTGTTTTCAATCACAACAGTAGACAATGCATTGGAAACTATTGGTTCCGGAGTGTTAGCAGATACAGATATAGAATTATCAGAATTGCTAACATTTGTGAGACCCTTAGATTTCATGCTTTTTCTAATGGGAGTTTTAGCACTAACAGGTTTTACTGTTCCAACTTTCTTAGGTTTTGGATTATTCGCGGGCACTACAGTGGGAGTAGACCTATTTAAAGGGCACTTGGTTCCTACCGTAGTGTCGGTGTTCCTAGTTAAAGGACACACTTGTGTTTTGGTAGCCTTGGTACTCCTAGTTAAAGGGCACGCTTTCTTCGCTTTAGTGGGAGTGATCCTAGTCAAAGGGCACATATTTCCTACTATAGTGAAAGTTCTACCAGTGGGACGCCACATCCAGCCAACTTGGGTTAACACTTTCCCAGTCGGTTTCCATTCTAATCCATTTTTTTCGGGCATACATCTCATTCACATGGTCAATAAGGCAAGAATCATGACGACTAGAAAACATACATTCATTGCAATTCCAACATTTCAAATTAGAATTCACAGTAGGCTTAGAACGCTGCACAACCGCAGAGCCTTTAGGTTTAGCTACATGATTCTTTTTATTCAAAACAGAAATAACATTCCTAGGATGGGCTTCTACTTTCTTCTTCACTTGACTACTAGATGGGGGCAAGATCCTATCATTCTTCTTGTTTCTCTTAAGCTTAGATCTTTGAGCCTTAGTAGTGGTGCTTACTCCTGTAGAAGGCAACACAGGAATATTAGAAGCTGGTTTTGATTCTGCCTTATCTTTAGTGACCAAAGTTTGAGATTGTTTAGTCCTAGGGCCCTTGTTAAGTGGTGTGACGGCTATAAGGTTCCTTTTGATTACACTAGAGGACGATACTGAGATAGTGGCTGCGTTATCCACAACATTCTTACCTTTTCGAGTTCGAAGTGTTTCCTTTAACTCAGCCAAGACCAGATTCTTATCACAAATTTGTTCCCTCAAATCAGATATTTCCACCGACTTTCGATTCAATTGTTCAATCAATGATTGATTCTGTGCAGTGGTATCAACACATGCGGGCTTTACTGAATCGAAGAGTCGTGTATTTTTCTGTTTTAAGTTATCAACTTTGGACAAAATCTTGGAAACTCGATTATCTAGATCAAGTTTAAAATTCTCAGCGGCCTCAAGTACGTTCACACATTTATTCTCCTTAGATTTCTCTATGGCTATCGGCAAAGACTTAGCAACCTTGTCACTTGGCTGACGCTGTTTTTGTTGGGAATAAATTTAGGCCAGAACACTTGAACGCTGACAAGAACAACTCAAGCGTTGACAAGAGCAAAGTGAGCGCTGACAGCATAAGCGTTGACAAGATAAAGTCAAGCGTTGACAGATTGAAGACAAGCACTGATGGAAGATGTGAGCTACACGTATATTATATTCTAGATTACTTCTAGTAAGGATAGAAACGACAATGTATTTTCTATGTTTATCTTTACCTAGAATAGTTGATTCGTAGCTTATTGTACAAGACTTCTTGTTCTATAAAAGAAGATCTTTTAGGTTAATGTTTGATATCAGTTTTCATAGTATTCGCAAGTTAAACCTTTCATTGTAATCAACACGATTATTCTAATACAAGTGAAAGTTTGTTTAACATCATTGTGTTTTAGATCAAGTGTTAATTCCGCATAACACTTTGTTACTTTATTCATAAGCAAAGGTTTCTCTACGTGTAGTACTTGATCTAATCTCGTATACACAAAGCTAATCGATCTAAGTTTGGGATCAACAAGTGGTATCAGAGCTTGTTGAGAAACTTTTGATCTTTAAGTAACGCAGAACCCTAAAACACCAAACCCTAAAAACCCTAAATTCTCAAAACCCTAAAAACACCATGTCTGGCACAAATCAACCTCCTGCTTTGCTGCAAAACAACTTCTCAAACCCTAGTATCAAAATTCCCATGTTTGATGCCAGGAACTTTGAGCTTTGGAAATCCAATTTTGAGCAATACATAGCTATTCATGACTACACTCTTTGGGAAATTATCGAATATGGGAACACTTTCGATAAAGCAGCAAAGATTACTGCTGCTATTGCTACAAGGACAGCTGTTCCTAATTGTCCTGAATCTGATAAGGTGGAAAAACCTGAAGATGGGAGAGCTGTTGCTGTTGAAGATATAGCCAAGAAGAGGGTGGACATGAAAATCCTGAACATCTTGAAACATGCCCTAGGTCATGAGAATCAGCACAAGTACAAACGATTTGAGTCTGCAAAAGAGCTTTGGGAAGCTCTTGAAGTAGCACATGGTGGCAATGCTGACACAAAAGAAGAAAAGAAGAAGCAACTCTTGCATGAGTATGCTGTCTTTAAAGCTCAACCTAATGAGAATCTCAGCAGTGTGAGAAGTAGACTTCTTGATATCACAAGTCAACTTTCCTTCATGGGAAAACAGATTGATGATCCTGAATTGAATGCTACTTTTCTCAAAAGCCTTGGTGATGTATGGAAGATTGAGACGAGATCTATTCTTGTCAATAACACCCACAAGACTTCCAGGTTTGATGACATCTTCAACAAGTTAAGGCTGTTGGAGAATGAATGGCAATTGGAGAGTGATAACAAATCTTCCAGCAGCAACATGGCCTTCTTTTCACAAAGTGAAGGCCAATTTGATTCCATGAACTTCTATGGACATTCAGCAACTGGATCTCAAGGTGACAACGCTGGATGTCAATCTGTCAGCGCTGGATCATACCCTGTCAACGCTTTGTACTCAAGCGCTGACACACACAATCATGGCGCTGATAGAATTAAACCTGCTGGTTTTGATCTTGATACTGTGTGTGCATTCATTGCTTCTTTGCCTAGTGATTCAAGGATTACTTATGAAGATCTTGAGCAGATAAGTGATGAACAATTGGAAGAGATGGACATCAAGTGGACTATGGCTCTTGTAAGTTTAAGAGCAAACAGGTTCAATAAAAGGTTCAAGAAGAAAATGACCTTTAATGCTAAGGATGTTGCTGGCTTTGACAAGTCCAAGGTAGAGTGCTACAACTGTCATAGGATGGGGCACTTTATGAGGGAATGTAGATCTCCAAGGAGATCTGATGCTGGGAAGCCTTCTAGCCAAATGATTAAGAACCCAGATCCCAAGGCCATGGTTGCTGTTCAACAAATTGATGGCGTTGGAGAATGGGATTGGAGCTGGATGGCTAAGAATGAGGAAGAGGACAGAGCTTTGGTTGCTGAAGTTAAAGAAGAGCATGCTGAATATGCTCTCATGGCATACTCCTCCTCTTCATCAGATAATGAGGTATATGATGATGCTTTCTGTTCTAAGGGTTGTCGTTTAAATACTGAAAAATTAAAACAAGAGATAGTTAAATTATTAGATGATGCAAGTACTCTAAGATGCAAAGTATCTAACTATCAAATTGCTCTTACCCAAACAGAAAAGACAGTAGCTGAGTATAAGAAAATGGAGTTTGATTTAAAGGATCAAATAAATATCTTAAAACATGAGTTACATCAGAGTAAGGATGTTCAAGATATAGTAAATAGGGTTAATCTTGATTTGATAGCTCAGTTAGAGGAGGCTAACAAAAACAAAGATAATGTGAGTCTTAAAATCCAGAGATTTGATAAGGCCACACAAACCCTAGGAGAGTGTGTTAGTAAACAAAGAGACTCTAAGGATATGAGTGGGATTGGGATGAATAATTATACTGTTGTTCCACCACCAGCTGGGGATTTCTATGGTGTCCAATCAAAGGACTTATCTTGGACTGGCTTGCCAGAATGCCAAGAGGAGGAGTTCATTCCTCCACCTAGAGTGACTTCCCCAGTTGAGGAATATCAGCAAAAGCTGACTGATCTAGAAGAGTGGAAGAAAGCTAACCACACTTTGTTTGTTAAGGGAGGGTTATTGTGTGAAAGTCCAAATGAGCCCACACCAATCACAAAACCAATTGATGATCCTAAACCTATTAAGATCACACACCCTACCACTGGCAAACCTGTTGACCTTGGCCCACAAAATGTTAGAAAACCTAGTGTTAAATATGCAGAGATGTATAGAAATTCTAGGTCACCAAAAAGCCAAGTCAGTAACCATGGAACAGGCTTCTTTGCTTCTAAGACTATGTCTAGAAAAGCTTGTTACACATGTGGGAGCTTCTCACATTTGGCCTACAAATGTGTCAACGCTTCCAATGTCAACGCTGACAGGAACCATTTCAGCGCTGACAAAAGTCAACATAGGTCAAACACTGTCAGACCCAATACCTTTGTGAACAAAAATTCACAAGTTGTTAGACCAGCCCCATTCTTTTCTAGAGGGTCTAACACACAAGGCCTAAGACCTTTTCAAAAGTCAAATACTTGGTCAAATAGGCAATGGGTTCCTGTAGCAAACCCTAGGTACAACGCTGATAGGAGCAATCGGGGCGCTGACAAGAGAAATTTCAGCGCTGACAAACCTAGGTATTTGCAGCCACAGGGAAATAGGTCTAAAGCTTCTACTAGCTTAACATGGAGACCAAAACAAGACCAGAACCCTAATAATACTGGTATTTCTATGACATGCAACAGGTTTCATTATATTTCAAAGGCATTGTCAACACCAATTGGGGTTAACTGGGAATTTCATTCAAACAGGGATGAGAATGGGGTTGTTATGAGAACTAAGTCTGTTCTTGTTGAACAACCAAATGAATCCAAGTCTTCCAAGGCTTGGGTTCCCAAAGAAAACTAATGTGTTTTCTTTATGTGCAGGGCATTCAGAAGAAGATCAATGACTATGGATACTGGGATAGTGGATGCTCAAGGCACATGACTGGAAAGGAAGACTATCTGACCAATTTCTCTCCTATTCAAGATGGTGATAAGGTATACTTTGGAGGTGGCTACGGCACAATCACAGGAAAAGGAACCCTTGTCACCAACAATCTTAGGTTTGATAATGTCTTCTTGGTGAAAGACCTGGATTATAATTTGTTTAGTGTATCACAAGTGTGTGATAACAAAAATAAGGTTCTTTTCACAGATACTGAGTGCTTGGTGTTAAGCAAAGATTATAAGCTCCCTGATGAGAAATATATAGATTTTAGAACACCAAGGCATAAAGACATATATAATGTGAATCTTAATGGAATTAAGGTAAATAATAAAATGTCATGTCTGTATGCTAAGGCCTCAGTAGATGAAAGTAATCTTTGGCACAGGAGACTAGGGCACATAAACTTTAAGAATATTAATAGGCTTGTGAGGCTTGGTTTAGTTGATGGTTTGCCTGAAAAGGCTTTCCACAATGACCACTCTTGTGTTGCATGCCTTAAGGGCAAGCAGCACAAGGTCTCATTCAGGTCTAAACAGGTGCACTCTAGTTCTAAACCCCTTCACTTATTGCATATGGACCTCTTTGGTCCTACTAATATAGAGAGTTTGAAGGGTAAATCATATTGTTTTGTCATTACTGATGATTACTCCAGGTTCACATGGACTTTCTTTTTAGCCAAGAAAAGTGAAACTGCCCTAAGTCTGATTAATTTCATTACCCAGATTGAAAAGAAAAATGGTAATGAGGTCAAAATTATTAGAAGTGACAATGGGGGTGAGTTTAGAAATCAGTTATTAGATGATTTTTGTGCCAAGAAAGGGATTACTAGGCAGTTTAGCATAGCTAGAACTCCTCAGCAAAATGGAGTTGCTGAAAGAAAGAATAGGACCCTTATTGAAGCAGCCAGAACCATGTTGGCTGATGCCCACTGTCCTATAGCTTTTTGGGCTGAAGCTGTTAACACAGCTTGTTATGTTCAAAATAGGGCATTGGTCAACAAGATACATAATAAGACACCTTATGAATTACTTTGGGGAAGGAAGCCAAATATTGGTTTTCTGAAGCCTTTTGGATGTCATGTAGTTGTTCTAGAAACTAGTGAGGCCCTAGGTAAATTTGATTCAAAAGGTGATGAAGGCTACTTCATGGGTTATTCAGTGCAGAGTAAAGGATATAGGGTTTACATTAAAAAGGAAAAACGTATACTTGAAAAGGTACATGTTAGGTTTTTAGAAAGTAAACCTAGTGATCCTGAGAGTGGTCCAAATTGGTTGTTTGACTTAGAACCTTTGTCTAGAGCTTTAAATTATATGCCTGTTACTGATCCAGACATTGTGAAGGTAACTTCAAGTGTTTTGGAAAAGAGAATTGGTAATGTTTCAGGTATACAGGTTGCTAAGGAGGATGGACCACCAGCAGTTATATCATCTCCCATACAAGAATTTGTTACACTTCCTATATGGACAGATGAGTATTATGCTGCTGCTACTGCTGCTACTGCTGCAAGGAAAGATAATGGTGGTGTTCAAATACCACCAAATACAAACATGCATGATTCTTCAGGCGCTGACAAAGGGAAATCAAGCGCTGACACGACCAATTCAGACGCTGATGGCTCCAACGCTGACAACACCAGTTCAGGCGTTGTTAGCCCAAACGCTGACAAACAAGGATCAGACTTTGGAGACACCTTTACACAGCTTTTCTCTTCCCATTTTGAACAGGGTGGACCTTCCAATATCCATGAAGAGATTCCTGTTGATGAAGAAGAATCTGAAGAAGATATTGGCAACATGGAGCGTGAAATTGAGGACACCAGACTTTTTGAAGGAGGAGTTCTCACTTCCACAGCAAAGGATCACCCCACATCTCAAATCATTGGTGATGTTATGGCTCCAGTTCAGACAAGAAGATCCCATCAAGGTCTTGGTGGATTTATTGCCAATATACACAAGAAGGTTGATACCCCTCTTGTACAAGCATGTTTGTTTGCCTGTTTTCTGTCACAGGAAGAACCCAAGAAGATTTTTGATGCTCTCAAAGAACCAAGTTGGGTGGAAGCAATGCAGGATGAGCTTCACCAATTTGCTATACAGGATGTTTGGGAGCTGGTTGATTGTCCTAGGTATGTGAGACCAATTGGGACAAGATGGGTTCTAAGGAACAAGAAAGATGAAAGAGGCATTGTGGTCAGAAACAAGGCACGTTTGGTAGCTCAGGGTTATACACAAGAGGAAGGTATAGATTATGAAGAAGTCTTTGCTCCAGTTGCAAGAATTGAAGCTATCAGAATTTTCTTAGCTTATGCTTCTTGCATGAATTTTACTGTTTATCAAATGGATGTGAAGAGTGCTTTCCTCTATGGCACAATTGTTGAGGAGGTTTATGTAATGCAGCCTCCTGGTTTTGAAGATCCTGAGAATCCAGACAAGGTTTATAGAGTAAAGAAGGCAATGTATGGCCTTCATCAAGCCCCAAGAGCGTGGTATGGTACATTGTCCACCTATTTGGTGGAAAATGGTTTCAAGAGGGGCACCATAGATCAGACACTGTTTACAAAGAAGAAAGGAAAACATGTGTTGCTTGTGCAGGTCTATGTTGATGACATCATTTTTGGCTCTACTGATCCAAAAATGAGTGAGGATTTTTCCAAGCTCATGACAGATAAATTCAAGATGAGTGCAATGGGTGAGATGAACTTCTTTCTAGGTTTACAAGTTCAGCAGAAAGAAGATGGTATCTTCATCTCCCAGGACAAGTATGTAGCTGAAATCTTGAAGAAATATGGTTTTTCTCCACATGAGAAGGAGGCTTCTACTCCTATGGATAGACAATACCCTTGGGGAAAAATTGGAGCTGGAAAGGATGTGGATGTTAGGCACTATAGATCAATGATTGGATCATTGATGTATCTTACAGCCTCAAGACCTGACATCATGTTTGCTGTGTGTGCATGTGCACGCCATCAAGTGACTCCCAAAGAATGTCACCTTTTTGCTGTGAAGAGGATTTTTAGGTACCTAAGATGCTACCCAGATCTTGGATTGTGGTACCCAAAATATTCTCCCTTGGATCTTATTGCTTATTCAGACAGTGATTATGGAGGTGACAAGTTTGATAGGAAATCCACAACTGGTGGATGCCAATTTCTTGGGAGCAGATTAATATCTTGGCAATGCAAGAAACAAACAGTGGTGGCAAACTCTACAACTGAAGCAGAATATGTGGCAGCAGCTGCTTGTTGTGGACAAGTCTTATGGATTCAGAACCAGCTGTTGGATTATGGGTATAATTTTATGCATACCAAGATTTTTGTAGACAATAACAGTACTTTATGCATTATTAAAAATCCTGTACATCACTCTAAAACCAAACACATAGAAATTAGACATCATTTTATAAGAGATTGCTTTGAGAAAGGTTTAATACAACCAGATAGGGTAGATACTGAAGATAATGTAGCTGATTTATTAACTAAACCTTTTGATGCTGGAAGATTTCAATATTTGGTAACAAATATTGGAATGGTAAATCTCACTTAATATGTGTTTTGGAACAATTTTTGTAAAAGTATGTACAGGATAATGCATTGTTATTGGTCTTTATGATGATTTAGATTTTCCACATTATTTTTCTAACACTGACAAAGGTAAATGTAACGCTGTCAAGTGTTATTTTGCCGTTGTTGGAGATATTATGGTCTAACGCTGACAAGAGTTCCTTCAGCGCTGTTAAGTGTTGTCGGGATGCTGTTAGCAACAAATGTTAGTTTTGTGGTTTTCATCTAAATGTGCAGGTAATGGTAGCTTTATGCCATTGGATACAGAGTTGCTTATGGATCTTTGAAGAACTATTTGGACATGTTTTGTTTATGGATGATGGTTGGAATATTTGTATTCCTATCTTGACATAAATTTTTAATGTTCATATATATATTTTTGAGAACTCATGTATCATAGTTTAAGGGGAGGTTTAAGGAACCTTTAGGACTCTTGGGTATTCTTAGAATACTCTCATCACAATTCTAGATTGTGTCCACTGGTGAGTATGGGTTAGTTTTACTAAACCATGAGGCACTGTAGCATGCATAGTATATCAACTTTGCATGCTGCCAAGACATTTTTGACTTAGAATTGGTTATGGTCTGTTGGGAGGCTTGGGAATCCTTTTGATATGGGTTTTACCTGGGAGTAACAAGGATTTTATGAGGTAACTTGGTTGTTAAGAATTTTGGTTAGCAAGGGACACTAGAGGACTGTTATGTCTATCTTGCTTATGCAAGTGTGCATAACTGGACAGTGCTTGCCGCCCTATGATAATTATCAGCTTTTGGTTATCTTCTCTAGGATAAGTTACTTGTTAAGGTCATTTTTCACTTTTTAAAACAATTTTATTTTTGGACGCTGACAAGATTTTTCCAAGCGTTGTTGTGACCAAAATGGACGCTGACATGGCTTTAGGCGAACGTTGACAAGATTATAGCCGTTGGGCGTTGATGGGTTATATTTGACCGTTGACAAACAATGGGCCCTACCCAGTTGTAACTTTTTGACATATTTTCAAGCCGTAATTTTAGGAGTTGTTACTTTCATTAAATGCATGGGATAACTTATAAACTTTTTCAATATTTTCATGATTGATTTTTGAAAATCTTTGCCTATTTTTGGGCCAATCACGTGCATTCATTCACTCCTATAAATTTGGCTCCTATTTTAAACAGGGTATCTATAATTCTTGTCTAACTCTTTTCTCTTATCAACCTTCATCTTTTATACATCAAATTAACAGCTTTCATCAATGGAACCAAGATTTAACTCAGCAGAATTGGATTTGGGGTTCAAGTCTCAACACAACATGATTGCTTATCTTGTTGCTGATAATACTTTGTTCCCTGAATACACACAGATGGTGGAGTATTTGAATGCATCCCCATTAAGGTATGCTCTTTCTCATGCCCCACTCATTCCAGTCACACACATTAAACAGTTTTGGAACACTGTCAGTTCCTCAACAGTTAATGGAGTGACAACATTGAATTCTATTGTACATGGGAGACCTTGGGTGGTTACTGAGGCCTTGGTACGCCAGGCCTTGCATCTTAATGATGCTGATGGTATAACCATGCTTCCCATATCTGAAATAGAACAAGGGCTAAGGGCTTTGGGATACCCTATTCCTGATGAAGGTACTCTTAATAAGTACCATAAGCAGGAATTTCCCCCAGCCTGGAAGTACCTCATTCACATTCTCCTTCAGTGTTTGAGTCCCAAATGTACTGCACATAATGAGATCAATAGATCTATTGCATCTGCTATTGTGTGTATTGCAACAGGGCAAAATTATAATTGGTCTAAAATGATTTTTGAAGGAATGTGTAAAAACAAGGGGACAAAAATGACTTTAGCTTATCCCCGTTTTCTGCAAATGGTTTTTGATGCTCAAAGATATTGTTCAAGGGATCACAATGACTTTTATAAGATCCCTGAACAGAAGAAGGCTATTTTTACCAAGATGAATTCACCACCTCATAGAGACCTACCATTAACCCCAGCCATGCTTGCTGTTATTGCAGCAGCACAACCCCAACCAGACCCCCAACCTCATATTGACCCTCAACCACAACTTGAACCTATCCCTGAACCTTTACCCTCACCTGACCAAATGCAAATCGACCAAAATCCCTTTGACGCTGACACATCTAATGTGGGCGTTGATATGCCTATTCCCAACGTTGACACCCAACCATCACAATCCCAAACACCCCTTAACCAACCTACATCTACACCATCTTCTACACCATCTTCCACACCACCAGAATATAGGTTGATGAAACGCCAAAGGACTGCTGGAGTGTTCTCCTCTGGTGGTCCTAGCCATGTAGCAGAGAGAACCACCACCACAAGTGTGGCTGGTGACCTGGATGAGGCTGAGACTATTGGTTCTGGCTTAGCAGCTGGCCAAGACAGTCCCAACATAATTAAGTCCTCATCCTTGCCCAATGAACCTAACTTGGGAGGTCAAATTCCCATTTTGGAAGAGGGCAGACTGGAACCAATGACGCTTTTAGAATTGACGGCTGTCTGCATTAGCTTGCAAAAGCAAAATGCAGACCTAGTACAAATTGTCAGTAATCAAGGCCTTGAACTCAATGAATTGAGGGAGAGGATTGTTGTTTTGGAGAGTGCTCATTCAAGGGGAGGTATGGAGGAGTCTTCCAAAGGGGAGGAAGCAAGAAATCTGAGTGATAAGAGCAGTCAAGATGGTCAATCATTGGATATTGCTGAAGCTCTTACTAGTTTGAAGGAACAAAAAGGTTTTGATACGTCCTTAATCTCTCCAACAAATTTAAATTTATCATTTACAGATATGCTGAGAGAGGTTACACAAGGCGCTGAGGGAAAATATTTAAGCGTTGATAAGACAAGTGTGGACGCTGACAGAAGTATTTTGGGCGCTGATAGAGGAAATTTGGGCGTTGACAGATCTGCATATGGAGGTGATGTATTCCAGTCATCATCTATTATCAAAGATGTTCCTACTCAGGTATTATCATCTACCTTACCAACAATTGAACCAACAGATAAGGGTAAGGGTAAGTTGGTAGAAGAAGTTGTTCCAAAGAATGCAGCTCAGGTTGAATTTGATAGAAGATTGGCTGAGCAAATGATGGAACAAGGTGAGAAGGAAAAGTCACCATTTGTTGTGACTTCTGAGGAAGAAAGTGATGGAGGCAGCTCAGATTCAAGTGTGATGATTGTTGAACCAGAAAGACTTGAGTATGGTGATGAGCTTGCTAAGGAAAGGCTGAGAGATTTGAAGTTGCAAATTGATTTTGATATGCCAGAGGTAGTTCAAATGTACAATTCTTGGGAAGAAAGCTGCATGGATAATCCAGACTTGACCATTTCTGATCAGATATGGGGTTTGGAAATTCTTCTTAGAGTTCAGCAGGATTGTAAGGTAATGTTGAAGTACAGGGCAAGCAACATTCTCTCTGAGTTAAAAAGGGATAGAAGGAAGCTCTACTTTATGTTGCTCAAATGTCATGGAGTTGGATGGACACATCAGAAGCTGAAGGCTTTGACATTTGATGAGTTGGAACATAGGGCTTATCCTATTTGGGTGAAAGTGCAGGAAGAGAACACTTTCAGACTTCTTTCAGATGAAAGAAAGGAGCAACTTGCAGAAGAGATGGCAATCAAGAAAGCTATGGTAGTCCCTAGACCAGTGAAGAAGGGATTTGTTCTTGAGTTTCCAAAAGATATGTCTCAACTGTATCCAAGTGAAGCAATCATTAGAAAGAGCCTTAAGCTCTCCCCATTAGAAGCTTCAGATATGGTTCATGTGTTACCACTAGATTCCAGGAATCCAATTATAAGTTATGAGGAAGATGAATGTGGATTCTGGAAAATTGGAAGATTTGGCAAGGAGGTACACACTTTTACCACTCTCATATCTTTATTTGCAAGTTGTGACAGAGAAGACTTGGTAGACCTTTGGAGGTTGCTAGAGACCAAGTATGAGGCTGAAGCACCAACTTCAGCCAATGGAATAAAACTTTGGACCACATTCAAAAGAATGTGTGGGACAAAAGAAGAAGATCCTGAAATATGGAAGGATCTTGAAGATGACCTCAGTGGTCTTCAATGGAGGTTATATTCAGCTGCAGGTGTATACCATTTGAGTTCTACAAAGTTTGCTGAGTATTTACTTGTAGATGCTCAGTATTTCATATCCAAGGCTGTTTTGGAGAAGATGAAGGACACCCAGTTGGAGATAGACTATACAAGTGATGTGGCAAAGAATTTGATCAGATTTATTTATTACCAATATGATAAGGTTTGTCAGACTCCTCCAAGTTCTTAATGTTTATTCAGAAACTTGATCATAAGAGTGGATATCAAGTTTAGGGGAGGATTGTTGGGAATAAATTTAGGCCAGAACACTTGAACGCTGACAAGAACAACTCAAGCGTTGACAAGAGCAAAGTGAGCGCTGACAGCATAAGCGTTGACAAGATAAAGTCAAGCGTTGACAGATTGAAGACAAGCACTGATGGAAGATGTGAGCTACACGTATATTATATTCTAGATTACTTCTAGTAAGGATAGAAACGACAATGTATTTTCTATGTTTATCTTTACCTAGAATAGTTGATTCGTAGCTTATTGTACAAGACTTCTTGTTCTATAAAAGAAGATCTTTTAGGTTAATGTTTGATATCAGTTTTCATAGTATTCGCAAGTTAAACCTTTCATTGTAATCAACACGATTATTCTAATACAAGTGAAAGTTTGTTTAACATCATTGTGTTTTAGATCAAGTGTTAATTCCGCATAACACTTTGTTACTTTATTCATAAGCAAAGGTTTCTCTACGTGTAGTACTTGATCTAATCTCGTATACACAAAGCTAATCGATCTAAGTTTGGGATCAACAGTTTTGATTGTAAATTCAATCGAAAATTCTTTTCAAAGTTTGCATCATCGATATTAACACCTTCGAATGACGTTTCAAAGATTTCTTGAATAAATTGTTGCTTGCATTCAAGCGAAATACAATGTGTTTGAATCTCATCAAAACGTTTTGAAAGCGAAGAATATGAATCTTGAAGCTTTAAAAATTCAGCGTCAGATTCGTGACAAGTACTATCTACCACATTATCCACAGATTCAACATTATGCACAATAGAATCATTATCAACACTTGTATTCACACAGACAGAAACTATATCATGAGACATCACTTGATTCAGAAGCAGATCATTATGGCGTGAAACCCGTTCTATTTCAAGTAAACTGTTTTCATAAGCATCTTCCATTTCATTGAAAACACGTCTAACTTCTTCTATTTCCAAAAACAAATCTTGATCAATATTACGAAGACAAGCTTTAACATTCTTTACAAACGGAACAATTTCATCTCGAAACGCAGCTCTAGTGTGCTCAAAGTTCCATTCACCTTCCGTTATGGCCGTGGCCGTCGTACGTTCCAAAATGACCTTGTCAAAATCGGCTAAGTGTTGGTGAACCGTATTTAAGTTAACTGACGCCTTACTTACCGGTGGAATTAACTTCGTTAAATCCTTTTTGACGAGTGTAGGAGACGTACTAGGAAGGTTTTCATTTGACAAACTTTGAGGCACAAGAACTGTTAATTCTGCTAATTCCTTTTGTAAGCCAATGCGTGTCTTTTTCGAAAATTGATCTTTGTTATGTTGATCATAATCAATTGTATGGAATTTTGAAAGCATTTTAGAATGAGTTTCATCCCCAAGTGATTGTGTCTCCTCAGTACTACGAACAAAAGGTGCTTCTTTCGATTTGCCAATTATGGTCATATCATAAAGACCGGGAATATATTCCTGAGCTTGTTTTGCATAACCGGGATTAGGTGGTAAATCTTGAAGACGCTTAAGTTCGAATTCTTGAAATGATTTAGTTAAAAGATGAACCTTTTCTGTGGAAGCGTATTGTTTTAAAAGCTGTTGTTCCTTGAATTTAAGAAGTTTGGTAGCATTAATTTCTGATTCAAACTTTTTAGACTCGAGAGTTTCGAAATCCATTTTAAGTTTCTGAAAATCATTGACAACCGACTCTTTTGCTTTTAATTCATTGGAAAGATTAGCTTTTAATGATTCTATTTCTTTCAAGTGTTCAATCTTTTCAAAACGAAATTGGTCAAATTCAGAACATGTTATTTTTTCTTCTTGAGGGACCATTTCAAAAGTTTTGACCTTTTCTTTATGCAACGCAAGCTCAGCAGTTAGGATGGAATTCGTATCTACGGATTGTCTGAGGGCCATATGCATTTGATCAATAATATGTTTAGGTACCATGACCAAATCATGTTGAGCATGAGATTCCATACCCGTCGTAGCATTTGGTTGAGGTTCACTCAAGTGTGTAGGATTGGGTACCACATCATTTGAGTTACTAGTTCCCGAATGCTGTTCAAGGTTGTCATTTTCATGCCCAACTTGATGTTGGTTATCATCAATATTATTAGATGTGGTTGGTACCTCACTGATGACATCAGAACCGTAGTGAGAGAGATTAGCAACGAGAGCAGCTTGGGCAGAGTGAATGTCATCACAATCCGAATCGTATGCATCAAGATCGTCCGCTTAATAAGCTGCATTAGAAGTGGAGACGACTGCAATGCCTTCAGTATCTGCTGCCCCTGGGTCTGCAAGAAATGCTAACTCCTCTGAATCCAAAATCTTCCCCTTAGACTGAGCATCAACCAAATACATCTTCTCACGAAACCATGCATCATCCCTCCTCCTTTTCGGCTGAGTGCATTCCCTAGCCATATGACCTTGTCCTCGGCAATTGTAGCAAGTCACAACCTTTTTAGGACCACTAGGACTTCCATTTCCATTAGCTTGAGAATTCACAGCTTGATTGTTCCCAGTCCTTGTAGGAGGTCCATATGAATTTTGCCTTCCCTGAATAGGTTGCACCATCACTTGACCATCTTGAACAGTGGCTTGTTGTCGAGGATTTGATGAGGTGCGGAGCTGATTGTTTGTTGGTGGAAATCCTCTAGTTGCAACAAGTTTTGACAAGTAGGCTGTGAGATGGTTTAGAACATCAGCTGGCGTATCATTTGGTGTAAAGACCGGTGCTTCGATTGGTGGAAGTTCATTAGAGTAGAAAGCTTGTGCTGGTTGTGCTTCAATTGGAAAATATCCTTGCTGAGGAGTATAGCCCAATGGAGATGTGTTGGCTTGTGATGGTGATGTCTGATATGGTGGTTGCTGTGGAAAAGATTGTTGATGAACACCTTGTTGAAATGCTTGCTGTGGCATCACTAGTGGTGGATAAGATGGTTGCTGTGGTTGTTGATAGTTGTGTGGTGGTGTCTGCTGCAAGTATGATGGTTGCTGATAAGTATAAGCCATGTTTTGTTGAGAAGCATACATTGCAAGTGGATCATGAACTTGAGGTGTAGACAACCGAGCCTCGATCACATGGCATTCGTGTTGTTGAAGAAAGGCTTGAAGTTGATCCACATTGGTGTTATGCAAGTCCTTAGCCAATTTAACATCCGTCACGTATTTTTTCCATTTTGAAGGAAGAGTGTTCAAATACTTGGTGTTCAATTGAAAGGTAGGAATTGTCATGCCATAGATATTGAGCTCATTCAACAATAGGGTAAATCTCAAATAGTAATCATTGAGAGTCTCCCCTGGCACATAGGAAAACTTATCAAAAGTATCATAAAGCTTACACTCTCGTTCTTGTTTAGTTAACGAGGTGCCTTGCATGAGAACACGAATTCTATCCCATAACTCTTTGGCAACTTTATGTTTGCTGACGAGTTTGTAGACATCTGGAGGAAGGGCTTGGAGAATGATGTTTGTAGCATACTTATCACATTTTTCTTGAATCTTCATATCTCCAGTCAATTCACCCGTTGTGCGAGGACGATTAGTTGTACCTTCCGTCACAGTACCATAATCTAATGGTCCATTGAGCACCGATGCCCAAATGAGATGTCCATTCTCCCTGTTCAACATATAAAGTTCCATTCGGGAAGCCCATTCCTCATACATAGTCTTCACCAACATTGGTGGACGATTATCCGTACCCTAGAGGATGGACTTATCCGTAAGAGATGTGTACTCCATTTTAATAAGTTAAGATTTACAAACTTTGATCGATCAATGAAAGAAAGTAAATGTGTTTGTTGTTGTGAGTTGAAGTCGAGAAACAATGTTAAAATCCCCTAAAATATGTTCTCAATAAACCAAAAATTCCAAGTCAAAATTACACACGATCGAAATTTTTTAAGGAATAATTTTGTTATCGGAATAGTGATCGGAATAGTGATCGGAATAACCTTGATCGGAATGTACCTAATCTGAATACCAAATCTGAATGCCAATCGGAATGCCAATCTGAATACCAATCGGAATGTCAATCTGAATGCCAATCGGAATGTCAAATCTGAATGCCAATCGGAATATCAAATCTGAATGCCAATAGGAATACCAATCGGAATGCCAATCTGAATGCCAATCGGAATGTCGTGATCGGAATATCAAATCTGAATGCCAATAGGAATACCAATCGGAATGCCAATTTGAATGCCAATCGGAATGTCGTGATCGGAATACCAATTGGAATGCCTAAACCCTATTCCGATTACACTGATCGGAATGTACTAGAAACCCCTTTCCGATGACCAGATCGGAATATTTCCCACTTTTCTCGGACAAAACTCAACCAATTCGTGATTTTAAGCCAAAAAATGATCAAAACACCCAAAAATTTTGTGTTTTTAGCCAAATTAACTATACCAAATCCCTACCACAACTATGTAGAAGATTTGTATCAAGAAAAAACCATCAAAAACTCAAAAAAAAAAATTGGACGTGTGAAAATGGATCAAAAATGGCGTATGAATCAAGAACACAAACACATAAACAATACAATCATCCCATGGCTCTTGATACCATTTGTTGGATTGTAAATCTTGCTTATGTTTCTAGAGAGAGAAAGAGATAGAGAGATGGTGGATTTCACACAAAGCTAGAGAGAGAAAGAAATGTTTACTATGTGAAAAATATGAAACCACACCCCTCTCCATCAAAGGAGAGGGTTTATATACCCAAGCCTTGTGATGGGCTTGGGCTTACATTGTTGGGCCGGCCTACACATGTTGTAGGCTAGGCTTGGCTTTGTTTGTTTAATAAAGAGTGTTAACTAAACTACGAGCTATTACATGAAGTATCGTTGGAGTGACCGATCCTTCTTAATACGTAAAACGTATTTCCAACACCACGAATGGTGCAGGAAGTTCAATGCCAGTTAGTAGCGTACAATTTCATAAGTGGACACAAAATAGAAATGTTATGCATTAGCAAAGAATAGAGGTAAAACTCTTTTTGGGAGAATGTAGCCAGGATGTATGTTGCCATGTATTGCAATTGTAAATAACGGATAACCCTGATTTCCGTGAGTCAGCGACAATTCATATTAAGTTCAATTCCCACTAGGTGCAAACAACCTTGAAGTGGCCACGTCAACCTCATGAAAAGTGAGGGATTTACCTGGTTTGAGTCTGTGTGGCGGTGGGCTCAAACCCCGTGGATTAGTCGGCCAATGAGTCGGAAATCACAGTTACCAAAAAAAAAAAAAAGACAATTCATATTTTTCATTCAAGCTAGAAGGCTCATGAAATAGCAGGGTTGAGGGCATAGCAAAATGTGTAATTTTTGAAATGGTCTTATATTTTGTTTTACTTGAACTATTTAGCATACAAATTAGACCCATGTTGGAACTATAAGTAGCTTATAGCAGCTTCTAGCTTCACCAGCACCTACTAAAAGGTGCTTTTGACTCCAGGTGATAGCAGTTACAACATAACGAAACCAAAGACGCTTCCATATACAACATGATTCTACCGTGGAGACAGCAAACACAGTCATTGCCGATAATGTCAGCGCACCAACAGCTTCAAATCGTGAACCCACGGTGACCGTAATAACTGCCGTTACAAATTATTAATATTATATTATTATAAAGGCTCTAGATTTTTTTATTGTGTGCATATTTTACGTTTTTTCAGGATTTGTATGAAAAAATGAGGCGTTCAAGGTAAGTGAACTTCAAATTTTACCTCTACCGTATATACATCCGGGGATCTATGATCAGGTGGTGCGTTAGATCAAAGTGATGCAGCGAAAATGCAACTCCTCAAGCAGAAGGATAACAGGTATATACAATAATTTTTTTATAATGTGGCGACTTTTCATTCCACATTTTAGTCACCGTTTTAATTTTTTCGCCATCTATGACCAAGTGAATCTTGCATAACGGGGAAGTCACAGTGGCCTCAATGACGAACTTCTGATATGGCACGCAAATAGGTATTATGTCACAAGAAATGGGAACGCGGTTTTGAAACAACGACGAGCTTATCAAATATTCTTTCACTGTCGGGTTCTTACTAGGGATAATTGCACTTTCAGGTTAGTATTTGAGATTTGTCCAATAGATATTAAATAGTTGTGAAACGATTTACTGGTAAAAATGTTGAGAGAAGAGTCGGATTTTCTACTCGACTGTTTGGACTTGAGAATCGACGCATTCTGAAACTAATAATGTGGTATTAAATAATTTGACTAACATAATCAGCTAATGTCTCCAAAGGCTGATTTAAGTTATTGGTGCACGTCAATATAGGCTGGATTAAGCCTGGCTAAGGAACTAGAGTGTTCGTAGACATCGGTTTTTGCCATCAAACCAACTTTCTATAGGAGACGCAATCAAAACACACCCGCGGCGAAGCGCGGGCACAAGACCTAGAATATAGTATAGATAGATTAATGTTTAAAAAACTCATTGAGCAATTTTAAACCATTCCGCAAATAGACATTTCCTCCGCTCCAAGCCTCGACAGGTTCAAAGTGCTTGTTACAGCCATATTATAACACAATCACTAATTTCCTAAACCATCAGGTAAATCACGTTCAAATCCCTTAATTATCGCCCTGTAATCATGTTATTAATCTCTCACCTCTCAATGAGTCATTAACAACACGTTTACTAAGAACCAAAATCTTATTGGAGATAACAAAACCAAAAGGAATGCAGCGTGATCTATATCTCATTTTATGTGAAGTCTTGCTCATGTTCTTAACATATGTTCATACGCAGGGGCGGAGACAGAGGAGGGTCAGAAGGGTCATGTGATCTTCCTAGCAAAAAAATTATAGTGTAACTTTTCAAAACTTTTCGGGGTTTTTAAAAAATTTGACCCTTAAAAACCATTTTATATGGTAGTTTTTAAAAAAGGTTAAGTTCATATATTGGTAATATATTATCCATCATTTACACATCTAGGTAATGTACTATTTTTATTACTAATATCGCTATAAAAACCGGCTAAACTTTTCCAATATAGGTAATGTGACCGATTAGGACAGGTTACAACTCGAAATTAGGAACAAACGCTTCATTTTTTCATCTTCTTCATCTGGAACAAACGCTTCATCTTTCATCTGGAACAAACGTTTATTTTTTTTTTCAAAAAATCTTTAAAAAACAAGAATCTATACTCGGATATAAAATCGATGAACAAGATCCACGTAGCTGCATTTACCATCTAAATGTTCACGAAGGGTTCCGTTAGTAACATATTTTAGCATGATAATACACTCACTAGCATGATCGATGTAACCATAAAATTTGACCATAATTTAGATGCTCGATTTGTGATAATGTTATATTTCATTTTTGAACTCTAATGGAGCCCTGTGGTCATAATTGCCCTGCCATAGAAAAACATAAATAATTAATAGATACTCTTTAATACCCCATGGAATTTGATATAATGCTTCACTGTATAAAAACTTTTATATATTCCAAATACTATAATGTTGATAACTTGATCGTGTTGCTTTAGAATCACAAGATTCGATTCTTGAGTGTTATTTGACAAGCACACGTGTATTTGATATTTATATCAGACATTAGCAACCAATTTACAAGCTAAGAATTTGTTTAGGAGTATATTTATTTTTCAATTTATCGACGTAGTAATTGTTTTGTTTCAAATTTCTAGTTCTAACCTGTCATAGCCCGTTACATTACCTATATTAGAAAAGTTTAGCCAGTTTTTATAGCGATATTAGTAATAAAAATAATACATTACCTAGATGTGTAAACCATAGATAGTATATTACTAATATAGGGACTTAACCATTTTAAAAAATATTAAAGTTTGACCATTGAGTCAAATTTTCTGGCTCTGCCCCTGTGAGAGTTATGGTTTCATCTATTACGGTTTGGTTTGGATTTGATGTTCATACTCGTGCGGTTTCTATGCGTTATTGTCTTGTTTACATAGAAATGAATGATCATTATGGTGTAAACGAGTTCGGGCAAAAGTTTTGGTTTATTGTTTCAGTTCAGCTAAGGAGGAAATCTTTAAAATCGGATATTCAGATTTGAACAAATGACGTGACACTATATGTGGTTGTGTGATTAATCACGGCGTCCGCTCATTGTTGGTGTGATATGTTATTTTTAGGATGCGAATTGGTCAACATTAGGTATATTGTTTTGTTATTGTTGTGTATGGAGGCGAGTTCCCAACACCTCATCCACCATTGCTACTACACGTGGATCTGCAGTCCCCTATTAAGGCCCTTGTGGCTCTTATTGATTTATTGGATAGTCTATTGAGCTTTACCCCACTGAATCCTTACTTATTGAATTATCTTATTGAATTATTTATTGAAATAAACTTGCACATTGAATGTATCCTATTGAGTATAGTTTATTGAACTGTCATATGCGTTATTTTAAATTCATTGTTTAAACCTTCATGGGAAATCTTTCTTCGAATAGACGTTTATATTCATGTATGTTTTTTTCGATTATGTTACTTTTGTTTTGTATCCGCCACTTAGCTTTTTGCTCAACCGCATTTTCATGCGGTGGGTAATCACGTTTTGGATATAGAGATTGAGAGTTGGTTCAAGAGGCATGAATTATTATAGATATAATATTTGGCCTAGTTCATATCGAATAAGAGTTCATAGTAACAACATTGTAATGAATTTATTTGATTGTATGTGAATTAAGATGAGTTGATATACCTGTATTCATATTCCATATCGAATCTTGAATAGCCATGACACTAAAAGCTCGTGAAAGCATGCACCTAATAACACTTAAATTACCCGTTGATGTATTAAACTTATTATTATACCAAACACGGATCAAAATTCTACTTTTACTGGATGCGTTTGGTATGTTATAAGGAATCACAATCGGTAACGGTATCTTATAGGGGTGAATGAGAATAAAGATATCATTGTTGATATTTTTATTTGGTATAATAATATGGTATGGGTGTTAAATTTTATAAAGTATGTTCATTATCATTTTTAATACATATAACAAATATAATATTTGATATTTTAAGATGAGGACAAATAATAAATTATAAATAAAGTATCATAAGAGTGAATAAAAAAACATATGGGGCCAGATGCAGGAATCAAGTTGGAAAGGAGCCAATTAGGCGTGGAATGACTTATTTGTTATGATTCCATATTTTCATTTGTATGCAAGCAATCAAACACTTGCTATTACTATCATTATGATTCCGTGAGTCCTATTGGAATGTACCAAACACAACTTTAACTCTTTTGTGTCAACAATAGTTAAGTTAACAAACCTTTATTACTTATGTCCACACGTTGACAATTAATGCCCCAAAAAAATATGATATAAAAGATTAGAAAATGTTTTACCAAACGTGAATAACTGTTTCAACAAAGAAACAAAGAGATTTGATATTCGTGGCTTTATTCCTTGTTATTTTACCGTCAATTTGACTTCCTTTATTATTATTATTTTTTTGTAAATTTATTAACCGCCAGGAGATAGAAGGAGAACAAAGAGAAGACTGATAAAATTTAGAAAAATATCATTTTTTTCTCTTGATACCATGTTCAAAATATAATTGGCTTGCTTATTATTTCAATCAACATTACAATAGATAATCTCTTTTAAATTATTCTAAAAACATCGTAAATAGACTACATTTGACAAACTTAACAAAACTCATTATCACTAATGAAACTAATGTATAATAATCAATAGGGTTGGCCTACAGATATAAATAGTCTTGCGATCTTTTGCAGTAAGAAAAATTTAGAAAGCGTGAAAATTCAACCACAACTTGACACATGTCAATTTCTTTTATTTTAATAAAAATCGCAGAGGGGTAAAATAGTCATTTTAACCTGTTTTTCCTTTTCACCCACAAAATTCAATAGAAAATAATTTCTAAAAGACGAACTTTTAAAATACATATTTCACCATAATTTTTAAACTTTAATCCTCTTTAAAATGGTAAAAATCTAGTTGAAAATTCGAAACTTCTTTTTACGTATCCGAGTTTCTTGATGTTTTTTACGTGTTCGACCTTATTTTTAACCGTCGAAAAGCCGAATCATGAAAAACTTCGAGCACGAAAATTGTAGAGTTTACTTCACTCTTTATCCTGAAATTTTAATAACTCGAACCCGAGATGATATGAGTGAGATATGACACCTTAATGTCGACGTTTTAGTCACTTTGTTGCACATAATATATTTGATAAAATGTCTATCTAAGATTTTAAAATTTTTAATTGAGGTAAATGCACTATTTTTTGTATCATAACGCACCACTAATCATTTTATTAAGATTCAAAAGTGATGATCTTTTTATTTTTTAATTTTATAAAATAATGCATGTATTATGTTATTAGTTCATCAGTTCATAGATCTTGTTGATGAAATGATAAACAGCACTGACTAATTGATGAATAAGACTTTTTAACTAATAACAATGTTTATCAGTTCATCAGTTCATTAGTCTTATTGAAGAAGTTATTAACAACATTGACCGATGAACAAGACTAACTATTTTAATTGATGAACAACACTTTTTAAATAATCACAATGTTTTTTGTTCAAAAAAAAAATAATCACAATGTTCATCTGTTCATTAGTCTTGTTGATGAAGTTATTAATAACATTAACTCATGAACAAAATTAACTATTTTATTGGTAAAAACACTTTTTAAGTAATCACAATTGTTAATGAAGTTATGAACAACATTGACTGATGAACAAGACTAACTATTTTATTGATGAACAATATTTTTTAACTAATCATAATGTTCATCAGTTTATCAGTTCCTCGGTTCATCGGTCTTGCTCATCACAATGTTCATAAGTTCATTAATACATTTTTATTTTAAAAAGTTTAAAAAATTTATGAGTAAAGATTGAATTAAAATCTATAATTATTATGTTTACGATTTTTTTAACTAGAATATGATATTAGTCAAAAAATTAATGTGTATATTATTTTACAAAATGTTAAATTTAAAATTAAAAAAATGAGTTTTTTGATTTATATATTAATAGAATGATTAGTAGTGCGTTGTTGTACCAAAATTAGCTTATGTAAGCCGATTTTAACACTAAAACTTTAAGCTAGTCATTTTATTAAATACTTTGTGTGCAACGATTATGATTAAAACATCAAATTTAATGTGTGATAACTCACTCATATCATCAAATATTTGAGTGCTTCAAAATCCTTGTTATACAATGGCCCAGAAGATACAATTTTCTTATTTTAATTATTACGTAATTTGGCTTTTAAGATAGACAAAATAAAAGTAAAAAATGTACATAATTTCAAGAAAATCAATACCCACTTAAAAGCTAAAAATCGTTTGATCCATATATCAAATGCATACCAAATTAATGTAGATTAAATTCTAAGAATTATGGTGAAATCGATTTCTTGTAAAAGTTTTTCGTTTGAAAGTATAACATTTTGAAGTTCGAATGTAAGTAATAAAAACAAGAAAAACCAACTGGTTTACCTCAGTTGGCCACCAAAATTCCACTAAATAGTTTCTTTGGGGGAGGTTTCTTGGAGGTCTTGGGTTCAAGATATGCCAAGGGCCTTTCAAGCGAAGTGGTAAGGAGTCTAACATAACTAGGCGAGGGTTCGAAGAAGACATTCTACCGCTTGGATGTCATTGCACGAATCGACCCACTAACCACTAACATTTGCCGTTCTAAAAAAAAGTAATAAAAACAAGAAAACAACGAAAACTCATTATTTAATTAGAAAAACATCACTTGTGTTTTGATATTTGTTTTCGGATGAGGATATGAGATTTGTGATCATCTAACGATCCATATTACTTATTAGGCTTTGTAAATTGTAGTCGCCTTCCTTACGATCACATCTCAATACAAATATGGGTAAGTTCAACGAATCTTCGCAAGTTCGACGCAAAGACGGAACTTGAACGTTTTTAGTAGAAGGGCTAACTTGAAAAGTATTATCTTTATTTTAGAGGGACGACATACACTATGGATAGTTTTTTTTTAAATAAAATGACTAAAAAGATATAAAAAAAAGTATACGATATACATAGGGTCGAATACGACTCTCGCTCGTGGTAATACGACCATACATACGAACATATCAACTATAAGTATCATGTAATGTATCAAGTTGTCACAACATAAACATACTAATCCACAACACAAAATATCAATGCACAACACAAATATACACCTAAATAACAATAAGTTGCAAGTATAAAAGTAAAACGGTTAGGAAAAAATGCAAACTGACACGATGATTTATAGTGGTTCGGCTATAAGGACACATTCCTTGCCCTACTCCACTCCTCGAGTCACCTAATCGAGACTTTAGAACACTAGATCAACAACCTCCCTTATCGGCATAGAAAATATTATACGACATGACATTTCATACACCTTTTTCCGATATAAAACTAAATACTGAGTCCTCACACAATGGGTAAAACCGATCCTCGAAATTGATATACACTTTCCTTATGTTTTGTGACCTAACATAACAAACCTTGTATTTTATGTCCAAACAGAAAAACTACCTAGTCTAGTTAGACGATAATGATACAAGATGAGATTTCAAGGATGATCCAATACAATGTGCCAAATGGATATTAATCTCTCATCTAAAAGAACTTCCATTGATGGGAAGCCTTCAAATGGATAAAAATGACGAGATCCTATTATGGTAGATCTTCATGTGTGTATGCTTTGAGAAAGACGAGAGTTGCAAGATCTCCAAGGGCTAGTGTTGGTGGATCATCACAAAAGTATGCATACAACCAAATGAATGTTAGAAGAATTATGATCATATGAAAATGAGCAGTTTTATAGATGTCTAACTACGTATCTAGAGTAAAAAATGAAGGATATAATGTGTGTGAAAGATATGCCCAAAAAAAAAGAAATGAGGTCATCTTTATAGGCCTTGTTAAGCTTACGGATCCGAAAAGTTAAAGATAATTTCGAGTCTATCCAGGTTTCCAAAAATCATACCCAACAAACCTACCCAAATCGTCCAAAAACAACCCATGGTTTTTCTCCCATGGTTTTTCTCTCCATGATTTTGACATTTGTTATGTCATGCATAATGTTAAAGTAAATGTTTTTCGTTTGATTTTTCTTAAGAATAAAAAGTATATTTACAAAGTAAAACAAACTTTGTAAGACAGTTAGAAAATTGTTTGAAAGTGTAGCTTGCCCTAACTATTCTTAAAAAGCATGACTTAGGTCTTTTAGTTCATAAGGGGTCTGATCAGAGAATGTGTGTGAAAGAGATGCCCAAACTAGGAGAAATGAGGTCGTGACTATAGGCAAACAAGAAAACACAATTTTGGTTGCAGGGATCTGGCTGGGATCTAGCTTGTTAGTTCAAAGGGATCCGGATTTTAAGCCAAAGGATCCGGCGTGATATAGAAAATTTCGGGTCTATCCAGGTTTTGACAACTCATACACACCAAATCTACCAAAATCTTCCCAAAACCACCATATGTTTTTCTCCTGCGGTTTTTATATTTTTGATGTCATGCATGATCCAAAGTAATTGTTGTTCTTTTGACTTTTCTTTAAAAAAAGGTACATTTACAAAATAAATAAAAACTTTGTAAGCTATTTAGAATTTTTTTTTGAAACTGTAGCTTACCTAAATTATTCTAAGAATGCCTGACTTAGGTCTTTTAGTTCCTAAAGGGTTGATCATAATGCAACATAATAAACATGTATGAACCTTGTGTTGTAACGTATGAAGACTTGAGACATCGAAGAGAAATGATGTACTTTGAGGCACAATACGATTACGAGTAAATCGAAATAATTTACGTTATTTATTACAAGATATACTTATGTCATCAACAATACAAACGAAAATGTATAAATTAAATATCGACATCTTTGAACTAACATATTATATTTGTTTTTTTATTTTCTTCAACAGTTGACCAAACAAAAAATATTAGAAAGACGAAATTGCCTCAAGTGCAAGTCACATGAGGAGGCTTAACAGCAAATTTTTCTGGTTGTCCAAGATAGGGATGTACGACGTTGCTAAATTTTAATATTAGGGCGATTGATGCACAAAAAGTCGAGGGACGAAACTAGTGATTATAATATAACTACACGGACATGGATCGAATGATGTAACTTAATCTAAATAATTATTATTACCTTTGAACTTGAAAGTTTTTGTAAAGAATATTATTCATTTTATAAGTTTTAAAAAAAATGTTTTTTTATGTTATATGTAATTTTGATTCAGAAAATGAAAACTAGGGAAAAACTCTATAAAAAATTAGATTTTTGATAATCATATTCATTCAGTAAGAGAAATTTTATATGAATTTGACATGATCCCACATAATAATTTTATTTCTTAAAGCGAGATGACTTTTTTCTCAAAACTTTTAATGAGAACATGAACACGTACATATATGTGGGTTCCAAATTGGGTGAATCACATATATGTGGTTCTTCGATTTAAATAGAAAACATATATTTAGGACACTGAACAAATTGCTATGAAGATTCACTACGATGTGTAGTGTAACTTTACCAATATTTTTTTGCTTCTTTGTGGCCTATAGCCAGTGTATCGATTCTATTGTACAAGACTGAGTTCTCCCTTTATGTAGGAATTACAATGCATATGACATTTTTATTTACCCAAATTTAAATTATGTCAATTTCGAATCATGAAACAAAAATTCAAGATATGCTAGAAATGGAAACATGTGCGGAAACCAATATTATTAAGTTAGATTATAATTATGGCACCGGAAGCATCTTCTTATCGCCTATGTTACAATCATAATCGCATTGACAAAGATCAGTATCAGGAGTGCAATGGCCGACGCCATAGTAATGTGAAATTGCACATTGATTATAACACGACACTGGTTCACAATGGTCACCAAGCCGCCACGTATCGGTGCAGTCTCTTTTTACCCCAAAAACGACTTTGCTGCCTAAATAATATACCAAATAAATAACATCAAGTAATGAATAATTGAAAACACAAGAAAAAAACCATATCGTCAGTCTTTCTATTATGGTGTAAATAATTAGTTATACTCATTGTCTTTTACAATCAATCCAGATTATATATATATATATATATATATATATATATATATATATATATATATATATATATATATATATATATATATATATATATATATATATATATATATATATATATATATATATATATATATATTAATCGACTTTACGAACATTAGCGATATACATTAATAAGTGAATTACCTGGAATTGCCATTATGAGTACAAGAATAACAAGTAGTTTCATAGATGGCATAATCGGTTCTAAATATATATGTATATATTTCACTAGTTAGAATCTGATGGAAACACATCTACAAAGTGGCTAAAGACTTTCAAATTTATATGAAACGATTAGAAGAAAATATGACGCACATGTTCTTGCAATTTAATGAATTTTACTTAAATTCTAGTAAATACATATGGTTGGTAGTTTGTTGAAAACTTAAAATCTATGCACATTATTTATCAAGGAATAAAACCTTAAAAATATAATGTCCAAAAATAGCAAATATCAAAGGAATTTCACTTAATTTTGAATAAATACATGTGGTTGGTAATTTCTAACCACCGATAGTTTATTTAGAACCTAAAATTTATGCACATAATTTATGAAAAAATAAAACTTTGGAAATTTAATATCCAAAAATAGAAACTATCAACCTCACATTTTTATTATAAATCAAATAAATTTCAGTTAAGTTTCAATAAATACACATGGTTGGTAGTTTATGCACATAACTTATCAAGAAATAAAAGCATCAAAATTTAATTTCTAAAAATAGCAACTATCAATTTAATTTCTGAAAATAGCAACTACAATTACACCATCTAATTATAAACAAAATATTTTCACTTAAGACCCTATAAATACATATGGTTGTTAATTTGTAACCAAAGTTAACATGTTAAAATTTTAAAATCTACGCACATAACCAATGAAGAAATAAAACCTCGTAGATTTAATGTATAAAAATAGCAAATACCAACACCACCTTTTGATCATGAATCAAATGAAGTTCCTTTAAATTCTAATAAATAGTGTGGTTGGTAGTTTGTAACCTTAAAATCAATGCACATAATTGATAAATGAATAAAAGCATAAAAGTTTAGTGCCTAAATTAGAAACTATCAACCCACCTTCCAATTATCAACAAAGTCAATAGCAGAATTAAAAAGATATTAATGGTAGGGAAGTGATTTGCACAATCATAATTTTATTCGGGTACTTTAGTTGAAAAACAGTTAGAGCAGTTTATATTGACAGTACAACTATTTATGCATGTTCTGAAGTTTCATAACCGAATATGAGAGTATGTAGATCATTTCCCTTAACGGTATGTTTGATACCATTCGTAACTACTATTTTTTGCTGAATATTTAGCCACATATGATTTTGTAGTGTGTAACAACTGAAAAGTAAGTTTGAAGTGTTCGTCATGATATAACTATAAGAGTGAAAAATACTTGACCAAGCGTCATATATGGCCACACTAAACTGTCGCGTGATCATGTGACTAAATGCTTTACAATAGTCACACAATTTCACATATGTGTATCAAAATGATCTTTATGGCCATATTATTATTTGATTATGTGTGACCAATACATTCAAAACAGTCACATTATGAAATATTCATGTGACTATTATTTAAAGCAAAATGTGATCTCAGTTAACATTAACGTTGATATTAGTCACATTGAGTGTTCGTGTAGCTAAATTATTGATTCACATGAAGTGTTTGTTTATGTGGCTAAATCAAAGGGCCATGCTTTGTCACACATGATTTAAGTTTAGCCAAAATAATGTACGTATAACCATGTATGGTAATATGTGTGTCTAAAGTTTATTATGTGTAACTTTGGAAAAAGCTAATTTGTATAGTCACCCTAAACTGTAACACAATCTTGTGACTATATGCTTTAAAATAGTCTCACAGTATCACAAATATGTATCTTATTGATGTTTATGACCACATTATAATGTGATTATATATGACCAATACATTTAAAACAGTCACATTATGAAATATTCATGTGACAGTTATTTAGTGCAAAATCTAATCTCAGTTAAGATTAACCTTGCTATTAGTCATATTGATTGTTTGTGTGGCTCAACTCTTGATGGTATACATGGTCACGTGAAGTGTTATTTATGTGGCTAAATCAAAGGGTCATGTTTTGTGACATATTATTTAAGTTTAACCAAAATCATTTACATATGGTCACGTAAGGTAATATGTGTGTCTAACGTTTTCCGTGTGTTAGTTTGGCAACAGCTAATGTGTATAGTCACACTAAATTATTGTTATAAATTGTGCTTCCTTGTTTTCTTTCAAAATCACATGGTAGGGTTTTGAGTCTTTATTTTTGTTGTTGTTTGTTGCTCTTTCTTGTTTATTTGCACTTGCTTTATGATGATTCAATATCTCACATACTTGTTGAGGTTAGCTCTTATTAGATTTGCATTTGATCTCATACTTGGTCAATTGAGTGTTCACTATTAGGATTTAAACTTAAAAATTTGTTGCACTATTAGTTTTTAGGTTGTTCTTGTTCTGTTTATAGGTTGTTGGGAATTTGGTGTTGATATTAATATTATTAATAAGTTGGCGATTGACCCATAATTTCTTCATTTTCACCTAGTATTGCTATTGTTCCATTAGTCTCATTAGTTTTTCTTTGTTGTTCAAACTTGTTTGCTTTGACTATGTTTGAGTATCATGAATTGTTTGTTTTTGTTTCACAAACATCTCTGTTGGGAATAAAATTAGTGTTAGTTTTGTATGACACTACCAGTATCAATATTGGTTCATGCAAGTAGTGATATTCTTAGTATTGGTAGTATATCAGCAAAATTGGACAAGACAGACAGAGGAAGATTAATACTGATAGTTATATTAGTACTGATTGAAGATAAAGATTGAAGACGTGTAAAGATATTTTCAAGAGATATTATAGGTATATCTCTAAATGTTTAAATTATTTAATTTGATATTTATCTTATAAAAGACTCCTTGTACTATAAAAGGAGGTCTTAGGATAGTTGTAAACATATCTTTCATATACGTTTTACTTCAAGCTTGTTATTCTTAGTACTCTTCTTTGGAGTATTAATTTTATCATTAATAATATTGAGGTGTTCTGGTTGCATCTTTGTTTATATTATTCATATAATCTTCATAATATCAAAGAGTAGATTCTTCATACACTTTGATATTATTCAAAGTTTCTACTAAGTCTAATAGGTGTTGGAAATACGTTTTTCGTATTTAGAAAGTCTCGGTCACTCCAACAATATAGTTAAGGGCTCGTAGTATAGTTTTATTAAAGTTTATATTTAGCCCGACCCATGAGCATGTTCATGGGCCGGAGGCCCAAGTCCACTAAGGGACTTGGGTATATAAACCCATTTCCACCATGGAAAGGGGTGTTGGTTGTTTTATTTTCTTAGATAATACATTCACTTTTCCTCTCATCTCTCTCAATACTTTCTCTCTCTAGAAACAACAACCCTCTTGATAAATCAAAGATTATCATACTTCTACAATTGGTATCAAGAGCCATGTGATGAAATAAAGGTAGGTTTTGTGTTATTCATGCTTATTTAAGTGTGTTCATGTGTTTTTGATTGATTTTACCCAAGTTTCAAATTTTTTTCGTGTTTTTGTTGTTCTACTTGATCCATATATCTTCTACTTAGTTGTAGTAGCGATTTGTGTACTTTGGTTTGGTTAGAAACACGGATTACAAGGTAAAAAATCTCAACTTTTTGGTGGTTTCAAGTCTCATAATATTTCCGTATTAAGATCAGCATCGCAATAACCCAAGGGTTTCTACATTGCGATCACACTTTACGATCACCATATTCCGATCACTTGATTGCGATCACTTATTCAGATAAGTGCATATTGCGATCACTTGATTGCGATCAGAGGGCATATTGCGATCACAACGTTGCGATCATTGCATATTGCGATCACAACCTTACGATCACTGCATATTGCGATCACAACATTGCGATCACTATATTGCGATCATAACATTTCAATCACATATTTTAATCAGATTCCGATCACTACATTCTGATCACCACATTTCGATCACATTCCGATCACTTATTCCGATCACATTCGGATCATATTCCGACGGGGTTATGTTTTTGGCATTGAGAAGGACTAAGTTTGAGCATTACGACAACTTTGACATTTGACATTGAGATAGAACTAATTTGGGTATTGAGATAGAATTTGCACAACTTAGAGGATCCTTCGACATTACAACTTTCACAAAAACACATAACATAAAGATAACAACATCTTTGTGTAAACAACATTAAAACACATAACCTTATTTCATTGCTCGATCATTTTGGTAATCTTTATTCAAGGGATCAAAAATGAATTCACATTCATACATGCCAACAATGACATCGCTTACAGACCTTTCTATCATCTCGGGTACCGATACCCGTCCACCATTGCTTATCAAAGAGCTTTTTGAAGCATGGCAAGGTCGCATGATGTCTTATATTATGGGTAGACCTAGTGGGAGACTCATGGTTCAATCCATTGAGCAAAGCCCACTCAACTGGGGTGAAGTTACTATAGACAATGTGACTAGGCCAAGGCTATTTCATGAACTAACGGCTGCCAATCAAATCATTGCCGATGCAGATGAAAAGGCCGTTCAGACCATCAAGCAAGCTCTTCCACCCGATATTTATCTCATGGTAAGAAATTAAAAGGTGGCAAAGGAACTTTGGGATCGCTTAGCAGTTTTGTTACAAGGGACTTTACTTTCCAAGCAGGAACGAGAGTGTCAACTCTATGACTATCTCGATAGATTCTCATACATTCCAGGGGAAACACATCACGAATACTACTGGCGCTTCACTACTTTGATGAATGATTTGAATGTGTATAATCTCACGATTGCTTAGTTTCAAATCAACACCAAGTTCTTGAACACGTTACCCCCAGAGTGGAGCCAATATTTCACTGATGTTAAATTGATTCGGGATTTGCACAAATCAAATTTAGATCAACTCTATGCTTTCTAGCAGCAACACGAGAAGCATGTGCTCCAGAAACGCATGTCTTAAGGATCTTATTCCGAACCTTTGGCTTTAATGGTAAATCATCCAACACTGTCATATAAAAACACTCCGTATGCTATGGGACAACAATCTTATCACAAGCCCATGTTTCAGACTCCAAGCTTTCCACATTATTCGATCTTACCACAACCACCTACATCATATCAGCAACAATATCAACAACCAGCATTATCATCACAAGGTGACTCACATCATTTATGTCACACCCCCAATTTATCAGAGTAAGGCAACGCAATGGGGTGCGACGGTCATGACTATCACAAGATATAGATACAAAGAACGACTATTTTAAAGTCGTTTTAATTTAATTAAAATCATAAAATTTGTTCGGAAGCGAATTACACAGGATCAATAATAAAAACATTGTTTCAAAAGACTTCAACATTGTTTCAAATATCCAAACATTAGTCACGACCATTTTTATTTAAAATCTCCCAAGCATAACCACGTCACTCCTCCGTCTTGATACCTGAGAAAAAACATTGCTAAAACGTCAACACAAAGGTTGGTGAGTTCATAGGTTTAAGTTTAAATAGTGTGATGAACCATAAGATTTTCAAGGCAACCAACATATAATCTTATAACAAATACAAGATTATAATCAAAAGTATACGTTTCAACAACCTACGTCTAAGCTCATGACACCGAAGCGTTAACCAACCAACAAGATATAATGAGAGCCCGAGCAAATGCCTATCCCAAAGCATTCGTAACGACTCAAATGTAAGTGTATCTAATTTGGTCACACAACCAACATTAGATAGGGAGGTCAATCCCAATAGATCTATCCATAACATTCGCGCTTACACAAAGTAATTAACGGTTCACGATAGTGGGCTAAAGCATCTAGGGATATCGCTACTTAGACATCATGTAGGCAAACGTATCAAGTTTTAGCACTTATGTTCATCCGTTTAAAACAAGCAATGTTCTCACCCCAAAATAGTTAAAACAATTAAAAGTGGGGCTATGAAACTCACCTCGATGAAGTAGTAAGTATGATCAAGAAAGATAGCTCAGAAAATCAAGGCACGTAAGATGATGCGCAAACAATCTACTCATAACCTAAGTAAAATATCCGTACTTAGGCTAAATACAAGAATTATTAATGTACAATGCACTTGGTTGATAATTTATACTTTCCATAGATTTATAAAATGTTTTTATATATTTTTCATGTTTAACCATTTTAGTCACGGGGTCAACTTTGGGTCTTGATATCTTGTTATTTAAGAGTCCAAGAAATAAACAGGTTATTGTTATTAAAACTAGACCGTGAGGTCTCCGATATTTAATAAATATCTCATTTTTATGAAGTCTCTAAGTATAGTAAATAATCAAGAAAAGTAGCGCACTAACATACAAAAATAAACAAGTAGTGTTCAATTATTTATAAGTGTCAAGCAAGCATCTTTGGGAATTAATTGCGGGTTCGTTACTTAACTTCACGACAAAAAGAAAACTATTTTGAAAACTAGGCTTCGTCGAGTTTAATAAAGTATTTTCATATTTTCGGGGCGCGGTCATTTGATGGGTTAAAAATAGACGCAAAATAGGTCTTTTGGTTGAAGTTTAATTAGTAGATATACACTTTTAGCAATTGGAAATTAAATAAAAGAGATCACTTTGTGTTCACACTACACTTTAGGAAATAGTGTTTTTGTTTGATGTTGTACCCACGAAGGAAACAAAAAAGAAAATAAACATTCAACTTGCCTCTTTCATTTACACTTATCATAGATACATACATACATACATACATTCATACTATAATTAACCAAAATAGGAAATCCCTTTATTTGTGAAACTACTGTACGCATCTTATGGCAAAAGAATAAGGTGGTCCTATTTGCTTTACTATTATCATGCATTTGTATACATACCATGGTAACCACATAATACACATATCATACATCCTTTCCTACTATTAGTCTAAAGAAAAGGAAACTGTATGTTGTTGTTAGTGTCCTTCGCATGGCATTCCAAAAGAGAAAGAATGGTCACCCTGGCATTTGTTGTATATACATCCATTTTAACCACTTTTCAACCAAGCAATAAACATTACTTATTTTAGCTTAGGTATGTTAGACTATTGTACTACACTCATGGCAGCCTTGCACACAACTCTTTAAACTCATGCCACAACGCATACATGTACATGCACAGTTTCAAAATCTTTGTGAAGGGATTTAGTTACATGTTTATCAAATTTTGAAGTTGGCTATTCCTGTATTCCTACCCTACGTCTAATGCAGCAAGCAAACCATGCATCTTAACCATTTATACTTACTAGTCATGCACATTTCAATACACCCACAGTGGCCTTGCTTGGGTTTTGTTCAATCTTTGTAGCCACTGCTCATGCATAACAAACATCATGAAATGCTTACAACATCATACACTCATAGTCTACTCCTTGTAGCATGGTTCACGCATACAACACACCACATTATACATGCCATCACATATTGCTTCCTAGGTCTCGACTTATACACATACGCATGAACTATTTTTCATAGGGTGGTTTGTTTCTAAGTTTTACATGCATGCAATCACACACAAATAACTACTTTTAGAGCATACTCACATGGATGTCGAAATCTTTTACCAATACAAAGGTTCCTATATGGAGCGTCGCTAGTCACTTATTCGTCATGCGTGCATACACACAAAATTATACTCGTTCTTCATAAAATCATGCTTGTTCATTACGTAGAATCATGTTTTTAGTTTCTTATTCGATCCCTACAAGTATTTTACTCACTTAGTTGGTTCATTTAGGGGTCATTTAGGTCATCATATCACCTTCATATTAAGATCGTGACATTAGTTCATCATGTCATTTTTACAAACATCATACCCTTGACCCGTGACTTAACTTCATCTTTTGGTACAAGTTCTTGATTTTTAAGTTACGTGTTGAGCAAGTATAAATACCAACCAAATATAAGTTTAGAGAAAGGTTAGGATGGACTTACAAGAGTCTTAAGATAATTTTGAAGAAGATGCAATAAAACTAATGATCTTAACCCGATCCCAAATCAACTAGAACTAGACCGAACCCTTCTTCTTTTATTTATAGGCAACAACTAAGAATGTTCACAGCAGAGAGATGTTTGTTTTTCTATGAGAGGTTAGCTTTGTGTGTGTGTGAGTTATTAAGAGAATATGGCTTGTATTTATAGGCATATGAGTGGGGCTTTAGGTTAAGAAGTTCTAGTTAGGACTTGGTTATGGTTTTGGTTAGTTTGTAACTAAGATTTTTCTAAGTGAACTAGCATGGGGAAATGGCATGTGTTGGGGAAGAGCTTCAACATTGGGGTTGCGTTTCATGGCAGTAAAAGAAAGAAAGAGTTTTGTACTTATGTTGACTAGTTAGAAAATAGTAGTTGTATGATCAAGTTTTATAAAAATCCATGGGAGAAGATATGTTTCCAACGGTTTGATTGAGACAGAGGGGGGACAAGATGGTACATGGTTTAATGGGTGGGTGAGAGTACAAAATTTCAAATGTTATTGTAGTGGTAGAATACAAACGTGGGATTTTTATTTGGATATTGAGGGGGGCGGTTTTGTATACACAAAGACGTAATGTTTGTCTTTCTTTTTATTTTGGAAATTTTGCAATGTTCAACTTATTGTAAAAATGTAAAGTTGTAAGGTTTATTTTTAGTATTTAAGGAGTTTCAAGTATTAGTATTGTAGGGTAGTGAATTTGGTAGTTGGGGAATTTCCTAAGTATGTCGTTTAAATATACCGAGCGAAAACTATTTATTTTGTGTGGCGAACTTTTTAAATAAGATTACGTTGATGAAATTAAATGTCGACTCTTAAAATAGAAATTCCTAGTACGTAACGTAAACGAATAATAGTTATTCAAGAAATATTTGAAAATGAACGTCATTCATAAAATTCAAAATTGTACACAAATACGCGAAATCAATTGGGAATATCAACAGACACACAAGTCTAACCCGAACCATCGCGTTTTACATAAATTAAATAGATTCAAAATTCATGTTTGTGACATCCGACATCCCTTAAATTTGAGCTTCGACCCGAAGCTCATACTTCGATGAAACTTATCTAATTAAAGAGATGAGGGTATTTAAACTTAAATTGGACTTCACTTTCCCAAGTAAACTCAAGTCCTCTTTATGCCTTCTAACGCACTTTCACGATCGGTATACGACTTTGCCTAAGTCGCTTTATTTCACGGTCTACAATTTCAATGAGTTCTTCAAACCGTTAAATTGAGTTTTACTCAAATAGCGTTTCGTTCTTCTCATTATTATTATTTTTTAAAACTTGTTTTAGATTTTTCCGACTCTAACCTATTTTAGTTTTATTTACGTCAAAAACAATTGCCGCTCTTAGTATTTTTTCGTCTTATACACGCTCTTGCATGTGATAGTGGGTAAGGAAATATTCGTACTAGGTTTACTCGTATCTCGTAGACGTTCTTACTTAAGACAATAGAAAAAATTTTCGACGTTCATAGCACATAAAAAAAATTGATGAATAGGGAAACTTGAATATATTCTACTAATACTAATATATTTCATTTTTACGATGACTACTATGAGCATGCTCGCGTTCGACCACGATCATACGTAGTTGATCAGGCTACGTACGTCTCGGGACAAACGGTTACATCCTCCTTTTCATCATAATTTAACACTTTGAGGTTGTAATTTATATATTGGTAGTCCGTAGTTCATTTCGTTCGTTACATCATTCACTTTCACAATCAACAAATTAGTCAATAGTTCATTTTATTTGTTATCATTGCTCACTTTTAACAATCAACAAAATAATTTGCATACTTATTTGTACTAGTTCTCGTCAAGTTTATCAATAGTTTATGTCTTCCAAATGAAGTTGTTCAAAAAAAAAATAAAAAAATATATAGATTTTCCCAAAACTTTACATGGTAGTCCTTACTAAAAATGTTTCAACATTAGTCGTAGTGTTTTATACATTAAGTTGGTCGTCATGCCAGATTTTTCAAAACTTTGCATGATAGTCTATATCAAAACATTTTGTCATCAATTGTGTAGTTTTTGTCAGTAATACCTTTACTGATTTTACCAAAACGTTTTATCTAAATTTCTAAGATTCTTACTAATAAAGTTTTCGGTGATGGTTCCTTCAAAGAATATTTTTTTTAAATGTTTTCCAAAAATATTTTATAAAACTCCTTTTTAAAAAAAGGGGACATATATAAAAATATTGTAGGATAAAAATAATTTCTTAAGTAAAAGTTTTCACAAGATATAAAGATAACCTCTTTTAAAAATAACTAGAAACAATTTAATAAAAAGATTTAAAATAAGATTACATAACCTAATTTTTGTTGGTGGTGACATCGAAGGATGTCGAGTCATTTGATCTTCATAAAAATAAATTATTTAATATTTCACATCAGCCACTCAATTCTATCACAGAATTTTCCAGAGCTTTAATGATGCTTTATTACATCTCACACACTTCGGTCAATTTGTTTTTGTCCCAAAAATTTTCAATTTGTTTAATCCGATCAACTAGTTAATTCCATAACAAGAATTTTCATCACAAAAATTGTTCATTTTCTTTTTATTTGCCGTTTGTTCATAATCATTTTGTAGATATGTTCACCACGCGTTATTAGGGTTTCTAAGAAGTGACCACAATTCAAATATGGAGTTCTCAAGCTTTGCGTGGTATAATCCTCATATAACTGAGTTGTTTCTTTAATATTAGTTGTTATATGATACTTTGTAAATCTATAATAGCTTCTTAGCAATTTAGTTGCAAACCAGTGGACTAGAACCTTTAAATCCATCTTTGTGCATTTTCTCTAGCATAAATTTCTCCTTGACGAGCATTCGACTTACGCGTCGTCATATTTTCGGATAGTGTTCATATTTTTGTAATACTAATTTATGTTTGTTCCATATGATATAGTACTTTGTGGAGTATTACAGGAGTAATACTTTGTATAGAGTGTTTATCTTCGTATATTGTATAAAAATAGGGACAACGACTTTCATTATTTTAGTGTCCGCGCACCAAGCAAACTAATGGTACTAATGCACCGCACTAGTCAAACGTCAATGAGGTAATCACCTTGTCAGATCATGTAAGTCTTATCCACCCCGAGGAAATTCACTAAAAATCTTAAGCTGCGTTACAACTGGCACTTGACTAAGCCTCGCAACCCAATCAAACAAGAACAGCCTTGAGGTCTAGTCAAGTATTAGTCATTAAACTTCTTAACATCTTTGGTGAATTTACTCGTCTTTAGATATTACTCACACAATTTAGCATTGATTAAACCTACACAAAACTCATCAAATATGTTATACCCTAACTATCAAACCAATCACGCAAGATGTAAATTCATGAGTTTTACCCATCCACAAGAAAACTCATCAAAAATCCTAAGTTGTATAACGACTGACACTTAACTTAGTCTCGCAACCCAATCAAACAAGAACAGCCTTGAGACCTTGCTAAGTATCGTTATATCCCTTAACATTTTCGATGAATTGTCTTGGTTTTTTGGTTTACTCACGACTTAAAATCAACCACTGCTAAGTATCAGCGCGTTCAAGTACTGTTTTGGCACATATTTTTAATTCGGCGTATATCGATATAGGGTAACATAGAAACACACAAGTGTTTAAATAGTTCATAGTAGTCAATGGACTGTTTTTAACAAAATACGTAATAGTATAAGTATGTGTATGCTTTACTCCAAATAAACATGGCACAAACCATCTTAGTTCAATTTAAACATGGCACAAACCATCTTAGTTCGATTGAACATGGCACAAACCATTTTAGTAGCACAACAATCTAAACAAGGATGCTAGGTATTTTACTTCAAAATATAAGAAAAATCGTCTTAGTACACATTCCTATAAGTACATCTTACATAAGGATCATTCAAACAAGGCAGGAAATACTTAATGCTAATAACACGTAGCAATCAAGTTTAAACTAACATGACAATCACATGGAATAATTCAAGTCACAACTTACTTTTATCAAAGACGCGGAGTGAAGTGGTTCTTGGAGATTTTGAGTTAGTTATAGTCTAGAATTATTTTTTCCAAAATTAAATTTTTGACTCACGTTTATAAAAATCATTTTGTAAAATAACCTAGTTCTCTATAACTACATCTCTGATACCAATCTGTCACACCCCCAATTTATCAGAGTAAGGCAACGCAATGGGGTGCGACGGTCATGACTATCACAAGATATAGATACAAAGAACGACTATTTTAAAGTCGTTTTAATTTAATTAAAATCATAAAATTTGTTCGGAAGCGAATTACACAGGATCAATAATAAAAACATTGTTTCAAAAGACTTCAACATTGTTTCAAATATCCAAACATTAGTCACGACCATTTTTATTTAAAATCTCCCAAGCATAACCACGTCACTCCTCCGTCTTGATACCTGAGAAAAAACATTGCTAAAGCGTCAACACAAAGGTTGGTGAGTTCATAGGTTTAAGTTTAAATAGTGTGATGAACCATAAGATTTTCAAGGCAACCAACATATAATCTTATAACAAATACAAGATTATAATCAAAAGTATACGTTTCAACAACCTACGTCTAAGCTCATGACACCGAAGCGTTAACCAACCAACAAGATATAATGAGAGCCCGAGCAAATGCCTATCCCAAAGCATTCGTAACGACTCAAATGTAAGTGTATCTAATTTGGTCACACAACCAACATTAGATAGGGAGGTCAATCCCAATAGATCTATCCATAACATTCGCGCTTACACAAAGTAATTAACGGTTCATGATAGTGGGATAAAGCATCTAGGGATATCGCTACTTAGACATCATGTAGGCAAACGTATCAAGTTTTAGCACTTATGTTCATCCGTTTAAAACAAGTAATGTTCTCACCCCAAAATAGTTAAAACAATTAAAAGTGGGGCTATGAAACTCACCTCGATGAAGTAGTAAGTATGATCAAGAAAGATAGCTCAGAAAATCAAGGCACGTAAAATGATGCGCAAACAATCTACTCATAACCTAAGTAAAATATCCGTACTTAGGCTAAATACAAGAATTATTAATGTACAATGCACTTGGTTGATAATTTATACTTGCCATAGATTTATAAAATGTTTTTATATATTTTTCATGTTTAACCATTTTAGTCACGGGGTCAACTTTGGGTCTTGATATCTTGTTATTTAAGAGTCCGAGAAATAAACAGGTTATTGTTATTAAAACTAGACCGTGAGGTCTCCGATATTTAATAAATATCTCATAATTTATGAAGTCTCTAAGTATAGTAAATAATCAAGAAAAGTAGCGCACTCACATACAAAAATAAACAAGTAGTGTTCAATTATTTATAAGTGTCAAGCAAGCATCTTTGGGAATTAATTGCGGGTTCGTTACTTAACTTCACGACAAAAAGAAAACTATTTTGAAAACTAGGCTGCGTCGAGTTTAATAAAGTACTTTCATATTTTCGGGGCGCGGTCATTTGATGGGTTAAAAATAGACGCAAAATAGGTCTTTTGGTTGAAGTTTAATTAGTAGATATACACTTTTAGCAATTGGAAATTAAATAAAAGAGATCACTTTGTGTTCACACTACACTTTAGGAAATAGTCTTTTTGTTTGATGTTGTACCCATGAAGGAAACAAAAAAGAAAATAAACATTCAACTTGCCTCTTTCATTTACACTTATCATAGATACATACATACATACATACATACATACATTCATACTATAATTAACCAAAATAGGAAATCCCTTTATTTGTGAAACTACTGTACGCATCTTATGGCAAAAGAATAAGGTGGTCCTATTTGCTTTACTATTATCATGCATTTGTATACATACCATGGTAACCACATAATACACATATCATACATCCTTTCCTACTATTAGTCCAAAGAAAAGGAAACTGTATGTTGTTGTTAGTGTCCTTCGCATGGCATTCCAAAAGAGAAAGAATGGTCACCCTTGCATTTGTTTTATATACATCCATTTTAACCACTTTTCAACCAAGCAATAAACATTACTTATTTTAGCTTAGGTATGTTAGACTATTGTACTACACTCATGGCAGCCTTGCACACAACTCTTTAAACTCATGCCACAACGCATACATGTACATGCACAGTTTCAAAATCTTTGTGAAGGGATTTAGTTACATGTTTATCAAATTTTGAAGTTGGCTATTCCTGTATTCCTACCCTACGTCTAATGCAGCAAGCAAACCATGTATGTTAACCATTTATACTTACTAGTCATGCACATTTCAATACACCCACAGTGGCCTTGCTTGGGTTTTGTTCATCTTTGTAGCCACTGCTCATGCATAACAAACATCATGAAATGCTTACAACATCATACACTCACAGTCTACTCCTTGTAGCATGGTTCACGCATACAACACACCACATTATACATGCCATCACATATTGCTTCCTAGGTCTCGACTTATACACATACACATGAACTATTTTTCATAGGGTGGTTTGTTTCCAAGTTTTACATGCATGCAATCACACACAAATAACTACATTTAGAGCATACTCACATGGATGTCGAAATCTTTTACCAATACAAAGGTTCCTATATGGAGCGTCGCTACTCACTTATTCGCCATGCGTGCATACACACAAAATTATACTCGTTCTTCATAAAATCATGCTTGTTCATTACGTAGAATCATGTTTTTAGTTTCTTATTCGATCCCTACAAGTATTTTACTCACTTAGTTGGTTCATTTAGGGGTCATTTAGGTCATCATATCACCTTCATATTAAGATCGTGACATTAGTTCATCATGTCATTTTTACAAACATCATACCCTTGACCCGTGACTACTTCATCTTTTGGTACAAGTTCTTGATTTTTAAGTTACGTGTTGAGCAAGTATAAATACCAACCAAATATAAGTTTAGAGAAAGGTTAGGATGGACTTACAAGAGTCTTAAGATAATTTTGAAGAAGATGCAATAAAACTAATGATCTTAACCCGATCTCAAATCAAGTAGAACTAGACCGAACCCTTCTTCTTTTATTTATAGGCAACAACTAAGAATGTTCACAGCAGAGAGATGTTTGTTTTTCTATGAGAGGTTAGCTTTGTGTGTGTGAGAGTTATTAAGAGAATATGGCTTGTATTTATAGGCATATGAGTGGGGCTTTAGGTTAAGAAGTTCTAGTTAGGACTTGGTTATGGTTTTGGTTAGTTTGTAACTAAGATTTTTCTAAGTGAACTAGCATGGGGAAATGGCATGTGTTGGGGAAGAGCTTCAACATTGGGGCTGCGTTTCATGGTAGTAAAAGAAAGAAAGAGTTTTGTACTTATGTTGACTAGTTAGAAAATAGTAGTTGTATGATCAAGTTTTATAAAAATCCATGGGAGGAGATATGTTTCCAACGGTTTGATTGAGACAGAGGGGGGACAAGATGGTACATGGTTTAATGGGTGGGTGAGAGTACAAAATTTCAAATGTTATTGTAGTGGTAGAATACAAACGTGGGATTTTTATTTGGATATTGAGGGGGGTTGGAAATTTTGCAATGTTCAACTTGTTGTAAAAATGTAAAGTTGTAAGGTTTGTTTGTAGTATTTAAGGAGTTTCAAGTATTAGTATTGTAGGGTAGTGAATTTGGTAGTTGGGGAATTTCTTAAGTATGTCGTTTAAATATACCGAGCGAAAACTATTTATTTTGTGTGGCGAACTTTTTAAATAAGATTACGTTGATGAAATTAAATGTCGACTCTTAAAATAGAAATTCCTAGTACGTAACCTAAACGAATAATAGTTATTCTAGAAATATTTGAAAATGAACGTCATTCATAAAATTCAAAATTGTACACAAATACGCGAAATCAATCGGGAATATCAACAGACACACAAGTCTAACCCGAACCATCGTGTTTTACATAAATTAAATAGATTCAAAATTCATGTTTGTGACAATTTACCTCATGCTTCACAACCATACTCTCCTTATCTACCTCCAACAAATCCTGCCATCACTTACCAGCAACATGAGGTTGCTCAACCCTATTACTCACAACATGTCAGTACTCCTTCAAGTGTGTATGTAGCTCAACCAACACTAGTTTTCTACTATGATGATGAGATCCCAGTTCCTGAGTTCACACAAGGGGATAATCCTACTGATATACTTGCACAAATGTTTGCTTACATCACTCAGGCGTTGAACAAAAGAGGTTAAAGAGGACCATCTCCAACAAAAAATCAGTTGAGGAATTCTTCTAACTCTCATCAACAAGCTACAATCCAAGATGGCAGAGTTACTATGCAACCACTTCAGGGGAGACCAATTTCATCCAATACTGGTGCACGCCCATTTTACACTACTACAAGGGGAAATAACACTGGCAAAATGAAAATGATCATCTGCTATAACTGCAAAGGGGAAGGACACATGGCTCGGGAGTGCAAGCAACCAAAGAGGAAGATGGATGACACATGGTTTCAGGAAAAGATATACTTGGTTAATGCTCAAGCACAAGGTCGAGAGCTCGATGAAGAGGAGTTAGCATTTCTAGCAGATCCAGGAGTTGCGGATACTGAAGCACTCACAGTAGCTTCTACCAACAATGCAGCATACCAATGCGATGATCTTGATGCATAAGATTCAGACTGTGATGATCTCAATACTGCCAAAGCAGCTCTCATGGCAAAACTTTCACTTTATGGAGATGACACAATCTCTGGGGTACCAAATACTGCCAATGATACTAGTATTGTACCTTATCAAGTTGAGCAAGTGTTTGAGTATCCGGAATAGACTCTGGTGGTTAGTAATTTAAACGAGGAGACAAACAATGATAACAATATCAATGCAAGTCCCAGACTTTGAGTGAAACACAACCGGGAGCAATTACGTCTAAAAATTCGTCTGCTCAACAAGATTTAGTTATGGTGTCGGCATTTATGCTTGGCCAAATGAATAATGCGTACCTTGAAACCCTCGGTGTTAATCAGACATTATCTACCGAGCTTGCTTTGTATAAGGAAAAGGTTAAAACCTTGGAATTAACTCTAGTGACCACTACCTTAACCAATCTAGAATTTGATAGGTTTAGGAAAGTCCAAATGGATAACTTGCTCGTGATAACTAGAAAGCAACGATGGTGTGAAATTCACTTGTTCCAGGATTCATGAATAGACGGCTTCAAACATGCGGATTTTATAATCCAAATGATTCACTCTTTATGTTCGAAGTCAGCTTTGGACGGTCGAATAAAGAGAACGGGTTTACCCGCGAAATCTTGTCAAGTAGATCTTTAATTAGAGCTACCTGTCACAAGTACGATATTTATTATCGTCCAACGATCTTCACCGACCGGACGTAAAATGCTACCGAGTTAGAATAAAATGTCAAAGCCATTTTATTCGTGTCTTATTATTTTGCTGCATTTGAACACAGTGGCGTTGCGGTGTACCATCTGAAGTCGTCCTTACATACTTATTCCTTCTGCATCAAATATTTCAGCAAATTCAAGAAAGTCTGACCTAAAAGTCTTCCGTTGTATCAACTCTGAAACTTTCAAGAATTCAACAAAGGATAGGTATGTGGGACATGAAGTCATGAAGAGGCGAACATCACAAGAAGACAATGACTGCACGTGAAAGGCCAAAAGAACATGTTTTAAGCCAAAGCCTGACGATATTCAACACATATTCACAAAAATGAAGAAAAGTAAAAGAAGAAAAGAGAAAGTGGACTACGAGCACGAGAACGAAGATCTAATATGCTAGATTAGGACTTTGTAAATTTGGAGTGACCTCCCTTTGGGGGAGATTGTTGGAAATACATTTTCCGTATTTAGAAAGTCTCGGTCACTCCAACAATATAGTTAAGGGCTCGTAGTATAGTTTTATTAAAGTTTATATTTATCCCGACCCATGAGCATGTTCATGGGCCGGAGGCCCAAGTCCACCAAGGGACTTGGGTATATAAACCCCTTTCCACCATGGAAAGGGGTGTTGGTTGTTTTATTTTCTCACATAATACATTCACTTTTTCTCTCATCTCTCTCACTACTTTCTCTCTCTAGAAACAACAACCCTCTTGATAAATCAAAGATTATCATACTTCTACAATAGGATTTATCATGTGTAGACTAATTCTTCAAGCTATGACTAACAAGATCTAAGGGATCAACAAGGGGTATCGGAACTTGTTGAGAGGCTTTGATCTTGAGGGTTATTCGAGAACTCTTTTACTAAAGAGATGGAGTCAGAAGTTGCAACACCTAGCACAATGAAAAAAGTTCTATAAGAGATTTTAAAGGATGTATGTTCATATTCACTCTATTTGTAAAGGTGTACAATTGGGGTCTGTGGGAAATAATTTCTCATGGGAACTCATACAAGGAATCTGATGCATCTACATTAGAAGAAAAACCAGAGGAAGTTACTACTGATGAAAAAAAACTAAAGTATAATGACATGAAAGCAAGAAGTATAGTAATGCTGGCTATGCCTAATGAATACATTCTTTCTTTCCAATAGCATGAGGATGGTAAGTCAATGTTTAATGCATTTGTTCTTAGATTTGGTGGTAATGATTCAACCAAGAAGGCCAAGAAAGCATTGCTAAAGTCTATGTTTGAAACTTTAATACTAATGATTCAAAGTATATTGATTCTATTTGAAATAGACTTCAAGGAATTGTAAGTAATCTAATCACTCAAGGAGGATGTGTTGAGAAGGAAGATATTAACAATAAATTCCTTAGGAGTATGCCTGCAAAGATGGCTACTGAAGTATCCATCTGGGAAAACAAGAAGGATATTAACACTATCAATATTGATGATTTATACAATCACTTTAAAGTGGTTGAACAAAAAATCAAAAAGAAAAATGGGTCTATCTCAAATGCCCCCAATCTGGCTTTTATTTCAAAGTTAAGCACTAGTAAGGAAGCAAAAAACAAAAAACATTATTAATAATGACAAGGAACTGGTTAATGTTAGTAACACTGGGTCAGTTGTTAATAGTCTGTGCATTCCCATTTAACTATAAGGATGTGTCAAAAATTGTTGAAAGTGATCTTCAACAATTAGATGATGATGATTTGGAAGAACTCGATATAAAAATCAACTAGCTATTCTCAGCATGAAAGCTAAGAGATTTCTTAAAAGAATAGGAAAGCAGGTCACTTTGGGTGCTGGAGATAAGATTGGGTTTGACAAGTCAAAAATTAAATGTTACAAATGCCACATAAGGGGAATTTTACAAGGGAATGCTGAGATACAAGAAGCTTTTCTCAAGAAAGAAAGATGGTAGAAAAAAGTTCAAAAGCACTGGTTGCCATAGATGGAGTTAACATTGACTGTGAATGTGCATATGCTGAAGGACTCATGGATAACATGGCTCTTATGGCTATTTCAGACTCTAAGATATTCATTAACAAAAGTTGTACAATAGAGTGTAAAGAAAAATATGCTAAACTTGAAAAATACGTAAAAGAGATCACTAGAAACTATGAGACCTCAGAAAGTTATATTGTTAGTTACAAAAGAGGTTTAAAGGTTCTAGAATAGCAAATAGTATGCTATCAAGAACAAGAAAGTTCTTTTAAGGATTCAGTTATCCTATTAAAAAGAGAAATAGTTGCTCAGGGTCGTAGTATTACTGAACTTACATCTAAACTTGAAACTAGTGTGTCTAGCAATACTAATAAAGTGGTTAAGTTTAAAAGTTTTGATAATGCCACCAAAAGTTTGGAAAAAATGCTTGACAGTCAGGTTCCTTGTTGGGTCTAACAGATATAGATCTTGTAGCCTGTCAGGACCGGTGAATGACTTCTGTAATCACAAGTCAAATCACAAAGAGACTCTATACACAATATGAATGTAGAATATAAATATAAATAAGAGAAACAGAATAACTATGAAGACTTGATCCTTTCTAAGGATTTCTAATATTAATAAAGACTAGAACTACGTTTTGTGAAATGAATATTTAACCCTTCTGCCTCAGGTTCCTTTTATACTACAAGGAAACCCTAATACAGCTTACAAGAAAACGTGTAAAACTGATATGCATATCTTCTCCTAATATAACTCATGCATATCCTAACAGAATATTAAGTAAATAACAATGTTTGACTTTGACTAGGACCAGGAGCAGGACTTGCTCCTACTACGACTAGGACCAGGAGGAACTACATACCTCCTAGTCTACCTATTACATATAACTATTACAATGGTCCTAACAATCCTCCCCTAAACTTGAATTTGACCTGTTGAGTTCAAGTTTCCTGGAAAACGTGCAAATAAAGCCCGAGGATTGTAGCAACAAAACAAACAGCAACATCAATAAGATAAGAATCAGAAAAACATCCGCACGAACTACTAAAAGCTTCTCCAAAGCTTGGAACAAATCAGCATCGTGTTGAATCTTTACAGCAACATGAGCAGATTTGATGAGCCTTTACCAAGTAGCTGCTCGCTCTTGGGCTAGCTAGTCATTCTGGTGGAATAAGCATCACCCTGGGAGACTAGAACCCAGCCCAACTCTTAGAACGTGAATCAATGGTGAGTGAGGGTACCCTGATGATTTTAGGCAAACCATCACAGCCGTCAACGGATTTGATGCGTCTTTACCAGAAGCCGTACCCCTCTGGACTCGCCAACTCTTAGCAATAAAGCATCGGTGAGTTGAACACCCTATAGCTTTAAGCAAGCTATTACAGCTGTCAACGGATTTGATAAGATCTTTACCAAGAGCCGTACCCCCTTGGATTAGCCACTGTTCAGTCCAATACTATGGCAAGTGAAAACCATCCAGTTTTAGGTAACCTGGCAACCATCAACGGATTTGATAATCGCACCAGGAGCCGTACCCTCAAGGTGAATCAACTTTTTCTTGTCGATGAGACATGGTAAGTTGAGAACCATTTGTTGTGTGGACCACGTCCAACACCAAGTGAAACCAAGGACCAGAACAATCTCAAACCAGGAACCACAAGTCAAACCATCCAAGGGATATTATGTACAAGTATAAAATCTAAACTGTGTTAAAGTATAAGCAGATATTATATAAAATGTATATATATATATTTTTTTTTTTTTTTTAAATGTTGTTTTGTTTTTTTTTTTTTCTTCTTTTTTTTTTTTTTTTTTTTTTAACTAGAAAGAATAAAAATCACCAAACACTATACACATTGGTGAAAAGAATCAAAATAAGAATAAAGTAAAAACACTTACAACCCAATCACCTTAGAGACCAGAAGCTGCCCTCTTATCCGCTAGCAGCCGTGCTTGAATACCCTCCACCAAAGACGTAGCCATACTCGACTCATTCCCTGTAGGAGCAGTAGAAATCTGCAAATGACTTGCCAGCATTGCTTCCATGGAAGAAATAGTCAAAGGATACACAACATCAGTCAACATAAACACCACAAGACCAGAACCTAACTCCAACACATGAACTCCACATCCAGCATAAAGCTTCCAGCGAACAATCTCCCATTGCATCTGATCCTTCCATACGCCCAAAGGAGTAGCGGATGGAGGAGGATCCAACATCAGTTTGAGATCAGCCCAAAGACGCATACCAGTCCAGGAAGACACCGCCATAGGATTAAACGGCATACTAGAATCCACAAGCCCAAACAAGGTCATAAGATCCATACGGTCAACCTATGATAACACACCCTGCAAACCCGTTACCAATCGCACAGTCCCATCACTCAAAGTGATCCGATGGGAGACACCACCAGGAAGTGTTGTAGACCGCTCAGCCGCATAACCCGCAATGCTTCCATTGCCCAATGGTAAGTCAGAATCGCTATCCGAAGCTGCATCAATTAAGTTCTCAGGATCACGCTTCTCAAAAGGAACTGATTTACCGCGGCGAACACGACGAGTAAGTTTCTGGCGAGTAGAACGTCGAGGCGTGGGAGCCGAAGGAGTGGATTCAACCTTCACCTGAACTTCATCAACAGCAGGAGAAGCAGTAGGAGTAGACTCAGGAACATGTCCACCCAAAGAACCACTCGGAGCTGCATCAGAAGTGGGAGTAGGTTGTGGTGCAGAAACTGGTGGTGATGAAGATGGCACATCAGATGGAGCAGCAGCAGGTATGGTGGAATCAACAAAAGTGCTTGCTGGAACAGGAGTGGTGGAAGTACCAGGTGTGGTGGGGGTAGCATGAGTAGTGGTGGTTGTCACAAAGATAGTAGCAGCAGGACCAGTAGTAGACCCAATAGGCGCAACAAAGGGTGTAGTAGAAGGACCAACAGAAACAGCACCAGAACCAGAAGAACTACCAGTGAAACCAGGAATGGGCAAGGATGAAGAAACAGTAGAAGTAGCAGGCATCGAAGCTGTCACACCACGAGGATGGTAAACAAATTTTTCCGGTATAGGTTGACTCGCACGCCTCACCATGTTCTCATAAAGTTTCTTGAGCTCATCAAAAGTCAAAGTCCGTACCCGTGCCCAAGACCAAGGAGCATTGAAATGAGCAGCAGATTGAAATTTGACATAACGTTGCATCTGCTGGCGCTGCTCAGCCTTAGAAAGAGGTCTGTTCCTACGCTGTGTCTTTAGTTCCTCAGCAAGAGTCAACTGATGCTTACGCATCATTACCATAGCCCGCGGAATGCAGTTGTGTTCATCAACATCATCACCCAACAAATCCTTAAACTGAGCATAATCCCGAGTAAGAACAGTTAACACTTGCATCCATTCGCCATCAGTCCAGTGCATAGCATCATGCTGAATTTGCGCACGCCTTCTTTCACGGAGCTCTTCCTCAGCAGCAATGTCCTCCGCAACAAGCTCAGCCTGAACCCTACGAGCAGCCTCTTCACCAAGTCTGTCTTCTTCAAGCTGGCGACGAGAGCGCTTGCGGGTTGGAGTTGGAGGATCAGTCATTGGAGCTTTGCCCTTAGTATCATGTGAGGGATCAGCATGAGAACCAGCAGCAGCATCAGAAGTACCACCCATAGAAGGGGGAACAGTACTAGAACAAGGAGCATGGGAGGACATTGGAGGACCAGGCAGATCATCATAAACTTTATCAGTAAAGGCAGCCTTTGCCAGCAACGTCAAGCCATCCTCAACATTCTCCGAAGCCTCATCCTCAGACTCAGAAAGAACCACATGCTTCTTTCGACGACGCTGTTGATTCTCCAAGACCTTAATACGATCGGCCAGAGGAAGAACAAATTCCCGTGTAAGCTTCCGATGTTGGTTCAAGTCAGCTTCCAAGCAAATCATCCTCTCATGGTACCTGTGCATAAGATCTAGCAAAGATGTCAGAGTAGTAGGCTCCTCTGCCTGCCCACCAAGAGAACTTGGATCAGGGAAAGCATCACGGGAGCCCGAAGCAACATTGGGGTCAACGTGTGGAGTACTAGCAGCAAAGGGGATATCTGTCGAGTGTGGGGCAGGACTAGGAGGTGGAGTCTCCACAAATGGAGACCTTTGTGGAGCCGAGGAAGGACCAGCCTTGGGAGGGGATGGTTGTTCAACCACCACCTCCTCAACTAGCTCCTCCTCTACCACAGGAGTGGCATTACCAGCAGGAGCCTCCTCCTCCTCCATGGGGTCATCATCTAAGACAACCAACTCAGGAGCCTCCTCCTCCTGACCGATGGGACCCTGAGCCAAACCCATCATGGCTTCAGTCAGGGGCCTCCAATCCCCACGAAACCCATTCATCATGTTATAATACACTTTCGCTGTTAGTTTAGAAGGTACATGCTCAGTCCTATCACGTGGAATGCAAACAAGCATTTCTTGAATAAACCTAGGGTACATAAGGAACTTTTTCCTAGAACCAGCAGTTGACAAATTACTAGCCATCCCCTCAAAGATATAATGCGAAAAGTTAAACACTCTGCCCTGGGCTAAACATATAAGACCAGTAGCCAAAGGAGTAGGGAACGCATCCCAACTCCCCGACTTGGGACTCAAACAATGTATTAAATAGTGAACCAGAAGCTTCCACTGAGGGGAAAACCTATTCTTTTGGAAGTTAAACTTCCCCCCATGTTCATAACCTATGGCAGCCATACCCTCTAAAACTTCCGAATTTGGAAGTGATACAACACCCCCCTCATCTTGAAAATGAAGAGAAGAGCGAATAGATTCTTCAGTGACCACATAAGCACGTCCATCTATGGTAGCATGGATTGCTCGTGGACGTCCAGCCACATTTACCAGTTCAGCAGACGCCCAAAATTGACGTACCACAGTATCATATATGGTAGGACAAACAATAAATGCATACCTTAAGTTAGAAGCTTCAATAAACTCCAAGATATCAGCAAAATGTTCACTATTAGGACCATCCCCCAGATAAACAACACGATTATGAGCAGGTTGATAAGCAAGAGCAGCCATGGATCTTGATGAATGGATTGAAGAAGGATTTAGATTGGAATGAGAGGAGTAGAAGCGGTTTGTGTGTGTGTTTTAATTGTAATGAGTGTATGTTGACCATATAAGAAGAAAATAGTAACTGTTCATTGACCCCTATTAATGGGGGGTTGCCCTTTCAAATTATGCCATAATTGCATACTAACCACTTGCCCTTTTTAACATAATAACTTACCCCCAATTGATTTGGTGAATTCAAACTTGTAAATAGCAGTATTGGAAGTGTTGACCAAAAGTCAAAGTGCACAATAGTCGGACCAGGAGCAAAACGTGATTAATAAAGGACAAAAGGAATGAACAGTAGCCAGACCAGTACCAGCACCCATATCCAAACACTCCTATACTGGTAAGGATTTGAGACCACCAGAAGGCATCCAATCATAACTAGAAGCTGACCAAATAGGACCAGAAGCCAGTCATGTAAGGCCATATCCATCAGAAGAGAGCAAAAATCCTTCATCAGAAACACCACACACCACCAGAACCAAGAAAGGATGTTGTTAAATACTACGAATACGTTAAACTAACCTAATATGTACACAAAGCCTCCCCTTAGGCTTTGCCTCCCCTCAATCCTAGACTTCAAGGATTGACCATCCCAATATGAATCACCAAGTGGTTAAACCGAGGACCATCAAAAGCTTTAGTCAACAGATCAGCAACATTGTCATCCGTATGAACTTTAAGAACCTGTATCAGCTTCTTCTCATTGGCATCGCGTATAAAGTGATGCCGAATCTCAATATGCTTCGTCCGCTGATGAAATACAGGATTCTTCACAATACAAATAGTGCTTTGATTGTCAATAAAAATTTTGGTGTTCATAAAATTGAACCCATAGTCCAACATCTGATTTTGGATCCATAAAACTTGACCACAGCAACTAGCAGCAGCCACATATTCAGCTTCGGTTGAAGAAGTAGCTACTATTGTCTGTTTCTTACATTGCCATGAAATAAGCCGACGACCCAAAAATTGACAACCACCAGTAGTTGACTTCCTATCATTATTAGCACCAGCATAATCACTATCACTGTATGCTTCAAGTACAAATGGAGATTCTCTAGGATACCATAGACCCAATTTAGGTTGAGCCTTGATATACTTGAAAATCTTCTTAACTGCATTTAAGTTCGAAACCGTTGGAGTCACCTGGTGTCTAGAACAAGCACTTACTGCAAACATAATATCAGGACGTGATGCAGTCAAGTACATGAGAGAGCCAATCATAGACCTGTACATATGAACATTTACGGATGGATCTGGCTCATTCTTAAGTTTGATTTTAGTAACTTCATAAGGAGTTGCTGCTGGACGAAGAGGATCCATGTCAAACTTTTGAAGAATCTCATGAACATACTTATCTTGACTGATGAAAATCCCATCCGATTGTTGCTTGACCTGAAGACCAAGGAAAAATGACAGTTCTCCCATGGCACTCATCTGAAATTCGCCTTTCATCAAGTGTTCAAACTCATCACACCACTCCTTCCTAGTAGAACCAAAGATAATGTCGTCCACATAAACTTGAACAAGGATAATATCCTTGGAATTCCGCCGAAGAAATAGTGTTTTATCAATAGTACCTCTTCTATAGCCATTCTTTAACAAGAAAGTGGAGAGACGCTCATACCAAGCTCTAGGAGCCTGATGTAACCCATAAAGAGCCTTGACCACTTTGTAGACTTTCCTTGGATGAAGTGGATCAACAAACCCCTTAGGTTGAGTAACATACACTTCTTCGTCAATTTTTCCATAGAGAAATGCACTCTTGACATCCATCTGGAACACCGTAAAGCCAACATACGAAGCAAAGGCCAAAAACAGACGAATGGCCTCAATCCTTGCAACAGGCGCAAAGACTTCAGTATAATCTATGCCCTCAATTTGAGTGTGCCCTTGTGCGACAAGCCTAGCTTTATTCCTGACCACAATTCCCCGTGCATCCTTCTTGTTTTTGAGAATCCATTTGGTATTGATAGCTGTCTTCCCATCCGGTAGGTCAACCAGAACCCAAACATTCTGAAACAAGAATTGCTGCATTTCCTCCTGCATAGCCTCCACCCAACTTTGATCCTCAAGAGCATGAGAAACAGACCTAGGTTCCACCTGTGAAAGAAAACAAGCAAACAAGCAGTGTTGAAAGTCCGTATGATTATTACGCTTTTGATCCTCAATATAGCCCACAAGAGCATGATGATCAGACGAGGCCTTCTGCTGCATTCTGCGTGTCTTTACTGTAGAACCAGGATCTCCAATAATTTGAGTGGTGGGATGATCTTTATGTGATTGCAAGACTGGATTGGAGGTAACCTCCACTTCTGGTGCCATGTTACCGAGATCACCAACGAAATCAGCATCATATGAAGCATTTTGGAAAATCCCGTCAACTGGTTGTTTATGAATATCATCCAGCTTGGTAGAAGACTTCTTTTCATGATTCCCCAAATCAGAAAGACTGGAGAAACGTGTATTTGAAGCAGACTCACTAGCCGGAGTACCAGTAGGTGAGTGACTAGCACTAGGATCAGAAGCTGGAGTACTAGGAGCAGCTCTGTCAGAAGGCTCAACCAAGGGAAACTCAAAACTACCTTGAGCCGCCGCTTTAGTAGCTTCTTGTTGTTGCTTTAGAAGAGTATCAAGAGCTTCTTGGGAATCCTGGACTTCCAATGGAGTTGCATCACTAGGAGGAGTAGGAGAAACCGTGGTGGAATAGGATGGAACCACAAAAATGTCATCCTCATCATCTGAATCAGAAAGACTAGAAGGAACACCAGTACTAGAGGTTGCAAACACTTGTGGTCCTGCATTATGGTTAGTTTTGAAACGAAAATATCCTAACGAATCACTAAGATAATCAAGATCAAAATACCATTCTGGACCTGATCCTTGTATGTTTGTCTTCTCCTCAAAATACCTGAGATTAATAGTTTCAACTATTCGTTTGGCTTGAAGATTGTAGACACGATATGCCCGAGAATGAGCTGAATATCCCACAATATATCCTTCATCAGCCTTGCCATCAAACTTCCCCAAATAGTCACTAGTATTCAGAATGGTGACTGGACATCCAAACGGCTTCAAATGAGCAATATTGGGAACTTTGCCCGTGAGCAGCTCATAAGGTGTTTTCTTGTGTGGATTGGTAATAGACACCCTATTCAAAACATAACTGGCCGTATTAACAGCTTCTGTCCAGAACATGGTCGGAAGCTTGGAATCGGCAAGCATAGTCCTTGCTGCTTCTATTAGTGTCCGGTTCTTTCTTTCTGCCACACCATTCTGTTGAGGAGTCCGAGCAGCACTGTAATCTCTTTTGATGCCCTTGGTATTGCAAAGTGTGATGAGGTCTCTATTTTTAAACTCGGTTCCATTGTCGCATCGAATACCTTTAACTTTCTTGGACAACTGATTCTCTATTAATGTAAGAAAATCTCGAAGAATTGAGTAGGTCTCACTTTTGGTAGCCATGAAGAACACCCACGCAAACCTGCTATAACCATCAGTCACTACCAAACAGAATTGCTTGTGGTCTATGCTTCTGATGGAAGTAGGACCAAATAAGTCCATATGTAGAAGCTGCAATGGTTCAGTAATGAGACTTAAAGCAGTAATGGCCTTGAAGGATGCTTTATGTTGTTTGCCTTTGCTGCAGGCAACACAATTTATGTCATTTCTAAACGTCTTGGGAGGTAAACCAGAGACCAGATTCAAATTGGCAAGCTTGTGAATGGTCTTGAAGTTCACATGTCCCATCCTTCGGTGCCATTTTGTGGCTTCATCTTCCGAGGCTTTTGCAACCAGACATGCTAGTTGACCAGTAGGATTGACTTCATTCAACTTGATGCTATAGAGATTGTGTCTTCTAGGGATTCTGAGTAAAACTTGTGAGTCATCCGGAAGCTTAAAATCTTTGGAGAGTACAAGTGCATCAGTATCGGTGAAGAGAACAAACTGCTTCTTGTCACAGATCTGAGAGACCGATATCAAGTTGAAGTGCTGAAGTGCTTCCACATAGTAGACCTGCTCAAAATTGAGATTTGGAGTCTTTATCGTTCCCTTGCCAGTGATTCTGCCTTCACCTCCACCAAAGTAGACCTTGCCCCCATAAAATGGTACAAAGTTAGAGAGAAGGCCTTTATTGCCAGTCATGCTCCTGGAGCAGCCACTATCAACAATGCCTAGACTAGGATCCTGGTATGGAGTAACCTACAACAACAATATAATCACAATGCACAAGTTAGTGTCTTAAGGGGACCCAAACCTTTTCAGGTTTGAGCCTGCCTTGTGGATCATTAGTAGAATGCCAAGAAGATTGATGAGATCCACTATTGTTCCTTGGTTGCCTATTCATCATAAGGGTATTAGTATTTGACCAGGAACAACCTGCTGAGGGCTTAACAGCAGTTCCCAAATCTCCCAAACCAAAATACGTGTGGTCAAAATGATGCGCATAGTTTGGATTATAATTTGGAAAATAATTACTAGTTGTCTGGTATCCATTTTCTCTCCAATAATCAGACATGTAAGGAGAGGATACTCTAGAAGTATGAAACATTGGAGCACAAGGATTAAGTCTTCTAGTAGTATATGGAGCAGCTCCTGGTGATCCAGGAGCAAGAAAAGCATAATTAACAGATGCATGTGTGTCATAATAATCACAATCTTTAATTAAATGAAAGGGACTGCCACAAACAAAACATGTTTTGAAAGACCTTTTATTAGAATGAGACTGTTTCATACTGCCTACTTTATTACACACAGTTCTAGAAAAAACATTCTTCCTAGGACTCAATAAACACGGACCAGACACACTTGACTTGACAGCGACTTTTTCTTCACACTTCCTAGCACTAGTAGCAGCATGTTCATCCGACTTGGAACTCGTAGGTCTTGACTCTTCACTTGAACCATTAGATGCAGAGTCGCCGGCTTTGTCACTGAAAGTACATGAGACAAAGTCGTTAGAATTAGTAGAACTTGTTGGGGACTCAAGCATCTGTGATCCATCCGAGTCATCATTCCATGAGGTAGGCATGAAAGTTCCAGTAAGAGGAGGAGGAACAGCATGCATTTCTGCTGCTGGTTTAAACCTATTGTAGCTAGGTTTTCCCTCATCCTCTTTGTCGGCATCAAAGACGCTTGAGAAAGATAAATCAAATACATCTTCAGAATCAATATATTTTTCAAATCCTAAGCCTCTTTTAGTTCTGCCAGACATGCTACTATCAATTAATTTTGAAAGATTTTTAGGTGCCTTTTGCCATTTGTCAAATCTTAACATTGTAGCATCTAATTTAGCTTGCATCTCCTCTTTTTCTTTGATACTAGCATCTCTTTCAGTTTCTGTATATTTAAGCATATTTGTAGTGTTTTCTAAATCAATGCTTAGTATCCTGATTTTATCCTCATATGCACGTTGTATATCTTGTAACCACTTCTTTTGTTGTTCCAATGTGTTTAATGAAGCTTTATAGGCTTGTACCTCTAAGTAATACTTATCATTTTGTTCATTTACTTCATTAAATTGGGACAACAGTTCTGTGTATTTATCATGACAACCAAGGGGACAACGTTGTACCTGAGGTGAGATGCCCATAAGAGCAAACTCTTCTGCTTCTTCTGCATCAGAGAGGTTCCCAGCAATCATTGCGAACACATCAGTCGTTGATTCCGCTGATTCCAGAGTAGAAGCCTGATGATCATTCCAGTTGACCATGGAGTCAACAGATACCAATGCTCTCTTGTCATCTTTAACCTCCTGAATTTTGAAAGCGGAGTACCTGCTCTTCTCCTGATCATTCTTGCTAGGGCACTCTCGAGCAAAGTGACCCTGTTGCTGACAGTTATAGCACCGAACCTTGCTTCTATCGAATCTCGCTGGCTCCCGAGGGTTGTAATTAAACTTCCTTACTGCTTTCTTCTCAAACTTGTGAACCCTCAGAGTAAGCATGGCCATCTGCCATTTAAGATCTATCTCATCCAGATCCAGTTTATCGATTTGTTTGAAGTCATCAAACGCAAGTTGTTGTTCAGCAGTAACATCAGCAACAAAAGAATGAAGAATAGCTTCTACCATACTACCAGACTTGGCAGGGGGATCAGAAGCAGAAGACATGGGACTAGATGCATATGACATGGGACTCGTATGCTGAATAGTATGCTGGATAGTATGCTGGGGAGACACATTATTGCTCTGGCTACTTGCATATGCCATGGGACTAGACGCCATAGAGCTCACAAAGGCTGAATTAGCAGGAGTGGGAAAAGAGTCACTCGGATATCCTCTCACATGAGGTTCGAATGTTCTGAGCCTATGAAACAAATCATCAAAACTGAGATAATCAAGCCCACCTTTGGCTTTAAGAGAGATTACCACCTGGTTCCAAGAGTAGGGTAAGGCTTTAAGAAACCTTGCATTAACATCACCATCCTCAGGCTTGGACCGAAGTTGATTCAATTGGCTCAATATTTTCTGGAACCTATCATACCCTTGATTCAGGCCTTCAGTTTCTGAGATTTTGAACTCTGTGAATTCATCTCTCAGCATGGACCTTCGCATTTTCTTTGACTCCTCATTTCCGCCAAACCTTGCTTTTATGCCGTTCCAGATTTCTCTGGCATCATCCAAATGGTAGAAGTCACCCATGTGATCTTCAGGAAGAGATTGAAGCAAAATTGTTTTTGCTTTTACCTCCTTCTGAATAGCGATAATTTCCTCATGAGATTTAGGGTCAAGAAGAGTAATATTACCGTTCTTGTCTCGTCCAGTAAGCTTTCTGCTGTTTCCATTTAGAATGATCTTCCAAAGATCTTGATCAGTGTTGGTGATCCACCATTCCATCTTCATTGCCCAGTTGTCATATTCACCTTTCTTCAGAAGAGGGAATTTTCCATTCGTGTTGGAAACCGTAGCCAGGATCTGCTGAGGTTGCACAATTTTAGGAGTGCCTTCTTCTCCTGTTTGAGTAGAAGTTGAGGCAGACATGATAAACAGATTGTTAAAAATAAGAGAACTTGATTCTTGTTGTATAGAGACCCTCCCAGGCTCTGATACCACTTGTTGGGTCTAACAGATATAGATCTTGTAGCCTGTCAGGACCGGTGAATGACTTCTGTAATCACAAGTCAAATCACAAAGAGACTCTATACACAATATGAATGTAGAATATAAATATAAATAAGAGAAACAGAATAACTATGAAGACTTGATCCTTTCTAAGGATTTCTAATATTAATAAAGACTAGAACTACGTTTTGTGAAATGAATATTTAACCCTTCTGCCTCAGGTTCCTTTTATACTACAAGGAAACCCTAATACAGCTTACAAGAAAACGTGTAAAACTGATATGCATATCTTCTCCTAATATAACTCATGCATATCCTAACAGAATATTAAGTAAATAACAATGTTTGACTTTGACTAGGACCAGGAGCAGGACTTTCTCCTACTACGACTAGGACCAGGAGGAACTACATACCTCCTAGTCTACCTATTACATATAACTATTACAATGGTCCTAACATTCCTGATAAATGCAAATAGGGAATAGGGTACAATGGTGACTATCATGCTGTTGAACCCCCCCCCCCCCCCTTGTGTATTTTCCTTCTATGCCAGATATGTCATATATTGGTTTACCTGAATTTCAGAAGAAGGATGAATCTGAGTTTGTTCCTATCAAGTTTAAAAAGGAAGGTAATTCTACTCCTTTGATCAAACTTGTGTTGAAGCTCTCTCTATCACACACATCCCTGATGTTCTTGTAGATATTCAGTTTGAGAATGTAGCTCCTAAACTAATTAGTTCAGACAGCACCAACTCTCAGACCACAACTAAGTTAGATGAAAAAGGTATGTTTGAAAAGGCTGGTATATTAAATCCTAGTGCTTCTAAATACCAACCTGTTAAGAAAAATGTTAGATATGCTGAGATGTACAGGAATAACAGGTATAAGAGAAACCAAACTGGAAATGTCAAATCTTGTTATAAATGTTGGGGTACTGATCATCTAAAGTCCTACTGTAAAGAAAATCAGACTCACTATAGAAATAAATTTAGTAGAGGAAATAATTTGCATTCCAGGAATACTAGTCAGAGTCCTAGGTTAAACATGGTATAAAGACCAATATCATTTAGAAATGGGACTCAAGCAATTAATAATACTGGACAATTTAATTTTGGTAGACCAACTCAGGTTAATAGTGGTAGAACTGTCTATCCAAAACCATACTTTACCAAGTACAATTCTGGGCCAGAATAGATAAACGGCTCTGCTAAGTCAACACCTCACTTTGGACACACAAGACTAGTTCCTTTCCTTTTGTGTCTCATGTAAGGACTAGAATCATGACAAACTCCAGACCTTATTTTGGTAATGTTGTACCAAGTCCATATGTAGCTACGCCACAAGAAAGAAGTTTTTCCCAAAGAAGGACATGCTTAAATTATCAACAATCCTACTCCACAGTTAGAATACTTACTCCAATAGCTGGGACACTTTATCAAATGATAAAGTGGAAATTAAAAGGAAAAGTAATAGTTTTAGCTACAAGAGGGTACCAATTAATAAGGAATGGAAGCTAGTTTATAGTCATGACAGAGAAGTGATGATACATCAAGCTGTGAAAGTTTTAGGATACCAGAAGAAGCATTTTTCTTGGGATTTTATTAATGGTAGGGTTACATACAGATCCAAGCACATGAACGTGGCAGTATCTTTCAAAGATGTTGTTAATTCTCCTTGGATATCTGGGAGGTATTATAGTATCTTCTCTGTTGTAAAAAGTTTTTCTAAATTTTTTAATGTTGTTTGTGTTTTTCTTAATTCTGGTAGTCAAAATTCTTAATTCTGTTAGTCATGGTTTTCAAATATAAAAAAGGAAGGAAAATATTTTGGGCACATATTTTCTTGGTTTTAGACTAACTTTTGTACGATGAGCAATGGAGCATGAAGAAATTTTGATATTGTATAATTCTGAGCTATTGAGTAGCTTTTTACTCATTTGGTTCTCACCAAATGACTCACTCTTTGATGTCTCATTTATGAGATGTCATAGACAACAACTCAATGCTAGCAATCTTGTCAAGAAGACTTCTTTGCAAGTTTATCTAATCACAGGCAATATCTTTGTACTGATAATGGTTGTCACAAACTAGAGGTTTAAAGAGAAGTACATGTGCAAAGTGTTTAGTAGATTTATTATTGAGCACATAAGGAAGAGTTTAGGTTAATGGAAGTCTCTGATCAAAGAATCATACATGACTCATTGTCTATCTCGTGTGTTCGAATGTGTTGTGAGTACTTTGATGATTTGCTTAGATTCTGAAGTTGTTTCATCTATCTTTATGTGTGAAAATATGTTATTGTGTGAGCATTCTTCTTAAAAAACAAAAAAAGGAAACTTGTTGTATATTTTTATGTAAATATTTATGTACATGGTTCTGCAATTTAGAGTTTGGAGATGTGGAACTTTTTGGTTAGTACTTGTTTGAGAATTTATGTTTGTAGCATTATTCTTAATGCTGTTAGTATAAATTAATTCTTGTGGGTGTCCGTTAGTTCTGTTTTTGGAATGAGTTTTTACATATTACCGTTATGTAATTACTCCAATTCTCTGTTTTAGGCAACTTGTTACAAACGACTCAATCAAATCTCTCTAATTTGGTTATAAAATCTCAATTCCTCTCACCGGAGACTTCACATCTAGCTTTGTATCTTTAGGTCACATATTTTCACTCATCCATATTCATACACCTAAAATAGTGAAACATTCATTTTGTGACACTCACAGCCAAGTTTCTTGTCTCACTGAGCACCATGATTATCCAGAATTTTATGAGATCATCAACTTCATATAACATTTTCACATTCATCATGCCCTCACCGTTAACCCTACTTTACATAAAACAAATTTTCATTTCTTTTGGGAAACAGCTGTAGCAGTAGAAACAGATGATAGACTTCAAATCATCAAAGCAAAAGTAAATGGAAGAGAATTATTCCTAACGATTGCATTAGTAAGAGAACATTTGCAGTTAGGAGATGCTGATGAGGTTGTCACTTTGCTTAATACTGATATTCTAGATGCAGTTAATTCTATTGCGTATAGGAGTGATGTGACTTTCACCTTTTTTAAGGCTGCTTTCTCTCCTTAATGGATGTATCTAGCTCATATTCTAATCCATTGTATGAGTTCAAAAGTGCTTCTTGGGATCAGTTTGAAAGCAACATAGCTACTGCCATGGTTTGTCTTTCCACCAACAGGTTCTACAACATCCGTAATCTAACTTTTACTAATATTATTAAGAATATTAACACACTACAACAAAATAAGCCTAATGCAACATTTTCTAAGCAACACTTTTAAATGTGTTGCATTCTTCACAAACTTAATAAAAAGAGCAACATTTATAGAATAAGTGTTGCATATTATTATAAAAAGCAACACTTTTATTGAAGTGTTACAACTTTAAATATATAATGCAACACATTAAGAAAGTGCCGCAACAACTAATGCATAAAATTTTCGAGTGTTGTACAAAAATTTCATGAAAATTTTATGTCCCGCTTACTTTTTTAGCTTCCCGCCCATACCCAAAATTAAAACCCTAAAACAGTTTAACATTTATCTATATACCGCCTCCTTTTTTTTTACTCTAGCAGATCCACACATCCATTTCCTCTTATATTAAATCTTATATCCAGAATCCATATCTTCATGGTCTAAAATTAGGGATCAATTTCAAAAAATAAGCAACAACCTGTTTAGAAAATTGGGGCTCCCATTTTCACACACACCCGTTAATCTCGTCCGCCTTGGTGGTTCATTCCTCATACGGCTGATTTCAAAGAACTCAATTCATAATAAAGGTACAATTGATAAATATATAATTCTATATATCTATACATGAGACTCATTATTATATATCACTTGATGTTTATATGTCATAGTTCATGTAAATGGATAAATTGTTGTGGATACGATCAGATCTGTGAATGTCATTATATTATTCATTTATTAGGTTAGACTTGAAGGTCTTTATTTATAAATTTGGTGTTACTAGGCGCGTGGGAAAGTAGATACAATAATCGTCCGTAATTAGAATTTTCAACTAGTCAATTTCTCAGATTAAGTTTGTTTGTTTTATATAAGCGTTTGCTAAACACTAAAAAAAGCTTGTTGCCGAACATAGCCTAAAATACAACGCCGCTCCAAACTATATAGAGTAATTAAATTTGGGTAAAGCCGAGTGTAAATTATTGTATGTATAGTAAGCACTGGTTCTTAAAACACTGGTTATTTTATTGAACAGTTAGTTAAAACTTTAATTTGTTTGTATGTCAAATAACCTACAAATAGATCAATAATGTAATTTTTCTCTATTTCCTTTTTTCCCTTTAACCTCTTATCAATAGTTAGTGTTCTTTAGTTCTTTTTCCACTTAGATAGAAGTATCAGGCTACAATATTAAATCAATGTTTGTAAGAACTGTTCCAAGAGCTTCTTATGAAAATGAATTTGATCGTTGTTTTTTCTCTTCTCTGTGAACTAAGATTTTTCTGGACTATTCATTTGACAATTCTTCCAGTTTCATCTATTCCTCTCTTCAAGGCATCCTTCTACTTAAGGGGCAAAGAGAAGCGCTTTTGCTACTGAGAAAGCGAAAGGTCAGCGCGAAGGTTCAAGACTTAGCCGAACGTTAGCGAAGCTAGATTCTCATAGCGAGGCGTTTCGAGTTAGCGAAGCGCTGTAGTAGGGCCGAAGCCTTACTAAGAAGGGCTATAATGGTCTCTGACCAGGACCAGGAACCAATTCGAATTTTGATCTTGACATGTCGGTGGTTTTTAACCGTAGACATTTTGCCAGGAAGTTGGTGGGCTCATCATGAATTAGGTCGGGGTGGCTGGTGGTTTCGGGATCCCAGGCACAACGACGCATATATCAGGGGCGCGCTCTACCCACTGAGCTAATAGCCCGTCGTGCGGGCCCCCCACTGGGGGCCCACTATGCCAAAAGCGAGAGAAACCCCATCCCTCTCTTTCCTTTTTTCGCCCCCATGTCGCCACACAAGGGGCATGGGGACGTAAAAAGGGGGATCCTATCAACTTGTTCCGACCTGAGATAATAAGCTCATGAGCTTGGTCTTACTTCACTGTCGAGAAACAACAACTCAGGTGGACAAGAGGCGAACCACTCAGCTGATGAGTCAGCTATACTTTTTAAAAAATAGCCTAATGAGGAGACGATCGTAACCTCTGAGCTCAAAGATGGAAAGCATATTCTTTTTTTCAGGTTTTGCATAGCTTCCCAAGCGCCCGGCTTTCTTTTTGGGTTCCGAAAGGCAGAGTAGCTTTTCAGCATCGAGTAGGGTATGGGATAGAGTTCGAGTGAGGTATCAACCATAGATTGCGGAACTTTCGAGATGCTTCCTTGATCGTGATGGAGGACATAGCTTACGATCATCGGCTTTGATCATTCCACTAGGCATTTGATTAGGACATTGCACAATGATCCGAACACTTTGTCGCATCTCTTCGATACGAATACAGTAACGATCATAGCGATCTCCTCTGGTACCTACTGGTACGTCAGGATCCGATTGGTCATGAACATCGTAAGGTGCTGCTCTTCGCGAATCCCAGCATACCCCTGGTTGGGATTGGTAGGCCCACCACTTCACTTTCACTTAGGCCCGGACCAAGTCAGTGGGGGGACCCTGTCGGGCTCCTTCCCCCCCAAAAAACCATCTCTCGCAACGCAAGCAGCATTGTTCGCCACCACCCGAGAAGCAAAAGATTATAGAGTCCAGGCTGAAAATACATGCATAGATAGTGGTCTAATGACAAGGCCGACGACGAAAGCTCGGGACGGAGCCGTATGATGCGGAAGTCTCACGTACGGTTCCCTGAGAAGGGAGTGGCTACCTACTGGAGCTTCGACCAATCACCACCGGTCAATTCCGCTTATTCCCCCTAAGCAATAAAATATGTTTACATGAGGAGGAACATATTTACTAGTTATATCATCCGCAATCGCCTGAATCTCGAGACGTTCTTCAAACCAATCATAGACTTTATTGAGATAGGTGTGATCCCCCCTCCGAGAACTGTATCCCCCCCTATTCCGTATAGATGTTGGTTTTTGATGTAGTTGCTTGTACTTCTCTTTTTTTGTCGAGATCAACTTTTTCGTTTGAGGACCCCGTTAGACTTACCAGCCCTTGACATAAGTAAATCATTAGTGATAGGGTTGGGACGATAGACCTAGTGCTTCCCTACGTTGGACGTATATTTCGCGGTTAAACCTTATTCTATTGTTGACCAATCATGGCCTTATTTTGAGTCTTTCTTTCAGATTGACAAAACTCTTGCAACTCGGTTTTCTTCGCTTGCTCTGCAGTACGAGCCTCATACAAAGCCGCGCCCCTTTAATATGATGAAGAGGGGCAGCCCTCTTTGATTTTCCGCACCAATCCTTATTTACTACTACATCTTTTTTGGGGTGTATAGCTCAGTTGGTAGAGCATTGGGCTTTTAACCTAATGGTCGCAGGTTCAAGTCCTGCTATACCCAAACCTAACTTGCACTATACTATGAGTAAGGAGGTTATTGAACAGGCTACTCTTCGTGCTTCTCACTCCTGTAGAGAGCAGGAAGATTGATAGCTATTGAGTTACCGGTTATTTCCACTATCAAAGTTCTCCCTAGCATTCCACTACTATTATAGCATGACTCAGACTGGTCAACGGCTGTGCTACTCCACAGAATCAGACTAGCCCCTAGCATTCAACCCTAGCATTTATGATAGCATGCCATCAATAATTATATAGAAGAGATATGAATTAGCTATCACTTCTTTGGGACCGAGTAAGCCCACCGGGGAGCTAGTAATCCCACCATTGTGCAAGCTAATAAGGTTATTTATTGGTCAAATTTGGACGTAGGACACATTTATCAAACTTGAAAATGTGTGTCTTATCTTGCTACGAGACGTGGTCATCTAAAATATAACATTTTTTAGATTGTCTTTGCATCTGTGAGTCCTCCGATGGCTGCTTTTATCGACAAGCTTATATTGAAACTTGGATAGGTAGAGTTATTACATGCATACTATAAACAATAAAAATTTATACACAATGGTTGTGTAGTTGTGTGCCATATGTGTATTATGTTTACGGGAAATGTGATAATTGAACTATTACTCTAACCTGCTCATATGTAGGGTATTTCGGATTGTTTATTTAACTATAATCAGATAGGGATTTTTAGTGTTTAATACAACCACTTATTTTCTTATAACGAGCTAATCCGCCCTTACTTCAAAGATGTTCAAGTGACACTTTTTTTCAAAAATAAATTCCTTGGATATAAGGATTTTGGTAGTTTGACTGCACCGCTTAATCTTGCAAACTCTAGTGTTATGTTGGTATTATTATTTTTAAACCCGTTTTCTCGTAGTATATGCAACTTTAAACAACATTACGTTAATTGTCGTTTTTTTCAACTTGTGGTGCAGATTTTTGAAACGACGTGAAGCCACTACCTGAACTGACCCATTAATAGGTATACGTTTTGAGATTCCTTGAAAATTCTATTTTTATGTTACATGGTATTGTGGTGATGCTTCTTTTTTGTAGACGTTGCCTTTGCATCCAAATATAAAATCATAAATTTGACTAAATAAATTGGTTTCTTTGTAGTTTATGTGTAGGTGGTTCAAAGAGCGTTTGTGCATCTACAGAAGCAAGTAGGAGAGACCCAAGGATATTCCATAGTGATATTTTTGCTGATGTAGTTATAATCGAATGTAAGTTTACATATCAGTTCTCTCTTTGAAGTCATTGTGCACAAAGTTTGGACGTTCCTTATAACAAATACAGTGTTCTTTCCTCCATTGATATTGAATCCATAAATACGGGTTTTTTAGAAAGCTCAACATCAGTTATATGATGAAAATTGTTTAGCAGGTTGGCAGGCTTATTTTAGTTTCTTTTAGGAACACTTTAGCAGGATACACCAACCAACAAGAAACAAACTCCTAACTGGACGAGCCTTTTAAAAAAAATATACTATATAAGATGTTTTTAATCTGCATTATAGATGTTTTTTATGATCAATACTATTGACTTTTTTTCATGCTTATATTTTGACTATATATTAACAGACAATCATATGCAGAACATGGCTGAAGATGCCGCTATGGCATACGACAAAGCTATATATGTGCCTTCATACTTTAAGGAATATATCAATATTCAATGACATTTACAGAAAACAAGCCATTTGCGAGCTTTAAAACAAGCCACTAGCAGAACATATTATGCTTTAGGAAGAAAGACGATTATTATATAAACATGGGGCTGGAAAGAAGACCAAAGGAAGGCATCGAAAACGGATTTGGAACAGTCAAACTTACGAGCCTTATTTTCATTAACATGGTAGTATTATTTAGTCATTCAAAATGTGTATGCATACAAACGCTTATGTAACTAAAATTTTTTATGTTTTCGATCCCTAGTTTCGCTGGCAAACAACCAATAGCGGAGCGTTGGTCTAAATCCTCGTTAACTAGTATTACTTGTAGTTACTTTGACATTGTACAAATTTATTAATGAGTTTTATCTAGTTTATTTGAATCATTATGGCATCTGAATTGAAAATCTTAGATACTTGGAGCTCTTGTACCGTATCGCATTTTAATAAATGGAACAAAAAATATACCAATAGATAAAAGTGTTGCAATAGATATTGGAGAGTGTTGCATTTTTATATCACAAAACAACTAAAAGTGCTACGTTTGATAAATAAAAGTGTTGTCGTAAGTTGGTGTTTATATATATAAGTGTTGCAATTAACATAAAAATGTTGCTGTAGAGTAAAAAAAATGTTGTCTTTGAGTATATGAAGTGTTGCAATTCAAGTGTTACATTTAAGAAATTAAGGTAACATTTTCCAAAAGTGTTGCACTTACATTTCAAAGTGTTGCTTTAGACCTAAGGCGACGTTGGCTAACGCAGCACTTTAGAAAGTGTTGCATTAACCATAATGTAACACTTTTAGAGCGTAATACAACACTTTATGAGTGTTGCCTTAGGTCCACTTTTTAGTAGTGACAGTAGGCACAAGTTTCTTATGTACCCAAGGTTTTTAGGTCATTCTTTGGGAACTCATAAGGGGGAATATAAGACCCCTGTCCTAACACACAGGGTTTTTGTGTGACAATCCTCAAATTTCACATATGTGTTATGTGTTATGATTGTCTGAATATGAAAATTCACTGGAAATTTTTGCTTCTGTGCCTTATTTGGTAAGATGAATGGGTTATCACAACCTTAATTTCCATTTCAACATATTCCTATATGTTGTAAACACAATGTATATATTAAGTCTATGTTTTAAAAGTAATCTAATAAGTATAATATGAATAAGAACATCTCAAATATAACTATGATGCCCTAAATTACCTTAGAAACACTAAAACCCCTATAAATGAATTGTAAACTCAAGAATTGTGAAGTAATGACGTATAGTCCCCAACCGGGTCTTAAACCCGGCCCACGGGTACCACCCGTATCTATGATAACCCGAAACCGAGGTCATTGCTTAATCTTATTTTACGATTATTTTTGAAATTTTTGATGAGTTTGAATGATAATTATTTTGGAGGTTTAAGTTTAAACCGATGTTGGAAGACTTATATTTTAGATTTTATAAGTATAAGGAGTATTAGCAAGCGTGATGTCGATGGATGCCAAATATTTTACGTTTTATTGTCAGTTGTTCGATGTTTGTCATTTTTTATGTTTTCTTTTAAAAAACGTGATAAGTCGAGTCGGGAGTCGATATTATTATATTTGAGGTACGTTTTAAATTTTTAAAAGTATCTTTACGAAACCCGAGCCCCGTAAGTATTTTCAGAATTGACTAATAGTAATTTCCCGCTCTTTAGCTAACTATTTTCATTTTGAGCCATAACTATTGCAAATTTACAACAAAGGTCCCTCAACCACTATATATAAACTTCATTTTTTCTCACAACACACACACAATCCACCAACTCAAAAATTTTTTCTCTCTCTTCTTTTTTCTTAGCTAGCCGTGACCCCCATTTCACCCAAAATCCACCTTCAATCAATTTTTACTCAAATTCAAAGACGATCTAAGCTAAACTAACACAAATCCTATCTCTATAATTGTAAGGAGATCATTTTGGTACTAAATTTGGGTACATGCAAGAAGTTTTATTTTTTTAGGTTTAGTAGGTGAGAATTATGATCATATATGTTGATTTTATGATGATCAAAAGGTGTTCTTGCTAAAGTTTTGTTAAAAACTTGATTTTGATTTGAAGGTTTTGATTTTGATGATGATTCAAGTGTTATAGTTGATATATGTTAGTGTTAGGGTTATGGGATGATCATAACTATGGTTGGTTTGAGCTAAAAACATGATTTTATACAAGTTTTAGAAAGGTAATTTACATCAGTAGGTAAACTGTATTTTTGGGTATTTTATGTTGTTATAATGGTTTAACTAATTGCTTAGGGTTATAGAGCATTCGATTATCTTCGATTTGATATAAGGTAGAGCTTCTAACTCCAAACGAGCACGAAGTTATGATGTTTTGATTATTCGTGTACCGGGAGACGAGTATCGGCACTACATATAGTTGTTGTCGATATTTGGATCGAATCTCGGGGACTATAAATTGAAGTTTTGAAATGATTCACATACTTATAGTGAAGTGTAAACCCTAGAGGGTGAGTTTATTTTAAAACCCAAGTGTCGGTTTTGTAATGGAGTCGTTTAAAGAAGTTAAAACGGTTGTATGAATTATTAAAGTAAAACTGTCCGGATTTTGTAGTTTGAAGATGAGTCGGGTAAAGGACTTTAAAAGTAATTTCATTTGATAAACTTGTTGGAGGACTTTCTATATATAGTAATTTAGTTCCTCGAGTCGTTTCATAAACGTTTGATGAGTCAAAAAGGGGTAAATAAGCTAGTACATGTAGTATGTGCCGGCGGATTTTGTCAAAGGTGTAGAATGGTAAACTAAATGTGTAGAAGAGTGTAATTAGGTTATTTGTATCGTTTTCTCTCGAGTTTATCGTGATTTTATGAGTTTGAGTTTGATATTGTTATGTATGATTTATTTTCTAGTCATTATTAATGAACGTGCCTTATTTGATAGGTAGCGGTTCTCGTGTTTGAAAGGCATCCTCTATCATCGACGATCATCTCGCTAGATCTCTTATACTAAGGCGAGTCTGTAGCCTCGCTCTTTATGCTAGCTACTAAATGTTTTAATACCCGCGAGGGGATACATGCTATTTGAAAATAAATGAACACAAGTCATGTGTAATTATTGGACCCGAATGTTGCCTAAGTTGTTTACATTGTATTGAGTACCTTGTTGCTAAAGACCCTAAGTTCATGAGCCGTTAACTATATTCTAACTTGATGTTATGAGTCAGGAATAGCCGCTTATTCTAATGATAGTACTAATGGGTTGACCACCCTATTTGAGACCAGGGCATTACGCTGAGTAACCTCTGGGAAGGATAATTTACGAGAATAAGAATGTGGTATTCTAGCAACTGATACCCTAGAGGGGCAATGGTTTTATTCTAGTCATGCTGGCATTTGGCGTGGGTGACTATCTGGTTAAGGGGTCGGTGTCATGAGCTCAAATACAATGTTCAGCCTTGAAATAGATTGTGTGTACGACAATTCTATAAATGATTATGATTGATTTTCTTCTTGTGTTCAAATGTGATTTGATAAACCTATGGACTCGCTCAACATTACTGTTGACCGTTTTAGCATGTGTTTCAAGTAATAGGAAGTGATGGAAGGCGGAGCTTTGCTATGGAGGTTGTGGGTTGACTTTTGGAAGAATGTTAGTCTAAAAACTATTTCTATCCTTTTACTGTTGAACAATTCGTTAAATGTTTGTGTACTGTACTAAACTTGTTGGTTTGCTGGTCGAGATCCATGGGGACTAAACGCTTTACGCTGGGGTCGTTTTAGTGCAATATGGGATGAAATTATGTTTTAGACTTATTATGAAAATCTTGTTTATATTTATGTGTAAACGTCTCTCTTTTGAGTCGTTCAATATACCTTGTGTGACGATGCTTGTGTCTAGCACCCAATTGTGTATTTCCGATGCGCAATATAAATTGGGGGTTTTAGAGATTGGTATCAGAGCTACAAGTTATAGAGAACTGGGTCGATTTGAAAATTGTCCTAAACTATAACTTTGATTTCGAAAGTATTTATTCTTCAAAAGCACACAACTCCTCTGCAACGCTCCGGTATGATCACTTTTAGTTTAGTTTTGTATTATAGATGTATCCCTCATAACTAAAATAAATTCCCGAGTATTTATTAAGTAAATACTATGATATTGTATTGGAATTATTGAAAGTACGCCGAGTGCTTGTTAGTATCATATTTTGTTTTTTTTGCGAGCATTGCATAAACATCATTTGCATTATGTTGCATAACATGGATTACGTATAACATTTGCATAAATATTGCATACTAATTTTTGTTTTGTTAACAATGACCTTAAGTATCCTTGAACCCTTATAATTGTAGAAAATGGCTGGTATACTGTAACACCCCCATAAAGCGGGTATAACAGTGGTGGATCGATGAGCAAATATCTTACAAAGCACATATCATAATTATATGATTTTTTAAATACAATTGATGTATACATTGAATTGGTACAATCATTTAAATTGTTGAATAACATTTGTTATGAATATCCCAGTAAAAGATACTCCCCCGTCATTTTTATGCTCCTAAATGATGCTCAATCCATGCTCAAATAATCTTGCTAAATAACCTGTGCAAAACATACTAACGGGGGTCAACATAAAGTTGGTGAATTTACAGATTTTAATCAATTAATTAGTTTGGACATACAATAATCCTAGAAGTAATAATGCACAAAGCATTCTTACAAAAATGTAAATAACATTTGTTTATTATTAGAAACTAAATCTTAACCCCATAGTCCTCAACAGATGAGGACGTAGTGTCTTACAAAAAGACACCCATTCCTGTTCCAACATGGTATACGTCTGTTGTCCCGGCCAAGGCACAGTGAGCATGACTCACCCAGACGGGGATTGTCAATCCCTAATAGATCTATTTATAACATTCGGGCGATTTACAACAGTTTAACAGTTTCAATAGTAAGCAATCATAATCCAGTTTATATAATCCAGTCATGTCCAATATATGTTTTCATATTTTCTTTCCCAAAAGGGAAAGTTTTATCAAAGTTTAAATGGGGCTGTAAACTCACCTGATACAATCGTCATAATAGTTAATAGAGAACATACGTCAATCAAGAATACATGTCAACAATCGATACATGATCATACGAGACCTAAAGATAACGAGGCGCGTCTTAGACTTGAGACAAGAAATAAATCGTACATATATGTAATAAGTATGTTTTAATAAGTTCTTGGACATTGCATAAGTTTTATGATTCTTTTAAAAATTTTAGGTGAACACTTAGTCATTTTAAGTGAAAAATCCAAGTTGACACTTTTAGCCTATCTGAAGCCCAATAGTGGTCCACTACCCAAGTATGTGACTTAAGTCCATTTTAAATTCAGTATACTACTCTAAATTGGTTATTAATCTTAGGTCCAATAATGGCCCAATAGCCATTACAAGTGTAAGTTGGGCTTTTATGGCCCAAGTCCACTTTGTATAGTTTTGGGTTCTAAAATACATCACAACCACATACACTTAATATTTCACGTTGGTCGGCTCTCGGGTCATCTAGTCATCAGTATATAAATAAGTCCAAGATCCCCGACAAGTGGATCCTACCACGTTGGTTTATATAAAAATCATCACATTTTACGTTAATGAGTTATAATCCGTTTATTATAATTTTCCCGACATGTCCCGCTAATTTGTTCATATCTCTTGAACCGAAAATCATCTAAGTGTGTTCTTTTTACCAAAACCATCATTAACTCATGTACTACACTTATTATAAGTCTAATTACCCCAAATTTATACTTTTCATAGCTAATTAACCCATTTCCTAACTTAGAAGAGTTGGCTGTTTTTGGGCAACCAAACTCGTTTTCACCATTTTGGTCGCCATTTCCAAACCGTAAGGAACTGGTAAATCATCCAATTGATTCTACTTGTTCATGATTTTATCTACAGCCTACAGTTTTACCTTTTTCAATGATTCTGAGTTTTTATATGAGAAAACAGTCCATGAAGACAGTATGTTCAGATTTGACTAGTTTTCACTATTTTGTTCACCATTTCCAAACCGTATGGAATTGGTAAATCATCCAATTGATTCTAGTTCTTCATGATTTTATCTACAACTTTTAGTTTTACATATTCGTAGGTCAGTATACAAATTTTACGAGAAAACAGTCCATCAAAACAGTATGTTCAGATCTGACTAGTTTTCACTATTTAGGTCATATCTTACTATCTAAAATTCGTCACGAGACGAGCCACCCGGGGAATTAACCACAAAACAATTATCTATCTTAATATGTAAGTTTTTAGTAACCCAAACCTACTGAGTTTGCCATGCAATCTGTTTTTGTTACGGTTCAAAAATTGTTATGAATCAATCGTTACTAGAGCTTGTTTAGCTTGATTTTTAGTGTTCAAAATCTCATATACAATGTCCCAATACTCATTAATCCATTTCGTACACACACACACACACACACATATATATATATATATATATATATATATATATATATATATATATATATATATATATATATCTTTACATTATATATAAGAGGAGGGGTATGCCACATCATATACACGTCATCACCTTTCCATAATTTTTATTTTAATTTTTAAATTTTTATTAATTTTATAACTTTTGGCTACGCATGACTTATCAAAATTCTGGTTAAAAATTTTAAAACTAGCGCTTTCAAGATTCGAACACGGGTTTATAAGCCCATACACAAACATCTTAACCAGTTGGGCAAGTTGACTATTATGATGTTTAATCCAAAACAATATACATATAGTGATAATATCTATCATTCGGGGATGTAAAATTCAAATATAGCAAATCTTCTTAATCAATAACTCAAATCAATCCTTACCATTCACGTTCCAGATCATACATAACCTAAACAAAATCACCCTAATCCCTATTCGATTTTCTTATTCAAAATCACCGATGATTTCATCTCTAATAAACTCACCTCACACACCTATACTTTTGATCGGTTTTGTTTTCATCGATTTTTTATGATTGTTGCGTAGGTTTCAAGCTGCTTATTCACGTCTGCCTCTGATCGGTTGCTTGCGATCGTTGTTTACGTGTTTGATATTTTATATTGTTTTGATTTAATTTAGATTCCCTTTGTATGTTATTGAATAGCTAATTGGGTGCCTACAATGGTGTTGCAATTGGTTTTTGTAAAATCTACGATTGGGGTTTTATTAAATTCGTAGTTTGGGGTTTGGTTTATATATTATTCAGTAGCTAACTGGAGCATCTATAATTCGTGTTGGGGTTTTATTAAATTCGTAGTTTGGGGTTTGGTTTATATATTATTCAGTAGCTAACGGAGTATCTATAATTCGTTTTTATAAAATATCGATTAGGGTTTTTTTAATTGGGTTTTTTTGGTTCACACGTTATTAAGCACGACTTATTGATTAGTTAATTGTACTGCCCTGAAAGTTGTAGTCGTCGTGGCCTACGTGTTGTGTTACCCATATCTTGGCACGGCATCACGAGTTTGTGGTTGCATCCATGGCGGGTTGGTGCTTCTTTATCTGACGCGCATCTCAACACGTGTACGCCGTACAATGATGTTGATGGTATGCCTGGAACCAGGGTATTTGGGTTGAAATTTATAACTTCCTATGGTAGGTGACAGTTAAACTCAGGTTATGGACTTATGGGTTTATAGTAACTGTTTCTTCTTATGGTTTTCGCAATTCCCCTCTTCTATTATTTTTCTTTTTCATTTTCGGTTGGGTCCGAGAGAGGAGGGTGGAATTGTTAATTAGTTTATGGGTGTTATGTGAGACACTTACTGTACCTAGGAGGGCGTGTGATTCCCCTTTATTATTAATAGTATAATTTAAGTTATAGTGTGAGGGCCTCCGTATCTTGGTAGGACGTTTATACTAACACAGCCATGGTGGCCTCCCTGACTTTGTAGCCAGAACCTGCTCTACAGTCGGGCGACAATAGTCACAGTCATCCTTTCGTGGAGTTCATATATTACTATTTGAATTGAGTTAGAGTATATGATCATGTTTAATGTTTCAGACACAAAAAAGTGTAGCAGGATCTCGATGATTAACGCCAAAGGCTTTCCTTGAACTGGAATTTGTCCTCTGTCTTGCGAATCCAGCATGTACTCGATGTAAGTTTAAGGTACGATCGTTAAAACATAAGTATGAATGATAATTCTTATATTGTTATTTAATGTTTTCTTATATTATGAAATATAGTTTCTCTTTTTTCGTCTTGCGGAGTCCCTCCGAAATATAAATCATCCTAGGTTGTGGTTCATCGTGTAAAGATAACAAAGATGGACATAAAGAGAATGGCTTGCCTCCTTTATGCAGAAAATTAATAGACGGAGTACATCATGTCAACCATCATTCATGAAAGTGAGTACTTTCATCCATATGTATACGACTATTGTCTTATTTTAGGTTCGTAAACTTTTAGCTTTGTATTGTTTAGCATTAGTGATTTAGTGAAATCGTAAATATATGACTCAACTTTCATATATCATTATTTAATATTTATAAAAAGATGTTTTGGTTGACCCTTGAAAACATGATTCATCTGAAAAGTAAAAACAACGTTCCAGTAATTAGTTCAAATCAGATTCGAAACATGTCAGTCAGTAGCGATTAAAAGGTTAACATATTGGTTAAATAGTACTCAACTTCGACTAATTTAGGTAGCTTAGATTCTGCATCTTCAAGCTTCTTACTGTGACCATACTAACAATCTGTAAAGTGAGTTACAGACACTCATCTGCGGTAAGGTTTTCAACGAGTGTGACAGGTAATATTGGGAAAGAAAAGCTGACATAAATAGAAGGACTTAAGACAAAAGTGATAATATGGGTGAAAGTAACATCCATTGTTACTGAAGCCTCAAAGTGGCAATGTATTTTTCTTTGTTGATTTATAATCATGCGTACCCTACCCTTCATAAAGCTTTTGATCTTATTAGTTGGCCATCTTTAGTGCTATTTTTGATGCAGATTTAGCTCGGAACCATTATATTGAAGATGACGCTATTACCATGGCCATGTTAGCTTTTAATATTGAAACTTGTGGAGTTGATCCTTTCTATCATCAGTTGCGTTTAACCTTTTGTTTATGGCTTTTCGCAGAATCAATTGGCGATTAATGAGCAGAAGAAGGCGGATGAAAGAATGTTAAAGTTGTCCGAGTACTAGGAGGTCTATTACAGTTGTATCTGGACACATTGGGTAGGTTTCAAAGTGATTAGCGACTGAAATGTAGTTTTTTTTCAACCATTCCTATGTAAAAGAATTTTGTGTAGCCAAATCGATGTTACCAGTTTATTTATAAGGGAAATAATGTTTTGTAAGATAATGTTTTATTTTTCTATAAAACATCTCAGAAATAATTTTGTTTCAACTTTTCTCTAAAAATGAACTATGCAATTTTTGATAATCTGATTATTGATCTTTCAATTCTCTGTGTATTCACTAATGACTATTTGTATGGTAGGTGCGGATTGATCATAGTACAAAATAAAGATATGGCGTCTTTCAATCTGATATAGTTTCTAGGATGGGTGTGGACAGCAAAACTGGAGCAGCAGGTTAAAGGAACGTGTCGATGGGTCAGAAATCACAATTTCCGCCTTCATTGTCCTTTGTTTTGCTTTAAGATGCGTACAAATTTGGAGTTTATAGAAACAATTTACCATTCAAGGGCATGTTAAATCTAGAGGTTGCGTATATAGAGTCAAAATGGGTCGGGTGTGTCGTCGTTGTTTAATGTTCTATATGGTGTTCTTTTTTCTCTTAAATGCTTAGGTGATTTGCTTTGTCATCTATTCATCATGCCAAAACAATGAAACACCAATATATCAGGATGCTTTCCAAGTTCCATGGCCAATAAGTTTTAGGGAACAGAGGCTCACCATCATAGAGTTATGGGATGTTTGCTTTGGCTCGACTATCCATAGAACTCGGTTTTATATACGATTTAAAGGAGACCCCACTGATGAAATTTACATGGAAGTTGAGCTTAGGCGCCTTAATTGGCTACAAGAACATCAGTTGAAATTGGAAATGGAACTCCAGCTCATGGTGATGAGCGCAATCTCCGTATCATCAAGGTTAGCTTTTCCCCTAATAAATTTCTTATTGTCAGTAAAATTATGTTATAGTGAACCCGGTGGATTAGCCGGGCCGAAAGGTCCGAAACCAAAAAATTTAATCTTCATTTCCAATTGAAATTAATCTTCAGTTTGGGTTGTGGATGTGTGTCTTATTTTTAACTGTCAATTGTCTGTAGATACATTCACATGAGCATGTGACAGCCTAAACAGTAGGTACGCCTGCTGTCGTTGCTTTTTCAAGGTTGTATGGTATAACGACTAGGTATCTGACTTAAAATTCCCTATGCGGCAGTATTTTTAATTGGTTAAAAAATAGAAGCACTTAAAGGTATGTTTCAGGAAATTATTACTTTATAAAAATATGGTCACTTATATGCTATACTGATAATGATGTGAGGTACATCTTTCCTACAACAAATTTAGTGAAAAATCAGTGCCTAATTTTGTGGTGAATCGTATGTTTTCTTCGTGTTACATACTCTTTTCTTATTTGTACTAAGCAAGCAGTATATTGAAATGTCTTTCATTTATTAGGAACTTATTCAGAAGCTACTCTGGCAATGATAAATTATAAGGTTATAATGTTCTTTCATTATGTGTAATGATTTGAACTTTTATATAATGAGATGAGCACCAAGTTATGATTGATTTTAAGATCCGGGTTGTAGTATGATAGAGTATAAGTACGAGGTCCATGAGTTCATTGTGTGTGATAAAGCACATCGTACAAACTAGCGAGATATAACATAAGTTGAGTGAGATCAGGGAATGACTCAGATATGCTTGGCATGTACCTGATAAAAGCCAAATCCTGCAGCATATCGATGGGGATAATGCGAAGGAAACTGAATTGGTTAGCCATAGGGAGAGCCGAGAGGTTATCTATTTGCTTTTGCATTAATTAATATACTACCAGGGATACCAATTCGGATAGTAAAGAATCTTCTTATATGCAATGATTGTCACTCGGTTGCAAAACTTCTTATATCCTCTTGTGGTAATCCTTCGTCTCACTAAAATGCTTATGAATTTGATTAAGAATTATTATTATACATCGTAATACAATCTGATTAATTAAAGACTCTCTTTTTTTTTGCAAGTATATACCACATGTTACCGTGTCCCCATATAGAATTTTCATCCTCAATGTGATTAGCGAGATTGGATAATGAATGATAGTTACATTTCAGGGACGACAACCTGTCTTGCACACCTGTTGTCGTTTCAATACGACTATTAGAAATTTAAGGTAGTTTCTTTTTCATGTTTCCAAGGTTGGTGTGTAGCTGATGATGCTTTCTGCTTCTAAACCTGCATATATTGATTTATCTATTTTAATGAAAAAGTTATTCAACCAGTGTAAACTTCACCATAGTAGAGAAATTCATCAGCACTTTCACATTACACCGAACAAACAACTTAATTATGAGACTTCGCCCGAATGTGATAAGAACCGTGCTCCACGACATCAGCATCTCCTACTCCGGAATGGATGGTATTTAAGGAAACTCGTGACATATAATCCACAAACGAGCCTTAGCTAATCCTGTTTCTACAATATATAGTTGGATACTGGCTAGAAATAGAATTCTACACTATTTTGGTGATTATTTATTGTCACGTTTATTTCTTATCATTAGATAATCAATATAGAAGCTTTTGTGGCATTGCGTGCTTTTTGTTGTGCGTCTTTTAGTTGTTTAGACGATAGTTAAATTTTGCACTGCTAATCGTGTTTACGATCTCTTAGATTCCTTTAGACTCTAGAGGTGAAATTACAGTATATCTTGCCATGTAAATAATTCCTATCTTTTTGGTTTGCTTACACGAACGTATGTAAATGGTAGTGGCTGCTCTTAAAATTTTATGAATTACTATTTCAACAAACTGCACAACAGATCTAAGCATTTTGATAAGATTTAGAAACTACTTTTTTTTATTACAGGCCGGATTAGTTGTATATACGAAGTACGTTGGGACTGAACTTGAGTTTTATGGTGCAAAACATATTTAGTAAAGGAGAGCGAATGGCATCAGAAGAGTGATGAGCTGCAAGGAGCGACAAAGACGATGTCTCACATGTACAACATGACACATGTATGTGACCCATTGTCGTTTTAGATTTTCTGCTACATCCGATATCATTTAATAAAACTGTATGAAAATTATACCAAGGCTTTGTGGACACAATAATGGAAGTTTTAGAGATATATAATGTGTATAAGACGTGTGGGAAAAAGTGAATGTGGTGAGGATGATCCTGTCGGACAGGTGGATGGAAATGAATTGCATTAGAAGGTAAATCAAGTTGGTTTAAGCCTACAAGACATAGGGAATGCCATCATAGCACAAAAATCATGTTCCACACTTTCACATGTAAAGAATTCTAAGAAACATTTCAATTTTCTTTGAAAATCACAATGCATAATTAGACACGATCTTTGAAAATTTTATCAAAAAAATAGTTAAAATCATGAATGAATTTTCCTAAAGGAAGGCATGTTAATTTTGTTGGAATATTTAATTATACTTAAGTCAATGTGGTGTTTGAAGGTGTTCCATTGGACAAAAGGGAAATTGCAGGTCATCAGGTTTCAAACTGATGTAGAAGACATCGGTCTTGATAACAAAGTTGATGACGAGGTACGTTATTCATTATTATAAAAGTATCATCATGGGCGCACTTGAAAGAATGATGAACTAAAAATGTTACATTACATTCTTGATGTAGGAGCTTGCTTATCTGACGCGCATCTCAACACGTGTACGTCCTTCGGCTCGGTTCTCCGGTTATTCGATTTGTGCGGCTGGGGTTATTCGACTTATTTTTCTTGGGTCAATTCGAAAATCGGACCGAACCGAAAACCGAATTTAAATTCGGTTCAGTTCGCGGGTTAACCCGAATTTTCCGAATTTTTTATTAAAAATATATAATTATTGAAATATTTAGCAAAAGAAATATTTCAAATATAAAATTTGTTTTTTTATATTATAATTAAATTTTTATGATCATTATATATATAAATATATAAAAAATGTATATATTTGTATAACTTTGGTTTCGGTTTGGTCTTCGGGTCCGATTACCAAACTCATATTTAACTTGAAAACCGAATTCGTAGTTCGGTTTGGTTCGCACAAATCGAATTTTATTTTCGATTCGGTTCTAATTAGGGTTCAATTCGATTCGGTTTTTGGTTTTTGTGAGTCATACCCAAACAATGAACACCCAAGGGTAAAATTGTCATTGTGCTAAAAAGTATAAGAGAGAAAACTGTAATTAATGTATTTTTCTTGATTTGTGAGTTTTTTGTCGCGGGACAATAATTTTGGGACGGAGAGAGTATTTGAGGAACATTCATCAAGGCGTCGTAAGTGTTACCCATTTTCTCCCGAAGCAAAGGTTGTCACACTGATGGCTATTTTCTCCATTTCTCGCACAAGGCGCAAGCGGGTATGATTAAGTGTTCTTTTAAAGGCCATGCATTCTAGAACAAGTTTTTTCAACTAATGGAGACACTCTGATCTTTAGCCGTCATTGGGACAAGGAGATATGGCATTTACGAAGGTTGGAACGAAACATAACTCATATCAATAATGGATTGATGGTATTTACATTACATCCAAATGTTCATTTGTTGCACGACTAACCCACCATATTATTTATGTTTACTATTTTGTACATCTTTATTCATTAGTTATGCATTAAACAAATATGTTGATACATTTAAATTTATGTTTTTTAATTTAGTTTTTTGTAAACGATATTCACTAAACTTACTCGCTGATCTTAAATATTTTATTCTTTGTAAAATTACTTTACATAAAGTGTGCATAAACTTTAACATTTTATCTAAGAAAGTTTATTTACATTATTTTGAATTTTGCATTAAGGTTTATAAAGTATACACAAGTGGTAGTACTATCAGTTATATAGTGTTATTTTGTTTTATATTATTTCCTGATACGACAATTAAAAAGTATACATAATCTCTTACCTAATGATTTTATGTGCTTTATAAAGTATACTCATTATACATTATTTTCAAAAAATGGCGTATTGTATAGTATTTGAGATTTTGACCAATTTGGTACGCAACACATATAATTTGTGCACTAAATACCCACTTTGCGTTCTATATAATAAAAAAAGTTAGCTTAAGCACCACAATTAAATTTTTAAACGCTAACATCATTGCCACCTCATTTTTGGTGTGTCGTGTAAAAACTGAAACCGAATCACAAGTTGGATTTTTTTAATGAGAAACCGTACATTTAATTGTTTAACCCGTTTAAGAGAAACTTGATGTTGTCCAACATGCAAGCATATCATATTTACTTTGTTAAAATACTTATATAATGTATTAGAAACAAAATGCAAAAAAACTGAATAGTCAAGATGTAGTAGTTGGTGGGGAAAAATTAAAAATATCATATATTTCAACCATCTTATTAAAAAACATAATTGTACAAAGTTCGTTGATTCACAAAAACTATTAAAAACATAATACGAATTCCATAATATTACTTTTAAAACAATACAAAAAACTTAGTAATATACAAAAGCGAACAATTTGAGAAACATTGGTACTATACTTAAAAAAAACTTTATATATAAACGACAATCAAAACTTAGTAATATACGAATTCTATATGAACTGCTAAATTAGTCATAACCTTTAAATTAATTGTTGATGAGCTAATCTATAACAAAAAATCCATCGTAATAAAGCAATTCGTTTGAGCCACACATATCGTCTAATCCATTATACATATCGTAAATACCTGTATAGTTGAATAGTGTACATTCGTAATTGTAAAAATAATCATAATATACAATAAACAACATTAAAAACTAGACATTTTGTATTACTCACTCATACTAAACATGCAACAATCAAATAATAATATGAGACATACACAAGAAACTAAAACACATATAATCATTCTTAGTAATTATTAAGCTAACACATATACAATTAATAAAATCCATAATCAGTGTTAATCGCTAATATATTTTTAATATCAAAGAGGATTTTATCATAAATTGGGTAAATAGTATTAACATCCATTACTAAAAAAATTACAAACAAATACAATTAATAAAATCCATAATCAGTGTTAATCCGCTAAAGATAACTATACTAAAAAAATTACAAACAAATATTTACTAAATAAAAAAAAGTTCAACGACAATCAGAAGTCATACCCGTCCATCGGACGGGTTTTGCAACTAGTATATATATATATATATATATATATATATATATATATATATATATATATATATATATATATATATATATATATATATATATATATATATATATATATATATATATATATATATATTCGGAATATATATAAGATCAAGAAAATAAAAGAAATGATAAATAAGAACGAGATGTAGATCTTACGAGGCTTATTAAAGTCTTTGTACTAGTGAGTGATGCATGCAAGCAAACATCCAAGATCTTGTCAACACTTGATGCTACCACCATGCATGGATAGATCCGGGCTAGATCTACATGTTTTACTTGATGCATGTATAGTTCCAGGGTAGATCTATACGTTTTACTTGATGCATATATAGATTCGGGCTAGATCTACATATTTTACTTGATGCATGTATAGATCCGGGGTAGATCTATATGTTTTACTTGATGCATATATAGATCCGGGCTAGATTTACATATTTTACTTGATGCATGTATAGATCCGGGGTAGATCTATACGTTTTTACTTGATGCATATATAGATCCGGGCTAGATCTACATATTTTACTTGATGCATGTATAGATCCGGGGTAGATCTATACGTTTTACTTGATGCATATATAGATCCGGGCTAGTTCTACATATTTTACTTAATGCATGTATAGATCCGGGGTAGATCTATACGTTTTACTTGATGCATATATAGATCCACCATGGAAATAAAAGAAAATCTTGAAAGTTGATGCATGTAGGAGATCTTTATACCAATGTGTAGATCTTGAGATTTCCAAGATGGGTCTAGGATTTGTTTTTTGAAGATTCAAACAAGAAAATCCAAAATTGGATGATCTTGGTGGGTTGGGGTTCACGGCTCAAAGAAGAAAAGAAAAGAGAGAGAGAATTTTTGGTGTGTGTGTGTGTGTTTTGTGTGAGAAGAATGAAGAACATGGGGGGGGGACATAGCCCTTAAATAGGGTGAGAGTGAAAGGTGACAAGTGTCACCCCTTTAGCTTTGTCCAATAAGAAGCAAGAAGGTGGAGGGACATGATGGACATGTGTCACCAACCTAGAGTTGGCCCAATGGGGAAGTGAGGTCTGTTGGTGGCTTGTCTAATGGGCCAAAAGACTTGTTGGGCTCCTTAATTCTCTTATTAGGGTTATTAAGCCCATTACTATCCAAGGCTTAATTAGTTGGGCTTATAAGGCCACAAGTGGGCCTAAAGTGTAACTTATATTACAACTTTCGTTAATACATGGTTCGGGGCACGTTGGGGATTTATGAATTTTTGATTCATCTTACGAGGATTTCGTAATTGATCCAAAAATCATTTTTCCAATAAAATGGAGTATTTATATAACGTATAAATACGAAAAACGTGCTCGTTTATTTAAACGTCAAGTATTTGTCATTTATCTTTTGTATAATGTAAGTATCGTTTTAGTAGAAATACTTCTCATTTAACCATTCTGTAGATAAATGTAATATCAAACAATTTAATCAAATTGTTTATCAAGTATTTCTCGACAATAATTTATGTAGTTAAATTATTGAATTGCCGGTACGCGGTTTGTATGACTTTTGTCAAATTTTCAAATCCGATGATTTTTGTATGGTTCAAAAAGGTTTTTTTGAAACATACTCCATTATTATTTAATGAACGAAAAATCTCGAGTTTTACACCATCCACATTCCACCTTGAGTTTCGTCCTCGAAATTTGATTACTATTACTAGGTTGAGAAATGATCTAGGATCGTTGAGTAGATTTCTATTACATTATTCTCATGGTAAAATCATGGATTTTACAGCACCACCCCGTTATTTTAGCTTCGTCCTCGAAGCTATTAAAAACTTTGTCATCTGTTAGGGTATAGATGTCATAGATATAAAGGTTCATCTTAGACATGCTCAGAAACAAATGGTGCTAACAATGTAAGGAGATAGTTATTCGGATTGTTCTATAAGTCCGATTGGGCAGTATCTGAGTGATGCTACCATTATGGATGGATACAAAACAATGCAAGGAGATCTTTATCTGGGTCTCCCTATACATCCGATTGAGCAGTATTTGGATGCTGCTATCAATCACGGATGGACAAAATTATCCGAAAAGTTTGGCCATCAATTTTGACAAAGCGATAGATGTTCGCAGGAGAAATTATGACAATTTAGAGAGGATACTCTAGGAGGTTGTCAATTAGGAAGAGTCGAGGTAGGGTTAACTACATTTAGTTGGTTAAGCTCACAACGATTGATGTTCATTTGGAAAACCTACAAGCCAGCATTTAAGGTCGGAGAGGGTTCCGGAACTAGACATGCTGGTCCTGTTTAAGTTCGGATTGTTGCTTTGGCCATGAGCCAAGAGCAGAACATGATGGACGTCCACAGCCTGTTGATGCAAGCCAGGTGGAGTACATTGCCATGCATGAGCGCATAGACTCTCTCTTGGACCGTATGGGCAGATGCTCTGATAGCACGAGGTGTTTGGGCCACGAGGCCTTGCAGTGGTTGTTGGAGGAGAACTACTTCCTCCATCGGCATAATCACACCTTGGAGGGGGTCTTTAGCGTAAGACCCACATCTCTCTTACTACACAAGGGCGGTCCTTGTCCACCTTCTTTGATCTTGCAGCTGTTTGTCATGATTGAGTGACATCAGAAACCGCCTACCTTTGAGGAGTCGTTGGCAGACTGCGGTCCCAGTTGCTGATTGTACTCAGTTTGCATAAGGAGTCCTGATTGGCTTATATAGGTATTGCAGAGTACCCTGTCGGCACCTGCAGCCTTACCAGCCCTACCAGTACCAGTCCTATCTAGCAGACCTGCTGGGCAGGATTTGAGTAGATGTACTAGATCTTTTGTTTACCATGATAAGCTTTCGGGTTGTATTCAAGCTATCATGCACAATTCACGAGTCACTTAGAAGTTTAAGAAATCATTCGCCAAGTCACAGTAAGTCTTGTGATGATACATTGTAAAGGTAGTTTATAACAATATAGTACGATGAATGATAACGTTAATGAAGCCGGTGGCGTGTGTAGAAACCCAAATTTCTAGGGGGTTTTACACCACCCCGTTATTTTAGTTTCTCTCCCGAAGCTAAAGATGAAGTTACTTGTTCAGGGAACAAGTAAGGGCACTTTTCCTTAAACGTGTAATCTTGTGAACTTAAGTTTTAAGTTTACAAGGTTGGGTTGCCTAGGACAAACTCGTCTTAAGTCTTGGTTTTTCTTATATGTGCCTCTGGGGCCCTAATGTGTCTTGGTGAGCGTAGATAACAGTTCATTAATTTTACTACTAGTTCTTCAAGAGATTTTTAGTCTATTAAGCCTTAATAGGCTGATGTGATGTCAAGTTGGAAATATAGCTTTGGCTGGTACCGCTCTTGCGTCAAAAAATTTCACGCGAAGGGCTTCCCTATATACTTCTAGCCTGTGGAAGGCAACATTAGCTTGACATCAAGCTTCTCTTAGTGATAAGGCTAAGATTATTTTTGGTGTTGCTTGGGTAGGAAGATACAAAGAATCTGCTTCATTTGTGGCTGAGCTGGGGCATAAGTTGCATGGAGAAGAAGTACTTCAAATGAAGGAAATCAAAGAAGATACCAAGAATAAAGAAGTGTGCATCTTGTGTGATGCTGGAAAGGTTGTGTGTTCAATGTAAGTGGTCCAAGATTTGCACAAATTTTGACTTCTAAAAGGGGGAAGTCATTCATTTCCAAGGCTAATTGGACAATGGTATTGTCGAACTAATTGGATCCGTATAGGAAAAAGATTGTCCAAAAGAGTTTTGGACATCAAATAACGCTTTTTGGATGATGACGAACAAAACCCTACAAAATACACCCATTGGGAGTTGGGCATGTCTTTTATGCTTGGGTTTGTCTTCCTCGTCGACTTAAGAAATGTGGGTTAAGAAGATAGGGCATCCTCTTACCAAGTATTTTTGGTCTTCGGTACAAGAGATGACACTAAGTCTAGTGTCAAACAGTCTGTGTTACCATCACCTCGAATGATCGAAGTTTCATTTCTCAATTGCAGATGAACCAGCTCTCTTTTCTGTGACACCCCAAAGGGGTCAAATGAAACGAAAGTGGGCACTCCCAAAAAGGGTTCAAAATGCATCGGAAAAGAACTCTCCCTGAAAGGGGTCAGATGCAGCGGAAAGTCGGCACCCTCAAAAGATTCAAGTGCAGCGAAAAATGGACATTCTTAAAGGAACCAAATGCAACGGAAACGGACGTCCCCTAACACGGTCGAATGCAGCGGAAATGATATTTGGGCTAAGGATAAGCTCAAGAATTAAGAGCACAATGCTATGATTCCAAAAGAGATGAATACGGGTCTTCTTAGGTTTTCTAGATGATGATGATGTAATAACGATAAGATATTACTAGAGGAAATCGCGTGTCAAGGAGGGATATGTTACATGGTCGGATACATAAAATAATATCAATAATGAGTTATGTCGAATACATTTAAGCTCATGTGATTATAAATTTCTATTTACATCGATAAGCGTCCTTATCCATGTAAGGTGAAATTTATAACTCCATTCGGTGACCTATGATTTCTTTATTCAAACGAACAAGCGTCCTTACTCGTTTTAATAATGTTTTCATAGCCCACCTTACCTAAATATTCCCGGCAAGGCTTATTATTTAGGACAAGTATAACGTCTAAGATAATAGATATTATTAAGATACTTTACAGCCCGTTTAGTTATAATTTTTGTCTTCGGGCCTCCCATTCCACCGTGATACGAATTTTATAAGTAAACTTCTGGTCCGGTGGCTTATGATTTCACCTTTAGACGTCCCATTCCGTCTAAAGACGTAATCATAATTAACTTATGAACAAGAGTCTCAGGTCCCGTATGTAAAATATAGGATCATAAGTACCTTGATTTTGGGTCCCACCGCATCCTTTGAAGATGCAAATTTATCCAAATAATACCACACGATATTATAAAAAGCACGCGTATATGAGTCGTTAATAAGTCGTGTTCCGTAGATATACGTACAAAATCATAAGCGAAAGAAAATACATGTTGACGCGCGATAACATGCGCGAGAGTACGCATCAAACAAGGAGTTCATATGTATAATATAATATATAATAATATATTACAATTATAAGCATAGGCATTATATCTTATAGTTCCTTCTAATAAGGTATATATATATATATATATATATATATATATATATATATATATATATATATATATATATATATATATATATATATATATATATATATATATATATATATATATATATATATATATATATATATATATATATATATATATATATATATATATATATATATATATATATATATATATATATATATATATATATATATATATATATATATATATATATATATATATATATATATATATATATATATATATATATATATATATATATATATATATATATATATATATATATATATATATATATATATATATATATATATATGTATATATACACATAACAACAAATTCAAACATTTAATGAAATGTAGTTCGCTAGGTAATGCTTCCTAGTCTGTTTTTAAATATTCCAATTTGTATGTTTGTTGTAATGTCATTTTCATTAAGTGGCTTGTCTGTTGTCCTAGTGGTTAGAATAGACTAACCAGTTCCTATTCATCGAATAACTATGTAAAGATGGTATGCCCAAGTTTTAACACCTTAAATGAAATAAATGTTCTAGGGTTTGCCTAAGTTTCGGCTATTGGCAAAACAAGGCCCTCTATATTTTACCAAATATACACTTTCCGGTTCTTAACATCTTTAGTCCTTAGGGTTTCTAGTATTTTGGGAGATGGTGAAAATAGTCCCTCTGTTCAACATTAGGTTTTATAACTTCCAATAAGTGGCGAATTAAAGATTAGGGCTTCTAATTGCTTCGGCTGATTACAACATTAGTCCTTAGAGTCATAAAATGACAATCTAACTTCCAAGAATTTACAAAAGTGGTCCTTAAGGTCTAATAAGTTACGAATGGCATTTATTAATCCCTACACTTTCAAATATTTACACTATTAGTCCTTGTAGTTTCTGTTTTATCAAGACACGTTTCAATTGTCATGGTTTTAATTCATAAGTTTTATAAACTAATGTTCTTAGTCTAAAAGTTTTTATAGTTATATCTTCGGTATAAAAACTTTACTTAAGTGTAAAATCACTAAGTGAGCTTATTAACTGCACCAAAAGAGCTAATGGGCTTCCCAAACCCTTATTGAGCTTACAAGATCTATTAACAATTCTTATGAGCTAAGGATTTCTTAATGGGCCTATTTATAGTTTTAGATCCATCAATGTTAGAGTTTTACTACATAGGTCCATAAGACAATAAATGGGCCTAATGGTCTTCCTAATGGGCCTAAACATATTTAAGTCCATTAATAATTCAAGATTTGCTAAGTGGGCTTACTAGGCATTGGATAGCCGAATGGGCTTAGTTAATGGTTCGGCTATATGGTATTGGGCCTATAGGGCCTATTCAAGTTTTGGGTTATGTTACTTGTGCTTAACTAGTCCATTAATAATACTTAACCATTTATCTTTTTTTTGGAAACGACTTAACCATTTATCTAGGTGTGAAGTTTATGAAATCTTACAAGCCTATTGGTTCTTAATGGTTAATTCACTATCTTCAAAGAAAATTCTATAAAAATCAAATTTTAGATTTCCCCGAACATTTTATTAGATTTTTCAATATTTATAAAATCTAATTAGGTTTACTAAAGATAAAAATAATTTAGTTTAGATTTACCCCAAGATTTAGCAAGACGCATATTATTCAGTTATATTTTTATAAAAATCAATTTAGATTTTCCAAGATTGAGTAAAATAGATAGATCTATTTAGGTTTTTAGAGACTAAAAAAAATCTTCTTAGATTTTCTAACGGGTTCTTGAGATTCTGTTAGATTTCTAATGTTCCCAAAGTTTTTATTTAAATTTCCATTTAAATATTTCCATGTGTCTGTTATGTATTAGATTGTTCATGGTTATAATGCATTGTTCGGGCCATAATACTTCAGAAGCCATTCTATAAACGTTTGAGGAGCGAGGGTACTTTAAATCTTAAACCCAACCACTCAGTCAAAACGTAATATCGAGATGGAACATCTTTAGTATAAAGCTCCCTACTAACATGGCATGTTTATTTTTTTTATTAAGTATCTTGAGTATTTAATATTTCTATAATAAATATTAAATGGTTATCTTACGTAAATACGTAAAAGTTAGCATCTAATACAATTAACAATTACGAATGCATAGAATAATGAATGCACTTAATTCATATAGTTATGCATGCTTTCTATGCTATATGCTTTCTAAGTATGTCCAAAAAAAAATCCCCAAAAGATTTTTATAAAGTTATAGTCCAGTTTTAAATAAAAGAAAAATATTTTTATTCTTATTTTATTTAAAAATTAATCTGGTTCGCTATAACTAAAGCTCTGATACCATTCTCTGTAACACCCCCATAAAGCGGGTATCACAGTGGTGGATCGATGAGCAAATAGCTTACAAAGCACAAATCATAATTATATGATTTTTGAAATACAGTTGATGTATACATTGAATTGGTACAATCATTTAAATTGTTGAATAACATTTGTTATGAATATCCCAGTAAAAGATAATCCCCCGTCATTTTTATGCTCCTAAATGATGCTCAATCCATGCTCAAATAATCTTGCTAAATAACTTGTGTAAAACATACTAACGGGGTCAACATAAAGTTGGTGAATTTACAGATTTTAATCAATTAATTAGTTTGGACATACAATAATCCTAGAAGTAATAATGCACAAAACATTCTTACAAAAATGTAAATAACATTTGTTTATTATTAGAAACTGAAGCTTAACCCCATAGTCCTCAACAGATGAGGACGTAGTGTCTTACAAAAAGACACCCATTCCTGTTCCAACATGGTATACGTCTGTTGTCCCGGCAAAGGCACAGTGAGCATGACTCACCCAGATGGGGATGGTCAATCCCTAATAGATCTATTTATAACATTCGGGCGATTTACAACAATTTAACAGTTTCAATAGTAAGCAATCATAATCCAGTTAATACAATCCAGTCTTGTCCAATATATGTTTGCATATTTTCTTTCCCAAAAAGGAAAGTTTTATTAAAGTTTAAATGGGGCTGTAAACTCACCTGATACAATCGTCATAATAGTTAATAGAGAACAAAGGTCAATCAAGAATACATGTCAACAACCGATACATGATCATACGAGACCTAAAGATAACGAGGCGCGTCTTAGACTTGAGACAAGAAATACATCGTACATATATGTAATAAGTATGTTTTAATAAGTTCTTGGACATTGCATAAGTTTTATGATTCTTTATAAAACTTTTAGGTGAACACTTAGTCATTTTAAGTGAAAAATCCAAGTTGACACTTTTAGCCTATCTTAAGCCCAATAGTGGTCCACTACCCAAGTATGTGACTTAAGTCCATATTAAATTCAGTATACTACTCTAAATTGGTTATTAATCTTAGGTCCAATAATGACCCAATAGCCATTACAAGTGTAAGTTAGGCTTTTATGGCCCAAGACCACTTTGTATAGTTTTTGGGTTCTAAAACACATCACAACATACACTTAATATTTCACGTTGGTCGGGTCTCGGGTCATCTAGTCATCAGTATATAAATAAGTCCAAGATCCCCGACAAGTGGATCCTACCACGTTGGTTTATATAAAAATCATCACATTTTACGTTAACGAGTTATAATCCGTTTGTTATAATTTTCCCGACATGTCCCGCTAATTTGTTCATATCTCTTGAACCGTAAATCATCTAAATGTGTTATTTTTACCAAAACCATCATTAACTCATGTACTACACTTATTATAAGTCTAATTACCCCCAAATTATTACTTTTCATAGCTAATTAACCCATTTCCTAACTTAGAAGAGTTGGCTGTTTTTGGGCAGCCAAACTCGTTTTCACCATTTTGGTCGCCATTTCCAAATCGTAAGGAATTGGTAAATCATCCAATTGATTCTACTTGTTCATGATTTTATCTACAGCCTACAGTTTTACCTTTTTCAATGATTCTGAGTTTTTATATGAGAAAACAGTCCATGAAGACAGTATGTTCAGATCTGACTAGTTTTCACTATTTTGGTCACCATTTCCAAACCGTAAGGAATTGGTAAATCATCCAATTGATTCTAGTTCTTCATGATTTTATCTACAACTTTTAGTTTTACATATTCGTAGGTCAGTATACAAATTTTACGAGAAAACAGTCCATCAAAACAGTATGTTCAGATCTGACTAGTTTTCACTATTTTGGTCATATCTTACCATATAAAATTCGTCACGAGACGAGCCACCCGGAAAATTAACCACAAAACAATTATCTATCTTAATATGTAAGTTTTTACTATCCCAAACCTACTGAGTTTTCCATGCAATCTGTTTTTGTTACGGTTCAAAAATTGTTATGAATTAATCGTTACTAGAGCTTGTTTAGCTTGATTTTTAGTGTTCAAAATCTCGTATACAATGTCCCAATACTCATTAATCCATATATAAATTTATATATATATATATATATATATATATATATATATATATATATATATATATATATATATATATATATATATATATATATATATATATATATATATATATATATATATATATATATATATATATATATATATATATATATATATATATATATATATATATATATATATATATATATATATATATATATTTGGAATATATAAGATCAAGAAAATAAAAGGAATGATAAATAAGAACGAGATGTAGATTGATAAGTGTGAAAACACTCATCAATAATGATCCTAAAACCATTAAAAACACTATCAAATACATTATATTAAACTGTTAATTATCAGAATTACGCGTGTATTTGGTGTTTGTGTATTTTCAGGTAATATAGGTACATTTGAGACAAACACGAGCTTTCAAGGACTTATTTGATCAAAAGACGAAGAAAAAGACTAAAGATGCTTTTGAGGACTTTACTTGGCATTACTTCAAAGATGGAGGGCTTAGCATGCAATTTTCATTAAGATAAAGGATGGAAAAGATATTACTTAAAAGCTTTTATGTACATTTGATGAAAGAAGGAAAGAGAAGGACCAAAATGCAAAATAAGGAAAAGATTGAAAGTAAAGTATTATTTACTTATTTTGGTCAATTGACCAAGACCGGTCAAAACACATTAACACATAATACGCGTCTTCTTCTCCAACGCAAGAGAGAGAAAGAGACGGTTGCATCTTTTCCATATCAAAACCTACAAATCAATCTCAAGGTCGATCCAGGAAGATTCAGCCGAAGCTTTCAACAACAAAAGTGCTTATATTTTTCTCCTTAACATGATGGTACCACTTAATTCGATCAAGTCTCAAAGGATAAGAAAGCCCCAAATGTGATGAAGAAGAAGGACGAGTGTAAACCTCGTATTAAACACGTGTCAATCAATCATTGGATTAACCACGTCACTCCACCACCACACGGCGGCTATAAATAAGACACGAAGGCCTTCATTTGGAATGGTTAGCATAGGAGTAGTTTCACCTAGTTAGTTAGGAGTAGAAATAGTTAGTTAGATTTTCTCTCATCTTTTCTTGTTAAGCTTTCTGTTAATCAGTTAATACAGTTGTAACGATTTCTTTTCATCTCCATTAATGAAAACTTTGAGTTCTTTTAATAACTTCGTTTCTGTTTTTGATTCAATGGTAAAATCTTGTTTTCTCAATCTTTATCTTACTCTTTTGTTATTGCCTTATATTACTGTTCATTGAAGGATTCAGTTCTGATATTAATGAAAATCTTTTTCTATATTCATCTTTTCTGCTTCTTCGCTACTGTTCATATTAAGCAGGTAGAGTTTTGAGCTGGTTTGACTCAGTCGAGTTTCATTAGATCAGTTAGTAAAAACTAGTTAGAAATCCATTCCACGAATTGAGCAGATTTAAGTAGTTAGTGCGATAAGCTGTTGAAGCTTATTTAGAAGACGCAGTTTCTTTTGGTTTAGCTTAAACAGGATGGTTTTCAGTTTGTAGCTAGAATTTGGTTCACACTAAGAGAGATGATTTTCAGAAGCTCAAATGAGTTTATGATTAGTTTACTTTTACAGTTCAAATTGAAGTTTTAGTCCAGAAGATCGTTTTTGTTTTTAAGTCATTTGTGCAGGTAGTTGGTGTCGGTTTCAGTTCAGATAATTTGGAATACTTGAGGTGTGATAGTAAAAACCGGCTCAGCGCCGCGTTTCTCTTCCACAACGGACTTGGCCTGGATGAAATAGGTCAAGCATGTGTTTTGTTTTCTGTAATTTTTAGTTTGAGTTCGTTAATGTAGATAAACGTTTGCTTGCTATGTGTTCTTTTGACTCGTTATGATAGTTGATAGTTGATCAAGTTTTGTTAGTTAATCATATCGATGCTCACGTTTTAATTCTCAGCATTTTTTTTAGTTTGCTATTAATCTGCTTTCAACCTGTTTAAATGCTTTCGTCATATGCTATTTGATATATGTTCATTTAGATCTTTCTTATTTCTGCATTTTCTGTACAGCTGTGTGTTTGGCACTAGCAGTCCTTTACTGATCTTACATTCATATTAGATTTTGATGACATTAGTTTTAGTTTATATTCCTACAGTTTAAGTAGCATTTGGTAATACAGAATTAAAGGAGATCTTACTTGATTTAGGCAGGATAATTAGTTGATTCTCAGTTTTACACTAGTCAAAGTATAATAATAAAAATATAATAGTAAAATTTGTTGTTCATAAGAATCCAACTAGCATTCTGTGTTGTTTTTGGTATATAATTCGTTTCATAAAAGTGCTCCTTTAGTCCTCCACTGTTATATTCCTTGTAACGCTTAGAGTCCAAGTAGTTAACTAATTAGTCCCTTCGTTAAAGAAGTGAATAGCTGTAGGTCCCCCGGTTAGTGTAATCAGTTAAAGTCTTTGCGTTATTAATCCATTCTGTTAAAATTGCTATTGGACTGTTAAAAGTCTGTTGGGTTTAAGAGTTTGTAGCTTTGGGCCTTTTGATTGTAAATGTTAAAAACGTTTAATAACTAGCTAGTTTAATATTTGGTAAAAGTAAAATCTAGAGTAATATGATTTAATTTTCATTTTAGATTTTTAAATAAATTTTCATTTTAGTTTTATAAAAAATACTTTATAGTTTTTTTTTTCTTGTATTTTTCATTTTAAATTTGTAGAATAAATTTGTATTTTACATTCTTTACATTTCGAGCATTTAAAAGTGGTACGTACAAGATGTTTTAGTATAGTACGTATACGTAGCGTAATATAGATATTTTTACATTTTTACTTGTTTTGTGCCAATTAGACATAGAATCCAAACAAATTTGTATAACCAAAAACAATTAAGTCTTTGCTAGAAAACGTTATATCAATTCGAATCGAGCTGAGAAGACAACTACACTAAAAACGAAATATTAAATGGCGCCGCTGCCGGTTCTTTTCGTTAAGATTAACGATTTCGAGTGAGACGATTGGATTTTGAGATCCGTTCACCTTGTGAACGTTATTTTTTACGTATTATAAATCCAAAAGATAAAAAAATCAAAAAGATAAAAATACAAAAAAATAAAAAAATCACAAAATCAATTCTTTTCCTAAAGAATTGAACCAAAAAAATAAAAAATCCAAAAAGTAATCTTTTTCCTAAAAGATTACAACAAAAAAATATATATTATATCGGTTTTCCTCGATTTTTATGTACATATAGTATTTTTCTTAAAAAATCAAATAAATACAAAAATATTTTTTATATATTATTATATGTAGATACGTATACGTATAAAAACAACCAAGTTACCTATTTCCATAAGTATTGCCGAGGCAATACACCGTGTTGAGGGGCGTTCCGGTCCTTGACACGCGTATCGATCCAATTTAATTAAGCAAGAATAGATAAATACTTCCAATTGGCAATAATTCGAAGAATACAAACTACAAAGTGAATAGATAGGCGATGTGCTATAAAATGCCATCTAAGGGTCAATAGGTACTTAAGTGCTTCGCGCCACCTAACCCCCCGTTCACTAGTGCGTATTCTAAGAAGGAAGGCTTGATTGGAGGTCTTGCACCCAAGTAGTAATTATATATATACTTTCTTGTGGATATTTTATATCGAACCTCGAGGGAGATAATCTCTTCTCTCTCAAAAGTCGACCGAGGGCTACTCCCTCATTCCTCGTGTTTACTTACACGTGTACTCGCACACGTGTAAACATACCACCTTTGGTGTATTACTTCCTTCCCCGAGGAAGCTTTTAAACGTCATTATACTTGTATATACATTCGGCCACCTTGCTAAACATGGATACTCGTTCCATGTTAGAGATTTTGCAACAACAATCCGCCAACGCTAATTATTCGCCTTGTTCGACTTGTGGTGGTCCACACGATACTTATTTATGTGATCAAAATAATGGCTATTATGGGGAGGGATATGCTTACAATGGAACCGAGAACCCTAATTTTCAACCTAACACTCAAATGGACTATTCTTGTAATGACTATATGGGATATTCCGGTTTTTCATCACAACCTCCACCATCATTTCATGATCAAACCTTTAATGTGCCATACCAAAACCAAGGATTTTCCAATTATGGAGGTTTTCAAAATGATGATAATTTTCAAGGCTATAATCAAGAAACCTTTCATAATCAAGGATTTTCAAACAATGAAGGCTTTCAAAATAATGATGAAAATTTTCCATGCTATAATCAAGATACTTTTCAAAATCAAGGATTTTCACATTATGAGGGTTTTCAAAATGAAGGGAATTTTCAAGGTTACAATCATGAGAATTTTCATAATCAAGACTCTTTTCAAACCTATAATTCACCTAATTATGGAAATCCACCTCCACCCTATTCTTCGACTTATTCATGTGAGTTTTGTGGAAAAGAACCCCATTATGGTTATGATTGTCGACCAAGGAATCCGCCTTCTTATGCTCTTAGTGATCTCAATGAGCTTTCTTTTCTAATCGAGCAACAAGGAAGAAATGATGGATATAGATTAAAGGCTTTTAAACGTATGAGAGAGATGAGTATCGAGGAAATGAGAGAAGAATCTCGATGGTTAAGGGAAGAAATTAAGTCTCTTGAGGATGATGCAAGGAACAAACGGTTTAATATCGAGAGATTTGGTGACATTTATAGAAAATCGGTGAACTATTCCTCTCAGTCCCTCAAGAAAGATTTAGATGATTTACTCGTTAAGATTGATAAAAAGGAACGTGAACGCATAAAAACCATGAGCTTTGAGAAAATCGAAAAGGAAAATCTGCGGATAACAGGAGAGATGGTATCTCTTTGTAATATCGTGAAGATGAAACTATTTAATAAAGAGGATATTTGTGACGAGTTGAATATTAGATATCGTCAACTTCAGCAAGAGTTACTTACTTTGCTCTTAGCAAAAGACGAAAAAGTAGAAGATGAAGGCATAATAGACTCATATTTTGCTACATGTAGTCCTTATCCATTATTTTATGATGATGATGACGATCCTCCGATTTGTATGGCACTTAATGATGACACATCTTCATCACCTTTACCTCACGTGGAACCCACCGACTCTTTAACCATGGGGGACGAGCCTCTTAGCACTAATACAAACACCGATTTGGATGAATTAACCTCTTCTAGTGTTGAGAACCTTATCCCAATCCAAAGAGAGCTTGAGAGGGTTTCCAATGAACCATGTGATGAGCTTTGTGTTGATACCTCTTCTCCTCATGATCACATTGAGATTTTATCACATATTGACCTTCATGCTACTACTAGTGATTTTGGTGACTTTGATCTTGATGAATTGTTTAAAGAAAGGGATAATGAGATTGAGGAAGAGTTTGAGGAAGACTTGACACAAATAGAGGATGAAAATTGTGATTCTAGTGACGCGTCTTATGCTATATCATCCGATGATTTGTCTTGTCAAGATAACATTCCTAATTTGGAAGAAGAGTTTATTCTTGTAGGAAAAGTGGATCCTTCTCCTCTACCACTTTATGATTCTTGTGATGAAACCTTTGATGATCCTTATGATAGTGATGAGTCTTTTACTTCTGATGATGATGACTCCATTTCTTCTATGACTCCTTCACCTATTCCTCTAAGTGATTTTGTGATACATTCAAATCCTCTTTTTGAGACATGTTTTGATAACCCACTTTTTGACGAGTGTGAAGCACCTAATAATGAGTCTATAGAAGAAGAACCCTTGATTGATATTCCTTCACTGGTTTTTGAGGATACACCTATTGATTTTCATGATCATATCATCCCTTTGAGTGATTCTCTCATTAATATACCTCCTTTTGAGCCTTATGTTCCCACCCTCCCACCCTTGAAGTTGGTTATTGATGAAGATCCTTTCCTCTTAGAGATTGATACTTTTTCATCTAAGGCACCTTTAGAACTCAAAACCTTTGATATGGACTCTTTTATGGAGATTGATGCCACCATAGAGGATACTCTTGCACAATTTGATATAGGGGTCAACGATAGTGTTTCTAATTTGGAAGAGGAGGTTCGTCTTATTACTACATTGCTTTTTGGGAACATAGAGCCTACACCTCATCCACAAGACACTATTAATTTTGATCCTCCTTTCGCTATGCCTTCTATGGAAGATTACCCACCTTTTGATTATGATGATGAGCCTAATATGGATATACTTGTTATGAATGTTTTGATACCTACACCTTCATATTCTCATGATGCTTTGATATCTAAAGGGGAATCTTATATGGTTGATATGAGCTCATCTTCTTATTTTCCCATGAAGGGAAAGGTTTTTGATCCTGGGATACATATGTTTGAAAAAAATTGGTTTTCATCTACTCCATTTAAGAGTGTGCCTTCGATTGATATGCGCTTCTTGTATGAGCTTACTTTGGTGATGCTACCTACTTTGGAGTTGTTCACTTGTCGAGATGGAAACTTTGTATTTGATCCTGGGGTGCTTCCTTTATGAGAGATTTCGTATGTTGGACAAACTTGAGACACGTTGGACCGTTCCATTTATCGAGGCGGATATTGTAAATCTTATAGTAAATGGCAACGTGCTAAGTTTGAGTGTATCATGTGAGACGAGCTTCAAAGTGATATCCTTTATTCTCCATGATGGTTTCCCCAAGGACAACTGAATTCGGGGCCGAGTCGAGCTAGCGACTTAGGGTTAAAATAACTCAAGCATTGAATAACTAGGTTAGAAAACGTAGAGTAGATTTTCAATAGGTTAGGTTTAATTAAAAGGATGTTATAGTAGAATTGAAGTGGAGGGGTGCCTTTCTTCGTCTTTTCGTGTTTGTTTCAAGGGTTGCTCTCTCTCATTTCATGCTTGGAGCTTATGGAGGAGGCCCGTGTATCTGGTTCACTTTGATTAGTTTTTGCTATCGTGATTTTAAACACTTGTGCTTAAAATGAATACCCTTTAGTTGTCTCTTCCTTAGCTTGGGTTAAGCAAAGTAATCAATGTCATAAGTGTAGGGGAGTTCACTCCAATACTCTTAAACATTGAGGACAATGTTTATCTTAAGTGTAGGGGAGACTTCTATCGAAGTGACCTTACCTAGACCATTGCCTTAACTTCATGATAACATGGAAAATTAATTTTTCAAACATTTTTCAAATTTTTGATCTACTTTGGCCACCAAAAATATGCATTCATAATTTTTGCATCAATCATTTTTCATTTGCATAACACATTTGCATTGTATATATCTTTTCTTTTGTTTTTCATCAAAAATATATAAAAGGAAAAAAATATAATAAAACATGGTTTTAACAAGTTTAGACTTCTTTGACATATTAGGCCCGCCATGGATATTTTGACTCAACCCGAGTTTGCTTATTTTAGCATTCTCTAGCTAGTATCCTTAACCGTGTAGTCCTTCATTGGTCTATTAGGCTAAGCATCCACCAATTTCATTATTTGAAATTTTAAATTTGTGGAGAATGGGAAATGATAGAGTTGAAGCAAGTGTAAAAGGGCTAGATAGACTTCATGGCAATTACTTGTGGCTAAACCCTTCTCTTCTTTATCTCTACTTTCTTCGCATGTATATAATTGTTAATAAATAATCAAGTACGGTTTTAATTGGTTTGTAATCTCTTATGCATTTTTGGCTAATCATTTATGGTTGATATGAGTACGTCTTAAGATTCTAAGTTAGCACGTTTTATGTGTACTAGACTTATGTCATGCTCCATACTTAGCGGGTGTTTTTCCTTTTCTTCTTTTCAAATTTCTTTGTGAGGAATAAAGAAAAATAAGAGCGGCTTATAAAAAAAATGAGTGGCTAGAAAAAAAAAAAAAAAAGAAAAGAAAAGAAAAAGAAAAAAAATAATGCAAGACTCCCAAGAGGGGCAGTGTGGTGTTAATTATAGTGACTATTGAGTTCCAATATTACCTTGACGGGTTGCGGGGATTCAATAGATTGCTCCAATCCAATATTGCCTTGACGGGTTGCGGGGTTGAAGATCCAAAGTCTCAAAAAGATGGCGGATGTAAATTATTGCGTGAGTTTTATTTTTCTTTCCTTAGCGAGTGTGTAGCTACTTATGAAAGCATGACATGAGGATTTTACACATAAGGCGAATGACTTATTACTCTTAATACGGACTTATATTAATTGTGAGCGGTTTTTCAAGTAATGGATGAGAGGATTACTTAGGATTAAAACCGTGCTTCCTTATTTTTGGATTTTACACTTCTTATACTTCACACTTGAATAATGACAAATTTGCCCACAAGCAATTTGCTCAAATAATAACCAGTTCCACATTTAATTGTCATGAATAAGTTGATGCACTTTTTACTTGTGAATACAATGATCCCATTTTTAAGCTTGGTATGGGGAAAGTGAAACTTGAGGGTGATAAATGTCCATGGTACCCAAGCCCTAATCTAAGTCGATGATTTCTTTATGAGTTATTTCCATCAAACCTATTTCAAGAAAGTACAAAGATGTAAATGGAGTTGCTTTTCTTTGCATTGCATTGTAAATATTCAAAATCATTCATCATATAGCATAGTATAGTTTATTAAATCATAAAATGGCCAAGGTTGGTTAATTATGAGAAAAGTGTAACTTGGTGCTTTAAAATGCTGCATTGCATGAGGACATGGCAATGGTCAAGTGGAGGGGAGTTGATAAGTGTGAAAACACTCATCAATAATGATCCTAAAACCATTAAAAACACTATCAGATACATTATATTAAACTGTTAATTATCAGAATTACGCGTGTATTTGGTGTTTGTGTATTTTCAGGTAATATAGGTACATTTGAGACAAACACGAGCTTTCAAGGACTTATTTGATCAAAAGACGAAGAAAAAGACTAAAGATGCTTTTGAGGACTTTACTTGGCATTACTTCAAAGATGGAGGGCTTAGCATGCAATTTTCATTAAGATAAAGGATGGAAAAGATATTACTTAAAAGCTTTTATGTACATTTGATGAAAGAAGGAAAGAGAAGGACCAAAATGCAAAATAAGGAAAAGATTGAAAGTAAAGTATTATTTACTTATTTTGGTCAATTGACCAAGACCGGTCAAAACACATTAACACATAATACGCGTCTTCTTCTCCAACGCAAGAGAGAGAAAGAGACGGTTGCATCTTTTCCATATCAAAACCTGCAAATCAATCTCAAGGTCGATCCAGGAAGATTCAGCCGAAGCTTTCAACAGCAAAAGTGCTTATCTTTTTCTCCTTAACATGATGGTACCACTTAATTCGATCAAGTCTCAAAGGATAAGAAAGCCCCAAATGTGATGAAGAAGAAGGACGAGTGTAAACCTCGTATTAAACACGTGTCAATCAATCATTGGATTAACCACGTCACTCCACCACCACACGGCGGCTATAAATAAGAGACGAAGGCCTTCATTTGGAATGGTTAGCATAGGAGTAGTTTCACCTAGTTAGTTAGGAGTAGAAATAGTTAGTTAGATTTTCTCTCATCTTTTCTTGTTAAGCTTTCTGTTAATCAGTTAATACAGTTGTAACGATTTCTTTTCATCTCCATTAATGAAAACTTTGAGTTCTTTTAATATCTTCGTTTCTGTTTTTGATTCAATGGTAAAATCTTGTTTTCTCAATCTTTATCTTACTCTTTTGTTATTGCCTTATATTACTGTTCATTGAAGGATTCAGTTCTGATATTAATGAAAATCTTTTTCTATATTCATCTTTTCTGCTTCTTCGCTACTGTTCATATTAAGCAGGTAGAGTTTTGAGCTGGTTTGACTCAGTCGAGTTTCATTAGATCAGTTAGTAAAAACTAGTTAGAAATCCATTCCACGAATTGAGCAGATTTAAGTAGTTAGTGCGATAAGCTGTTGAAGCTTATTTAGAAGACGCAGTTTCTTTTGGTTTAGCTTAAACAGGATGGTTTTCAGTTTGTAGCTAGAATTTGGTTCACACTAAGAGAGATGATTTTCAGAAGCTCAAATGAGTTTATGATTAGTTTACTTTTACAGTTCAAATTGAAGTTTTAGTCCAGAAGATCGTTTTTGTTTTTAAGTCATTTGTGCAGGTAGTTGGTGTCGGTTTCAGTTCAGATAATTTGGAATACTTGAGGTGTGATAGTAAAAACCGGCTCAGCGCCGCGTTTCTCTTCCACAACGGACTTGGCCTGGATGAAATAGGTCAAGCATGTGTTTTGTTTTCTGTAATTTTTAGTTTGAGTTCGTTAATGTAGTTAAACGTTTGCTTGCTATGTGTTCTTTTGACTCGTTATGATAGTTGATAGTTGATCAAGTTTTGTTAGTTAATCATATCGATGCTCACGTTTTAATTCTCAGCATTTTTTTTAGTTTGCTATTAATCTGCTTTCAACCTGTTTAAATGCTTTCGTCATATGCTATTTGATATATGTTCATTTGGATCTTTCTTATTTCTGCATTTTCTGTACAGCTGTGTGTTTGGCACTAGCAGTCCTTTACTGATCTTACATTCATATTAGATTTTGATGACATTAGTTTTAGTTTATATTCCTACAGTTTAAGTAGCATTTGGCAATACAGAATTAAAGGAGATCTTACTTGATTTAGGCAGGATAATTAGTTGATTCTCAGTTTTACACTAGTCAAAGTATAATAATAAAAATATAATAGTAAAATTTGTTGTTCATAAGAATCCAACTAGCATTCTGTGTTGTTTTTGGTATATAATTCGTTTCATAAAAGTGCTCCTTTAGTCCTCCACTGTTATATTCCTTGTAACGCTTAGAGTCCAAGTAGTTAACTAATTAGTCCCTTCGTTAAAGAAGTGAATAGCTGTAGGTCCCCCGGTTAGTGTAATCAGTTAAAGTCTTTGCGTTATTAATCCATTCTGTTAAAATTGCTATTGGACTGTTAAAAGTCTGTTGGGTTTAAGAGTTTCTAGCTTTGGGCCTTTTGATTGTAAATGTTAAAAACGTTTAATAACTAGCTAGTTTAATATTTGGTAAAAGTAAAATCTAGAGTAATATGATTTAATTTTCATTTTAGATTTTTAAATAAATTTTCATTTTAGTTTTATAAAAAATACTTTATAGTTTTTTTTTTCTTGTATTTTTCATTTTAAATTTGTAGAATAAATTTGTATTTTACATTCTTTACATTTCGAGCATTTAAAAGTGGTACGTGCAAGATGTTTTAGTATAGTACGTATACGTAGCGTAATATAGATATTTTACATTTTTACTTGTTTTGTGCCAATTAGACATAGAATCCAAACAAATTTGTATAACCAAAAACAATTAAGTCTTTGCTAGAAAACGTTATATCAATTCGAATCGAGCTGAGAAGACAACTACACTAAAAACGAAATATTATAGATCTTACGAGGCTTATTAAAGTCGTTGTACTAGTGAGTGATGCATGCAAGCAAACATCCAAGATCTTGTCAACACTTGATGCTACCACCATGCATGGATAGATCCGGGCTAGATCTACATGTTTTACTTGATGCATGTATAGATCCGGGGTAGATCTATACGTTTTACTTGATGCATATATAGATCCGGGCTAGATCTACATATTTTACTTGATGCATGTATAGATCCGGGGTAGATCTATAAGTTTTACTTGATTCATATATAGATCCGGGCTAGATCTACATATTTTACTTGATGCATGTATAGATCCGGGGTAGATCTATACGTTTTTACTTGATGCATATATAGATCCGGGCTAGATCTACATATTTTACTTGATGCATGTATAGATCCGGGGTAGATCTATACGTTTTACTTGATGCATATATAGATCCGGGCTAGATCTACATATTTTACTTGATGCATGTATAGATCCGGGGTAGATCTATACGTTTTACTTGATGCATATATAAATCCACCATGGAAATAAAAGAAAATCTTGAAAGTTGATGCATGTAGGAGATCTTCATACCAATGTGTAGATCTTGAGATTTCCAAGATGGGTCTTTGATTTGTTTTTTGAAGATTCAAACAAGAAAATCAAAAATTGGATGATCTTGGTGGGTTGGGGTTCACGGCTCAAAGAAGAAAAGAAAAGAGAGATAGAATTTTTGGTGTGTGTGTGTGTTTTGTGTGAGAAGAATGAAGAACATGAGGGGGACATAGCCCTTAAATAGGGTGAGAGTGAAAGGTGACAAGTGTCACCCCTTTAGCTTTGTCCAATGAGAAGCAAGAAGGTGGCGGGACATGATGGACATGTGTCACCAACCTAGAGTTGGCCCAATGGGGAAGTGAGGTGTGTTGGTGGCTTGTCTAATGGGCCAAAAGACTTGTTGGGCTCCTTAATTCTCTTATTGGGCTTATTAAGCCCATTACTATCCAAGGCTTAATTAGTTGGGCTTATAAGGCCACAAGTGGGCCTAAAGTGTAACTTATATTACAACTTTCGTTAATACATGGTTCGGGGCACGTTCAGGATTTATGAATTTTTTATTCATCTTAAGAGGATTTCGTAATTGATCCAAAAATCATTTTTCCAATAAAATGGAGTATTTATATAACGTATAAATACGAAAAACGTGCTCGTTTATTTAAAGGACAAGTATTTGTCATTTATCTTTTGTATAACGTAAGTATCGTTTTTGTAGAAATACTTCTCATTTAACCATTCCGTAGATAAATGTAATATCAAACAATTTAATAAAATTGTTTATCAAGTATTTCTCGACAATAATTTATGTAGTTAAATTATTGAATTACCGGTACGCGGTTTGTATGACTTTTGTCAAATTTTCAAATCCGATGATTTTTGTATGGTTCAAAAAGGTTTTTTAAAACATACTCCATTATTATTTAATGAACAAAAAATCTCGAGTTTTACACCATCCACATTCCACCTTGAGTTTCGTCCTTGAAATTTGATTACTATTACTAGGTTGAGAAATGATCTAGGATCGTTGAGTAGATTTCTATTACATTATTCTCATGGTAAAATCATGGATTTTACATATACCTCGTGAGAATGGATGGATTGACATGACTGATGTATTGGACGGTGAGGAAGTAGATAACTTTGGTGCTAGTGACGATGAGGAGCCTTATGAGTATTTAGATGATGGAATTGCTCCTACTGCAGTTGGACAGACCGAGCCTGAAGTGATTCAAAGTAGTTATGTTCCAAGAGTTAATGTTGTGCCACAGACTGTTCCGGACTGTCAGCGACCAGTTGTACGTTCTTTGACGCCTACTTGTGATGCTTATTTGAGCAGTTTGCCTGGGACGGCATTTTCTAGGGGTGATGTTCCTGTTGAGTCGAGGTCCAGGTCCTAGGTCTTATGATGATATTTTCTGGTTTCTTAAAAAGTTTGATAGATCTTTGTTTGAAAGGTATTTAGTTGAAACCCGTATGATTAAAAGGTTTGAGCAGAATGAAAAGAGGATTGACAGGTTTGTTAATAGTGTGAAGAGATCAGAGTTTGTTAGAGCAAGGGAAATGGATGAAGTTGTTAGGTTAAGATCTATGGCGTTGAATTTGAGTGGGCAAATTGAAAGGTTACGTAAGGAGGAAGAAAGGAATGCAAGGTGGAATGCGTGGGATGTGCCGATGAGATCTTTTCCTAGTCGAGGTGTGGTGATTCGTGATGTGTCAAGTCACGTTGAAGCTCAAGTGTTGGTGAAGCCAAGTGAAGGAGGAAGTCGAAAGGGAAAGGAAAAAGTGGAGGAAGACTCTAAGGAAGATGACTGCAGCAGTGATGATGAGCCAATGTACAAGAAGCTGCGGGGATCAGATGTTTAGTTCTTTTATGTTGTTTTTATTAGCCTTGTTGTAATAGAACTTATGTAGACTGGTACTGTAGTTTATGATGAAACTTAATAACTTTTAAGTTTGCCGTGATGAAGGGTTGTAGTGACATTACTTGTTATAATTTTGTGGAAATTTTCCAATGAAATCCAAATTACCTTCATGAATTATGATTTGTCTTATTAGTTCTTTTGTGAATCGGTTAATGATTCATTGTGGACTGTGTTGTTGGAGCATGTAGTATCCATGTTACATCTTGATAGAGAAATCCTTATTCTTATCTAGATATGAATACTTACTTGTTGTTTTTCTTTTGTGGTGACACAGGAAAGAGTTGGGAGGCATTTTTCTGACTTTACAAATTTATTGTTTGGTTAGTTTCCTAAAACATGCCGTCTAAATTGACAACTACTACTGTTAATACCATGATTGAGAAAGCTATTGCTAGAGCACTGGAAGCTGAATGTGCTGCGAGGAACCAAGAGACTGAGAATAGGAATGCTGCTTGTCAGGTTGGAGGGAATGCTGCAAATCCAGTTGTAGGTAATACTGATGAACCAGTGGGTGGAAATGCTGCGGAACAAGTTGGAGGTAATGCTGTTGTTCAGCAGATTCAAAAGGAATGTTCTTACAATAGTTTCATGAAATGTGGACCAACCCAAGTTCGTGGTACTGGTGGTGCTTTGGAATTAAGGAGGTAGATTGAGAAGATTGAAAGTACTTTTGAAATCAGTGGATGTTCAGAAGTTAGTAAGGTGAAATTTGCTGCAACTACTTTTCTGGATGATGCATTAAGCTGGTGGAATAGTCAGGTAGATACTGTGGGTTTGGTTGAAGCTAATGCTAGAACATGGACTGTGACCAAGGGACTGTTAACTGCTAAGTTTTGTCCTAAGGAAAAGTTAGGTCAGTTAGAGGATGAGTTGAGGCATTTAGTGCTGAGGAACAATGATATTGTGGCTTATACAAGAAGATTCTCTGATTTATGTTTGTTGTGTCCTGATGCTTTTGCTGATGACCGTAAGAAGATGAAGCAGTATATTAGAGGTTTATCTAGCAATATCAAGGGAGAGACTACTTCGTCGAAACCTAAGTCATGTGATGAAGCTGTTCAGATGGCTCATGATTTAATGGATGTAAAGCTACAGGATCGAAAGGATAGTATTGCTGAGGGGAATAAGAGAAAGTGGGAAACTGCACACTCAAACCAAGGACAAAATCGTGGTGGTTATCGTAACAACAATAACCAAGGACCAAATAGGAATCATCAATACAATTTGAGAAGGAATGATGGTGTTCGTGCTGCCACTGGAACTCAAGGTAACAAGGTGAATCCGAAGTGTGGTCGATATAATCTGTATCATGTTGGAAATTGTCAACCTGCTTGCAACAAGTGTTAGAAGACCGGACATAAGATGACAGATAGTAGAAACAAGGATGTGGCCACTGGAGCCAATGTTGTCAAGGTAGTTAACTGTTCTGGATGTGGAGGCCCTGGACATAAGCACGGGAACTGTCCGAGGGTTGGCACTCGACAAGGAGGCAATGTTGCTATTGTTGTTGCTGGGACTGCTGCTCCAGCCTATGTCGTGGGAGATGCTGACAAACCTCAAGGGCCGAATGTGGTGACTGGTACGTTCTTACTTGATGCTTGTTATGCTAGTGTGTTATTTGATTCTGGATCCGATAGAAGTTTTGTAGATGTTAGATTCAGTCAGCTATTGGATAGAGAACCAGTGAGATTGACAACTAGTTATAAGGTGGAGTTAGCTGATGGTAAGGTTGTAAGCACTAGTTCTATACTGAAAGGTTGTTCCTTGAAGTTAGGTAATTATGTGTTTAGTACTGATTTGATGCCTATAGAATTAGGATCTTTTGACGTGATTGTTGGAATGTACTGGTTAGTTGGTAATGGTGCAGTGATTGTTTGTGGAGAAAGATTAGTCCAGATACTGCTAAGGAATAGAGTATTGACTATGAAAGGTGATCAATGTACTTCTCGTTTGAGAGTTGTTTCTTGTTTGAAGATGATGAGGTATATAGAAGCAGGTTGTGATGTGTTTCTTGCCCAGATAAGTAATGATGGTGTGAATGAAAGGAAATTGGAGGATGTGCCTGTGATTAGAGAGTATCCTGAGGTTTTCCTTGAAGATTTGCCAGGATTACCGCCGCATCGTGAAGTGGAGTTTCGTATTGATTTAGTGCCGGGAGCTACGCCAGTTTCTCGTGCACCGTATCGTTTAGCTCCATCTGAGATGAAAGAATTATCTGATCAATTGAAGGAATTGATGGATAAGGGATTCATTAGACCGAGTTCGTCGCCGTGGGGTGCTCCTGTTTTGTTTGTTAGGAAGAAAGATGGTTCTTTTAGAATGTGTATTGATTATCGAGAGTTTAACAAATTGACTGTCAAGAATCGGTATCCACTGCCGAGGATTGATGATTTGTTTGATCAGTTGCAAGGCTCAAGTGTATACTCGAAGATCGATTTGAGGTCTGGGTATCATCAACTGAGAGTTAGGGAAGAAGATATTCCTATAACAGCTTTCCGTACTTGATATGGACATTTTGAAATTCAATTGATGCCTTTTGGATTAACGAATGCGCCTGCTATATTCATGGATCTGATGAATCATGTATGCAAGTCGTATTTGGATAAGTTTGTTATCGTATTCATTGGTGATATTCTCATTTACTCCAAGAGTGAAGAAGAACATGAGAAGAATTTTGAGAATAATTTTGGAATTGTTGAAGAAATAGAAGCTATATGCGAAGTTCTCTAAGTGTGAATTTTGGTTAAAATCAGTGCAATTTCTGGGGCACGTGATTGATAGTGAAGGTGTTCGTGTGGATCCTGCTAAGATTAGGCAATCAAAGATTGGTCAGTACCAACGACGCCGACTGAAGTTCGCCAATTTCTTGGTCTAGCTGGGTATTATAGAAGGTTTATCGAGAAGTTTTCACTAATTGCTAAACCATTGACCAAGCTTACTGAAAAGAATCGAGTGTTTAAATGGGGATTGGAAGAGGAATCTACATTTAGTACGCTGAAGGATAAGTTGTGTTGTGCGCCGATTTTGTCTTTGCCAGAAGGATCTGAAGATTTTGTGGTGTATTGTGACGCGTCTCATAAAGGATTTGGAGCCGTGTTTATGCAAAGGGAGAAAGTGATAGCATATGTATCAAGACAATTGAGGAAGCATGAAGAGAATTACACCACTCATGATTTAGAACTTGGGGCTGTGATTTTTGCTTTGAAGCTGTGGAGACACTACTTGCATAGAACCAAGTGTGTGGTTTTCACTGATCATAAGAGTCTAGAATATATTTTGGATCAAAAGGAATTGAATATGAGACAAAGGAGATGGGTTGAGTTGCTGAGTGATTATGACTGCGAGATTCGTTACTATCCTGGTAAAGCGAATGTGGTAGCTAATGCACTTAGTAGAAAGGAAAGAGATAAGTCTATAAGAATTAGAGCTTTGGCAATGATGGATAGTGTTGATTTGACAGAAACGATATTGAAAGCCCAAGCTAATGGTTTGAAGGAAGAGAATATTGAGGCAGAAAATTTAGGTAGAATGTTGAAACCATTGTTTTAAGTAAGGTCAAATGGATTAAGGTATTTTGAGAATAGGATTTGGTTACCATTGTGTCCGTCTGAGTAAGGTTCTTTAGGAGTGAGAGATTTAGTGATGAATGAATCTCATAAGTCTAAGTATTAAATACATCTTAGATCAGACAAGATGTATCAAGATCTTAAGAAAGTTTATTAGTGGCCGAATATGAAGGAAGATATAGCACAATATGTTAATAAGTGTTTAACTTGTGCGAAAGTGAAAGCTGAACATAAGAAACCGTCTGGATTATTAGTGCAACCTGAGATTCCTGAGTGGAAATGAGAGAAGATTACTATGGATTTTGTGACAGATTTGCCAAGGACTGCTAGTGGTTGTGATATGATATGGGTGATTGTAGATATATTGACTAAGTCTGCTCACTTTTTGTCAATGAAGAAGACGGATAGTATAGAGAGATTAACAATAGTGTACATAAAGGTGATTGTTTGTCGACATGGTGTACCTTTGTCGATAATTTCTGATCGTGATAGTAGGTTTACTTTAGAATTTTGGAAATCTTTGCAGAAAGCGATGGGAAAGGAGTTAAGTTTGAGTACTACATATCATCCGGAAACTGATGGACACATTGAGAGAACAATTCAAACATTAGAGGATATGCTTCGTGCGTGTGTGATTGACTTTGGAAATGGTTAGGATAAACATTTGCCATTGGTTGAATTTTCGTATAATAACAGTTATCATGCTAGTATTAAAGCCGCACCATTTGAAGCTTTGTATGGACGTATGTGTAGATCTCCAGTGTGTTGGTGTGAAGTAGGAGAAAGTCAATTGACTGGACCTGAAATGATATTTGAGACGACTGGAAAGATTATTCAAATTAAGAAGCGTTTGTTATCTGCCAGAAGTAGACAAAAGAGTTATGCTGATAACCGAAGGAAACCGTTGGAATTTGAAGTAGGAAACATGGTTATGTTAAAGGTATCTCCATGGAAAGGAGTGATTCATTTTGGAAAGAGAGGAAAGTTGAGCCCAAGATACATTGGACCATTTAAGATTATCCAAAGGATTGGATTGGTCGCTTATAAGTTAGAGTTGCCTGATGAACTTAAGGCTATTCATAATACTTTTCATGTGTCTAATTTGAAGAAGTGTTTAGCTGAAAGGGATGTGGTGATTCCATTGTAGGAAATTCAACTTGATGATAAGTTGCATTTTATAGAGGAACCTGTAGAGATTATGGATAGGGAAGTTAAGAAATTGAAGAATAGTAGGATTCCGATTGTGAAACTCTAGACGTGGATCAGATTTTACGTGGGAACGTGAGGATTTCTTTAAGGATAAGTATCCTCATTTGTTTAGGAAGGATTAAGCGTCGCGGACGTCGCTCTTTTTAAGAAAGAGGGGATGTGATAACCCGAAACCGAGGTCATTGCTTAATATTATTTTACGATTATTTTTGAAATTTTTGATGAGTTTGAATGATATTTATTTTGGAGGTTTAAGTTTCAACCGATGTTGGAAGAATTATATTTTATATTTAATAAGTATAAGGAGTATTAACAAGCGTGATGTCGATGGATGCCAAATATTTTACGTTTTATTGTTAGTTGTTCGATGTTTGTCATTTTTGAAGTTTTCTTTTAAATGACGTGTTAAGTCGAGTGGGGAGTTGATATAATTATATTTGAGGTACGTTTTAAAATTTTAAAAGTATCTTTATGAACCCCAAGCCCCGTAAATATTTTCAGAGTTGACTAATAGTTATTTCCCGCTTTTTAGCTAACTATTTTTATTTTGAGCCATAACTATTGCAAATTTACAACAAAGGTCCCTCAACCACTATATATAAACTTCATATTTACTCACAACACACACATAATCCACCAACTCCAAAATTTTTTCTCTCTCTTCTTTTTTTTCTTAGCTAGCCGTGACCCCCATTTCACCCAAAATCCATCTTCAATCAATTTTTACTCAAATTCAAAGATGATCTAAGCTAAACTAACACAAGTCCCATCTCTATTATTGTAAGGAGATCATTTTGGTACTAAATTTGGGTACATGCAAGAAGTTTTATTCTTTTTAGGTTTGGTAGGTGAGAATTATGATCATGCATGTTGATTTTATGATGATCAAAAGGTGTTCATGCTAAAGTTTTGTTAATAACTTGATTTTGATTTGAAGGTTTTGATTTTGATGATGATTCAAGTGTTATAGTTGATATATGTTAGTGTTAGGGTTATGGGATGATCAAAACTATGGTTGGTTTGAGCTAAAAACATGATTTTATACAAGTTTTAGAAAGGTATTTTACATCAGTTGGTAAACTGTATTTTTGGGTATTTTATGTTGTGATAATGGTTTAACTAATAGCCTAGGGTTTTAGAGCATTTGATTAGCTTCGATTTGATATAAGGTAGAGCTTCTAGCTCCAAACGAGCGCAAAGTTATGATGTTTTGATTATTCGTGTACCGGGAGACGAGTATCGGCACTACATATAGTTGTTGTCGATATTTGGATCGAATCTCGGGGACTATAAATTGAAGTTTTGAAATGAGTCACATACTTATAATGAAGTGTAAACCCTAGAGGGTGAGTTTATTTTAAAACCCAAGTGTCGGTTTTGTAAATGGAGTCGTTTAAAGAAGTTAGAACGGTTGTATGAATTATTAACGTAAAACTGTCCAGATTTTGTAGTTTTAAGATGAGTCGGGTAAAGGACTTTAAAATTAATTTTATTTGATAAACTTGTTGTAGGACTTTCTATATATAGTAAGTTAGTTCCTCGAGTCGTTTCATAAACGTTTGATGAGTCAAAAAGGGGTAAATAAGCTAGTACATGTAGTATGTGCCGGCGGATTTTGTCGAAGGTGTAGAATGGTAAAGTAAATGTGTAGAAGAGTGTAATAGAGTTATTTGTATCATTTTCTCTCGAGTTTATCATGATTTTATAATTTTGAGTTTGATATTGTTATGTATGATTTATCTCAAGTCATTATTAATGAACGCGCCTTATTTGATAGGTAGCGGTTCTCGTGTTTGAAAGGCATCCTCTATCATCGACGATCATCTCGCTAGATCTCTTATACTAAGGTGAGTCTGTAGCCTCGCTTTTTATGCTAGCTACTAAATGTTTTATTACCCGCGAGGGGGATACATGGTATTTGAAAATAAATGAACACAAGTCATGAGTAATTGTTGGACCCGAATGTTGCCTAAGTTGTTTACATTGTATTGAGTACCTTGTTGCTAAAGACCCTAAATTCATGAGCCGTTAACTATATCCTGACTTGATGTTGTGAGTTGGGAATATCCGCTTATTCTAATGATAGTACTATTGGGTTGACCACCCTATCTGAGACCAGGGCATTACGCTGAGTAACCTCTAGGAAGGATAATTTACGAGAATAAGAATGTGGTATTCTAGCAATTGATACCCTAGAGGGGCAATGGTTTTATTCTAGTCATGTTGGCATTTGGCGTGGGTGACTATTTGGTTAAGGGGTCGGTGTCATGAGCTTAAATACAATGTTTTGCCTTGAAATAGATTGTGTGTACGACAATTCTATAAATGATTATGATTGATTTTCTTCTTTGTGTTCAAATGTGATTTGATAAACCTATGGACTCGCTCAACATTATTGTTGACTCGTTTTAGCATGTGTTTTAGGTAATAGGAAGTGATGGAAGGCGGAGCTTTGCTATGGAGGTTTTGGGTTGACTTTTGGAAGAATGTTGGTCTAAAAACTATTTCTATCCTTTTACTGTTGAACAATTCGTTAAATGTTTGTGTACTGTACTAAACTTGTTGGTTTGCTGGTCGAGATCCATGGGGACTAAACGCTTTACTCTGGTGTCGTTTTAGTACAATATGGGATGATATTATGTTTTAGACTTATTATGAAAATCTTGTTTATATTTATGTGTAAACGTCTCTCTTTTGAGTCGTTCAATATACCTTGTGTGACGATGCTTGTGTCTAGCACCCAATTGTGTATTTCTGCTGCGCAATGTAAATTGGGGGTGTTAGAGTATCTGACCCAACACGAATGGGTTGAGTAATTGTTACTTTGGGCTTATGGGCCCATAATAGTAATGTTTGCACGCGGTATATTGCGGACCACGTCTATACCGCACGCGGAGTAAGTTGGACAGAATCACAACCTAAATAGGATTGTGATCCCTACACGCAATAGGATATTCACTGTCCTTAATTAAACGATAAGGAGTCGTTTCTATACGGAAGTTATCCTTTGCTTAGGGTTCAAGATTCGGTAGAGCCCAACAAGGGCTCTACCGCCTATATAAGAAACCCCCGAGGGTTCCAAAAAGGCACGATTCACATCATAACCACAATTCTCACAGATTACTAAACCCTAAACCTATTACTTACTCTCACTATGACACCCTAGGCAAATCCCACATCGGCTATGGCCAGGAGAGATCCATGGTTCATAAGATAACAGTCGCCTTCTCATGACACAACGCGTTTTGTGGTCTACTCTAAGTGGGGTTCTTAGGAAATGGCAGTTAAGCATGCCCATGTGGGAGTAGTACTATGTTGGGTGACCAGCCGGGAAGTACTTACAAGAGGACAACAACGCAAAGTCGTGAGCCCGCGGGCAAAGCGGACAATATTGTAGTATGAGTAGGCGGGATGTTACAAGTGGTATTAGAGCCACCCCTGAGCCGTTCGGGATGGTGGGGCAAACCTCACCGAGGACGATGAGTCCTGAAGGGGGGGGGGGGGGGGGGGTGATTGTGACACCCTAGGAAAATCCCACATTGGCTGTAACCAGGAGAGATCCATGGTTCATAAGATAACAGTCGGCTTCTCATGACACAACGCGTTTTGTGGCCTACTGCAAGTGGGGTTCTTAGGAACTGACAGTTGAGCTTGCTCATGGGATAGTGGTACTGGCTTGGGTGTCCTGCTGGGAAGTCTTCACAAGAGGGCCATAAAGCAAAGCCGTGAGCTTACGGGCAAAGCGGACAATATTGTGGTCTGAGTAGGCGGGATGTTACACTCACGCCAGAATCTAATCGTGGGAAACATTCCCACGGTAAGCCTAATAATGAGTTGTCTTTTTAGTGTGCAGGGTCTTAACAAGAAGTTCACTTGATACGAGAACTGGAGCCCGAGGTACCCGAATTAAGCCTAATTCGGGTCATTCAAGGTTCATCCAACTTTTGTATCAACAAGTTGGCGCCATCCGTGAGACCCTATACTAAACTCTACTAATGACGAAGGGTAATCTTAATGTAGAAAACGTAAGGAATGCTGGCAAAAGGCCATCAACGGAGATACCCGCGACCTCTTTTCAGCCACCCACGGGGTCGGCTGGAGGAGTGGCTAACCGTAACACAGTGGAACAATCCCCATGGGGAACAAGGGCACTCTTCATGTAAAACCCGCATTTTTAAAATTCAAAAATATGAATAAGTACGATATTTGAACATTTTATGAAATTTGTGGATTTTATGTAAATTCAATAGTAGACATTTTATTTAAATTTATTTAATTTAAGTTAAAGTATAGTTTCACTATTTCATAAGTATTAAATAAATAAGACTTAGACTATGAAACCTTTGAATTAAACTATGATATAACCTATACTTTTAAATGAAGACAAATATATAAATGAGCACTCTTAGACTTATATAAATAAATATTTTAAACCTTAGGTTCTATTGTTTAAAAAGTACACACTTTTGTTACATGTACATGTTTATGTAAGACTTTTAAAAATAGGAAATAAATGTGTGAAATTAATGTTTAATTATACCATTAATACTAAGTTGAAACATCCCTCTATTTTGACCCAAACACATGAAAATATGTAGAAAATTGGAAGCTTTTTATGATTTGTAAAAGTGTTTAATGCCATAAGTTATGGCATAAGTTTCAAGTGTGAAAAAGCTAGCTAACGGTCTTCCTTAGTTCAAGCTTTTAACAAATATAGAATACCCTATATAAAGGACCCTTTGGCTGGCCTAAACATCACACATACATACATTTTACTTAGCTAAATCTCTACTAAAACCTCCTCTCATCTCCATTGTTAAGAAAACCTTAAAACCTTAAGGCTGTTCTTGATCTTTTTCGTCTTTAATCCTCTATTCTTGTTACTAGACCTCTATTCTTGTTACATATTATGTATAGTGATTACCATATCATTATGATCCTTGTGTCACCTATATGGCTTTCATAAATTTGATTTGGTAATAAACATGATTTCTAGGGTTTATAAACCCTAAAAATATGTTTTTGGTAATTTAATACGTTAAAACCTTTTCGTATGTTAAATCTTTTTATATCAACCCTAATAATTTTATTATAAGTTTTTCATAAAGATCTAGATGTCCTATGGTGGTCTAGATCACTAAACCGGCTAATACGAAATTATGACCCAAGGCTGTCCGATTTTTGGGTCATCTTGTAAGGTCTATAAAACAAGTTTCATAATACCTTTTTGAATGTTTCTTAATCCTAAAAACATCTAATTCGAATATAATTTTTATAAATGGTCTTAAATCATCATGAAAGGGCCGGGAACTATGTCTACCATTCGGATCTTTGAAAACAGTCCTTAAAAATAAAAAAATAGATCAACTTGTAAAAGCCATAACTTGGGCTCCGGGATAGCTTTTTGAGTGAATCCGGAGTCTAATACCATCTACTTCGAATAAACTTGTCAAATATAGCCTTTAATCAGTGGGTAAGATGACGGAAAATGGATTTACAGTCGGATCTATAAAAACAGTCCCTAAATGACGGGTTTTGGGGTAATGGATAGTTAAGGTTTTATAATCACCAAATCATGATAACTTGTAATCTTTTGTAATTGATCATTATATAAGACATTATTATATGTATTTTTTATCATTGGTGACACGGGATTAGGACTTGTTTCTTGTGTACGATTCCTTGATTTGTTTGTGCATTTAAGGTACGGATATTCGCTTCTTTATTAAGAACACTCTTTTACTCTTTTGTATACTACTCCATTAGATAATTCATTATGCCATTGCTATGTTCCCATATCCTTTGGCTGCTTTTTCATAAGATCCTTAATCTCCCTTTTACCTTGTTATGATGCCTTTATTGATATGCCTTTAAATTTTCCCCATTTGAGCACTTATAATATATACTTGATATGCCTTTGAAATGAGCCCTTACGCTCGAGCTATACTTTGTTTCTACTCATGAGGGATACCATGACCTTGTCATCCGATGCACCGGTGGCATGAGACCATCTAAGGCGGTATGATTAGATCTCGTCATTCCCTTTTGATGGGCATAATTAAATGTGATATTATGAGTGTGGGTGCCAGTCATGAGCTTGTGCACGTGCTATTAACTTTGTTTTGCTGGGAGTGTATGGATGCATCCTATGTTTTTTTTGGTAAATGTAATATGATTTGATCAGATTGGTTTGTGTGCGCTATACTGTTATCCTCAAAATATTGATTTAAACAATAATGTTCGGTCATAGGTTTATCATGTATTGTATTTTAGAACGTTGTAATAGATAGTAGGTTAGTCAGGTATTACGTGCTTGACTGTAATATATAATGTTCATGTTAAGGACCAAAAGCCTAAAAGAAAAGCCGAGCCCAAACAATAAACCCATACAAGCCCACATGCGGGTGGACTATATAAACACCCTCCTAGCATGTTAGGAGGGGTTTGTTGTTCATTTTTTCATTAATCTAGTATCACATTGTTTTCTCCACTCACTCTACACTTTCTCTCTCTTCTTTCTCACTCTAGATCTAGATTTAATTTTCATCAATCTTTCATCTATTTTCCTAAATCCATCCATGATGAAGTGATAAAATTAGGGAAAAACAATTGGTATCATTCGCCACGGGGTAGATTAGATATTTGGTTGTGTTTTTTATATTAATTTCGTGGGTTTTATAATTTTTTTTATGTTTTTGTGGTCAAAATCGTTATAGGAATCACCTACATAGTTGTGGTAGGGATTTGGTCACTTTGCATCGTTCAAAAACACAAAATCTTGGGGCTTTGACTCGATTTTGGGAAAAAAACTACGCTTTTTCACGTTTTCCGAGACTTTATATCGCAAATATTTTGGAATCTTTCAAGATCTCGCAATAATTGATTTATTACGGGATTGAGTTTTTCAGAGATCTTTGAGTTTCGCAATAACTGAGTTTTTCTGAGATCTTTGAGTTTCGCAATACTTGAGTTTTTCCGAGATCTTTGAGTTACGTAATACTTGAGTTTTTCCGAGATCTTTGAGTTTCGCAATAATTTGATTTTTCCAAGATCTTTGAACATTGCGAAATCCCGTTATTGCGAGATCCCATTATTCCATTATTACGAGATCCCATTATTGCGATATCCCATTATTGTGAGATCCCATATTCCAAAATCCCATTATTGCGAGATCCCATTATTCCATTATTGCGAGATCCCATTATTGCGAGATCTCATTATTCCGAAATCCCATTATTGCGAGATCCCATTATTCTAAAATCTTATTATTCCGAGATCTTGTCAACAGATTATTTCGAGATCTTTTACTTAAGATTATTCCGAGATTATTTTTTTGCAAGATTTTTGTTCGAAGAATTCTTAGACTTAGCCTATATCTAGACTAGTTACGGAATATAATTTACCAAAAAAAAATTACGTCAAGTTAGTTCAAATTTTTTCCATACTAGTTTTAGGCTATTTCTTACTCGATTTCAAAATTGGCGATTACAAAATTTTTGGGTCTACCGTTATATCGGATTGGAAAATTTATTGTCGGACTGAAAAATTGGAACTTTTGGAATTTCAACCATAATCTAATCACAACACATCTAGTTAAGATCCGTATTCACTTCATCATTTCAGAGATTATTGAGATGGATTCTACTACAGAGTACCGTGTGACAAACAACAACATCATGGTGGCGGGTATAAAAGAAAGACCACCAATGCTTGTGACTGGTCGATATGATCAATCACAATCTTGTTTTCTAAGATATCTTGACACAAGACCTAACGGTGATGCTTTAAGGTAATGCATTTTTATGGACCCTATGTGTTTTCAAATGTCAAAGTTCCTGCTGTACCAGCCACAAACACAAGTTATAAAGTACCCGCACATGAACGTGATGAAAAGAGATCCGACGTCAGACCAGAGAACCGTGCTTGGTTTGATACAATGAAGGAAATTTTTTACCTAATTCTAAGTGGCATTGGAGATGATATTTACTCCACGGTTGATGCATGCCATACTTCTAAAGAAATGTGGACGGCTATTGAAAGATTGCAACAAGGTGAATCACTTAACAAACAAGATGTGAAAACAAACTTGTTTTGGAACTTTGGCAAGTTTACTTCAATGGACGGGGAATAAATTGATTCTTATTACTCCCTATTCTGCAAAATGTTGAATGACATGACACGAAACAACTTGTAAGTCTCCACCATGCAAGTCAATGTCCAATTTCTACAGCAACTTCAACCAAAGTGGACACGGTTTGTCACTTTGGTGAAACAACAACAAAAGTTAGACGAAGTTTCATATCACACGCTCTTTGACATTTTGAAACAATTTCAGAATGAGGCAAACGAACTTCAAGCTGAACGCGTAGGAAAGGTTGCAAATCCACTTGCTTTTGTGTCTACTACTCAACATTACCCAGATCATCGCTCTCAGGCTCCAATGACCTACTCTACTTAATCAACATCACCACAATCTTTCATTATCTCTAAGTCACATGCTCCAACAAAATCACGAGGCAAAGAAGTTGCAAGAGTACCATCACCACCACCTGAGAAATCATCAGAAGAAGACAGTGATTAAGAACAAGCTCAAAAGGATAGGGAATTCAAGCAAAAAATTTCTTTCATTATGAAGTCATACAAGAAAATATACAAACCCACCAACAAGAGCCTTAGAACATCATAAAAAACGAGGAACAACTATGCTCAGAGTCCTCCAAGGTATGACACACGAAGGCGTGCTGAGAGTCCTCCAAAGTATGATCGACCAATCGCTAAGTATGATACTCAGAGGATTGCTACTGTTGTTGGAAATATTGAAACTGTTGGTACTCAAGTTGTGCAACAAAGTGGGATTCAGTGTTTTAACTGAAGAGGTTTTGGGATATCGCTAAGGAAGCAGGCAACCGAAAAGGGTTGTGGATTATGGTTATCATAAAGAAACGATGCTGCTATAAAGAAGATGGAAGCTGGGATCAAGTTATCAGCTGAGGAAGGATAAATGCTTGACGACACAGATGATGAACTCTCCGACCAATACTCGAGGCACATTATTCATACATGGCAAATATTCATGAGGCCCTCAATGTCAGTGAAGATAACAATGGTCCGATCTTTGATACCAAGCCATATGATATGGTACAAAATGATAATGAATATAATGTGTTTGGTGATACACATGAGCATAGTGATCTACCAACAACAATTACTTGAACATGTATGATGGAAATGGTTAATAGCAATACCACACATGATTCATCAAACATGTGCACTAATGAGTTTGAGGATGATCAACATGCAAATGAGTATGATGATGAGGAGCATGTAGCGCTTGCTAATTTAATTGCTAGTTTACAAAAATATGTCAATGAAACTAGAAAGAGTCAAAATCAATTAAAGAAGGCAAACACAACACTCACTCGAAACTTTGAAGAAAGCAAAGCTGCTCTAATAAAGTCAAGTGAGACTATAGATAGTTATGGAGCTCAGCTTCTTTAAAGAGACAAAGAGATTGAGGGGTACAAAGGTCGTTTAATTAACGTTAAAAAGAACGATTTTGAAAATAAATACAATGAAGCTCTTGCTTTGTTAGCTAAAGAAAAACGTCAATATAATGCTTTCTTAAGTGATGAACGTAAAAAAAACATACCTTGACACAACTAAAGTTAACGAACATGAACAAAGATTTCAATGAATATAATCGATTCTGCTAAAATTCTTGATGTAAAGAAACAAGAGGTTGAAAAGTTAAAATAAGATTTCAAAAGTAGACAAGAAAAAGATACTAAAAAAGTAACAGAACTCGAAGAACAAGTCGACATTTTGAAGAAAATTGTTTATAAAATGCATGACTCGATTCAAACCATAAGAATAATCGCACCTCGTTTGTTTTTTTAAGGGTAAAGCTAGTTTTGAAAGTCCTAGGTTCCTCGACCAAGCTCAAGCTGAGAACCCCTACTTATATCTTGATGAGTCCGAATGGACCGATCATGATTTCCTAGTAGTTAGGCTCGATATTGATGAGACAACCATTTGGGAAGAGGAGAGTAACACTGGTTAATAAAGATTTTGTGAAACCATATAGTTATGCTTATGAAAACAGTCTTTATGGTCTTTTCAATCCACAAAAACAGATGTCTCGTGAGGAATTGTTTTTTGAAAGCAAACAAAGAAGAATTAAATGGAAGACAATTTTTGCCGCTAAGAAATCTAACATTTCTAAATATAAAAACTACCTGCGTCTTGATGTTTCTAAAAGCAAAAGTAGATAAACACTTGGTATTCTTAAACATCACATTGATAATTTTAAATAAATTGTTGAAAGAGACTGGCAAAAACATGAAAACGACAAGTGGAAAAAAGAGATTCCTCAAGATATAATTGTGCTTGTGAAAGAACTTTTAATACCGATTGCAGCGGCAATTAAAGAAAATGTTCTTGAATTTGGAATATTAATTCGGTCTAAAATTTTTCAAGATTTGAAATATGTTGAGTCCATTGAAAAAGAAATTGATGACCTTCAAACTGAAAAATCTGAGTTTTCAAACGAATATGTTCTACTCTTAGAAGAATGTCTCTCCAAAGATATTTTGGGTGTTACTCTTAAATCTTGTGCTGATATAAATGAATCTACTGGTGTTGCAAGCAAATATACTGATAAGACTAAAGAGTGTGAACGGCTTGAAACTGAGCTTTCGAAACTTAAAGAAATTGTTGATAGAAAGGCTTTTACGTTACTTCAACACAGATGTTATTTTCTTCAAAAACATTGTCATTCTCTTGAACTTGCTTTGCAAGAAGACGTCAGTAGTTTTCCACATGATAGTAACTTGGAAGAAAAACTTTTCAAAACGTATCAAGAAATGAATGAAAAGTGTATGGAAATTACGGATTTGAAAGGTCAGTTACAAGAAAAAGACATAGCAATCGAAGAGTTGAAGAAACTCGTTGCTAATATGGGTGGGAACATTGTGGAGCCTATAGTTAAGAAACCTATTGTCAGACAACCCAATACGTATAAAGTGATTAAACCCTCTGTCTTGGGAAAACCATCTATTTTCTCAAATTCTTCATTTACAAAATCTGGGTTTGCCCCCAAGATGGATGGGAATGATAGGTTACCATAGATTACTCTCAAAACATATATTCGAACACAAAGCATTAAGAACACAAATGTGATCAAAACAGCGATGTATAAAATGGTAACTAAACCCACACACAACAAATAAAGTCAATCGCCTCAGACTTCTAGAAACACTAATAGACGTGTTTCTTTTACTACAGGAGTAGTCCCCACTGCTACTGTTAGCCGGCCTTAGCTTAAGAGCACTCGAATGAAAAAAAAGGTTTGGCAAAACAAGAGTCAAGGGAAGATGAAGAAAGTAGATGACCACCCTAGGAATTTGAATGTTTCTCAGAATAAAACGTTTGTAATCGCATGTAATGACGATTTGAATGATTTGACTTTGAATGCTTTGAATGTTAGGTTTGTTTGTGTGAAATATTGAAAATGTGCTAATGATAATCATGTTATGTGTGTTTTGAATAATGTCAAAGGCGTAGATACTAGAACTAAGAAGCAAATTGCGATGCCTATTAGTGCTAGTAAACCCAAACGCAAAGTGAACCATTCTGGTGCAACCCCCCCTAAGAAAAGTATTGCATCAAACTCCACCACTAAGAACACTAGAAGCAGAATTAGGGAATTATATGAGTCTGCTAGCAAGACTTGGAAATGCTGATTAGCTAATCAATGTCCTCCAGGATATAAATCGATGCCTAAGGTTAGGAAAGAAAATGTGACTACGAGTGTTAGCATGCCTTTAAGTGTTGAAACTAGGGAAACTAATGATTTGGATATCACAACTAACATGGAATCCAATTTAGTAAATGCTCCATCGTTTTCTAATTCTTCTGCAGGTGATCGAAATAATTCTCTTCATACTGGACTCCGGGTGCACCAAGCACATGACGGGGAATCTCAAGCTTCTAATTAACTTTGTGCAGAAGTTCCTAGGTACGGTCCGATTCGGAAATGATCAATTTTCACCGATCCTAGGATATGGAGATTTGGTTCAGGGGAATATCACGATAAAACGGGTATACTACGTTGAAGGGCTCAATCATAATCTTTTCTCAGTTGGTCAACTATGTGATGCAGATTTAGAGGTTGCATTTCGAAAGAAGGCATGTTTTGTTCGTTATTATGATGGGAATGATTTACTCACCGGTTCACGGGGTACAGATCTTTAAACAATTTCACTTCAAGATACAACTTCTACAACTCCAATTTGCTTCATGGCTAAAGCTTCAACGACTCAAGCATGGTTTGGCATCAACGTCTATCTCATCTCAATTTTGATGCCATCAACTTGCTTTCCAAGAAAGATATTGTGAGAGGCCTTCCAAGCTTGAAATTCATCAAAGATCATATTTGTTCTTCTTTTGAGCTTTGTAAAGCTAAACGGAGTAGTTTCAAGATAAATACTACACCAAGATCTAAGGGACGGTTAGATCTTCTTCATACATATTTGTGTGGTCTCATGCATGTTCAAAGCATCAACGGGAAGAAATACATTATGGTAATTGTCGATGAATACTCAAGGTATACATCGACTCATTTCTTAAGGTCCAAGGATGAAACACCCGAAGTTCTCATCAACTTCCTTAAGCAGATACAGTTCTTCAAGCTCATGTAAAAGTGGTACGTACTGACAAAGGCACGAAATTCTTGAATTTAACTTTGAAGAATTATTTTGAAGCCGAAGGGATTGAACATGAAACATGTATTGCTAGAACACCTGAACAAAACAACATTGTTGAAAGACGAAATCGTACTTTGGTTGAGGCTGCGGGAACATTATTATCCGCTTCAAAACTACCACTATTCTTTTGGGCCGAAGCCGTGTCAACCGCATGCGACACACAAAATTGTTCCTTAATTATTCCAAGACACGAAAAGACACCATATCACATAAATCTTGAATCACAAACCTTTACTCAAACACCTTCACGTTTTTGGATGTACGTGTTACATTATTCGAGATGGTGAAAATATGGATAAGATGAAAGAGAAAGGCGATGCATGTATTCTAGTGGGATATGCAACTCACTCTAAGGGATATAGAGTTTACAACAAGAGAACAAAATTGATAGTGGTAACTACTCATGTTAGATTCGATGAATTGCAAGAAATGGCACTTGAACAAAATAGTTTAAGTCTCGATCCACAACGACAAAATACTTTTGTGTACAACCGCACGGAACTCAGAACTCAAGACCACAACAATGAACCGTCAATTTCAAAGCTGGTTCAAGGAAATGTTCCAAGAGCATATATGATAGTGGACACGACAATTGATGAGTTGGAAATGTTATATGGACCAATGTTTGATGAATATGTCACAGGGGAGAAACATGTTGTATCCAAGTCTTCTGCTATCACTCATGATAAGAATGACGAAACCGATCATCGTCAACAAAAGGATACAACTTCATCTACTTCAACACGGGGTGCTGCAAATTTACCACATCAGAATATCACATCAACAACCGCTCCTACAACATCCACAACTACTATCATTGATCCAGAGAACATAAATCAAGCAGACCATGCATTAGCTGACGATGAAGATTTTCACAACCCATTTGGTACATCGGTACACGAAATTGGAGAGTCTTCTACTTGACATGTTGATCTGTCAAATATGAATACGTTCTACCAACGACATCCTTCAACACATCACTGGAACCAAGATCACCCTTTGGTTCAAGTAATTGGAAACCCTTCACAGCCCGTTCGTACAAGTCGACAAGTATATACCGATGGCGATGTTTGTATGTTCGCACTTTCCGTGAGTACAGCTGAACCGAAAAACATCAAAGAAGTCATGGCTGATCATGCTTGAATTGAATCGATGACGGGTGAACTTCAACAATTTGAAAGACTCAAACTCTGGGAACTTGTTGAGAGACCATATGATGTAATTCCACTTAACCTTCGATGGATCTGGAAAAACAAGATGGATGAAGAAAAAACGATCATCAAGAGCAAATCTAGGCTAGTGGCTAAGGGGTATGGCCAGAGAGAGGGTATTGATTTTGAAGAATCATTGGCACCAGTGGCTCGTATGGAAGCGGTCAGGATTTTTCTTGCTTATGCTGCACATAATGGATTCATCGTTTATCAAATGGACGTCAAGACATCATTTCTTAACGGTCCTTTGAAAGAAGAAGTCTATGTTAAGCAACCAGAAGGATTCGTTAATCCACATTATCCTGACAAGTTGTATCGTCTCCACAAGGAAGTATATGGACTAAAGCAAGCTCCAAGGGCGTAGTACGATGAGCTCTCGAAATTTCTGGTATCCAAAGTGTTAATGCAATAATGCCTAAAACCGCTACTTGCATTTTTCCATCTCGCTTAGTTTTGATTACGACAATATGTAAAAACAAGCATTTACGAAAACAACGAAAAAAGAATTATTGAGTTCATGTATTTTTCATTTTATCCATTTTCACTTAAGGTATGAATAAATAAGTACTAAGCTTAATCAAGTGATCAAGTGATTTAATCTTTTCTTAAAACTCACTTTTTGTTAAGTGTGACAAGTTTTTTTATTAAACTTTCTTTTTAAGAAAATGTTTTATTAAATTAAATATTTGAAAATTTGAAAATGACAATATTCTTTTTTGATTTGGGATATTCTTTCAGGATATTTTATAATCAGATAAGACCTCCACCACTAAAGGACCAAAAGGGAGTAGAGTCTACTCCGGCGGTTCCCTAGTGCCTATGCGGTTCCTTATCGATAAGGAACCGCCGGCTGAGATAAGGAACCGCGGGCAGATATAGCCGTTGGCCCTTTGTCCTATAAATTTTGGACCATTCTTAGATTTTCTCTTCACCTCTTTTGCACATAAAATTCCAGATTCAAACATACTTCTTAAATCACTCAAACCCTTGATCATTTGATTGATTACTACTTGTTTAGAAGTGAATCTATCTCATCCATCCCTTCCTCTCCAAGTGCAAAGAGAAGAACACTATCCTTGTGAAGTGTTGAGTCCACCACCAAAGATCCTTTGAAGATCAAATCTTATACATTTGTTGTTGTGTCATAGTTGTGAAGATCCTAGTAGTTGTGTCTATTTGGAAGTTGTGTATGTACTAAGTATAGTTGTGTAGATTGGTCCTAGCTACGATTAGGGCTCGACTTTTAGCTTAGAGTCGGAAATTGGTTAAGCAACGTGTACGGTTTTCTCCACCATAAGGAGCTTGTTGTGTAGTGAACTCTCGAGTAAGGAGTACTCGAGGAGTGGAGTAGGAACGAGGAGTGAGCTTCGTTGCCAAACCACTATATATCCTTGGTGTTTGGTTTGATCTCTCTTTACCCTTAACTCTTTACATTCTTTATTCTTTGTGCATATACATTTGTTACTATTAGTTTAGTTACACTATCATTGTTCATATTGTGCATAAGAAGATTTCACATATTTCCTCAAGCCTAAGTTTTTGAAAAAGGATTTTTTGAAAACCATCTTTTAACAAGTAAATATAAGAAACTATTCAACCCCCCCCTCTAGTTTCTATAATTGATATCAAAGCGAGGTTGCTCAATAATTATTAAATTATATTGTATTTTAAAACTTGAATCGATCTATGGATTCCAACAAGTACCTAGAAGGGCAATCAATGCAAAGACCACCACTTTTTGAAACCGATAGTTTTATTTATTGGAAAAATAGATTTGAGACTTATGTGAAATAAAAAGATTTAGATCTTTGGCATGTTATTACCAATGGTGTTTTTTACCTTATCAATTTAATGAAGTTTCTAAAACAAAATAATTGGTCACTTTTGACAAAGCTAATGACGATACTAAAAAGAAACTTTCGAAAAATAATGAGGCTAAAATGGTGATTTATAATGCTTTACCTAAGAAAGAGTATGAAAGGATTTTTATGTGTGAAACCACTAAAGATATTTGGAACACTCTTTTAGTAACCCACCAAGGTAATAGCCAAGTCAAAGAAAGCAAAATCGATCTTCTTGTCCAACAATATGAACAATTTGTCATCTTAGAAGATGAAACTATTGATAGTGCTTTTGCTAGATTTAACACTATTATTACTAGTCTAAAAGCACTTGATGAAAGTTTTTCTAGCAAGAACAATGTTAGGAAGTTTCTAAGGGCCTTACATCCGAAGTGGAGAGCAAAAGTCACGGCGATTGAAGAATCAAAAGATCTCTAAACTTTATCACTCGATGAACTCATAGGCAACTTGAAGGTTCATGAGATGATAATTTTGAAGGACTCGGAATTGGTGAAAACCAAGAGTGAAAGGAAGTCTCTTGCACTCAAAGCCAAGAAGGCACAAAGCGATCATGATAGTTCCTCGGATAGCGATGACAAGGAGTATGCATTGGCGGTGAGAGATTTCAAGAAGTTCTTCAAAAGACGAGGTCAACACGTGAGGCAACCCAACAATGACAAGAAACCATTCTCAAAGAATCGGTTTGCCAAGAACGAAAAAGGTGATAGGAATTGCTTTAGATGTGGTGATCCAAATCATTTCATTAGTGACTGTCCAAAGCCTTCACGCGATAAGAATCATACGGCGTTCGTTAGTGGTTCTTGGAGAGATAGCGGTGAAGATGTTGATGACAACCCCAAAGAGGGGAAATGTCTTATGGCTCATACTTCTAAAGAGGTACATTCCAAAACCGAATATTATAGCACTGATAGCTCTACCTTAGATGATATTGAATTAGAAGGCCAATATGATAATTTACACAAACTTAGCCTTAAATTCATAGAAAAGAACAAAACCTTAAAATCAACCAAAACTAAGCTTGAAAATGAGATAAATGAACTTAGGGAGAAATTAGCCAAGCTTAAGAAAAATAAAGAAGTTGATTTAGGTTGCTTAAGTTGTGAGAAACTTAGATTAGAGAATGAAGATCTCAAGAGCACCTCCATTAAATTGGAAAAGTTCATGAAAGGTACTAGTGCTCTTGATGATATGTTAAAGAAACAAATTCATTCTAAGGAAAGACTTGGTGTAGGTTTTAACTCAAATGAAGCATCAACCAGTGAACCTAAACAAGTCAGATTTTCAGAAAAATCGTCTGCTGTACGCGGTCCCAGATTGTATGGGGCGGTTCCTTATCACTATGGAACCGCCGCCCTAGATAAGGAACCGCGGCCAGAAAGTGGTTTTGCTGAAAATCCTGAACTTTCTGAAAAGTCAAATTTAGATGAACAACCAAAGCATCTTATTGTTAACAAGGTCAAATTACCCATACTTGACGACAATGCCGTTGATAAGTTCTATAAGCCCTTAAGTAAACCTCTAATGGGAAATAAAAGTTTATCAAGACCATCCACTACTCCACCAAGAGTACAAAATGATTCTAGGCCTAGAAGTAGAACGACAACACCTAGAAGAGATAGTCAAAACAATTCATGACCTAGAAGTAAAACTCCAACACCTAGAAGGAATGACCACAACTCTAAACCAAGATCAAATACACCTAGGAGAAATAATGAACAACAAAATGGTTATATGAATTATTATCCTCCTCCATTTTATTCCCCATGGGGAACCCCTCCTCCATTCATGCATCCTAACCAAATGCAAGGGATGTTTAGAACTAACAATTTTGGACCCATGAGATATGGGGGACCAAATGTTTGATCGTGTGTGTTGTTACCTAGATATGCTTGGGAATTGATTTGTAACCCGACGAGTGGATTAAGGATAGTGGTTGTTCTTAAAACATGACGGGTAATCGAAGTTTGTTCTCGCGCTACAAAGCATATGATGGAGGTAAGTCACATTCGCTAGTAGTCTACGTGGTAATATCATTGGCAAAGGTACGGTTTCTCTTGACTCCATGACCATTGAAAATGTTGAGCACGTAGATAATTTAGGGTTTAACCATTTAAGTATAGGTCAAATTTGTGACAATAAGTGTAAGGTCATCTTTTCGGAACATGACAGTGAAATCGTAAAAGATGGAAAGGTCATTGGAAAAGGTGTTGAAAGCATGAGCTTTATGTCATGAAGGTCAATAAGAAGTCAAAAGACAACATATGTCTTGCGACTATAGATGATAGTTCTACTCTTTGGCATAGGAGATTAGGTCACGCTAATATGCGTTTAATTCAATCTTTAGTCTCTAAGGAGTTGGTAAGACACCTCCCCAAGATGAAGTTTGATAGTCACTTTTGTGATGCTTGAAAAGTTGGAAAGCAAGTTCACTCAAGTCACAAAGCCAAGAATTTGGTTTCAACCTCTCGGTGCTTAGATCTCCTACATATGGATCTCTTTGGACCTTCCGCCATACGGAGTTATAGAGGTAACCTTTATACCCTAGTTATAGTTGACGACTATTCTAGATTCACTTGGACTAGATTTTTGGCATCTAAGAATGAAGATTTCGATCATTTCGAAATCTTTAGTCGAAGAATTCAAAATCAACTAGGATGTCCAATTGTCTCTATTAGGACGTATCATGGTAGGGAATTTGGTAATGAAGTGCAATTTGGTGCCTTTTGTGAAGCTCATGGTATTACCCATAACTTCTCGGCTCCTCGCACTCCACAATCAAATGGGGTAGTTGAAAGGAAGAATAGGACCATACAAGAGATGAGTAGGACGATGCTAAACGAGCAATCTTTGCCTCAAAATTTTTGGTGCAATGACGTGGACACATCGACTTATATTCTCAACCGAATTCTTATTCGACCTTTCCTAGGAAAGACCCCCTATGTGATTCTTAAAGGTAAGAAACCCTCATTGGAATACTTTAGGGTGTTTGGAAGCAAGTGCTTTATCCTCAACACCAAAGCCTACCTTACCAAGTTCGACCCAAAGTCTTACGAGGGTATCTTTTTAGGTTATTCCCAAACTAGCAAAGCCTACATAGTCCTCAATAGAACCTCGGGCGTAATTGAAGAATCACTTAACGTGACTTTTGATGAAACCCCTCCTTTACCCAAGACACCACCATTGGTTGATGATGACTTGGATGAAATAGAAGTAGTTAAAGCCAAAGAGGTTAGAAAAATAGGAGTTGAAGACCTTAGTGTTGAAAAGGAAGTAAACATTGAGGAGTCTAAGGATTAATATTAGGTTTTCTAGGTTGAAAAAGTTCGTTTCTCGGTATCTTCTCGAATCGATTTCCGGTTCAAAATGCGACTCAATAGTTTTTGGTGAAAAAGAATATTTTTGGTTGTTTTAAAATAAATGTGCAAGACGTAAATAAAAATGACGTTAATTTAAATCTAAATCTAGTTTAAAATAAATGGAGAGAAATTAAAGCGTGACAAAAAGTAAATAGCAATTAAAGTAAATGGGCAATTAAAATAAATAACGCAAACTTAAAACTATCTAAGGCAAACATAAAACGCAACTAAAACTTAAAAATAAGGCAAGGCTTATATAAATCTAAGGCAAGTAAACTTAAAGTGCAACTAAATAAAAAAGCGGGAAAAGTAAAGCTTAAAAATTAAAAATTAAAACTTAAAAACAGTAACTTAAAATAACCTGAAAATAACTCACTCGGAATAATTACTCGTTCGGAATGTCACCTTCACTCGGAATAATTCTTCTTTGTTCCGAATAATCAAAACCAAACCTTCATTCGGAACAATTGGCTCATCCGGAATATTGATTCATCCGGAATATGTCACTTATCCGGAATATGTCACTTATCCGGAATAAATCTTTCATGCGGAATAAAGCCTTCACTCGGAATGTCCTTGATTCGGAATATAAGATACTCTGAATGAACACCCCTTGATTCGGAATACTGCTTGGTTCGGAATAAATCCTCAAACCTTCATTCGGAATGTTCCGAATGAACTCCTTGATCCGGAATATATTCCGAATGAACTGCTGATCCGGAATATTCCACTGATCCGAAATATTCCACTGGTTCGAAATGTTTTCTTCACAATGCCTTGATCCGGAATACTTAATATTCCGAATGAACGAGTTGATCTGGAATATGGTCTTTGGTTCGGAATGTTTTCTTCACTCGGAATATGTTGCTGATCCGGAATGTTGAATCTTCCGAATGAATACCTTTATTCGGAATATTCAACAACAACCTTCGTTCGGAATAACAATTAATCCGGAATAAACTAAACAAATTCCTTGATTCGGAATAACTGGAATTCAACAGTACCTGGGAAAACAAATAACGCGAAGAACAAGGAAACAAAAAGAAACACGAATCTAACCAAAACTAATCCAAATTAACCAAAAGATTAAGCAAGACTAATCAATAAACATCTACTAATCATAAACAAACAATCCAAATCAATCAAACTAACAAAACTAATCAAAATAATCAAAACCCACTTGATTAAATCAATAAAAACTCAATAACATGAACATGAAAAATAAACATAAAGATTAAAGATTAACAAAGAAAAGTAGATCGGAGATGAACAATAAAAGTAAAGATTGACAATAATTAAAAGGAAACTTACTTGAAATTAAAGGAATTTAAGGTGCAAGACAAGTATTTAAATTTGACAATTAAGTAAATGGCATGTATTTAAATGTGCAAGGAAATGAAAATGGAAGAACTAGTGTCACTCTAGCCAACAAAAACAAATGAAAGTAAATGAAAACTATTTATAGGAGGATTAGGGAGGTGCTTAGGAAGCTTCCTCCCCTCTTTCTTCTTTCTTTAATTGCATTATTAAGTCCTTAATCTTCTTAGTTCTTTGACTTTAATGACTTTGTCTCGGGATTTCTTTAAACTCGTCTTGTAATTCTTCAATAAATTAGACTTGAGTTCTTCGGCTTTAAGTAAACTTACGTCTTTTGACTTTTTCTTCGATAAATCTTCAGAATTGGTCTTGGACTTCCGTTCTTTTTGCACTCTTGATTTCTTGACTTCGTATTTTGTCTTTTTCTTCGATAAAAGCCCGTGAATGCCCGTGTTTTCTCCCCTTTTCACAATTTCGTCCTAAATCACAACAAAAACACAAACCACGAATAATTCCGACATTTACGACATAAAATACACGTTTTGGCTCGGTTATTATTGTAGTTAAGTGTTAAAAAGGATGAGTGTTTACACACCTATCAAATCCCCTACACTGGACCATTGCAATGTCCTCATGCAATGCATTAGTTACAAAGCACGATTACATTTTCCATCATAATCAATCCATATTGGCCTTTATTAAAGAGATAGAAAATTATAAACATTCAAAGTAAAGAAATCAAAAACATACCTTCGGGTTTTGGAAATGTCATGAATAATCATCATTCTCAAGTTTTCACTTTCTCCAAACCAAGCTTAAAAGTGAGATCATTGTTATTATAAGTTAGCAAACTAACGCGAACTCATGTGGGCCAATTATTCACTTATACTCCCTTATTCCTTGGTGTATCTCTTATATTTTATTGTTGTCTTGAATGATCATGAGGATGCATTGTTGACTTATTTCGACAGTTATTTAGGCTGAAAATAAAGTGGGACGATTTAATCAATAGTTAGCTAAAGGACAAAATCTTTTAAAACTGCTTCTCGGGACCTCATAAAGTTCATATCTTGGCATAACTCGCTTCGCGATTTGAGACCTTTCTCGGACCGATATTTGGCAGCGACTTCATACTTCAAATCTTGAGAGACTTTCATGAAATTATGGTCTTCTCTTCATATAGGAATTTCTTCACTTGAAGTTTTGAGAGATTCTTCATATTTGGACCACGACTTCTTTATTTTTCTCCAATCTTTATTTGGGATTTTGATATACAACGATCCGCCTCCTTTTTGGACTTGGATCTATTTATCCTCATACCTTGTTAGGGCCTTTTCGGATAGACTTCTCCATGACTTTTGGGGAGTTTTTGCTTTTCGTCGTGTGTCTCGATCCTTCATATTGATCTTTGATAAATGATTCTTCACATCACTTTTGGATCTTTAGCAACAAAATGTAGCCCTCATGCCTTGTTAGGGCCTTTTCGGACTCTCCAATCTTCGCATCCCGCTTCAATAAGTTATGCCTTGGCTATGAACTCTAATCCATAGCAACTTTTAAACGATCTTGGGCTAGAAGCTAAGTAACTTTTCAAATCGTACAACCTTATTTATTGCAGATAAATTTATTAGCAAGCCATGGGAGAATAGGCTTATAATTAACTCACATAAATTCACGAAAGAATACCAAACTTATAATTGACTCTATCATCTCTCGTTCTCCACAGTTTAAAATCTCAAGGAATGAGACTCGTGGATGCTTAGCCAATTAAATCAAAGTTTTGGGTTTTCGAGTCGTCTATAAGATCTTGCAAATTCTTAGACTTTTTCAAGTTTAGAAATCGCATTCTAAAGTTCCCTTGATAAACAACTCTCTAGGATCAATTATAGGAACTTGCGAAAAGTTCTTGTTCTTAACCCGTGAGAGTTAAGACTTTCGCGTTTTATAGCTCCCTATATAAAAGCCTAGCAAAACTTTACTTAAACACGTTAAGGATACTAGCTAGAGTAAACTTAGATAAGTAAACTCGGGTTGAGTCAAAAGATTCACAAAGTTTGAAAACTAAAACCACTTTATTAAATATTATTCTAGCAAAGAAAGAAAATAACTATACAAAGGGAAAAACTAATGGGACAAAATAGATCAAAAATTTTGAAAAATGTCGAAAAATTGATTTTCCGGTTAAAATGAAGACAAATACAAGGAAAAGGCCACTTAACTTCGATAGAAGTCCCCCTACACTTAATATAAACATTGTCCTCAATGTTTAAGCATGTGGGAGTAAACTCCCCTACACTTAGGACATTGTGCACGTTGTTTAAATCTTGCTAAGGAAAGGACAACTAAAGTGATTCCTATTTTAATATTGGAAAATATAAAATAGAGAATCAAAAAGAGTTTAGGATAGAACTAGGAAGAAGGGAACACGGAATCACGGTTCATCAAAAGTCATCAAGAGTGTATTTTTGAAGCTCTAATCCCTGCACATGATAAGAAAGAGAACAAGAAACACCACGGGGCTCCCCCTACACTTATGGTGAAAACAGGGAAAGATAGATACATAATTAGGTTGCCTCCCAAAAAGCGCTTGTTTATATTAACCGAGTCACGAGCCTAACTCGTCCCCGAATTAAATGGTCCATGGGGAAGCCTCTAATGTAATACCGGGATCAAAGACCTTGTCCTCGTTCCCGGAGGAATATAAAAAAGGAGAGGCAGGAGGATAAGTCTTGAATGGTGGGAAGGTCCTTTCAACATACGAGAAGTATGTGAAATCTTGATCCACGGGAGGTGGGGTGGGTAAAGGAATCACATTGTCATCCTCCAAAGACAATGGATGCTGACCAATTGGCAAAGCCGTAAGGTTATCAATCATAGAATGGTCATTGTCACCTCCCGGGTCAAAGCACTCATCCTCATTTCCCAGAGAGAGAAATTGATACATCACCTGTTGATCCCAAACTTAGATCGATTTAGCTTTATGTATACGAGATTAGATCTAGTAATACACTTAGAGAAACCTTTGTATATGTATATGACAATCTAAGTGTTATGCGGAATTAACACTTAAACAAGAACACACAAGATGTAAACAAACTTTCACTTTGATTAATGATATCAAACTTGCTTACAATGAAAGTAGTTTACGTATGAAAACTTATATTGAACAATAACCTAAAGGTCTTCTTTTATAGACATAAGATGTAAAACCTCTGATTTTATTGACTTTTTCAACTGTAGTACTATTTATATTTGGAATTTATATAATTTCACTTTTATATGACTTATTAATTATCATATACCTATTGTCATACTACCTTTCATATTTATTTTACATTTATATGAACCTTTAGTCATTTATTGACTACTCTGGCAACTGACTGGCCACTTGATTGAATAATGAAATTCATCACCTCGGTACATATTTTGAGATAAACTGTAACCTTACTTAATTTATTTATTAAGTACTTAAATTATTTTATATGTATATATTTACATATATTAATTAAAAGGAATAAATACCTAAACACTTTAAAAACAATGTATACTATTTTACATTGTCACTTATTTACTTTATTCAAGTAAATTAATTCTAGTAATATATTTAATATACACTTTCACTAAGTTACCTAAAAGCTTCAACAAAATACCTACAACACAACAAGTACCTATAATAAAATACAAGGGATATTATTATCATACAACACTTGGCAAAATTTATCAAAAACCCTCCCCATGCATAAAAAAAACATGTGTATGTATGCATGCATACACTACCATCATTTGATTAACTAGCTACAAGTATTCTAGTGTAATCATATCACTCCACTAACACCCTATGCTAATGCATGCATAACCCTACTTTACTTACACCCTCCATACTTATACACTTACACACTCCATACATTTCACTATACATGTCAGTTTTGTTCCCCATTGACTTCCCAAAACCCAAGGATGGAACCCAAAGAAGGAAATGAAGAGACTTGCTAGTTTTTGCCACATGTGGAAATCAACCAACCAAAATCCAAGTGTATCCCATCAAGATACATGCTAGATATGAAGGACATGCTACATAGATTTTCTTGATTCACTCTCTCTCCTTGATATTAGCCGAGACACACACTACCTACACACAACATAATTCATTTGAAAAACCAACACCATCATCTTCACTCTCTCCTTCTCAACCTATGGCTAAAACACCATCAACCACCATTTTCAAACCTTAAACTTTAACTACTACTCCTATACTATGTCTTCTACTACATAAAGATTAAACATAAGCTCATCCTACAAGAAACCTTGATCCTTGAAGCAAGAACAAGTACCCTAGAAGCTTTGTGAAGCCCACGACATACTTTTGATCTCCTAGACCTCCATTGTTGAAAGCTTGTCACTTGTTTCTACTCATTCTCATATCATTCCTAAACCTATCTAAACAAGTAAGTCCAAGTTAAAACCTATCTTTTCTAATACATTACCTTGATATATATTAATGTGTACATGTTTATTTTTGGTAAAGTTAACTTTTAAGCAAGTATAGAAACCCTAAAAACCTAAGTGAAACTCACGGCTTAATTTTATATATAACATAACATGATGTAAAAACTTGTCAACCTTTAAGAACACATCAATATGATCTTGTTTAACTTGAAAAATCATGAAAACCTAACCATGCATGTATTTTGGACGTGAGCTATTAAGCTCATATTATTATTTTGAGTAATCTTGTAATGTTTAGATATAACTAGAAACATTAGATTTATGTTTTTAGGTGCCTTAAAATGTTAAGATCACTATTAGGCCTCATAAGATTAGTTTAAGCTCACTATAATACTTTGCCTAGATAAATAATCATTTTCATTAAATAAATGTATTTATAAAACTTTAGTGTCAAAAATATGATTTTATAAAGTTTCATGTTAAAAATATAAATCTATAATTATTTTGGATTTAAATAATTGATATGAGCTTAAACTCATATCCTTTTATCAACAAATAACCCTAAAACACGAAGCAAAATACCAATTTATCTTGCAAAAACAGTGTTATGTGGTATGTTTATGTTTGTGTACACTTGTGTAGGTAAAAGGATACATTTTCAAGAAAACAAAGAAAAATCAAGCTCAAATGGATGAGAAAGACAAAGAAGGATCAAAAGTGTCAAGACTTTGAAGTACAAGGACCTATCTTGACAAATTGCCAAAGTAGAAGGACTAAAGTGCAAATATTGTAAAAAGTCAAGATCAAAGTCAAAATTGGTCAACTATCAAGTCAACAAAGTCAAAGGGTGATTTCTGCTCAAAGATGAAGTTTGGAGGACTAAAACTGCCAAAGGAATGAAGTTGCTAGCTAAAAAAATATAATCTGTCAAAGTATGAGGACTAATTCTGCCAAGTTTGGAAAAATATTACTAGCTCAATCCATGTGACAAAGAATTGGCCAATGAGAAGAGAGTAAATAAATCACACGGATCACCAACTATTGCATTTATTACCCACTCACAGCCGCCACTCATTTAATGACGAATCATAACAGTGTGATCCGTGTGATCATTTTTCAGCCATTCACATGTTGACACGTGGCATCTTCAAGAAGGCAAAATTTTCCCAGGATCGTTTTTGAGCTAGAGACGATTTCATAAAGAAGTATAAACATCAAAGTTGCTCAATTTTGAGAGACGAATTCAATGGTTATGATCAATTAACATTTCATCCACTCAATCAAGAAAGCCCAAATCATTGTTCATACCTGGAAATCACTTAAGTAGAATTAGTCCACGTGGAGAGCTGGGATTGGTCCTAACACGTCACCAACCCCAACAATCATCTTTCTCAAGTCTATAAATAGATGGATAGGACCTCATTTGTAACTAGTAGCTTAATTTTGTAAAAACACACACTTCTCAATTTCCTTTCATTTTTCCTTCCTCTTTACCCTAACTACTCAAGAGTCTGACAAACTCTTGAGTTAGTTAGTTAGTTAGTAGCTTTCTAACAGCTTTGTAACAACTTTCATGGAATAAAATTCAAATTCTCATTTTCCCGCCAATTCTGTTCTTCATTCTACTGTTCATTACTTGCTGCTATTGGATACTTGTGTTGCTGCATTGTGTTTGTTATGATCATTGATTGATCATAACTGACCTTGAAGAAGTTTGGGAGCATTTTGTTGTGATTCTAGTTCAGAAACTAGTCCCATTGAAGTTTTCAAGCATTTTGATGATTACTGTTGATTGATAGCTGTTTTTGATGATTGATAAGATGAACTAGTGATAAGGTGGTGGTTATCACTAGGGTAAGAGAGTTCAGCACTCCTCTTCTTCCCAATGGTTTACTTCAAAAGGTTTTAAAGTTCTTATTTTTGTTCCACTGAATTTGTCAAATGCATGCTACTTTTCATAGTGTAATCTTGATGTTTGCCTGATAAAAGTTGTTTAGATTTGCTCATTGTTTGATATTGATTACTTGTAGCTTGATTTTGTTTACTTGTTCTTAGTTTTGGATTAAGCTTAGTCTTAGCTTATTTTCAGTAGAAATTTGGTACTTGTATCTTGTATGGTCATTGTTGTTCTTAGTGCTCACTTTTAGTCTTAAATCATATCATTTGGAGTATCAAGTTTGGTAGTCAAAAGCATTTGATTCAGCTTAAATCAGTTCTTTAAAAGACTTTGCAAAAGTTTGAAATCTCAGTTAAAGGAGTGTTTGGTATTAGCTTATAAAAAGTTTTCAAGAATTGAGTCTTGGCATTTTAAAGTTCATTTACAGTCAATAGGTGGTTATAAAGTGTTTCAAGTCATTTACAAGTCAAAAAGAAAGTCAAACAGGCAATTGGCAATAAAAATGTTTGGGTTAATTTCATTCAGTTTTGCCATTTAGAACTTATCATTTTCTTTTGGCTAGAATTCACTCATTACTTGATGAAATTGCACCAAACTTGTTCTCAGTTGTAGCTAACATCATAAGGTTTCAGATTCCAAGAGCATTTTATACAGTTTTCAATAAGCAAAGAGATATAAGCAAAATTCAGATAAGCTGAGTTGAGGCAAGTTTCTGTAAATTGAAACTGAGATTTTGTATCTGTTGATCCTTTTCATAAACCTGGCCATTTTTCTTCACAAATCACCTTAGAATATGATGTTACTTGATTTTTGAGAGTTTCAACTTTTTGACAAAAAAGTTGGTCAACGCTTGGTCAATGATAAGCTCTTTTCAGCTTAATTCATTTTCCTAGCTTATTACTTGATGAAAATTGTTCTAGTTTGATTTCCCGTTCATCACTTGAGTAGCTTAATCAGTTTCAACAAGAAAAGCAAGTTGTGATTGTCTAGATTTTGCTGTAGCTTATTTTGGGCTTATTGATAAGTTCTCATTTGCTTATTTTACAACTTTAGCCAAAATCCTTTTACACACGTAGCTTAATTGGGATTTAAAGTGTTTTGCAACTTGTCTCATTGAATTTGGTTCAGTAATAAGCTCAAACGAGCTTATTTTCATTCTAAACCCGTTTTTGGCTTAATGAGTTCTTGAAATTGCAATCTGGTCCCTAATGTTCTAATCAGTTTCTGAATTTGGCTAAACTTCATTGTTTTTAGGGTTTGCAACTTTTAAGTCCTTGTAATTTTGAGATTTGTTATTTTCAGTTAGCAAGTTGTTAAATTTGTTACATTTTGGTTAGTTTCATATTTTACCTTTTGAATATTACTTGAATAAAAACTTGGTATTTGCAAAATGTTTTACATATAAGTAGGTAATATTTTTCCGTTTTGCAAGGTTTTGTTGAATTAGCAAATAGAATATCCAAACAAGATTAACAACCAAAAACAGTTAAAAACCCGATATTGGTTGGACTTTCCATTAGCAAGAACTGAGAAAAAACAAACTACATTATACTCAATTTCAAATGGCGCCGCTGCCGGTTCTTTGACTACACGAGAGACTATCGATTGACGGTTTTCATTGGCTTTTGGGATCCGTTCACTTTGTGAACGTTATTTTTACGTATCATAAATAAAAAACAAATAAAAAATCAAAAATATAAAAATATATAAAAACTAAAAATTAACAAAACAATTCTTTTCCTAAAGAATTGACCAAAAAAATTAAAAAATCCAAAAAGCAATCTTTTTCCTAAGAGATTGCAACCAAAAATATATATTATTGGATTCTCTCGGTTTTTATGTACATATAGTATTTTCTCTTAAAAAACTCATAAATACAAAAATATTTTCCATATATTATTATAAGTAAATACGTATACGTATAAGAACAACCAATCTACATATTCTCCATAAGTATTGCCGAGGCAATACACCGTGTTGAGGGGCGTTCCGGTCCTTGACACGTGTATCGATCAAACAAAATAAAGCAAGAATAGATAAATACTCTCAATAAGCAACAATTCGAAGAATACGAACATTTAAGTGAATAGAAAGGCGATGTGCTATAAAATGCCATCTAAGGGTCAATAGGTACTTAAGTGCTTCGCGCCACCTAACCCCCCGTTCACTTGTAAGTATTCTAAGAAGGAAGGCTTCATTGAGGGTCTTGCACCCAAGTAGTACATACGTATATTGTTATTTTCTTGTGGATATTTAATATTGAAACTCGAAGAGGATAATCCATTTCTCTTCAAAGTCACACGAGAGCTTCTCTCTCATTCCTCGTATTGAGTTGCATGCTCACTCGCGGGCGTGCACAAATACCGATTGGTGTACAACCTCTTCCTCCGAAAAGGAAGAAAAAGAGAAAGAGTAAGACCACCACCGTTCACCAAGCCGATCACGAGAATCGTGCTTTGACTCCACCACAAGAAGCCATGGCTATTGATAATCGCTCTTTGTATGAACGTATGCAAACCAACATTCATGGATATGCTAGTGCTATTAAGATTCCCGACTTTCCCGCAAACACATTTGAGCTACATACATCTATGATCAATATGGTTTCACAATCACCTTTCTTTGGTAACAAGAATGAGGATCCTCATGCTCACCTTAAGAGATTCCTTTCTCTTTGTAATACCATTAAGCATAATGAAGTTCCACATGAGGTGATTAGGTTGATGTTAGTGTCATTTTCCTTAGAAGGAATCGCTAAGCATTGGTTAGACACCCAACCACCCGATAGTATCACCACATGGGATGGTTTCACCACTAAGTTTTTGAACAAGTTCTTTCCTCCACATAAGACTACGGCTTTGAGGACTTTAATTATGGGCTTTCAACAAAAACCTAGTCAATCCTTTAGTGATGCTTGGGAAGAGTATAGTGAGTTATTAAGGCGATGCCCTAATCATGGATTGGATCAAGTTCACCAAATCAATCTCTTCTATAATGGCCTTAAATCTCACCACCAAGATTCACTCAATGCTTCCGCGGGAGGGAATATTCTTCTTAAAACCTACCAAGAGGCTTTGGACATCATTGAGACTAAAGCAATGGTTTAAACAAACAATCCATTTGAAGAAAAAGTTCATGTTATCCAAAACAATTCTCAAGCTCCTTGTGACAACCAACTCCTCAAGTTTCAAGAAGAGATTTTTCAAAGGATGGATAGAGATAGTGAGAGGAATTTGCAAGTACAACAAGAAATGCTTCAAGCTTTTAAGAACATGTCATTGAACAATTCTTCAAATAATGTAAATGCCATTGCCATTTCTTGTGTTACTTGTGGAGGTCCCCATTCTTATGAACAATGTGATAAGGTGCAAGTTTATCAAGGGGAATGCTATGCTTGCCAAGAGGAACATCGTGAACACTTCAAGCCTAATATCAATCCAAATAACCTTTCTTACAAGTCCCAAAACTACCTTACTCCACCCGGATTCCCACCCCAACCACCCACTCAAATTCAACAAAATCCACCTCAAATTTTACCAAGGAATCAAGGGCAAAGACCACCTTACCAAGGACATAACTACAAGGCACCCAATCAATTTCAACCTCAAGCAAATACCTTTTATCCACCAAATCAAGGATTTAATACCCAACCTTTACCTTTCCAACCTCAAGGTTTTCAAGGTCATGTGCCACAAGAGTATAACACAATGGATCTCTTGCAAAAAATGAATCAAGAGAATGAAAGGAAGTTCCAAGCTATGGAGAAGAAATTGAATGACCAAATCAATAGGGTTTTAGTGGCAATAAATCAAAGACCACAAGGGGCTTTACCTTCCAACAAAAAAACAAACCCTAGGGACAATGTCAATGCTATTACAACAAGGAGTGGAACAACAACAAAGGATCCTTCACCTCCTAAACCTACTATTGTTCAACCCACTTGTGCTCCTACTTGTGACAAGCCTTCTACTTCTACTTCACCTCTTCAAAATTTTCCTATTCACTCAAACACACCTTCTCAACCACCTCATACTTCTCCTTTACCTTCCACACTTCCCAATGAAGAAGCTAACAAAGACAAATCTTCCACTACTACACCTATTCCACCTACACCAAAACCTACTCTTCCATATCCTTCAAGGTTGAAAAAGGACAAGTTAAAGAACAAGGATGACATCCAAGTCTCCAATTTCTTAAGGATGTTCAAGCAACTCAACATCAATATATCCTTTGCGGAAGCTCTTGCTTATATGCCAAAGTTTGCTAAGATGTTCAAGGATTTGCTCTCAAACAAAGAAAAATTGGTTGATTTACCCAACACATCCCTTAATGAAAATTGTTCCGCGGTTTTACTTAAAACCCTACCAACAAAACTTGGAGATCCGGGGCGCTTCTTGATACCTTGTAATTTTCCCGGTGTTGAAAATTGCATGGCTTTGGCGGATCTAGGGGCAAGCATAAACCTCATGCCTTTATCGGTTTGGAAACAACTATCTCTTCCCGAGCTCACTCCCACTAGGATGACTCTTGAACTAGCCAACCGCACCATAGCTCACCCCGTAGGTATAGCGGAAGATGTGTTTGTAGGTGTGGATAAGTTTACCTTTCCGGCCGACTTTGTAGTGGTTGATTATGACATGGATCCTAGAGTGCCTTTGATTGTTGGTAGACCGTTTTTGAGAACGGGTCGTACTTTGATAGATGTGGCGGAAGGAGAATTAATTATGAGAGTAGAAGATGAGAGAGTGGTGTTTAAGTTAGGGAAAATTTGTGATAGGAAAGAGGTTAAGGAGTCTACTGTAGAATATTGATAACCTATGAATCTATGAAGTGGGTTGATGTTTTCTAGTAAGAGAAACTAGAGAGAGAAAGTGAGAGAAAATGTGTATGATTTTATTAATATGAAAGTGAAATGAGAACAACAACCAACCCCTTTCCATGGTGGAAAGGGGTATTTATACTCCAAGCCTAACATTGGGCTTGGGCCGGTCCATGACAAGCCCATGGACCGGTTCTTACTTAACTTAATAAGTAACATTTAACTAATTGTTAACTACGAGCTATTACAACATAAATCATATTGTGGAGTGACCGATACTTCTAATATACGTTAAAACGTATTTCTAACAATCTCCCCCTAAGGGAGGTCACTCCACGTTACAAAGTTCTAAACCTAGCATACTATACTAAGTCTTCATTCTTTAGCTCGTAGTCTTTTCTTCTTTTCTTTCTTTTGTTGTGAATATGTTGGTTTGATCTTTTTGGCTTTGACTTGAGAGCATTGTTCTTTGGCCTTTCACGTGCGATCTTTGCCTTTCTTGTGAGCTTTGCCTCCTCGTGACTTCATGTTCCACACACTTACGTCTTTTTGTTGAATTCCCGAAAGCTTCAGAGTTTGGTACAGCGGAAGACTTCATCTTGTACTTTCTTGAATTTTTGCTGAACTTTGTTGCAAAAGACATAAGCATGTGGGAACGACTTTTACAGGTACACCGCAACACCACCGTCTTCACTGGTACACAGCAACGCCACCTTCTTCAACAGGTACACAGCAACGCCACCGTCTTTAACAGGTACACAGCAACGACACGAATAAAATGGCTTTGAACATTTTATTCTAATTCGGTAGCATTTTACCTCCGGTCGGTGAAGACCGTTGGACGATATTAGATATCGTACCCGTGACGGATAGTTTCAATTAAGTAACTTCCTGACAGGATTTCGCGGGTAAACCCGTTCTCTTTATTCGACCGTCCAAAGCTGACTGCGAACATAAAGAGTGAATCACTTGGATAAATTATCCTTGTGATTTGAAGCCGTCAATTCATGAAACCTGGAACAAGTGAATTTCAATTAAGATTTTCACCATCGTTGCTTTCCAGTTGTCACGAGCTCAATTCATAAATAATCTTGCACGTCACCTACCAAGTGCTGTTTGATGTTAACACTAGAAGGATTTCCACTCGTCACTGTGGTCAATAAAGAGTCACTCTGAGTGTTCTGGCAAGATCATATGATAATGCGAAGAGGCCTGGAACGAGTTTAAGTTCAATTAAGAATTAAACCACTGTTACCTTCCAGTTTTTCACAAGATTGGTTCTAAAAGAACCGCACGTGTAACCTACCATGAGCTTGTTTGATGTTGGCTCAAGCAGGATTTCCATCTTCATTGTAATACTTGCGTATTACTCGGATGTTCTGGCAATATTACAGGAATACTGCGTAGGACTCATGAAAATCTCTTACTTTTCACAGTGTGTGAGAAAGCAAGGAATAAATGGAAAGTGTCCTAATGAGACTTTTGATGATCTCTTGGCTCTAGACTCGATTGTGCGTTTTGATTTAGTGAGCGATGGCTGGAGAGGAGTGCCGCCTTTTCAATGCCAGTCTATTCGGAGTGAATAAACCAATAGATAACGTGTTGATCTCCGTGTGATTAAAACAAATATCTTTTGAGAGATATTTGAGTTAGCTGGGAAGGGTTGTGCATTGCATCACTGGGTCCATGATGTCTTTCTTCAATACCGAGAATCATTAGCAAAAATGACCTCAATAGCATATGTATTGACCCGGTTTCTGCCTAAAGTTGTAAGGAGGGCTTCTTTCTTTACACCCTTTATCTTTACAATTCTTTTTCATTCTTCAACCCCTTCAATGCTTACCAATACGTCATCACTAGCACCTTGTTGTGATTGTTCCAGTGCTAGCTTAAGTACTTGGTCGGCATTCAGCTACGTTCACATTCTTTCTCCATCTTTCCTAGGACTTCTAATTCTATCTAGGGAATTGTCCTTGGGAAGATTCCATCGGCTCTGATGAATCATTGGACTAAACCTATTCCTACCACCCTTTTGTCACCACATTCGTCGTGAATTAAGCGTGTTTTGGGAAGGAATTGCCACCATGAAAAATCATTGAAAATCACATAAGGTACTTGTGATATTAAAATCAAAAGTTTTGTACCTTAGGTGTTTTGTTCATCAAAAACGCTCCCCCTTAACACGTGCTTAGCACATATTAAGTTGGAATATCGTTAAGTCTTTTTCATCTTTTAGCCAAGTATCACTTAAGTCTCCTTAATCCCATTTTCTCCCCTTATCCAAAATGTTAACCATTAATATTTGGGATATTGAATGGATTAACCGGTCTTGGGTAAAAATGAAATCGATGTTTGGCCATAGAACAAGTTATTGCTCCCCCTTAATTTAATAAGGGATAGTTGTAGTGCTTTGGTATGATATATTTTGAAAGATTTAGAATCTCGTGAGAAATTCTTGAAAAATTATCATACTTTAGCACTACATCAAGCCATTACAGCACAATATTCACAAATATACATATTCACAATTGAAAACCAATATAAAGTGGACCTGAAATGTACGACCCATTAGATGGATCGTTGTAGTAGCTTGTGGTGCACTAAATATGGTCTTCCACCAACGAACCTTTCCAAGCTCCTCATCAATCTACGTTCACGGAGCTTTTGATCTATCTTCTTGATCACGTACTTCGCCATCTGCCGGTAACCCGGATGCCAATCCTCCGTCATTTCTGGCAAAGTCCCACCCGAGTTCAGATGCTCCAACTTTCCTCTAACTTGTAGAAGAGTCCCATCACTGTACTTATGGAGCTCACCCACCCTCATAAACTTCATTAAACCTCGATTGTTCAAGTAGAAGATGCCGTAATTCGGGACAGAAATGTCGGTATAAGGACATCTTTCTACATGTTGAGGTAGCACTTTATTCACTGGACGGGTTAGGTTAAGTGATGTTGAGTAAAATTACCTCTTTAGGAAAAGAAGGCAATAAATAGGGCAAGTGTGCACGACGATTTAGGAAAACCGTGTGTGAATGACCCTAGGTGAGTTCGTTCTCGAGGAGGCACGTGCGTTGTGTTAAGAATTGATTAATGATGTTTGTGATTATGAACAAGAAGAAAAGAAATGAGAAAGGAAAGAAGAGACGGTTACGAAAACTAATTAAACTACGCCGAAAAAGGCGTAAACGTAAAACCGTAAAAAACGACAAAAATAAAAATTTCAACCTAAAAATTAATTATAAGCTAAAACAAGTCTACAATAATATAAATAAGGAATAAAACCCAATAAAAATATTTTAAAACCTTTTATTAATTAAATATTCAATTTTAAATGCTAATTAAAGCCCTAAAATTAAATATAATTAATCAAAATGTCCAAAATATGATTTTATTGAACAAATAACTTACTTATATTATCTAAAAACTAAAAAGTATTTTTTATAATTTTTAAATACTATTTTTCTATTTTTTAATTACTAAAAACTATTTTAAAATTAAAATAATTATAAAAAATAATTAAATAATGCTAAAAATAATCTACCAATTTTAAAAATCCTATTTTACTCTAGTGAACAGTAGAAAAATGAAAAGTCTTGAAAAATATTAAATTTTCCACTAAATGACAAAACTAGTTTAATTAAAACCCTAATTAACTTAAATTAATTCTAAAAATTAATAAAAGGATGAACAGTAAAATCTTTTTTAACCAAAAACCTTAAAATATTATTCTAAGTTCAGAAAAATTGATTAAACCTAAAAATATTACTTTTTGGCACTAAAAGACAAAAACAGAAACTTTAAAGTTAATTAAAAATAGCTAATTAACCTAAAAATTACTAAATGAACAGTAAATAAAAATTTAATTAATCAGAAAAATCCTAAATTAAATAAGAAAAATAATGGCACTGGTTTCAAGATCTAGTTCCACTTTTTGGGCACTAAAGACAAAAAAGGAAGAAAACAGATAGTGACATGTGCTGAACTTTTGTCCTTTAGCTCAGCAGTGGTAAAAAGGACACTAGCAGTGGGAAAGGAGTTCCCACTGACAGTGTAAAATTTTGGTTTGTTTTTCAATAAGCTTAGGAAAGCTTATCTTGATAGCTTATTTGGGACAATAAGGCACCCTTATACTCTTTGGAGTATAAGGAGTCAATAATCACACAAAAACAAGCAGTCACTTAACAAAAATAAGCACCTATTAAGCCCTAAAGTTACTGATTAAGCACTAAACAGGTCTGATGAACAATTGCTGATGTTTCATGCACAAATCTGAATTTTAAAACCTTATATCTTGGAAATAAGCTCACAAGCATGCATACAAGTGACACACAATCCTCAAACACCCTAAAATCTAGCAACCTACAAAGTTTGATAGCAAAATTACTCAAAAATCAGTCACACACAAGCAGTTTCTGATTTTAGCTATGTTTTACCTTTTCAAACATGCAAAAGTGTTTAAAACCTACTCAAACTGAAACCAAAGAGCATATAGCACTCAAATATAACCTAGGTAATGTTTCTAGACAGGTTTAAACATGAAGTTTTATCACAAATCTTGCTAATCCCTTGTCCCAAACACTCCTTTAATTCAGTAAACACAAATTTTAACAAAGCAAACCTAAACAAATCTACCCAAATCTGATTCAAAGCTTTCTAAACATGCATGTAATCAATACTTGATCAATTTCAAACCATCTTAACACACTTACAACACTTATTATGCAAAAATCATATAGAGCACAAATTTTTTTCAGAAACTTTAAAATTTAAAAAGTAAACAAGGGATACCTTGTTGGGCTTACTTCCAAGCCCAACAGTGGCTGATAAGCCACCTCCTACAAGCCCGGGCTTGTGCAGATCAAGTATGCAAGTAAAGGTGCTAGTGGTGGTCTCAAAGACACACACACCCAATATTTCTTTAAAAATGAAGAGATGATTTGAACCTGCTAAGAAAGAGAGAAAAGACTGTGTAGAAGCTAAAAGCTTACCCCTAGCTTATGAATGAAGCTAGAAGGGAGCTAGAGCTTGGCTTATGGTTAATATATAAAAATCAGACAATGGAAGAAACAAGTCTTATGCAAGACTCAAGGTCCCACAACCTAAGCAATATGCTATCACAATCTCACTACCCCTTGATCAACAAGATCAGTTGGCTATGATCAATCATGAGCTTATCACTTAGCCTATCAGAACCCAAGGTACTTAGCAAAATGACTTAGCAAATTTTTAAAACAGAAATCAGTAACTTAAAAAGGAAAAGACAAGATTTTTCTTGAAACACAAACTCAAAACAGATTAAATCAAACTCAAAGTAAAATGGAACTCGTTTTCATCATCAACACTAAACTTAAATTTCATTCAGAAAGGCAAGCTTTACAAGGTTGTGAAAATAGGAAAACAAGAACAACTCAATGGCTAAGCCCTAATGACCTTTATATAGGGTCACAATCTTTCTAGAAAGCTGAAAACAAAAGCTAAACCCTAATGTTGAACTACCAAAAGTGCCCTTTGATGATTCCTGGAATATGCCAATAAGATGCTTAATTTTGAATTCGTCCCATGTGAATTCCTTGGAGTTTTGTGTATGCCAGCAGGTACAAGTGATCATAGACGTATATCTGGTCCTTTGGGAGCAAGTAAATGAGTTGGAGCCGTTGGATGACTGTTTATCTTTTTCTTGGAGTAGCAGGGGAGCCACGTGGGGGACCCAGGAGTTGAAGGTGATGGGTTTTGGGATGTGGGTTGTGATTAACTTGTCATTAATCAGTAATCTGGAAATAATTAGCACTTTCCCCTTTGATTTGAGAGAGATAGAAAATTAGGGTTTATGATGATGAGGGGATTAGCAGGAAAGGGTTAATCCATTTGGGGGTTAAGTGTGATTTAAATATGTGTTTACCCCCAATTTTTAAACTGATTAAATAAATCAGTTTTAAACAAGGATAGTGGGAATTGACGTGTAACCAGGGTGTGTTGTGATTGGCTATTTGACCAGTCATAGTGACGTGTCATGGGCTGATAGGGTGGGATAGGTTTTGTTGTCTGGCAGAAACAACCCTTGAACTCCTTCTTTCTTGTCCCTTTGTATTAAAACTTTATCAACGCCAAAAATGCATGTGACAACTTTGGCAAAGTTGTCAAATTTGGCACAACAAGTTTTAAAACTTGTTTTAAGGACTAAACATGTAATTTCTTCATATTCCAAGGACTGTTTTTGACATTTCTTCAAACTTCAAGGCTTTGACTTGTTTGTTGACTTCTTGAAGGACCATTATTGACAATTTAGATTTGATGAGGGACTAAATTTGCCAATTCTTCAAAGTTAAGGGTCCTTTTTGTAATTTTGACAAACTTTAGGGACCAAACTTGTAATTATGAAGATACAAGGGTATAAAGTGTCAATTCTTCAAACTTGGAGGACCAATCTTCAATATTCTTCAAATCTTCAAGGGTTTTCTTTGGAAAATTCCTCACTAGGGTTTGGTTCATCGTGCGGCTTCGTTTCCCGTGTTCGTTTTTGCGTGATTCTTGTGATCTTTTGTCATTTTCTCAATATCCGTACCTAAAATACACAAGCAACAAACACAAGCATATATTTGGGTATTTTGATGATATTTAATGCATTTTAAGTCCAAAAAGAACGATGAGACCATGTATAAAAGCCGTCTCATCACTCCCCCATACTAAACCATTGCCGTGCCCTCACGCAATGCTAGAATAAAGTATCGTAGCATCTCCAAAGTTCATTTTATTCACTTTATTGAAGTGATAAACTAGCTATACTACTACTATTACTACTACTTGTGTTATAGACATAATGTATGATTTTCATCGCAAATTGGGACGTTTAGGTTCATAGAATAAGAACACGTGAATGCTTCGTTAGAAATAATTTCGTCGTCCTCGATTTTCACTTCAATTCCATGCTAAGCGTGCAACGAGATCATTGTCATTATAAGTTAGTAATGCTAACACTACTCATATGCCCTAATCACGTACTTATTCTCCCATTATTCCTAAGTTGTATCTCTTATATTTTATTTTGTCTTGAATGTTTCACGAGGATACATTGTTTGACTTATGCGATAATAGAGATTTAGGTCTAAAAATAGAGTCCTAACGGTGTAACTAAGACCATCAAATCAATAACCCCTCCTAATAGACAACAATGTTAAAAAATTAAGTTGACAAGAAGAATCGATAAACACGGTTTTATAACGGTTTTGAACATGAGACTTATTACCAAGACTTTTATATGCCCCCTAACGGAAGGGCCTTATTATCTTTGGTTTACCTCCATATTTTATTAAACTTCTCCATGAAGCTTTTATTATGACTTCGGTCTTGCCTTGCCTTTTATTATCCGCCTCATCGGTGGTTTTATTAGCCAAAGACGTATATCCTCACGCTAAAGCGAATTTTGGATCTTTAAAGCTTCGAAGATTAAGGCTTGATTCACATTTAATTTTGCATAGATTTTAGGCCTTGTGGGGCTTCAAATTGTTTGCTTGATTTAGGTGAGCACTTGAAATCTTATTATTGGGTGAAGCTTTCGATTATTCGGGTGCCAATACTTCAAAACCGTGACGCTGGCGATACCTTAATGTCTTCCCAATTTAATTACACGGAAGCTACTAGAAAAGACTAGAAACCCAACAATCCTAACTAAACCGCTAAGTCAATACTTATTAAGCAAAAAATATTTACATGCGAATGGAGAATAAGCAAACAACGAGAACACATAAGTTTTTGAAAGAATACGAGTACTCCACGTTTAGCATAGTAACTTATAATTAACTCTATCATTTCTCGTCCTCATTTAAGAGACTTAGCCTAATGTGTAGTTAAGGAATCAAAGCTAAGTGCTCAACACGCACGGTCGAGTCAAAAATTACTCTTATTCTCGCCATCGGAAAATCTACATTCGTGTCTTAAACACTTATAAAATATGAGAAAAATTTTAAAATTTGGCCATTTTTAGCCTTATTTTGCAACAAAACGGTAAACAAAACGATAAACTTTGGAAAGCGTGAAGGTTTGGCAAGGCAAGTATCTATTCACCCCCCCCATACTAAAGTTAAACATTGTCCTCAATGTTTCGAGTCTAGGGGTGCAAACACCCCCATACTAGAGACGTAGTCGAATGCCTAATCTAGCATGGAAAGGGTGTAACCATTAAATTTAAAGCCTAAGGTTAGAACAATAAAGGATATATCATGGATATTGAGAAATGTCTCCAAAGCAAACGATCGAGTGCTCCCATAAAACGAACACGAGAGGCTCCAATCGTGAAGATCATGATCTAAAAACCACATATCACAAACAACCACGGAACAAAGGTTGGAAGGGAACGAATCCCCACACGTAAGCTACATTAGACTAAGAAAGCGATAATATGTACATAGGATAAGCATGGGACTCCCCCACGAGGCACCTCGTTTTTGATTACCGAGTCATGAGCTCGACTCGATCCCCTCAATACTAATTATCATTGGGGAAGGTGACTTGGTCGAGGTAGTTCAAGGATGGAACTTCCCCGCCAAAATAGTGCTTCAACCTATGTCCATTCACCTTGAAGTTAGGACCATCATCTTGAGCTAGCTCGATGGTCCCATACGGAAATACTTGAGTCACGGTGAATGGACCGGACCAACGGGATTTCAATTTACCGGAAAATATTTTCAATCTTGAATTAAAAAGTAAAACTTGATCCCCAATGTTAAAAACCCGGTTTTTAATTTTTGAATCATGCAACTTTTTAGTTTTCTCTTTGTAAATCAATGAATTTTCATAAGCAATATCCCTTAATTCATCCAATTCATTTAATTGCATTTTCCGGTGTTTTCCCGCGGTCTCCATGTCATCATTACAATGCTTTAGGGCCCAATAAGCCTTGTGTTCTAACTCGATAGGCAAATGACAATTCTTTCCATACACAAGCTTATAGGGAGTGCACCCAATAGGTGTCTTATGAGCGGTCCTAAAGGCCCATAAAGCATCGTCTAACTTATCCGACAAAGATTGTCGGTTTTCTCCCACGGATCTCTCCAAGATCCTCTTCAATGCTCGGTTTGAAACCTCGACTTGCCCACTCGTTTGTGGGTGATAAGCCGTAGAAAGACGATGTGTAACCCCATATTTCCTTAGAACCCTTTCAAATTGGTCATTACAAAAATGGGTTCCACGATCGCTTATGATAGCACGAGGGGTTCCAAACCTAGCAAACAAACTTTTCAAGAACTTAACTACCACACGAGCATCATTAGTGGGCAAGGCCTTCGCCTCCACCCACTTTGAAAGGTAGTCAACCGCAACGAGAATGTACTTATTTCCACGAGATGATGGGAACGGCCCCATAAAGTCTATGCCCCAAACGTCAAAGATCTCACATACTTGAATGATATTTTGTGGCATTTCATCTTTTTGTGAGGCTTTTCCTTGTCGTTGGCATGAATCACAAGACTTCACAAGATCTTGTGCATCTCGGTAAATAGTAGGCCAAAAGAAGCCGGCATCAAACACCTTTTTAGCCGTGAGATTAGCACCGTGGTGACCACCCGTGGGTCCCTCATGGCAAGCTCTAAGGATGTTAGAAGCTTCGGTGCCAAATACACAACGGCGGATGATTTGATCCGCACTAGTTCGAAACAAGTAAGGGTCGTTCCAAAAATAGAACTTGACATCACGAAAGAATTTTCGTTTTTCTTGAGTTGTCATACCCTTAATGATGAAGTTACCCGCATGGTAATTTGCAAAATCCGCAAACCATGGGGTAGAAGAATCAAGTTTGGAATTCACTACACCAAGTGTCTCGAGCGGAAATGTTTCGGTGATTTCCTTGGGCTCGTAAACACTTTGGTGAGGATCTTCCAAACGAGAGAGATGATCGGCCGCTAGATTCTCGGCTCCTTTTTTGTCAACGATTTTGTGATCAAATTCTTGAAGGAGGAGAATCCAACGAAGTAATCTCGGCTTTGCATCTTGTTTAGCCATGAGATACTTGATAGCCGAATGGTCCGTATACACTATGCATTTCGTCAAGACGAGGTAAGGTCGGAATTTCTCAAATGCATACACCACGGCAAGGAACTCCTTTTCCGTTGTAGTGTATTTAAGTTGAGCCTCGGTCATCGTCTTGCTAGCATAGTGTATAGGCAAGAAATGCTTTTCATGACGTTGCCCCAAAACGGCCCCAATAGCGTAATCACTTGCATCACACATAAGCTCAAAGGGGAGGTTCCAATTTGGAGCAACAAGAATGGGAGCTTCGGTAAGTTTCCTCTTAAGGATCTCAAAGGCTCGTACATAATCTTCGTCAAAGACAAAACGTGCTTCTTTTTCAAGAAGATGTGTAATGGGTCGAGAAATCTTCGAGAAATCCTTGATGAATCGTCGATAAAAGCCCGCGTGGCCTAGGAAACTCCTAACTCCCTTGACGGTTTTGGGATGAGGTAATTTGGCGATGACGTCTACCTTAGCTTGATCTACCTCAATCCCCGCTTTCGAGACCTTGTGCCCTAAGACGATTCCACTTCTAACCATAAAATGACACTTTTCCCAATTGAGCACAAGGTTGGGTTCCTCACAACGTTTTAACATTCTCTCAAGGTTCGACAAACACGAAGTAAAGGAATCACCAAACACGGAAAAGTCATCCATGAAGACTTCCATCGTCTTCTCGATCATATCATGAAAAATAGCCATCATGCATCGTTGAAAAGTTCCTGGTGCATTACAAAGTCCGAATGGCATTCTACGATAGGCAAACGTTCCATATGGACACGTAAACGTAGTTTTTTCTTGATCACGAGGATCGATGGGAATTTGGAAGTAACCGGAAAAACCATCTAAAAAGCAATAGAAATCGTTTCCCGCAAGACGCTCCAACATTTGGTCCATGAAGGGCAAGGGAAAATGGTCTTTTCGAGTGGCTTCATTCAACTTTCGATAGTCAATGCACACTCTCCATCCGGTCACGAGTCTTGTGGGAATTAACTCGTTGGCATCGTTTGGCACAACGGTCATCCCTCCCTTTTTAGGGACACAATGAATAGGACTCACCCAAGGGCTATCGGAAATAGGGTAAATCATTCCCGCGTCAAGGAGTTTAAGGACCTCCTTTTTGATGACGTCGTGAATTTTGGGGTTCACCCTCCTTTGACTTTGGATTGTTGGCTTGAAATCCTCCTCCATTAATATTTTGTGTGTACAAAACTTGGGATCGATTCCCTTAATGTCGGATAACTTCCACGCAATCGCCCCTTTGTGGTCCTTAAGAACATCGACAAGTGCGGTTTTCTCATCATCCGAAAGTTCCTTCGCAATAATAACCGGCAACTTGTCGTCCTCCTCCAAATAGACATATTCGAGGTGAGGAGGTAAATCTTTCAACTCAAGGATAGGTGGTTCTTCAAGTGAAGATTTGGGCTCGATACTCATAACCTCCTCGGGTGGAGGAAATGGGAAATCGTTGAGAAAATCCTTGATAATCGAGAAGTCCTCATAGTTGTCGAGGTCTTCGTCACAAGTACGTGGAACATCGAATTCTTCCAACGTAAAACCACCACCTTCGAAAGGGGTGAAGGTTGGTGTCGAATTATCAAGAATTGGATCTAACATAGTGGGATTGCCACTAGTTTCTTCATCACCAAACCCTAAAACTTCTTGTGAAAATTCCTCGCAAACCACGTCGATCATATCAACGAGGTTTATGGTAGCAACGGAATAAACATGAGAAAGTTGAGAATTTTGAGTTGCGTTTATAACAAGTTCCTCGTCGTTGAAACGTAAGGTGATCTTTCTAGCATGCACATCAATCAAAGCCATAGACGTATCTAAAAACGAACGACCTAAAATAAGAGGAACTTGAGGATCCGTGGGGATGTCAACAACAATAAAGTCTACGGGATAGTAGAACTTCTCCACTTTCACAAAAACGTCTTCCGCCAATCCACATGCAAGAATCGTGGAATGGTCGGCCAACTCAATAGACATTCGTGAAGGAGTAAGATTAGGAAGATTGAGCGACTTGTAGATTGCAAGTGGCATCAAGTTAATGCTAGCACCAAGATCGGCCAAGGCATAGCATTCTTCCATATCTTGAATTGCACAAGGGATCAAAAATTTACCGGGATCACCGACTTTTTGAGGTATGCGATTAAGATAAACCGACGAACAACTAGACTTTTGGTGTAATTTTTCCTTGTTGTTCAACATACTCTTAAAGTTAGCGGCAAATCGAGGCATCATGACCAAGGCATCGGCGAAACTCACATTAAAGTGCAAATCACGAAACATTTTCATAAAAAGCTCAAATTGATAGTTGTCGCGCTCTTGTCGTTTCTCCTTCCTAAGTCTCGATGGGTAAGGCAAGGGTGGTGTGGGTTGGGGCATAGGCATAGCCTTTGGAATCTCGGGTTCCAAAATGGGTGATGGGTCAACCGTAGGTGTGGCATGAGCGGTACTTTGTGGGCTTGAAATATGCTCCTTTTCGACCACCACCTCGGGTTCTTCCTCAATTTCCTCCACCGTTGGAGTAATTGGTTGAGGAGTCGGTTCTTTAAGTGCCTTACCACTACGTGTGGTAATCACTTTCATCTCTCCCTTCGGGTTTGAAACGGTGTTACTAGGCAAACTACCCGAAGTAGAGGCTTTGTTCCCCATTACGGCTTCTAAAATTGCATTAAGCTTAGCATCTTGACTACTAAACTTCAAATCTTGGCTAGCGGCTTTTTGGTCAATTCTTTGTTCAAGCCTAGCATGACTTTGCTCTATCTTGTTGTTTTGACCTCGAATTTGGTTAGCAAAATCATTTTTCAATTCATTCCTCATGGCTAGATTTTCCTTAATGAAATTAGCTAACTCCTTTGCATTCTTAGCCGTCTCCTTAGCTTGATTAGCCATTTGCTCTTGAATGTTTTCCACAATCTTATCATTTGAAGTAGCGTAATTCAAAAAGTCTATTGGAAGTTCTTTATTATTTTGAAGACCTTGACTTGCATTTTGAAAATTACGGTTTTGATTTTGATTTTGCAATTGGCTACTACTACTACTCCCTTGATTCCCATAGTTGTTATTACCCTTATAATTGTTCCTTTGATTGCTTTGGTAACCAACTTGATTGTTTCGATAATTGTTAGCATTTTGATTTGGTGAAAAACCCGGTGGAGTCAATTGATTAGTGCGAGGAACTTGACCGTTTTGGTTATAAGTTCCCGCGGCCGCGAAGGCACTCGAAGTGTTACCACCGTTGGTAATGCACTCGGAATAATCGTGAGCTCCACCACAATACATACAAGAAACCTCAACCACTTTAATCGTAGCGGGAGCGGGTTGTTCACCAACTTTAAACTCAACTAACAAGTCTTTCACTATATCAAAAATTTTGTTCTCCAAATTAGCCTCGACTTGGCAAGCATCAACGGTGTGTGACAAACTAGGTGAAGATGAAGACGAAGCCTTACGAACACTCGACGTGCTACGAGGACTATACACCTTAGACCTATTCTCAATAATTACCAATGCTTCCTCGACCGTCTTACACAAGAAATTACCACCCGCGGCGGCATTAAGATAATCACGCTCATGATCGTTCAAGCCATTGTAAAACGTGTCTATTTGATGCAAGTCGGAAAAACCATGATGAGGACATTCGTGCAACATTTCCTTAAACCTATTCCAAGCCGTTGAAAAACTCTCATTATACTCTTGCGAAAACTTTGAAATCTCGTTTTTCAAGTGCGTAGTCTTAGAGGGCGGAAAAAATTGGTTCACGAATTTTGAAACGAGATCCTTCCACGTCAATATAGAATTGGGTGGCTCTTTCTCTAACCAAATTTGTGCGGGCCCCGCTAAGGAATACGGAAAAAGCATCATCTTAATCGAGTCGTTTGAGACGTCCTTAAACTTGCACGTGGCGGTGAGACGATTAAATTGGCGAATGTGGTTATGCGGGTTGTCCTTTTCGTCCCCTCGAAACTTGTTGTTTTGAATCATGGACAACAAACCCGTCTTAACCTCAAAATTCTCCGCAAGGATAGCGGGAATCACAATCGCTTCTCCATAACCCTCAGTGGGTGCTTGAAGTAACTCCATCATAGTTCGATTAGCCATGGGTGCTTCTTTCACTACAATGGGTTCGTCAATAGGAGAGTCCTCACTAGTAGGAGTGAGTGATTTGTTTCTTCGTTTACGAGCACGTCTAGTTTTAGAGCGAGTTTGCATAAACGTCACGTACAACGAGGAGGCGAGCAAAGAAGATTCTTTTGGTGTTTTTTACTTTTTCAATTTTTTGTGGTTTTTGATTGTTTTTAACTTTTTTTGGATTTTTTGGAATGTATTAAGTAGACCAAAATCTACAAATCTCCTCCTTAATCAAATCTCTCGATTAAAGAAGCCTCAAGGAATGAAAACGATCACGTGAAGTGAACGCCTTCGATGACTTTAGAACGATGGTGGAACACCAAATCGTTCAAGAGGGTTTAATCAAATGAAACCAAGAAAATATATATGATACGTAAGTAATACTTTGGGCGGCAAAACCCTCGATTCACTCTCAAAATCAAATACGCACAAGCAAGCGGAGGAAACGAGGCGGCGCGAAGCACTTAAGAGCCTTTTTCCTTTAGGTCGTGAAATACAACCGCCTTATACCCACCTTATAGTTTGTATTATCAAAATCAAGCTTCACGAAAGTATTTATCTATTTTTGCCTTTTTTCTTTGGTTTGAGATTCGAATACAATGATCGAGTGATGAAATACCGAATCAAGGTTGTGATTGCTCACGTATTTGGAGTACTTGTAAATTTATTGTTCTACGTATACAATATAGTAATAGTATTCACAAAAATCGAAAAACGATAATACGTATTAATAGAGTGCTATTAATACAAATACTTTTATGGCTAATATAGAAAACAACAATGGTTCAACCAAAACACAACACGCCTCCCCGGCAGCGGCGCCAAAATTGATGTTGAGTAAAATTACCTCTTTAGGAAAAGAAGGCAATAAATAGGGCAAGTGTGCACGACGATTTAGGAAAACCGTGTGTGAATGACCCTAGGTGAGTTCGTTCTCGAGGAGGCACGTGCGTTGTGTTAAGAATTGATTAATGATGTTTGTGATTATGAACAAGAAGAAAAGAAATGAGAAAGGAAAGAAGAGACGGTTACGAAAACTAATTAAACTACGACGAAAAAGGCGTAAACGTAAAACCGTAAAAAACGACAAAAATAAAAATTTCAACCTAAAAATTAATTATAAGCTAAAACAAGTCTAAAATAATATAAATAAGGAATAAAACCCAATAAAAATATTTTAAAACCTTTTATTAATTAAATATTTAATTTTAAATGCTAATTAAAGCCCTAAAATTAAATATAATTAATCAAAATGTCCAAAATATGATTTTATTGAACAAATAACTTACTTATATTATCTAAAAACTAAAAAGTATTTTTTATAATTTTTAAATACTATTTTTCTATTTTTTAATTACTAAAAACTATTTTAAAATTAAAATAATTATAAAAAATAATTAAATAATGCTAAAAATAATCTACCAATTTTAAAAATCCTATTTTACTCTAGTGAACAGTAGAAAAATGAAAAGTCTTGAAAAATATTAAATTTTCCACTAAATGACAAAACTAGTTTAATTAAAACCCTAATTAACTTAAATTAATTCTAAAAATTAATAAAAGGATGAACAGTAAAATCTTTTTTAACCAAAAACCTTAAAATATTATTCTAAGTTCAGAAAAAATGATTAAACCTAAAAATATTACTTTTTGGCACTAAAAGACAAAAACAGAAACTTTAAAGTTAATTAAAAATAGCTAATTAACCTAAAAATTACTAAATGAACAGTAAATAAAAATTTAATTAATCAGAAAAATCCTAAATTAAATAAGAAAAATAATGGCACTGGTTTCAAGATCTAATTCCACTTTTTGGGCACTAAAGACAAAAAAGGAAGAAAACAGATAGTGACATGTGCTGGACTTTTGTCCTTTAGCTCAGCAGTGGTAAAAAGGACACTAGTAGTGGGAAAGGAGTTCCCACTGACAGTGTAAAATTTTGGTTTGTTTTTCAATAAGCTTAGGAAAGCTTATCTTGATAGCTTATTTGGGACAATAAGGCACCCTTATACTCTTTGGAGTATAAGGAGTCAATAATCACACAAAAACAAGCAGTCACTAAACAAAAATAAGCACCTATTAAGCCCTAAAGTTACTGATTAAGCACTAAACAGGTATGATGAACAATTGCTGATGTTTCATGCACAAATCTGAATTTTAAAACCTTATATCTTGGAAATAAGCTCACAAGCATGCATACAAGTGACACACAATCCTCAAACACCCTAAAATCTAGCAACCTACAAAGTTTGATAGCAAAATTACTCAAAAATCAGTCACACACAAGCAGTTTCTGATTTTAGCTATGTTTTACCTTTTCAAACATGCAAAAGTGTTTAAAACCTACTCAAACTGAAACCAAAGAGCATATAGCACTCAAATATAACCTAGGTAATGTTTCTAGACAGGTTTAAACATGAAGTTTTATCACAAATCTTGCTAATCCCTTGTCCCAAACACTCCTTTAATTCAGTAAACACAAATTTTAACAAAGCAAACCTAAACAAATCTACCCAAATCTGATTCAAAGCTTTCTAAACATGCATGTAATCAATACTTGATCAATTTCAAACCATCTTAACACACTTACAACACTTATTATGCAGAAATCATATAGAGCACAAATTTTTTTCAGAAACTTTAAAATTTAAAAAGTAAACAAGGGATACCTTGTTGGGCTTACTTCCAAGCCCAACAGTGGCTGATAAGCCACCTCCTACAAGCCCGGGCTTGTGCAGATCAAGTATGCAAGTAAAGGTGCTAGTGGTGGTCTCAAAGACACACACACCCAATATTTCTTTAAAAATGAAGAGATGATTTGAACCTGCTAAGAAAGAGAGAAAAGACTGTGTAGAAGCTAAAAGCTTACCCCTAGCTTATGAATGAAGCTAGAAGGGAGCTAGAGCTTGGCTTATGGTTAATATATAAAAATCAGACAATGGAAGAAACAAGTCTTATGCAAGACTCAAGGTCCCACAACCTAAGCAATATGCTATCACAATCTCACTACCCCTTGATCAACAAGATCAGTTGGCTATGATCAATCATGAGCTTATCACTTAGCCTATCAGAACCCAAGGTACTTAGCAAAATAACTTAGAAAATTTATAAAACAGAAATCAGTAACTTAAAAAGGAAAAGACAAGATTTTTCTTGAAACACAAACTCAAAACAGATTAAATCAAATTGAAAGTAAAATGGAACTCGTTTTCATCATCAACACTAAACTTAAATTTCATTCAGAAAGGCAAGCTTTACAAGGTTGTGAAAATAGGAAAACAAGAACAACTCAATGGCTAAGCCCTAATGCCCTTTATATAGGGTCACAATCTTTCTAGAAAGCTGAAAACAAAAGCTAAACCCTAATGTTGAACTACCAAAAGTGCCCTTTGATGATTCCTGGAATATGCCAATAAGATGCTTAATTTTGAATTCGTCCCATGTGAATTCCTTGGAGTTTTGTGTATGCCAGCAGGTACAAGTGATCATAGACGTATATCTGGTCCTTTGGGAGCAAGTAAATGAGTTGGAGCCGTTGGATGACTGTTTATCTTTGTCTTGGAGTAGCAGGGGAGCCACGTGGGGGACCCAGGAGTTGAAGGTGATGGGTTTTGGGATGTGGGTTGTGATTAACTTGTCATTAATCAGTAATCTGGAAATAATTAGCACTTTCCCCTTTGATTTGAGAGAGATAGAAAATTAGGGTTTATGATGATGAGGGGATTAGCAGGAAAGGGTTAATCCATTTGGGGGTTAAGTGTGATTTAAATATGTGTTTACCCCCAATTTTTAAACTGATTAAATAAATCAGTTTTAAACAAGGATAGTGGGAATTGACGTGTAACCAGGGTGTGTTGTGATTGGCTATTTGACCAGTCATAGTGACGTGTCATGGGCTGATAGGGTGGGATAGGTTTTGTTGTCTGGCAGAAACAACCCTTGAACTCCTTCTTTCTTGTCCCTTTGTATTAAAACTTTATCAACGCCAAAAATGCATGTGACAACTTTGGCAAAGTTGTCAAATTTGGCACAACAAGTTTTAAAACTTGTTTTAAGGACTAAACATGCAATTTCTTCATATTCCAAGGACTGTTTTTGACATTTCTTCAAACTTCAAGGCTTTGACTTGTTTGTTGACTTCTTGAAGGACCATTATTGACAATTTAGATTTGATGAGGGACTAAATTTGCCAATTCTTCAAAGTTAAGGGTCCTTTTTGTAATTTTGACAAACTTTAGGGACCAAACTTGTAATTATGAAGATACAAGGGTATAAAGTGTCAATTCTTCAAACTTGGAGGACCAATCTTCAATATTCTTCAAATCTTCAAGGGTTTTCTTTGGAAAATTCCTCACTAGGGTTTGGTTCATCGTGCGGCTTCGTTTCCCGTGTTCGTTTTTGCGTGATTCTTGTGATCTTTTGTCATTTTCTCAATATCCGTACCTAAAATACACAAGCAACAAACACAAGCATATATTTGGGTATTTTGATGATATTTAATGCATTTTAAGTCCAAAAAGAACGATGAGACCATGTATAAAAGCCGTCTCATCATTAAGCTTCCTTTGATAGCTTTCGACTCCCAACTGAAGATCTTCAACTCGTGTCTTGATGAAAACGCTTCGTGTGAACATACGAAGTGCTATATTCAAAGCAATAAGGTCTTCACGAGGAATATGTGTGAGTTGATCTCGGGTCATCAGAAGCAGCATATCTTCGATATCCTCAAGGCGAATGATGGAAAAATCTCCCTGCTGGATTTTGTATTCCCTGTCATCCTCCCTTTTCAAACGAATCTCCGTCACATGATAATAGCCATTCTTGGCTTCAGTTTTCATCCCTAAAATGCTGGAGATGCGGATGTCGGATCTAACGTTGCTTCCAGAATTGACTAGGCAGCAACCCCTGTACGCCCTTCGGACTCGTTCGTCCCAATGAGATGCACCTATGACAGCATACATATCATAATTACGATTTATCTTTGGGACCCAGAGTCGGTTTACCTTTTCCTCGATAAAGGGTATTGTCCCCCAGTTGGCAGCTTTCAGCAAAGTCAGGGAGGTTGCGTACTTTGATGACCCCTTCAGTAGATACACAAGATCATTGGTGACGAAGAAGTCAAGAGCAATCTGATTATCTTGAGTAGGATCCATTGGAGGTGGAGCTCTTTCTGATTCATGAAGTCCTGGCCGTTGAACAGTATTCAGAGCCTTCAGGATCTCATCGGCATAATACTCGAACTCCATTTGGGTCAACCGGGTTTTGGCGCGTAGTCTCTTATCCTTCAGTGCTTTCTTCACCAAAGATGGAGTAACCGAAGTCTTATACTCATGAGCAAGAAATGCATATAAGTCAATCGGACTGCGGATACGAAGATACAAAACATCTTTGTCAGCGTCGGTGATCGGATCATACTGCGCCGCTGCCGTGATCCAAGCCTGTGGTGGTGCAGTCTCGTCAATCTCCAACGTGTCTGCCCAGTCCCTTGTGCTTGGAACAGTAGATTGTGGGTTTTGTTGCAGAGGAGTGGAGACGTGAACATCTGCTTGTTCTGTTTCAGGCATGTCGGCAGTGTCATGAATGGGTGAGTGTTGTGCAGCTTCAGGTTCGGTTACCGATTCTGCGATCACAGGAACAACAACTATAGAACTAACAGGGTTAGTTGTAACAGGTATGGATGCAGGGATAAATGTACCAGGAATAGATGACCCTGTAGTGGCATTCACATCGTGGCGCCACTTCGATCGTCTGGATTCTGTGGAAGTAGATTTCTCCTTTGCTGTTGCATCTTTCTTTGACTTGGTGCCAGACTTAGCAGGTTTCTTTGAGCTGGCAGCCTTATCCCCTTTCTCAAGCTGTTTACCCCCATCAGCATCCTCATTATCATCCCCGTTGCTCCGCCGAACACTCTCCTCATTACCATCACCACCATCATCGCCATCATCATCATCGTCATCATCATCCTCATCATCATTATCATCATCCTTATCATTATCATCCTCATCATCCTCATCATTCTGATCCTCATCATTCTCATCATCATCATCATTCTTATCTTCTTCTTCTTCTTCTTCCTCTTCTCCACCAGTACCCTCTTCTTCGTCACTCTCTTCCCTTTCTTCCTCAGGGAGAATGTGGTAGGGTACCACACTTCCAAACGTCTTGAACAACCTATCATCCTCCATGATAGCGTCATTTAGGGATTTGAAGAGAGCCCGTTGAATCCTCGATTTATCAAACGATCCAAGTTCCCTCATTCGAGCTTTGAGGATCTTCTTAAGTTCAAAATCCGTCAAGTCATAAGCAATCTTGTAGGCGGCTTCTGAAGGATTGGATGATTTGATCATTAAGTTGTCAGCAGCAAGTGTCTTCAAATCATCACGCAGTTTAGGCATTAGGGATTCAACGGAGTCTTTCACTCTCTGCTCAATAGAAGCTTCAAGATCTGCTTTTTGCTCTTTAAGGTCATCCTTAATAGCTTTAAGTCTCGTAATTCGTGCTTGATGCCTATCAGCTTCAGCCTTTTTAACTCGAGCAAGTTCTTCTGCATGAGCTTTACGTGTAAATTCCATGTCTGCAGCGAACTTGGCAATCAACTCTTCTTGAGCTTTCCTTGATGCTTCTTCACTTTGAGCTCTTCTATTTAGCTCTTGGCGAAGTTCATCCATTTCTCTCTTGTGAGTATCCACATGTTTATCCAACATTTCGGCCATCACTAATGCGGCCATTGCAGACGTTGCAGAGCTGCTTTGGGTTGATGGAATAGGCTCGGTTGTAACTGCGGTACTAAGGATGGGGTTTATTGGTGGTGGAGGAAATGGTGTTGAAACCGGTTTGGTTGGTAAGGGTTGAGTTGGTTGAAGTTGAGTTGCCAAGGGTTGAGTAGACTCTTTTTCAATACTAGCTGAAACAGGGGGGGTGGATGTCTCCTTCGAAGTAGAATACTTTTCAGGTGATCCAAACTCAAACACATCATCTGGTTCCACATACTCTTCTTCAACATTTACCCGTGCACCCGAACCACTACCTCCAGTGTCTTTCCTACTCCTTTCCATAGCTGTCTTCATTGCTTTTCTCTCAGCCTTGTTAAGAGCAGGATCATCAATATCTTCTTCATCGTGGAGAGCTAACTCATCAGCCGTACCCTTTCCCTTCTTAACTGCAGTCTTCTTCTTTTTGGCTTTGGGTTCAGGTAAATCTGCTTGCTTCCGTTTACCTTTGCTCTTAACCGTGGTGGAAGAGTCTTCACCTGCTAGAATGCTTGCTCGTTGATTCTCAATTTCTGTTAGCAAGTTCTTGTAATCAGCAGATGCTATAATCTCATCAGTCAGAAGATGACCGGGAATGGGACCAGGAATAACCGTATTCGAATGAGTCTCCTGCCTTAAGTCTACCAAATCATCATCATCCATCGTGTGGTGACGACTACCTGCACGCTTGTTAATGGATGCATCGTTTTCCATAAAGTAATGTATGATCAACTTAATAAACCTAGGGTACTGGTAGCTTTTAACCTTACCCTTTGTGTTTGTGAAGAGTTGAAAAGTAAACTCCTCCCACAGCAGTGATGCATAATCAATACCCATACCTTTGAACATACCATAAAACATCTTGATGATTGGTGGACGAACAGCATCAAACCCAGTTGTTTTGGGTGTTAAACATCGGCTTAGAATCCCAAAAATAGCTTTCCATGGTTGACCAACTTTGGCAGTAGTAAACTCAGACGGGGTTCGTATGTCAAGACATCCAATGGCGGTGAACATCTCCATGATCTGGTCCGTAGTTGGGTTGGCTGAGTATGATGATAGACCTTTGAGTATCGGTCGAAAGCCAAAGATCTTCCTGAAGTCTGACACAGTAAGCGTCTGCTGCTTGTTGTCCAAGGAAAAAGTGATTTTGTTCGACGTCCTCTCTTTGGTAGCCCAGAACTCGTAAAGATATTCATAGGGCACTGAAGCACTTCTCCTTAGCGCATGCTTGAAATGAGATTTATCAAGCATGGCTGTACCTACCTTAAATCCATTATGGGTAGAGTGAGATACCTCCTTCAAACGGAAGTTGTTTGGAATAAACTTTAGAGTCTTGGCTTCAGCAATGGCGGCGGCTTTGGTGTCTTGTATATGTTGTACTGTAGGGTTAGTCATCGTCTCTGCTTAAGATAAAACACCAAGGTTGAAACATACAAACATGAATATCAATATGACTTTAAACCTAAGCATTGAACATATGACCTAATCCCTTAAGCTTGTAAACCATTCAAACATCTTCTATACGGAAAAATCACTCAATTCGGAATACTTGGGCTATGCTGAATATAAACCCTATGCGGAATGATAAGTCGATTCGGAACATAAGGCCTATGCGGAATAAATTAAACATATCCTATTCGGAAAGATCAACCTTATGCGGAAAAATTTCTTTATTCGGAAAGATCAACCTTATGCGGAAAATTTTCTTTATTCGGAAAGTCTAACCTTATGCGGAAAAATTTCTTTATTCGGAAAGATCAACCTTATGCGGAAATTTTTCTTTATTCGGAAAGTCTAACCTTATGCGGAAAAATTTCTTTATGCGGAAAATCTAACCTTATGCGGAAAAATTTCTTTATTCGGAAAGATCGACCCTATGCGGAAAATTTTCTTTATTCGGAAAATCTAACCTTATGTGGAAAGTCTAGGCCTATGCGAAAAAACCTTTCTATTCGGAAAGAACTTGTCCATTCGGAAAAAATTTCTCTATGCGGAAAGATTGGGCCTATGCGGAAAGCTTTTGTCTATGCGGAAAAACTTTTCTTATTCGGAAAACAGCTTCTATGCGGAAAGATTTCTCCATGCGGAAAGTTCTTTCTATCTTGAATGAAACCTTTATTCGGAAAGTCATTCTTACTCGGAAAGTTTTCAACACTTATATATTTTCTAATTAAGCATGAAATCGTTTGATTCAAGTGTTCTAAAGGCCAAATTAGTGCAATTAGAGCCATTCCGAATCATCCCCAGGCAAAAACCCCAATTTAATTAACCCTAATTGAAGCAGAAACTAATTCGCTTGATTTTCAACAAAAACAGATAAATAACTTGATTTGCATGAATGATTAATCCGATTGAATACCTTTTTTGAAGATCTGATCTAGAAGATGTTGGATTGAATTTGTTTTGTTTGATTTTCGTGTGTTTGAGTGCTAGGGTGTTAATGGCGGCTAAAGATAAACAAGTAAACAGTGAAAGAAGAAAGGGAACGGGGGTGGGTGAATTTGACAAGGTCAAATTTTTACAAGTTTGACCTATTGTCAACTTTACCCCCTCAAATTTTTCTACTTTCAACAAACAAAGTTCTTTTGTTTTTCCAAGTTCTAATTCTTGTCATTTTGACCCTATTTTATGTTAACTACCCGAGCCTTAGTGATTAACTTATCTTAACACAAGCACAAAACTATTCATGACAAGCTTATAAGCAACAACAAGACAAATGCCAAAGCAATCCAACCATTAACCATTAAGCTTTTTGAGTTTCCTTGAAAACTTTTGAAGATCTTTTTGATGTGAAAGATGATGTAACATTTTATCCCCCTTAAACGATGACCCGTTTTCTATTTAAAGAGCTGTAGTCATTGTTTAACGAGGCACATGATGATGAAAAACATTTCCCAATTGATATCTTGAAAAAGTTTGATTCGTGGTGTCAATAAGATTTCTCTTATTTTAACAAATTAATGCACTGAGACGTACACTAATTCGTGTTAGACCAAGTTGTAAAGTAAACTTGATCCCTTTGCATGATTTGGCTTGTAAATCATGCCTGAGAAAATTAATTCCCGTTCTGAGCCAACGTTTTCCAAGGAAATACGTGACTTTAATATGAAAACCGGGTTGCAGTCAGAAATAACTACAAGCCATAATGGGCATGTTTAAAAAATGTACAACTTTTATACGGACTCTATTTATGGCACCGTGTCAATATTGATCGACATTTCTAAGGCCGTAAATATTACCGTACTAAAAGACATGCCCGTTTTAAAACGAAAAATATTTTTGGTTTTTCTTGATTTTATAATTTTTATGGTTTTAGTAGGTTTTATATTTTTTATGGTTTTTCTTGGTTTTATATTTTTGTATTTTCTTTTGTGGTTTATATATTTATTATAATGTACATGATCACGAACAAAGGATACTCTGAATAGTTTACCACGACTATTCAGCTGATTCTTCTGCCAACTCTTTGAGAGTCGCTGGAGTGAATGATTTCATGCCAAGCTTGTCGATCAAAAACTCGATTCGTCCTCGATCTAAGGCTTTGGTGAACATATCCGCCAGCTGGTACTCAGTAGTGACAAAATACAGCTCGATCACTCTGTTCTCCACCTGCTCCTTAATGAAATGGTAGCGAATGTCTATGTGCTTGGCCCGGGAGTGTTGAACATAGTTGCAGCAAAGGGCAATGGCGCTCTTGTTGTCACAATACATCGGGATTTTGTTGAATCCCAAACCGTAGTCAGTTAATTGTGATCTCATCCAAAGGACTTGAGCACAACAACCGGACATGGCGATGTATTCAGCCTCCGTGCTTGATATTGCAGCGCTTTTCTGCCTTTTTGAAGACCAACTGATCAATCTATCTCCAAGGAGTTGCACAGATCCAGAAGTGCTACGCCTCGTGTCTTGACATCCAGCATGATCGGCATCTGCGTATGATATTAGAGCAATCGAGGAATCTTTCGGATACCATAGACCACGATGAAGTGTTCCTTTTAAATACCGAAAGATCCTTTTCACAACATGTAGGTGCTTTTCGGTAGGCCGAGCCTGATACCGGGCACACATGCATACAGCAAATTGCAAATCAGGCCTGCTAGCAGTCAGATATAGAAGGGTGCCGATCATCCCACGGTAAAGTTTTGGATCGACAATAGTCCCATTCCTATCTTCATCTAACTTGGATTTCTCCACCATTGGAGTGTCCACGGGGTCACAATTTTCAAAGTTATATTTCTTAAGAGATTCTAGAGCATATTTGGATTGATTAATAAAGATGCCTCTGGGATTTTGAGAAATCTGTAATCCTAAGAAAAATGAAATTTTTCCCATCATCGACATCTGAAAGCGTGTGGACATTATCTTCTCAAATCGGTTTGACAATTCTATGTTAGTGGCAGCAAAAATTATATCATCAACATAAATTTGTACCAGAATCATGTCGTTACCTTCTTTGAGAGTGAATAGAGTGGGGTCCACTTTGCCTTTGGAGAAGCCTTCCGAAATGAGATATGTTGACATGAGATCATACCACGCGCGTGGAGCTTGTTTCAACCCATAGAGAGCCTTCTTAAGCTTGTACACATGATTAGGAAACTCCGTACTGACGAACCCATCCGGCTGACTAACATAAACTTCTTCCCTTAGTTCACCGTTCAAAAATGCCGTCTTCACATCCATTTGATAGACGATCATGTTCATATGAGCAGCAAACGCAAGGAATAGTCTAATCGCCTCCAATCTAGCCACAGGAGCAAAAGATTCCTCAAAGTCTATACCCAAGGCTTGTTTATATCCTCTAGCGACCAATCTAGCCTTATTCTTCAATACCGCACCCATCTCATCAAGTTTAACCTTATAAACCCATAACAAGGTAAGGATGTTAACCTTGTCAGGGAGAGGAACCAATTCCCATACTTCAAGTCGTTGGAATTCGTTTAGTTCCTCCTGCATAGCTTCAATCCAAGATGATTGGGTCATAGCCTGCTGCCAATTTTTGGGTTCAACTTCAGAGAGAAATGCATCAAAGTAACAATAGAGTGCATTCTCTTGTAATTGATGGCGTGTAGAGACTGGTCGATCTAGATCTCCAATAACATTCCTAATTGGGTGATCTTTTGTCCATTTAGTGCTATGGTTTTCAATCCTAGGTGGTCTGGAGTGAACAATAGAAGGAGCTTCTTCTGAGGTAGACGCGGCTGAAGGGTTTTCAGGGATCGCTACACCAAAGAAAGGAAGCTCTTGCAAGTGAGCATATTCCAAGTCGTGATCAGTAGAATCCTCTTCCACATCATTAGGCACAAGTAGGGGTGATGATTCAGGTGTAGTTTGAGAATCACTTGGTGAAGGTGCATCCGGTTCAATGTGAATTGTAGATGCATTAGATAAAGGTTCATTAGCTTGAGCAACCACTTCAGGTATTGGAGCAATTACTACAGGTGCTGGAACTTCATCAGTCGGGGGATCGAAGAATTCATCAAACAACGGTTGAAACAGTTTATCCCACTCGGGCCTTGTTGGTGGTAAAAATGATGTAGAAGTAGGATTATTGGGAGTTAATCCGGAACTAATAGCACCGGTTCCCATCTCATGAAGCGCGGGTTCAGAGCTGTGTTGCTCAGAAGCCATCGCTGTCAGCTCGTCGAAATCTGCGTCCATAGTTTCTACAATCTTGCCAAGACGACGGTTATAGATTCGGTATGCTCTCTTGGACGGTGAGTAACCAATGAAAATACCTATATCGGCTTTCGGTTGAAGCTTACCCAAGTTCTCACTATTGATGTTTGGATAACAAAGAGAACCAAACACATGAAAAAATGAAACATCGGGTTTACGGTCATGTAGAAGCTCATAAGGTGTTTTTCCATGGCGTTTCCGAAGGATAGAACGGTTTTGGGTGAAACATGCAGTAGATATAGCCTCTGCCCACAAGAACAATGGAGCGTTCGCGTAAATAAGCATGGTCCTAGCAGCTTCCATAAGTGTACGATTCCGTCTTTCAACGACACCATTTTGTTGTGGAGTGCGTGCAGCGGATGTTTCATGTGAAATACCAACTCCTTCATAGTAATCACGAAGAGTCTGGTTTACGAACTCTGTTCCATTGTCTGTACGAATACGGCGGACAGTGGTATTCAAACGTACTTGAATAAATTTCAGAAAAGTGATGATAGCCTTCGGTGCTTCATCCTTTGTACGTAGAAATCTAACCCATGTAAACCTGGAGAAATCATCCACAATGACGAGAATGAATTTCTTACCGCTCACACTTTCAGTTCTCATTGGTCCACAAAGATCCATATGCAAAAGATGAAGTTTTTCTTGATTGGTGTCTTCAGCTTTGGGTTTGTAAGATTTCTTGGTGCTTTTCCCTCTTGAACACGCGGAACATAAATGGTCCTTGTGAAATTTAAGCTTTGGAAGACCACGAACTAATTCGTGTTTAGCCAGATGATTAATAGCATCAAAGTTAAGATGAGATAATCTGCGATGCCATAACCATGACTTGGTCTTAGATGCTTTAGAGAGAAGACATACTGGAGAGGCGGCCATCATGTCTTGTAAGGACAATGTATAAAGATTTGCACCACGAGATCCCTTCAACAAATCTTTTCCTTCCAAGTTGCGGATGAAACAAGTGTGTTGTCGAAAAGCAACCTCTAGGTTGGAATCACAAAACTGTCCTACTGAGAATAAGTTATGACCAAGACCTTCTACATAGTATACCCTAGAAATCGTCACGTTTCCAATCTGATATTCACCATACCCCATAATCTTTGCTATATGATCATTCCCAAATTTAACCGTACCAAGAAACTTGCTGACGAAATTTCGGAGCATCGAGCGATTTCCGGTCATATGTTTTAAACAACCGGAGTCCAAATACCACAGGATGATTTGGACCACCTGAAAATATCACCACACAAAGACAATGTAGAGGTATCGGAATCTGAGTGTTCCTTGTTATTAGCAGGTACAGATTTAATAATCTTAGATTTGCTAACTCTAGGTTTCTTAGATTTCCTAGCCTTCTTCTTCTTAATTGGTGGTGTAGATTCTAGTTGGCTTAAATCCTGAGGTATTTCTTCACTGATAGGCACTATAGTGGGGGCTGACCTAATTAAAGGGCGCTGTTTCCATACTTGAGTGCGAGTGTTCCTAACTAAAGGACGCTCAGACCTAACCTCAATGGATGCTTTCCTAGTTAAAGGGCACATTTTTCCATCTAATGTAAAGGTCCTACCAGTGGGACGCCATTGCCAGCCAACTTGGGCACGAGTTCTACCCGTTGGCTTCCATTCAAGACCATTCTTAATTGCATTCATTTCATTCACATGCTCAATAAGACACAAATCATGACGTTGGGAAAACATACATTCATTACAATTCCAACAATTTAAATTAGAATTCACGAATGGTTTTGGCTTCTGCACAGGCGCAGAGCTTTTAGTCTTAACATGTTTCTTCTTATTTAAAACTGAACTAGCATTCCTATTGTGAACTTCTACTTTCTTCTTTGTGGCACTACTAGTGGAGGGCTTGATCTTATCTTTCTTGAGTGGCGATCCTTTAGCCTTAGTAGTCTCTTTTAATCCTATAGAAGGCAAAGTGGGAATATTAGCAGCAGATTTTAAAGGTGCCTTACTTGATTGTGCCAATGACGGTTTTGCTCCTGGAGTCTTATTAAATGGAGTGACAGCAATGGGCCTATTATTAAGTAGTGCAGAACCTAGTGTACCTATGTATTGCAAATATGCCAAGCAATATTGAACTCTCTTGATATATTCATGAGCCGAATAATAGTCGCTACTTGAGGGATCTAAGGCATAAAGATCGTCTAAAATATCCCTAAGAAGATCGACATGCTTAATGGCATTCCTCATATAATCATCATAGGTAACTGGGTTTCTCTTATGAAGCGGGTTCTTATAAAGCACTACTGACTTGGTTGTTGGAGCACTAGTGGACGGTGTAGAGTCGGTAGCTAAGTTATCAACAACTTCTTGTCGGGTGAGAAGAAGTGTCTCCTTTAACTCAGCCAAAACCATATTTTTGTCAATGAGCAGGATGTTCAAATCAGAGATTTCCTCGCACTTTTGGTTCAGTTGTTCAACATAAGATTGTTGCTGTGCCGCATTAAAAGCGAAGCGTTCTTCTAGTGAACCATAAAGAGCGGATAGTCCCTGTCTTGTCCGATCCATCTCCCCTAGAACAGACGAAAGTCTAATTTCTAAGACCTGGTTTTGGACTCTGCAGCCTCTAGTTCCATTTTGAGTGTTTCATTTAATGACACATCTCTCTTCAATCTCATTATCTCTTCCTCTAATGTCTTAACAATTGCAATCATCTTGTCACTCGTCTCAACACCGTTTTCACAAACATTTGATATCAAAAGATTCTCATTTTGAGTTTGTTGTTTTAATTCTAAAGATATACAATGTTGTTCTAGTTGATTAAAGCGTTTTGAAAGTAAATTGTAAGAATCTTGTAGCTTTAAAAACTCAGCGTTAGATTCGTGACAAGACTGATTATCTACCTCATTTACAGTATCAGCAACATTTACAGAGATATCACAACCATCATCACAAATATCATTACAAATATTCACAGCATCACAATTAATCATAGCGGATGTAAGCTCATTCGAATAATTAACATTTACAGTAGTAAGCACATCACACGAGATTACTGCAGACAAGAATCGGTCATATTCAGTTAAAATCTTTTCTTTTTCAATTAGTTGTAGTTCGTAAGCGGTGTCCATTTCATAAAACACTTTTTGAACTTCACCAATTTCAAACACAAGATTTTCCTTAAGAGATGCAAAAATTCCTTTTAGACTTTCGACAAACGGATTGATCTCATTTTTAAACACCTCGTTCATATGTTCGAAAGCCCATTCTCCGGCGTTTAGGCCATTTGAAGTCGTACGTTCCAAAATGACCTTGTCAAAATTAGTAAAGTATTGATTAATCTCTTGCAAGTTTAACCATACAGTGCTAACAGGTGGAAGATCCTTTGGAATTTCCTTAGGACCTTCCATATTGACAAGTGTAGGAAAAGTACTAGGGTTTTCTTCATCTAATATGTAGGTTGGTGCTGTTATGAGATCTTTGTCCATATGGAAGCGAATTCTAAAATCCGTTTTTGCAAGCTCCTTATTCAATTTAAAATAATCACACTCGGGATATTTTGCAGAATTGTATGACCGATCCTCATCAACTAGTTCCTTACTTGTTCGATCACCAGGAAAAACAATCGGTTCTAAGGCCAATCCTAATTGAGTTGCATTATAAAGTCTAGGACTATGTCTTAAAGCTTGTTTTGCATACCGTGGATTAGGGGGAAGGCCTTTTTGACGTGATAAGTTAAATTCTCTAAATGAAGCATCAAATAAGTGAACTAGTTGAGAAGTAGCGTATTGTCTTAAAAGCAAATAATCTAGGCTTCTAATCTTATTAGTAGCATTAATCTCCATTTCATTCTTCTTAGAATCGAGTGATTCAAAATCTGTTTGAAGTTTTTGAAAATTAGTGACCACTAACTCCTTTTCTTTAAGTTCATTAGACAAATTTGCTCTTAAGTTTTCGATTTCTTGCAAGTGACCCATTTGTTTGTTTCTAAAATGATCATATTCGAGATTAGTTAGAACACTAGACGAGGGCACTAATTCCAAGGTTTTAACTTTCTCGTTGCTTAAGGTAAGCTCATCAGACAAATTCTTATTCTTAGCTAAGGTTTCTAAGAGTGCAGCATTCATTTGGCTAAGTAATGTAGCAGGAACCATGACCAAATCTTGTTGAGCAGGAGTAGGCGTTTGCGAAATGGGTCCCGGTTGTGATTCACTCAAAGTCTGGGGACTCACATTGATATTGCTATCATTGTTTGTCTCCTCATTTGAAAGACTCACCACCGAAGATTCATTCAGTCAGCACTCTCTTGCACAACTTGATGTGGTTGAATACTAGCATCAGTGGTATTATCGGTGGTATTAATAAGTACCTCAGATCTCTTTTCTGGCCCTAAGCTGGAGATAGTTGCCATGAGAGCCGCCTTTACAGATTGAAAGTCATCACAGTCGGAGTCATACGCATCAAGATCATCGGCTTGGTAAGCTGCATTTTGCGTAGTGACAACGTCTTGTTCAGCAATCCCTGGATCAGCAAGAAATGCAAGCTCCTCTTCATCAAGTTCCCTTCCTTGTGCCTGAGCATTTACCAGATAGATCTTTTTTGCAAACCATTGTCCATCCCTTCTCCTCTTGGGTTTCTTACAATCCCTGGACATGTGACCCTCTTCCTTGCAGTTGTAACATGTAATCATTCTCAACTTGCCCGTGGAATTAGCTCGTGGAGCAGGATTGGCCATTGGTGCCTGATTTACCGTGCGAGCATTGGTGGTTGATGTGGTAGGTCTCCCCTGATATGGTTGAATAGGCTGAACCATGACCCTGCCATTCTCAATAGTAGCTTATTGACGAGAATTGGATGAATTCCTCAACTGATTATTGGTAGGAGCTGATCCTCTGTATCCTCGTTTGCTTAAAGTTCTTGTGAGATAAGCAGACATAGTAGTTAGCACTTCAACTGGGTCAGCTCCTTGTTGGAATACAGGAACGGGGACTTCCTCATCATCACAATACATTGCTTGATCTGGATGAGCTGCATAATCACTAGAAGGGATACTCATTTGATCAGGGTAGCTTGTTGGATATGCTGCATTCTCTTGATAAGAAGAATATGAAGGCTGAGCATAAGGTGCAACATTTGCTGGATGAAGTTGTGAAGCATACTGTGGTGAAGGTGCATTGAACCGATATTGTTGCTGATGTGAGGTGGGTGGTTGCGGTAGAATCGAGTATTGGGGGAAGGTTGGTGTCATGTAAGGTGATGGATGATAGGCTTGATGTCCCAAGATATAAGGTGTGTTGTTGTGTGACAAGCTTGGTTGATTCGCCATCAAAGCTAAAGAATCTGGGTACATACCGCGAGGAGAACGGTGCATAATCACATGTTTCTCATGCTGCTGAAGAAAAGCATAGATTTGATCTAAGTTGCACTTATGCAAATCCCGGGTTAACTTCACATCGGTAATATACTCACCCCATTCAGCTTGAGGTAAAGTATTCAAGAACTTGGTGTTAACCTGGAATGGAGCAATCACGAGATTGTATACATTCAGATCATTCATTAGAGAGGTGAATCTGAAGTAATAGTCGTGTAGCGTTTCCCCTGGGCTGTACGTGAATCTATCAAACAGATCATACAGCTGACACTCCCTTTCCTGTTTGGTGAGAGACGTACCTTGTAGCAACACCTTTAGACGTTCCCATAAATCTTTGGCAACCGTATATTGACTAACCATACGATAAATATCATGCGGAAGAGCTTGGAGAAGAGTCTGTAAAGCCTTTTCATCAGCATCAGCAATGAGTTGTTGTGCCGGTGTGAGTTCTTCATATTCTCTTAGTCGAGACACGTTATTTGCCACAATGGTACCATAGTCGAGTGGACCATTCAAGATCGATTTGACCATAAGCCTTCCGTATGTTGGTTTGCCCTTTAAGTATTGCATCATACGGCCCTGCCATGCTTCAAACACCTCTTTAATAAGCATCGGTGGACGACTATCAGTCCCCGTTATGATCGAGATATCCGTAAGAGATGTCATCTGAGGCATTAATGAACTTGGATTCATTGTGATCACTTAACAGACTCAAAGATTATCGGTTGATCGAGCAGTGAAGAAAGGTTGAGAATTTTTGTTGTGTTGGTTGAACTCAAGATTAAATCCACTAAAGATCGTCGAAAAAGCTCAAATACCCCTTGAACTTGCTTATGCGGAATAACCCTAACTCAGAATAAACCCTATTCGGAATAATACCTATTCGGAATAATCCTATGCTGAAAACCCTTATACTGAATAACCCTATTCTGAAAATGCCCTATTCGGAATAACCCCTATGCTGAATAACCCTTATGCGGAAAAACCCTTATGCGGAATATTTCTTCAATGCGAAATATTTTGGCAACTGGCTATTCGGAAAGCTTGCTATTCGGAATAATAGGCAATTCGGAAAGCTATTCGGAATATTTCTCCTATTCGGAAAGATTTTGGCTATTCGAAACAATTTTGGCTATTCGGAAAGTTTTTGGCTATTCGGAAAAAATTGGCTATTCGGAAAGTATTTGCTATTCGGAAAAAACTGCTATTCGGAAAAAACCCTTCTATTCGGAAAGTCTATTCGGAAACTTCTGCTATTCTGAATATTGCTCCTATTCGGAATCCCTATTCGGAATAAACCTTCTATTCTGAAAATCTTCCTATTCGGAATCCCTATTCGGAATGTTCTGGAAATAAGTTTCCGAGACTTAAAAAAACAGCTTTAAATCCGATTTTTGATCCAAAACCACAAAAAGTTTTATGATTTTTACCAAAATAAGCTAAACCCAATCCTTATCAATCAATCCCAATAACAAAAACACCAAAAACAACAAGATTCAAGATTGATTTTTTCTAAAGATCACTAAAAGATTCAAAAACTAAAAAAGCAACACAATCCTTACCTTCAATCACCCCATAGCTCTTGATACCAAATGTAGAATATTGATAACCTATGAATCTATGAAGTGGGTTGATGTTTTCTAGTGAGAGAAACTAGAGAGAGAAAGTGAGAGAAAATGTGTATGATTTTATTAATATGAAAGTGAAATGAGAACAACAACCAACCCCTTTCCATGGTGGAAAGGGGTATTTATACTCCAAGCCTAACATTAGGCTTGGGCCGGTCCATGACAAGCCCATGGACCGGTTCTTACTTAACTTAATAAGTAACATTTAACTAATTGTTAACTACGAGCTATTACAACATAAATCATATTGTGGAGTGACCGATACTTCTAATATACGTTAAAACGTATTTCTAACATCTACACCTTGTGAGACTATTAACATTGTGGATGTGCTAGATGAAGTGTGTAATGAACACTTTCATGATGCTTGTAAGAGTGCTAGTGATGAGATACCCCATGTTGAAACCGTGGCCTCAATTGCTCCCTCTTTAACACCTTTTGGAGAGAGTGATTTCCTCTTGGAGGAATTTGAGTCAAACTTTCTTGGTGATGATGATTCTCCCATCAATTGGGAAGAAGATATTCTTACAATCCAAAAGTTGCTCAATGAGGACCCTATTCCTTCTCCTATTCCACAAGAGATTACCATTGAGGAACCTTCTATAGTTAAACCTTCCATAGAGAGTCCACCTCCCATTGAACTTAAGGACCTTCCATCCCACTTAGAATATGCTTTCTTAGAAGGAAAAGACCAATTACCGGTGATCATTGCTAAAGAGTTGAAAGAGGATGAGAAAGAGAAACTTATTGAAGTTCTTAAGAAACATAAGAAAGCTTTAGCATGGAAAATATCCGACATAAGGGGAATTTATCCACATTTTTGTACACACAAAATCCTTATGGAGGATGACTATAAACCCGCCATTCAAAACCAAAGGAGAGTTAACCCAAAAATCCATGAGGTTATTAAGAAAGAAGTGATTAAACTCTTAGACGCGGGTATGATTTATCCCATTTCCGACTCTCCATGGGTTAGCCCGGTTCATTGTGTTCCAAAGAAGGGTGGAATCACCGTGGTGCCTAATGAGAACAATGAGCTTATTCCCACGAGACTTGTGACCGGTTGGAGAGTTTGCATTGATTATAGAAAACTCAATGAGGCAACTAGGAAAGACCATTTCCCGCTTCCCTTTATAGATCAAATGCTTGAACGCTTAGCGAGAAATGAGTACTATTGTTTTCTTGATGGCTTTTCGGGTTATTTCCAAATACCCATTGACCCTAAGGATCAAGAAAAGACCACATTCACTTGTCCCTACGGTACATTTGCTTACAAGAGGATGCCTTTTGGCTTATGTAATGCACCGGGGACGTTTCAAAGGTGCATGATGGCGATTTTCCATGACATGATAGAGGAAACCATGGAGGTTTTTATGGATGACTTTTCCGTTTTTGGAAATTCATTTAGCTCATGTCTCACCAACCTTGAGAGAATGCTTAAGCGTTGTGAGGAAACACGTTTGGTGCTTAATTGGGAGAAATGTCACTTTATGGTGAAAGAGGGGATTGTTTTAGGACACAAGATATCCAATAAGGGATTAGAAGTTGATCGAGCTAAAATTGATGTGATTGCTAAGCTTCCCCCACCCACCTCGGTTAAAGGTGTGAGGAGTTTCTTAGGTCATGCGGGATTTTATAGGCGCTTTATACAAGATTTTTCTAAGATAGCTAGACCGATGACTCACCTCTTGGAGAAAGAGGCTCCTTTCATTTTTAACCAAGATTGTTTAGACTCTTTTGAGACCCTTAAGGAAAAATTGACTAAGGCTCCCGTTTTGGTTTCTCCAAATTGGGAATTACCTTTTGAGCTTATGTGTGACGCTAGTGATTATGCGGTGGGGGCCGTCTTAGGACAAAGAGTTAATAAGCATTTTCAACCTATACACTATGCGAGTAAAACCATGACCGGTGCACAACTTCATTACACTACCACGGAAAAAGAGTTGCTTGCTATAGTATATGCTTTTGAGAAGTTTAGACCATATCTTGTGCTTTCCAAAACCATAGTGTATACGGATCATTCCGCTCTCAAGTATCTTATGACAAAACAAGATGCTAAGCCTAGGCTTTTGAGATGGGTTTTGTTGCTTCAAGAGTTTAAGATAGAGATTCGTGATAAGAAAGGGGCCGAGAATTTAGCGGCGGATCATTTGAGTAGACTTGAGCATCCTTTTCAAGGAGATTTCCCACACCAAGAAATCAATGAATCCTTTCCATTAGAGGAGCTCATGTCTATCTCTTCCCAAGAGGATGCCACACCTTGGTTTGCGGATATCGCAAACTATCTTGTGGGCAATGTGCTTATTGAGGGTCTTACTTATCAACAAAAGAAAAAGTTTCTTAAGGAAGTTAAGTATTACTTTTGGGATGATCCATATCTTTTTAGGCAATGTGCGGACCAAATCATTAGACGGTGTGTAGATGGGCCCGAGGCATTTAAGATCTTAGAGGCGTGTCATAAAGGACCTACGGGTGGACATTTAGGGCCTAACTACACCGCCAAGAAAGTCTTTGATTCGGGTTACTATTGGCCTTCCATTTACAAAGATGCCCATGAAATGGTGAAATTTTGTGATGTTTGTCAAAGACAAGGAAAAATTACACAACGTGATGAGATGCCACAAAATTTTATCCAAGAGCGTGAGATATTTGATGTATGGGGCATCGATTTCATGGGACCTTTTCCATCCCCTAAGGGAAACAAGTATATACTTGTGGCGGTGGATTATGTGTCCAAATGGGTGGAGGCTAAAGCCTTACCTACCAATGATGCTAGAGTGGTTGTAAAGTTTTTGAAACAATTGTTTGCTAGATTTGGTGTACCTCGGGCCATCATAAGTGATCGTGGTACGCATTTTTGTAATGATCAATTCACGAGAGTTATGAAGAAATATGGAGCGAATCATAGACTTTCTACCGCGTATCACCCTCAAACAAATGGTCAAACCGAGGTCACAAATCGTGGTTTAAAGAGAATTTTAGAGAGAACGGTGGGAGAGCATCGAGCTTCTTGGTCGGATAAGCTTGATGATGCTTTGTGGGCGTTTAGGACGGCTTTTAAAACACCAATTGGTTGTACGCCTTATAGGCTTGTCTATGGAAAAGCGTGCCACCTCCCATTTGAGTTAGAACATAAGGCATCTTGGGCTCTCAAGTGGGCTAACTTTGATTTAAACCAAGCTGGTTCACATAGGAAAGATCAACTCAATGAGATGGATGAGTTGAGAGCCAATGCCTATGAGAATTCTTTGCTTTACAAGGAAAAGACTAAGAAATTGCATGATGCTAAGATCAAGAATCGTGAGTTCAAAGTTGGAGAGCCGGTTATCCTCTTTAACTCAAGATTGAAGCTTTTTGCGGGCAAGCTTAAGTCAAGATGGTCCGGTCCATTCACTATTGCTCAAGTGTTTCCATATGGAACTCTTGAGTTGTCACAACCCGATGGTCCAAATTTTAAATTGAATGGTCACCGTGTCAAACATTACTTTGGGGAGGACATTTCCGTTGAAATGGTCCAAGAGGTCCCCATTTTCCCTATGAATTAATTCATTGAGGGACGAGTCGAGCTAGAGACTCATTAACTCAAGCATCGTATAACTAGGTTTAGAGTGTTGTAGGTTAGAAATAAAGGTATAGACTTGGAGATAAGTGTAGGGGAGACCTTCTTTTGTCTTCATGATTGTTTGTAGGGTTGCTCACTCATCTCATGCTTTGGAGCTTATGGAGGAGACCCTTGTATCCGGTTCACTTCGTTACTTTAGTGATTTTTCATTGACACCTTGTGCTTAAACATGATTTCACTAATAGTTGTCCTTTCCTTAACTTGGGTTAAGCAAAGTTTATTCATTGTCATAAGTGTAGGGGAAGTTTTTATACTTCCATGCTCTTAAACATTGAGGACAATGTTTAGCTTAAGTGTAGGGGGGTCTTCTATCGAAGTGACCTTACCTAGAACTTGTCATTGTCTTGCATGATAACATGGAAAATTGAATTTTCAACATTTTTCAAATTTTTGATCTACTTTGGCTAACAAAAATATGCATTCATAATTTTTGCATCAATCATTTTTGCATAACACATTTGCATTGTATATATTTCTTCTTTTACTTTTCATCAAAAATATATAAAAAGAAAAAAATATATAATAAAACATGGTTTTAACAAATTTAGATTTCTTTGACATATTAGGCCCGCCATGGATATTTTGACTCAACCCGAGTTTGCTTATCTTAGCATTCTCTAGCTAGTATCCTTAACCATGTAGTCCTTCATTGGTCTATTAGGCTAAGCATCCACCAATTTCATTCTTTGAAATTTTAAATTTGTGGAGAATGGGAAATGATAGAGTTGAAGCAAGTATAAAAGGGCTAGATAAACTTCATGATAATTACTTGTGGCTAAACCCTTCTCTTCTTTACCTCTATTTTCTTCGCATGTATATAACTGTTAATAAATAATCAAGTACGGTTTTAATTGGTTTGTAATCTCTTATGCATTTTTGGCTAATCATTTATGGTTGATATGAGTACGTCTTAAGATTCTAAGTTAGCACGTTTTATGTGTACTAAACTTATGTCATGCTCCATATTTAGTGGGTGTTTTTCCTTTTCTTCTTTTCAAATTTCTTTGTGAGGAATAAAGAAAAATAAGAGCGGCTTACAAAAAAATGAGTGGCTAGAAAAAAAAAGAGAAAAAGAAAGAAAAAAAATAATAATACAAGACTCCCAAGAGGGGCAGTGTGGTGTTAATTATAGTGACTATTGAGTTCCAATATTACCTTGACGGGTTGCGGGGATTCAATAGATTGCTCCAATCCAATATTACCTTGACGGGTTGCGGGGTTGAAGATCCAAAGTCTCAAAAAGATGGCGGATGTAAATTATTGCGTGAGTTTTATTTTCCTTTCCTTAGCGAGTGTGTAGCTACTTATGAAAGCATGACATGAGGATTTTACACATAAGGCGAATGACTTATTACTCTTAAAACGGACTTATATTAATTGTGAGTGGTTTTTCAAGTAATGGATGAGAGGATTACTTAGGATTAAAACCGTGCTTCCTTATTTTTGGATTTTACACTTCTTATATTTCACGCTTTGAATAATGACAAATTTGCCCACAAGCAATTTGCTCAAATAATAACCGGTTCCACATTTAATTGTCATGAATAAGTTGATGCACTTTTTTACTTGTGAATGCAATGATCCCATTTTTAAGCTTGGTATGGGGAAAGTGAAACTTGAGGGTGATAAATGTCCATGGTACCCAAGCCCTAATCTAAGCCATTGAATTCTTTATGAGTTATTTCCATCAAAACCATTTCAAAAAAAAAATCAAAAAGATATAGATAGAATTGTATTTTGTTCATTGCATTATTAAAAGTCAAAATCATGCATCATTTAGTTTAGAGTAGTGTAGATGCATCTCATATGGCCAAGGTGGATTAATTATGAGGGAAATGTAAATTTGAGCTTTAATATATAATATTGCATGAGGACATGACAATGTTCAAGTGTAGGGGATTTTGATATGAGCTTAAACTCATATCCTTTTATCAACAAATAACCCTAAAACACGAAGCAAAATACCAATTTATCTTGCAAAAACAGTGTTATGTGGTATGTTTGTGTTTGTGTACACTTGTGTAGGTAAAAGGATACATTTTCAAGCAAACAAAGAAAAATCAAGCTCAAATGGATGAAAAATACAAAGAAGGATCAAAAGTGTCAAGACTTTGAAGTACAAGGACCTATCTTGACAAATTGCCAAAGTAGAAGGACTAAAGTGCAAATATTGTAAAAAGTCAAGATCAAAGTCAAAATTGGTCAACTATCAAGTCAACAAAGTCAAAGGGTGATTTCTGCTCAAAGATGAAGTTTGGAGGACTAAAAATGCCAAAGGAATGAAGTTGCTAGCTAAAAAAATATAATCTGTCAAAGTATGAGGACTAATTCTGCCAAGTTTGGAAAACTATTACTAGCTCAATCCATGTGACAAAGAATTGGCCAATGAGAAGAGAGTAAATAAATCACACGGATCACCAACTATTGCATTTATTACCCACTCACAGCCGCCACTCATTTAATGACGAATCATAACAGTGTGATCCGTGTGATCATTTTTCAGCCATTCACATGTTGACACGTGGCATCTTCAAGAAGGCAAAATTTTCCCAAGATCGTTTTTGAGCTAGAGACGATTTCATAAAGAAGTATAAACATCAAAGTTGCTCAATTTTGAGAGACGAATTCAATGGTTATCATCAATTAACATTTCATCCACTCAATCAAGAAAGCCCAAATCATTGTTCATACCTGGAAATCACTTAAGCATAATTAGTCCACGTGGAGAGCTGGTATTGGTCCTGACACGTCACCAACCCCAACAATCATCTTTCTCAAGTCTATAAATAGATGGATAGGACCTCATTTGTAACTAGTAGCTTAATTTTGTAAAAACACACACTTCTCAATTTCCTTTCATTTTTCCTTCCTCTTTACCCTAACTACTCAAGAGTCTGACAAACTCTTGAGTTAGTTAGTTAGTTAGTAGCTTTCTAACAGCTTTGTAACAACTTTCATGGAATAAAATTCAAATTCTCATTTTCCCGCCAATTCTGTTCTTCATTCTACTGTTCATTACTTGCTGCTATTGGATACTTGTGTTGCTGCATTGTGTTTGTTATGATCATTGATTGATCATAACTGACCTTGAAGAAGTTTGGGAGCATTTTGTTGTGATTCTAGTTCAGAAACTAGTTCCATTGAAGTTTTCAAGCATTTTGATGATTACTGTTGATTGATAGCTGTTTTTGATGATTGATAAGATGAACTAGTGATAAGGTGGTGGTTATCACTAGGGTAAGAGAGTTCAGCACTCCTCTTCTTCCCAATGGTTTACTTCAAAAGGTTTTAAAGTTCTTATTTTTGTTCCACTGAATTTGTCAAATGCATGCTACTTTTCATAGTGTAATCTTGATGTTTGCCTGATAAAAGTTGTTTAGATTTGCTCATTGTTTGATATTGATTACTTGTAGCTTGATTTTGTTTACTTGTTCTTAGTTTTGGATTAAGCTTAGTCTTAGATTATTTTCAGTAGAAATTTGGTACTTGTATCTTGTATGGTCATTGTTGTTCTTAGTGCTCACTTTTAGTCTTAAATCATATCATTTGGAGTATCAAGTTTGGTAGTCAAAAGCATTTGATTCAGCTTAAATCAGTTCTTTAAAAGACTTTGCAAAAGTTTGAAATCTCAATTAAAGGAGTGTTTGGTATTAGCTTATAAAAAGTTTTCAAGAATTGAGTCTTGGCATTTTAAAGTTCATTTACAGTCAATAGGTGGTTATAAAGTGTTTCAAGTCATTTACAAGTCAAAAAGAAAGTCAAACAGGCAATTGGCAATAAAAATGTTTGGGTTAATTTCATTCAGTTTTGCCATTTAGAACTTATCATTTTCTTTTGGCTAGAATTCACTCATTACTTGATGAAATTGCACCAAACTTGTTCTCAGTTGTAGCTAACATCATAAGGTTTCAGATTCCAAGAGCATTTTATACAGTTTTCAATAAGCAAAGAGATATAAGCAAAATTCAGATAAGCTGAGTTGAGGCAAGTTTCTGTAAATTGAAACTGAGATTTTGTATCTGTTGATCCTTTTCATAAACCTGGCCATTTTTCTTCACAAATCACCTTAGAATATGATGTTACTTGATTTTTGAGAGTTTCAACTTTTTGACAAAAAAGTTGGTCAACGCTTGGTCAATGATAAGCTCTTTTCAGCTTAATTCATTTTCCTAGCTTATTACTTGATGAAAATTGTTCTAGTTTGATTTCCCGTTCATCACTTGAGTAGCTTAATCAGTTTCAACAAGAAAAGCAAGTTGTGATTGTCTAGATTTTGCTGTAGCTTATTTTGGGCTTATTGATAAGTTCTCATTTGCTTATTTTACAACTTTAGCCAAAATCCTTTTACACACGTAGCTTAATTGGGATTTAAAGTGTTTTGCAACTTGTCTCATTGAATTTGGTTCAGTAATAAGCTCAAACGAGCTTATTTTCATTCTAAACCCGTTTTTGGCTTAATGAGTTCTTGAAATTGCAATCTGGCCCCTAATGTTCTAATCAGTTTCTGAATTTGGCTAAACTTCATTGTTTTTAGGGTTTGCAACTTTTAAGTCCTTGTAATTTTGAGATTTGTTATTTTCAGTTAACAAGTTGTTAAATTTGTTACATTTTGGTTAGTTTCATATTTTACCTTTTGAATATTACTTGAATAAAAACTTGGTATTTACAAAATGTTTTACATATAAGTAGGTAATATTTTTCCGTTTTGCAAGGTTTTGTTGAATTAGCAAATAGAATATCCAAACAAGATTAACAACCAAAAACAGTTAAAAACCCGATATTGGTTGGACTTTCCATTAGCAAGAACTGAGAAAAAACGAACTGCATTATACTCAATTTCAATAATAGATCTACGAAATTTTTGGATTAAATATAACAAGTATAAACTTTTGGGTTGGATTTATAAAATTACAAAGTAAAAGGGATCTAAATAAATAAGTGTGGAAACTTATTTTGCAAAAACATAAACTTTGGATCACTTTTTAATTATTGCCGAGAGTTTAAGGGTGTGTTTTGAACATATTCGAAACTTTATAGGGTTAAAAAGGACTAAAAAGAGATTAATAAAATATTAGGGTAAGTTATGTAAACTTTAGAAAACCTAGGGATTGTTTTGGATACAAGCCGAGACCTAATATAAACATTAGGGACCAAATGTGTCAAGATACTAAAATTAATAAAACCCTAAGTAACCCTAGGGACTAAACTTGCCAATTGCCGAAACCTATACAAGCCCTAGGGGCAATAATGTAACTTGTAATAAACTTAATTATTAGCCGAAACTATAAGGACTAAAACTGGCAATAGGTGAAACTTTAATAATCCCTAAAATAGGCCGCATACTATAAGGACCAAAATTGACACTTTATGAAACTGAAAGAAACCCTAGTTACACGTGTAACTAGGGAGGGACCAAAACTGTAATTATTAAAAGATTTGGAAACCCTAGGGGTATAAAAGTAAATTAATCGCGAGTATTTATTTAATTAAAAGGACTAAAACGTATTTTTGTACAAGTATTACGAACCTTAAAATCTTATACATTTTAAACCTTTATTTAAACGTAAAACTTAAATAAACGTAACGATTGTTATTTTTCCAAACCTATAACTTAATAAATATAAATCTTGCATAAACATGGATTTTAAATAAAATGTTATACATTTATAAACCTTATTTATATATTGAATATAAATTGAAAATGATTAACTTATAAAATAAATATATTAATTATATTTATTTCCTATCACTTTAAATGTGCATAGAACTATCCTATGTAAATATTTAAAGTGTTTTATAAACAAAGTAAGTACAAAATATTAATTAAATGAATTAATTAATTAAACCTTACTATTTATTTTATACCTAAAATAAATACTATTAGAACCTGTACTACGACGAACAAATTACAAGTATTGAAATTAAATAGTTAAAACCAGTTTAAGCATGTACAGATTTATTCTGGAACTTTTATGCATTATGTTATGCATTTACTGAGACCTTATAATTATTTAGGTCGTTGATTGTATCGTGAGCATACCTATCAGATTTATTCACCGACTTATTGCTGTACTACTGAGGTGAGTTCATGGCCCCACTTTATATATTGACAAACTTTTAAACCTTTTAATGGGGAAGAAAACATGCAACATATTTGATTTTATGGACATGGATTGAACTGTGAAACTTTTGATTACATTGCCTATTGTAGATGAACCCGCATGACCCGTGCATCCAAAACTGTTAGAATTATTGAATTACCTGAATGTTATAAATAGATCTATTTGGGATTGACCGTCCCCATCTGGGTGAGTCATGCTCACTGTGCCTCGGCCGGGACAAGAGATGTTTCACATGTCAGCACTTATTTTTGTTATGGGTGCCTTGATCAAGATAAGGCGAAGGGTCCTTATCTGTTAAGGACTTAACTGTCAAGTTTCAGTTTCGGGCAATATGGAAATGTAATTACTTTTAAGTATTGATGCTTTGTGCATTACTACTTCTGGGAATATTTAATGTCCAAACTTATTTTAATTAAACCTGTGAATTCACCAACTTTATGTTCACTTTCTAAGCATGTTTTCTCAGGTAACTGAAGCAGGTAGTGGTGTGCATGAAGTCAAGCATCATGATAGGTTGCATTTATAGAGCTCATCTGAGGTTTTATAAATTGGGAATAAATTCAAACTTTCAAACAATGTTAAAGACTATTGTAATACTATTTGCACTTTCAATCATGTAATAAATGTAAGGATAATCTTTTATCTGTGGCTCTACATTATGTCTGCTGTTGATCTACCTACGTGACACCCAAATATTATTTCCGCTGCGTTTGACTCAATTTGGGGGTGTCACAGAATGGTATCAGAGCGATAGTTATAGAGAATCAGAACAAAATTTAAAATAAATATAAAAATAAAATTTTTATATAATCTGAACTATAACTGCTTTAAAAATCTTTTGGGATTTTCGGGACTAGAATAGTTAAGCATATAGACCGTAGAGCATACATCGATTGTGTGATTGCCTGTGCGTTGATTATTAACATCTGGTTGATTAATCTTTTAAGTATTAACGTAACCTTTAGCATGGCGAGTGTTAAACGACACTATTATATAATTTTAAATTATATTTCCCAAAAATTTTAACTTGAGTAAGTTTATACTTATATCAATTAAAAACTATAATACTTTCAGATCCATCATGACTTCACCTACCGATACACCTGCTGCCGTATCTCTGACGATCGTCTTATGTGGATGGTTATCTGCTAGTGACTCCGGTGATAGTCACACTTCTGTCGACGCCGCATCCATTGAGGCACTTATTTCTACTCCACCTGTTTCCCCCGCTGGGGAAGAGGTCCAGCTTCCTACTGCTACACCACCTGTACCACTTGTGACTGTACTACGGGAGCATGCACCCGAGTCTCTGCCACCTTGTAAGAGGAGGTACGAGTCACCTCTCGATTCCACCTTTGAGATCGGTGAGGGTTCCCGGGCGAGACATGCTGACCCTGTCCAGGTCCAGATCACGGCACTAGCCGCACGCCAGGCCCAGGACGTAGCAGACATTCTTGCTCTGCTAGCGGCCGGACAGACTGAGCGCACTGTTCTACAGCAGCGCCAAGACCTTTTATCATGGACCGTGAGTTCAGAGGCACACGCTGCCCGAGGGGTGTGGTCGACTACCTACCATTCTCTCTAGTGGTTGCTGGATGAGAATGAGCTCCTACGAGAGCAGATCTAGCTACTGCAGAGTCAGCAGACAGAGACTCACACCGCTCTCATGACCATGGAGCAGACTCTTGCCATATTCTTCGACCTCCAGGATGTCTGTCATCAGGGGTTGACGTCAGAGACCGCTCATCTTCGGGGAGTTCAGCAGACTCTCAGAGACCAGTTCCTTGAGGCACTCCGACTGCTCAAGGAGACTAGGACTGCTATGACCGCGATGGAGGATGCCATGCAGGCACCGGCTGTCTCATCTCCGCCCGTGGCGCCAGCCGTATCCGAGGAGTCAGTTAGGCATCAGTAGATTAGATGTACTAGATCTTTTGTACATCATGATAAGCTATTAGGGTTGCGTCCCGGCTATCATGATATAGGGATTCATAGATGATGTAGTTTAGATTTCATGTACCACCATCCCAGACAGGCGGGCTGTGCTCTGTCTTGGATTAGGTAGTTCATTTTGTACTTTATTCCTATTCTAGACTTATGGCATGTACTCATTAGCTTTTGTTATATCCTGTACTGTATTATATTATGAACTTTAAACAGGTTATCCAATTTTTTGCAAAGTCTATGCATGAAATTCCTTTTCGTGTAATTATATAAAACTGTGCTAACACCTTGAACTAATGATTTCATTTTTATGTATAATTATAGAAAAATTGTAAACACTAGAACGAACCCCAACAATGTCGAGACTACCCAAAACGTCACTGCTGCCCAATTAAGGGAAATGATTGACCAAGGCATCGCTGCCAGCAGGAACGTGGACGACAGTCAAAATTCAAACAACCGCCGGAATAATCAGACCACCAGGAGTTGCTCTTACCCCGACTTCTTGAAATGTAAACCTTCCTATTACAAGGGCAAGGAAGGAGTGGTGGAACTGATGTAGTGGTTTGAAATGTTGGAAACGGTCTTTCGCATCAACGACTGTGCAGAAGAGAAAAAAGTGAAGTTTTCCGCCTACACCCTACTTGAGAGTGCTCTTACTTGGTGGAACTCTGTTGTTGCTACTCTTGGACACGATGCTGCCTATGCTCTCAACTGGACTGAGTTGAAGGAGAGGATGACTGAGAAATACTGCCCAAGGGGAGAAATGAAGAAGCTGGAGATCGAGTTATGGGATCTCAAATGCAGGAACAATGACATCACTGCGTACAACCAAAGGTTCCAAGAGTTGACCCTAATGTGCACCAGAATGTTTGTAGAGGAGGATGATAAGATTGAGAAGTATGTGGGTGGACTCCCAGACGCCATTCACGACAGTGTGCTCGCATCTCGACCTACTACTGTCGAGAGTGCCATTGAGTTCGCTACTAAGTTGATAAACAAAAGAGTCCGTACCCTATCTGAGAGGCAGACTGGCAACAAGCGAAAGGCAGACGAGTACTTCCGCAGTCAGCGCCAGCAGCATCCTAAGAAGGCGAATGTTGGGCAAGTTTACAGTGCTACCTCTGCAGGAGCTAACTCGTACGTGGGCGCCAAACCTTTGTGCCCAAAGTGCAACTATCATCATACTTTTGATAGCCCATGCCAGACCTGCTACAGATGTGGACAAGTGGGTCACTTTGCTAAAACCTGTCGAGTTAATGCTGTCACTCAGGCCCGACCCACTCAAAACACTGGGAACTACAACAACAGGGGTGGATACAATGCCCGTGGGAACGGGAACGGACAGCAGGGGAACCACAACGCTACTAGAGGAAACAACAATGGACCCAAGAAGGGAGTTGTGTGCTATGAGTGTGGAGCACCAGGACACGTGAGACCAAGTTGCCATAAGAGGGTCAACCAGAACAAGAATAGTGGAGGAGCTTCATCCAGAGTGTACGTGGTCGGCAATGCAAAAGCCAACCCCGATTCAAATGTCGTTACTGGTACGTTTCTATTGAACAATCGTTATGCATCTGTCTTATTTGATACTGGAGCAGACCGAAGTTTTATATCCACTGAATTTAGTCAAGTACTAGAAGTTATCCCTACAAGCTTAGATCACCGTTATTCCGTAGAATTAGCTGACGGTAAGACTGTAGATGCTGACACTATCATTAGAGGTTGCACCTTAAATCTTTCCAAACATCCTTTCAACATTGACCTTATCCCCGTAAACATTGGTAGTTTTGATGTTATTATCGGCATGGACTGGTTAGCGAGATACCTCGCAGCCATTGTTTGTGACGAGAATCTAGTCCGTGTTCCGTGGGGAAATGAAACTCTAATCGTTCGAGGTGATGATAACACCGACCTCGCTGACTCTAGACTTAGTGTTATCTCTTGTACAAAAGCTCAGAAATATTTGTTGAGAGGATGTCCTATCTTCTTGGCCCATATTTCTCAAACAAATGAAGAAGACAAACCCGAGAAGAAGCAAATCTAGGACGTACCCATTGTCCGAGATTTTTCAGAAGTCTTTCCTGATGAGTTGTCAGGCTTACCACCGACTCCACAAGTGGAATTTCAAATTGATTTGGTTCCCGGAGCAGCACCTGTAGTTAAAGCTCCATACCGGTTGGCACCATCAGAAATGAAAGAACTAGCCGAACAACTTCAAGAACTATCTGACAAAGGATTCATTCGACCCAGTTCCTCACCATGGGGAGCTCCTGTGTTATTTTGTCATGAAGAAAGATGGTTCTTTTCGAATGTGCATCGATTACGGAGAGCTGAACAAGTTAACTGTGAAGAATCGTTATCCGCTTCCTCGCATTGACGACCTATTTGACCAACTGCAAGGGTCAAGTGTGTATTCCAAGATTGACTTGAGATCTGGATACCATCAACTACGAGTCAGGGAGGAAGATATTCCAAAGACAGCTTTTAGAACCCGTTACGGCCATTACGAATTCCAGGTTATGCCATTTGGGTTGACCAATGCACCAGCTATTTTCATGGACCTTATGAACCGTGTGTGCAGACCTTACCTGGATAAATTCGTGATAGTTTTCATTGACGACATACTCATTTATTCCAAGAACGAACATGAACATGGGGAACATCTTGCAGAAGTACTAAAGGTGCTCAAGGAGGAGCAGCTCTATGCTAAGTTCTCTAAATGTGAATTTTGGATTTCTAGAGTGCAATTCCTTGGTCATGTCATCGATTGTGACAGTATTCATGTGGATCCAGCAAAGGTCGAATCTGTCAAGGATTGGGTATCTCCTAAATCACGGACGGAGATCCGCCAATTTCTAGGCCTTGCCGGATACTACCATAGATTCATTGAAGATTTTTCCAAGATAGCCAAACCGATGACCAAACTCACACAGAAGGGAATAAAGTTCGAGTGGGGAGAGAAGGAAGAATCAGCTTTCCAACTGATCAAGCAGAAGTTATGCAGTGCACCCATACTGGCCTTGCCTGAAGGCAACGATGATTTCGTTGTATACTGTGATGCCTCACACAAAGGCTTAGGTGCCGTATTGATGCAGAGGATGAAAGTGATCGCCTACGCTTCAAGACAATTGAAGAAGCATGAGAAGAATTGCACCACTCACGATCTAGAACTTGGATCCGTAGTTTTTGCTCTCAAAATCTGGAGACATTACCTATACGGAACAAAGTGCATAGTACATACTGACCACAAAAGTTTGAAACACATATTGGATCAGAAGGAGTTGAACATGAGACAACGCCGTTGGATTGAGTTACTGAGTGACTACGACTGCGAGATCAAATACCACCCGGGTAAAGCAAACGTGGTTGTTGATGCTTTAAGTCGTAAGGAAACGGACCCTCCTATGAGAGTTCGGGCATTGGTGATGACAATCAGTTTGGATCTACCCAAACAGATTTTGGAAGCTTAGACTCAAGCCCAATTGCCTAAAAACCTCTTGAAGGAAGATGTCGGGGGAATGCTCAGAACTGATCTTAGCAAAGAAAAGTTAGTACCTAGAGCAGACGGAACCCTATGCCTTCACGGACGAAGTTGGTTACCTTGTTATGGAGATTTGAGGAACGTGATCATGCACGAATCTCATAAGTCTAAATATTCTATACATCCTGGATCTGAAAAGATGTATCAGGATATGAAGAAGTTATATTGGTGGCTGAATATGAATGCCAACATTGCCACCTACGTTCAGAAATGTTTGACCTGTGCTCGTGTCAAAACTGAACATCAGAGACCATCGGGTTTACTTGTACAACCCAAGATAACGGAATGGAAATGGGACAACATCACTATTGACTTTGTTACCAAACTCCCAAAGTCATCTCACGGTTACGATACCATCTGGGTAATCGTCGATCGACTCACCAAGTCCGCTCATTTCCTACCAATTAGGGAGAACGATTCCCTTGTCAAACTAGCAAAGACGTACCTGAAGGAGATTGTGACCAAACATGGAATACCAGTGTCGATAATATGTGATCGAGATGGTAGGTTCACGTCAAACTTTTGGAGGGCTTTCCAACGAGCCTTAGGTACCAATTTGGATATGAGCACTGCTTATCATCCACAGACTGATGGTCAAAGTGAATGAACCATCCAGACTCTAGAGGACATGCTACGAGCATGTGTGATTGATTTTGGAAATGGATGTGTTGACCATATTCCTTTAGTGGAATTCTCCTACAACAACAGTTATCATGCCAGTGTTAAGGCTGCCCCTTTTGAAGCACTGTACGGTCGCAAATGTTGTTCGCCTGTGTGCTGGGCAGAAGTAGGTGAATTTCAGCTCACTGGACCAGAGTTAATCCAGGAGACTACTGACAAGATCGTCCTCATCAAGCAAAGGATTCAAGCTGCTCGCGATCGACAAAAGAGCTACGCGGACGTGAAACGCAAACCTATGCAATTTGAAGTAGGTGACCGTGTTATGCTCAAGGTCTCACCCTGGAAGGGTGTTGTACGTTTTGGCAAACGTGCAAAACTAAATCCACGTTATGTCGGCCCTTTTAAAGTAATAGCCAGGATCGGGGAAGTAGCTTATCGTTTAGAGTTGCCCCAGCAACTGAGTCGGGTACACTCTACCTTTCATGTTTCTAACCTGAAGAAGTGCTATGCTGAAGAACCACTGGATATGCCATTGGAAGGAGTTCAAATTGACGACAAACTCCAGTTTGTAGAAGAACCAGTGGAAATCATGGAGAGGATAGTTAAGAAGTTGAAACGCAGTCGCATCCCGCTGGTCAAAGTACGTTGGAACTCTAGGAGAGGCCCTGAGTTCACTTGGGAACGAGAAGACTCGTTCAAGACCAAGTATCCACACTTGTTCACCTGACCAATAGCTTCATCTTAAGCTTTGAGGACAAAGCTAAAATAACGGGATGGTGCTGTAAAACCTCTGATTTTACCTTATTGACTTTGTCAACTGTAGTACTATTTATATTTGGAATTTATATAATTTCACTTTTATATGACTTATTAATTATCATATACCTATTTTCATACTACCTTTCATATTTATTTTACATTTATATGAACCTTTAGTCATTTATTGACTACTCTGGCAACTGACTGGCCACTTGATTGAATAATGAAATTCATCACCTCAGTACATATTTTGAGATAAACTGTAACCTTACTTAATTTATTTATTAAGTACTTAAATTATTTTATATGTATATATTTACATATATTAATTAAAAGGAATAAATACCTAAACACTTTAAAAACAATGTATACTATTTTACATTGTCACTTATTTACTTTATTCAAGTAAATTAATTCTAGTAATGTATTTAATATACACTTTCACTAAGTTACCTAAAAGCTTCAACAAAAATACCTACAACACAACAAGTACCTATAATAAAATACAAGGGCTATTATTATCATACCACACTTGACAAAATTTATCAAAAACCCTCCCCATGCATAAAATAAAACGTGTGTATGTATGCATGCATACACTACCATCATTTGATTAACTAGCTACAAGTATTCTAGTGTAATCATATCACTCCACTAACACCCTATGCTAATGCATGCATAACCCTACTTTACTTACACCCTCCATGCTTATACACTTACACACTCCATACATTTCACTATACATGTCATTTTTGTTCTCCATTGACTTTCCAAAACCCGCGGATGGAACCAAAAGAAGGAAATGAAGAGACTTGCTAGTTTTTGCCACATGTGGAAATGAACCAACCAAAATCCAAGTGTATCCCATCAAGATACATGCTAGATATGAAGGACATGGTACATAGATTTTCTTGATTCACTCTCTCTCCTTGATATTAGCCGAGACACACACTACCTACACACAACATAATTCATTTGAAAAACCAACACCATCATCTTCACTCTTTCCTTCTCAACCTACGGCTAAAACACCATCAACCACAATTTTCAAACCTTCAACTTTAACTACTACTCCTATACTATGTCTTCTACTACATAAAGATTAAACATAAGCTCATCCTACAAGAAACCTTGATCCTTGAAGCAAGAACAAGTACCCTAGAAGCTTTGTGAAGCCCACGACATACTTTTGATCTCCTAGACCTCCATTGTTGAAAGCTTGTCACTTGTTTCTACTCATTCTCATATCATTCCTAAACCTATCGAAACAAGTAAGTCCAAGTTAAAACCTATCTATTCTAATACATTACCTTGATATATATTAATATGTACATGTTTATTTTTGGTAAAGTTAACTTTTAAACAAGTATAGAAACCCTAAAAACCTAAGTGAAACTCACGGCTTAATTTTATATATAACATAACATGATGTAAAAACTTGTCAACCTTGAAGAACACATCAACATGATCTTGTTTAACTTGAAAAATCATGAAAACCTAACCATGCATGTATTTTGGACGTGAGCTATTAAGCTCATATTATTATTTTGAGTAATCTTGTAATGTTTAGATATAACTAGAAACATTAGATTTATGTTTTTAGGTGTCTTAAAATGTTAAGATCACTATTAGGCCTCATAAGATTAGTTTAAGCTCACTATAATACTTTGCCTAGATAAATAATCATTTTCATTAAATAAATGTTTTTATAAAACTTTAGGGTCAAAAATATGATTTTATAATGTTTCATGTTAAAAATATAAATCTATAATTATTTTGGATTTAAATAATAGATCTACTAAATTTTTGGATTAAATATAACAAGTATAAACTTTTGGGTTGGATTTATAAAATTACAAAGTCAAAGGGATCTAAATAAATAAGTGTGGAAACTTATTTTGCAAAAACATAAACTTTGGATCACTTTTTAATTATTGCCGAGAGTTTAAGGGTGTGTTTTGAACATATCCGAAACTTTATAGGGTTAAAAAGGACTTAAAAGAGATTAATAAAATATTAGGGTAAGTTGTGTAAACTTTAGAAAACCTAGGGATTGTTTTGGACACAAGCCGAGACCTAAGATAAACATTAGGGACCAAATGTGTCAAGATACTAAACTTAATAAAACCCTAAGTAACCCTAGGGACTAAACTTGCCAATTGCCGAAACCTATACAAGCCTTAGGGGGAAATAATGTAACTTGTAATAAACTTAATTATTAGCCGAAACTATAAGGACTAAAACTGGCAATAGGTGAAACTTTAATAAGCCCTAAAATAGGCCGCATACTATAAGGACCAAAATTGACACTTTATGAAACTGAAAGAAACCCTAGTTACACGTGTAACTAGGGAGGGACCAAAACTGTAATTATTAAAAGATTTGGAAACCCTAGGGTATAAAAGTAAATTAATCGCGAGTATTTATTTAATTAAAAGGACTAAAACGTATTTTTGTACAAGTATTACGAACCTTAAAATCTTATACATTTGAAACCTTTATTTAAACGTAACGATTGTTATTTTTCCAAACCTATAACTTAATAAATATAAATCTTGCATAAACATAGATTTTAAATAAAACGTTATACATTTATAAACCTTATTTATATATTGAATATAAATTGAAAATGATTAAATTATAAAATAAATATATTAATTATATTTATTTCCTATCACTTTAAATGTGCATAGAACTATCCTATGTAAATATTTAAAGTGTTTTATAAACAACGTAAGTACAAAATATTAATTAAATGAATTAATTAATTAAATCTTACTATTTATTTTATACCTAAAATAAATACTATTAGAACCTGTACTACGACGAACAAATTACAAGTATTGTAATTAAATAGTCAAAACCAGTTTAAGCATGTACAGATTTATTCTGGAACTTTTATGCATTATGTTATGCATTTACTAAGACCTTATAATTATTTAGGTCGTTGATTGTATCGTGAGCATCCCTATCAGATTTATTCACCCACTTATTGTTGTACTACTGAGGTGAGTTCATGGCCCCACTTTATATATTGACAAACTTTTAAACCTTTTAATGCGGAAGAAAACATGCAACATATTTGATTTTATGGACATGGATTGAACTGTGAAACTTTTGATTACATTGCCTATTGTAGATGAACCCGCATGACCCGTGCATCCGAAACTGTTAGAATTATTGAATTACCTGAAGGTTATAAATAGATCTATTTGGGATTGACCGTCCCCATTTGGGTGAGTCATGCTCACTGTGCCTCGGCCGGGACAACAGATGTTTCACATGTCAGCACTTATTTTTGTTATGGGTGCCTTGATCAAGATAAGGCGAAGGGTCCTTATCTGTTAAGGACTTAACTGTCAAGTTTCAGTTTCGGGCAATATGGAAATGTAATTACTTTTAAGTATTGATGCTTTGTGCATTACTACTTCCGGGAATATTTAATGTCCAAACTTATTTTAATTAAACCTATGAATTCACCAACTTTATGTTGACTTTCTAAGCATGTTTTCTCAGGTAACTGAAGCAGGTAGTGATGTGCATGAAGTCAAGCATCATGATAGGTTGCATTTATAGAGCTCATGTAACACCCCCAAATTTATACAATTCAATACAGCGGAAGACTAGTTGGTGTTACGGGATAGTACATTACTCACATCATAGACAACGCTTGAAAATCGCGTCGTTTAATAATAAAGCATTTCCATTCATAAATATCAAATTTACATAGGTCCCAAGTCATTGTATTTAATACAGGTTTTACAAAGCATTTGAATGGAAATAAGTATTTAGGTGCGGGCCATGAATTCTTGTTGTCTTCCCGAGAATTACCTTCAAGTACCTGAGATAAAACATGTTAAAAGAAAAGGTCAGCGATAACGCCGAGTGAATTCATAGAGTTTAATAAATTCCATCAGTATAACTTTGGTATAAAATTATTACCAAAAATCATTTCGTACAAATCATTGTAATAGGCCATAAAATAGCCAAAGTCATTTTTATACAAATCCTTATCGAAAATCATAATATAGGCATTTGCCTTAAAAATCATTACACGAGCCAATGTCGTAAAAACATCATACAATACGTCTTATGACGTTGTATAAAGTTAAATAAAAACCGTTATATGAATATGGTTATGAAAAACCAAAACACGAACATAATATCAATAGTATGACCCTGTATTGCTAGTCAGGCAATACATCGTAATTCGGTGCGTCTAGTAGTATTTCGTTAATTTGGATTATTATAAGCCGCATGACATTGTTACCTTACTAAACCAAACAACGGGTAGCTAACCCGATACTCAATTTGCCCATCTAAATTAGCATGTTGTCACAAAGGTCACGCTATGGAAATCTTCTCATACATAAATTCGCTTACCAATCAATGTGGCACGACGAGGATCAACCGTCAAGGCGCGAACTGGGGTGATCGTCCCCAAATAGTACTATTATATGCATAAGCGTCTACCAAATCCCGGTAGTTCATAATTCATGCTAATGGGACTTTTATTGACATAACCTAACTTTAATAATCCATTTTATTTCATCTATCGGGTCCTTTAATCATTTATCGGGTCATACAATCGGGTCATGCAATCATTCGGGTCCAAATCAATAAACAAACAATCGGGACAAATGGTGTCCTATTTTATAAAAACTGACATGTTATCTCCCTCGCGAGTTTATAAAACATTTCATAAAAACATTTAAAAGAGTGCGAGGCTATGAACTCACGTTGATGTGGGAAGGCGGGTTATCGGCAATTCGGACGTACGGTACGTGCTTCAATCACGGAAACCTAGACAAATAATACTCGTCTTAGACTCATGTCCAATGACTTTATAAAAATAAAAATTATGTATACATATGATGATTTTATATATATGATGATCCAGTGGGTTTACATATTCTCATTTACTCATTTTAGTGTCTACGTATTTTATACTAGTTTACTAGTTTTACCTATTTACGTGTTTTAGGTCCAATAAACTTATTATAAGTTCTTTAACTTGTATTAATCCATTTCATACTTTTATTATCAGTATTTACACTTTACATGTTGGGCCCAAATGGGTTAAGCCCAATAAATAAGTTTATAAGTGTTTTAGCCCATTTTGTTGTATTATTAGTCCAATAACGTTAACTTAGTCCGTTAGTGTGCGTATGTTATATAGTTCGGGTTTTATTGGTTTTTACTTGTTATATATGTTTATATATCAGTATATGAGTTTTATAAAGTTCACATTAGACGGGTCCAACCGTCTAAGTTTTATTTAGCAAAAACGTTAATTTTACGGTAATAGCCGAAAAAGTCGTAAAAATCATATTGAAATTTTTATAACTTATAAAACTTAACAAGTTACCATTTTTATAAAATGTCCACTTATTTATCCTTATACATATTTGTATAAATGTATTATATAAGTTAGTGGGTTTTATTTCACATTTTATACTATTTTTATTTGAGTGCTTATATAATACTATTATACTTTAATTTCCAAAATCTGATTTTTATTTTCATGTTCACCAAAACTGCCATATCTAGAGTTATATATGGAGATAGAGGCTCAAATTTTTATGACATAAACTAAATGATATATTCTCCATTTAACTCCACTATAGCTACTGTTGAATCATCCTCTAAGTAGTTTCTAAAAATCATCCAAAACAGTGAACTCAGATTGGTACTCTAAACTTGTTTTGATCATATCTCACTCATTACAATGATTCCATTGCATGGACAACTCTCACATGTGTACAAGACCCATAGCTTACTGTATATCAATCTATTCAAGTCATTTTACCAGTTTAACATATGATTCTTTACTGTTTTATACAACCATCTAAATTAAGCAAGATTTTAACCTTGTTTCTTATAGTTTTTCATCTTTTTAAGCATGTTTATCAACACCAAATCCCCACACAATATTTTTAATCGTCATTCATCATCATATACATATACATAAGTGAAAGAAATACAAGATTACATAATCAAAAATAACAAGAGGATGAGGAGGACAATCTTTATACCACCAAGTTGATGTAGGTTGTGATTTGGACATGGATTTTGATGGAGAAACTTGTGAATAACCAAGGCCATCTTCAAGACCACCATTCTTCATGAACACCTTGTGGAAAATCAGCCCTAATACTCCATAGAAACTCCTCCTTGAATGTTAAAACTTGCACTAATCTTCATCTCTTTGAATGGAGATTAACATATGTTAATTATAACATATGTTTGTGGTTAAAATTGATCAAGTGATGGTGGTTTGGAGGTGTAAATGGGACGGCAATGGTGGAGTGGGATGAGAGAAAATGTGTTGTTTGCATGAGTGGAAATGGTACTAGTGGTTTGTGTTGGATGGTTTTGAGGTAAGTTAGCTTAATTTGTAAGCTTAATGGACAAGTGTCCATATGGAGTGTGAAATTTTGCCACCAAGGGTGTTGGGTGGCTTACTTTGGCCGTCCATATTGAGTGGGGTGGGGCAAGATTTATCTTGTCTCATCCCACTAATTTATGGGTATCCCTCGATTCTAGTTTCCTCGATTTGCGTGCCCTCGGGTCGTTTTACGAAAAACATTTTTATAAATTATGAATAAACGGCACAAAACGAATCGAATAAAAATTGTCTCATAAAAAACGGAGTTCGAAAACGTAAATACGTAATCCTAAGGTTTCCGGTTTAGTCGTAAAGGACGTTAAAATAAAATCGTAAGTCCTAATCTCTTCTCGTAAATTTGTGAGTTTATGAACCAACACAAATTTAAAATCTCAAAATAATATTCACGGACAAATTTATTTTCTGAAATGTCGGACTGTCACCAAAAACGGTGTATGTAAACGTAAGCACGTAACGTAGAATCCTCCGGTTTAGACGTAGTCGACGCTACTTCAAGACGTAAATCCAAATTACTTCCCAAAAATAAGTGAGTTCATAATATAACATTAAAAGAACGTTTTTAAATAATATATGAGAATAAAATATTAACCATAAATTGACGGATTGTCACAGCATTTACCCCTAAACAGGATCTTTGTCCTCAAAGATCATCTTACTACTCGCTTCTTATAGAGTTAAAGCCATGTGGGTATTTCCTCCACATTCGGTCTTTTCTCACAAGTTTAATTCATTACAATACGCGAGTTTCATCAAACATAACTACGAGAATAAGATCAGGCTTAATGTTGACTTACTTTCTCTATCCATGATGTTCACGGGTTTTTGATGAATGCAACTTTTTCACCAATCTAAAATTTATCAAGAAGAATTCAGATTTTCACTTGATAGATATTTTATCAAGTTCGATCTACGAAACATAATTCACGCAGCTTTTGAAGTCCTAGGGTAGATCCAACTTATATGCCTTTCAAACCAATCTTTCACATCATCTCAATGGTCCCATACAATGGGGAATTATATCCCATGATTTGTCAGATCATTAATTCATTTCTCCAAGTTTAAAATTTTTGGCATAACTTCGCTACCCATCTGGCACTTCAAGATCTACATTTCATATTCACATAACCTCCTATCCACTACCGGCAGTCAACAATCAAATCCTAATTCCAAAAACCATTTCAGGTCTCACGGGTCGGGTATTTTGTAAGGTTAGGTTCGCCATCATAGGAAACCTTAAACCTAAAAGACATGTCCAACTCACAATGGGTGTATGTCGGGTGTCTTCATCTCAACTCCTACTTACAGATGCTCTAATATTTAGATCCTAACAAGATTTGTTCTCGATCCTAATATGATGATTATCAATGGTAATCTTTCCAAAGGAAGACGATTATACGGTTCATTACCAAAGGTCAATTATTCAAACATAGAACATCGCTTATATTACTTTGTATCGTTACTTTACCTCGTCCCTTCGATTGGGGTGGTACATAGTACTCTCATCAAGGTTCGTTCTCAATGATTTCTAAGCAAATCTCTAGAAATTCGATGCGAAGCGAGGATCTTGATAAAGATGTTCGATACAGGCACGCTATGTTTACATAACTCTTTTGCATTTATCATTGATGGGAATGGTATTAGCAGATTTGGTCAGTCTGTCGATGATGACCCAAATCGAATCAAATTCAGATGATGACCTTTGCAATAGCTAGATGTTTACTAATGTATGAGGCGATGTCTGCCTTCATAATTGCCATCAGTACAACTTCTTCAGACAAAGATACTTTTAGTCATAAATGACATAAATAGAATACTTATACTTACAAATTTCAACATAACTATATCTCATAATCTCCATATTTAGGCAACCACAAGTGGCCTTTAAAACATTTAACGCTATTGGCTTCTCAATTTTAATGGTTCACATTAGCCGCGAACCCCTTTTTATTATCTATATTATCCTTTTTATAAGCATCGGCTATATTTTAAATTGTTCGGCAATTTATTTTGCACAATCATTATTAAGGAACACGTCCTAATGGATTCTTTATCCTTTCTATATAATGTGTCAGTATTTACAATCATCTTGCTTGATGGAATAAATATCATGACCGTATTTATTCGAAAATTCTTTCTTCGTATTTTCTAAGTCTTAGTTCTATCTCAACTATTATTTTTATCCGTTTTGCTCAATCCGACGTTTAAAGCATCGATAATTACTACAAGTAATTAAATAATAACTAGTTAATTTTTATGAAACGTAAACGTAAAAATTTTAAATTTCTTAGTTCGATCAATTATATAAAATGTTCAAAAATAAATTTGAATTTAATTAACAAGATTTTTGTTGATTTATCGAAAATATTTAATAAGATCCGTAAATGTTCGAAAAATCTTTGCTTATATTTTGGTCAAAATTTTCTTAGTTGAAAAGCAAAAATTGTCATTTCAAATTTCAAGTTATGGTTTAAATGGGTTTCCTCATTCCTTCTTAGGTTGTCTTAAGGTATGCAAAAACATTTATCCCTAAACAGGAGTTTAGTTAAATGTTTTGGTTATAAGGGAATGATTCCTTAAATATTCTTTTGTTAAAACATTTGTCAAAACATGTTTCCATTTTCTTTTTGGTAAAACCCAAAGTCTTAAAAGGGCTCTAAATTTTTAAAGAGTCAATATAGATTCCATTATCTATTAATCACATGGTCAATAAATATAAAGGATTAAGTCTTAAATCACATGTTAATTATTCAAGGTACATGTTTTTATCGTTTGGCCAATTCATGGCAATCTATAAACAATTATTAACTCATTCTTATTCTTATAAACAAACAAATGGTCCTTAATGATCGCAAGCATGAATTTATCAAATTACAGCCTTCACACGTGGTTCACCAAATTTATGAATGCTACATGTGCATAGGTCAATCCAAACGACACCACGTGAAACTCATAATGTTTATTACAAGTTCTGGATGTAGTGATTGGAATAGATAATCCTTTTCGCAGATGCGAAGTTGATGATAACCATGCTGAGGATCAAAAACCTTGTAAATGATCGAACAAATCTTCCATTTCGAGTTATGGATATCGTTTTCGATTGTCAATTTACTCAGTGCACAGTAATCTATAAATATAAAGAATGATAATACCATAGCTCTTCATGATGACGAGCTTGGTAGAATAAAATCTTTCTCCGATAACTCTCTCAGTTGTACGGTAATTCCTTTAATTCAGATGGTGCTGACGTACAGTGCACAAGCCACAGGTGCAGCACCGGAAATATAATCAATACCAATTTCAATCTGCCTTAATGGCAAAAGTCTAGGTAATTCACCAATAAATACCTCCTAAAGTTTTAGATAACGGAACCATCTTTTAATAAATTCATATTAGGTTCTTTATAGATTATAATATCTATGACTAATTTACAACCATTCACGGTATAATTTTCAAGTCTAAATGCAGGATATGGTCATCCATCAAGAATTATTTAGATCACTTTTGATAATCAACATCTTATCTTTTAGGGGAATTCTATTCGAGTTCCCATCAATTAAGACAATGTCGTCATGTCATAATCAATCAATCCATTCTACTGACACTATCAACTTTCCAGTTTTATTGCCGTCGATAAGATGTGAACTTCTCAAAAGACTACTAATAACTCAAAATCCTTCACAAGTTCAAGGATATCTGGAGACATAACTAACCTTAAAAGAGTAAGGTCAACGCATAATCTATGCGAGAGAATTTCAAATCAGATACAGATGAAAATATTTAATGTTTATGAACATATCCCATGTTTTCATAATTTTAGTACGCATTCGAAAGCTCCTCGGATCGTTACCCAGGTCATTCAAATGAAATCAAATCAAAAGAAATGATAGGAACGTCGATACATCCAGTCGGGTATCAACACTCGGTAATCAGATACTTTTCCTAAGAATCTTACTACGAGAGAATTGGACAAGAAAGAATTGTCAATTGTCAAATAAGACAATTTTCACATATGAGTAAATTCGACTCAGAAGAATAGATGCTACAGGCACATATGTAGGTGTCCCTAACACTATGTCCTTATTTTTCACTTCTTGCAGATCTCATAAAATTTAATCTTTCACAATCTTCAAAGAAAATTTAGTGCTTATTCATTAGTTTTATGGTGACTACTAATCAGCCTTGCATGGTCCATTCCAAATTGTATGTAGGCGTGCAACTATATACAATTTCAAGATTAACGATGCAATACTCAGTTCGTCAAAATTTTATCATCATGTTCATAATAAAAAAACATTTTCGTGCTTAATTCTTAAATAAGAATTAAGAGTAATTTTACAAAGATTTTCTTTGTTATGAAAACAATTAAGTTTTCAAAGCGTTTCATAAACAACTTCATTTTGATATCAATCACTTATAAATCTCAATTTGAATAATCCTTATTGTGATGAAAATTAAATTTTCTCAAAGGATACCGTTTTAACTTTATAAAAACAATGTGTGATCTACAAAAGAGTGATGAAGAGTTGTTCACCAATAACTTAACTACAATATATCAGGAAATGAGCTTAGCCACTTAATCATGAGGTTCATGACCTTGATGGCACTCAAAAAGAATAATCCACAACGTAACTCAATTCAAGATGAGTACTTGTACAATGATTGCATCACTAATGCGAACATTAGGATGAAGCAATAAAAGATAGATAACATCGATACATGTAGGATTTAGCAATCAAAGGTAGTCTTTTTCATTAATCATAAACAAGTCAAAATTGTACCGTAACACATTACATGTCACTATGTCATACAATTCTCAGAACTCATCCTACCAACTGATATCTCAGTTAAGTTAGGGATTTTTAAAAGATACTATAATGAATACTAACCTACAAGAGTCATTTAGGTGTTCCACATGTCCTAGAAGATCCATCGGTCTCAATTCAGAAGAAGATTTCTTCAATTTATTTATTGGACACTGGGCATCCTCGTCAGTGGACAATGGCTTAGGAATAACCCTTAACACAAACAAACGATCATTTAAAACCTTATAATTCAATCACATAACTTAATGACTTCCTCTTAATAATCTCATATTCCATGCAAGTTAAATTTTACTTTTATTCAAGTTTCAATCAATTTATACTCAATGCGATGTCCTACATCATTCTCCAATACTTTCAACCTTATTCTTAGAACTTAAAAGGGCAATAAAAGCTCGATATTAATCAATACTTAATTTCCAATCCTATAGCTCCTTCATCAATAGTTATCAAATGAGTCACTAGTATGAAATGACTCATACGTTCAATTAGACTTCTCGGAAAGGTACTAGTGGCATGAGGCTTTTGGGTAATGGTTGCAATGACAGCCTCAAGTGCAACATTCACCCTTTCGATTTCAATTTAAGAATTGGATGACAACGAAGCAGATGACATCTTTCTAGGTGGTAATGTTTTGTAAAACTCCACTCTATAAGGAAAGATCGTCATGACATCGATATCAGATTTAATCTCGCCAATTCTTCTTTAATATCGTAATCAACTAATATCAACATTTCTACGAATATCAACCATTTGTTGGGATCATAAATATCCACAACTTGGTTTAGATCTAGGATAGCTAGAATTCCTACGAGAATAGCTTCGATTAATTTACTAGGGAATTTAGGGTTCCTTGTGACAATCTACGTCGTATAAATACCTTGTATAAATATCAAAATAATCATCAAACAATCATGTAATAAAATTACATCATATATATATATATATATATATATATATATATATATATATATATATATATATATATATATATATATATATATATATATATATATATATATATATATATATATATATATATATATATATATATATATATATATATATATATATATATATATATATATAATCCATGCTATATATATTAAAATAACACTTCTCGGTCTGGCCTTGTCGGTAACTCGGGAATTCTTCGGCACCGTTATAGTCAAAAGATTTTTAGACATTTTTAGAAAAATGTTTATAGTTAAAAGATTTTGAAATGTTTTATTCAAAAGCTTGGTTTTAAAAATCTTTCGTTCTCTATAACGAGAGCTCTGGCACCAAACTGTAACACCCCCAAATTTATACAATTCAATACAGCGGAAGACTAGTTGGTGTTACGGGATAGTACATTACTCACATCATAGACAACGCTTGAAAATCGCATCGTTTAATAATAAAGCATTTCCATTCATAAATATCAAATTTACATAGGTCCCAAGTCATTGTATTTAATACAGGTTTTACAAAGCATTTGAATGGAAATAAGTATTTAGGTGCGGGCCATGAATTCTTGTTGTCTTCCCGTGAATTACCTTCAAGTACGTGAGATAAAACATGTTAAAAGAAAAGGTCAGCGATAACGCCGAGTGAATTCATAGAGTTTAATAAATTCCATCAGTATAACTTTGGTATAAAATTATTACCAAAAATCATTTCGTACAAATCATTGTAATAGGCCATAAAATAGCCAAAGTCATTTTTATACAAATCCTTATCGAAAATCATAATATAGGCATTTGCCTTAAAAATCATTATACGAGCCAATGTCGTAAAAACATCATACAATACGTCTTATGACGTTGTATAAAGTTAAATAAAAACCGTTATATGAATATGGTTATGAAAAACCAAAACACGAACATAATATCAATAGTATGACCCTGTATTGCTAGTCAGGTAATACATCGTAATTCGGTGCGTCTAGTAGTATTTCGTTAATTTGGATTATTATAAGCCGCATGACATTGTTACCTTACTAAACCAAACAACGGGTTGCTAACCCGATACTCACTTTGCCCATCTAAATTAGCGTGTCGTCACAAAGGTCACGCTATGGAAATCTTCTCATACATAAATTCGCTTACCAATCAAAGTGGCACGACGGGGATCAACCGTCAAGGCGCGAACTGGGGTGATTGTCCCCAAATAGTACTATTATATGCATAAGCGTCTACCAAATCCCGGTAGTTCACAATTCATGCTAATGGGACTTTTAGTGACATAACCTAACTTTAATAATCCATTTTATTTCATCTATCGGGTCCTTTAATCATTTATCGGTTCATACAATCGGGTCATGCAATCATTCGGGTCCAAATCAATAAACAAACAATCGGGACAAATGGTGTCCTATTTTATAAAAACTAACATGTTATCTCCCTCGCGGGTTTAAAAAACATTTCATAAAAACATTTAAAAGAGTGCGAGGCTATGAACTCACGTTGATGTGGGAAGGCGGGTTATCGGCAATTCGGACGTACGGTACGTGCTTCAATCACGGAAACCTAGACAAATAATACTCGTCATAGACTCATGTCCAATAACTTTATAAAAATAACAATTATGTATACATATGATGATTTTATATAATGATGATCCAGTGGGTTTACATATTCTCATTTACTCATTTTAGTGTCTACGTATTGGTAACTTTTATACTAGTTTACTAGTTTTACCTATTTACGTGTTTTAGGTCCAATAAACTTATTATAAGTTATTTAACTTGTATTAATCCATTTCATATTTTTATTATCAGTATTTACACTTTACATGTTGGGCCCAAATGGGTTAAGCCCAATAAATAAGTTTATAAGTGTTTTAGCCCATTTTGTTGTATTATTAGTCCAATAACGTTAACTTAGTCCGTTATTGTCCGTATGTTATATAGTTCGGGTTTTATTGGTTTTCACTTGTTATATATGTTTATATATCAGTATATGAGTTTTATAAAGTTCACATTAGACGGGTCCAACCGTCTAAGTTTTATTTAGCAAAAACGTTAATTTTACGGTAATAGCCGAAAAAGTTGTAAAAATCATATTGATAGTTTTATAACTTATAAAACTTAACAAGTTACCATTTTTATAAAATGTCCACTTATTTATCCTTATACATATTTATATAAATGTATTATATAAGTTAGTAGGTTTTAATTCACATTTTATACTATTTTTATTTGAGTGCTTATATAATACTATTATACTTTAATTTCCAAAATCTGATTTTTATTTTCATGTTCACCAAAACTGCCATATCTAGAGTTATATATGGAGATAGAAGCTCAAATTTTTATGACATAAACTACATGATATTTGCTCCATTTAACTTACTTATAGCTACTGTTGAATCATCCTCTAAGTATTTTCTAAAAATCGTCCAAAACAGTAAACTCAGATTGGTACTCTAAACTTGTTTTGATCATATCTCACTCATTACAATGATTCCATTGCATGGCCAACTCTCACATGTGTACAAGACCCATAGGTTACTGTATATCAATCTATTCAAGTCATTTTACCAGTTTAACATATGATTCTTTACTGTTTTATACAACCATCTAAATTAAGCAAGATTTTAACCTTGTTTCTTATAGTTTTTCATCTTTTTAAGCATGTTTATCAACACCAAATCCCCACACAATATTTTTAATCATCATTCATCATCATATACATATACATAAGTGAAAGAAATACAAGATTACATAATCAAAAATAACAAGAGGATGAGGAGGATAATCTTTATACCACCAAGTTGATGTAGGTTGTGATTTGGACATGGATTTTGATGGAGAAACTTGTGAATAACCTAGACCATCTTCAAGACCACCATTCTTCATGAACACCTTGTGGAAAATCAGCCCTAATACTCCATAGAAACTCCTCCTTGAATGTTAAAACTTGCACTAATCTTCATCTCTTTGAATAGAGATTAACATATGTTAATTATAACATATGTTTGTGGTTAAAATTGATCAAGTCATGGTGGTTTGGAGGTGTAAATGGGACGGCAATGGTGGAGTGGGATGAGAGAAAATGTGTTGTTTACATGAGTGGAAATGGTACTAGTGGTTTGTGTTGGATGGTTTTGAGGTAAGTTAGCTTAATGTGTAAGCTTAATGGACAAGTGTCCATATGGAGTGTGAAATTTTGCCACCAAGGGTGATGGGTGGCTTACTTTGGCCGTCCATATTGAGTGGGGTGGGGCAAGATTTATCTTGTCTCATCCCACTAATTTACGGGTATCCTTCGATTCTAGTTTCCTCGATTTGCGTGCCCTCGGGTCATTTTACGAATTTTTTTTTATAAATTATGAATCAACGGCACAAAACGAATCCAATAAAAATTGTCTCATCAAAAACGGAGTTCGAAAACATAAATACGTAATCCTAAGGTTTCCGGTTTAGTCGTAAAGGACGTTAAAATAAAATCGTAAGTCCTAATCTCTTCTCGTAAATTTGTGAGTTTATGAACCAACACAAATTTAAAATCTCAAAATAATATTCACGGACAAATTTATTTTCTGAAATGTCGGACTGTCACCAAAAACGGTGTATGTAAACGTAAGCACGTAACGTAGAATCCTCCGGTTTAGACGTAGTCGACGCTACTTCAAGACGTAAATCCAAATTACTTCCCAAAAATAAGTGAGTTCATAATATAACATTAAAATAATGTTTTTAAATAACATCTGAGAATAAAATATTAACCATAAATTGACTGATTGTCACAGCTCATCTGGGGTTTTATAAATTGGGAATAAATGCAAACTTTCAAACAATGTTAAAGACTACTGTAATACTATTTGCACTTTCAATCATGTAATAAATGTAAGGATAATCTTTTATCTGTTGCTCTACATTCTGTCTGCTGTTGATCCACCTACGTGACACCCAAATATTATTTCCGCTGCGTTTGACTCAATTTGGGGGTGTCACATAAGAAGCCTTGTACAATAATCTACGTATCAACTATTCTAGGTAAAGATAAATATATAAAATACATTGTTGTTCCTATCTTTACTAGAAGTAATCTAGAATACAATAAACGCATAGAGTATATCCTTCCATCAGTGCTTGTCTTCAATGTATCAATGCTTGACTTTGTCTTGTCAACGCTTGAGCTGTCAGCGTTTGTATTACTCCTGTCAACGCTTGTTTTACTCTTGTCAGCGCTCAAGTAGACTGGCTATAATTTATTCCCAACAATCCTCCCCTAAACTTGATATCTACTCTAGTGATCAAGTTTCTGAATAAACATTAAGGACTACGAGGAATCTTACAAACCTTCTCATATTGGTAATAAATAAATCTGATCAAGTCTTTTGCCACGTCACTTGAATAATCAATCCAGCTGAGTGTTCTTCATCTTCTCGAAGACTTCCTTGGACATGAAGTACTGACCATCCACAAGTAGATACTCAACAAACTTTGTAGAAATCAAATAATAAACACTAGCAGCTGAATACAACCTCCATTGAAGACCACTGAGATCATCTTCAAGATCCTTCCAAATAGTAGGATCTTCATCAATTGGTCCACACATTCTCTTGAATGTTGACCACAGTTTTATTCCATTGACGGAAGTTGGTGCTTCAGTCACATACTTGGCTTCTAATAACATCCATAGGTCTACCAAGTCTTCTCTGTCAAAACTTTCAAACAAAGATATAAGGGTGGTAAAAGTGTGAACCTCTTTTCCATACCTGCCAATCTTCCAAAACCCACATTCATCTTCTTCATAGCTTACAATTGGGTTTCTGGAATCAAGTGGTAACACTTGTACCATATCTGAAGCTTCTAATGGTGAGAGCTTGAGGCTCTTTCTTATAACAGCTTCACTTGGATGTAATGGATCCATATCGTTGGGTAACTCAAGAGAAACTCCCTTTTTCACTGGTCTAGGAACAAACATTGCCTTCTTGAGCTCCATTTCCTCTGCAAGTTCTTCTTTTCTTTCATCAGAAAGAAGTCTTAGAGTGTTCTCTTCCTGCACTATAACCCAAATGGGATAAGCTCTACATTCAAACTCTTCAAATGTCAATCCAGTCAATTTCTTGTAAGTCCACCCTGTTCCATGACATCTGAGCAGCATGAAGTACAACTCCTTTCTATCCCTTTTCAAATTTGAGAGAACATTGCTTTCTTTGTGTTTCAGAATGACCTTGCAATCCTTTTGTACTCCTAGAAGAATCTCCAAACCCCATATCTGATCTGAAATGGTCAAATGTGGATTCTCTATACATCTATCTTCCCAGGCATGGTACATCTGAACCACCTCTGGCATATCAAAATCAACCTGCAATTTCAACTCATTCAATTTCTCCTTGGCCAGCTCATCACCATACTCAAGTCTTTCTGGTTGTTCTATGATCATAACACTTGAGTCTGAACTAGCTTCATCACTTCCTTCTTGCTCTTCTGAAGTGACAACAAAAGGTGACTCTCCCACCTCCTTTCTTTCTTGTTCCACAATTTGTGCAGCCAACTTTCTATCAAACTCAATTTGTGCTGCATTCTTTGGAACAACCTCTTCTACCAAAATACCCTTACCCTTATCTAATGGATCAATTGCTGGTAAGGTAGATGCTAATACCTGTGAAGAAACCTCCTTGATGATGGATGATGACTGGAATACATCAACCTCATTTGCAGGTCTGTCAACGCTCACTTTTGCTTTGTCAACGCCCAAGATACTCATGTCAGCGTTCAAATTCTCCCTGTCAACGCTCAAATTTCCTGCCTCAGCGCCTTTTGCAATTTCCTCCAACATGGCTGTAAATGATAAATTTAAGTTTGTAGGAGAGACTAGAGACGTATCAAAACCTGTCTGTTTCTTCAAACTTGTTAGGGCCTCAGCAACATCCAAAGATTGACCATCATGAGAGCCCTTATCACTCACATTTATTTGTTCATCCTCCCCTTTGGAAGATTCCTCCATCCCTCTCCTTGTACTAGCAGTCTACAAGATAACAATCCTCTCCCTCAATTGCTTGAGTTCAAGGCCTTGTGTGCTGACAACTTGTACCAAGTCTGCATTTTGCTTTTGCAAGCTCATGCAGACAACCGTCAATTCCATTAGGGTCATTGGTTCTAATCTTCCCTCTTTTAAAATGGGTATTTGACCTCCCAAGTTAGATTCATTGGGCATGGATGAGGTCTTAATGATAGTAAGACTGTCTTGGCCAGCTTCTAAGCCAGAACCAATAGTCCCAACCTCATCCATAACACCAACCATACTTGTGGTGGTGGTTCTCTCTGCTACATGGCTGGGACCACTAGAGGAGAACACTCCAGTAGTCCTTTGGCGTTTTTGTAACCTATATTGTGTTGGGGGAGAAGAAGATGTGGATTGGGTGGATGTGGGTTGGTTAAGGGGTGTTTGGGTCTATGAAGGATGGGTGTCAACGTTTGAAATATGCACATCAACACCAACATTTAACGTGTCAGCGTCGAAGGGTTCTTGGTCAATTTGCATATGTTGTGGTGAAGGTAAAGGTTCAGGTATTGGGTCAATTTGGGGTTGGGGGTCTGGTTGGGGTTGAGCTGCGTCAATGACAGCAATCATAGCTGGGGTTAGGGGTAGGTCACGATGTGGAGGTGAGTTCATCTTCATAAAATTTGCTTTCTTTTGCACAGGGATCTCATAAAAATCATCATGATCCCTTGTGTAGTAACCTTGGACAACAAAAACCATTTGTAAAAATCTGGGATATGCTAAAGTCATTTTGTTCCCTTTATTTATACACATGCCCTAAAAAATCATTTTGGAATAATTAAATTTTTGCCCAGTAGCAATGCACACAATAGCACTTGCAATAGATCTATTGATCTCATTATGTGTAGTACACTTGGGACTCAAACATTGTAGATGGACATGTATTAGGTACTTCCAGGCTGGGGGAAACTCCTGTTTATGATATTTATTTAAAGTTCCTTGAGCAGGAAAAGGATAACCCAAAGCCCTTAGTCCTTGTTCTATTTCACGAATGGGGAGGGTGGTTATACCATCAGCATCATCAAGATGCAAAGCTTGGCGTACCAAAGCTTCAGTAACCACCCATGTGCGCCCATGAACAATAGAAGATAATGTAGTCACTCTATTAACTGTTGAGGAACTTACATTGTTCCAAAACTGTTTAATATGTGTGACAGGAATGAGTGGTGCATGAGAAAGAGCACACCTAAAAGGAGATGCGTTCAAATACGCCACCATTTGTGTGTATTGGGTAAACAGAGTATCATCAGCTTCAAGATACGCGATCATGTTATGTTGACTTCTGAATCCTAATTCCAAATCACTTGGTTTGAATTTTGGTGCCATTGGTGAAAGTTGTTTGAATGATTGATAAAGATGAAGTTGATAAGAGAAAATTATGTTAGACAAGAATAATAGGTACCCTGTTTAAAAATAGGAGCCAAATATATAGGAGAAGAAAATGCATGTGATTGGCCCAAAAATAGGCAAGTATTTTCAAAATGTAATCATGAAAATATTGAAAAAGAATAAGTGTATCTCATGCATTAAATGAAAGTTATCAGCTCCCAAAATTACGGCCTAAAAATATGTCAAAAAGTAACAACTAGGTAGGTCCCATTGAGTGTCAACCGTAAAAAATAACCCATCAACGCCCAATGGCTATTTTCTTGTCAACGTTTGCCTAAGCCATGTCAGCGTCTAAATTGGTCACAACAACGCTGGGAAAAATACTTGTCAGCGTCCAAAAATAAAAATTTATAAAAATGAAAAATGACCTTAACAAAGTAATTTATCCTAGAGAAGATAACCAAAAAGTTGATAATTATTATAGGGCGGCAATCACTGTCCAGTTATGCACACTTGCTTATGCAAGATAGACATAACAGTCCTCTAGTGTCCCTTGCTAACCAAAATTCTTAACAACTAAGTTACCTTATAAAATTCCTTGTTACTCCCAGGTAAATCCCATGACAAAATCATTCCCACATCTCCCAGCAGACCACAACCAATTCTAGGCCAAAAATGTCTTGGCAGCATGCATAGTATATCAACTTTGCATGCTACAGTGCCTCATGATTTAGTAAAACTAACTCATACTCACCTGTGGACACAATCTAGAATTGTGATAAGAGTATCATATGGATACCCAAACATCCTAAAGGTTCCTAAAACCTCCCCTTAAACGATGATACATATGTTGTTAAAAACATGCATGAACATAAAAAATTTATGTCAAGATAGGAATTAAAAATTCCAACCATCATCCATAAATAAAAACATGTCCAAATGCTTCTCCAATGATCCATAAGAAAATTTGTATCCAATGGTATACTGCTAACACCACCTGCACATTTAGATTGAAAACCACAAAACTAAAAGTGTTGCTAACAACGCCCCGATAACACTTGTCAGCGTTGAAGGAAGCTTTGTCAGCGTGAGTCAAATGTATTGCTGACAACGTCACAAAAACACTTATCAGCGTTCAAGCAACCTTTGTCAGTATTACAAAAATATAGTGGAAAATCTAAATCCTCAAAAGACCAATAACAATGCATTATCCTGTACATACGTTTACAAAAAGACTCCAAAACACATATTATGTGAGATTGATCATTCCAATAATTGTTACCATGTATTGAAATCTCCCAGCATCAAAAGGTTTAGTTAGTAAATCTGACACATTCTCTTCTGTGTCAACCCTATCTGGTTGTATTAAACCCTTTTCAAAACAATATCTTATAAAATGGTGTCTAATTTCTATGTGTTTAGTTTTAGAATGATGTACATGATTCTTAATAATGCATAAAGTGTTGTTATTGTCAACAAATATCTTGGTATGCATGAAATTATACCCATAGTCTAACAGCTGGTTCTGAATCCACAAAACTTGTCCACAACAAGCAGCTGCAGCCACATACTCAGCTTCAGTTGTAGAATTAGCCACCACTGTTTGTTGCTTGCATTGCCAAGATATCAACCTGCTCCCAAGAAACTGACATCCACTAGTTGTGGATTTTCTATCTAACTTATCACCTCCATAGTCACTGTCTGAATATGCAATCAGCTCCAATGGTGAATCCTTTGGGTACCACAAACCAAGACTAGGATAGCATCTTAGGTACCTAAAGATCCTCTTCACAGCATAAAGGTGACATTCCATAGGAGTCACTTGATGGCGTACACAAGCACACACAGCAAACATGATGTCAGGTCTGGAGGCTGTAAGATACATCAATGATCCAATCATGGATCTATAGTGCCTGACATCAACATCTTTCCCATCTCCAATCTTTCCCCAAGGGTGTTCTCTATCCATAGGAGTAGTAGCCCTCTTTTCATGTGGAGAAAAGCCAAACTTCTTCAAGATCTCTGCCACATACTTATCCTGGGAGATGAAGATACCATCTTCTTTCTACTGAACTTGTAAACCAAGAAAGAAGTTCATCTCTCCCATAGCACTTATCTTGAATTTGTCTGTCATAAGCTTGGAAAAATCCTCACTCATCTTTGGATCAGTAGACCCAAAAATTATGTCATCAACATAGACCTGAACAAGCAACACATCCTTACCTTTATTCTTTGTAAATAGTGTCTGATCTATGGTGCCCCTCTTGAATCCATTGTCCACTAAATAAGTAGACAAAGTACCATACCATGCTCTAGGGGATTGATGAAGTCCATACATAGCCTTCTTGACTCTATACACCTTGTCTGGATTCTCTAGATCCTCAAAACCAGGAGGCTGCATCACATATACCTCCTCAACAATTGTTCCATAGAGGAAGACACTCTTGACATCCATTTGATAGACAGCGAAGCCCATGTAGGATGCATAGGCTAAAAAGATCCTAATAGCTTCAATCCTTGCAACTGGTTCAAAGACCTCCTCATAGTCTATCCCCTCCTCTTGTGTATATCCCTGAGCTATTAATCTTGCCTTGTTTCTGACCACAATACCTCTTTCATCTCTCTTGTTTCTTAGAACCCATCTTGTCCATATAGGTCTGACATATCTGGAACAATCAACCAGCTCCCAAACATCCTGAATTGCAAATTGGTGAAGCTCATCCTGCATTTCTTCCACCCAACTTGGTTCTTTGAGAGCATCAAATATCTTCTTGGGTTCCTGTTGTGACAGAAAACAGGCAAACAAACATGCTTGCACAAGAGGGGTATCAACCTTCTTGTGAATATTGGCAATAAATCCACCAAGACCTTGATGAGATCTTCTGGTTCTAACAGGAGTCATAATATCACCAATGATTTGAGAAGTGGGGTGATTCTTCATGGTAGAAGTGAGAACGCCTCCTTCAAAAAGACTGGTGTCCTCAATCTCATTCTCCAAGTTGCTAATATCTTCTTCTTCAGACTCTCTTTCATCAACATGAGGATGAACCTCTTCATATAAATTGGAAGGTTCACCCTGTTCAAAAGTAGAAGAGAAAAGGTGTTCAAAAGTGTTGTCAACGCCTGAACCTTGGTTGTCAGCGTATGGGCTAACAACGCTTGAGCTGTTGTTGTCAATGTCTGAGCCATCAACGTCTGAATTGGTCTTATCAGCGCTAGATTTACCTTTGTCAGCGCTTGAAGGACCATGCATGTTGTTGTCTGGTGGTATTTGGGGACCATCATTATCTTTTCCAGCAGCAGCAGCAGCAGCAAAAGCATCTGTCCATATGGGAATTGTGACATACTCTTGTATAGGAGATGACCTTTCTGCTTGTGATCCAACCTTTTCATGAACCTGTGTACCTGAAACATCAACAACTTGTTCTTCCACAACATTTGAAGTTACCTTCACAATGTCTGGATTAGTGACAGGCATATAATTTAAAGTCCTAGATAAAGGTTCCAAGTCAAACAACCAATTTGGACCACTTTCAGGATCACTAGGTTTATTATCTAGAAACCTAACATGTACTCTTTCAAGAATACGTTTTTCCTTTTCAAGATAAACCCTATATCCCTTGCTCTGCACTGAATACCCCATGAAGTAGCCTTCATCACCTTCTGCACTAAATTTACCTAAGGCATCATTAGTATCTAAAACTACTACATGACAACCAAAAGGTCTGAGAAAACCAATATTAGGTTTTCTTCCCCAAAGTAACTCATAAGGTGTTTTGTTCTGTATTTTGTTGACCAATGCTCTATTTTGAACATAGCAAGCTGTATTAAATGCCTCAGCCCAAAAGGCTATAGGAAAATGAGCATCAGCCAACATGGTTCTGGCTGCTTCAATTAGGGTTCTATTTTTCCTCTCAACAACCCCATTTTGCTGTGGGGTTCTGGCAACACTAAATTGCCTAGTAATTCCTTTCCTGGCACAAAAATCATCTAACACTTTATTCCTAAATTCACCACCATTATCACTCCTAAGCATTTTAACTTCATTACCAGTTTTCTTCTCAAACTGAGTGATAAAATCAATTAAAGTGTCAGTTGTGTCACTCTTCATAGCTAGAAAGAAGGTCCAAGTAAACCTAGAAAAGTCATCTGTGATAACAAAGCAGTATGATTTACCATTCAGACTCTCTATATTGGTTGGACCAAATAGGTCCATATGAAGCAAGTGAAGATGTCTAGTACTAGAGTGCACCTGTTTGGACTTGAATGAGACCTTGTGCTGCTTGCCTTTAAGACATGCAACACAAGAGTGGTCATTGTAGAAGGCCTTTTCAGGCAAACCATCAACCAAGCCAAGTCTCACAAGCCTGTTTATATTTTTAAAGTTTATGTGCCCTAGTCTCCTGTGCCATAAATTACTTTCATCTACTGAAGGTTTAGCATAAAAACAAGACATATTGTTATTCATTCTAATCCTATTCAGATTCACATTGTATATTTCTTTATGCCTAGGTGTTCTATAGTCAATATATTTTTCATCAGGGATCTTGTAATCCTTTCTTAACACCAAACATTCAGTATCAGTAAACATAACTTTATTTTTGTTATCACAAACTTGTGATACACTAAAAAGATTGTAATCAAGTTCCTTTACCAAAAATACGTTCTCAAAAAGCAAGTTCTTGGTGAGAAGTGTTCATTTGTCTGTGATAGTACCATATCCGCCTCCAAAGTAAACCTTGTCACCATCCTTAATGGGAGTGAAGTTAGTCAAATAATCTTCCTTCCCTGTCATGTGCCTTGAGCATCCACTGTCCCAATATCCATAATCATTGACCTGTTTTTGTATGCCCTGCACATAAAGAAAACAAATTAGTTTTCTTTGGGAACCCAAGCAGACTTGGATTCATCTTGTTGTTCTACAAGAACAGTCTTGGTTCTCATAACAACCCCTTGATCATCCTTCTTTGGATGAAATACCCAGTTAACCCCAATAGGTTTTGTAATGACCTTTGAAATGTAATTAAATCTGTTGTAGGTCATTGAAATCCCATTATCATTAGGGTTTTGATCTTTCTTTGGTCTCCATGTTAAGCTTGAAGAAGCTTTAGACCCCTTACCCTGTGGTTGAAAATATTTAGGTCTGGTCACGTTTCTGTCAGCGTTGGATTTGGTCTTGTCAACGCTGAGATTTCCCTTGTCAGCGTTGAACCTAGGGTTTGCTACAGAAACCCATTGCCTATTAGACCAAGTATTTGTCTTTTGAAATGGTCTCTGTCCATGAGTGTTAGACCCTCTAGTGAAGAATGGGGCAGGTCTAACAACTTGTGGACTTTGCTGCACACAAGGTTTGGGTCTGACAACGTTTGACTTTCTAACAACATTGACTTTGGGAGTGTTGACACACATATATGCTAAATGTGAAAAGCTACCACAAGTGTAACAGGCTTTTCTAGACACAACCCTAGGTCTAGAAGAGAAGAAGCCTGTTCCATCATTGCTAACTTGGCTCTTAGGTGACCTAGTATTCCTATACATCTCTGCATACTTAATGCTAGGTTTTCTAACAGTGTTTGAGCCAAGATCAACAGCCTTACCAGTGATTGGGTTTGTAACCTTAATGGGAGTTGACTCATTAGGACTTTCACATAGCAAGCTACCCTTAACAAATAAGGTAGGGTTAGCTTTTTTCCATTCATTCAAGTCAGTAAACTTTTATTGATACTCTTCAACTGGTGTGACAATTCTTGGTGGAGGAATGAATTCCTCCTCTTGGAGTTCTGGTAAACCAGTCCAAGATAGGTCCTTTTGCTGGACACCATAGAAGTCACCAGCTGGTGGTGGAACCACAGAGTAGTCTTTCATCCCAATCCTAGTCATGTCCTTAGGATCCCTTTGTTTACTCACACATTCTCCTAGGGTTTGTGTGGCCTTATCAAATCTTTGAATTTTAAGGCCAACATTATCTTTATTCTTAATGGCTTCATCTAACTTAGCTTGTAACTCACCATTAACCCTTTCCATGATACTCCTAATATCATTACTAGCATTCAACTCATGTTTTAAGATATTTATGTTATCTTTTAAATCAAATTCCATTTTCTTGTATTCAGAAACTGTCTTCTCAGTTTGAGTGAGAGCTAGTTGATAGTTAGACAGTTTACAGCTCTCAGTACTCATATCATCTAATAATATTAACACCTCTTTGTTAAGTCTCTCAGTATTTAGCCTACAACCTTTACTACAAAAAGCATCATCGTATACCTCATTATCATATGAAGAGGAGGAGTGTGCCATGAGAGCATATTGAACATGCTCTTCTTCTTCTATCTCAGCAACCAAAGCTTTATCCTCTTCCCCATTCTTAGCCAAATAGCTCCAGTCCCATCCAATACCATCAATGTCTTGTACTGCAACCATGGCCTTAGGATCCTGAGCTTTAATAATTTTACTTGAGGGTTTGCCAGCATCAGATCTTCTTGGAGATCTGAATTCCCTCATGAAGTGCCCCATACGATGACAGTTGTAGCACTCAACTTTGGATTTATCAAATCCAGCTGTGTCCTTTGCATTGAAGGTCATCTTCTTCTTAAACCTTCTATTCCACCTGTTTGCTCTTATACTAGCAAGAGCCATGTTCCACTTAATATCCCTCTCTTCCAAGTGCTCATCACTTATTTGCTCAAGGTCCTCATATGTAATCACTGAACCATTGGGCAAAGAAGCAATATATGTGGAAACCATTATTCATGGATCGATTAAGCTTACTAGGATAATCAACGTTCATATGATAAACATAGCGGAATTAGAACATTGATTATGAACAAGGTGTTTCTTTTCCAACGTTTACTTGTATTAAACTTCAAACGATTACAAGTAACAAACCTAGACGTGTTTACAAGGTTACACACGTCTAGAACACACGACTCAACTTTAAGACTACATTGTGAATGATGGGATGAATAAAACCTACGGTCATTCTATTCTATATATACTAGAATACAAGACTTTTCTTACAAGAAAACTTTAATTACATTAGAAGTCCCTCCATCTTTTGCTAATAAGTCCTCCTTGTTGTATGAAAGGGCTCCATATTCTTGTAAAGCTTGATATTTGCATATAAGTCCTTCTTGTTTCATTATACTTGTTTTGTCTCATCAAATTAATTCCCAACAATCTTCCCCTATTTGATGATGACAAAACCAATCTTCAAATCTTGATCTTCCACGAATGAAACAAACTTCCCCTTAAAGTAACATTTCTTGTAAAACATATCACCACATAAAAATAAGCTGCATACCTTGATTTGTGAATCTTCTTCCCCTTTTTGTCTCATCCAATAGGGGTCTTCTAAAGATAAACAACTAATAAACTCTTCCCCTTGAGTGGTGCAAGTAAATGAATCACGAACCATGTAGACTCTAATTGTAGATTACGAATGAAGAAAAACGAATATAACCTATTTGTTGAAGAAGTGGAATCTCCCAAGCTTGTACCTTATATCTTGCACTATCCATGTGACGTCGAACTTATATGATGAGAGTAAATATAACCAGACCTCGATCTCTTGTCAAAATCCTCATCCTTTGTGAGACACTGAGCACGATAATGTAACTCCTTCAAGTGTTATGACAAGTCTTCGTCACCGAACATTTAAACGAACAAGCAAGTTATCTCAAAAGAAAGAGGCAGGAATCTTTTGAGATATGATAAAATGTAAACCTGTGAAAAACAACTCCAACACCAAAGAAGCAATAATCAATCGTCTCCATTGAAACCTCCAATTTGCAATGAAAATCATCTAAGTACAATATCATCCTCTTCTTTTATGCAACTGCTGCCTCTGTCGGCGTTCTGCTTCTAATCCAAGTCGGTACGTAACCGCAAGGTTAGCCTTGTCACATAATCAAATAAAACGTCATTGCACCAAAAACAATCTTCAAAAACGAGCCATAAAAATTTAAACAAATAGTTCTGTCCGAGATCCTGAGTCATCCAATATATCATCAGTATGTACTGTCCTATATCGGACAATACGTGTCAGCGTTTGAAAACCATATATCGGACAACACGCTGTCAGCGTCTAAATTACAACGTGTCAGCGTCTTCCCTATCAGCGTGTGTTTTATTCTTGTCAGCGGCTCAACTCAGCCACTGACACCATCTGTGGCTAAATAACATGAGATCGACTAAAAATACTCCATTGTACCACTTGTCCTTTGTCTTCATTACAAGTATTACTCCCACGAGTAATCACTCTCAATACCAAAAACCAGTTGCGTCCCATCTCTTTCTTTTTATTCACAATTCATCACGTTGCTTTCTTTGAAGCAATAATATCTTTAAACTTGGACCAGAAGCTGTCCAAATCAACACACTAGTCTTGTCATGCTACCCTTGCACACGTGAGTAATAAAAATAATACAGCAGTAACAAAATCTTGTCCAAAGATATGAGATATATATATGGAACTCCAACCAGAGATATGCATATCTCCTAATAAAGATAATTACATCCCAAACTTTATAACTGTTCCACAATTCACGTAGCAAATAATTTACTTCCACAAATTACACAGATATGTGCCATCTTGCAATCACGTGATCAATCTTCTTACTTCTTATTTTAATCAACAAACTGAGCAATACAAAGAAGTCATACATTCGTTTCAAGCAAACATATACCCACGTCTATGTCTCTTTTGTCTTGAATCCACCAACATCACGTGATGACTTCTAAAAACTTGCATACGTCTTTGTATCTCACGTGATGTGATACTTTTAAATCAACCAAACTATCCACATCATAATCCTTCTTTTTAAACAAGATACCTACATCACACGTGATCTTTTCCTTCTTTTATTTATACTAAACTTTTGGAACAGTAGTACTATGCATTGAATGATTAGAACAGGCGACTTGTTTATCCCTTCAATCATATAACAATTAAATGGTACAAGAGCACTTTACCTTGGTCGTCTTAGGATGTGGACCTACTGTTTCTTCGACGCACCTTTGTACACATACAAATATTAAATTCGTATTCTTGTACCCAAAATATATCACGTGAAACAGTCGTCATTAACCTGTTGTTCCACTAATACCAGATCTAGGTTTATTTAAAACCCTAATTTGAAGATCGAAACCCTAACCTAGGGTTTGAGAATCAAACATCATAAAAACACAAAGAATCTAGAACACCTATTCTGTTTACAAATCGATCTAGGGTTTAGGGGAAGAAACCCTAAATCTTATGCAATAAAAGCAAAAACAGAAAATTTCATACCCTTCTCTGCAGCCACCTTCGACGATTAATAACTCTTCCATAACTGATCAGATCGACAATCGCTCCGGTGAGATTCAAGACACATGTGTCGAGAACCTACGGCAAAAATTTCATGACGATCCAACGGTTAACAAACAAGTTATCGCTGTTTGAAAAAGGCTGCGCAGTGAGATCCGAACATAAAATCATAGACGGATTTTATGCTTTTTCTTCGTTCTTCGACTCAACACCTTGTTGGTTCCTAGTATCGAGAGCCACCCGCTCTGATACCAATTGTGGAAACCATTATTCATGGATCGATTAAGCTTACTAGGATAATCAACGTTGATATGATAAACATAGCGGAATTAGAACATTGATTATGAACAAGGTGTTTCTTTTCCAACGTTTACTTGTATTAAACTTCAAACGATTACAAGTAACAAACCTAGACGTGTTTACAAGGTTACACACGCCTAGAACACACGACCCAACTTTAAGACTACATTATGAATGATGGGATGAATAAAACCTACGGTCATTGTATTCTATATATACTAGAATACAAGACTATTCTTACAAGAAAACTTTAATTACATTAGAAGTCCCTCCATCTTTTGCTAATAAGTCCTCCTTGTTGTATGAAAGGGCTCCATATTCTTGTAAAGCTTGATATTTGCATATAAGTCCTTCTTGTTTCATTATACTTGTTTTGTCTCATCAAATTAATTCCCAACAATATAAGCACATACAGTATCCAGATCCAAACCAGCAGGTTTAACTCTTGGTGAGTCACTTTTGTATGTGTCAGCGTCTGAGTATGAGGCGTTGACACGACATGTTCCAGCGTTGACACATGATGATCCAGTAACTGGATGCATGTAAGAGTCCTTCTGATTGAATTGACCTTCACTATGAGAAAAGAAGGCCATGTTATTGTTGGTAGACTTGCTTCCATGCTCCAAAAGAGTTTCATCTTCCAACAGTCTCAGTTTGTTGTAGATATCATCAAAAGTAGAACTATTTTGAGTGTTGTTGGCAAGTATAGATCTTGCCTCAATCTTCCATGCCTCACCAAGACTCTTAAGAAAAGTGGAATTGATGTCAACATCACCAAGTTGTGTCCCCATGAAGGACAATTTACTTGTAATGTTAAGCAATCTGCTTCTCACACTACTAAGCTTTTCATTAGGTTGAGCCTTGAAGACAGCATAATCATGCATGAGTTGCTTCTTCTTCTCTTCCTTAGTATATTCATTGACACCATATGCAACTTCAAGAGCTTCCCAAAGGTCCTTAGCAGATTCATAACCTCTGTACTTATGTTGGTTCTCTTGTCCCAAAGAGAGTTTCAGAATATTTAGGGTTTTCATATCAACTCTTTTCTTTGCTATGTCTTCAGCAGAGACAGCTCTACCATCATCAGGTTTTTCCTTTTTATCTGCTTCTGAACATCCAGCAACAGCTGTTCTTGCAGCAATGGCATTAGCAATCTTTTGAGCTTTATTAAATGTGTTTCCATATTCAATAATCTCCCAGAGTGTGTAGTCATAGATCCCCAGGTACTGCTCAAAGTTGAATTTCCACAATTCAAAGTTGGTTGCATCAAGCATGGGAATCTTGATGTTTGGAAAAGGTGAGGAAGAAGAGGTTATTTCTGGATTTGACATGATGTTGTTAGGGTTTTGAGAAAATTAGGGTTTTGGTGATTTTAGGGTTCTTATGTTCTTTAAGATCAAAAGTTCCTCAACAAGCTCTGATACCACTTGTTGATCCCAAACTTAGATCGATTTAGCTTTATGTATACGAGATTAGATCAGGTAATACACTTAGAGAAACCTTTGTATATGTATATGACAATCTAAGTGTTATGCGGAATTAACACTTAAACAAGAACACACAAGATGTAAACAAACTTTCACTTTGATTAATGATATCAAACTTGCTTACAATGAAAGTAGTTTACGTATGAAAACTTATATTGAACAATAACCTAAAGGTCTTCTTTTATAGACATAAGAAGCCTTGTACAATAATCTACATATCAACTATTCTAGGTAAAGATAAATATAGAAAATACATTGTTGTTCCTATCTTTACTAGAAGTAATCTAGAATACAATAAACGCATAGAGTATATCCTTCCATCAGTACTTGTCTTCAATTTATCAACGCTTGACTTTGTCTTGTCAACGCTTGAGCTGTCAGCGTTTGTATTACTCCTGTCAACGCTTGTTTTACTCTTGTCAGCGCTCAAGTAGACTGGCTATAATTTATTCCCAACATCACCCGCTTGGGCGTGCACGCAGTAGGATGAGGTGGCAATATAGTATGAGAAGTAGGAGAAGAATTACCTTCCATCCGTGTCACCTTTCTAGTATAGTCAAATCTCTCCACCTCTGCGATAGAAGGGGGCATGGCTAACAACGTATGCTCATCAATAGCAAGAGAATCAGAGCTATCAATGTCCTCAATCCCTTCGTCAAAGAGAGGGTTCACCTCACTAGATATGTAAGCGTCATCAAAATCAAATAAAGGGTTCGAATAAATCTTGAAAGTTTCCTTCGGAACGTCTTCATCGGATAGTGACTCGTCATCACTAGAAGTAAAATCATCATCTTGATCAAAAAGAGGATTAGAGAAAGCCAAATAATCCTCTCCCAAAGTGTTGGTGGAAGGAACATCATCAGAAGAAAGCGCATCATACTCATCGTCACTGTCGGATGTCAACTCAGATTCACTTGGAATTGGGACAAGGTTATCAGCACTAGACTTATTGAATTCGTCGGATTCCTTTGCAGGAATTGTGCTAAGATCCTCATCCCCTAGGATGGGTGAATCCTTAGGCTCCAGAACCGGCAAGTCGGGAGAAGGAATAGAATTCTCATCGTTCCAAGAAATAGGACTCTCATCGTCATCATCATCATAATTATATGGAGGCACCAGAGGAGGAGTATAAGCACTAAGGTTAGATACTTGCTGTTGTTGCTGATTCGCTTGACATTTTTCGATGATCTTGTTGCAAGCTTCTTGAACTTTTTGAAAGTTGTCAAAAAGTGTGGCAATTTGCTCAGGAGGAAGTGCACAAAAGGGTTGATGATTGACGGTGTGACGTGGGGGCTCAAAATTATACACACTGGGATGATAGCACGAAATTTTCTCAAAGACCTTCGACGGATCACAAGAAGAAGCATCGTGAGGGCCCCCACAAATATAGCACCACGGGTATGGAGAAAAACCCGATGCATCTTAAGTATAAGGATTTTCATAGACGGGAGAGGGTGAGAAAGTATTGTAAGAGGAGAAGTATGAATTTGTTGAATTACAAAATGGACAAAATCCAAATTGTGTATCATCGATATTAAAACCACACCGTTCACAAGTACACCATTGACATGTTTGAAAACCATGTCATGGTCTCCCACACCGTACGCAAGTCGAATCCATGAAGAATTATAAATAAGAGGGGTAAAGAAAAGAATTAAACATAATAGAGGATAAAGAGGAATATTTTTGGTGCAAAACTTTGAAAAAGAAATGCTTTTTATGATTTTTAAGATGTTTTTGGGATTTTTTGAAAAATTTTGACACGAAAAATAACGTTCACGAGTGAACGGATCCCAAAAAGCAACGCGTCTCTCACAAAAAACCGTTAATCTTCACGAAAAGAGCCGGCAGCGGCGCCATTTTAATATTAGGTTTGCTAGGTTGAAAAAGTTCATTTCTCGGTATCTTCTCGAATTGATTTCCGGTTCAAAATGCGACTCAATAGTTTATGGTGAAAAAGAATATTTTTGGTTGTTTTAAAATAAATGTGCAAGACGTAAATAAAAATGACGTTAATTTAAATCTAAATCTAATTTAAAATAAATGGCGAGAAATTAAAGCGTAACAAAAAGTAAATAGCAATTAAAGTAAATGGGCAATTAAACTAAATAACGCAAACTTAAAACTATCTAAGGCAAACTTAAAACACAACTAAAATTTAAAACTAAGGCAAGGCTTAAATAAATCTAAGGCAAGTAAACTTAAAGTGAAACTAAATAAAAAGGCGGGAAAAGTAAAGCTTAAAAATTAAAAATTAAAACTTAAAAACAGTAACTTAAAATAACCTGAAAATACCTCACTCGGAATAATTACTCGTTCGGAATGTCACCTTCACTCGGAATAATTCTTCTTTGTTCGGAATAATCAAAACAAAACCTTCATTCAGAATAATTGGCTCATCCGGAATATTGATTCATCCGGAATATGTCACTTATCCGGAATAAATCTTTCATGCGGAATAAAGCCTTCACTCGGAATTTCCTTGATTCGGAATATAGGATATTCCGAATGAACACCCCTTGATTCGGAATACTGCTTGGTTCGGAATAAATCCTCAAACCTTCATTCGGAATGTTCCGAATGAACTCCTTGATCCGGAATATATTCCGAATGAACTGCTGATCCGGAATATTCCACTGATCCGGAATATTCCACTGGTTCGGAATGTTTTCTTCACAATGCCTTGATCCGAAATACTTAATATTCCGAATGAACGAGTTGATCCGGAATATGGTCTTTGGTTCGGAATGTTTTCTTCACTCGAAATATGTTGCTGATCCGAAATGTTGAATCTTCCGAATGAAGACCTTTATTCGGAATATTCAACAACAACCTTCGTTCGGAATAACAATTGATCTGGAATAAACTAAACAAATTCCTTGATTCGGAATAACTGGAATTCAACAGTACCTGGGAAAAACAAATAACGCGAAGAACAAGGAAACAAAAAGAAACACGAATCTAACCAAAACTAATCCAAATTAACCAAAAGATTAAGCAAGACTAATCAATAAACATCTACTAATCATAAACAAACAATCCAAATCAATCAAACTAACAAAACTAATCAAAATAATCAAAACCCACTTGATTAAATCAATAAAAAATCAATAACATGAACATGAACAATAAACACAAAGATTAAAGAATAACAAAGAAAGTTAGATAGGAGATGAACAATAAAAGTAAAGATTGACAATAATTAAAAGGAAACTTACTTGAAATTAAAGGAATTTAAGGTGCAAGACAAGTATTTAAATTTGACAATTAAGTAAATGACATGTATTTAAATGTGCAAGGAAATGAAAATGGAAGAACTAGTGTCACTCTAGCCAACAAAAACAAATGAAAGGAAATGAAAACTATTTATAGGAGGATTAGGGAGGTGCTTAGGAAGCTTCCTCCCCTCTTTCTTCATTCTTTAATTGCATCATTAATTCCTTAATCTTCTTAGTTCTTTGACTTTATTGACTTTGTCTCGGGATTTCTTTAAACTCGTCTTGTAATTCTTCAATAAATTAGACTTGAGTTCTTCGGCTTTAAGTAAACTTCCGTCTTTTGACTTTTTCTTTCATAAATCTTCAAAATTGGTCTTGGACTTTCGTTCTTTTTGCACTCTTGATTTCTTGACTTCGTCTTTTGTCTTTTTCTTCGATAAAAGCCCGTGAATGCCCGTGTTTTCTTCCCTTTTTCACAATTTCATCCTAAATCACAACAAAAACACAAACCACGCATAATTCCGACATTTACGACATAAAATACAAGTTTTGGCTCGGTTATTATTGTAGTTAAGTGGTAAAAAGGATGGTTGTTTACACACCTATCAAATTCATTTTAATATTAGGTTTGCTAGGTTGAAAAAGTTCGTTTCTCGGTATCTTCTCGAATTGATTTCCGGTTCAAAATGCGACTCAATAGTTTTTGGTGAAAAAGAATATTTTTGGTTGTTTTAAAATAAATGTGCAAGACGTAAATAAAAATGACGTTAATTTAAATCTAAATCTAATTTAAAATAAATGGCGAGAAATTAAAGCGTGACAAAAAGTAAATAGCAATTAAAGTAAATGGGCAATTAAAGTAAATAACGCAAACTTAAAACTATCTAAGGCAAACTTAAAACGCAACTAAAACTTAAAACTAAGGCAAGGCTTAAATAAATCTAAGGCAAGTAAACTTAAAGTGCAACTAAATAAAAAGGCGGGAAAAGTAAAGCTTAAAAATTAAAAATTAAAACTTAAAAACAATAACTTAAAATAACCTGAAAATACCTCACTCGGAATAATTACTCGTTCAGAATGTCACCTTCACTCGGAATAATTCTTCTTTGTTCGGAATAATCAAAACAAAACCTTCATTCGGAACAATTGGCTCATCCGGAATATTGATTCATCCGGAATATGTCACTTATCCGGAAAAAATATTTCATGCGGAATAAAGCCTTCACTCGGAATGTCCTTGATTCGGAATATAAGATATTCCGAATGAACACCCCTTGATTCGGAATACTGCTTGGTTCAGAATAAATCCTCAAACCTTCATTCGGAATGTTCCGAATGAACTCCTTGATCCGGAATATATTCCGAATGAACTGCTGATCCGGAATATTCCACTGATCTGGAATATTCCACTGGTTCAGAATATTTTCTTCACAATGCCTTGATCTGGAATACTTAATATTCTGAATGAACGAGTTGATCCGGAATATGGACTTTGGTTCGGAATGTTTTCTTTACTCGGAATATGTTGCTGATCCGGAAGGTTGAATCTTCCGAATGAAGACCTTTATTCGGAATATTCAACAACAACCTTCGTTCGGAATAACAATTGATCCGGAATAAACTAAACAAATTCCTTGATTCGGAATAACTGGAATTCAACAGTACCCGGGAAAAACAAATAACGCGAAGAACAAGGAAACAAAAAGAAACACGAATCTAACCAAAACTAATCCAAATTAACCAAAAGATTAAGCAAGACTAATCAATAAACATCTACTAATCATAAACAAACAATCCAAATCAATCAAACTAACAAAACTAATCAAAATAATCAAAACCCACTTGATTAAATCAATAAAAACTCAATAACATGAACATGAACAATAAACATAAAGATTAAAGATTAACAAAGAAAGTTAGATAGGAGATGAACAATAAAAGTAAAGATTGACAATAATTAAAAGGAAACTTACTTGAAATTAAAGGAATTTAAGGTGCAAGACAAGTATTTAAATTTGACAATTTTGTAAATGACATGTATTTAAATGTGCAAGAAAATGAAAATGGAAGAACTAGTGTCACTCTAGCCAACAAAAACAAATGAAAGGAAATGAAAACTATTTATTGGAGGATTAGGGAGGTGCTTAGGAAGCTTCCTCCCATCTTTCTTCTTTCTTTAATTGCATCATTAAGTCCTTAATCTTCTTAGTTCTTTGACTTTAATGACTTTGTCTCGGGATTTCTTTAAACTCGTCTTGTAATTCTTCAATAAATTAGACTTGAGTTCTTCGGCTTTAAGTAAACTTCCGTCTTTTGACTTTTTCTTCGATAAATCTTCAGAATTGGTCTTGGACTTCCGTTCTTTTTGCACTCTTGATTTCTTGACTTCGTCTTTGTCTTTTTCTTCGATAAAAGCCCGTGAATGCCCGTGTTTTCTCCCCTTATCACAATTTCGTCCTAAATCACAACAAAAACACAAACCACGCATAATTCCGACATTTACGACATAAAATACACGTTTTGGCTCGGTTATTATTGTAGTTAAGTGGTAAAAAGGATGGGTGTTTACACACCTATCAAATTCATTTTAATATTAGGTTTGCTAGGTTGAAAAAGTTCGTTTCTCGGTATCTTCTCGAATTGATTTTCGGTTCAAAATGCGACTCAATAGTTTTTGGTGAAAAAGAATATTTTTGGTTGTTTTAAAATAAATGTGCAAGACGTAAATAAAAATGACGTTAATTTAAATCTAAATCTAATTTAAAATAGATGGCGAGAAATTAAAGCGTGACAAAAAGTAAATAGCAGTTAAAGTAAATGGGCAATTAAAGTAAATAACGCAAAATTAAAACTATCTAAGACAAACTTAAAACGCAACTAAAACTTAAAACTAAGGCAAGGCTTAAATAAATGTAAGGCAAGTAAACTTAAAGTGCAACTAAATAAAAAGGCGGGAAAAGTAAATCTGAAAAAGTAAAATTTAAAACTTAAAAACAGTAACTTAAAATAACCTGAAAATACCTCACTCGGAATAATTACTCGTTCGGAATGTCACCTTCACTCGGAATAATTCTTCTTTGTTCGGAATAATCAAAACAAAACCTTCATTCGGAATAATTGGCTCATCCGGAATATTGATTCATCCGGAATATGTCACTTATCCGGAATAAATCTTTCATGCGGAATAAAGCCTTCACTCGGAATGTCCTTGATTCGGAATATAAGATATTCCGAATGAACACCCCTTGATTCGGAATACTGCTTGGTTCAGAATAAATCCTCAAACCTTCATTCGGAATGTTCCGAATGAACTCCTTGATCCGGAATATATTCCGAATGAACTGCTGATCCGGAATATTCCACTGATCCAGAATATTCCACTGGTTCGGAATGTTTTCTTCACAATGCCTTGATCCAGAATACTTAATATTCCGAATGAACGAGTTGATCCGGAATATGGTCTTTGGTTCGGAATGTTTTCTTCACTCAGAATATGTTGCTGATCCGGAATGTTGAATCTTCCGAATGAAGACCTTTATTCGGAATATTCAACAACAACCTTCGTTCGGAATAACAATTGATCCGGAATAAACTAAACAAATTCCTTGATTCGTAATAACTGGAATTCAACAGTACCTGGGAAAAACAAATAACGCGAAGAACAAGGAAACAAAAAGAAACACGAATCTAACCAAAACTAATCCAAATTAACCAAAAGATTAAGCAAGACTGATCAATAAACATCTACTAATCATAAACAAACAATCCAAATCAATCAAACTAACAAAACTAATCAAAATAATCAAAACCCACTTGATTAAATCAATAAAAACTCAATAACATGAACATGAACAATAAACATAAAGATTAAAGATTAACAAAGAAAGGTAGATAGGAGATGAACAATAAAAGTAAAGATTGACAATAATTAAAAGGAAACTAACTTGAAATTAAAGGAATTTAAGGTGCAAGACAATTATTTAAATTTGACAATTAAGTAAATGACATGTATTTAAATGTGCAAGGAAATGAAAATGGAAGAACTAGTGTCACTCTAGCCAACAAAAACAAATGAAAGGAAATGAAAACTATTTATAGGAGGATTAGGGAGGTGCTTAGGAAGCTTCCTCCCCTCTTTCTTCTTTCTTTAATTGCATCATTAAGTCCTTAATCTTCTTAGTTCTTTGAATTTAATGACTTTGTCTCGGGATTTCTTTAAACTCGTCTTGTAATTCTTCAATAAATTAGACTTGAGTTCTTCGGCTTTAAGTAAACTTCCGTCTTTTGACTTTTTCTTCGATAAATCTTCAGAATTGGTCTTGGACTTCCGTTCTTTTTGCACTCTTGATTTCTTGACTTCGTCTTTTGTATTTTTATTCGATAAAAGCCCGTGAATGCCCGTGTTTTCTCCCCTTTTCACAATTTTCGTCCTAAATCAGAACAAAAACACAAACCACGCATAATTCCGACATTTACGACATAAATACACGTTTTGGCTCGGTTATTATTGTAGTTAAGTGGTAAAAAGGATGGGTGTTTACACACCTATCAAATCCCCTACACTTGACCATTGTAATGTCCTCATGTAATGCATTAGTTACAAAGCACGATTACATTTTCCATCACAATCAATCCCTATTGGCCTTTATTAAAGAGATAGAAAATTATAAACATTCAAAGTAAGGAAATCAAAAACATACCTTCGGGTTTTGGAAATGTCATGAATAATCATCATTCTCAAGTTTTCACTTTCTCCAAACCAAGCTTAAAAACGAGATCATTGTTATTATAAGTTAGCAAACTAACACGAACTCATGTGGGCCAATTATTCACTTAGACTCCCTTATTCCTAGGTGTATCTCTTATATTTTATTGTTGTCTTGAATGATCACGAGGATGCATTGTTGACTTCTTTCGATAGTTATTTAGGCTGAAAATAAAGTGGGACGATTTAATCAATAGTTAGCTAAAGGACAAAATCTTTTAAAACTGCTTCTCGGGACCTCATAAAGTTCATATCTTGGCATAACTCGCTTCGCGATTTGATACCTTTCTCGGACCGATATTTGGCAGCGACTTCATACTTTAAATCTTGAGAGACGTTCATGAAATTATGGTCTTCTCTTCATATAGGAATTTCTTCACTTGAAGTTTTGAGAGATTCTTCATATTTGGACCACGACTTCTTCATTTTTCTCCAATCTTTATTTGGGATTTTGATATACAGCGATCCGCCTCCTTTTTGGACTTGGATCTATTTATCCTCATACCTTGTTAGGGCCTTTTCGGATAGACTTCTCCATGACTTTTGGGGAGTTTTTGCTTTTCGTCGTGTGTCTCGATCCTTCATATTGATCTTTGATAAATGATTCTTCACATCACTTTTAGATCTTTAGCAAAAAAATGTAGCCCTCATGCCTTGTTAGGCCCTTTTCGGACTCGCCAATCTTCGCATCCCGCTTCAATAAGTTATGCCTTGGCTATGAACTCTAATCCATACCGAGCAACTTTTAAACGATCTTGGGCTAGAAGCTAAGTAACTTTTCAAATCGTACAACCTTATTTATTGCAGATAAATTTATTAGCAAGCGATGGGAGAATAGGCTTATAATTAACTCACATAAATTCACGAAAGAATACCAAACTTATAATTGACTCTATCATCTCTCGTTCTCCACAGTTTAAAATCTCAAGGAATGAGACTCGTGGATGCTTAGCCAATTAAATCAAAGTTTTGGGTTTTCGAGTCGTCTATAGGATCTTGCAAATTCTTAGACTTTTTCAAGTTTAGAAATCGCATTTTAAAGTTCCCTTGATAAAGAACTCTCTAGGATCAATTCTAGGAACTTGCGAAAAGTTCTTGTTCTTAACCCGTGAGAGTTAAGACTTTCGCGTTTTCTAGCTCCCTATATAAAAGCCTAGTAAAACTTGACTTAAACACGTTAAGGATACTAGCTAGAGTAAACTTAGATAAGTAAACTCGGGTTGAGTCAAAAGATTCACAACATTTGAAAACTAAAACCACTTTATTAAAATTTATTCAAGAAAATAAAGAAAAGAACTATACAAAGGGAAAAACTAATGGGCCAAAATAGATCAAAAATTTTGAAAAATGTCGAAAAATTGATTTTCCGATTAAAATGAGGACAAATACAAGGAAAAGGCCACTTAACTTCGATAGAAGTCCCCCCTACACTTAATATAAACATTGTCCTCAATGTTTAAGCATGTGGGAGTAAATTCCCCCACACTTAGGACGTTGTGCACGTTGTTTAAATCTTGCTAAGGAAAGGACAACTAAAGTGATTCCTATTTTAATATTGGAAAATATAAAATAGAGAATCAAAAAGAGTTTAGGATAGAACCGGGAAGAAGGGAACACGGAATCACGGCTCGTCAAAAGTCATCAAGAGTGTGTCTTTGAAGCTCTAGTCCCTGCACATGATAAGAAAGAGAACAAGAAATACCATGGGGCTCCCCCTACACTTATGGTGAAAACAGGGAAAGATAGATAGATAATTGGGTTGCCTCCCAAAAAGCGCTTGTTTATATTAACCGAGTCACGAGCCTGACTCGTCCCCGAATTAAATGGTCCATGGGGAATCCTCGAATGTAATACCGGGATCAAAGACCGTGTCCTTATTCGCGGAGGAATATAATAAAGGAGAGGCAGGAGGATAAGTCTTGAATGGTAGGAAGGTCCTTTCAACATACGAGAAGTATGTGAAATCTTGATCCACGGGAGGTGGGGTGGGTAAAGGAATCACATTGTCATCCTCCAAAGAGAATGGATGCTGACCAATTGGCAAAGCCGTAAGGTTATCAATCATAGAATGGTCATTGTCACCTCCCGGGTCAAAGCACTCATCCTCATTTCCCGGAGAGAGAAATTGATACATCACCCGCTTGGGCGTGCACGCAGTAGGATGAGGTGGCAATATAGTATGAGAAGTAGGAGAAGAATTACCTTCCATCCGTGTCACCTTTCTAGTAGAGTCAAATCTTTCCACCTCTGTGATAGAAGGGGGCATGGCTAACAAAGTATGCTCATCAATAGCAAGAGAATCAGAGCTATCAATGTCCTCAATCCCTTCGTCAAAGAGAGGGTTCACCTCAGTAGATATGTAAGCGTCATCAAAATCAAATAAAGGGTTCGAATAAATCTTGAAAGTTTCCTTCAGAACGTCTTCATCGGATAGTGACTCGTCATCACTAGAAGTAAAATCATCATCTTGATCAAAAAGAGGATTAGAGAAAGCCAAAGAATCCTCTCCCAAAGTGTTGGTGGAAGGAACATCATCAGAAGAAAGCGCATCATACTCATCGTCACTGTCGGATGTCAACTCAGATTCACTTGGAATTGGGACAAGGTTATCAGCACTAGACTTATTGAATTCGTCGGATTCCTTTGCAGGAATTGTGCTAAGATCCTCATCCCCTAGGATGGGTGAATCCTTAGGCTCCAGAACCGGCAAGTCGGGAGAAGGAATAGAATTCTCATCGTTCCAAGAAATAGGACTCTCATCGTCATCATCATCATAATTATATGGAGGCACCAGAGGAGGAGTATAAGCACTAAGTTTAGACACTTGCTGTTGTTGCTGATCCGCTTGACATTTTTCGATGATCTTGTTGCAAGCTTCTTGAACTTTTTGAAAGTTGTCAAAAAGTGTGGCAATTTGCTCAGGAGGAAGTGCACAAAAGGGTTGATGATTGACGGTGTGACGTGGGGGCTCAAAATTATACACACTGGAATGATAGCACAGAATTTTCTCAAAGACCTTCGACGGATCACAGGAAGAAGCATCGTGAGGGCCCCCACAAATATAGCACCACGGGTATGGAGAAAAACCCGGTGCATCTTGAGGATAAGGATTGTCATAGACGGGAGAGGGTGAGAAAGTATTGTAAGAGGAGAAGTATGAATTTGTTGAATTACAAAATGGACAAAATCCAAATTGTGTATCATCGATATTAAAACCACACCACTCACAAGTACACCATTGACATGTTTGAAAACCATGCCATGGTCTCCCACACCGTACGCAAGACGAATCCATGAAGAATTATAAATAAGAGGGGTAAAGAAAAGAATTAAACATAATAGAGGATAAAGAGGAATATTTTTGGTGCAAAACTTTGAAAAAGAAATGCTTTTTATGATTTTTCTAATGTTTTTGGGATTTTTGAAAATTTTTGACACGAAAAATAACGTTCACGAGGGAACGGATCCCAAAAAGCAACGCGTCTCTCACAAAAAACCGTTAATCTTCACGAAAAGAGCCGGCAGCGGCGCCATTTTAATATTAGGTTTGCTAGGTTGAAAAAGTTCGTTTCTCGGTATCTTCTCGAATTGATTTCTGGTTCAAAATGCGACTCAATAGTTTTTGGTGAAAAAGAATATTTTTGGTTGTTTTAAAATAAATGTGCAAGACGTAAATAAAAATGACGTTAATTTAAATCAAAATCTAATTTAAAATAAATGGCGAGAAATTAAAGCGTGACAAAAAATAAATAGCTATTTAAGTAAATGGGCAATTAAAGTAAAATAACGCAAACTTAAAACTATCTAAGGCAAACTTGAAACGCAACTAAAACTTAAAACTAAGGCAAGGCTTAAATAAATCTAAGGCAAGTAAACTTAAAGTGCAACTAAATAAAAAGGCGGGAAAAGTAAAGCTTAAAAATTATAAATTAAAACTTAAAAACAGTAACTTAAAATAACATGAAAATACCTCACTCGGAAAAATTACTCGTTCGGAATGTCACCTTCACTCGGTGTTGGAAATACGTTTTACGTATTAAGAAGGATCGGTCACTCCAACGATAGTCCATGTAATAGCTCGTAGATTAGTTAACTTTATTTATTTATCAAACAAGAACAAGCCTAGCCTACAACATGTGTAGGCCGGCCCAAAAGTAAGCCCAAGCCCATGACAAGGGCTTGGGTATATAAACCCTCTCCTTTGATGGAGAGGGTGGTGTGGTTAATCATTTTTCACATAGTTCACTTTGGTTTCTCTCTCTAGAATTGTGTTTAATCCACCATCTATCTATCTCTTTCTCTCTCTAAAAACATAAGCAAAATTTACACTTCTACAAATGGTATCAAGAGCCATGGGATGAGTGTATAGTTTTTGTGTTTGTGTTTATAGAAATTCGTGTGTTCTCGACCCCTAATCCCACGTCCAAATTTTTTTTTGGTGTTTTTTTGTGGTTTGATCTTCACCAACATCATTTACATTCACGTATTAGTGATTTGGGTTACTTGGGTCGCTCAAAAACGCAAAATTTTTGAGTGTTTGGATTCGCTTTTGGCTTCAAGATTCGTCATTTTCAAGTACAAAACAATCTCCTTGTTTTTCTCAAAATCTCGCAATAACTGATATAATATCGCAATTATCTGTTATATTGTGAAATCTTGCAAGTCCGCCTATTGCGAAATCTTTGCAATAATTGCAGATTTGATTAATTGCGGATTTGTTGTATTGTGGAATTAAATGCAAGAAGGATTGCGGATTTGTAACTAATTGCGGAATTGTACTGAATTGCGAAATCTTATGTATTGCGAAATCATTCAAAAGTTGCAAAATCTTGGGTATTGCGAAATCATTCAAAAGTTGCGAAATCTTGGGTATTGCGAAATCATTCAAAAGTTGCGAAATCTTGGGTATTGTGAAATCAGTCACAAGTTGCGAATTTGAATCATTGCAAAATCTCAGCATTGCGAAATCTTTGGAATTTTCAAGATTTTTTCAAGATTTTCAAAAAAAAAAACGTGACTTAGAAAATTTCAAATTTTCGAGTGTAATTTTCAGTGGAATTTTTGGTTTCTCACGAAGACAATTTAGGGGATTTTAACATAGTTTCTCGACTTCAACACACGACAACAAGCACATTTACTTTCTCTTATTGTTCGATCATTGTTTGTAAATCTTAACTTATCGAAATGGAGTACACATCTCTTACGGATAAGTCCATCCTCTCGGGTACGGATAATCGTCCACCAATGTTGGAGAAGTCTATGTACGAGGATTGGACTTCCCGAATGGAACTTTATATGTTGAACAAAGAGAATGGACATCTTATTTGGGCATCGGTGCTCAATGGACCATTAGATTATGGTACAGTGACGGAAGGTACGACCACTCGTCCTCGCACAACGGGTGAATTGACTGGAGATATGAAGATACAAGATAAATGTGATAAGTATGCTACAAACATCATTCTCCAAGCCCTTCCTCCAGATGTCTACAAACTCGTCAGCAAACCTAAAGTTACCAAAGAGTTATGGGATAGAATTCGGGTTCTAATGCAAGGCACCTCGTTAACTAAACAAGAACGAGAGTGTAAGCTTTATGATGCGTTTGATAAGTTTGCCTATGTGCCAGGGGAGACTCTCAATGACTACTATCTGAGATTTACCCTATTGTTGAATGAGCTAAATATCTATGGCATGGCAATTCCTACCTTTCAATTGAACACCAAGTAATTGAACACTCTTCCTCCAGAATGGAAAAAATACGTGACGGATGTTAAATTGGCTAAGGACTTGCATAACACCAATGTGGATCAACTTTAAGCTTTTCTTCAACAACACGAATGCCATGTGATCAAGGCTCGGTTGTCTACACCTCAAGTTCATGATCCACTTGCCATGTATGCTTCTCAACAAAACATGGCTTATACTTATCAGCAACCATCATACTTGCAGCAGCCACCACACAACTATCAGCAACCACAGCAACCATCTTTTCAACCACTAATGATGCCACAGCAAGCATATCAACAAAGTGTTCATCAATCTTTTCCACAGCAACAACCATATCAGACATCACCAGCACAAGCCAACACTTCTCCATTGGGCTATACTCCTCAGCAAGGATATTTTCCAATAGAAGCACAACCAGCACAAGCTTTCTACTCTAATGAACTTCCACCAATCCAAGCACCATTCTTTACTCCAAATGATACGCCAGCTGATGTACTAAACCATCTCACCGCTTACTTGTCAAAACTTGTAGCAACTAGAGGATATCCACCAACAAACAATCAGCTCTGCACCTCATCAAATCCTCGACAACAAGCCACTGTTCAAGATGGTCAAGTGATGGTGCAACCTATTCAGGGAAGGCAAAATTCATATGGACCTCCTACAAGGACTAGGAACAATCAAGCTGTGAATTCTCAAGCTAGTGGAAATGGGAGTCCTATTGGTCCTAAGAAGGTTGTGACTTGCTACAATTGCCGAGGACAAGGTCATATGGCTAGGGAATGCACTCAGCCGAAAAGGAGAAGGGATGATGCATGGTTTCGTGAGAAGATGTATTTGGTTGATGCTCAGTCTAAGGGGAAGATCTTGGATTCAGAGGAGTTAGCATTTCTTGCAGACCCAGGGGCAGCAGATACTGAAGGCATTGCAGTCGTTTCTACTTCTAATGCAGCCTATCAAGCGGATGATCTTGACGCATATGATTCGGATTGTGATGACATTCACTCTGCCCAAGCTGCTCTCGTTGCTAATCTCTCTCACTACGGTTCTGATGTCATCAGTGAGGTACCAACCACATCTAATAATATTGATGATAACCAACATCAAGATGGGAATGAAAATGACAACCTCGAACATCATTCGGGAACTAGTAATTCAAATGATGTGGTACCCAAACCTACACATTTGATTGAACCTCAACCAAATGCTACGATGGGTATGGAATCTTATGCTCAACATGATTTGGTCATGGTGCCTAAACATATTATTGATCAAATGCATATGGCCCTCAGACAATCCGTAGATACGAATTCCACCCTAACTGATTAGCTTGCGTTGCATAAAGAAAAGGTCAAAACTTTTGAAATGGTCCCTCAAGAAGAGAAAATAACATGTTCTGAATTTGACCAATTTCGTTTTGAAAAGATTGAACACTTGAAAGAAATTGAATCATTAAAAGCTAATCTTTCCAATGAATTAAAAGAAAAAGAGTCGATTGTCAATGATTTTCAGAAACTTAAAATGGATTTCGAAATTCTCGAGTCTAAAAAGGTTGAATCGGAAATTAATGCTACCAAACTTCTTAAATTCAAAGAACAACAGCTTTTAAAACAATACGCTTCCACAGAAAAGGTTCATCTTTTAACAAAATCATTTAAAGAACTCGAACTTAAGCGTCTTCAAGATTTACCACCTAATCCCGGTTATGCAAAACAAGCTCAGGAATATATTCCCAGTCTTTATGATATGACCATAATTGGAAAATCGAAAGAAGCACCTTTTGTTCGTAGTACTGAGGAGACACAATCACTTGGGGATGAAACTCATTTCTAAAATGCTTTCAAAATTCCATACAATTGATTATGATCAACATAACAAAGATCAATTTTCGAAAAAGACACGCATTCGCTTACAAAAGGAATTAGCAGGATTAACAGATCTTGTGCCCCAAAGTTTGTCAAATGAAAACCTTCCTAGTACGTCTCCTACACTTGTCAAAAAGGATTTAACGAAGTTAATTCCACCGGTAAGTAAGGCGTCCGTTAACTTAAATGCGGTACACCAACACTTAGCCTATTTTGACAAGGTCATTTTGGAACGTACGACGGCAACGGCCATAACGGAAGGTGAATGGAACTTTGAGCACACTAGAGCTGCGTTTCGAGATGAAATTGTTCCGTTTGTAGACAATATTAAAGCTTGCCTTCGTAATATTGATCAAGATTTGTTTTTGGAAATAGAAGAAGTTAGACGTGTTTTGAATGAAATGGAAGATGCTTATGAAAACAGTTTACTTGAAATAGAACGGGTTTCACGCCATAATGATCTGCTTCTGAATCAAGTGATGTCTCATGATATAGTTTCTGTCTGTGTGAATACAAGTGTTGATAATGATTCTATTGTGCATAATGTTGAATCTGTGGATACTGTGGTAGATAGTACTTGTCACGAATCTGACGCTGAAATTTTAAAGCTTCAAGATTCATATTCATCGCATTCAAAACGTTTTGATGAGATTCAAACACATTGTATTTCGCTTGAATGCAAGCAACAATTTATTCAAGAAATCTTTGAAACGTCATTCGAAGGTGTTAATATCGATGATGCAAATTTTGAAAAGAATTTTCGATTGAATTTACAATCAAAACAGCGTCAGCCAAGTGACAAAGTTGCTAACTCTTTGCCGATAGAAATAGAGAAATCTAAGGAGCTTAACTGTGTGAACGTACTTGAGGCCGCTGAGAATTTTAAACTTGATCTAGATAATCGGGTTTCCAAGATTTTATCCAAAGTTGATAACTTAAAACAGAAAAATACACGACTCTTCGATTCAGTAAAGCCCGCATGTGCTAATACCACTGCACAGAATCAATCATTGATTGAACAATTGAATCGAAAGTCGGTGGAAATATCTGATTTGAGGGAACAAATTTGTGATAAGAATCTGGTCTTGGCTGAGTTAAAGGAAACACTTCGTACTCTAAAAGGTAAGAATGTTGTGGATAACGCAGCCACTGTCTCAGCATCATCCCCCTTATAGCCGTCACACCACTTAACAAGGGCCCTAGGACTAAACCATCTCAAACTTTGGCCACTAAAGATAAGGCGGAATCAAAACCAGCTTCTAATATCCCTGTGTTGCCTTCTACAAGAGTAAGCACCACTACTAAGGCTCAAAGATCTAAGCTTAAACGAAACAAGAAGAATGATAGGATCTTGCCCCCATCTAGTAGTCAAGTGAAGAAGAACGTAGAAGCCCATCCTAGGAATGTTATTTCTGTTTTGAATAAAAAGAATCATGTAGCTAAACCTAAAGGCTCTGCGGTTGTGCAGCGTTCTAAGCCTACTGTGAATTCTAATTTAAAATGTTGGAATTGCAATGAATGTATGTTTTCTAGTCGTCATGATTCTTGCCTTATTGACCATGTGAATGAGATGCATGCCCGGAAAAATGGATTAGAATGGAAACCGACTGGGAAAGTGTTAACCCAAGTTGGTTGGATGTGGCGCCCCACTGGTAGAACTTTCACTATAGTAGGAAATACGTGCCCTTTGACTAGGATCACTCCCACTTCAGCGAAGAAAGTGTGCCCATTAACTAGGAGTACCAAGGCTACCAAAACACAAGCGTGTCCTTTAACTAGGAACACTGACACTACTGTAGGAACCAAGTGCCCTTTAAATAGGTCTACTCCTACTGTAGTGCCCGCGAATAATCCAAAACCTAAGAAAGTTGGAACTGTAAAACCTGTTAGTGCTAAAACTCACATTAGAAAACGAAGGAAATCTAAGGGTCTCAAAAATGTTAGCAATTCTGATACTTCTATATCTATATCTGCTAACACTTAGGAACCAATAGTTTCCAATGCATTGTCTACTGTTGTTATTGAAAACAGGTGGTCCAAATTGTTCTCTGGTATTTGGACTCTGGTTGCTCCAAGCATATGACCGGAGATCGCTCTCAGCTCAGAAATTTCGTCAGAAAGTTTCTTGGTACGGTTCGATTTGGTAATGATCATATTGCAAAGATAATGGGTTATGGTGAATATCATATTGGGAATGTTATAATTTCAAGAGTGTATTACGTGGAAGGTCATGGTCACAACTTATTTTCTGTGGGACAATTTTGTGATGCAAACCTAGAAGTTGCTTTTCGAGAGCATACCTGCTTCATTCGTAATTTGGAAGGGGTTGATTTATTGAAAGGTACCCGAGGGAATAATTTGTATACTTTGTCTCTACAAGATATGATGGCCGCTTCTCCCGTATGTCTTCTCTCCAAAGCATCGAAGACTAAGTCATGGTTATGGCATCGACGGTTATCTCATCTTAACTTTGACGCTATTAATCACTTGGCGAAAAACGAACTTGTTCGTGGTCTTCTTAAACTATCATTTCACAAGGATCATTTGTGTTCCGCGTGTACAATGGGGAAAAGCACTAAGAAATCTTACAAACCCAAGACGGAAGACACCAACCAAGAGAAACTTTATCTGTTGCATATGGATCTTTGTGGACCAATACGTGTTGAAAGTCTTAGTGGCAAAAAGTACATCCTCGTCATTGTCGATGATTACTCTCGATTTACATGGGTGAAATTTCTTAAAGCAAAAAATGAGGCACCTAAATTCATCATCGGATTTCTCAAGATGATTCAAGTGCGTCTCAACGCTACTGTCTAACCGAATTTGTGAATCAAATTTTGCGTGATTATTATGAAGAAGTTGGCATATCTCATGAAACATCCGTTACACGTACTACACAACAAAACTGTGTTGTTGAAAGGCGAAATAGCACACTTATGGAAGCTGCTCGAACGATGTTAATTTACGCAAAGGCTCCATTGTTTTTATGGTCAGAAGCAGTATCTACAGCAGTGTACACCCAAAACCGGTCACTAATTCGTAAACGCCATGGTAAAACACCTTATGAGCTTCTCCATGGAAAAGTACCAGATTTATCATATCTTCATGTATTTGGTTCTCTTTGCTATCCAAATAATGATGGTGACAATTTGGGAAAACTTCAACCAAAGGCTGATATTGGTATTTTCATTGGTTACGCCCCCGCAAAGAAGGCATACCAAATCTACAACCGTAACTCTCGCAAGATCATCGAAACTATGAATGTTGATTTTGATGAGCTGACAGCAATGGCTTCTGAGCAAAGCAGCTCTGAACCCGCACTTCATGAAATGGGACCCAGTAACATTAGTTCTGGTCTTGTCCCAAACAACCCTACTTCATCATCATTTACACCACCTACTAGGAAGGAATGGGATACGTTGTTTCAACCGTTCTTTGATGAATTCTTTACTCCTCCAAGTATTGTTGCTCCAAAACCTAAGGTAATAGCTCCGGTAACCGAAGTTGTCGCTCCAGCAACCGAAGCACAATCAGATACATCTGCACCTATAATTGGTCAAGATATACCACCAAATAGTAATTCTCAACCAACACATGTTTCAACTACCCATGTCATGCCTATTGATGATGAAGAGGATGATGATGATCACGATTTGGAATTCGCTCAAATGCGTGAAATTCCATTCTTTGGTGTACCAATTCCCGCCTCTAATCAAGCCGGGTCGTCCACCTCAGAAGAAGCTCCTTCTACGGTTTACTCCAATCCACGGATTCGTGAACATGATAGCAAGTGGACAAAGGATCATCCTATATATTCTATTATCGGTGACCCTAATCGTCCGGTATCCACACGAAGTCAGTTACAAGAAAATGCAATGTGCTGTCATTTTGATGCTTTTCTCACTGAAGTTGAACCTAAGACATGGCAACAAGCTTTTACTCAATCCTGTTGGATAGAAGCTATGCAAGAAGAACTCAATGAATTTATACGTCTTGAAGTATGGGAACTTGTCCCATGCCCGGATCAAGTGCAATTACTCACTTTGAAATGGGTTTATAAGGTGAAACTCGACGAGTTAGGCAGAATACTGAAGAACAAAGCTAGACTAGTAGCTCGTGGATACAAGCAATTATTGGGCATCGACTTTATGTAATCCTTTGCACCTGTTGCCCGTTTGGAAGCTATTAGACTATTCCTCGCTTATGCAGCCCATATGAATATGATCGTCTATCAGATGGATGTGAAGACGACATTTCTTAATGGTGAACTCAAGGAAGAGGTCTATGTTCAACAGCCGGATGGTTTTGTAAATCCTAATTATCCTAATCATGTGTATAAGCTTAAGAAGGCTCTCTATGGGTTGAAGCAAGCTCCTCGCGCATGGTACGATCTATTGTCACAATACCTCATTACGCAAGGCTTCGCTAAAGGCAAGGTGGATCACACGCTGTTCATTCAGAAACGAGGTAAAGATATGATCATGGTACAAATATATGTTGATGATATTATATTTGCAGCCTCGACCCAAACCTTATCGGATGAGTTTGGGACACTCATGTCTTCCAAGTTTAAGATGTCAATGATGGGCAAGGTATCATTCTTCTTAGGTCTTCAGATATCTCAGAGTCCCAGTGGCATCTTTATCAATCAATCCAAGTATGCCCTTGAATCACTTAAGAAATATAAGACGGAATCTTGCGACCCCGTGGATACTCCAATGGTGGAAAGAACTAAGCTTGATGCAGATCCACATGGAGTTGCCGTTGATCCGACACTTTATCGTGGAATGATCGGTACTCTTCTGTATATCACAGCCAGTCGACCTGATCTTCAGTTTGCTATATGTATGTGTGCCAGGTATCAAACTAGGCCTACTGAGTTACACTTAGCTACTGTTAAAAGGATCTTTCGATATCTTAAAGGAACCATTAATTGGGGACTTTGGTATTCGAAGGACTCTTCTATTGCACTAATGGCATATGCAGATGCGGATCACGCGGGTTGTCAAGATACAAGGCGTAGCACGAGTGGAATTTTGCAACTACTAGGAGATCGACTAATCAGTTGGGCATCGAAAAGGCAGAAAAGCGCTGCAATTTCAAGTACGGAAGCAGAATACATAGCTATGTCCGGTTGCTGTGCTCAAATTCTTTGGATGAGATAGCAATTAACCGACTATGGTCTAGGTTTCAACAAAATTCCGATGTACTGTGACAACAAGAGTGCAATTGCCTTATGCTACAAAAATGTTCAATTCTCCCGGTCAAAGCATATTGACATTCGCTACCATTTCATCAAGGAGCAAGTGGAAAATGGAGTAATAGAGCTTTACTTTGTCCGATATGTGTATCAATTGGCGGATATTTTCACAAAGGCTTTAGATCGCGCTCGAATTGAATTTTTGGCCGACAAGCTAGGAATGAGAACTTTCTCGCCTGAGACTCTAAAGGAGCGGGCAGATGAAGCGAAAGAATAGTGATGGTAAACTATTCTCCGTATCCTTGGTGATCATCTGTATATATTGTTTATATTTTTATCCACAAAAGCAAAATACAAAAATATAAAACCATATAAAAACCATAAAAAATGAAAAAATTCATAAAAATCCAAAAATATTTTTACTTTATTTTTCAAAGGCATGTCTTTTGGTACGATAATATTTACGGCCTTAGAAATGTTGATTAATATCGACACGGCGCCATAAATAGAGTTCGTACAAAAGTTGTAAATATTTCATAAAACATGCCCTTATGGCTTGTAGTTATCTCTGACTGCAACCCGGTTTTCACATTAAAGTCAAGTATTTCTTATGAAAGCTTTGGCTAACAACGGTAATTAATTTTCTCGGGCAAGGTTAACTTTAAAACCTTGTAAGGTATCAAGTTTACTTTATAACTTGGTCTAACACAAATCTATGTACGTTTCAGTGCATTTATTTGTTAAAACAAGAGAAGTCTTGTTTTTATGAAGCTATCATCTCTACAACCATGCTATCTACAATTGGTATCTACATACTCGACGATGCGACTACTCAACCGACGACTACAGCTCTTTCAATAGAACAAGGGTCAACAATTGTGGGGGAGCAATTGTCAAGCATTTAGAATCTTCGATGCCGAACGTGCCTAGATCACAAGTTGGTGTCAAGACAACAATACCAATCGTACATGTGGTGTCAAGAGATGACTTCAGACGTGACGAGGCGACCAACATATGCTGACAAGAACCATTTGATCTTATCATATGATGTTCTCATCTATCAGGTCCAACCTTGTCAAATTTTTTTAATATGGTGAATATGTGATCATGTTACAAATCAGTATCATATCTCATAAGCTTGATATCATGAAGATAAAATGGACTTGCATTTTTCTTCCCAAAATGTTTGTTAAAGCTTCATTAAATCAATTGATATTAAAAACATCGATTGGGTTAATATTTTTAATATGGGGGAGAAAATGTGATTTAATATGGGATATTATCACAAATGGTTTGACTTAATGTGCTGGCTCATCCCGACATGTGCGAAATGTTTTCGAATATCGTGGCATATGTTAAGGGGGAGCAAATGGATTTGCTATATCAAAATGGATTTTCATGGTGACATATACTTACCCAAAACCCATTTATTTCACGACGATGAAGATTGTGGTGACATAAGGATGGTAGGATAGGTTAAGTCCTATGATTCTTCCAGAACCGGAGGAATCTTCCCAAGGACATTCCATAGCTAGAAATAGTAGTCCTTAGGAAAGTTGGAGAAAGATTGTGAACGCAGCTGAATGCCGACCAAGTACTTAAGCTAGCATTGGAACAATCACAACAAGGTGTTAGTTATGACGTATTGGTAAGCATTGAAGGGGTTGAAGAATGAAAAAGAATCGTAAAGATAAAGGGTGTAAAGAAAGAAGCCCTCCTTACAACTTTAGGCAGAAACCGGGTCAATACATATGCTATTGAGATCATTTTAATGATTCTCGATATTGAAGACAGACATCATGGACCCAGTGATGCAATGCACAACCCATCCCAGCTAACTCAGATATCTCTCAAAAGGTATTTGTTTTAATCACACGGAGACAACACATTATCTATTGATTTATTCACTCCGAATAAATTGGTATTGAAAAGGTGGCACTCCTCTCCAGCCTCTGATCACTAAAATTCAAAATGCACGATCGAGTCTAAAGCCATTTGAGATCATCAAATATCTCATTAGGATACACTTTCATATTTCCTTGCTTCTTCACACACTGTGAAAAGTAAGAAAGAATTTAAGAGTCCTACGCAATATCTTTATGATCTTGCCTGAACATCCGAGTAATACGAAAGTATTTACAATGAAGATGGAAATCCTTCTTGAGCGAATATCAAAAAGCTCATGGTAGGTGACTTGTGCGATTCCTTATGAATCAAACTTGTGATAACTGGAAAGCAACAGTTGTTTAATTCTTAACTGAATTTAAACACGTTTCAGGCCTCTACGCAATATCTTAGTGATCTTGCCAGAACACTCAGAGTGATACCTTAGTGTTCACAGTGATGAGTGGAAATCCTTCTAGTGTTAACCTCAAACAGCACTTGGTAGGTAACTTGCAAGATTCTATACGAATCAAGCTCGTGACAACTGGAAAGCAACGATGGTGCGGTTCTTAATTGAATTTCACTTGTTCCAGGAACATGAATTGACGGCTTCAAATCATGCGGATATTATTATCCAAATGATTCACTCTTTATGTTCGCAGTCAGCTTTGGACGGTCGAATAAAGAGAACGGGTTTACCCGCGAAATCCTGTCAGGAAGTTACTTAATTGAAACTATCCGTCACGGGTACGATATCTAATATCGTCCAACGGTCTTCACCGATCGGAGGTAAAATGCTACCGAATTAGAATGAAATGTTCAAAGCCATTTCGTTCGTGTCTACTTATGTTGCGGCATTTGAAGACGGTGGCGTTGTGGGATCCAAGAAGAAGTCGTCCCCGCATGCTTATACTTTATGCACTTAATATCTCATCTAATTCAAGAAAGCCTAAAAGTTAAGTCTTCCGCTGTATCGAACTCTGAAGCTTTCAAGAATTACGAAGGTATAATTATGTGGGACACGGCGTCACGAAGAGGCAAAGATCACAAGTGATGGATGCACGAGATCAAGGCAAGAGATTAATGCTCAAGATTGATATCAAAGATCACATCAGCATGTTCACCAGAAAAAGAAAAGAAAAAGAAAGACGAAGACTACGAGCTCAAGACAAGCATAGTATGCTAGGTTTATTTCATTATTGTAACTCGGGTAACGCCCTTGTTTGGAGTGACCTCCCTTAGGGGGAGATTGTTGGAAATACGTTTTACGTATTAAGAAGGATCGGTCACTCCAACGATAGTCCATGTAATAGCTCGTACTTTAGTTAACTTTATTTATTTATCAAACAAGAACAAGCCTAGCCTACAACATGTGTAGGTCGGCCCAAAAGTAAGCCCAAGCCCATGACAAGGGCTTGGGTATATAAACCCTTTCCTTTGATGGAGAGGGTGGTGTGGTTAATCATTTTTCACATAGTTCACTTTGGTTTCTCTCTCTAGAATTGTGTTTAATCCACCATCTATCTATCTCTTTCTCTCTCTAAAAATATAAGCAAGATTTACACTTCTACACTCGGAATAATTCTTCCTTGTTCGGAATAATCAAAACAAAACCTTCATTCGGAACAATTGGATCATCCGGAATATGTCACTTATCCGGAATAAATCTTTCATGCGGAATAAAGCCTTCACTCGGAATGTCCTTGATTCGGAATATAAGATATTCCGAATGAACACCCCTTGATTCGGAATACTGCTTGGTTCGGAATAAATCCTCAAACCTTCATTCGGAATGTTCCGAATGAACTCCTTGATCCGGAATATATTCCGAATGAACTGCTGATCCGGAATATTCCACTGATCCGGAATATTCCACTGGTTCGGAATGTTTTCTTCACAATGCCTTGATCCGGAATACATAATATTCCGAATGAACGAGTTGATCCGGAATATGGTCTTTGGTTCGGAATGTTTTCTTCACTCGGAATATGTTGCTGATCCAGAATGTTGAATCTTCCGAATGAAGACCTTTATTCGGAATATTTAACAACAACCTTCGTTCGGAATAACAATTGATCCGGAATAAACTGAACAAATTCCTTGATTCGGAATAACTGGAATTCAACAGTACATGGGAAAAACAAATAACGCGAAGAACAAGGAAACAAAAAGAAACACGAATCTAACCAAAACTAATCCAAATTAACCAAAAGATTAAGCAAGACTAATCGATAAACATCTACTAATCATAAACAAACAATCCAAATCAATCAAACTAACAAAACTAATCAAAATAATCAAAACCCACTTGATTAAATCAATAAAAACTCAATAACATGAACATGAACAATAAACATAAAGATTAAAGATTAACAAAGAAAGGTAGATAGGAGATGAACAATAAAAGTAAAGATTGACAATAATTAAAAGGAAACTTACTTGAAATTAAAGGAATTTAAGTTGCAAGACAAGTATTTAAATTTGACAATTAAGTAAATGACATGTATTTAAATGTGCAAGGAAATGAAAATGGAAGAACTCGTGTCACTCTAGCCAACAAAAACAAATGAAAGGAAATGAAAACTATTTATAGGAGGATTAGGGAGGTGCTTAGGAAGCTTCCTCCCCTCTTTCTTCTTTCTTTAATTGCATCATTAAGTCCTTAATCTTCTTAGTTCTTTGACTTTAATGACTTTGTCTCAGGATTTCTTTAAACTTGTCTTGTAATTCTTCAATAAATTAGACTTGAGTTCTTCGGCTTTAAGTAAACTTCCGTCTTTTGACTTTTTCTTCGATAAATCTTCAGAATTGGTCTTGGACTTCCGTTCTTTTTGCACTCTTGATTTCTTGACTTCTTCATTTGTCTTTTTCTTCGATAAAAGCCCGTGAATGCCCGTGTTTTCTCCCCTTTTCACAATTTCGTCCTAAATCACAACAAAAACACAAACCACGCATAATTCCGACATTTACGACATAAAATACACGTTTTGGCTCGGTTATTATTGTAGTTAAGTGGTAAAAAGGATGGGTGTTTACACACCTATCAAGGATCATACTCTCAATTATATCATTGGTGACTTAAATCAAAGGACCCTAAGATCTCAAGTCCAAAACCAAAGACACTTCTTTTGTTTCGTCTCCTTGATTGAACTGAAGGTCTACGCGATTATTGGCCTATTCTATGTAATGGATTTGATGGATTAAGATGGTTGATTTAGATGATAAACATAAAGAGATGAAGGAAGGAGATGAGGGATTAGAGAGAGAAAGGAGAGAAGGGAGAGAAGTTAGAGAGAGAAAGTGAAAATGGAATGATTAAGTGACAAATGATAATCAACAACCCCTCCTAACATGCTAGGAGGGGATATATATAGCCCACCCTACATGTGGGCTATATGGTCTATACAATAATTAAATAGATCACGAGCCCATTACATAATTATCGTTGGAGCGACCGATCCTTCATAAATACGTAAAACGTATTTCCAACAATCTCCCCCTAAGGGAGGTCGCTCCAAGAAACCAAGTTCTAAATAGTCTATAACTCGTGATCTATACTAACTAAGATGTGACCGAGACTTTATAGGGAAAACGTATTTCCAACAATCTCCCCCTAAGGGAGGTCACATCTTTTTACAAAATCTTAAACCTAGCATCTATGCTTGAGTCTTCGATCTTGTTCTTGTGAATATGCTTGATGTGATCTTTGACTTTAGTCTTGAGCATGTTTCCTTGCCTTGACCTTGTGCATTCTTCACTTGTGATATTTGCCTCTTTGTGTCTTCATGTTCCACATACTTATACTTTTAAATTCTTGAAAGCTTCAGAGTTTGATACAGCGGAAGACTTGACCTTCAGGCTTTCTTGAATTTGTTGAAGTACTATTTTGTATGTAGTATAAGCATGTGGTGACGACTTCTTCTGGTTTGTACATCGCAATGCCACCTTCTTGTTACGCTGCATAAGACAGTTAGCAACAAAACAATATACACGGATGAAATGGCCTTGAACATTTCATTCTAATTCGGTAGCATTTTACCTCCGGTCGGTGAAGACCGTTGGACGATATTAAATATCGTACTTGTGGCAGGTAGTTTCAATAAAGAACCTCCTTGACAAGATTTCGCGGGTAAACCCGTTCTCTTTACTCGACCGTCCAAAGCAGACTGCGAACGTAAAGAGTGAATCATTTGGATAATATTATCCGCATGATTTGAAGCCGTCAATTCATGTTCCTGGAACAAGTGAAGTTCAATTAAGAACCGCACCATCGTTGCTTTCCAGTTGTCACTAGCTTGATTCATATAGAATCTTGCAAGTTACCTACCAAGTGCTGTTTGATGTTAACACTAGAAGGATTTCCATTCGTCACTGTAAATACTTAATAGTATTACTCTGAATGTTCTGGCAAGATCATTAAGATATTGCGTAAAGTCCTGGAACGTGTTTAAATTCATTTAAGAATTAAACCACTGTTGCTTTCCAGTTATCACAAGTTTGATTCATAAAGAATCGCACAAGTCACCTACCATGAGCTTTTTGATATTCGCTCAAGAAGGATTTCCATCTTCATTGTAAATAATTTCGTATTACTCGGATGTTCAGGCAAGATCATGAAGATTTTGCGTAGGACTCTTAAGAACTTTCTTACTTTTCACAGTGTGTGAAGAAGCAAGGAAATATGAAAGTGTGTCCTAAGGAGATATTTGATGATCTCAAATGGCTCTAGACTCAATCGTGCATTTTGGATTTTTAGTGATCGGAGGCTGGAGAGGAGTGCCACCTTTTCAATACCAATTTATTCGGAGTGAATAAATCAATAGATAATGTGTTGATCTCCGTGTGATTAAAACAAATACCTTTTGAGAGATATTTGAGTTAGCTGGGAAGGGTTGTGCATTGCATCACTGGGTCCATGACGTCTTTCTTCAATATCGAGAATCATTAACAAAAATGATCTCAATAGCATATGTATTGACCCGGTTTCTGCCTAAAGTTGTAAGGAGGGCTTCTTTCTTTACACCCTTTATCTTTACAATTCTTTTTCATTCTTCAACCCCTTCAATGCTTACCAATACGTCATAACTAGCACCTTGTTGTGATTGTTCCAGTGCTAACTTAAGTACTTGGTCGGCATTCAGCTACGTTCACAATCTTTCTCCATCTTTCCTAAGGACTACTATTTCTAGCTATGGAATGTCCTTGGGAAGATTCCTCCGGTTCTAGAGAAATCATTGGACTTTAACCTATCCTACCATCCTTATGTCACCACAATCTTCACCGTCGTGAATAGAGATGTTTTGGGTAAGTGTATGTCACCATGAAATCCATTTTGAAGTGCAAATCCATTTTGCTCCCCCTTAACATATGCTACGATATCCGAAAACATTTTGCACATGTCGGGATGAGCTATCACGTTAAGTCAAACCATTTATGATTGATCATATCCCATATTAAATCACATTTTCTCCCCCATATTAAAAATATTAACCCAATCGATATTTTTAATATCAATTGATTTAATAGCATTTTAAGAAAATTTGGGAAGAAAAATGCAAGTCCAATTATCTTCATGAATTACACAAGCTCCCCCTCAAATTAATGAGGGTGTGCTGAAACGTAAAATAAATACCTTTTAAACACAAGTGTAAGGTATTTATCACGTGCAAAGATCATATATGATAATGAATTCACAAGATTAATAATTTACGAGGTAGGACCTGAATGATGGAGAACATCATATGAAAGAATCACATGGTTCTTGTTCACGAATGTTGGTCTCCTCGTCACGTTCCCGAGAAAATTAATTCCCGTTGTTGAGTCAAAGCTTTCCGGTGAAATGCTTGACTTGATTATGAAAAGCGGGTTGCTATCTGAAATAATAGCAAACCATATGGAGCATGTTTTAAAACTTTTAAACTTCTACTCGAACTTTATTTACAACCCCGTGTCATTATTGAATGACATTTCTAGGTTCGTAAATATTATCGATTCCAAAAGACATGCTCTTTTTATCAAAACATTTTTGAACACACAATTTTGAAAGATTTAGAAAAACCTTTTGAGAAATTCTCGAAAAATTGTGTTCAAAGTTTTGAAAAACAATTACTTGAGCTTAAGATGTTGAATATCTTAAAAGCGAGCTCAAGTCCGAGAAGTTGTGAACTTCCCGTTGTTAAGGATAAGTTACCATCGGCGATAAGCTTTCCTTTTATCTGAAGGACGAGTCCTAAGCTGACATTTACTTAGAAGTCGTTTTTCATGAGCTTGAAAACTTTGACTGTTTTAACGGAAAGCTCATGACCGAGAAAGGTTAATTTCTCGTTACGAGGAAAAGTTCTCTTATTTAAAAGATACACTTTCCTTTCTGAGCTTAAAACTTCGAATGTTTTAATACAAGCTCATGACCGAGAAAGGTGAATTTCTCGTTAAGAGGATAAGTTATCATAAAAGATAATCTTTCCTTTATTTTAAGTTCGAGTTACAGTCTGACATTTAACTGTAAGTCATTGTGCATGAGCTTAAAAACTTGGAATGTTTTTTGATATAAGCTCATGCCCGAGAAAAATTAATTTCTCGTTGTGAGGATAAGTTTACCATCGGCGATAAACTTTCCTTTCTTTGAAGAGCAAGTTATAGTCTGTGATGTGACTATAAGTCCTAGTGCATGAGCTTAAAAACGTGGAATGTTTTTAACATAAGCTCATGCCCGAGAAAAATGAATTTCTCGTTTTTAGGATAAGTCATCATCGGGATGAACTTTCCTGTCTTTGGAGATCGAGTTACAGTCTGTTATGTGACTGTAAGTCCTAGTGCATGAGCTTAAAAACGTGGAATGTTTTTAACATAAGCTCATGCCCGAGAAAAATGAATTTCTCGTTTTTAGGATAAGTCATCATCGGGATGAACTTTCCTGTCTTTGGAGATCGAGTTACAGTCTGTTATGTGACTGTAAGTCCTAGTGTAAGCTTTAACCATGAATCCCCTGAGATACTAGTTTCTCTGATATCTGCTTCTTCAGCAACCAAACTCTGAGAGTGTCCTTAGTTGAACGGTATACAATGATTGGACCTGTTAACTTGGATTCACTATGAACACGGGTTTATGATCCGGAGGTCGGGGAGGATAGAAGTGTTGTTTAGCCATTTTAGTGAGAGAAACAAGAGAGAATAAAAGTGTGTTTTATTCTAGAGAGAGAAAGGTAAGACAAGAAATGAAAAGCTTCACCCCTCCATGGAAGTATGGAGGGGTTTATATAGCTCGGGACTTGGACTTTACATTTGACAATATTAGTCCCTGCAAGTCCCGGCTATGAAACTAATGTAATTCCGTTAGTCGCACACATTTTAAGGCTAACAGGACCGCTTCGTTCTTTTGGAACATCAACTTTGGTACCTGCATTCTCATTAGGAGTTTGTATACTTTTGCATGGGTTAGAGATATCTATTTGTGAAGCACGTGGGGGTTCACGGTTTTCTTTTCTTGTGTCAGAGGTGGTCTGAGGGGATGATTCACTTGTCTTAGTTGGCAAACGTTTCCTTTTATAGAAAATCTTAAGTTCAGGCTTAAGTGATGTATCATCCTTTGCAATTTCCTCCCTAGTAGTCTTAGTAGAATCGGAGACTATCCTAGTTAAAGGGCACTCGTTTCCTACAAGAGTGAAAGTTCTACCAGTGGGGCGCCAAACTTTACCAAAGGGTTTGATTTTAGCGACCCACTGAGATTTAAGTCTAGCACGGGAGTTCACCTCATTAAGTAATTTCTTGATACAAGAATCATGATTTGCCGTAAAGACACATTTTCTACATGTTTTACAAGTAGCATATTTAATGTCCGAGTAATTCCTAGATGATTGATCGATGCTCCTAGGAGATGACATGCTATGGTTAGTAGTGTTGGGTAATCTAGAAGGCATCTGACTAGGTTGGACATTACTATCTCTTACATGTGTCTTTTGAATAGATTCCCTTTGACCAAAATCATGGCGCACATCAGTTGAACTAGTTCTAGACGTGTTCATTGAACTATTCTTAGAGAAACTAGGGGAAATCATGTGATGAGGTCTTGCTAAAACTGATTTAGTCACATTAGGCCTAGTTGGTGGAGTGACAGTTCTAGAAATATGACCCAAATCAACTTGGGAGGCAAACCGCGGTCTCAAGGATTGTGCTCGCTCGGATCTAAATGCAGTAGGTTTTCTGACACTCGGTTGTCTGACGAACTGAATTGTAGGCGGTTTCCCTAAGATTGATGGTTTTTCAAGCTTAGTATCCACACTAGGTCCTCTAGTTTTCCTTAACTCATTTTTCAACGCAGCTATAGCAAAAACCTTTTCCTGTACTTGGGCTTTTAATGTATCATTCTCTTTGAGCACTCTATCTTGGGATGCCAATTTAGACTCTAGTAACTGAATTTGTTTCAAAAGATTTTCCTTTTCAGCTTTAGAATCTAAAATTTTTTGATCTAATTTTCTTTCAAGAACAACATTTGATTTTTCAAGTTTTTCAAAATATGTTTCAAATTTGTTCGTTTTCTTTGAAAATTCAATTTTGGCATCCTCAAGATCTTTTGATTGTTGAGCTACAATCGTTTCGAGCTCTCTAATCTTGGAATCAGAAGCAGTCAATGAAGCAGTTATAATACAATTATCATGATGTACTATAGCATTCTGAACAATCTCTCCCCCATTATGACTTACATCGGATGAGTCAGAAGTGGTATTGCTATCACTCGTTTCCATCCCATGTTTGTCATAATTAGGTTCAGAATTCTCAATATGCGGCATATCATCAGCATATACATCATAAACAACATTACATTGTACCATGTTTGCAGGCTCTGCGTCATAAATGGGTAAGATGTCATCAAGAGAAATCTCGTGAACATTCCCTGACGTGCCACTGGCATCATGTTGTCCTCCTGATTCGGTGCTCTTGCCATCGTTAGGCTCCAAGTTGTCAACCGTATGACCATTCGCTTCTTGCATCTATGTCATTGATTCTTGCACTCCATTATCATACGCTTGCTGAAGTTGTGATCTTTGATAAATCGAAGACGAGACCAATGTCATGAGTTTCAAAATTGTATCACGGAAAGCTCTAAACTCGGTATGTGTATCTCGAAGAAATGATTGGCAAATCACTGAACTTTCAGGCATGATGATATTGAATTGGAGGAAAGGCGTGAGTTGTGTCACAAGAGCCTTATATGCAAGTGCCGATGCAGAGTGATTAAAGTTTCCATGGTTGAGTTGCTCGGCGAGTTGGGTCAAAGTGGTAAAGATAGAGTCGATGAATATATGACGATCTTGACCAAAGATTGTCACAAATTCGCTCCCTCCTTGAATCCGCGAAAGAGTAACTAGATGATATTGAAGCATTTGAAATGAATTTATACCACTTTCTCTAGCTTTGTCGTGCATTCGATGCAAGTCTCCCTCTTTAAGTGTCGAGTCCATTGAAAATCGAGGAAAAATGATGTGGATGTTGTAGTTTTCAGGATTTTACAATTTGATTCGGCTCAAAAGATGTTGTCGGCTCAAACGATTATGAATTAAACCCGATCAAAAAATCCGTAGCCACTAAAAATAAATCCCGTCACTTTCACTCGTCAGTTTTAACTTCAAATCCGGCCAGAAAAACTTTTAACCCGTCAAGTATTTTACCACTTTGATACTTTTAAAATACCCACCTCAACACGAGGAACCAAATTCAAATATATCAATTGATAAAATATAAAAAAATTTTCCAAAATAAAAATAACGAAAATTTACTTAACGTAAAAACTTATCTATTAAAAAAAATAAAAAATAAAATACGATTGATATATTAGAAAAATTTACTTAACTTAAAAACTACTTAACTTAAGAAAATAAAATGAAAAAAAAATTGATATATTTTGAAATAAAAAAAAAAAAAAAAAAAAAATCTTAGAAACCACTCGATTCGTTTGAGAAAATATATATTCAAAATTGGATATAATTTTACTTGCTTTTAAATGCAGATACTGACCCACACGTGTCTTTCACCACAGTAACGTGGCCCTTTATCAAGTAACTGGTCCAAGCCTATACCTAAAAATTAGGTATATAACCCCTCATCACACGAAACCCTAAAGGTAAACAATCCTAAACTTACTCGTTGTTTACTCAGCCCCTAGTTTCCTCCGCCCCCCAGTAATTTACTCTCTCTCTCCTCAATCAAAACTATCAAAAATAAAGAACAAACTGATCTTTGATTACTCTCAATCCAAGCTACCAATCAAAACAAATAGACATGAACTCGAATCAGAAACCCAAAAGAAACAGAGACCGATTAATCAAACCACAATTTCTATGATCTTGTTATGATTAAGCTATTGAATCTCAATGACACCCTCTACCACAGTAACCGCATTAAACCCAACTATATTTGAATCTATCAAGAACGAAAGAGGAGTTTATAGACACAAGTCTTCAAGATCAACTAAGTTTGGTCTCGGGTAGGTTTTACTTTTAATGTTTTTGTTGAGTCCCTCTCTCCTGTAGCGTCTTTCTGGTGTGAGGGTCGAGAGTCTTGATCGAGTCTTGGGTGTGTTTGGGTGTGCGAGGTGTGGGTTTGTTGATGTTCGAGTGTCGTGGTGAGATTGAGGGGGTCTTAGGAGAAGTGGCAGACGAGGGAGTCGAGGGTGTTGGTTTGTGTGTGGTTAAGGATGTGTGTCGAGAGTTTTTTTTTGTCCGAGGGTGTTTGTTTCGAGGGTGTGTGTTTGAGTCTGTTGAGAGATGTGTTTTTGGTTGAGGGTTGAGTTTTCTGTGTGAGATTTGGTAAAGGTTCGTGATAGGGGAGTGATGTGAGTGGAGTCCGAGAGGGTGGGTCGAAGGGGAGTCGAGTCTAATTGATACGAGGCAGGTTGGTAAGGTTGATTGATGTGAGTCTTTGTTTGTCGAGTCTAATTGATTGGTGAGTGTGATTAGTGTTCGATGAGTGTCGAGTGTTTGTGAGTGTCAGGGTGAGTTTGTGGGGTTCGTTTGGATGTCGAGAGAGAGTTGTGGTGTTTTGTAACAGTCGAGAGAGAGGGTGATGAGTCTGAGTCGCGAGGGTGTTGAGGGAGTAAGGTGTCAAGGGCTAACAGAGAGAGGTGTTGTGAGGGTGTGACGAGGGTCGTGTTGGAGTCTGGGAGGATGTGTGTCTTGGTTTTTGTTTTCAGAATGAAGTCGAGTCAGTGTGGTGTCAGTTATGAGTGTTGAGGGTTGTGAGTGAATTTGAGTGTTGTGTCGAAAATTTGTCCGTTATGTTTGAAATGGTTTCATTCGGAACTTTTCATTCATTCGGAAGAGTTCCGAATCGGAAGTTTTTCAAAAATTGATTCGGAAGTTTTCAAAAATATTGATTCGGAAGAGTTTGGTTCGGAACTGGTTGGTGCGGAACTTTTCTTTCACCCGGAACTTGTTTCTTCACCCGGAACTTTTTGTCTTCACCCGGAACTTTTTCTTCACCCGGAAGTTTCGTTCACCCGGAACTTTTTTTGTTCGTCCGGAACTTTTTTCGTCCGGATGTTTTCTTTCACCCGGAAGTTATCTTTCACCCGGAACTTGTGGTTTGATTCGGAACTTTTAGAATGACAGAAACAGGTTCGAAACTCGAAGAGACGGACTGAAATTCTTGGACAATTGGACAGAATATAATTGGACAAAACTTGACAAATATGACTGATTATATAAAAACTGAAAATTATAGAAAAGACTGAAAACAGATTCGATAGGACAAAAAACTGATAACATAAAAACCAGGTAGGACAATACTGAAAAGTGATAAACTAAAATCAATAATAAAAAAAATTAAAGTGGTAAATTAAAAGTTCAATTTAAGAAATACAAACAAAAAGCAATTAAAATAGAAGGATTTAATCAAAAAAAAATACAAAATTAAAAAGAGAAAAACACAAACTTTTATAAAAAAAAAACACCAACTTTTTATAAAAACACAACCTTTTTAAGATTTGATAAAGAAATTTTTGATTTTTATATAAAAATTTGTGATTTTTTATCTAAAAAGTAAGTAAATTTGATGATTTGATATGATTTAACACATAAAAACACAAACTTTTTATAAAAAATACAAACTTTTTATGATTTAAGCATGATTAAATCAAAACCCACCAAAATCAAAAAGAAATAAAACAAGAATAAACCAAACTAACCATGGCTCTTGATACCAATTGAAGGTCTACGCGATTATTGGCCTATTCTATGTAATGGATTTGATGGATTAAGATGGTTGATTTAGATGATAAACATAAAGATATGAAGGAAGGAGATGAGGGATTAGAGAGAGAAAGGAGAGAAGGGAGAGAAGTTAGAGAGAGAAAGTGAAAATGGAATGATTAAGTGACAAATGATAATCAACAACCCCTCCTAACATGCTAGGAGGGGATATATATAGCCCACCCTACATGTGGGCTATATGGACTATACAATAATTAAATAGATCACGAGCCCATTACATAATTATCGTTGGAGCGACCGATCCTTCATAAATACGTAAAACGTATTTCCAACATGAACCAAAGAATGTTAAAGAAGCTTTGACGGATGGGAGTTGGGTCATTGCGATGCAAGAAGAATTGAATCAATTCGTTGCTAATGATGTTTGGGAACTTGTTCCTCCACCTAGAAGTTCTACCATTATAGGAACCAAATGGGTCTATAGGAATACGTTAGATGAGAATGGTATTGTGTCTCGTAACAAGGCTAGACTTTTAGCTAAAGGCTAGAATCAACAAGAAGGGATTGATTATGACGAGACATATGCACCGGTAGCAAGATTAGAATCCATTATAATCCTTTTAGCCTACGCTTGTACCTTAGACTTTAAGCTTCAACAAATGGATGTAAAGAGTGCGTTTCTTAACGGTTTGATCAATGAGGAGGTATATGTGGCTCAACCTCCCGGCTTCATTAATTTTGAGAAACTGTATCATGTTTACAAGCTTAAGAAGGAACTTAATGGTCTTAAACAAGCACCCAAAGCTTGGTATGATAGACTAAAAGAATTTCTTGTTAAACATGAGTATACCATGGGGATGGTAGACAACACGCTCTTTACAAAGAAGAAAGGTTCTCACCTCATAATCGTGCAAATATATGTTGATGACATTATATTTGGCTCAACTTGTCAAGAATTGTGTGATGACTTTGTCAAAATCATGCACGATGAGTTTGAAATGAGTATGATGTGAGAACTTAACTTCTTTTTAGGACTCCAAATTAAACAAATGGATGATGGTATTTTGTTTAGTCAATCTAAGTATGCTAAAGAAATTTGGATTAGAAGAATCTAGACCAATGAAGACCCCAATGGCCTCGGATGCTAAACTCACCGTAGATGATGATTGTGAGTCAGTAGACAACACCAAATATAGAGGTATGATTGGTAGTTTGTTGTACCTAACGGTAAGTCGACCGGATATCATGTTTAGTGTTTGCCTTTGTACTCGCTTCCAAGAGGCTCCCAAAACCTCTCACCTTGAAGCGGTTAAGTGTATCTTCTGATACATTAAGGGAACTATACATTAAGGATTATGGTATCCTAAAGGGACCGGCGTAGAAACCATTGTCTATGCGGACTCGGATCATGCGAGAGACTATGTGGACCGGAAAAGCACTAGTGGAGTTTGTACCTTCATGGGTTGTTGTTTAATGTTAGAAATACGTTTTTACGTATATTAGAACTATCGGTCACTCCACAATATTATTAATATTGTTATAGCTCGTAGTTAATGTGTGCTTATTAAGTTAAGTAAGAAACCGACCCATGGGCTTGTCATGGGTCGGCCCAAGCCCAATATTGGCCTTGGATATAAATACCCCTTTCCACCATGGAAAGGGGTTGGTTGTTGATTTTCCATTTTATCAAGTTAATGAAAAACACATAGTTCTCTCTCACTTTCTCTCACTGGTTTCTCTCACTAGGAATCTTCAACCCACTTCATAGATTAACAAGATTATCAATATTCTACATTTGGTATCAAGAGCTATGGGGTGATTTTAGGTAATGATTTGTGTTGTTATTTAGTTTTTGATTGTATTAGTGTTCTTTAAGAAGATCCATCTTGATTCTTGGAGTTTTTGGTGATTTTGTGATTGGGATTAGTAGATAAGTATTAGTTTTTACTTATTTTAGTAGAAATCACAAAACTTTTTGGGTAATTTGGTAAAAATCTGGGTTCGTTTCTTCATTTATTTCATCGACTGTTACACGAACCAGTTTCTGTTTCCCAGTAAAGTTCCGAACCAAAAAGTTCCGGATCAAAAGTTCCGGATCAAAAAGTTCCGGATCAACAAAAGTTCCGGATCAAAAAGTTCCGAACCAAAAGTTCCGGATCAAGGAAAGTTCCGGATCAAGGAAAGTTCTGGATCAAGACAAAGTTCCGAATCAAAAAGTTCCGAACCAAAAGTTCCGGATCAAGGAAAGTTCCGAATCAGTACTTCCGAACCAAAAGTTCCGGATCAAGAAAAGTTCCGAATCAGTACTTCCGAACCAAAAGTTCCGGATCAAGAAAAGTTTCGGATCAATTCTTCCGAATCAAAAGTTCCGTATCAAGGAAAGTTCCGGATCAAATCTTCCGAACCAAAAGTTCCGGATCAAGGAGTTCCGAGCCAAAATCTTCCGAATCAACACTTCCGGATCAAGGATTTCCGAGCCAAAATCTTCCGAATCAACAATAGTTCCAGATCAAGGGACATTTTACTTGTTTTTTTCGACGATTTTTTAGAGGATTTAATCTTGGTTTCTTACAATAAAAACTCAACACAACTCACAAACTTTACTTCACTGCTCGATCAACCGATAATCTTTGTCTCTTTGAAGTGATCAAAATGAATCCGAATTCATTAATGCCTCAAATGACATCACTTATGGATATTTCCGTCATTACGGGAACGGATAATCGCCCTCCAATGCTCATTAAAGAAGTCTTTGAAGCATGGCAAGGCCGTATGATGTCATACATTAAGGGAAAACCGACATATGGGAGGCTTATGGTCAAGTCAATTCTAAATGGTCCACTTGATTATGGTACCATCGTGGTTAACAATGTGACTCGACCACGGGAGTTTGAAGAACTTACACCAGCTCAACAACTTGTTGCCGATGCAGACGAAAAGGCTCTTCAAACCATTCTCCAAGCTCTTCCACATGACATCTATCGAATGGTCAGTCAATATACGGTTGCAAAGGATTTATGGGAACGTCTAAAGGTGTTGCTACAAGGTACGTCTCTTACCAAACAGGAAAGGGAATGTCAGTTATATGATCTGTTTGATAGATTCACGTACAACCTAGAGGAAACGCTTCACGACTACTACTTCAGATTCACTACTCTCATGAATGATCTGAATGTATACAATCTCGTGATTGCTGTATTCCAGGTTAACACCAAGTTTTTGAATACTTTACCTCAAGCTGAATGGGGTGAGTATATTACCGATGTTAAGTTAACCAGGGATTTGCATAAGTGCAATTTGGATCAACTCTATGCTTTTCTTCAGCAGCATGAGAAACATGTGATCATGCACCGTTCGCCTCGAGGTATGTACCCTGATTCTTTAGCTTTGATGGCGAATCAACCAAGCTTGTCATACAACAACACTCCTTATATCATGGGACACCAAGCCTATCATCCATCACCGTACATGACTCCAAGCTTCCCCTAATATTCGATTCTACTGCAACCACCCCTCTCACATCAGCAACAATATCGGTTTAATGCACCTTCATCTCAAAGAGAACCACAAGCATCACAACCTCACCCATATTCACCAGCAAGCATTGCACCTTATGCTCAGTCATCATATTCTTCTTATCAAGAAAATGCAGCATATCCATCAAGCTACTCTGACCACATGAGTGTTCCTTCTAGTGCTTATGCAGCTCAACAAGACCAAGCACTGTATTGTGATAATGATGAAGTCCCTATTCTTGAATTCAAACAAGGAACTGATCCAGTTGAAGTGTTAGCCACTATGTCTGCTTACCTCACAAGGACTTTAAGCAAACGAGGATTTAGAGGAACATCTCCTACTAACAATCAGCTGAGGAATTCATCCAATTCTCGCCAACAAGCTATTATTGAGAATGGCAGGGTAATGGTTCAGTGATGAGATGGCATTTATACATGATCTCATCGTTCTTTTCGGGCTTTAAATGCATAAAATGTCATAAAAATACCATATATATGCTTGTGTTTGTTTACTTGTGTATTTTAGGTATGGATATCGTGAAAAAGACAAAAGATCACAAGTTACAAGGAAAAACGGACACGAGAAACGAAGTCGTACAAGGAACTGGGCCCTAATCATGGAATTCTCAACAAATACCTTGAAGACTTGAAGACAAACAAGATTGATCCTCAATTATTGAAGAAATGACACTTAAAACCCTTGTATATTAATAATTACAAGTTTGGTCCCTTAAGTTTGTCAAAATTAAACAAAAGTTCCCTCAACTTTGAAGAAATGGAAAGATTAGTCCCTCAACAATTTCAAATTGTCAAATATGGTCCCTCATCAAGCCAAAGATACATTGAAGACCTTTGAAGATCAAAAATGTCCAAGATCAGTCCTTCTAATATGCAAAAGTTCCAAAATTAACCCTTGATACACTTTTTGGAAAGTTTGTGCCAAAAATGACAAGTTGTGAAACGTTGATACAAAGGAAATGGGCGCTGATAGAAGTTTACTTACAAGTGACAAGAGAAAGAAAGAAAAAGGACCAAGGCTGCCAATTTTGGAAGTTTAAATCCCTAAACACGCGCCAAACACCTTTCTCCCTAAGAAAACGGATCAAACGTGTCACTATTCACACGTATGAACCCAGGTTTTACTTTTTACTGCCAAAGGTTTTTTCCCAATTACTTTAATTAAAAACTAATTCACCCTAGCACGATCACATCCCACACATGTAACCTCACACCACTCCACCATGGACCCCACCCCCAATTCCCTTTAAACCAATCAGAATGCAACTTAACCTCCAAGTTATGTGACGTGTCCAAATCAACAGCCTAGGATCCTTGCTTCATATCAAAGCTAAAATGAACGTCCAAGATCACTTTGGACAGCTCATCAACAACAAACGCACTCAAGGACTTAGGGCATTTACGGAATTTCACATCTAGGGTTTGTGAATAGTGCTAGCCTTGGCATTTGCCTATATGAAGACTCCTCAAACTGTGAGAGAGCTTTGTTCCAGTTTTAGGCTATCAATCTTTGTAATTCCTTTTTAAGTTAAATAAAATTTGAATTTCTGAATTTTGAAATCTCTTTTTGATTTAGTTAAAAGTTTGGTGTTTGAGTAGCCTAATTCTGAGTTCCATTTGTTTGATTAGACCTTCCTTAACCTTGTGGTTAAGGCACGTCTAGGTTTGAAAGGTTTTCAAGGTTCAAAAGCCTTGAAGTCCTTGTTTCTGAATTTGGCTATTATTTGTGTACTAACCCTTAGCCTTAAGCCTTGAGTTCTTTCAAGCTTGTTGACACCAAGCCTGAGAAGGATTCTAAGCCTTTGGTTGAGTTTGTTTGTTGCTTGTGTTGAAGATATATCATAATCAAAGCCTTGTTCTGCTTTGAACATCAACAGGCTTTGATCATCTTTGTTGAAGTACCTTGGTCTTGTTCTAGTTGTTGAAGAAGGTCCAAGGAGCATAGCTGGCCTTCCTAGGATGTTGTGGAAGGCAGGTATAATCTTTTGGTTAAGATTCCCCTAAAAATTTCTTGTTTATGGCTGTTTTGAATTTGGTGCTTTGATTTTGAGTATTGGTGTTTGTGCTGGTGATTTTTGAGTTTGATTGTGTTAGTTGCTATTGTTTAAGTGTTTTTGATCATTAAAATCAGTAGGTTATTAGAAGAAATCACAAGTTCCTTTGTTAAGTGATAGATTAAGGAGTGTTTGGGATTACTGCATACTTTGGATTTGTGGTTTGCTAAGTGTTTGTGTTGTGGTAGCAAGAGTTGGTATCTGTTGTTTGGGTGATATTGTTCAACTGTTTGTAGGTTTTGAGGTTTTGATCACATAGATTCTTGATTTGGCTATAAAATCTTCATAACTTGGTAAAATTGGCTAGGATTTTGAGGACACCTAGATCTAAGCATAGGCTAGGGTTAACAAGTGCTAAATCATAGTTAATCACACCAGGGAAGAAGGATTTAAGGCTTGAAATTGGATCAAGTGTCAAGTATATCAGCAAACTTGTTTTCTGCATATGTTCATTGTTCGTCAGTAACTTCTAGTGCTTTGATCTTGTTATTTACTTTGATTCAGTGTTTGATTCTTGTTGCTTTGTGTTTGTTCTTAGTTTATATAGCTTGTGTATGCATCCTGTTAAGTTTGGTTGGCTTATTGTGGCTAAATCTGCTTATTAAGTGCTTAACTACTTATTTCCCTATCTGGTGCATATCTGGTGACTGTTTGGCTTATTGTGGCTTATTGTGTGAACCATTTTGTGATTTTATTGTTGCTATTGACTCCTTGTGATTCACTGATCACAAGGGTGCCTTTGTTTCCAATTGAATCAAACCAGAACTCTCATATAAGCTTGGTCAATTAGTCAAAGCAGTGGGAACTCCTTTCCCCTGCTAGTTACCACTGATAGTGCAAATTTGGGGTCAGCTTATCAATAAGCTATAATAGCTTATTCCAACCAGCAACAACATTGTTTTTGTAATAGGTGCTCATATTTTGACCCATTTGTTCATACTGGAGCATTTGGGTGTTTGACTTTAGGGTTTGACTAGAAAACCAACTCCTTTGACTTTTACATAAGTTCATTTGTGCTTATTTTGGCTTATTGGTTGTGCTTATTGGATTTTTGTTGATTGATTTTGCTTATTGAGTCCATTTGAAAGCTTTTGCAAGTTGAATCAACTTCTGAGGTGCCTTATTTCTCAAACCCGACTATTTTGTCGTTTTGTGAAATAATACCTTGCTTATTTCTGGCTTATTGAGTGAGCTTTTTCAAAAATTCTTTTTACAGATCTCATAAGCATCCCAAAAGAAGGTTGTGTGTCAAATTAGAGCTTATGGCATTAGCTTATGGCTTAATGGGCTGAAAAGCCCAATAAGAATAAGCTTTGTGTTCAATAAGTTGTGATAAGCTCATATTCAGCTTTTGGGCCTTTAGAGTTTTGTTCTTAGAATTGAATTTTAAGTCAGATAGGGCTTTTCCAAGTCAATTGGGCCAAGTTTGACTTTTTGGGCCCAAAAGCCCATTTGTGTTGAATGAATTTGGATTTGGCCCATTTGAGGGCCCAATAGGGGTATTTTGGTAATTTCACTTTGATTTTCTGATTATTTAGGTTAAAATAAACTAGTTTGCAAGTTTTTAGAATTTTTTATAATTTTTGGATTTTTAATATTATTTTATTATTATTTTATTATTATTTTTTAAATTTCACTTTTTCCAACTTTTTACATTTTTCTTAGGTTAAATACATTAAAATAGGAATTTAGCAACTTTTAGAATAATTTTATCACTTTTAGATTAATTTTTATAATCTATTTAAGATTTAATAGTTTTTAAATCATTTTAAATAGTTTTTATTAGTTTAAAAATTTCTAAAAATATTTTTTAATCTTTTTAGGTCATTTTAAAGGTTTCCCAATTGAAAAATCTTTATTTGGGCTTTTTGATAATTTATTTGATTTTTAGGGCTTTAATTAGCATTTAAAAATTGAATATTTAATTATTTAAAAGGTTTGAAAAAGTTTTGATCATTGGTAAACTCTTAGTTTTTTTATTTTTGATTTTTGGTGAATTTTTGGTAATTTTTAGAATTTATTTTTATTTTTGTGGTTTTTAAGGTTCTACGTTTTAACTTTCAAGTAGTGATTTTTTTGTTAATTTTTATTTTTACGTCTTCGTCAATTTCTTTTCTCATCCCCTTCTAAACCAAATATTAATCACAAATCTTGAACATCTTAGTCACACACATATACCTCCTTGGGAAACGAACTTTCACACCATTAAGGGTCATTAGTGTTGATTTTCCTAAATCATCACTCGATACTTACCGCTTTTACGCCTTTTCCCTAAAAGGTCGTATTTTACCACAATCATTTTGGCGTCGCTGCCAGGGAGGTGTGTCGTGATAAATTTGCATTGTTGTTTTTAATATTAACCAAATAGTATTTGTATTAGTAGAACTCTACTAATACGTATTATCGGTTTTCTTGGTTTTTCTTGTACAAATATTATTACTATATTGTATTAAGTATCACAATAAATTCACAATATCTCCAAAAGTGTGAAAACACAACCTTAATTGGGATTTCATCACTCAATTATTGTATTCGAATCTCAAACAAAAAGAAAAAGGCAAAAATAGATAAATACTTTCGTGAAGCTCGATTTTGAAAAATACAAACTATAAGGTGGGTATAAGGCGGGTATTATAAAATATACCCTAAGGAAAAAGGCTCTTAAATGCTTCGCGCCGCCTCGTTTCCCCGCTTGCTTGTGAGTATTTTGAGATTGAAGGCTAATCGAGGTTTTTGCCGCCCAAAGTATTATTACGTATAATATATTTGCTTGGTTTCTTTGTGATTAAAACCTCTTGAACAATTTGGTTTTCACCAAAGTTCTAAAGTCATTCGAAGGCGTTCACTCCACGTGATCGTTTTCATTCCTTTGAGGCTTCTTTAATCAAGAGTTTGATTCGAGGAGAGATTTTGTAGATTGTTGTCTACGAAGATACACCAAAATCCAAAAAAAAAAATATCATCAAAAACACAAAAAAAATTGAAAATTCACAAAACACCCAAAAAGAATCTTCTTTGCTCACCTCCCATTCTTCGTGAAGTTTATGATCACTCGTAATCAAGCAAAACGAGCTCGTAAACGACTTCAAAAGCAAGCCAATCAAGAGACGTTGATTGTTGAAGAACCTCCAATTGTTGAACCTATTGTAGAACAAGAAGTCGTCATGGCTAATCGTACTATGATGGAGTTGCTACAAGCACCCACCGAGGGTTTTGGAGAGGCTATTGTGATTCCCGCCATCCTTGCGGAGAATTTCGAAATTAAGACGGGTTTAATGTCGATGTTGCAAGCAAATAAGTTTAGAGGTCACGAGAAAGACAACCCGCATTACCACATTAGGAATTTTAACCGTCTCACCGCCACTAGCAAGTTTAAGGATGTTCCACATGACGCCATTAAGATGATGTTGTTTCCATACTCGTTGGATGGACCCGCAAAAATTTGGCTTGAGAAAGAACCGCCAAATTCGATTTTGACATGGGCCGATCTCGTTTCTAAGTTTGTGAACAAGTTTTTTCCACCATCTAAAACAACACACTTGAAATATGAGATTTCACGATTTGTGCAAAGAAATAATGAAAGTTTTTCAATGGCATGGGAACGCTTTAAAGAAATGTTACATGAATGTCCACACCATGATTTCACGGAATTGCATCAAGTGGATACTTTTTATAATGGGCTTAATGATCATGAACGAGATTATTTGAATGCCGTCGCGGGTGGTAATTTTTTGTGCAAGACGACAAATGAGGCTTTACAAATCATTGAAAATAGATCTAAGGTTTATAACCCTCGTAACACACCGAGTGTTGCCAATATGGGTTCGTCATCTTCGTCACAATCGTCTCGTAGCATTAACGCCTTACATGATGAAGCTAATGAGGAAAATTGGTTTTTTGATAGATTTGCTAATCTTATGTCCTATTGGAAGGCTCAAGAAGCTTCCAATTCCGCTTCGGTTAAAGCGGTTGCTAAGAGTTGTTTATCTTGTGGGGGAGCTCATGATCTTTCCGAGTGCATTACCGCGGATGGTAACACTTCGAGTGCTTATGTAGCAACGGGAACTTACAACCAAAACGGTCAAGGTTCCCGCCAAAATCAAGCTCCACCAAACCAAAATGTTAACAATTATCGAAACAACAACCAAGGTAATTACCAAGGCAACACACGCAATTACAACAAAGGGAATTATCAAAGTGGGAATGGACAAATTTCTAATCAAAACCAAAACCGTGATTTTCAAAACACTACACAAGGTTTTCAAAATGCTCACACTAAAAATTTGCAAGGAGAATTTTTGGATTATGCTAAAGCAAATGATGCTAAATTTGATAACATGCAACGTGAGATAATTAGCTTAAGATCCGAGTTGAAAAACGAGCTAAAAATGAACTTGCTAATGAACTTAAAACTCATGCAAACAAAATGGAAGGAAATGTCCAACGTCTTCAACAAAATCAACAAAAGATGGAATTAGGACAACATGAGATTAAGCAAGAATTATTAAAAGCGGATGCTAGGCAATCAAAATTTGAGGACCGAATGGCTAAGATGTTTGAAGCTATCATGTGTAAACCCTCTTCCTCGGGTGGTCTTCCTAGTGATACCATTGCAAACCCGAAGGGAGAAATGAAGGTTATTACTACACGAAGTGGTAAAACTTTCAAGGAACCAATCTCTCGTCCAAGTACTTCTACGGAGAAGGAAATCGAGAAAGAACCCGAGGTGATGGTCGAAAAGGAGCACATTACAATCCCACGAAGTACCGCTCATACCACACCTACGGTTGAACCAATACCAATTGTGGAACCCGAGTTTCCAAGGCCGTTGCCTAATGTCCAACCCACACCACCTTTACCCTACCTTTCGAGACGAAACAAAGAGAAATTGCAAGAACGTAACAAACAACAAATCGAGCTTTTTATAAAAATGTTTCAACAAGTGCATTTTGATGTGAGTTTAGCCGACGCGTTGTTGTATATGCCTCGTTTCGCTTCCACTTTTAAAAGTATGATGAGCGATAAGGAAAAGCTTTCAAAGCTTGCTAATTGTTCTTCGGTTTATCTTAACCGCATACCGGAAAAAGTTGGTGATCCCGGAAAGTTTCTCATTCCTTGTGACATACAAGATATGAAAGAATGCCTCGCCTTGGCCGATCTTGGTGCGAGCATTAATTTGATGCCATTTTCCATTTGGAAATCGCTTTCGCTTCCGGCTCTCATTCCTTCGAACATGTCCATCGAGATGGCCGATCATTCTACGATTATGGCATGTGGAGTAGCCGAAGATGTTTTCGTGAAAGTGGGGAAGTTCTACTATCCCGTTGATTTTATAGTAGTTGACATCCCCGCGGATCCTCAAGTTCCTCTAATTTTAGGTCGTTCATTTTTAGACACTTTGAGATCGCTTATCGATGTTCATGCGAGAACTATCACTTTGAGATTCAACGAAGAGGAACTTGTTATAACGCTACTCAAAACTTGAAACCTTCTCATGTTTATGCAATCGCTACCATTAATCACATTGACATCGTTGATGTGGTTTGCGATGAGTTTTCACAAGAAGTGTTAGGTTTTTCTGATAGCTCGTCAAGTGGCAATCCCACTATTTTGGATCCGATTCTTGCTAATTCCACACCAAATCTCACTCCATTCCAAGGAGGCGATCTCACTTCAAATGAGATCGACAATGAAGATGAGGTGTTGATTAGTGATGATACTTCTATTCCACCATTTCTTTCGCCGATGGAAGTTATGAGTGTTGAACCAAAATCTTCAATCGAGGAACCACCTATCCTTGAATTGAAAGATCTTCCTTCTCACCTTGAATACGCATTCTTGGAAGGTGATGACAAGTTGCCGGTTATTATTGCAAAAGGTCTTGCTAATGATGAAAAAAACGAGCTCTTGAAAGTTCTTAAGGCTCACAAAGGGGCAATTGCGTGGAAAATATCCGACATTAGGGGTATTGACCCAAAATTTTGTACTCACAAGATTTTAATGGAGGAGGACTACAAACCCGCAATTCAAAGTCAAAGAAGGGTGAATCCCAAAATTCACGATGTCATTAAAAAGGAGGTCCTTAAACTCCTTGACGCGGGAATGATATCCTATATCCGATAGCCCATGGGTGAGCCCAATCCATTGTGTCCCTAAAAAGGGAGGAATGACCGTTGTACCTAATGAAAACAACGAGTTAATTCCCACTCATGTTGTGACCGGTTGGAGGGTGTGTATTGACTACCGAAAGTTAAATGACGCCACTTGTAAAGACCACTTTCCTTTGCCCTTCATGGATCAAATGTTGGAGCGACTTGCGGGAAATGAATTCTATTGCTTTCTAGATGGTTTTTCCGGTTACTTTCAAATCCCTATCGACCCTCGTGATCAAGAGAAGACTACTTTTACGTGTCCTTATGGAACGTTCGCTTATCCTAGAATGCCTTTCGGACTTTGTAATGCATCGGGTAGGTTTCAACGGTGTATGATGGCGATTTTTCACGACATGATCGAGAAGTCGATGGAAGTGTTTATGGATGACTTCTCGGTGTTTGGTAATTCGTTCACGTCATGTTTATCTAATCTCGAGCAAATGTTAAAACGTTGTGAAGAAACCAATCTTGTGCTTAATTGGGAAAAATGTCATTTTATGTGTAAACAAGGAATCGTCTTAGGACATAAGGTGTCGAAGGCGGGGATTGAGGTCGATAAAGCTAAGGTAGACGTCATCGCCATGTTACCTCATCCCAAAACCGTTAAGGGAGTTAGGAGTTTCCTAGGCCACGCGGGCTTTTATCGTCGTTTCATCAAGGACTTTTCTAAAATCTCTCGTCCTATGACACACCTTCTCGAGAAGGATGCTCCTTTTAACTTTAATGAGGATTGTGTTAAGGCTTTCGAAACTCTCAAAAGGAAACTTACCGAAGCTCCCATTCTTGTTGCTCCTAATTGGGAATTACCTTTTGAAATCATGTGCGATGCAAGTGATTATGATATAGGGGCCGTCTTAGGGCAACGTTATGACAAGCATTTCCGTCCTATCCACTATGCTAGTAAGACGATGACCGAGGCTCAATTAAAGTACACCACAACGGAAAAGGAATTCCTTGCCGTGGTCTATGCTTTTGAGAAATTCCGACCTTATCTCGTCTTGACTAAAAGCATCGTGTATACCGACCATTCGGCTATCATGTATCTCTTAGCTAAGCAAGATGCTAAGCCGAGATTGCTTCGTTGGATGCTCCTCCTCCAAGAATTTGATGTCACCGTGCTTGACAAAAAAGGAGCCGAGAATCTAGCGGCCGATCATCTCTCTCGTCTAGAAGATCCTCACAAAGATGTTTTCGAGAACAAGTAAATCACCGAAACATTTCCTCTTGAGACTCTCGGTGTAGTGAATTCTAAAGACACCACCCCATGGTTTGCCGACATTGCAAATTACCATGCGGGCAATTTTATAATCAAGGGTATGACGACACAACAAAAACGAAAATTCTTTCGTGACGTCAAGTTCTATTTTTGGTACGACCTTTATCTCTTTCGGATTTGTGCGGATCAACTCGTTCGACATTGTGTGTTTGGTGCCGAAGCTTCTAATATCCTTAGAGCTTGTCACGAGGGACCCACGGGTGGTCATCACGGTGCTAATCTCACGGCTAAGAAAGTGTTCGATGCCGGTTTCTTTTGGCCTTCTATCTATCGTGATGCACACGCACTTGTGAAGTCGTGTGATTCGTGCCAACGTCAAGGAAAATCGTCTCAACGTGATGAAATGCCGCAAAACATAATTCAAGTATGTGAGATTTTCGACATTTGGGGAATAGACTTTATGGGGCCGTTCCCATCGTCTCATGGCAACAAATATATCCTCGTCGCGGTGGACTACCTTTCTAAGTGGGTGGAAGCTAAGGCTTTACCTACTAATGATGCTCGTGTGGTAGTGAAGTTTTTGAAGCAACTATTCTCTCGGTTCGGAACCCCTCGTGCTATTATAAGCGATCGAGGAACCCATTTTTGTAATGACCAATTCGAAAAGGTTCTAAAGAAATATGGAGTTACTCATCGTCTTTCTACGGCTTATCACCCGCAAACGAGTGGGCAAGTCGAGGTTTCGAACCGAGCTTTGAAGAGGATTTTAGAGAGGTCAATTGGAGAAAATCGTGCTTCATGGTCCGACAAACTCGATGACGCTTTATGGGCATTTAGGACCGCTTATAAGACACCTATCGGTTGCACTCCTTATAAGTTAGTCTATGGGAAGAATTGTCATTTGCCCATTGAGTTGGAGCACAAGGCATATTGGTCCCTTAAGCATGCAAATTTTAACTTGAAGACCGCGGGAGATCACCGAAAAATACAATGGAATGAATTGGATGAATTAAGAGATAATGCTTATGAAAATTCATTAATTTTTAAAGAAAAGACTAAAAAGTTTCACGATTCAAAGATTAAAAACCGGGTTTTTAACGTTGGTGATCAAGTGTTGCTTTTTAACTCTCGTCTTAAGATATTTTCCGGGAAATTGAAATCTCGTTGGTCGGGTCCGTTCACCATTACACAAGTGTTTCCATACGGGACCATTGAGCTAGCTCAAGATGATGGTCCTAATTTCAAGGTGAATGGACATAGGCTTAAGCACTACTTTGGTGGGGAAATTCCTTCAATGGTTGCCCTCGACCAAGTCACCTTCCCCAATGATAATTAGCATTGAGGGGATCGAGTCGAGCTCATGACTCGGTAATCAAAAATGAGGTGCCTCGTGGGGGAGATCCCATGCTTATCTCATTATTCACTAATAAGGGGACTTGTACCCTTTCAACTCGTTGTCTCGTGGTTGTTTGTGATTGTGTTATCTAGATCATCATCATCATCTACGATTGAAGACTCTCGTGTTCGTTTACGTGAACCTCCATCGTTCGATTGAAGAAGTTTTTCACGAATCCATGACATATCCTTTATTGTTCTAACAATTATCTTTTAGCATACTTAATAAACGGCTTTAGATATATTGTTGATCACCCTTTCCATGCTAGATCCTAAGCATTCGACTCTTCGTCTCTAGTATGGGGGTGCTCCACCTTTAGACTCGCAACATTGAGGACAATGTTTACTTTTAGTATGGGGGGTGAATAGGTACTTGCTTTGCTAAGCCCTCACGTTTTCCAATTTTAAATGTTTTGTTTTGCTAATAAGGCTAAAAATGGCCAAATTTTAAATTTTTCTTAGTTTTCATAAGTGTTTTTAAGACACGAATGTATATTTTCCGTTGGGTAGAATAAGAGTTAATTTTTGACTTGATGGGCATTTGGAGCCATTTACATTCCTTAACCCGCTCAATTCAAGTTTTGCTAGACTTTTATATAGGGAGCTTTAAAACGCGAAAGTCTTAATTCATTCGGGTTAAGAACAAGAACTTTTCGCAAGTTCTTATAATTGATTCTAGAAAGTCACTTATCAAGGGAACTATAAAACGCATTCTCTAAACTTGAAAAAGTCCAAGAAAGTGCAAGATCCTATAGGTGGCTTGAAAACCCAAAACTTTGATTTGATATAGTCTTAATGAAAGCTAATCCAAATTTGGCTTAATTTTGACTTGCATGGCTAAGTATTCACGAGTCTCTTTAATTAGAGGTCTTTATATAGTGAAGAACGAGAAATGATAGAGTTAGACAAGTGATCATGCTAAATGTAGAACATGAAAATGTTCTTTCAAAAACTCATATGTTTTTAATTGTGGCTTTTTCTTCCCATAAGATCAATGCATTAGGAATAAATCATAATTGCAATAAGTAAGGTCGTACGATTTGAAAGGTTACTTAGCCTCTAGCGCAAGATCGTTTAAAAGTTGCTCGGGGTTGAATAGAGTTCATAGCCAAGGCATAACTTATCGAAGCGGGACGCGAAGATTGGCGATCATCCAAAAAGGCCCTAACAAGGCATGAGGAGCTCTATTTTTTCTAAGGATTCAAAGATGATGTGAAGTATCATTATTCCTAAATCAATATGAAGGATCGAGACACACGACGAGAAGCAATTACTCCCCTAAAGATCATGGAGAAAGTCTATCCAAAAAGACCCTAACAAGGTATGAGGATAAATATATCCAAGTCCGAAAAGGAGGCGGATCGTTGTATATCAAAATCCAAAGTAAAGATTGAAGAAAAATGATGAACTCGTGGTCCAATATGAAGAATCTCTCAAAAATGTCAAGTGAAGAAATTCCAAATATATGAAGAGAAGACCATAATTTCAAGAACGTCTTCCCAAGATTTGAAGTATGAAGTACATGCCAAATATCGGTCCGAGAAAGGTCTCAAATCGTGAAACGAGTTATGCCAAGATATGAACTTAAGGAGATACACGAGAAGCCGTTTTAAAAGATTTTGTCCTTCGACTAACTATTGATCAAATCGTGCTACTTTGCTTTCGGATTAATAACTACTCAAATAAGTCAATATGAATCACTTGTGATCATGACAAATAGATAAAAAATGCTAGTAACCCATTTCCTTTTATAATAACTAGGATTGTGGGGAGAAAAAGTATTACACAATTTGGACGTATGAGTAGTGTTAGCATTGTGACTTGTACCAACAATGATCTCGTTTTTGCACTTAGCATGGAATGTATGACAATCAAGGATGACAAGTTTACTCTAAGGGACATTTACTTGTTTCTATTCGTTGACCCTAAAAGTCACTTTTTGTGATGAAAATCATACATTATGTCTTTACACATCTTCGTAGTATGTTGCAAGTCTTTTACTTTTCAATAAAGGTGAATAAAATTGAACTTTGGTGATGTTTAGATACTTTATTCTAGCATTGCTTGAGGGCACGGCAATGGCTTAGTATGGGGGAGTGATGAGATGGCATTTATACATGATCTCATCGTTCTTTTCGGGCTTTAAATGCATAAAATGTCATAAAAATACCATATATATGCTTGTGTTTGTTTACTTGTGTATTTTAGGTATGGATATCGTGCAAAAGACAAAAGATCACAAGTTACAAGGAAAAACGGATACGAGAAACGAAGCCGTACAAGGAACCGGGCCCTAATCATGGAATTCTCAACAAATACCTTGAAGACTTGAAGACAAACAAGATTGATCCTCAATTATTGAAGAAATGACACTTAAAACCCTTGTATATTAATAATTACAAGTTTGGTCCCTTAAGTTTGTCAAAATTACACAAAAGGTCCCTCAACTTTGAAGAAATGGCAAGATTAGTCCCTTAACAATTTCAAATTGTCAAATATGGTCCCTCATCAAGCCAAAGATACATTGAAGACCTTTGAAGATCAAAAATGTCCAAGATCAGTCCTTCTAATATGCAAAAGTTCCAAAATTAACCCTTGATACACTTTTTGGAAAGTTTGTGCCAAAAATGACAAGTTGTGAAACGTTGATACAAAGGAAATGGGCGCTGATAGAAGTTTACTTACAAGTGACAAGAGAAAGAAAGAAAAAGGACCAAGGCTGCCAATTTTGGAAGTTTAAATCCCTAAACACGCGCCAAACACCTTTCTCCCTAAGAAAACGGATCAAACGTGTCACTATTCACACGTATGAACCCAGGTTTTACTTTTTACTGCCAAAGGGTTTTTCCCAATTACTTTAACCAAAAACTAATTCACCCTAGCCCGATCACATCCCACACATGTAACCTCACACCACTCCACCATGGACCCCACCCCCAATTCCCTTTAAACCAATAAGAATGCAACTTAACCTCCAAGTTATGTGACGTGTCCAAATCAACAGCCTATGATCCTTGCTTCATATCAAAGCTGAAATGAACGTCCAAGATCACTTTGGACAGCTCATCAACAACAAACGCACTCAAGGACTTAGGGCATTTAGGGAATTTCACATCTAGGGTTTGTGAATAGTGCTAGCCTTGGCATTTGCCTATATAAAGACTCCTCAAACTGTGAGAGAGCTTTGTTCTAGTTTTAGGCTATCAATCTTTGTAATTCCTTTTTAAGTTAAATAAAATTTGAATTTCTGAATTTTGAAATCTCTTTTTGATTTAGTTAAAAGTTTGGTGTTTGAGTAGCCTAATTCTGAGTTCCATTTGTTTGATTAGACCTTCCTTAACCTTGTGGTTAAGGCACGTCTAGGTTTGAAAGGTTTTCAAGGTTCAAAAGCCTTGAAGTCCTTGTTTCTGAATTTGGCTATTATTTGTGTACTAACCTTTAGCCTTAAGCCTTGAGTTCTTTCAAGCTTGTTGACACCAAGCCTGAGAAGGATTCTAAGCCTTTGGTTGAGTTTGTTTGTTGCTTGTGTTGAAGATATATCATAATCAAAGCCTTGTTCTGCTTTGAACATCAGCAGGCTTTGATCATCTTTGTTGAAGTACCTTGGTCTTGTTCTAGTTGTTGAACAAGGTCCAAGGAGCATAGCTGGCCTTCCTAGGATGTTGTGGAAGGCAGGTATAATCTCTTGGTTAAGATTCCCCTAAAAATTTCTTGTTTATGGCTATTTTTGATTTTGAGTATTGGTGTTTGTGCTGGTGATTTTTGAGTTTGATTGTGTTAGTTGCTATTGTTTAAGTGTTTTTGATCATTAAAATCAGTAGGTTATTAGAAGAAATCACAAGTTCCTTTGTTAAGTGATAGATTAAGGAGTGTTTGGGATTACTGCATACTTTGGATTTGTGGTTTGCTAAGTGTTTGTGTTGTGGTAGCAAGAGTTGGTATCTGTTGTTTGGGTGATATTGTTCATCTGTTTGCAGGTTTTGAGGTTTTGATCACATAGATTCTTGATTTGGCTATAAAATCTTCATAACTTGGTAAAATTGGCTAGGATTTTGAGGACACATAGATCTAAGCATAGGCTAGGGCTAACAAGTGCTAAATCATAGTTAATCACACCAGGGAAGAAGGATTTAAGGCTTGAAATTGGATCAAGTGTCAAGTATATCAGCAAACTTGTTTTCTGCATATGTTCATTGTTCGTCAGTAACTTCTAGTGCTTTGATCTTGTTATTTACTTTGATTCAGTGTTTGATTCTTGTTGCTTTGTGTTTGTTCTTAGTTTATATAGATTGTGTATGCATCCTGTTAAGTTTGGTTGGCTTATTGTGGCTAAATCTGCTTATTAAGTGCTTAACTGCTTATTTCCCTATCTGGTGCATATCTGGTGACTGTTTGGCTTATTATGGCTTATTGTGTGAACCATTTTGTGATTTTATTGTTGCTATTGACTCCTTGTGATTCACTGATCACAAGGGTGCCTTTGTTTCCAATTGAATCAAACCAGAACTCTCATATAAGCTTGGTCAATTAGTCAAAGCAGTGGGAACTCCTTTCCCCTGCTAGTTACCACTGATAGTGCAAATTTGGGGTCAGCTTATCAATAAGCTATAATAGCTTATTCCAACCAGCAACAACTCTGTTTTTGTAATAGGTGCTCATATTTTGACCCATTTGTTCATACTGGAGCATTTGGGTGTTTGACTTTAGGGTTTGACTAGAAAACCAACTCCTTTGACTTTTACATAAGTTCATTTGTGCTTATCCTGGCTTATTGGTTGTGCTTATTGGATTTTTGTTGATTGATTTTGCTTATTGAGTCCATTTGAAAGCTTTTGCAAGTTGAATCAGCTTCTGAGGTGCCTTATTTCTCAAACCCGACTATTTTGTCGTTTTGTGAAATAATACCTTGCTTATTTCTGGCTTATTGAGTGAGCTTTTTCAAAAATTCTTTTTACAGATCTCATAAGCATCCCAAAAGAAGGTTGTGTGTCAAATTAGAGCTTATGGCATTTGCTTATGGCTTAATGGGCTGAAAAGCCCAATAAGAATAAGCTTTGTGTTTAATAAGCTGTGATAAGCTCATATTCAGCTTTTGGGCCTTTAGAGTTTTGTTCTTAGAATTGAATTTTAAGTCAGATAGGGCTTTTCCAAGTCAATTGGGCCAAGTTTGACTTTTTGGGCCCAAAAGCCCATTTGTGTTGACTGAATTTGGATTTGGCCCATTTGAGGGCCCAATAGGGGTATTTTGGTAATTTCACTTTGATTTTCTGATTATTTAGGTTAAAATAAACTAGTTTGCAAGTTTTTAGAATTTTTTATAATTTTTGGATTTTTAATATTATTTTATTATTATTTTATTATTATTTTTTAAATTTCACTTTTTCCAACTTTTTACATTTTTCTTAGGTTAAATACATTAAAATAGGAAATTAGCAACTTTTAAAATAATTTTATCACTTTTAGATTAATTTTTATAATTTATTTAAGATTTAATAGTTTTTAAATCATTTTAAATAGTTTTTATTAGTTTAAAAATTTCTAAAAATAATTTTTAATCTTTTTAGGTCATTTTAAAGGTTTACCAATTGAAAAATCTTTATTTGGGCTTTTTGATAATTTATTTGATTTTTAGGGCTTTAATTAGCATTTAAAAATTGAATATTTAATTATTTAAAAGGTTTGAAAATGTTTTGATCATTGGTAAACTCTTAGTTTTTTTATTTTTGATTTTTGGTGAATTTTTGGTAATTTTTAGAATTTATTTTTATTTTTGTGGTTTTTAAGGTTCTACGTTTTAACTTTCTAGTAGTGATTTTTTTGTTAATTTTTATTTTTACGTCTTCGTCAATTTCTTTTCTCATCCCCTTCTAAACCAAATATTAATCACAAATCTTGAACATCTTAGTCACACACATATACCTCCTTGGGAAACGAACTTTCACACCATTAAGGGTCATTAGTCTTGATTTTCCTAAATCATCACTCGATACTTACCGCTTTTACGCCTTTTCCCTAAAAGGTCTTATTTTACAACAATCATTCAACCTATTCAACCTTATCAGGGGAGACCTACTACATCAACCACCAATGCACGCACGGTCAATCCTGCCCCAATGGTCAACACTCCTCCACGGGCTAATTCCACAGGCAAGTTGAGAATGATTACATGCTACAATTGTAAGGAAGAAGGTCACATGTCCAGGGATTGCAAAAAACCCAAGAGGAGAAGGGATGGTCAATGGTTTGTAGAGAAGATTTATCTGGTGAACGCTCAAGCACAAGGAAGGGAACTTGATGAAGAGGAGCTTGCATTTCTTGCTGATCCAGGGATTGCTGAACAAGACGTTGTCACTACACAGAATGCAACATACCAAGCAGATGATCTTGATGCTTACGATTCAGACTGTGATGAACTTCAATCTGCACAGGCAGCTCTTATGGCAACTATCTCTAGCTTAGGGCCAGAAAAAATATCTGAGGCACTTACTAATACCACTGATAATACCACTGATACTAGTATTCAACCACATCAAGTTGGGCAATAGGGTGCTGATCCGAATGAGTCTTCGGTGGCGAGTCTTTCAAATGAGGAGACAATCAATGATAGTAATATCAATGTGAGTCCCCAGATTTTGAGTGAATCACAACCGGGAGCCATTTTGCATACGTATAGTCCTGCTCAACAAGATTTGGTCATGGTTCCTGCTACATTACTTAGCCAAATGAATACTGCACTCTTAGAAACCCTAGCTAAGAATAAGAATTTGTCTGTTGAGCTTGCTTTGTGCAACGAAAAGGTTCAAACTTTGGAATTAGTTCCTTCGTCCACTGTTCTAACAAATCCCGAATATGATCATTTTCGAAACAAACAAATGAGTAATTTGCAAGAAATTGGAACCTTAAGAGCAGATCTTTCTAACGAAATTAAAGAAAAAGAGTTAGTGGTCACTATTTTTCACAAACTTCAAACGGATTTTGAGTTACTCGAGTCTAAAAAGAATGAAATGGAAATTAATGTGGCTAATAAGATTAGAAGTTTAGATTATTTGCTTTTAAGACAATACGCTGCCTCTCAACTAGTGCACTTATTTGATGCTTCGTTTAGAGAATTTAACTTATCACGTCAAAAAGGCATTCCCCCTAACCCACGGTATGCAAAACAAGCTTTTATCCATAGTCCAAGACTTTATAATGCAACCCAATTAGGATTGGTCTTAGACCCGATTGTTATTTTCGATGATCGCACAAATAAGGATCTAGTTGATGAGAATCGGTCATATAATCTTTTCAAAATATCCCGAGTGTGACTATTTTAAAATGAATCAGGAGCTTGCAAAAACGGATTTTAGAATTCGCTTCCATATGGATAAAGATCTCATCACAGCACCAACCTACATGTTAAGTGAAGAAAACCCTAGTACACTTCCTACACTTGTCAAAATGGAAGGACCTAAGGAAATTCCAAAGGATCTTCCACCTGTTAGCACTGTATGGTTAAACTTGCAAGAGATTAATCAATATTTTGTTAGTTTTGACAAGGTCATTTTGGAATGTACGACTTCAAATGGCTTAAACGTCGGAGAATGGGCTTTCGAACACATGAACGAGGTGTTTAAGAATGAGATCAATCCGTTTGTCGAAAGTCTAAAAGGAAGTTTTGCATCTCTTTCGGAAAATCTTGAGTTTGAAATTGCAGAAGTTCAAAAAGTGTTTTATGAAATGGACACCGCTTACGAACTACAATTAATTGAAAAGGAAAAGATTTTATCCGAATATGACCGATTCTTGTCCCAAGTAATTTCGTGTGATGTGCTTACTACTGTGAATGTTAATTATTCGAATGAGCTTACATCCGCTATGATTAAATGTGATGCTGTGAATATATGTGATGATGTGTGTGATCTCTCTGTAAATGTTGCTGATACTGTAAATGAGGTAGATAATCATTCTTGTCACGAATCTAACGCTGAATTTTTAAAGCTTCAAGATTCTTACAATTTACTTTCAAAACGCTTTAATCAACTTGAACAACATTGTATATCTTTAGAATTAAAACAACAAACTCAAAATGAGGATCTTTTGATAACAAATGATTTTGAAAACAGTGTTGAGACGAGTGACAAGATGATTGCAATAGTTAAGGCATTAGAGGAAGAGATTATGAGATTAAAGAGAGATGTGTCATCAAATGAAACACTAAAATTGGAACTAGAGGCTGCAGAGTCTAAAAACCAGGACTTAGAAATTAGACTTTCGTCTATTCTAGGGGAGATGGATCGGGCAAGACAAGGACTATCCGCTCTTTATGGTTCAATAGAAGAACGCTTAGCTTTTAATGCAGCACAACAACAATCTTATGTTGAACAACTGAACCAAAAGTGTGAGGAAATCTCTGACTTAAACATCCAACTCATTGACAAAAACATGGTTTTGGCCGAGTTAAAGGAGACACTTCTTCTCACCCGACAAGAAGCTGTTAATAACTTAGCTACCAACTCTACACCGTCCTCTAGTGCTCCAACAACCAAGTCAGTAGTGCTTTATAAGAACCCGCTCCATAAGAAAAACCCGGTTACCTACGATGATTATATGAGGAATGCAATTAAGCATGTAGATCTTGTTAGGGATATTTTAGATGATTTATATGCGTTAGATCCCTCAAGCAGTTACTTTTATTCAGCTCATGAATCTATTATGCGCGTCCAATATTGCTTAGCATATTTGCAATACATAGGTAAACCGGGTTCTGCACTACTCACTAATCGACCCATTGCTGTAACTCCATTCAATAAGACTCCAGGAGCAAAACCATCATTGGTACCATCAAGTAAGGCACCTTTAAAATCTGTTGCTAATGTTCCCACTTTGCCTTCTATAGGATTAAAAGAGTCTACTAAGGCTAAAGGATCGCCACTCAAGAAAGATAAGATCAAGCCCTCCACTAGTAGTACCAACAAGAAGAAAGTAGAAGCTCACAATAGGAATGTTATGTCAGATTTAAATAAAAAGAATCATGTTGCTAAAACTAAAAGCTCTGCGCCTGTGCAGAAGCCTAAACCATTTGTGAATTCTAATTTGAATTGTTGGAATTGTAATGAGTGCATGTTTTCCCAACGTCATGATTTGTGTCTTATTGATCATGTGAATGAAATGAATGCCATTAGGAATAATCTTGAATGGAAGCCCACTGGGAGAACTCGTACCCAAGTTGGATGGCAATGGCGTCCCACTGGTAGGACCTTTACATTAGATGGAAAATTTGCCCTTTAACTAGGAATGCATCCATTGAGGTTAGGTCTCAGCGTCCTTTAGTTAGGAACACTAGCACTAAAGTATGGAAACAGCGCCCTTTAATTAGGTCAGCCCCCATTATAGTGCCTATCAGTGAAGAAATATCTCAGGATTTAAGCCAACTAGAATCTACACCACCAACTAGGAAGAAGGCTAGGAAATCTAAGAAACCTAAAGTTAGGAAATCTAAGATTATTAAATCTGTACCTGCTAATAACAAGGAACATTCAGATTCCGAAACCTATACATTGTCCTCGTCTGGTGATATTTTCAGGTGGTCCAAATCATCCTCTCGTATTTGGACTCCGGTTGTTCAAAGCATATGACCGGAGATCGCTCGATGCTCCGAAATTTCGTCAGCAAGTTTCTTGGAACGGTTAAATTCGGTAATGATCATATTGCAAAGATAATGGGGTATGGTGAATATCAGATTGGAAACGTTACGATTTCAAGGGTATACTATGTAGAAGGTCTTGGTCATAATTTATTTTCAGTAGGACAGTTTTGTGATTCCAACCTAGAGGTTGCTTTTCGACAACATACTTGTTTCATCCGCAGCTTGGAAGGAAAAGATTTGTTGAAGGGGTCTCGTGGTGCAAATCTTTATACTTTGTCCTTACAAGACATGATGGCCGCCTCTCCAGTATGTCTTCTCTCTAAAGCATCTAAGACCAAGTCATGGTTATGGCATCGCAGATTATCTCATCTCAACTTTGATGCTATTAATCATCTGGCTAAAAACGAATTAGTTCGTGGTCTTCCAAAGCTCAAATTTCACAAGGACCATTTATGTTCCGCGTGTTCAAGGGGGAAAAGTACCAAGAAATCATACAAGCCCAAAGCTGAAGACACCAATCAAGAAAAACTTCATCTTTTGCATATGGATCTTTGTGGGCCAATGCGAACCGACAGTGTGAGCGGTAAGAAATTCATCCTTGTTATTGTGGATGATTTCTCCAGATTTACATGGGTTAGATTTCTACGTACAAAGGATGAAGCACCGAAGGCTATCATCACTTTTCTGAAATTCATTCAGGTACGTTTAAATACTACTGTCCGTCGTATTCGTACAGATAATGGAACAGAGTTCGTCAACCAGACTCTTCGTGATTACTATGAAGAAGTTGGTATCTCACATGAAACATCCGCTGCACATACTCCACAACAAAACGGTGTCGTTGAAAGACGGAATCGTACACTTATAGAAGCTGCTAGGACTATGCTGATTTATGCGAACGCTCCATTGTTCTTGTGGGCAGAAGCTATATCTACTGCATGTTTCACCCAAAACCGTTCTATCATTCGGAAACGCCATGGAAAAACACCTTACGAGCTTCTACATGATCGTAAACCCGATGTTTCATTCTTTCATGTGTTTGGTGCTCTTTGTTATCCAAACATTAATAGTGAGAACTTGGGCAAACTTCAACCAAAAGCCGATATAGGTATTTTCATTGGTTACTCACCTTCCAAGAAAGCATACCGAATTTACAACCGTCGTCTTGGTAAGATCGTAGAAACTATGGACGCAGATTTCGATGAGCTGACAGCGATGGCTTCTGAGCAACGCAGCTCTGAACCCGCCCCATGAGATGGGAACCGGTGCTATTAGTTCCGGATTAGTTCCCAATAATCCTACTTCTACATCATTTTTACCACCTACAAGGCCCGAGTGGGATAAACTGTTTCAACCGTTGTTTGATGAATTCTTTGATCCCCCAAATGATGAAGTTCCAGCACCTGTAGTGATAGCTCCAATTCCTGAAGTTGTTGCTCAAGCTAATGAAGCTTTATCTAATGCATCTTCAATTAACATTGAACCGGATGCACCTCTACCAAGTGATTCTCAAACTACACCTGAATCGTCACCCTTATTTGTGCCTAATGATGTTGAAGAGGATTCTATTGATCACGATTTGGAATATGCTCACCTACAAGAGCTTCCTTTCTTTGGTGTACCGATACCTGAAAACCCTTCAGCCGCGTCTACCTCAGAAGAAGCTCCTTCAATTGTTCATTCCAGACCACCACGGATTGAAAAACATAGCACCAAATGGACAAAAGATCACCCAATTAGGAATGTCATTGGAAGTCTGGATCGACCAGTCTCTACACGCCATCAATTACAAGAGAGTGCACTCTATTGCTATTTTGATGCATTTCTCTCCGAAGTTGAACCTAAAAACTGGCAACAGGCTATGACTCAATCATCTTGGATTGAAGCCAGGCAAGAGGAACTAAATGAAATCCAAAGACTTGAAGTATGGGAATTAGTTCCTCTCCATGACAAGGTTAACATCCTTACTTTGTTGTGGGTTTATAAGGTTAAACTTGATGAGATGGGTGCAGTCTTGAAGAATAAGGCTAGATTGGTTGCTAGAGGATACAAACAAGCCTTGGGTATCGACTATGAAGAATCTTTTGCTCCTGTTGCAAGATTGGAGGCTATTAGACTATTCCTTGCGTATGCTGCTCATATGAACATGATCGTCAATCAAATGGATGTGAAGACGACATTTTTGAACGGTGAACTAAGGGAAGAAGTCTATGTTAGTCAGCCGGATGGGTTCGTTAGCACGGAGTTTCCTAATCATGTGTACAAGCTTAAGAAGGCTCTCTATGGGTTGAAACAAGCTCCACGCGCGTGGTATGATCTCCTTTCAACATATCTCATCTCGGAAGGCTTCTCCAAAGGCAAGGTGGACCCCACTCTATTCACTCTCAAGGAGGACAACGACATGATACTGGTACAAATTTATGTTGATGATATAATATTTGATGCCTCTAACATAGAATTGTCAAAACGCTTTGAGAAGATAATGTCCACACGCTTTCAGATGTCAATGATGGGAAAAATTTCATTTTTCTTAGGATTACAAATTTCTCAGAATCCCAGAGGCATCTTTATTAATCAATCCAAATATGCTCTAGAATCTTTAAAGAAATATAACTTTGAAAATTGTGACCCCGTGGACACTCCAATGGTGGAGAAATCCAAGTTAGATGAAGATAGGAATGGGATTATTGTCGATCCAAAACATTACCGTGGGATGATCGTCACCCTTCTCTATCTGACTGCTAGCAGGCCTGATTTGCAATTTGCTCTATGTATGTGTGCCCGGTATCAGGCTCGGCCTACCGAAAAGCACCTACATGTTGTTAAAAGGATCTTTCGGTATCTCAAAGGAACACTTCATCGTGGTCTATGGTATCCGAAAGACTCCTCTATTGCTTTAATATCATACGCAGATGCCGATCATGCTGGGTGTCAAGACACGCGGCGTAGCACTTCTGGGTCTGTGCAACTCCTTGGAGACAGATTGATTAGTTGATCTTCAAAAAGGCAGAAAAGCGCTGCAATTTCTAGCACGGAGGCTGAATACATCGCCATGTCCGGTTGTTGTGCTCAAGTCCTTTGGATGAGATCACAACTAACTGACTACGGTTTGGGATTCAACAAAATCCCGATGTATTGTGACAACAAGAGCGCCATTGCCCTTTGCTGCAACTACGTTCAACACTCCCGGGCCAAGCACATAGACATTCGCTACCATTTCATTAAAGAGCAGGTGGAGAACGGAGTGATCGAGCTGTATTTTGTCACCACTGAGTATCAGCTGGCAGATATGTTCACCAAAGCCTTAGATCGAGGACGAATCAAGTTTTTGATCGACAAGCTTGGCATGAAATCATTCTCTCCAGCGACTCTCAAAGAATTGGCAGAAGAATCAGCTGAATAGTGGTGGTAAATTATTCAGGCGTATCCTTTGTTCGTGATCATGTATATTATCGTATATATATAAACCACAAAAAGAAAAATACAAAAATATAAAACCGAGAAAAACCATAAAAAATATAAAACCAAGAAAAACCATAAAAAATATAAAACCTAGAAAAACCATAAAAATTATAAAATCAAGAAAATCCAAAAATATTTTTCATTTTTTAAATCGGGCATGTCTTTTAATACGGTAATATTTACGGCTTTAGAAATGTCGATCAATATTGACACGGCGCCATAAATAGAGTCCGTATAAAAGTTGTACATTTTTAAAACATGCCCATCATGGCTTGTAGTTATTTCAGACTGCAACCCGGTTTTCGCATTAATGTCACGTATTTCCTTGGAAAACGTTGGCTCACAACGGGAATTAATTTTCTCGGGCATGATTTACAAGCCAAATCATGCAAAGGGATAAAGTTTACTTTACAACTTGGTCTAACACGAGTTAGTGTACGTTTCAGTGCATTAATTTGTTTATATAAGAGAAATCTTATTGCCACCATGAATCAATCTTTTCAAGACATTAATTGGAAATGTTTTCATCAATATTTGACTCTTTAAACAATGACTACAGCTCTTTAAATAGAAAACGGGTCATCGTTTAAGGGGGAGAAAATATTAAATCATCTTCGTCATCAAAACGATTTTCAAAAGTGTTTGTGGAAAATTAATTGGCTAAATGGCTTATGAGTGGTTTTGCTTTAGAATACGACTTGTGCTCGCTCAATGAGATAGGACTTGCTTTAGATCTCGGAGATTTGCTAATAGGATGCGATGCTTAAGTTGTGTGAAGGTTAAGTTGGCTAAATTTAACAATGGTTAGGGAGACTAGAAAAGACAAGGAATAAAAAGTAAAAGTGAAAAATGTAGGGTTAAAGGTGACATTTGTGAAAGTTGTAAAAAATTTTGACCTAGTCAAACCAAACCCCCCGTCTCTTTCTTCTTCTTTCTTTCTTCTGCTTTTCACCATCCGCCATTAACACACACAAGCTTTCAACAAACTCTCGTCTTAATCACTCAATCCGTCTCATTCGATCAAAAAGGTACAAACATCAATCTTTTGATTTCTAATTCGCCTAAATTCATTTAAATTCACTTAATTAATTCGTTTGAATTAAGTTAATCAATATTAGGGTTTCTGCCTTAATTTAGGGTTAATTAATTAGGGGTTTTAGTTGTGTTTTATGCGGATTAGCATTAGAATGTGTTTAGTTGCCTTAGATTGCCTTAAATCTCACACAATCGCGCCTAGAATAATCATTAATAGGGTGCGTTTAGAACTTCGGGATGAACAAGGCTTTTGAACTTCCGAATGTAGAAGTTCCGGATGAACTTCCGAATGAAGAAGTTCCGGATGAACTTCCGAATGAAGAAGTTCCGGATGAACTTCTGAATGAAGAAGTTCCGGATGAACTTCCGAATGAAGAAGTTCCGGATGAACTTCCGAATGAAGAAGTTCCGGATGAACTTCCGAATGAAGAAGTTCCGGATGAACTTCCGAATGAAGAAGTTCCGGATGAACTTCCGAATGCAGAAGTTCCGGATGAACTTCCGAATGAAGAAGTTCCGAACGAACTTCCGAATGAAGAAGTTCCGAACGAACTTCCGAATGAAGAGTTCCGAACGAACTTCCGAATGAAGAAGTTCCGAACGAACTTCCGAATGAAGAGTTCCGAACGAGCTTCCGAATGAAGAGTTCCGAATGAAGGAGTTCCGAATGAAGAGTTCCAAATGAAGGAGTTCCGAATGAAGAGTTCCGAATGAAGAGTTCCGAATGAAGAGTTTCGGATGAAGAGTTCCGAATGAAGAGTTCCGAATGAAGAGTTCCGAATGAAGAGTTCCGAATGAAGAGTTGTTGGATTGATAGTTGTTTGCTTGTTATAATTACTTGTTGAAATGTGTTATGCTTAGAAGTCATAATGATATATATCTATATATTTTTGTGCATCAACCTTTTATGTCTTATCTTAAGTAGATACGATGACTAATCCAACAGTACAAGCACTCCAAGATTCTAGAGCAGCCGCAATTGCCGAAGCAAGAACCCTCAAGTTCATACCAAACAATTACCGGCTGAAGCAAGTTTTAAAATCTACTCACCATGGATTCAAAGTCGCCATAGCAATCCTTGATCAATCTCACTTTAAGAATGCGTTAAGGAGTACTGCTTCGGTGCCATATGACTACATGTATGAATTCTGGGCTACCAAGGAAAGTACTTCAAACAAGATCACCTTCTCTCTCGACAACAAGCAGCAGACACTTACCGTTTCAGACTTCCGCAAGATATTTGGAATACGGGATACACCCAAAGGTATGTCATTTTCTAGGGATCCTACCAAAGACGAACTCATGGAGATGTTCGATGCTCTTGGATGTCCTAACATACGAGTTGTGTATGAGTTTACCACCGCTAAAGTGGGTCAACCTTGGAGAGCAATCTTGGGTATTCTCAGTAGATGTCTTACACCTAAAACAAGTGGGCATGATGCTTTGCGTGGTCCAATTATGAACATCTTCTATGGAATGTACAAAGGCTCAAATGCAGATTATGCATTATTGATGTGGGAAGAATTTAACTTTCAACTCTTCCAAAACAAGAAGCTGAAGACTAATTTCTTTCCTTACCCTCGGTTTATCAAGCTTATTATTAATTATTTTATGAAGAATGATGTCTCTATTGATAAGCGTGCAGCAAGTCGTCATCACACTGAAGAGGCTGATCACACTGTGGATCTAAGGCATGAAGGACCATCTAGTGCTGTTATTCCTGGTCCTATTCCCGATTATCTTCTGACGGATAAAATTAAAGCTTCTGCTGATTACAAACTGCTGCTACTAGAAATCAAGAAGCAAAAAGAAAGCTTTTAGACAGGAGAAGACTCGTCTACTACGGTCAAGAGTAAAGGTAAACGCAAGCAACCAGCTGCTTTATCTGAACCCGAAACCAAGAAGAAGAAGACTGAGGCTAAGAAGGGAAAGAGCACGGCTGATGAGTTAGTTCTCTACGACGAAGAAGATGTTGATGTCGATCCTACTCTTGACAAGGCAGAGAGAAAATTAATGAAGATAGCTATTGAAAAGAGTAGGAGAGACACGGGCGGTAGTGGTTCGGGTGCACAAATGAATATTGAAGAAGAGTACGAGGAGCCAGATGATATTTATGAGTTTGGATCACCTAAACGGTATTCTACTTCGAAGGAGACATCCATTGTTGTTTCAGCAAGTGTTGAAAAGGAGTCCGGTGCTCCCACAATCATGGTACCTACCCAGCCTTTAGTAACTGAACCTCCACCAATCCAGCCATTACCAACCCGACCGGTACCAACACCATTCCTTCCACCTCCAATAACTTCCATCCTCAGTACTGTAGTCACAACCGAGCCTCTTCAACCAACCCATAGCAGCTATGCATCATCTTCAATGGCTGTATTTGTAATGGAAGAACTCTTGGATAAACATACGGATAATCAAAGAAAAGAGATGGATAATCTTCGCCAAGAGCTACTTAGACGAGTTCAAAGTGAAGAAGCATCTAAGAAAGCCCAAGAAGAGATGCTAGCTAAGTTCGCTGCAGAGATGGAGTTGACACGTAAAGCTCATGCAGAAGAACTAGCTCAGGTCAAATAGGCTGAAGCTGATAAGTATGAAGCACGAATCACGAGACTTCGAGCTATGAAGGATAAATACAAGAAGCAGAAAGATACACTTGAAGCTTCTATTGAAGAGAGAGTGAAAGAATCTGTTGAGTCTTTTATGCCAAAACTGCGTGATGAGATGAAGAAACTCGCGGCTGATAATTTGATGATTAAGTCGTCCAATCCTTCCGAATCCGCCTACAAATTTGCATATGACTTGACGGATTTTGAATTAAAGAAGATCCTCAAAGCTCGCATGAGGGAAGTTGGATCTTTTGATAAGTCTAAAGTTCAACGGACACTCTACAAATCACTGAATGAAGCTATCATGGAGGATGATCGGTTGTTTAAAATGTTTGGAAGTGTGGTACCTTATCACATTCTGCCCGAAGAGGAAAAAGAAGATAGTGAACAAGAAGAGGGTGACGGGGAAGAAGAAGAAGAAGAAGAAGAATAAGAAGAAGAAGGAGATGATAATGATGGTGACGATGATGGTGATGATGATGAGGATGATGATGATGATGATGGTGGTGATGGTGGTGATCGAAATGAGGAAAGTGCTAAGGGAAGCAACGAGGATGACGATGAGGATGATGATGGTAAACAGCCTGAAAAGGGGGATAAGGTTGCCAGCACAAAGAAACCATCTAAGACTGGTACCAAGTCTCAGAAAGATGCTGCGCAAAAGGAAAAATCCACCTCAACGGAGTCAAGACGATCCAAGTGGCGCCATGATGTGAATGCTACTACGACATCTTCGATTCCCGGTACATCTGTTGTTGTTTCTATACCTGTTACCACTAATCCTGTTTGTTCTTTTGTTGCTCCTGTGATTGCAGAATCAGTAACTGAACCTGAAGCTGCACAACACTCGCCTGTTCATGACACCGCCGAGATGCCTGAATCAGAACCAGCAGATGTTCATGTTTCTACTCCTCTACAACAAGAACCACAATCTACTGTTCCCGAGTCAAGCACACGGGACTGGGCGGACACATTGGAGATTGATGAAACTGCACCGCCACAAGCTTGGATCACGGCAGCTGCTAAATATGATCCAATCACAGACGCTGACAGAGATGTTCTATATCTCCGTATCCGTAGTCCGATTGACTTGTGTGCATTTCTGGCTCATGAGTATAAGTCTTCGGTCACTCCGTCTTTGGTGAAGAGAGCGCTAAAGGATAAGAGAATTCGCGCCAAAACCAGGTTAAGCCGCATGGAGTACGAGTATTATGCTGACGAGGTCCTGAAAGCTCTTAACACCGTTCAAAGGCCAGGCCTCCATGAATCAGAAAGAGCTCCACCTCCACTTGATCCCTCTCAAGATAATAAAATTGCTCTTGACTTCTTTGTCACCTATGATCTTGAGTATCTTCTGAAGGGGTCATCCAAGTACGCAACCTCCCTGACCTTGTTGAAAGCAGCTAATTGGGGGACAATACCCTGGATCAAGGAAAAGGTAAACCGACTCTGGGTCCCAAAGGTAAATCGTAATTATGATATGTATGCTGTTATAGGTGCATCGCATTGGGACGAGCGAGTCCGAAGGGCGTACAGAGGTTGCTGCTTAGCCAATTCAGGAAGTCGTGTCAAATCCGATATTCACATCTCTAGTATTTTAGGGCTGAAAACTGAAGCCAAGAATGGCTATTATCATGTGACGGAGATTCGCCTAAAAAGGGAGGATGACAGAGAATACACAATACAGCAGGGAGATTTTTCTATCATTCGCCTTGAAGATATCGAAGACATGTTGCTTATGATGACCCGTGATCAACTGACCCATCTTACTCGTGAAGAAATCATAGCCTTGAATACAACACTTCGTATGTTCACACGAAGCGTTGTTATCAAGAAACGAGTTGAAGATCTTCAATTGGGAGTTGAAAGCTACCAAAGGAAGCTTAACATGACCCGTCCAATGAACCAAGTTCTACCTCAACATGTCACAAGATGTCCTTATACCGGCATTTCTGTTCCGAGTTACGGGATTTTCTACTTGAACAGTCGTGGAATAATGAAGTTTATGAGGGTAGGTGAGCTTTATAAGTACAGTGACGGGACTCTCATATACGTCAGAGGAAAATTGGAGCATCTTAATTCTGGTGGGTCTTTACCAGAGATGACTGAGGACTGGCATCCGGGTTATCGGCAAATGGCGAAGTATGTGATCAAGAAGATTGATCAAAAGCTCCGGGAACGTAGATTGATGAGGAGCTTAGAAAGATTCGTTGGTGGTAGGCCATATTTAGTGCACCACAAGTTACTGCAACGATCCATCTAATGGGTCGTACATTTCAGGTCCACTTTATATTGGTTTTTGATTGTGAATATGTAAATTTGTGAATATTGTGCTTTTACGGCTTGATGTAGTGTTAAGGTATGATAATTTTTCACGAATTTCTCACGAGATTCTAAATCTTTCAAAATATATCATACTAAAGCACTACAACTAACCCTTATTAATTTAAGAGGGAGCATTAACATGTTCTATGGCCAAACATTGATTTTATTTTTACCCAAAGACCGGTTAATCCATTCAATATCCCAAATATTAATGGTTAACATTTTGGATAAGGGGAGAAAATGGGATTAAGGAGACTTAAATGATACTTGGCTAAAAGATGAAAAAGACTTAACGATAATCCAACTTAATATGTGTAAAGCACGTGTTAAGGGGGAGCGTTTTTGATGAACAAAACACCTAAGGTACAAAACTTTTGATTTCAATATCACAAGTACCTTAAGTGATTTTCAAGGATTTTTCATGGTGGCTATACTTTCCCAAAACACGCTTAATTCACGACGAATGTGGTGACAAAAGGGTGGTAGGAATAGGTTTAGTCCAATGATTCATCAGAGCCGATGGAATCTTCCCAAGGACAATTCCCTAGATAGAACTAGAAGTCCTAGGAAAGATGGGGAAAGATTGTGAACGTAGCTGAATGCCGACCAAGTACTTAAGCTAGCACTGGAACAATCACAACAAGGTGCTAGTTATGACGTATTGGTAAGCATTGAAGGGGTTGAAGAATGAAAAAGAATTGTAAAGATAACGGGTGTAAAGAAAGAAGCCCTCCTTACAACTTTAGGCAGAAACCGGGTCAATACATATGCTATTGAGATCATTTGTCAATGATTCTCGGTATTGAAGAAAGACATCATGGACCCAGTGATGCAATGCACAACCCTTCCCAGCTAACTCAAATATCTCTCAAAAGGTATTTGTTTTAATCACAAGGAGATCAACACGTTATCTATTGGTTTATTCACTCCGAATAGACTGATATTGAAAAGGTGGCACTCTTCTCCAGCCATCGCTCACTAAATCAAAACGCACTATCGAGTCTAGAGCCAAGAGATCATCAAAAGTCTCATTAGGACACTTTCCATTTATTCCTTGCTTTCTCACACACTGTGAAAAGTAAGAGATTTTTATGAGTCCTACGCAGTATTCTTGTAATATTGCCAGAACATCCGAGTAATACGCAAGTATTACAATGAAGATGGAAATCCTGCTTGAGCCAACATCAAACAAGCTCATGGTAGGTTACACGTGCGGTTCTTTAAGAACCAATCTTATGAAAAACTGGAAAGAAACAGTAGTTTAATTCTTAGTTGAACTTAAACTCGTTCCAGGCCTCTACGCATTATCATATGATCTTGCCAGAACACTCAGAGTGACTCTTTATTGATCACAGTGACGAGTGGAAATCCTTCTAGTGTTAACATCAAACAGCACTTGGTAGGTGACGTGCAAGATTCTTTATGAATTAAGCTCGTGATAACTGGAAAGCAACGATGGTGAAAATCTTAACTGAAATTCACTTGTTCCAGGTTTCATGAATTGACGGCTTCAATCACAAGGATAATTTATCCAAGTGATTCACTCTTTATGTTCGCAGTCAAGCTTAGTGATCGTCGAATAAAGAGAACGGGTTTACCCGCGAAATCCTGTCAGGATGTTACTTAATTGAAACTATCCGTCACAGGTACGATATCTAATATCGTCCAACGGTCTTCACCGACCGGAGGTAAAACGCTACCGATTTAGAATGAAATGTTCTAAGCCATTTCATTCGTGTCTTTTCATGTTGCTGCGAAGACGGTGGCGTTGCGGTGTACCTGCTGAAGTCGTTCCCACATGCTTATGTTTTTCTGCATCAAAGTTCAGCAAAATTCAAGAAAGTGCAAAATGAAGTCTTCCGCTGTACCAAACTCTGAAGATTTCGAGAATTCAACAAAAAGACATAAGTGTGTGGAACATGGAGTCACGAGGAGGCAAGATTCACAAGAAGGCAAAGATCGCACGTGATTGGTCAAAAGAACAATGCTCTCAAGCCAAAGCCTAAAAGATCAAATAAACACATTCACAACAAAAAGAAAGAAGAAAAGACTACGAGCTGAAGAACGAAGACTTAGTATAGTATGCTAGGTTTAGAACTTTGTAAACGTGGAGTGACCTCCCTTAGGGGGAGATTGTTAGAAATACGTTTTTACGTATATTAGAAGTATCGGTCACTCCACAATATTATTAATATTCTTATAGCTCGTAGTTAATGTGTGCTTATTAAGTTAAGTAAGAAACCGACCCATGGGCTTGTCATGGGTCGGCCCAAGCCCAATATTGGCCTTGGATATAAATACCCCCTTCTACCATGGAAAGGGGTTGGTTGTTGATTTTCCATTTTATCAAGTTAATGAAAAACACATAGTTCTCTCTCACTTTCTCTCACTAGTTTCTCTCTCTAGGAATCTTCAACCCACTTCATAGATTAACAAGATTATCAATATTCTACATTTAACTTCTTGCTTCTCCAAGAAACAAACCGCTCTTGCGGTATCCACCACGAAAGCCGAGTATGTGAGTGCCGGAAAAGCATGCCAACAAGCTCTATGGATGAAGCAAGCGCTTGTTGATTACGGGATTTCTCTTGATGATGTTCCCATCATGTGCGACAATAAAGGTGCTATAGACCTTAGAAAGAATCCCGTGCAACATTCGCGAACCAAGCACATAGAAATTCGCCACCATTTCCTTAGGGATAATGTTCAAAAGGGGAACATTTCGATTGAGAAGGTACCCTCCGAGGATAACTTAGCCGACATCTTCACTAAGCCACTTAAGAGGGAACCTTTTAATTACTTGCGTCTAAGTCTAGGATTAATGTAACATATTCCTTAATTGCTTTCCTTTTACTGAGTCTCTTATTTTCTTTTGAGTCTTTTATCACTTTGAGTCATTGAGTCTCCTAAACTCTTGTTGAAAATCTTCACTTCTCCTTTTCAAAATTCTCAAAGTCTCTTTTAAAAATGGTCAAGAAATGTTTTGAAATTGTTAATTCAATCTAAAAACGTTTTTCATAGATTCTTGCTATTAATCTCGAGCTTACATAATCCATATGTATGATTCTCTCAAACATAGCAAGACCAAGATAGAATCATGGAGGATCATTGTGTCGTGACTTAAGGTGTTGTCTTACACACCTCCTACATCGATTTTTATTTTAAAATCCATGTATTTTGGTCAAATCTCTATTTGGTGAGTTCGTATGTGTTTTCTTTGTCTATCTTTGCTTTTAAGCATATCCCTATGATTAGTTAGACTAGAAAAATAAGATTTGCTGAATTGAAAAATCATCCTTCACCACCAAAACACAACCTCTGTAGGTTGTTCCATATATGAACCGCGGTCCCTTAGCGATAAGGAACCGCCAAAAGTGATAAGGAACCACGTACAATGCTTCCTTTTTCAGGTATTTCTGAAACTCCAAATTTGTTCCAACACTTTTGGGAATCTTTGTTTCAACCCTTTGACCACCCTAAAAATACCTTGAGCCTTCCCTATTTAACCATAAGCATTTTGCCATACCTCACATCCTAAAATGTCTTATTCTCCTAATGAAAGCCTTGATTCTCCTCCATTTTCCCCAATTGCTTTCAATGCCAACTCACCCAAGAACACTTTCAATCCAAATTCACCTAAGAACACTCTTAATCACATTTCTCCTACCAAGAATGTTAATTGTGGAACATCTTTTCTTCCACCACCACCCTTTAGTGTTCGTCCTCCTACTCATGATAATGTCATGCACCATGGGACATATTGTCATTGTTGTCAATATCAACATCTTGCTATGGCACACATCTATGAGGAGTTGAGCTACATCAAGAGTCTCTTAATCAAGCCTCCTCTTCACTTTGATTATGAGATCTCAACCAAGCCACCACCACCACCTTCCGCCACTACCTTGTCTTTCATATAAGCATTGGTTGCTTATCCACAACACACCTAATTCAAGCAAATCTTAGAATTCTAGATTAACTAGGATTAGATTTATGCTTTTGGCTTGTTTCCTTTTTCATACATCTTTGTATGATTTTTTTATTACATGACTTCACTTGGATCTTAGTCTTTGTGTTTTCTTCTCTTTTTATTTTATTTTTTTGTGACCTATAGCTATCTCTTGTTGGTTGTCTCTTTTGTTCAACAAACCCTTCTATGTAGCTTGTCACCATATCTCAATTTCCTCGGTGCCCCAAGCAAGGGGGAGTAAGCACCAAGGGGGAGTCTTTGCAAAGTCCGTCTCTTCAACACCGACTTATGCAACCTTTTTGCTTCGACAAAGGGGGAGAAATGAATAAACTCGTCTTCGAAAAACTTGTTTTTGTGTTGTTGAGTTTATGTATTGTCGGAATAAAAAAGGGGAGATTGTTAATGCAATAATGCCTAAAAACGTTACTTGCATTTTTCGGTCTCGCTTAGTTTTGATTACGACAATATGTAAAAACAAGCATTTACGAAAACAACGAAAAACGAATTCTTGAGTTCAAGTATTTTTCATTTTACCCATTTTCACTTAAGGTATGAATAAACAAGTACTAACCTTAATCAAGTGACTAAGTGATTTAATCTTTTCTTAAAACTTACTTTTTATTAAGTGTGACAAGTTTTTTTATTAAACTTTCTTTTTAAGAAAATGTTTTATTAAATTGAATATTTGAAAATGGCATATTCTTTTTTGATTTTGAATATTCTTTCAGGATATTTTATAATCAGATAAGACCTCCCCCACTAAAGGACAAAAAGGGAGCGGAGTCTACTCCGGCGGTTACCTAGTGCCTATGCGGTTCCTTATCGATAAGGAACTGCCGGCTGAGATAAGGAACCGCGGGCAGATATAGCCGTTGGCCCTTTGTCCTATAAATTGTGTACCATTCTCATATTTTCTCTTCACCTCTTTTGTACATAAATTTCCAGATTCAAACGTACTTCTTAAATCACTCAAATCCTTGATCATTTGATTGATTACTACATGTTTAGAAGTGAATCTATCATATCCATCCCTTCCTCTCCAAGTGCAAAGAGAAGAACACTATCCTTGTGAAGTGTTGAGTCCACCACAAAATATCCTTTGAAGATCAAATCTTATACATTTGTTGTTGTGTCATAGTTGTGAAGATCCAAGTAGTTGTGTCTATTTGGAAGTTGTCTATGTACAAATTATAGTTGTGTAGATTGGTCCTAGCTACGATTAGGGCTCAACTTTTACCTTAGAGTCGGAAATTGGTTAAGCAACGTGTACGGTTTTCTCCACCATAAGGAGATTGTTGTGTAGTGAACTCTCGAGTAAAGAGTACTCGACGAGTGGAGTAGGAACGAGGAGTGAGCTTCGTTGCCAAACCACTATAAATCCTTGGTGTTTGGTTTGATCTTTCTTTACCCTTAACTCTTTACATTCTTTATTCTTTGTGCATATACATTTGTTAGTATTAGTTTAGTTACACTATCATTGTTCATATTGCGCATAAGAAGATTTCACATATTTCCTCAAGCCTAAGTTTTTGAAAAAAGGATTTTTTGAAAACCATCTTTTAACAAGTAAATATAAGAAACTATTCACCCCCCCTTCTAGTTTCTACACAAAGGTTTCTCAAAAGGTTCCATTGATCAAACTTTGTTCATATATAAATATGGGGAGGACATTTTGCTTGTGTAGATTTACGTTGATGATATTATTTTCGGGGTCCACAAACCCAAAACTTTCAAAATGGTTTGAAAAACTATTGCACATCAAGTTTGATATGTCAATGATGGTCGAACTAAATTTCTTTCTAGGAATTCAATTTCACCAAATCCCAAGTGGTATCTTCATTAACCAAGCTAGGTATTGTCAAGAGATAATCAAAAAGTACGGTATGACCTTATGTGACCCTGTTGGGACACCATTATCAACCACATCCCTAGATGCTGACTTGGAGGGATTACCCATAGATCAATGATAGGTGTGTAAACACCCATCCTTTTTACCACTTAATTACATTAATAACCGAGCCAAAACGTATATTTTATGTCATTTATGTCGGAGTTATGCGTGGTTTGTGTTTTTGTTGTGATTTAGGATGAAAAGGTGAAAAGTGGAGAAAACACGGGCATTCACGGGCTTTTATCGAAGAAAAAAGACGAAAGACGAAGGACGAAGTCAAGAAGTCAAGAGTGCAAAAAGAACGGAAGTCCAAGACCAATTCTGAAGATTTATCAAAGAAAAAGTCAAAAGACGGAAGTTTACTAAAACTCGAAGAACTCAAGTCTAATTTATTGAAGAATTACAAGACGAGTTCAAAGAAATCCCGAGCCAAAGTCATTAAAGTCCAAGATTTAAGAAGATTAAAGAAAGCAAGGACCTAATGACGCAATTAAGGAAAGATGAAAGAGGGAGGAAGCTTCCTAAGCACTCCTTAATCTCCCCTATAAATAGATTAGGATTTTCATTCAATTGTTTTGTTGGATAGCTTGACAAACTATTTCTTTCATTTTACTTTCCTGCACATTTAAATTCATGTCCATTTAAATACTTGTCAAATTTAAATACTTGTCTTGCACCTTAAATACCTTTAATTTCAAGTAAGTTTCCATTTACTCTTGTCAATCTTTACTTTATTGTTTGATCTCCTATCTTCCTTTCTTTAATCTTTATGTTTATTTGTTCATGTTCATGTTCTTGATTTTTATTGATTTATTTAAGTGGGTTTTGATTATTGTGGTTATTTTTGTTATCTTGATTGTTTTGGATTGTTTGATTATCATTAGTAGATGTTTTGTGATTAGTTTGATTTAATCTTTTGGTTGATTTTGATTATATTTGTTTAGCCTCGTATGTACCTGTGTTTCCTTGTTCTTCGCGTTTTCGATTACTGTGTTTCCCAGGTGACATTCCGAACCAAGCTTCCCAAATATTCAGAGTAAAGGTTTATTCCTTGTTTGTTCCGAATCAGTGAAGTTCCGAGCAAAGGTTTGAAGATTTGTTCCGAATAAAACAATTGTTCCGGATCAAGACAACTTCCTTCGAATCGACACTAGTTCATTCGGAACCTATTCCGAACCAGTAGAAGTTCCGAACCAAGAGAAGTTCCGAACCAAGGAGTTTTATTCGGAATAAGTAATTATTCCAGATCAACACCTTCATTCGGAACATTCAAAGTTCCGAATCAAGCTTGTTCATTCGGAAGTATTCCGGATCAGTGAAGAGGTGTTTCATTCGGAACATTCAAAGTTCCGAACCAAGGGTTCCGAATCAAGAAGTTCCGAATCAAGGCTTTGGTTTAGGAAGTTCCGAACCAATTGATGTTCCGAATCAGTAAAAGTTCCGAACGAAGGATTTATTCCGGATAAGTGACATATTCCGAATAGAGAATTTGTTCCGGATCAAGGATTTTGGTAAATATTCCGAGTGAAGGAGAATCATTCCGAACGAAGGTGACATTCCGGACGAGTGATTATTCCGAACGAAGGATTATTCCGAATGAGCTGTTTTCAGGTTCTTTTTAGTTTTTGTTTTTAATTTTTAATTTTCAAGCTTTACTTTTCTCGCCTTTTACTTAGTCGCACTCTAAGTTTAATTGCCTTAGATTTATTTTAGCCTTGCCTTATTTTAAGTTTTAGTTGCGTTTTAAGTTTGCCTTAAATAGATTTAAGTTTGCGTCATTTACTTTTAATTACCTTTTAATTTTTGTCACGCTTTTAAATTCTCGCCATTTATTTTTAAATTAGTTTTAGATTTATTTAATTTACCTGCTCATTTACTTTTAAGTTTTGCACTTTTAATTACTACAATGACACAACTATATGTTCCACCAAAGAACGACTGAGTCGCATAGTTAACCAGATCAATTCGATTAGATACACATCAACAAATCTTTTTACCTGGCCAAAATTCGTGTATCAAATGGCGCCGCTGCCGGCTCTTTTCGTAAAGATTAACGGTTTTCTGTGAGAGACAGGTTGCTTTTTGGGATCCGTTCACTCGTGAGCGTTATTTTCTTGCTTAAAAAATTCAAAAATCCATAAGAATTAAAAATTTCAAAAATCCAAAAAGATTTTATTTTTATTGTGTATATATATTGTCTTTGCGTTTGGTATTGTTTTCTTTTGCCTTTGTAGGTGTATGCGTACTAGATCTTCTAATTATCAAGAGCCCGAGACTCGAGAAGATTTAAGTATGGCAGGTGTTAACAACAACAATAATCCACCGCACCTCAACAATAACAACAATGTTCATCCACAGCCCGATCTTCTGACAATGGAGGAGCTTTGTCAACCTACCATGTTTGGACGAGGAGGACCGTTTGCGCCGATGCAAATCACGGCTCCGGAGTTTTCGTTGAAGCACCACATGATTCAGCAAGTGCAAACTAATCCATTCGCCGAAATGCCTGATGATGATGCCAACAAACACCTCGACGAGTTCATTACAATCACTCAAAGCATGAAGTTGCCTGGTGCCACAATGGATGTTCTTCGCCTACAACTCTTCCCACATACTTTATCACATCAAGCCGAGAAATGGTTTGATCGTCTTCCAAAGAATTCAATTCATACTTGGGATGACATGACTCAACGCTTTTTGTCGCGCTACTTTCCACCATCCATGGTCACGAGCCTTCGCAATCAAATCAGCGTTTTCATGCAAGATCCCGATGAATCTGTTTTTGATGCTTGGGAAAGATATAATGTCTTGATCGATCGTTGTCCAAACCACAACATGCTCCCTGTGACATTAATTGATACTTTCTACAACGGTTTGACTTTTCGAGATCGTGATACGATTAATGCAGCCGCCTGATAGGTGTGAAAACACCCATCCTTTTACCACTCATTTCTGGCTAAAACAAGACCAAAATGCGTGTTTAATATCATTTGTTTGGAATTATGCGTGGTTTTTGTGTTTATTGTGTTTTCAGAGTCATCCGGATAAATATTGAAGAAAACATGGGATTGCACGGGTTTTTTCGAAGAAAAAGACTCAAGACGAAGTCTATTGTCCAAATAGATGCAAAAGATTTGAAGTCCTTGCGCCTATTTGAAGATTTATCGAAGAAAAGGCCAAAGATGGAAGATTCATATATGTCGAAGAACTCGAGTCTATTAAACAAAATATTATAAGACGAGTTGGAATTATTCACCGACACTTCGCAAAATCCAAAGTCGGAAACGTTTATTTAAAGAAACGTAAAGACTAAAGAAGAAAGAAGAAAAGAAGCCCGATACCAAAGCCCATTCACAAGCCCATATCACATGCCTATATAAAGATTCCACTTCACAATTTTAGATAGCCTTAGTCTTTAGCTTAGTTTTTAGTTTTCATTTTTCTCTAGTTTTAGAGAGAGAAAGTTCCAAACTTTCTCTCACTAAATTTTTCTTTGTTTTCATCTTTCAAATTTTAAGCCTTTCGTTAATCTTTGTACGTTGAGTTCTTTTAATTAAAAGTTTAAGTTTAAGTTTGTGTTCTTTAATCTCTTCCTACATTTCTTGGTTTCATTTTTCCTTTTATCCGAAATTTACAATTCATACGGTTTGATTTCGTTTCATGTTTAAGTAGTTAAAAGATTAATCTTTTTACTACTTTTTAAGTTTTTATTTGATTTAGACTATAAGTTATTTATGCTTATTAGCTTACTTCATGCTTTAGCTTATTGGTTTTCGGATTTCATCAATGTTTTAGTCATTTAAAAGTTCAATTTATAAAATTTATGATTTCACGTTTTCAAAAGTTGTCAAATTTAATCTTTTTGAAGTGTTTAAGTCCCGGTTAAAATAGCTTATTGTATGTGCTTATTGAAGGTTTAGCTTTTCACCATTTTTAGATTGGCATTGCATTTCATCGCAATCTTGGGGTTTTGTACATTCCGACGCTTACTTGTTTGTATCGCAATAACCCTTTGTGGTTTTACTTTGCGATCGGTTGGTAATTCCCCTTTATTCCGATCTGGATTGCGATCGATTATTGCGATCGCATATTCCGACGGGATTTGAGGTCCTTTTCGAATCGAAACTCTGCCCATTTTTAGTTTACATCATTCCGATCTGACTTTCCGATCTGGCTCATTCCGATAGATGCACTTTGCGATAGACCATATTCCGATAGAAGTTTACCTTGAGATTCCGATGGACCTTCACTTGAAACATTCCGATGGACCTTCACTTGAAACATTCCGATGGATCATTTTAATTGTATTCCGATGGTGATGATTTTGACATTCCGACAGCTTTTCATTTCTTATATTCCGATGCACTAAGTTTTAAAGTTTTACAAAGTTTTAAGTTTTAATTTAGTTAAGTTTTCAAAGTATTTTTCTAATCTTCTCTTTACGTTTTCAAGCTTTTATTTTTAACTCGTCAATTTAGTTTAATCTTTCAAAGTTTATAATCTACTCACGTCACTGACATTTATTTGTTATTATTTTAAATTAGATAAACAAACCAAACCCCCAATTTGTCACCAAGAACAATCATTCCACTTAGAACCGTGATCAATTCGAGGAGATACCGAGAATTAATCTGAACCCCTAGCAAAACCTTGTATCAAATGGCGCCGCTGCCGGCTCTTCTCGTTAAGATCAACAGTTTTTTGTGAGAACTTGGATTTTGGGATCCGTTACCCGTGAACGTTACTTTTTCATAAAAATTTTCAAAAACACAAAAAAAATATAAAATTTTCAAAAATCCTAAAAATTAAAAAAAAACATAAAAACCAAAAATATTTTTGCTTTGTTTTTGCCTTGTTAGTTCTTTTGCAGGTGCATGCGTACACGCTCAACGTCTTATCAAGAGCCCGAGCCTCTAGAATACTTAGACATGGCCGGTGTACAAAACAACAAAAATAACCCACCTCAAAACAATAATAATAACAATAACAATCCACCTTTCAACAACAATAATAACAACAACAATGAGCCTCTACCGGATAATCGCCTGATGATTGAACTTCTACAAGCACATGTAGATGGTAACGATGATCCAATTGTCATACCCGCGATTGCAGCCAACAACTTTGAGCTCAAATCCGGCTTTATCCAGATGGTCTCTGCTCAACTATTCTTGGGGCGTACCATTGATGATCCTCATGACCACATCAAGAGGTTCTTGCAACTCACGAATACGGTCAAATTCAATGGTGTTCCACAAGAGGTAATCCGTTTACAACTTTTTCCCTTTTCTTTAGAGGGACAAGCCCAACATTGGCTTGCTAAAGAACCGACACAGAGTATTCTTACGTGGACGGATTTGGGGACCAAATTTATCAACTACTTTTTCCCACCCTCTGGTACTACCGCTTTGCGGAATGAAATCATTAATTTTGAACAAAAGTACGATGAGTCTTTTAGTGAATCTTGGGATCGTTTCAAAGATCTTTTTAGAAAATGCCCACAACATGGTTTTACCAAAGTGCACCAAATTAACACTTTTTATAATGGTTTAAGCATGAATGACCATGATTCACTAAACAGTGCCTCGGGGGGTAATATTTTGGCTAAGACTTCCAATGCTGCTTGGGATATCATTGAGAATAAGTCTCGTGTGCAAACCAAGAGTGTTCGGACCAATGTCGCTAGTGCTAGTACTAGTGACAGCGATAAGCGACTTGACAAAATCACCGCGCTTCTTGAATCGCTTACTACCCAAACCGCCAGCAACACTAACAGCATCAACGCTAAAAACGCTCACGACGCTCATGTCAATGCTGTTAGCCAACCATGTGAGATATGCGGGGGTCCTCACTCTTACACCACTTGTACTGCCACCCAAGACTACCCTTCTGAGAATGTGAATGCAACATACGGTACCTATCCTCAACCTGCTTATCAAGCTCGTCCTCAAGGTGACCGCAACCTGCTTAGCTACCGCTCAACCAACTATCTCTCACCACCCGGTTTTACTCCTAACAACCCAAACCAACAACAAAACCTCAATCGCCCTCCTCAACAACAACAACCTCGTGGACCATACATACCACCTCACAAACAACCACATCCACCTCAAAGAAACAACCAAGTTTACCAGCAACCTGCTTATCAACCACCCGCATACAATGCTCCTCCCAACCAACCCACCGCATTACACCAAGACATTGGAACCTACATGAGGACTAACGATGTGATCGTGGACAATCTCCAACAGGAAGTGCGCAACTTGAAAGCAGACCTGGTGAAACAAGGGAACGATCTGAGAGCTGATATGAGAAACACTTTGGATAGTCAAACGAATGACTTAAAGAACATGATGGCTAGTTTCTTCCAAGGTAATCAACCCTCTTCTTCGGGTACTCTTCCGAGTAACACCGTTGCGAATCCAAGAGGGGAGATGAAAGCAATCACCACTCGTAGTGGCAAAGGTATCAAGGAACCCGAGCTTCCTATACCTCCACTGGTGATTGTGACTAAGGAGAACGAGTCCCCTGCTCCTATTCCTCATCCTTCTACTTCCCCAATTTCTCCACCTCTTACTTCTACCCCTCCTCCACCCAAGGATGTGAGTGATCCTATTCTCCCAAATCCTTCCTCTTCTTCCAATATACCTTATCCATCTAGGTTGAGGAAAGAGAAGCTCAAAAGCAAGGATGATATTCAGGTTTTGAACTTTCTAAAAATGTTTAAACAATTGAATTTCAACATCTCCTTCGCTGAGGCTCTCGCTCACATGCCTAAGTACGCGAAAATGTTCAAAGATCTTCTTAGCGACAAGGAGAAGCTTCTTGATATTGCTAACACCCAACTTAATGAGAATTGCTCTGCAGTGCTCTTAAGGAAATTGCCAACCAAGCTTGGTTATCCGGGTCATTTATTAATCCCTTGTAACTTCTTGGGAGTATAGAATTGCATGGCCCTAGCCGATCTAGGTACCAGTATTAATCTAATGCCTCTAAGCGTTTGGAAGCAATTATCTCTCCCTGAGCTAGTCCCCACCAAAATGACTTTGGAATTAGCTAACCGTACGGTTGCTTATCCAGTGGGGATAGCCGAAGACGTCTTTGTAGGAGTCGACAAATTCACTTTTCCTGCAGATTTCGTCGTCGTCGACTACGAGATGGACCCTCGTGTGCCATTAATTGTTGGTCGTCCATTCCTGAGGACCGGTCGCACTCTCATCGATGTTGAAGCCGGTGAGCTTATCATGAGAGTGGGTGACGATAAAATCGTCTTCAACATGGGAAAGTTGTCTAAACAGCCTTATTCTAACGAGAGTGTTAATTGTATTGACGTTCTTGATGAGGCTTGTGAAGAACACTTCAAAGATGCTTGCAAAAGTATTCATACCTCTCTTCCCAATGTTGAGACTGTTTCCTCTATCGATTCATCACTATCTCTAATTGGAGAAAGTGATTTCCTTTGGAAAGATTTGGAAGCCACCATGGGAGATGTGAACTTAGTTAATGACGATTCTACCACCAATTAGGATGAAGATCTTCGCCTCATTAAAAACCTTCCTAAAGAAGACAATATTTCCCCACCATCTCCCAAGGTTATTGCTATCGATGCTCCGACTTTGAAAACGCCTCCCATCGAAAATCCTCCGGATTTAGAACTTAAGGAGTTGCCGCCCCATCTAGAGTACGTGTTCCTTGAAGAAAACAAGAAGTCGCCTGTCATCATTGCAAAGGACTTGAAAGAAGAAGAGAAATCTCGCCTCATCGCCGTGCTTAAAGATCATAATAAGGCAATTGCTTGGAAAATTTCCGATATCCGCGGAATTGATCCGAACTTTTGTACTCACAAGATTCTCATGGAAGATGACTTTAAACCCGCAATCCAGAGCCAAAGAAGGGTTAATCCTCGCATTCATGACGTCATCAAACAAGAGGTTATCAAACTTCTAGATGCCGGCTTGATTTACCTTATCTCGGATTCGCCTTGGGTAAGTCCCGTCCATTGTGTGCCCAAGAAGGGCGGAATAACTGTTGTTTCCAATGAACACAACGAGTTGATTCCCACTCGTCTCGTTACTGGGTGGAGAGTTTGTATTGATTACCGCAAGCTCAATGATGACACGAGAAAAGATCATTTTCCTCTTCCTTTCATGGATCAAATGCTCGAGCGTAGCTGGTAATGACTATTACTGCTTTTTAGACGGTTTCTCCGGGTATTTTCAAATTCCCATCGATCCCAAGGACCAAGAAAAGACCACATTCACTTGTCCCTACGGAACATTTGCTTACAAACGCATGCCTTATGGTTTATGTAATGCTCCTGGGACGTTCCAAAGGTGTATGATGGCTATCTTCCATGACATGGTGGAAGACACTATGGAAGTATTCATGGATGATTTCTCGGTCTATGGCGATTCTTTCTCTGCTTGCCTTGCCAATTTAGAACGAATGCTTAAGCGGTGTGAAGACACTCGCCTTGTTCTTAATAGTGAAAAATGCCATTTCATGGTAAAAGAGGGCATCGTGCTAGGACACAAAATTTCCAAAGCCGGTCTTGAAGTAGACCATGCTAAAGTCGATGTTATCGCTAAGTTGCCTTCACCTTCAACCGTGAAGGGTGTGAGAAGTTTCCTTGGTCATGCGGGCTTCTACCGTCGATTCATCAAAGATTTTTCTCAAATCGCTCGCCCGATGACCCACCTCTTGGAAAAAGATACTCCTTTTATCTTTTCCACAGAGTGTCTTGAAGCCTTCAACTCGCTTAAGGATAAGCTAACTAAGGCACCCGTCTTGGTTACCCCTAATTGGGAGCTTCCCTTTGAGTTGATGTGCGATGCTAGTGATTTTGCTATTGGAGGGGTTCTGGGCCAAAGAGTGAATAAACACTTCCAACCAATCCACTATGCTAGCAAGACAATGACGGGGGCTCAATTGCATTACACGACAACCGAAAAAGAGCTTTTAGCTGTTGTCTATGCCTTTGAAAAGTTCCGCCCCTATCTTGTCCTTTCCACCACAATCGTTTACACCGATCATTCCGCGTTGAAGTACTTGTTGACTAAGCAAGATTCCAAACCAAGACTTCTCCGCTGGATTTTGCTACTCCAAGAATTTAAAATCGAAATTCGCGATAAAAAAGGAGCTGAAAACCTAGCCGCGGATCATCTCAGTAGACTTGAGGATCCTTACCAAGGGGATCATCCGAAGAAATAAATCAATGATTCTTTTCCCCTGGAGACCTTAATGTCTATCAACTCGACTTCTGATGAAACCCCGTGGTTTGCGGACATTACAAACTACTTGGCGGGTGGAATTCTTGTTGACGGGTTAACATCCCAGAAAAAGAAGAAGTTCTTTAACGACATTAAGACTTACTTTTGGGATGACCCGTATCTATTCAAGCAATGTGCTGACTTGATTATTCGCCGATGTGTTGATGGACCGGCAGCTTTAGAAATCCTTGACGCTTGCCACAAAGGACCCACCGGTGGTCACTTTGGTCCCAACTACACCGCCAAAAAAGTGTTTGAATCGGGATTTTATTGGCCCACAATTTACCGTGATGCTCACGAGATGGTTAAACATTGTGATGCTTGCCAAAAACAAGGCAAGATCACACATAAAGACGAGATGCCTCAGAATTTCATTCAAGAGTGTGAAATCTTTGATGTTTGGGGTATCGACTTTACGGGGCCATTCCCTTCCTCTAAAGGAAACAAATACATCCTTGTAGCCGTTGACTACGTTTCAAAATGGGTTGAAGCCAAAGCTTTACCTACTAATGACGCAAGGGTGGTTTGTAACTTTTTGAAGTCGCTATTCGCTAGATTCGGTGTGCCTCGTGCCATTATTAGTGATCGCGGGACTCATTTTTGCAATGACCAATTTGCTAGAGTCATGGCTAAGTACGGTGTAAATCATCGTCTTTCCACCGCCTACCACCCACAAACTAATGGCCAGGCTGAAATATCCAACCGAGGATTAAAGCGAATTCTTGAAAGAACCGTGGGAGAGCATCGTGCCTCATGGGCTGATAAACTTGATGATGCTTTGTGGGCTTTCCGTACCGCATACAAGACTCCAATTGGTTGTACACCATATCGTCTCGTGTACGGGAAAGCATGCCACCTCCCCATTGAGTTGGAGCATAAGGCTTACTGGGCCTTGAAGTGGACTAATTTTGATATCAACAAAGCCGGTGACCTACGCAAGATCCAACTCAATGAGCTGAATGAACTCCAGAATGAGGCTTATTAAAATTCTTTGATCTATAAGGAAAAGACTAAGATCATTCATGACTCTAAAATTAAAAACCGAGAGTTCCAAGTTGGAGACAAAGTTTTACTCTTTAACTCTCGGTTGAAAATCTTTTCGGGCAAGCTGAAATCTCGTTGGTCTGACCCATTCACCATTGCCCAAATTTTTCCATATGGTACTCTCGAGCTCGCTCAACCTAATGGACCTAATTTTAAGGTGAATGGCCAACGAGTGAAGTTGTACTTTGGTGAGGACATCTCTCAGGAGATGATTCCATCCCTCACCACGTTCCCAATGAACTAATTTTGGGTCGAGTGAGGCTCGTGACTCGGTTATCAAAAATAAGCGCTCCTCGGGAGGCAGCCCGAGTATCTATCCTTTTTTGTTTTAACCTCCTAAGTGTAGGGGGACCTTTATAGGTGTTTGTATTTGTGTGGTGATGTGATTACAGGGATGAATGCACTTTTGGAACCTTTGAAGAACCGTGCTTCCGTGTTATCCGAAATCCGGTTCTATCTCTCAACTATCGTGATTCAATTTTCTTCATACTCACATTTTGAAATTGATCACTTTAGTCGTCTCTTCCTTAGCTTGATTTAACCAACGTGCACAATGTCATAAGTGTAGGGGAGACTTTTCCCACATGCTTAAACATTGAGGACAATGTTTATCTTAAGTTTAGGGGGGACTTCTATCGAAGTTTTAAGTGGACTTTTCCATTAAAATGCCTTCATTTAACCATAAAATCATCTTTTTCAGCATTTTTCAAATTTTTTATTAACTTTGGCCATTTAGTCGTAATTTTTAAATTTTTATCATTGCTTTCATATGTATATATCCCGCAATAAAATCAAAAATATTAATAAAGTGGTGTAGCTAGTTTTGAAATCTTTGACATATTAGGCCTGTTGCGATTATTTTGACTCAATCCGAATAGACTTGTCCAAGTTTATTCTAGCTAGTATCCTTAACCATGTAGACCTTAATTGGTTTATTAGTCTAAGCATCCACGAGTCTCATTACTTGAGATTTTAAATTGTGGAGAACGAGAAATGATAGAGTAAATTATAAGTCGGTATTCTTGCACAAGCTCACTTGGTGTAATTATTTGCCTATTCTCCCATCACTTGCTAATAATTTATCTGCAATAAGTAAGGTCGTACGATTTGAAAAGTTACTTAGCTTCTAGCCCAAGATCGTTTAAAAGTTGCTCGGTAATGATAAGAGTTCATAGCCAAGGCATAACTTATGAAGCGGGGCGCGAAGATTGGCGAGTCCGAAAAGGCCCTAACAAGGCATGAGGATTCCATTTTATTGCTGAAGATCCAAAGTGATGTGAAAAGCATTATTCCCAAAATCAATATGAAGGATCAAGACTCACGACGAAAAGCAATCAACTCCCATAAAGATCATGGAGAAGTCTATCCGAAAAGACCCTAACAAGGTATGAGGATAAATAGATCCAAGTCCGAAAAGGAGGCGGATCGTTGTATCTCAAAATCCCAATTAGAGATTGAAGAAATAATCATGAAGTCGTGGTCAACAAACTTGGAGTACCCCTCAAAATTCTCCAAGTGAAGAAACTCTATTAACGATGAGAAGACCATTATCTCAAGAACGTCTCTCAAGATATGAAGAATGAAGTACATGCCAAATATCGGTCCGAGAAAGGTCTCAAATCGTGAACCAAGTTATGCCAAGATATGAACTTTTTGATATCCCGAGAAGCAGTTTTAAGAGATTTTGTCCTTTAGCTAACTATTGATCAAATCGTCCTACTTTGCTTTCAGCCTAATAAGTCCAAAAAAGCATCTTCATGATCATTCTAATACAAAAATAAAATATAAGAGATACACCTAGGAATAAGGGAGTTTAAGCATTTAATTAAGCCATGTGTGTGAGTGATTGAATTGCTAACTTATAATAACAATGATCTCGTTTTTAAGCTTAGTTTGGGGAACGTGAAACTTGAGGGTGATATATCTTCGCAGCACCGAAGCCCTAGTGTAAGTCCTTGATCTCTTTGCAAGTTATTTCCATCCTTTTGTTTACTTTAAAGCTTTAATTTCTCTTAGTACTTTAATTTTTGTTTAATAAGTATTTTAATAAGGCCAAGGTTGATTGATTATGAGAAAAGTGTAAATTTGCTTTATCACTAAGCATTGCATGAGGGCATGGCAATGGTTAAGTGTAGGGGATTTGATATGTGTGAAAACACCCATCCTTTTACCACTCATTTCTGGCTAAAACAAGACCAAAACGCGTGTTTAATATCATTTGTTTGGAATTATGCGTGGTTTTTGTGTTTATTGGGTTTTCAGAGTCATCCAGATAAATATTGAAGAAAACATGGGAATGCACGGGTTTTATCGAACAAAAAGACTCAAGACGAAGTCTATTGTCCAAATAGATGCAAAAGATTTGAAGTCCTTGCGCCTATTTGAAGATTTATCGAAGAAAAGGCCAAAGATGGAAGATTCATATATGTGGAAGAACTCGAGTCTATTAAACAAAAGATTATAAGACGAGTTGGAATTATTCACCGACACTTCGCAAAATCCAAAGTCGGAAACGTTTATTTAAAGAAACGTAAAGACTAAAGAAGAAAGAAGAAAAGAAGCCCGATACCAAAGCCCATTCACAAGCCCATATCACACGCCTATATAAAGATTCCACTTCACAATTTTAGATAGCCTTAGTCTTTAGCTTAGTTTTTAGTTTTCATTTTTCTCTAGTTTTAGAGAGAGAAAGTTCCAAACTTTCTCTCACTAAATTTTTCTTTGTTTTCATCTTTCAAATTTTAAGCCTTTCGTTAATCTTTGTACGTTGAGTTCTTTTAATTAAAAGTTTAAGTTTAAGTTTGTGTTCTTTAATCTCTTCCTACATTTCTTGGTTTCATTTTGCCTTTGATCCGAGATTTACAGTTCATACGGTTTGATTTCGTTTCATGTTTAAGTAGTTAAAAGATTAATCTTTTTACTACTTTTAAGCTTTTATTTGATTTAGGCTATAAGTTCTTTATGCTTATTAGCTTACTTCATGCTTTAGCTTATTGGTTTTCGGATTTCATCAATGTTTTAGTCATTCAAAAGTTCCATTTATAAAGTTTATGATTTCACGTTTTCAAAAGTTGTCAAATTTAATCTTTTTGAAGTGTTTAAGTCCCGGTTAAAAAAGCTTATTGTATGTGCTTATTGAAGGTTTAGCTTTTCACCATTTTCGGATTGGCATTGCATTTCATCGCAATCTTGGGGTTTTGTACATTCCGACGCTTACTTGTTTGTATCGAAATAACCCTTTGTGGTTTTACTTTGCGATCGGTTGGTAATTCCCCTTTATTCCGATCTGGATTGCGATCGCTTATTGCGATCTGCATATTCCGACGGGATTTAAGGTCCTTTTCGAATCGAAACTCTGCCCATTTTTAGTTTACATCATTCCGATCGGACTTTCCGATCTGGCTCATTCCGATAGATGCACTTTGCGATAGACCATATTCCGATAGAAGTTTACCTTGAGATTCCGATGGAACTTCACTTGAAACATTCCGATGGACCTTCACTTGAAACATTCCGATGGATCATTTTAATTGTATTCCGATGGTGATGATTTTGACATTCCGACAGCTTTGCATTTCTTATATTCCGATGCACTAAGTTTTAAAGTTTTACAAAGTTTTAAGTTTTAATTTAGTTAAGTTTTCAAAGTGTTTTTCTAATCTTCTCTTTACGTTTCCAAGCTTTTAATTTTAACTCGTCAATTTAGTTTAATCTTTCAAAGTTTATAATCTACTCACGTCACTGACATTTATTTGCTATTATTTTAAATTAGATAAACAAACCAAACCCCCTATTTGTCACCAAGAACAATCATTCCACTTAGAACCGTGATCAATTCAAGGAGATACCGAGAATTAATCTGAACCCCTATCAAAACCTTGTATCACCGCCGGTAACCGAGGAGACTAGAGAGCTTATTGAAAACATGACTACTCACCACAAAACTAGGATTCCTCCTCTTCTTCAAGGAACAACCCGAGAGTCAATGCTTCTTCTACTTCAGCAAGCCCCGACATCACCGAATTCACCCGCATGATGACTGAAATGAACAAAAATATCTTGCTTCTCGCTACAAACCAACAACAACAAGTTAAAGCGGTTGCACCTTCTTGTGAAACATGCGGCGGTCCACACTCATACACTGATTGTCCTTCTACTCAAGGAAATCCGGAAAATGTGTATACAGCTTATGGTAATTATTCACCGGAAAATTACCAAGCTCGACCTCAAGGGGATCGAAATTTGCTGAGTTACCGGTCAACAAACTACCTTTCACCCGGTTTTTCTCCTCAAAACGAAAACCCCGCCAACAACTACAATCGAAGCAACCAAATCCCACCTAGAGCTTCTAATCCTTATCACCCACCCGCCCAACAAGCCCCATCCATGAATCAAGATGTTGAAGCTTTAATGAGAACCTAAGGTGAGCAAATCAAGAATCTGCAGAGCCAAATTATCAATCTGAAAGGAGATATTACCAAGCAAGGGAATGACATTAGATCCGAGCTTCAAGATAATATTCAATCCTCCTTCAGCAATCAAACGAATGATTTGAAGAATATGCTTGCTAGTTTCTTGCCCACAACTCAACCTTCTACTTCAAGTTCTTTACCTTCAAACACCGTCACCAATCCGCGAGCGAATGTAAGTGATATTACTACCCGTAGTGGAGTTACCATAGTAGGACCACCTATCCCACCCCCATCATCTACACCTCCTCCACCACCATTTATCCCTACTCCTCCTACACCTAGTATTAGTGTACCATTACCGTCTCCGCCTCGTCATGACGATGTACCCAAGAAGAATCCATCAACATCTCAACCTTTACCTTCTACACCTTGACCACCTAAACCCAATATCCCTTATCCTTCACGGCTAGGCAAGACCACAATGCTAACCAAAGATGACTGTCAAATGTCAAATTATTTGAAGATGATCTCTCAAATGAATTTCAACATTAGCCTTGTCGAAGCACTTGTCCACATGCCGAAATTTGTGAAAGCATTCAAGGAATTGCTTAACAAGAAGGAGAAGTTGATTGAGCTCGCCAACACACGCTTAAATGAAAACTGTTCCGCAGTTATTCTTAAAGAACTGCCGGAAAAACTTGGAGATCCCGGTCGTTTTGTGTTGCCTTGCATCTTTAACAAAACTGAAGAATTTACTGCCCTAGCTGATCTCGGGGCCAGTATTAATCTTATGCCTTTGAATGTTTGGAAAACACTATCATTACCCGACCTTACTCCAACGAAGATGACTCTCGAGATAGCCAATCGCACTCTCGCTTACCCCGTTGGTATAGCCGAAGATGTGTTCATTAAAGTTGGCACCTTCACTTTTCCAGTCGACTTTGTCGTTGTTGATTATGAAATGGACCCTCATATTCCTTTAATACTTGGTCGGCCATTCTTGAGAACCGGACGAGCTCTAGTTGATGTTGCCGAAGGTGAGTTAATCTTAAGAGTCGGGAATGATGCACAAGTGTTCAAAATGGGGAAGCTTACAAGCAAATCCTATGGACGAGAATCTACGAACATGATTAATGTGCTTGATGATTTTGTCATCTACAACAATCCTCTATTCGAGTCTTGCATTCATAATCCACTTTTTCAAGATGATGTGGATGATTCTCTCTCCACTTTGGAACCCTCTCCCATTTATGATTCTCCACCGATCTTTGATGCTTATTATGAGGATTCTAGCTCAGATTCGGATGATTATGATGACCTTACTTCCGAGTATCTCGACATGCCCATTTATGATGATTTTGATGAGGCCGATACTCTTTCGAGTGATTCTTCACATGATGAAGATCCTCCGTCATCCATGCTTAATCCTACTTTGGATGATTACTCTTTTGAGGAAGACTTCTCTACATTTCTCAATACATACTTCCCTCATGAGAGTGATGCACCTCCTTTGGACTTTGATAATTATGGTCTTGATCCTACTTTGGATTTGAAGAAAATTCTTTCAAAGGAGAAGAAACCGGTCAACACCAACATCTGCAGCACATATGATTTAACACCTCTTTGTCCACCTTCTGAGGACGAGGTCGTGCATCTTCTTCGCGGATCTTCTTCAAATTCTGCTGAGCCTGAGTGCTATTTTCCCTTAAAGGAAAAGGTGTTCGACCCCGGTATCGATTTTATTCAGCCATCTCAGTATCCACCTGATGAAATAAAAGGAAAGATTTTTGGAACTACTGAAGATATGCTTGCTCTTCACCCTTGCTCCCACCGTGATCCATCGCTTAAGGGAACCTTGCCTATTCTTCTTTGGCTTGCCTTGTTCGCCTTAAGCTTGTGCTATTTGATGGACGAAAACTATGTCTTTGATCTTGGTGCATATATTTCATGCTTCTTCATATGGTAATCAAGGTCGAGTCAGGCTCACGACTCGGTGAACAAAAATCAAGCGCTTCTTGGGAGGCAACCCATGTATCTATCTTTTAGCTTTCTTTATCCTAAGTGTAGGGGAGACCCGTTGGTGTTTGCTATTTCCTCTCCTCTCTTATTCAGGGATTCGAGCGCTCAATGATCCACTCTTGATGATTCTTGACGACCCGTGATTCCATGTTCCCTTCTTTCCGGTTCTATCCTAAACTCCTTTCACTTCACTATTTTATATTTTCCAATATTAAAATAAGAATCTCTTTAGTTGTCTCTTCCTTAGCGAGATTTAAACAAAGTGCACAATGTCCTAAGTGTAGGGGAGTTTACTCCCACATGCTTAAACATTGAGGACAATGTTTATATTAAGTGTAGTGGGGACTTCTATCGAAGTTAAGTGGCTCTTTTCCTTGTATTTGTCCTCATTTTAACCGGAAAATCAATTTTTCGACATTTTTCAAAATTTTTGATCTATTTTGGCCTATTAGTTTTCCCTTTGTATAGTTATTTCCTTTATTTTTTAGAATAAATCTTTAGTAAAGTGGTTTTAATTTTCAAGCGTTGTGAATCTTTTGACTCAACTCGAGTTTACTTGTCTAAGTTACTCTAGCTAGTATCCTTAACGTGTTTAAGTCAAGTTTTGCTAGGCTTTTATATAGGGAGCTATAAAACGTGAAAGTCTTAACTCTCACGGGTTAAGAACAAGAACTTTTCGCAAGTTTCTATAATTGATCCTAGAGAGTCATTTATCAAGGGAACTTTAAAATGCGATTTCTAAACTTGAAAAAGTGTAAGAGTTTGCAAGATCCTATAGATGACTCGAAAACCCAAACTTTGATTTAATAGGCTAAGCATCCACGAGTCTCATTACTTGAGATTTTAAACTGTGGAGAACGAGAGATGATAGAGTCAATTATAAGTTTGGTATTCTTTCGTGAATTTATGTGAGTTATTTATAAGCCTATTCTCCCATCGCTTGCTAATAAATTTATCTGCAATAAATAAGGTTGTACGATTTCAAAAGTTACTTACCTTCTAGCCCAAGATCGTTTGAAAGTTGCTCGGTATGGATTAGAGTTCATAGCCAAGGCATAACTTATTGAAGCGGGATGTGAAGATTGGCGAGTCCGAAAAGGCCCTAACAAGGCATGAGGGCTACATTTTGTTGCTAAAGATCCCAAGTGATGTGAAGAATCATTTATCAAAGATCAATATGAAGGATCGAGACACACGATGAAAAGCAAATACTCCCGTAAAGATCATGGATAAGTGTATTCGAAAAGACCCTAGCAAGGTATGAGGATAAATAGATCCAAATCGTAAAAGCAGGCAGATCGTTGTATATCAAAATCCAAAATAAAGGTTGGAGAAAATGAAGAAGTCTTGGTCCAAGTATGAAGAATCTCTCAAAACTTCAAGTGAAGAAATTCCTATTATGAAGAAAAGACCATTATTTCATGAACGTCTCTCAAGGTTTGAAGTATGAACTCGCTTCCAAATATCGGTCCGAGAGAGGTCTCAAATCGCGAAGCGAGTTATGCCAAGATATGAACTTTATGAGGTCCCGAGAAGCAGTTTTAAAAGATTTTTTCCTTTAGCTAACTATTGATTAAATCGTTCACTTTATTTTCGGCCTAAATAACTATCAAAATAAGTCAACAATGCATCCTCGTGATCATTCAAGACAACAATAAAATATAAGAGATACACCTAGGAATAAGGGAGTATAAGTGAATAATTGGCCCACATGAGTTCGTGTTAGTTTACTAACTTATAATAACAATGATATCGTTTTTAAGCTTGGTTTGGAGAAAGTGAAAAGTTGAGAATGATGATCATTCACAAAATTTCTAAAACCCAAGGTATGTTTTTGATTTCTTTACTTTGAATGTTTATAGTTTTCTATCTCTTTAATAAAGGACAATGTGGATTGATTGTGATGAAAAATGTAAACGTGCTTTGTAACTAATGCATTGCATGAGGACATTTCAATGGTCAAGTGTAGGGGATTTGATAGGTGTGTAAACACCCATCCTTTTTACCACTTAATTACATTAATATCCGAGCCAAAACGTATATTTTATGTCATTTATGTCGGAATTATGCGTGGTTTGTGTTTTTGTTGTGATTTAGGACGAAAAGGTGAAAAGTGGAGAAAACACGGGAATTCAAGGGCTTTTATCGAAGAAAAAAGACGAAAGACGAAGTCAAGAAGTCAAGAGTGCAAAAAGAACGGAAGTCCAAGACCAATTCTGAAGATTTATCGAAGAAAAAGTCAAAAGACGGAAGTTTACTAAAAGCCGAAGAACTCAAGTCTAATTTATTGATACACAAGTTTTTAAAATGGGGGAGCTTACAAGCAAATCCTTTGGACGAGAATCTGCGAATATGATCAATGTTCTTGATGATTTTGTCGTCTACAACAATCCGCTATTCGATTCATGCATTGATAATCCACTTTTTCAAGATGATGTGGATGATTCTCTCTCCACTTTGGAACCCTCTCCCATTTATGATTCTCCACCGATCTTTGATGCTTATTATGAGGATTCTAGCTCAGATTCGGATGATTATGATGACCTTACTTCCGAGTATCTCGACATGCCCATTTATGATGATTTTGATGAGGCCGATACTCTTTCGAGTGATTCTTCACATGATGAAGATCCTCCGTCATCCATGCTTAATCCTACTTTGGATGATTACTCTTTTAAGGAAGACTTCTCTACATTTCTCAATACATACTTCCCTCATGAGAGTGATGCACCTCCTTTGGACTTTGATAATTATGGTCTTGATCCTACTTTGGATTTGAAGAAAATTCTTTCAAAGGAGAAGAAACCGGTCAACACCAACATCTGCAGCACATATGATTTAACACCTCTTTGTCCACCTTCTGAGGACGAGGTCGTGCATTTTCTTCACAGATCTTCTTCAAATTCTGTTGAGCCTGAGTGCTATTTTCCCTTAAAGGAAAAGGTGTTCGACCCTGGTATCGATTTTATTCAGCCATCTCAGTATCCACCTGATGAAATAAAAGGAAAGATTTTTGGAACTACTGAAGATATGCTTGCTCTTCACCCTTGCTCCCACCCTGCTCCATCGCTTAAGGGAACCTTGCCTATTCTTCTTTGGCTTGCCTTGTTCGCCTTAAGCTTGTGCTATTTGATGGACGAAAACTATGTCTTTGATCCTGGTGCATATATTTCATGCTTCTTCCTATGGTAATCAAGGTCGAGTCAGGCTCACGACTCGGTGAACAAAAATCAAGCGCTTCTTGGGAGGCAACCCATGTATCTATCTTTTAGCTTTCTTTATCCTAAGTGTAGGGGAGACCCGTTGGTGTTTGCTATTTCCTCTCCTCTCTTATTCAGGGATTCGAGCGCTCAATGATCCACTCTTGATGATTCTTTACGACCCGTGATTCCATGTTCCCTTCTTTCCGGTTCTATCCTAAACTCCTTTCACTTCACTATTTTATATTTTCCAATATTAAAATATGAATCTCTTTAGTTGTCTTTTCCTTAGCGAGATTTAAACAAAGTGCACAATGTCCTAAGTGTAGGGGAGTTTACTCCCACATGCTTAAACATTGAGGACAATGTTTTTATTAAGTGTAGGGGGGACTTCTATCGAAGTTAAGTGGTTCTTTTCCTTGTATTTGTCCTCATTTTAACCGGAAAATCAATTTTTCGACATTTTTCAAAATTTTTGATCTATTTTGGCCTATTAGTTTTCCCTTTGTATAGTTATTTCCTTTCTTTGTTAGAATAAATCTTTAATAAAGTGGTTTTAATTTTCAAACGTTGTGAATCTTTTGACTCAACCCGAGTTTACTTGTCTAAGTTACTCTAGCTAGTATCCTTAACGTGTTTAAGTCAAGTTTTGCTAGGCTTTTATATAGGGATCTATAAAACACGAAAGTCTTAACTCTCACGGGTTAAGAACAAGAACTTTTCGCAAGTTTCTATAATTGATCCTAGAGAGTCGTTTATCAAGGGAACTTTAAAATGCGATTTCTAAACTTGAAAAAGTCTAAGAGTTTGCAAGATCCTATAGATGACTCGAAAACCTAAAACTTTGATTTAATATGCTAAGCATCCACGAGTCTCATTACTTGATATTTTAAACTGTGGAGAACGAGAGATGATAGAGTCAATTATAAGTTTGGTATTCTTTCGTGAATTTATGTGAGTTAATTATAAGCTTATTCTCCCATCGCTTGCTAATAAATTTATCTACAATAAATAAGGTTGTACGATTTGAAAAGTTACTTAGCTTCTAGCCTAAGATCGTTTAAAAGTTGCTCGGTATGGATTAGAGTTCATAGCCAAGGCATAACTTATTGAAGAGGGATGTGAAGATTGGCGAGTCCGAAAAGGCCCTAACAAGGCATGAGGGCTATATTTTGTTGCTAAAGATCCCAAGTGATGTGAAGAATCATTTATCAAAGATCAATATGAAGGATCGAGACACACGATGAAAAGCAAATACTCCCGTAAAGATCATGGAGAAGTGTATCCGAAAAGACCCTAGCAAGGTATGAGGATAAATAGATCCAAATCGTAAAAGGAGGCGGATCGTTGTATATCAAAATCCAAAATAAAGGTTGGAGAAAAATGAAGAAGTCTTGGTCCAAGTATGAAGAATCTCTCAAAACTTCAAGTGAAGAAATTCCTATTATGAAGAGAAGACCATTATTTCATGAACGTCTCTCAAGGTTTGAAGTATGAACTCGCTTCCAAATATCGGTCCGAGAGAGGTCTCAAATCGCGAAGCGAGTTATGCCAAGATATGAACTTTATGAGGTCCCGAGAAGCAGTTTTAAAAGATTTTGTCCTTTAGCTAACTATTGATTAAATCGTTCACTTTATTTTCGGCCTAAATAACTATCAAAATAAGTCAACAATGCATCCTCGTGATCATTCAAGACAACGATAAAATATAAGAGATACACCTAGGAATAAGAGAGTCTAAGTGAATAATTGGCCCACATGAGTTCGTGTTAGTTTACTAACTTATAATAACAATGATCTCATTTTTAAGCTTGGTTTGGAGAAAGTGAAAAGTTGAGAATGATGATCATTCACAACATTTCTAAAACCCAAGGTATGTTTTTTATTTCTTTACTTTGAATGTTTATAGTTTTCTATCTCTTTAATAAAGGCCAATGTGGATTGATTGTGATGAAAAATGTAAACGTGCTTTGTAATTAATGCATTGCATGAGGACATTGCAATGGTCAAGTGTAGGGGATTTGATAGGTTTGTAAACACCCATCCTTTTTACCACTTAATTACATTAATATCCGAGCCAAAACGTATATTTTATGTCATTTATGTCGGAATTATGCGTGGTTTGTGTTTTTGTTGTGATTTAGGACGAAAAGGTGAAAAGTGGAGAAAACACGGGAATTCAGGGGCTTTTATCGAAGAAAAAAGACGAAAGACGAAGTCAAGAAGTCAAGAGTGCAAAAAGAACGGAAGTCCAAGACCAATTCTGAAGATTTATCGAAGAAAAAGTCAAAAGACGGAAGTTTACTAAAAGCCGAAGAACTCAAGTCTAATTTATTGAAGAATTACAAGACGAGTTCAAAGAAATCCCGAGCCAAAGTCATTAAGCACTCCTTAATCTCCCCTATAAATAGATTAGGATTTTCATTCATTTGTTTTGTTGGATAGCTTGACAAACTATTTCTTCCATTTTACTTTCCTGCACATTTAAATTCATGTCCATTTAATTACTTGTCAAATTCAAATACTTGTCTTGCATCTTAAATACCTTTATTTTCAAGTAAGTTTCCATTTAATTCTTCTCAATCTTTACTTTATTGTTTGATCTCCTATCTTCCTTTCTTTAATCTTTATGTTTATTTGTTCATGTTCATGTTCTTGATTTTTATTGATATATTTTAGTGGGTTTTGATTATTGTGGTTATTTTTGTTATCTTGATTGTTTTGGATTGTTTGATTATCATTAGTAGATGTTTTGTGATTAGTTTGATTTAATCTTTTGGTTGATTTTGATTATATTTGTTTAGCCTCGTGTGTACCTGTGTTTCCTTGTTCTTCGCGTTTTCTGTTACTGTGTTTCCCAGGTGACATTCCGAACCAAGCTTCCCAAATATTCAGAGTGAAGGTTTATTCCTTGTTTGTTCCGAATCAGTGAAGTTCCGAGCAAAGGTTTGAAGATTTGTTCCGAATAAAACAATTGTTCCGGATCAACACAACTTCCTTCGAATCGACACTAGTTCATTCGGAACCTATTCCGAACCAGTAGAAGTTCCAAACCAAGAGAAGTTCCGAACCAAGGAGTTTTATTCGGAATAAGTAATTATTCCGGATCAACACCTTCATTCGGAACATTCAAAGTTCCGAATCAAGCTTGTTCATTCGGAAGTATTCCGGATCAGTGAAGAGGTGTTTCATTCGGAACATTCAAATTTCCGAACCAAGGGTTCCGAATCAAGAAGTTACGAATCAAGGCTTTGGTTTAGGAAGTTCCGAACCAATTGATGTTCCGAATCAGTAAAAGTTCCGAACGAAGGATTTATTCCGGATAAGTGACATATTCCGAATAGAGAATTTGTTCCAGATCAAGGATTTTGGTAAATATTCCGAGTGAAGGAGAATCATTCCGAACGAAGGTGACATTCCGGACGAGTGATTATTCCGAACGAAGGATTATTCCGAATGAGCTGTTTTCAGGTTCTTTTTAGTTTTTGTTTTTAATTTTTAATTTTCAAGCTTTACTTTTCTCGCCTATTACTTAGTCGCACTCTAAGTTTAATTGCCTTAGATTTATTTTAGCCTTGCCTTATTTTAAGTTTTAGTTGCGTTTTGAGTTTGCCTTAGATAGATTTAAGTTTTTTGTCATTTACTTTTAATTGCCTTTTAATTTTCGTAACGCTTTTAAATTCTCGGCATTAATTTTTAAATTAGTTCTAGATTTATTTAATTTACCTGCTCATTTACTTTTAAGTTTTGCACTTTTAATTACTACAACGACACAACTATTTGTTCCACCAAAGAACGACTGAGTCGCATAGTTAAACAGATCAATTCGATTAGATACACATCAACCAATCTTTTTACCTGGCCAAAATTCGTGTATCAATCAAACAAAATATCATTCCATGATCGGGTCCCTCATGTACTTGACAGCAAGCAGACCGGATATTGCACATACAACTTGCTATTGTGCATGATATCAAGCCAGACCCACCAAAAACACCTCAAGGATGTTAAAAGGATCTTTCGGTACCTCAAGAATACCATTCATTGGGACTCTAGTATCCGAAGGAAACCGGTTTCTTTCAAACGGCCTATTTAGATTCTGATCATGCATGGTGTCTTGGTACTCGAAAAAGTACTTCTGGTGGTGCACAATTTCTAGGACAAGATAAGCTCGTGGGATGGTCTTCCAAGAAACAAGATTGCACGTCACTTTCATTAGCTAAAGCGGAGTATGTGTCTCTATCTGCGTGTTATGCTCAAGTTCTTTGAGAACACAACTCACAGATTATGGCTTTCATTTTGATAAAGTACCAATGTGCTGTGACTCGAAGTTGTCCATAGCCGTCTCCTATAATCCGGTACATCATTCCGCACGAAGCACATTGATGTCAGATATCACTTCATTAAGGAACAAGTTGAACGTGGTATCGTTGAATTATACTTTGTTGGAACGGATTACCAATTAGCCAACTTGTTTACGAAAGCTCTGTCGAAAGATAGGTTTGAGTACCTCGTTAGTGTAAGTTTATGGACTTTATTTTTAATAGTCGTGTGTTAGGATCAAACTCAGGATTACGGGATTGCACACAATACGTATAGAGTTAATTTATTTAATAAATATATTTATATGTTTATAAAATTTAATCGAGCTATAACTTTAACGGTCGTTAAATATTTAAGAGTTAAGGTTTAACGAGCGTTGTGGAATTAAAGAGAAGAGAAAAGAAGGTTCCGGAACACCCTTAAGGGGTGTTTCGACCGTCGGCTACAACAAGGGGAAAAGGAAAGATTTTTCTTTCCTTATATTTGTTTCCTTGGGCTACAAGATTATTAGGCCTATTTAAGGACCCCTTAGCCTTCATAATTTGACACACCACAATCTCTCTTCTCTCCTCTCCACGATCGTAATACTAAACGTACCTTAGGGTTTCGTTTGGTTTTTTAGTTTAGCTATATAATCAAGTCCTAGCCCTCTCTAGGGTTGTTGGGTTGATTTTGCACTTGACGTTGAAGCTCGGTTTACACGTACTAGCATTACGGTTAACTCGTTGTAATACGTGTGTACAAGAACGTAATATAGTCTTACTTTAGACTATATCTTAGTGATACGATATTTACTCTTTATTTGGTGCTTCGTTCTTATCTTGTGGAATCGTCTTAGCTAAAAGGTATGTAACCCTAATTCGATTAGTTATAATTGTGTTATTATTATCTTGGTAAATCTCTTCCGCTATATGTGCTTTGATCTTTGTTAGGGTTTTAATAATTGTTATGAACTACATAAAACTTCAGTTAGGCAAATTCGTATGAGATGTTTGACTCCCGTAGACCTATAGATTCTTGCAAAGGTGACTGTTTGATTCATCTATCAAACATCTACTTGTACATATCTATGAAAAAGAAAAATACAAAAATATAAAACATATAAAAACAAAACACAAAATTAAAATCTTTGAAAATTCAAAAATATTCTTCTCGACATGTCTTTCAGTATCGATAATATAGGCGTGCCTAGAAATGTCGCTCTATAACGACACGAGTGTGTAAATAAAGCCCGAATGAAAGTTGTAAATATCATTCAAAACATGTCATTTCTATTTTTAATAAAGGGAAATGTCTTTTGTGGTCAATTTTTCCAAAAACGGGTAGAACAATCTTATTTGGGTTGAGCTTGTCACAAAACATTCAATGTTTTGAGCTCAACACAATGGCTTGTAATAACTTTCAGATTGCAACCCGGATCTATATTCACGGGGGAGTGTACGATTTAGTACCCTTACCCTCAACAAAAGAAGAGATATCTTCTTACACTTGAGTGGATTCGTTTAGACATTTAAAGTATATGAACTTAAGTTTATGATTTAGAAACACCATATCACCAAAAAGAATGGTTTTTCAAAAAGCGTTGAACACAAAAAAGAATTCAAGAATTTTTCCATGATTATTCAAAATCTTTCAAAATTGTGTGTTCAACAACTCCTATCCTCAAAAGTTAAATGTGGATCATATCCTCGTAAAGACAATTCAAATGGATCAAATTTTGAGGGGGACTTTTCAAAAATCAATGTTTTAATGTTGTTGGATATATTAAGTCAAGAAATTTTTTTATGTATCCAGCACATTGTGTGTAAGTATCATTCGATATTATTCACATCAAAAAGCTTTGATGTTCATGAGCACATTCTTCAATGACTATCTTTTATGTGTTCATGAACATGTAGTGTACGAGTACAATTTTTTCAAGAGTTTTTCAATGATTATTCAAAATCTTTCAAAAATTTTGTGCTCGACACTACATAAAATGTTCCAATAATTCATGCTAAGTTAAACACATGTTTCTCCCGAAAGAATTTCAAGACTATTTTTCGCGATATATTTTAATCAAATTTGGTATCTCTAATATCAAACGATTTTATATATTAGAGATAGGAGAGAAAATGTGATATTAATATAAGAAACGAACATATAAGACTCAAGAACTTTAACTCTTAACCACATGTGAGAAACACTTTTGATTATCGATGCACATGTGAAGGGGGAGCATTTCTGAAACGACAAAACTATCAAGGTGTTAAATGTTTTTCAAACACTTTGGTAGACTTTCAAGTGGTTTTAACGGTTACGATCTTATATACCCACAACCTCTTTAATTCATGACGTTATTGGTGTCAAAAGGTGGTTAGGTATAAGTCATATGATCCAACTAGAACCAGAGGGATCTTCTCAGAGACAATCTAATATATTATTAGAAGTCCTTAGGAAGGATGGAGTAGAATGTGAACGTAGCTAAATGCCGACTAAGTATTGATGCTAGCACTGTTGTCTTGGTAAGCATTGAAGGGGTTGAAGAATGAACAAGAAATGTAAGGATAAAGGGTGTAAACAAAGAATCCCTCCATACAACTTAGGCAAAAATTGGGTCAACACGTCATGAAGACAACACATCATGGACCCAGTGATGTAATGCACTACCCTTCCTCTGCTGACTCAGGCTTCTCTCAAAATAAATTTGTTTTATTGTCATAGAGATCAACATGACTTCTATTAACTTTATCACTCCGAGATAGTTGATATTGAATAGGTGGCATCTGCTCCAGCCTCTGACCACTAAAAGTGCACAAATCGAGTCTAGAGCCTAAAGATCAATCAAATCTCGTTAGGACACACAACATGATGAAGAAAAGAGTCCTACGCTATATCCTTGTGATATTGCTAGAACACTCAGAGTAATACTCTTTAGTATTCACAATGATGAGTGGAAATCCTTCCAGTGTAAACATCAAACAGCACTGCGGTAGGTCATGTGTAATATTCTTTATGAATTGAACATGTGTAAACTAAAAAGAAACAGTGGTTTGATTCTTAATTGATTCAAACTCGTTTCAGGTTTCTACGTGATATATTTATGGTCTTGCTAGAACATTCAGAGTGATATTCATTAATATTCACAGCACGAATGAAAATTCTTCTAGCGTTAACCTCAAACAATGATACGGTAGGTAACTTGCGAGATTCTTTATGAATCAAACTTGTGTCAACTAGAAAGCAACAATGGTAATATCCTCTACGAATCAAACTTGTTCCAGGAATTTGAGTTGACGACTTTAATCAAGCGGATATTTATCCAATTGATTCACTATTTATGTTCGCAGTCTTGCTTTGAGATGGTCGAGTAAAGATAACGACTAGTACAACCGCGAAACCCTGTCAAAGAGGTTTGAACTTACCTAATCACAGGTAAGATAATTAATATCGTATAACGGTCTTCACCGACCGGAGGTAAAACGCTACTGATTTCGGATGAATGTTAAAGTAATTCAGTCTGTGTCTATGTTTTGTCTCGAGAAGGCGGCGTTACGGTGTACTCAACAAATTCGAAGATTCAAAATCACATACTCATTCCAAAATACATATTTAACAACCAAGAAAGCAAAAGTCTTCCGTAAATCTGATGTTCAGAATCTTCCTTAACAATTAATGTAGATGAATGACCTTTCTTCAAAGGAGATTGTCAGCAAGCTTTCAAGATGATGCATAGTGTGAGCATGTAGATGAAGACACGAGATCACAAGATGGCAAAGACAAGTCAAGGATGGTGACCAGCAATAATGAAGCAGTTATTTTGAAGACCTCTCAGTGAGTGAGATGTTAGTCTTAAAATATTGTATCGTCAAGAATGATTCGGTCACAGATTTGAAGCTCTCAAGTTTAAAGACAATGTCGAAAGACAACGACAAAGGCTCAAAGATCACAGCATGAAGGAACAAGACTACTATTACACGTTTCCGACTCATTTATGGCGAGATTAGTAATCTCTGTAAATCTTCAAATGTCGTAGATGAATGACCTCTCATTGGGGGAGATTGTTAGCCTCAAAACATTGAGTCAAACAAGAATGTTCGGTAATAGGTTTATTATGTATCGTATTTTAGAACGGTGTAATAGATAGTAGGTTAGTCGGGTATTACGGGCTGACTTTAAACTATAATGTTCATGTTATGGACCAAAATCCTAAAAGGAAAGCCCGACCCAAACAATACAGCCCATACAAGCCCACATGCGGGTAGACTATAAAAACATCCTCCTAGCATGTTAGGAGGGGTTGGTTGTTCATTTTTTCCTTAATCTAATATCACCTTGTTTTCTTCACCTACTCTACACTTTCTTTCTCTTCCTTCTCACTCTATATCCAAATCTAATTTTTATCTATCTTTCATCTATTTTCCTAAATCCATCCATAGTGAAGTGAAAAAATTAGGGAACAACATATGCACTCCATCACCTTGGTAGATAGGAGTCGCGTCCTTGTACACTTACATGAGTATTTGATTATTTTGGTTAGGTGATGGTTATGAGAGCTCGTGGGCATTCCTTTACATTTCATTTGCCTTCTTATTAATCCATATATTAATTCTTGTATTCATAACTTGTGATATCCGTAATTTCGTTATCTCCTTTACGTAGACCATATTTGTTATATCCGTTCACTAAGAATTTTGCTCAGCCATTTTAGTTTCCATGCGGAAGGTATTAAGTGGGAGACTGGGCTATGAGAGTATGGCTTACCTAGAGTCACTAGGGATTTATTAAACTTTATGTATTTTTAATGATTTAATACTTTTGTAATTTGTACCCTGTTGTTTTGGGGATTTTTGTTATTAAGATATTACTTTGAGTATTTTGAATTTAATAAAAGTTGTATTTTAGCCTTTTTAAAATATGATGTATTAGATGCGACCCCATAGTAGTAGCACTTTATCTCTTTTCGGAGCGGGGTGTTACAATTATGGTATCGGAGCATCTACGACCTAGGATTGACCTGTGAGGATTGGGTAGATTAGGCTTCCATGCCTACTTTGGTATTGGCATATTTTTTTGATATGTATTCGTTTCCACAGAATTTGACATGTTAGTAGGGAGCTTCGCATTAGGATGTTCCGTCTCGATATTACGTTGTGGCCGAGTGGTTGGGTTTACGATTTAAAGTGCCCTCGATCCCAAAACGTTTATAGAATGGCTTCTGAACTATGATGGCCCGAACAATGACGTCTTCTTTGTACACTGATAATATCACTTCATTTGTATATGTTCATCTTATCTTCTAAGCTTCGTTTTTGTCATCACTAAATCGTTTATACCTCAGATGGTGACTCCATCAACCTTTTATGGCCCTACTTTCGAAGAGGCAGTACAACGGGTCGTTGTTGCATTGATTCTAGGTCTTACTATCGAGATCACCAACCAAATCCGTCAGAGTACTAATGGTGGAAGTGGTGATCAAACTCCTACCATCCACGCGTGGTTGGAGAGGTTTGGTAAGCAAAAACCTCAATCGTTTAGTTCCGCTACTACTCCAGTCGAGAGTGATAACTGGATTGAGCACATCGAGAAATTGTTCGAAGTACTAGGTTTTGAAGACGGGTATAAGGCTAGGCTGGCTAGCTACAAGTTAGAGGGTGACGTACTTAGCTGGTGGAAGGCCAATAAGCAGGCCAAAGGAGGTGACGACTTTGTGCTGACTATGACTTGGGCAAACTTCCGGGAGGTTTTCTTTCTTTAGTATTTTCCTAAGTTGGAGCAACGAAAATACGAGCGGGAGTACCACAATGTTAGGCAGAGGGACGGAGTGTCCAGTTGGGACATTATGAAGCGGTTCCTTAGGTTGGCAAGTTTCGTAGGGGAAAAAGCGGGTACGCAGGAGGATCAGGCAGAGAAATTCAAGTGGGATCCCAATGATCGTGTTGTGGACAACATTGTGAACCTTGACTTCAAGGATGTGGCGGCTCTGGCTGATGCTGCAAGGAACTATGAGATTCATAGAGAGAGGTCTGGGCTGAATAACAGAAAGAGGTGCTCATAACAACAAAGGGGATGGTCAGAAGGGTAATTCAGGACCATCGTGCTAAACTTGGGGAAGGCTTCATTCTGGAAGGGCATGCTATAAGATATATGGGGAATGTTTTCATTGTGGTTCGAATGAACATAGGATTAAGGATTTATTTGGGAAAGATGGAAGTGATGGAGACGACAAGTCATTAGGTAAGATCCCAAGAAATTCTCGATTCATTTTTCCTTTGTTATTCCTTCGATATGTGCAAGCATTTTGTGAGTCCTTTCTGTTAGCGTTACTTCTGTGATTGTTCTATATGTGATTTCATATATCACCACTTCTTCTGTTTCGAATTCATTCTATCCGATTCGTGCATTTTTGTATTGGTTTACGTTTAATGGTGTTATTCCAATTTCGAGGCTGAAATTTTTCTTTTAGAGAGGAGGAATTATAAAACTCATAACACTACTTTAATTTCGAGGACGAAATTTTCTTTTTTAGAAGGGAAGAGTTGTAAAACTCGCATTTTTAAAATACGGAAACATGAATAAGTACGTTATTGGAACATTTTATGAGATTTGGGAATTTTATGTAAATTCAATAGTAGACATTTTATTTCAATTTCTTTAATTTAAATTAAAGCATAGTTTAACTATTTCATAAGTATTAAATAAATAAGACTTAGACTATGAAAACTTTTAATTAAATTATAATACAACATATAGTTTTAAATGAAAACAAAGATATAAATGACATTCTTAGACTTATATAAATAAACATTTTAAACCTCAGGTTCTATTATTTAAAAAGTAGACACTTTTGTTATATGTACATGTTTATGTAAGAGTTTTAAAAATGGAAATAAATGTGTGAAATTAATTTGTAATTATACCATTAAAACTAAGTTGAAACATCCCCCTATTTTGAGCCAAAACACACAAAAATATGAAGAAAATTGGAAGTTTTTTATGATTTTTAAAAGTGTTTAATGCCATAAGTTATGGCATAAGTTTCAAGTTTGAAAAAGCTAGTTAATGGTCTTCCTTAATTCAAGCTTTTAACAAATATAGAATACCCTATATAAAGGACCCTATGGCTGGCCTAAACATCACACATACATACTTTACTTATCCAAAACTCCACTACAACCTCCGCTCATCTCCATTGTTAAGAAAACCTTAAAACCTTAAGGTTGTTCTTAATCTTTTTTGTCCTTAATCCACCATTCTTATTACTAAATCTCCATTATTGTTACATATTGTGTATAGTAATTACCATATCATTATACACATTCTATGTAAGTCCTTATGATCCTTGTGTCACCTATATGACTTTCATAAATTCGATATGGTAATAAACATGATTTCTAGGGTTTAGAAACCCTAAAAATGTCTTTTTGGTGATTTAATACCTTAAAACCTTTTTGTATGTTAAATATTTTTAGATCAACCCTAATAATGTTATAATAAGTTTATTATATGTTTTTCATAAAGATCTATATGTCCTATGGTGGTCTAGATCACTAAACCGGCTAATACGAAATTATGACCCAAGGCTATCCAGTTTTTTGGTCATCTTGTATGGTCTATAAAACAAGTTTCATAATACCTTTTTGAATGTTTCTTAAGCCTAAAAACATATACTTCGAATCTAGTTTTAATAACTGGTCTTAAATTATCTTGAAAGGGTTGGAAACTATGTCTACCATTCCGGTCTTCACAATCTTTAAAAATTAGAAAATAGGTCAACTGGTAAGAGCCATAACTCGGGCTCCGGGATAGCTTTTTGAGTGAAGCCAGAGTCTAGAACCATCTACTTCCAATGCAATTTTCAAATAGGTCTTTAATCAGTAGGTAAGGTGTTGGAAAATGGACTTACAGTCGGATCTATAAAAACAGTCCATAAATGACGGGTTTTGGGGTAATGGATAATTGAGGTTTTATAATCACCAAATCATGATAACTTGTAATATTTTGTAATTGATCAGTATATAAGACATTATTATATGTATGTTTTAGCCTTGGTGACACGGTATTGGTACTTGTTTCTTGTGTACGGTTCCTTGATTTGTTTGTGCATTTAAGGTACAGATATTCGGTTCTTAATCTCCCTTTCGCCTTGTTGTGATGCCTTTATTTATATGCCTTTAAATGTTCCCCATTTGAGCACTTATAATATATACTTGATATGCCTATGAAATGAACCCCTTACGACTGAGCTATACTTTGTTTTCTAGTCATGAGGGATACAATGACCATTTCATCTGATGCACCGACGGCATGACACCATCTGGGGTGGTGTGATTAGATCCCGACGTTCCCTTTTGATGCGCATAATTAAATGTTATATTATGAGCGCTGGTGCTAGTCATGAGCTAGTGCATATGCTATTAACTTTGTTTTGTAGGGAGCATATGGATGCATCCTAGGTTTTTGTTTGGTAAATGTAATGTGATTTGATGTGATTGGTTTCTGTGTGCTATACACTCCATCACCTTGGTACATAGGAGTCGTGCCTTGTACACTTATATGATTATTTTATTGTTTTGGCAGTGTGATTTTTATGAGAGCTCATGGGCATTCCTTTACCTTTCATTTGCCTTCTTATTAATCCATATATTCATTCTAGTAGTCATACCATGTGATATCCGCAATTTTATTAGTTCCTTTACTTTGATCATATTTGTTATATCCGTTCACTAGGCGTTTTGCTCAGCCGTTTTATTTTCCGAGCAGGTATTAAGCGGGAGACTGGGCTATAAGAGTATGGGCTTACCTAGAGTCACCAAAGATTTAATAAACTTTATGTCTTTTTAATGATTTAATACTTTTGCAATTTGGACGCTGTTGTTTTGGGGATTTTTGTTATTAAGATATTACTTTGAGTATTTTGAATTTAATAAAAGTTTAATTATAGCCTTTTTAAAATATGATGTATCTGATGCGACACCATAGTAGTAACACTTTGTCTCTTTTCTGAGCGGGGTGTTACATTTCACCACTCCCGCACCAATCCTGGCCATGGACAACCCAGATCCAGGATTGGCACCTGTTCCTCCTAATAGGGGGACGCAAAGACCACTGTCACGAAGACAGAGGTCGACATGACTACTTCAATCAATAATGGAAGCATCGAATACTACGTTACACAGAACTTTGAAACCATTGTTCTGGCTATCACGACAAGGTTAAACATGCGAAGGAACCTCCAATCTAGGCTTAACTTTAACAGTGTTGCAGGCGATACGCTGCAACGCCCTTGGAAAAAACGAAGAATATGTCAAGTGGAGGAACCACTCCAGATGGAGGAACACCCTCAACCATATAATGTTTTCAAAAATATCGAGGATCAAATACTAGAAGACTTAGAGGAAAATCAAGTGGAAATGAATCTCTCTGACGGGTCTGTAGGGCGCGCAACCCTAGAAATACCACAGGAGAATACTCACAGGGCTTGTGTTTTCAAAAGCATTGATCCTTCAAGAGGCGGGAGAGATGCCACTCCCCCTCCATGGATGAGTATTCATTGCAGCCGGTCGAGACGGGGAAGGCACTCACCAAGATATGACTCATTTGGGTCTGATACGGATGACCACCACCCCAGGCGTCGCAGGCCGAGGTATACCTCTTCTTAATTTTCTAAGTTAAATATTTACATGTTCGTTCAAGTTTAATTATTGTGATTTTTATATGTCGTGTACTTAACACATTTATAATATATACGTAATTACATGTTATTAAATATCGTGACACATGAATTATATTATAAATGGAAAGTTTTAATTTTACCGTATTTTTGTATGTTCACTGTTCACGTGTACTGTTCATGGTATTTTAATGCGGGATTTACAACTCTTCCCCTCTAGGAGAACAATCCGTCCTTGAATTGGAGAAACATAAATTGAACAAAAACATACCCAAATTAGAACTGGAAATAAGGTTAAGAAGCCCGTATAGACTCCTCCGTCTCCCAAGTGGCCTCCCGCTCAGGATGATCCCTCCAGAGGATTTTGACAAAAGGGATCGTCTACCTCCGCATGGCATGATCTTGTCGTTCAAGAACTCTCTCGGGTTCTTCGACATATGAAAGATCCTCTCGAATATGATCAAGCGGATACTGGACAACATGAACTGGATGATAGTTGTATCCTCTGAGTAAGGACACATATAACACGTTGTGAACGTGTGATAGCTAAGGCGGTAACGATAAACGATATGACACTTCACCAACGCGTTCTATGATGTCAAACGGTCCGATGAAGCGAGGACTGAGCTTCCCTCTGACTCCAAAACGTTTAACTCCTCGTGCAGGTGATACCTTGAGGAAAACGTGATCACCTACATTAAATGAGACATCTCTACGATGTTTATTAGCATAGCTCTTATGACGAGCATGAGCTTCCTGAAGCTTTGCCTTGGCGACGGCGACCTTCTCATTAGTTACCTCAATCATCTCTGGACCCTCAAGTAGTCGTTCGCCCACCTGATCCCAGCAGATTAGGGCGCAGCACTTCCTACCATAAAACATCTCAAAAGGAGCACACTTGATGCTAGCGTGCCATCTGTTGTTGTATGCAAACTCCACTAGAAATATATAATCATCCCAGCTTCCTGACCACTCTAGAGCACACGCCCACCGCATGTCCTCTAATGTCTGAATGGTACGTTCCGACTGTCCGTCGGTCTGAGGATGAAAGGCAGTGCTGAGCTTAAGTCTGGTGCCCCAAGCTTTCTGCAGACTCTTCCAGAGATGATTTCTGATGGAGTACCATGTAGCCTTATGATCTCCTTCCGAAAAGTGTTTGCTAATTTGCTTACTGGATGCTCCTTGCGGATCGGAAGAAAATGAGCATATTTAGTCAATCTATCAACAATAACCCAGATAGCGTCATTCTTCCTCTGAGTCACATGAAGACTAGTAACAAAATCCATGGCGATTTTGTCCCACTTCCATGCTGGAATATCTAGCGGTTGTAGTAACCCACTAGCTCGCTGGTGTTCGATCTTAACCTGTTGGCAGAACATACATTTAGAAACGAAGGTGGTAACATCCTGCTTTATACCACTCCACCAAAAACGTTGCTTGATGTCGTGGTACATTTTTGTAGAACCAGGATGTATGGTAAATGGAGAGTTGTGAGCTTCAATCAGCACAACTTCCCTGAGTGTAGAGTTAATGTATAGATTTTACTAGTTAAAAGAGTTCGTTTTCTCGGTATCTTCTCGAATTGATTTCCGGTTAATTGTGTGAGATTAGTTGTTCTTGGTGAAACAAATATTTTTGGATTTGGTAAAATAAATGTGCAAGACTTAATAATAAAGGACGGGAAATTAAAGCTAAAACTAGTTAAAACGTAAAACGGTGTAATATTTAAAACGTTAAAAGTAAATGACGTAAAATTAAAACTTAGCGAAAAGTAAATTGACAATTAAATAAAAACGCAAAACGAATTAAAAATGAACTAAAAATAAAACGAGAGAACTTGACACTTAAACTAAAACAAAATCATAAAACAAAACAAAAACAACCCATCGGAATACACCCGATCGGAATCCAATCGGAATCCGATCGGAATGTAACCCCATCGGAAAGGATGATCGGAATGTGGTAAATCGTCCAGATCGGAATATATAAAAGATGGCATAATCGGAATATACTAAAATGAGCAAATCAGAATGTTAACAAACGTTCTCAATCGGAATAACTAGATAAAAGCCTTAATCGGAATATCATTCAAATAGGACAAGATCGGAATAAACTTAAAGAGCTCAGATCGGAATGTTGGGGTAAATAAGCATCAAATCGGAATACATGAAACCCTTTTCTGATCATACGATCGGAATGAAGGGGTGGAAGTCTGCTCGGAAAGTACCAATTGGAAAGGGGTTTATAACCCTTTCCGATATCCCTAGTTCCGAAAATATAGCAAGATGAATAAGCTATGGAATTGAGCTTATTACCTAAGCTAGCTCGAATCAAACACAAAGCTGATCAAATAAGCACTTAAAACAACTTATCAAACTTACAATAAACAAGCTTTTAAATCAAAACATAAAAAGATGAACTTTTTAAGAAACCTTTAAATCAAATAAGCATTAAGATGAAAATAAGATCAAAGATGAACATGAATCAAAGATAAGCAAGATAAGAAAGATAGAAGAAGATGATTAAAAATAAGAACTTGATTAAAAGAAAAGATTCAAAAATTAAAAGACTTACTTGAATTAAAAGTGCATAACATGAAATTAAAAAGCAAGAAAGTAATTAACAAGAAATAAAAATGGTGGAAGTGGTGGTTTGTCAAAACCACCCAAAAACAAGAAATGAAGTAGCTAATGGTTATTTATAGTGGAGATTAGGGAGGAGCTTAGGAAGCTTCCTCCCACTTTCCTCTTTTCCTTAATTGCAAAGTTAAGTCCTTCCCTTCTTTATCTTTTGTTAATCTTGGGCTTAATGACTTTGTCTCGGGATTTCTTTGAACTCGTCTTGAATTTTCTTCATAAATAAGACTCGAGTTCTTCGGCTTTTGGTAAACTTCCGTCTTTTGACTTTTTCTTCGATAAATCTTCAGAATTGGTCTTGGACTTTCGTTCTTTTTCCACTCTTGATCTTTCCACTTCGTCTTTCGTCTTTTTCTTCGATAAAAGCCCGTGAATGCCGTGTTTTCTCCACTTTTCACTTTTTCGTCCTAAATCACAACAAAAACACAAACCACGCGTAATTCCGACATAAATGACATAAAATACACGTTTTGGCTCGGTTATTATTGTAATTAAGTGGTAAAAAGGATGGGTGTTTTCACACCTATCAAATCCCCTACACTTAACCATTGCAATGTCCTCATGCAATGCATTAGTTACAAAGCACGTTTTACATTTTCCATCATAATCAACCTACCTTGGCCTTTATTAAACAACTAAGGAAAATCAAAAAGATAGAAAATAACAAGATGCAACAAGGAAGAAACTTGTAAAGAAATCTAAGACTTACATTAGGGCTTGTGTGTCATGAATGTTCATCACCCTCAAGTTTCACGTTCCCCATGCCAAGCTTAAAAACAAGATCATTGTTAGTACAAGTTAGCATAACAAACATTTACTCATGTGGTTCAATTAATCACTTAAACTCCCTTATTCCTACGAGTATCTCTTATATTTTATTGATGTCTTGAATGATCACGAGGACGCATTGTTGACTTATTTCGATAGTTTATTTAGGCTGAAAGCAAAGTAGGACGATTTGATCAATAGTTGGCTAAAGGACAAAATCTCTTAAAACTGCTTCTCGGGATATCAAAAAGTTCATATCTTGGCATAACTTGGTTCACGATTTGAGACCTTTCTCGGGCCGATATTTGGCATGTACTTCATACTTCATATCTTCGAGAGAAGTTTTTGAGATAATGGTCTTCTCTTCGTTATAGAGTGAGTTTCTTCACTTGGAGACTTTTGATGGGTACTCCAACTTTGTTGACCACGACTTCATGATTATCTCTTCAATCTCTAATTGGGATTTTGAGATACAACGATCCATCTCCTTTTCGGACTTGGATCTATTTATCCTCATACCTTGTTAGGGTCTTTTCGGATAGACTTCTCCATGATCTTTATGGGAGTTGATTGCTTTTCGTCGTGAGTCTTGATCCTTCATATTGATTTTGGGAATAATGCTTTCCACATCACTTTGGATCTTCAGCAATAAAATGGAATCCTCATGCCTTGTTAGGGCCTTTTCGGACTCGCCAATCTTCGCGCCCCTCTTCATAAGTTATGCCTTGGCTATGAACTCTTATCATTACCGAGCAACTTTTAAACGATCTTGGGCTAGAAGCTAAGTAACCTTTCAAATCGTACGACCTTACTTATTGCAGATAATTTATTAGCAAGTGATGGGAGAAAAAGATCATAATTAACTCACATAAGTTAATGAGAGAATACCAAACTTGTAACCAACTCTATCATTTCTTGTTCTCCACAATTTAAAATCTCAAGGAATGAGACTCGTGGATGCTTAGCCTAATAAACCAATTAAGGTCTACATGGTTAAGGATACTAGCTAGAGTGAACTTGGATAAGTAAACTCGGGTTGAGTCAAAATATTCACAACGGGCCTAATATATCTAAGATATCTAAACTTGCTAAAACCATTTTATTAAAATGCTAGAAAGTAACAAAAATAAAGGAGACTACAACTAGGCCAAAATAGATTAAAAATTTTGAAAAATGTCGAAAAATCAAATTTTCCGGTTAAAATGAGGACAAATACAAGGAAAAGACCACTTAACATCGATAGGAGTCCCCCCTACACTTAAGATAAACATTGTCCTCAATGTTTAAGCATGTGGGAGTAAACTCCCCTACACTTAGGACATTGTGCACTTTGTTTAAATCTTGCTAAGGAAAAGACAACTAAAGAGATTCCTATTTCAATATTGGAAAATATAAAATAGTGAATCGAAAAGAGTTTAGGATAGAACCGGGAAGAAGGGAACACGGAATCACGGTTCGTCAAAATTCATCAAGAGTGTGTCTTTGAAGCTCTAATCCTTGCACATGATAAGAAAGAAAGCAAGAAACACCACGGCGCTCCCCCTACACTTATGGTGAAAATAGATAGATAATTGGGTTGCCTCCCAAAAAGCGCTTGTTTTTGTTAACCGAGTCACGAGCCTGACTCGCCCCCGAATTAAATGGTCCATGGGGAAACCTCGAATGCAATACCGGGATCAAAAACCTTGTCCTCGTTCCCGGTTGACATCAACAAAGGAGAGGCGGGGGGATAAGTATTGAATGGGAGAAAAACCCTTTCAACATACGAAAAGTAAGTGAATTCAAGATCCACGGGAGGTGGGGTGGGTAAAGTAAACACATTGTCCTCCCCCAAAGACAATGGAGGCTGAGCAAGCGGCAAAGCCGTATTGTTATCAATCATAGCATAGTCAATGTCACCTCCCGGGTCAAAGCACTCATCCTCCGTGATAGTGGCTAAAGGGGAGGATGAAAGGTTCTTGAGAGTGGGACTTGGGACAATATCTTCCTGCATCAAATTATCAAAAATAATGTCCCCCTCCATGTCAGAATCATCAATACCTGGAGGGATGGAGTGGATGTCGATTTCTTCCAACAATGGGTCATTATCTTCAACGGGAGGAATAGATGGGGGTAAAGACTTGGAAAGAGGAGGAGAAGTCAACGCTTCGATTTGAGAAATAAGAAGGTGCACTTTCCGTAATCTATCGCGAAGAAGTACGTCTTCCACCTCATCCACAAGATCATGTTCATCAGTGAACTTCTCGTAAACCAGAGAGAATAAATCGTCATTGCCCGCATCTCCCGGTGGAGATTGAGAAATTTCAAAAGTGAAATTCTCATAGCTTGGAGAAAAATCGTCATCACTAGGATCGACCTCTTCCGTAAGAGCAACGTCGTCCTCAGGCTCCATAGCAGGTAAGTCATGAACCTCATCATCCAATACCTTGTCGAGACCAACATCACTAAGCTCATTCAACGAATCTAGATCCTTAGATGCAGTAGGAACATCGACAGTAGGAGCAGCAACTTCAGAAGATTGGTTGAAAGTGTAGACATCATCGTCGTCGTCATCATCATAATAGATGGGAAGAGTCCAATTAGGAGTGACGTAGTCGGCTAACTCTTCCTTGATAACCTCCACATCTTTAAGAAGCTCATGCAGCAACTTTTGTTGTTCATCGCCCCGAGTATGTTCAATTTCACCAATTCTATCCCACGCTGTAATTAAACATTTTGGTGTAGAAAAGAAGGGAAAACGACTAAATTGGCTCAAAAAGGTGTCGGTGGTTTTCAAGGTTTCGTCCACATCAAGTAACGGTTGCCTTTCCTGATGTAAGTCAGCTCGAAGTTGAGCTATACTTTCTAGAATGTCATTCAAAGAAGTGAGTTGTTGATCAAGACTAGTTTGCTGAGAGGATTGATGATTGAGGGTGTGATGTGGGGGCTCAAAGTGTTGAAAACCTGAATTATAGCATGGTTGTGGCTCATAGTAGTTCATCTGTTGGGAAGAATTAGAAACCAGGTTTGGTTCATAATAATCCATTGGTGAAGAAAACTGAGGACACGGATGTTGCTCATAATAATTCATTGGTTGACAATAATAAGTATCGTGAGGACCCCCACAGTTGTTGCAAACCGGGTATGGAGAAAAATCAGGTGCGTCTTGTGGATAGCTATTATCATTGTCTTAATTGTACCCCGGTTCTTGCCCGTGTCTATACGGGTATTGAACCGGGCACGAAACATGCCAATGAGAATCGCTTCCACAATAGATGCACGGGGGAACAGGAGGTGGGTTCAAAAAGAATGAATTGGTCGAGTTGCACAAGGGACAAAATCCGAATTGCGTGTTGTCGATATCGTTTCCACACCGCTCACATGTACACCATTGACAAGAGTTGTTCCCAGATAATTGTTTCCCACACCGGACGCAATGGACATAAAAATCCATAAAGAAAGATAGATAAGCAAGAAGAATATTTTTGGTGCAAAACTTTGAAAAAGAAATGCTTTTTATGATTTTACAAATGTTTTTGGATTTTTGAAAATTTTTTAATACGAAAAATAACGTTCACAAGTGAACGGGTCCCAAAAGCCAACGCGTCTCTCACAAAAAACCGTTAATCTTCACGAAAAGAGCCGGCAGCGGCGCCATTTTAATTTATAGATTTTACTAGTTGAAAGAGTTCGTTTTCTCGGTATATTCTCGAATTGATTTCCGGTTAATTGTGTGAGATTAGTTGTTCTTGGTGAAACAAATATTTTTGGATTTGGTAAAATAAATGTGCAAGACTTAATAATAAAGGACGAGAAATTAAAGCTAAAACTAGTTAAAACGTAAAACGGTGCAATATTTAAAACGTTAAAAGTAAATGACGTAAAATTAAAACTTAGCGAAAAGTAAATTGACAATTAAATAAAAACGCAAAACGAATTAAAAATGAACTAAAAATAAAACGAGAGAACTTGACACTTAAACTAAAACAAAATCATAAAACAAAACAAAAACAACCCATCGGAATACACCCGATCGGAATCCAATCGGAATCCGATCGGAATGTAACCCCATCGGAAAGGATGATCGGAATGTGGTAAATCGTCCAGATCGGGATATATAAAAGATGGCATAATCGGAATATACTAAAATGAGCAAATCGGAATGTTAACAAACGTTCTCAATCGGAATAACTAGATAAAAGCCTTAACCGGAATATCATTCAAATAGGACAAGATCGGAATAAACTTAAAGAGCTCAGATCGGAATGTTGGGGCAAATAAGCATCAAATCGGAATACATGAAACCCTTTTCCGATCATACGATCGGAATGAAGGGGTGGAAGTCTGCTCGGAAAGCACCAATCGGAAAGGGGTTTATAACCCTTTCCGATATCCCTAGTTCCGAAAATATAGCAAGATGAATAAGCTATGGAATTGAGCTTATTACCTAAGCTAGCTCGAATCAAACAAAAAGCTTATCAAATAAGCACTTAAAACAACTTATCAAACTTACAATAAACAAGCTTTTAAATCAAAACATAAAAAGATGAACTTTTTAAGAAACCTTTAAATCAAATAAGCATTAAGATGAAAATAAGATCAAAGATGAACATGAATCAAAGATAAGCAAGATAAGAAAGGTAGAAGAAGATGATTAAAAATAAGAACTTGATTAAAAGAAAAGATTCAAAAAATAAAAGACTTACTTGAATAAAAAGTGCATAACATGAAATTAAAAAGCAAGAAAGTAATTAACAAGAAATAAAAATGGTGGAAGTGGTGGTTTGTCAAAACCACCCAACAACAAGAAATGAAGTAGCTAATGGTTATTTATAGTGGAGATTAGGGAGGAGCTTAGGAAGCTTCCTCCCTCTTTCCTCTTTTCCTTAATTGCAAAGTTAAGTCCTTCCCTTCTTTATCTTTTGTTAATCTTGGGCTTAATGACTTTGTCTCGGGATTTTTTTGAACTCGTCTTGAATTTTCTTCATAAATAAGACTCGAGTTCTTCGACTTTTGGTAAACTTCCGTCTTTTGACTTTTTCTTCGATAAATCTTCAGAATTGGTCTTGGACTTCCGTTCTTTTTCCACTCTTGATCTTTCGACTTCGTCTTTCGTCTTTTTCTTCGATAAAAGCCCGTGAATGCCGTGTTTTCTCCACTTTTCACTTTTTCGTCCTAAATCACAACAAAAACACAAACCACGCATAATTCTGACATAAATGATATAAAATACACGTTTTGGCTCGGTTATTATTGTAATTAAGTGGTAAAAAGGATGGGTGTTTTCACACCTATCAAGAGTCATCAGGAACTACTAGTCTAGTGCCCTGCCATAAGATACTGTCATCATCAACACAAAACTCTGTCTGCTGATCAAGGTTCTACATGATAGACCAAATATCACCATCGTCCTTCTAAGCTTCCTTGACCCTATAATGTAAGTCTGGTTCCACTCTAAGATTCGCCCAGTAACCGTGCTGTCCTCGTACACAAAACTCAATATCAGTCATTTCTAGGTCAGGATGATCTCCTTCGTAATCAAGATGTCAGCAATCATACTCGACCTTCTACTTAGAGCATCTACCACCACATTCGCCTTACCAGGATGGTACTGAATGTTGGTGTCTTAGTCCTTCAATAGTGTTGGAAATACGTTTTACGTATAAAGAAAGTCTCGGTCACTCCAACAATATAGTTATAGGCTCGTAGTAATGTTTAAGTATTATTTATGTTAAGCCTGACCCATGAGCATGTTCATGGGCCGGAGGCCCAAGTCCATTAAGGACTTGGGTATATAAACCTCTTTCCACCATGGAAAGAGGTGTTGGTTGTTATATTTTCACTAGTAATAAACATTGTTTTTCTTTCACTTCTCTCTCTTGTTTCTCTCTCTAGAAAAACATCAACCCTCTTGAAATCAAAGATTATCACACTTATACAATTGGTATCAAGAGCATGGGATGAAATATAGGTTTGTCTTTGTATTGTTCATACTTATTTAAGCATTTCGTGTCCTTTTTATTGATTTTACCAAGCTTCAAATTTTTTTGTGTTTTTAGTGTTCATCATAAGTCCTATACTTCTTTATTGGTGTATTAGTGATTTGGGTATCTTGGTTTCGGGTAAAACACAAATCTTTTGGCTCAAAAGGTAAGAATTCTCTTGGTTCATCTTTGCGAAATTCACTGAAATTGATTCCATCGAAAGTACAAGTAAGTACAGCTCGATCGCAATAACCCAAGGGTTTTACTTTGCGATCACAAGGATTCAGATACCTTATTCTGATGATTTACTCTGATCGCTCATTGCGACGGTTTTTAAGGTTTGTTGAAAAGTTACTCTGTCCAAATTTTATTGGCCATATTCCGATAGAACGGTATTCCGATAGAGGGACATTCCGATTGGGGGACATTCCGATAGAGGGATATTCAGATAGAGGGACATTCCGATAGGGGTACATTCCGATAGAAGGACATTCCGATAGAACCATCATTCCGATATTTGAGACATTCAGATAGAAGGTGTATTCCGACAGTCCCCACATTTCGATACTTAAGTCATTCTGATAGAAAGGGTATTCCGACAGAACCTACATTCTGACACTAGAAAAATTCCGATAGAATTGGCTTTTTGGGATAAAAAGTTGCATAACTTAGAGGATTTTTCTATTGTGCATTAATTTGGTAATTTGGTAATTTTCAAAAACATACACAACAAAAAGATAACAACATCTTTCATTCAACAATACAAAAACACATAACCTTATTTCATTGCTCGATCATTTTTGATAATATTTATTCAAGGGATCATAAAATGAATTCAAATCCATATATGCCAACAATGACTTCGCTTACCGATATCTCAATCATCTCGGGTACCGACACTCGCCCACCATTGCTCATTAAAGATTTATTTGTAGCATGGCAAGGTTGTATGAAAACTTACATCATGGGCAAACTCACTGGTAGACTTATGCTTCAATCCATTGAAAAAGGTCCACTAGATTAGGGAGAAGTTAATGTCAACAATGTGACGCGGACAAGGTTGTATCATGAGTTAACCGATGCTAACAAACTCATTGCCGATGCTGATGAAAGGGTCGTTCAGACAATACTTCAAGCCCTTCCACCCGATATCTATAGAATGGTAAGTGAACACACATTGGCAAAGGATCTTTGGGATCGATTAACTGTTTTGTTACAATGGACCTCTCTAACTAAGCAAGAACGAGAGTGTCAATTGTATGAATTTTTTGATAGGTTTACATACATTCCAGGGGAGACTCTTCACGATTAATAATGGCATTTCACTACTTTGATGAATGATATGAACGTGTATAATCTACGGATTGCTCAGTTTCAAATAATCACAAAGTTCTTGAATACACTACCCCAAGAATGGAGCTAATATGTCACCGATGTTAAGATGATTCGAGATTTGCACAAGTCAAATTTAGATCAACTCTATGCTTTCTTGCAGCAGCACGAGAAGCACGTGATCCAAAAACGCATCTCTCAGGGATCTTATCAAGAACCAATGGAATTGATGGCAAATCAACCAACATTGTCATATCACAACTCTCCGTTTGCTTTGGGACACCAATCTTCCTATCAACCATTGTATCAAATACCAAGCTTCCCACAGTATTCGATTTTGCCACAACCGCCTACATCTTATCACCAACAATACAAGCCACCAGCAACATCATCACAAGGAGATTCACATCAGTTACCTTATGCTTCACAACTGTATTCACCTTATCAACTTCCAACAAACCCTGCTATTACCTATCAACAACTTGAGGCTCCTCAACCCCTTTACTTACAACATGTTGGTGTTCCCTCAAATCAGCCTGTAGCTCACTCAACACCAACATTCTATTGTGATGATGAGATTCATGTCCCTGAGTTTAGACAAGGGGATAGTCCTACTGATATACTTGCTCAAATGTCTGCTTATCTCACTCAAACATTGAACAAACGAGGTTACAGAGGACCAGCTCCAACAAACAATCAGTTAAGGAACTCCTCTAACTCTCGACAACAAGCTACAATTCAAGATGGCAGAGTAATAGTGCAACCACTTCAAGGGAGACCCAGTTCATCTAATGTTGGTGCACGTCCATCTAAAACGGCTGCTACAAGGGGTAATAACACTGGCAAAATGAAGATGATTATATGTTATAACTGCAAAGGGGAAGGGCACATGGCTCGAGAGTTTAAGCAGCCCAAGAGGAAAAGGGATAGCACATGGTTTCAGGAGAAGATCTACTTGGTGAATGCTCAAGCCCAAGGACGTGAGCTAGATGAAGAAGAGTTAGCATTTCTCGCATATCTGGGAGTCGCAGACACTAACGGTCTCACAACAGCCATCACAAACAATGCCGCATATCAATGTGATGATCTGGATGCATACGACTCTGACTGTGATGATTTCAATACCGCCAAGGCAGCTCTCATGGCAAATCTTTCACTTTATGGAGCTGATACAATTTATGAGGTACCAAATACTGCCACGGATACTAGTATTGTACCTTATCAGGTTGAGCAAGTGTCGGAGTATTCGGAACAGCCTCCGGTGGTTAGTAACTCAAACGAGGAGACAAACAATGATAGCAATATCAATGCAAGTCTCCAGACTTTGAGTGAACCATAACCGGGAGCTATTACGACTACAAATTCGTTTGCTCAACCCGATTTGGTTATGGTGTCGGCCTCTATGCTAAGCCAAATGAATAATGCGGTCCGTGAAACCCTCAGTGTTAATCAGACCTTTATCTGCCGAGCTTGCTTTGCAAAAGGAAAAGGTTAAAACCTTGGAATTAACTCCAGTGTCCACTACCTTAACCAATCCTGAATTTGACAGGTTTAGGAAAGTCCAAATGGATAATCTGCTAGAAATTGAGAGTTTAAGAGCAAATCTTTCGAAAGAACATAAAGAAAAAGAGTTAGTCGTTAATAATTTTCAACAACTTCAAACGGATTTCAAAATTCTTGAGTCTAAAAGGATTGAAACGTAAATTAAGACGTCTGAGAGAATTAAAGAAACTGAAATTAAGCTTTTAAAACAAGACTCTGCTTCACATCTAGTACACTTGTTTCATGCATCGTTTAAGTAATTCACTTTATCACGTCTAATAGACCTACCACCTAACCCGGGGTATGCAAAGCAACCATTTAACCACAACCCACGACTGTATGATGAAACCAAGTTAGGATTGGTCTTAGATCCGATTGTGTTTTTAAATGAATCTGAGAGCATGTCACTACATGAAGAGAATCGGTTAAAATTACTTCCTACATATCCTGAGTATGATTATGCACAAATGAATGCATCATATGCAAAAATAGATCTTAGAACTCGATTTAATATGCAAAACGAATTTATCCAAACACCCACTTACATGCCTACTAGAGAAAGCCTTAGTATACTTTCTACACTTGTTAATTCGGACGAACCTAAGGAAATTCCTAAGAATCTTCCACCGGTAAGTACGGTATTTTTAAGCTTGGAAGAGATTGAGCGATACCTAACCGAGTTTGACAAGGTCATCCTGGAATGTACGACTTCCACGGCTCAAACCGCTGGAGAATGGGCTTTCGAACACATGAAAACGGTGTTTGAGAAAGAGATCGTTCCGTTTGTAAACAATATTAAAAATGGAGTCTATTATCTCGCGGGAAATCTATGTTTTGAAATGGGTGATGTTCAAAAGGTTTTCTATGAAATGGATGATGCTTATGAACAACATTTAATTGAGAAAGAAAAGATTTTATCCGAATATGACCAATTCTTAGAACATATAGTGTCTCTCGAAGTGATGCAAGTTGTTACTATTGAATATGCTCATGAGATTTCATCTACTGTGAATAAATTTGATGATGTGCATGATATATCTGTGAATATTGTTGAACCTGTGAATACTGTAGATAATCATTCTTGTCACGAATCTAACGATGATTTTTTAAAGCTTCAAGATTCTTATAACACACTTTCAAAAAGTTTTAATGAGCTTCAACAACATTGTATATTTCTTGAAATTGAAAATCAATCTAAAAATGAAACTCTTTCAAAAACAAATGATAGTGAAACTCCGTCGAGACAAGTGACAAGATGATTCAGGTGGTTCAGGCATTAGAGGAATAAGTTATGAGACTTAAGAGAGAATTACTAGAAATAAAAACGGAACTAGAGGCTGTAGAGACTAAAAATCATGTCCTAGAAAATAGAATTACTTCTATACTAGGAGAGCGTGAACAAGTAAGGCAGGGTGACTCACAAAATTCTTGTTCAATAGAAGAACGCCTTGCTTTTAATGCGACAGAGCAAAAGTCATTAATTGACCAACTGAACAAGAAATGTGAGGAAATCTCTGACCTAAATATTCAGCTCATAGACAAAAACATGGTTATAGCTGAATTAAAGGAGACACTTCAACATAAAGGACGAGAAGGTGTTGATAATCCAGCTACAGTCTCTACCCCGACCTCTAGTGCTCCAAAAACCAACAAGGTGGTGCTCACTAAGAACCCACACACCATAAGAAAAATCCACTATCATATAAGTCCTATATGGAGCACGCAGTTAAGTACGTAAATTTTGCTAGGGAAGAGTTAGATGATCTCTGTGAACTTGAACCTAGGAATAATCACTATTACCATGTTCATGCTTTTGAGAGGGTACAGCAATGCTTAGAGCACTTGAAGTACATAGGACAACCGGGTTCTACACCACTTAAACACCAAACCACCATTGCCATTACTCCATTCAATAAGACCCCAGGAGCTAAGCCTGTTTTAAATACACCCATCAAGGCTAAGTCAAAATCTGTAACTAATGTTCCCTTGGCTTCTACAAGAGTAATTATGTCTACTAAGGCTAAAGGATCTCAAGACAAGAAAGATAGGATCAAGCCTTCCACTAGTAGGTTCAAGAAGAAGAAAGTAGAAGTTCACCCTAGGAATGTTATTTCAGTTTTAAATAAAAAGAATCATGTAGCTAAGACAAAAGGTTCTCTCTCTGAGTGGAAACCTAAGCAAAATGTGAATTCTAATTTGAAATGTTGGAATTGTAATGAATGCATGTTTTCTCAACGTCATGATTTATGCCTTGTTGATCACGTGAATGAAATGTATGCAATTAGGAACAATCTTGAATGGATTCCAACAGGGAAGAAATTCACCCAAGTTGGTTGGCAATTGAAACCCACTGGTAGGACCTTCACTGCTAATGGAACTATGTGCCCTTTAACTAGGATCACATCCACGGAAGTTAGGTCTCTGCGTCCTTTAAATAGGAACACTAGCACTAAGAAATGGAAAAAGCGCCCTTTAACTAGGTATGCCCCCACTATTGTGCCCACCAGTGATAATGTCCCCAATCAAAAAGTACCTCAGAATACTAGACAACTAGAATCTAAGCCAACAACTAGTAAGAAAATTTGGAAGCCTAAAGTTTCTTCTGATAGCAAATCTATGATACTTACATCTGTACCTGCTAACTCAGAGGAACAATTAGATTCTGATACATCGTCTTTGTTTTGTGATATTTTCAGGTCGTCCAAATTATTCTTTGGTATTTGGACTCGGGGTGCTCCAAACATATGACTGGAGACCGCTCGATGCTCAGAAATTTCGTCAGCAAGTTTCTAGGAACGGTGAAATTCAGCAACGACCATATTGCGAAGATCATGGGTTACGGTGAATATCAAATTGGGAATATTAGGATTTCAAGGGTATATTATGTGGAGGGACTTGGTCATAATTTATTTTTAGTGGGACAATTTTGCGATTCAAACCTTGAAGTGGCTTTTCGACAACATACTTGCTTTATTCGCGATCTTGCAGGAAATGATTTGTTAAAAGGTTCTCGAGGGGATAATATCTACACACTGTCCATTCAAAACATGATGGTCGCCTCTCCTGTATGCCTTCTTTCCAAAGAATCTAAGACCAAGTCATGGTTGTGGCATCGTAGGTTATCTCATCTTAACTTTAATGCTATAAACCATTTGGCTAAAAACGAACTTGTTCGTGGTCTTCCAAAACTTAAGTTCGACAAGTATCGTTTATGTTCCGCGTGTTCTTTGGGGAAAAGCACCAAGAAATCATACAAACCTAAAGCTGAAGACACCAACCAAGAACCACTGTATCTTTTGCACATGGATCTTTGCGGGCCAATGCGTACGGCTAGTGTGAGTGGTAGAAAATATATCCTCGTCATAGTAGATGATTTCTCAAGGTTTACATGGGTAAATTTTTTAGCATCTAAGGATCAAGCACCAAAGTATATTATTACTTTCTTAAAGATGATCCAAGTACGTTCTAATGCTACTGTTCGTCGCATTAGCACTGATAATGGAACTGAGTTTGTTAATCAAACTCTACGAGACTATTATGAAGAGGCCGGTATTTCACATGAAACTTCTGTTGCTCGCACTCTACAACAAAACGGTGTCGTGGAAAGACGTAACCGTACACTAATGGAAGCTGCTAGAACTATGTTGATTTATGCGAATGCTCCTTTATTCTTATGGGATGAAGCAGCGGCAACAACATGTTATACCCAAAACCGCTCCATCATTCGTAAACGCAATGGTAAAACACCGTATGAGCTACTTCATGGACACAAACCCGATGTTGGAGCATAATTTAGCTAGGCCGGTTCAACGACTCTCCTGGGCCATTAATTGTCTTCCCCGGTCTTGAGTAATTCTGCAAACAAAGGTAAACCGGTTAGACGTGGACCCGAGGCCGTAGCCCCGGGGTCCACCTCTGACGGTCAAGTTAGTATTGATCGATATATTATATAAGAGGTATGGTTAAGAGAGAGAGCCTGTTGTAGAATGAGACCCCTACCCCTGTTTATATAAGCTTAGGGTTTCTTGTAGGATAAGTAAGGTGTGTGTGGGTCGCGGGCCTGTCAGGCTGGGCCCTTAACCGACTGTACGTCGACATGTCCCCCAGTCTAGTATGATATGGTTCATGATCATGTTATGCTAGACTCATTCGTGTATCATGCTCACTAACAACCGCGTGCGGCTTTCTGCTAGGACATCCTCATGGGTCGTCCGTAACATATGGCTCCACTCGTAAATGGGCTACCTTTTAGCAAAAAGATGATGGGTTGGGATCGCGAATAGTGAGCATAGCCACTATACGCCATCATGTCCCCCCAGTCTAGTATGCGAGGTTGTCACCGAGGTTACTAGACTTTAAACCATATCCGCTACCTGTAAGCATATCCACGTCGAAAGAAATGGGAAAACATGTATACGTAAGACGGGTGGTTGTGCTCGAATGCTCGGTTTCCCGTTACTTGACGGTAAAGACCCCGTAAGAAGAAAACGTGTTCTATAGCCGGGGTAACACTGGCATTGGCAAGGTATCATTCTTATTCATCTCTAACGTGAGAATGATAAGAAGGTTTTGTGAAGGTGGAGGTGGAACCCGTCTGTTGCATTGTGAATATTTTGAAGGCGTACTTCTTGTACCCACTGATGATGCAACATAATGCGAATATTGCATTCATATTAAGGCCAACAGAATTCAACTTCTGTGGCAAATGATGCGGATATTACATCCGTCTTATGGCCACGGCATTTGATAACCACTTACGAAATTTGTCACAGTTTTTCCTAGATTTAAACATAGTTGATCAGGCTCCATCTAATCAAGTATAAACGATGTAAATTTTGGAAGTTCACTCTTAGCCGGGCCAAGTAATTCGTCGCGGAAGCCGTACTTCCGTAACAAATATATGAACCAATAGAAGACGTACTTCTGTGGCAGAATGAGCCAGTGGAAGGCGTACTTCCACGGCAAAAGATAACAATGCGCCGTGGAAGAATACTTCCACGGCGAAAAATAACGATGCGCCGTGGAAGAATACTTCCACGGCGAAAATAACGATGCGCCGTGGAAGAATACTTCCACGGCGAAAGATAACGATGCGCCGTGGAAGAATACTTCCACGGCGAAAAATAACGATGCGCCGTGGAAGAATACTTCCACGGAGAAAAATAACGATGCGCCGTGGAAGAATACTTCCATGGCGAAAGATAACGAGCATCGTGGAAGAATACTTCCACGACGAAAGATAACGATGCGCCGTGGAAGAATACTTCCACAACGAAAATAATGAGCACGTGAAAGAGATACTTCTACGACGAAGATAATAAGCACGTGGAAGGGATACTTCCACAGCGAAAGATAATGAGCACGTGGAAGAGATACTTCCACGGCGAAGATAATAAGCACGTGGAAGAGACACTTCCACGGCAAAGATAAGAAGCACGTGGAAGAGATACTTCCACGACGAAATATAACGAGCACGTGGAAGAATACTTCCACGACGATAATAATAAGCACGTGGAAGAGAAACTTCCACGGCAAAGATAACGAGCACGTGAAAGAATACTTCCACGGCGAAGATAATAAGCACGTGGAAGAGACACTTTCACGGCGAAGATAAGAAGCACGTGGATGAGATACTTCCACGGCGAAAGATAACGAGCACGTGGAAGAATACTTCCACGGCGAAAATAATAAGCACGTGGAAGAGAAACTTCCACGACGAAGATAACGAGCACGTGAAAGAATACTTCCACGGCGAAGATAATAAGCACGTGGAAGAGACACTTTCACGGCGAAGATAAGAAGCACGCGGAAGAGTGTAAAACCCGTAAAAATAAGGTCATAATTTAATTCTATTTTCAATTATTTTGAAGTATTTTATAACATTAAATATTATTATGTTTAACGGTTTAAGTTGAAACCGATATTAAATATTATATTTTAATATTTTGACGAGTAACGAGGACTACTAGTGATCGCGATACCGAAGGATGCCTAAAATTTTATATTTTATTATCGATCGTTTCGATATTTAATACTTTCGACGATATCGTTTTAATTACGCATCGAGTCGTTATATTATTATTTTTCGTGTGCGTTTAAACTTTTAAAAAAGTATTTTTACGAAACCCGAGTCTCGTAAATATTTCAAAATTTACAATTTACATTTTCTACCCTTTTAAACTATTTAATTACATTTTGGACCAAAACTATCACAAATTGGCAAAAACTACCCTAACCTTACACTATATATAATTTTTCCACTTACAACTTTACACATACAAAATATTTAATAAATAAAAACAAACCCACCACCCCTTTTCTTTCTTCTTTTGGCCATACATCACAAGAACACCACCACCACAATCCATCAATTTTCTTGATCAAAACTTTGATCCATCCAAAAACAAAACAAGTCCCATTCCTAATTTTTCAAGGTGATTCTAATGATACTAATTTTAGCTACATGCATCAAGTTTTATTTTTTCTTATTATTAGGTGGAGATTTTGATCATGCATGTTTTACTAGTGATGATCAAATGATGTTATTGCAATATTTTTGTTAAAAAGTTGATTTTTAATTTTTGGGTTTTTGATTTTGATGATGATACAAGTGTTAGGATTGGTTTATGGTGATATTAGGATGTTAGGTTGATGATAAAAATGATTGGTTTTGATCAAAAACTTAATTTTTTATGGTTTTTAAATGGCCAATTTTAGGCAGTAGGTTTAGAGGCATTTTCGGAAATCTTAAGTCTGAAAATAGGTTGATATTATGGTATTATGTTGTAGAGAATTTCGTTAGCTTCGATTTGATATAAAGTAGGCCTTCCAACTCCAAACGAGGTGGATGTTACACTAGTTTGATTTTCGTGTACCGGGAGACGAGTGTTGACACAATCCGAAAATTGTTGTCAATATTTGGATCGAATCTCGGGGACTATAAAATGAGTTTCAAAATGATTCAAGGGCTGTTCTCAGGCTCAAAGTTTAGTGTTTTGAGTCTATTTTTAGAATCAAGTGGCGGTTTTACAAATGGAGTTGTTTAGAATGGTCAAAATGGTTTCGTAAGTCAAGGTCGCTAAACTGTCCGGATTTTGTGATTCAAAGATGAGTCGGGCAGGGAACTTTAGAAGTAAAATCTTTTGATGGGCTCTTGAGAGGAATTTATACATATAGTAAGTAAGTTCTCTGAGTAGTATCATAAAAATTTGATATGTTTAAGTATGGGAAAACGGCTTGGACATTCGGTATGTTCCGACAGATTTTTATTAAAGACATAAAATAATAAAATGAATATATAGGAGAGTGTAATAGTATCACTTGTATCGTTTTCTCTCGAGTTTGTCGTGATTTTATGAGTCGAGTTTTATATTCTTATGTATGGTTTATTTCTCGAGTCTATTATTAATGAACGCACCTCATTTGATAGGTTGCGGTTCTCGTGTTTGAAAGGCATCATCTATCATCGGCGATCGTCTCATTACTACTATCGGCTAAGGTGAGTCTATAGCCTCGCTTTATACTAGTTATTAAATGATTTTAAACCCGCGAGGGGGAATACATGTTTTATAAACTTAGAACACAAGATTTTTATGGTATGCTTTGTCCCTCTATGAATGGACCCGTGGTTGCCTTTAAATTTCATTAAGTGATTGCCTTTGTTAAAACCTCAATTATGAACCGTTAATTAACCTATGATGGGTTAATCGCTAGTACAATTAATAGATCTATGGGGGAAGCCGCCCCGGTTCAGTTTTTGTGGACTTGTCATAGAAGCTTAGGCCCGACCTCCACAGTGTTTGAACATATTGTATTGAGAAGTCAGGTATACGGCAATGTACCAAAAATCTAGAGGTAACCGATAATTAATAAATCTCTCGTCTTATTAGACTGATATGGGAGTGTTTAAGGGCTCGGTTCCATGAGCTTATTGCAATTTATGCTATATACAATTATCATTGTTGATGCAAATTATTATTTGATGCTTATAAGCATGCCACAAACTTATAATCTTTGCTTGTGTTCAAATTGATTTCATAAACCTATAGATTCACTCGGCATTTTTGCTGATTGTTTTACTCACATGTATTTCAGGTAATCAAGAAGTGGAAGCTTGGAGGTCACGGGGAATGAAGTTGTGCACTGCTTTTGTTGTTCAAACTCTTTGATTTATTTATCGTTCCATTTTTAAAACAAACCAATATGTTGTTTTAACTTATCTTTTGGTAACGATTACTTGGGACTACGCTACTCTGACAAATGTTTTAGGAACGATAAATCTAAAACGTCTCTTTTCGAGTCGTTCTTTATAAATTATGTGTTGTTGTATCATTGTTTAGCACCCAAAGATGTATTCCGCTGCGTGTAAATTTGGGGGTGTTAAAGATTTGTACCAGGGCCATGAGTTATAGAGAACTAGGTCTTTTTTTTAAAACCTAAACTATAACTGTCAATTTTAATTTTCAAAGAGTCGGTGCACAGGACTTCGCGTGACTTTAGGTTCAAGCTACTTCTGGGATTACAACTTTAGTATGCGTTATTACGTATACCTTATTGGCAAGTATTTATAAATAAATACCATGATCCATTTATGGATATATATTTATATCTAGGATCTCTTTATCGATATATATTTATGTCGTTAAACTTTTCGATAAAAGTTTGTCATTTATTAATGATTAACTTAAATAAATACAACGAATTTCATGATCTTTCTGTATTTATTTTTGAGGTATTTAAATTGCTTTTATTGCAAAAATTTTATATTATGACCTTACATACCTTCATCTGCGCGCGTTACTTTCATTGTTTAACCCTCTGTGATATCTATATAGATATCCAAATCGTCTTCCGGCTGTTTGTGCTTGGACGTCTTGAAACGTAATCTCTAGACCATTGTGTAACTCAATGTGTCTTTGGAATAGACTAACCGCTATCGTGTGAGTCACACATTTTGAAACATTTCTTAAAATCGTGTTGAATAATATCATGGTTTTTCATAATATTTTGTTGATTTTTATTATCGTTTTACACGACATGCGAAGATTTAATTCGTTGACAGTTATATGTATCGACTCCGAAGTGTATTATTCGCTTATATCTCGGTAACATCGTCGTCTAGATTATGGCGCTAGAATTGGAATACGATTTTACTTATATAAAATTGTATCATTTGTTTTTCATTAACCTTCTCGCTCCCGGAGTGTAGCATGTTAATGTTCCATTATTTTCTTGTTATGTTTTGTGTTTTTGCCAATCGTGGCACCAAAGAGATTTGCCTACATTGCATTTTGAAATCTAAATTACGAACGTCTTTCACCGTTTTGCTTCCTAAATTTCGTGTTGAATACCTTGAAGCATTTTCTGTCATTCATCATGCTATATTTTATTTGATGCTCATTACGAGATTTATTTTTCGTTGTTATAAAATCCACAAGACATGTGTGTATATATGTATATATTTTGAGCCGTTAAGAAGTGTCGAAAAATCACTTTATGCAGAAACTGTAGGGGCAGTACAAACAGGTCAAAACTTAAAAGTAAAACCTGCGTTTTTAAAATAAAATAGTCAAACCTGCACAAAACTTGCAGGGGTATTTTGGTCATTTTACATTGGTTTTCAGGTCTCGGGTAAAACTAGAAAGTCGTCTGAAACGTCGTTTTGCATCAAAATGCTTTAGACTCTGAGTCTTGGAGATGTCGTTTATCAGGTCAATTAATCGGCTCATATTTAAAAGTTAAATCTGATAGAAAATTCAGAACATGAGTTTTAAATGTTTCTAAGCTGTTTTGATTTCATTTGAGATCGTAAAATTTTAACAAATATTATTTTACAACTAACGAATACTAGTTGCATGTGAAAATATTTAAAAATAGAAACAGTACAGGATTAGCAATTACCGGATTAATGGTGTAATTTAAAAACGAATAACATACTTTCTTAAAAGCATGTTGTGTCGAGTATCTTACAAAGAATACACATGTGGATTGTTTTATTCTTTTCATATATATGACTCATTTGTCATTCGATGTTATTTTATTTACGTTTTCTTCTAACCTTCCACTGATTTGAGTTGAGTTTTGAAGTTTTGCCTTCACATTCTTCGTTGACATTCTTATCGCGTATCTCATGACGTTTTCGTCTAAACCTTATAACCTTTTGAAACCTTATTAATTCGTGAAGATTTCATTGGTTTTCCTATGAGCTACTATTTGCAACTTTTTGCAACCCTTTTGGTTATTATATACCTCATTAAATGTCACCAATTTTAATTGACATTTTTACTACAATTACTTCACAAATTGTTTTACTTTGATATTATGAAATAATTTTTATAACATTCAAGTTGTTGCTTACTGAATATCTCATAAATTACTGTATCCTATAAAATTATAAACTATTTTTAAATTCCATTTTTCAAATGACATGGTTTATATATAAACATAAGAAACGTAATACTTTTCGACGAAATGGAGCACTGCATTGCTAGCCCTAAATTATACATGGCCTGATCACCTATGTCTAATTTAGAAGGAGCCATGCTAGGCTGAATAGTAGTCCACTTAATAATCTTGATGATAATCAACTTTTTACTTGTAATTATGATAAAGATAAATAAAATGAAATAAATTGAAAAGAAGTTTTGAAAACCTTTATATTTTATGCAAGTAGCACAATTTCTATGCATCCGCATATGTTTTATTACCTTTTGTTAAACGAATTACGTGATTATAAGTACGTTTTTACTCGATGATTGTTTTCCCACTTGTTACTTCATTTTGTCTTATAACTGATTTCTTTTGACTATTCGTCTAATTACCGACTGTTGGTAAAAGACTTGAAAGTCTCGATTTTTTATCCTTCCTTCTCGTCCAATCTTCTTTATGCGACTGGGTAGATCTTTGGAATATCTCCGCACGTGAATAAAGAATTTTCACTAGAGTAATTTCCGTATATCCGGGATGACGTCCGTCACTCTCATTTATCTCGAAATTCACTCTTGTGAACCGTGCTTTGACTTCTCTCTTTAAACACTAACATCGTTCATTTGATTTGTTTTAATTACAAGTGATTATTAGGAATTTTATTTATTAAAATTTTTGTATGGATCTTCTTTCTGATCATGTATCGACCACCGCTAAGTTAACGAGCTGATATTGGTGAACCATCAACCGCACTAACAAAATTTACAACTTGTTTAATCTATTATTTCTTATCGTCTTACCATCGACGCCTTTATTTTATTATTCTCTTTAAGAATTCATACGACATTTGTTTCGTTCCGTTTTGTACCGCTAATTTCGTACTAATTGTTGACCATTATTCCCATTCGTATTCGTTTGTTATTTTGTCACATTTCAAAACCCGAATATATCCCATGTTTATTTTGAAATAATAAACACCTTTATGTATTTCTACAACGTATTATAAATTATTTTTTTATGGAACTTTTATACATTTTTCCAATGATTTTCAATTATCAAAATAACCATCACAAGTAAAAGGTCAAATTTATACATCATATTTTGTATAACTAAAACTAATGTTTAAAATAAAATTATGTTCTACCTTTTAACTAATTGACATATCATACTTTACTTTAAATGTAATGAAATTATCGGTTTAACTTATATTCCTAATAGTGATTTGATTTGGAAATTATATTTTCTAATTGTAACCATCAGTATGAGTTTAATTAATAAATTCATGTCATTCTTTCAAAGTTTCTTAAGATAACCAAAATATATGAAGCTATTTAACTCCTATTTTGATATATAATCCTTATCATGAAAGTACCTCGACTGAGTTTTAAGGTAATACCAAATCCGGGACGGATAATTGTGACAAACATTATTTTAATGTTAATATTTAATTCATTCTTCGCTCTCATTTTTCTAGTATTGTGAATTATTATGTTTTACGGTTACGTGAGTCGAGATCCCTCTTCGATCGTCAACCTTAAATCATTTTACCACATCTTGTCCGTTTATGCGTTTATTGAATTTATTTTTATCCCGTTCTGTTCCTCGTACTGAAGATCACTATTTTATTCTGAGTTTAAAATGAATATTGGGAAGCAGTGTATAAGAAGAAACGATAAGTGTCACCAGGATTTATGCGTGTACTAGTGGAATGATTGAGGACCGAATCTCTTAATGAATGGAGTTAATAAATTCGTTGCAACCTCGAGGAGTATGTTGAAGTCGACACCGCAAGTGGAAAGGCTCTGGAGATCAAGTAGTTATTATCAAGGGTTCGTTCAAGGTTTTCTCGATGATTAACGGTGGAGATCTATACTCGATGTTTATGTTCGACCTTTTCTTTTATGTACTTATATGGTGTGTGATCCAGTCAAATGATCTTAAGTTGTGAGAACTTGAGACGGCATCATCCGATGACGTCCGATCATGTAGAACACATATTATGTAATTTCTATTTGACTTTCAACGACGATGTTTATTGAGACTTTAATGCGCATTGGCGAAAGTGAGATGGTGTCTTTTTATTATCTTTTGAGTAGGGACCCGCGTGTGAGCACCCTCCGATGACGAAAATGTTTTTCTTGTTAGTTCTTTTTGATGTGTGTCCATGGCTATCCGGCAAGTGGCTATCCTTTAAATTTCAACATTCCTTTTAACTTGACTTACCCGAAAACCCTGTCATCTATTCTTGTCGTCGAATGAGCTTCGTGTGATTCATAAAATTTTCATGTGTCGAGCTTGACGGGTGACTGGTGGATAAGTATTTATTTATTCCTTTTTGGTGAGATACAACTTGATGACAAGTTGCGTTTTGTAAAAGAACCAGTGGAGATCGTGGATCGAGATTCACGTGGGAACGTGAAGACTTCTTTATAAGGAATGTCGTCATCCTTCCGGATAGTGAACAACTCGTGTATGAGGCGAGTTGAGCGCCGGGACGTCGCTCCCATAAGGTGGTGAGGATGTAAAACCCGTAAAAATAAGGTCATAATTTAATTCTATTTTCAATTATTTTGAAGTATTTTATAACATTAAATATTATTATGTTTAACGGTTTAAGTTGAAACCGATATTAAATATTTTATTTTAATATTTTGACGAGTAACGAGGACTACTAGTGATCGCGATACCGAAGGATGCCTAAAATTTTATATTTTATTATCGATCGTTTCGATATTTAATACTTTCGACGATATCGTTTTAATTACGTATCAAGTCATTATATTATTATTTTTCGTGTGCGTTTAAACTTTTAAAAAAAGTATTTTTACGAAACCCGAGTCTCGTAAATATTTCAAAATTTACAATTTACATTTTCTACCCTTTTAAACTATTTAATTACATTTTGGACCAAAACTATCACAAATTGGCAAAAACTACCCTAACCTTACACTATATATAATTTTTCCACTTACAACTTTACACATACAAAATATTTAATAAATAAAAACAAACCCACCACCCCTTTTCTTTCTTCTTTTGGCCATACATCACAAGAACACCACCACCACAATCCATCAATTTTCTTGATCAAAACTTTGATCCATCCAAAAACAAAACAAGTCCCATTCCTAATTTTTCAAGGTGATTATAATGATACTAATTTTAGCTACATGCATCAAGTTTTATTTTTTCTTATTGTTAGGTGGAGATTTTGATCATGCATGTGTTACTAGTGATGATCAAATGATGTTATTGCAATATTTTTGTTAAAAAGTTGATTTTTAATTTTTGGGTTTTTGATTTTGATGATGATACAAGTGTTAGGATTGGTTTATGGTGATATTAGGATGTTAGGTTGATGATAAAAATGATTGGTTTTGATCAAAAACTTAATTTTGTATGGTTTTTAAATGGCCAATTTTAGGCAGTAGGTTTAGAGGCATTTTCGGAAATCTTAAGTCTGAAAATAGGTTGATATTATGGGATTATGTTGTAGAGAATTTCGTTAGCTTCGATTTGATATAAAGTAGGCCTTCCAACTCCAAACGAGGTGGAAGATACACTAGTTTGATTTTCGTGTACCGGGAGACGAGTGTTGACACAATCCGAAAATTATTGTCAATATTTGGATCGAATCTCGGGGACTATAAAATGAGTTTTAAAATGATTCAAGGGCTGTTCTCAGGCTCAAAGTTTAGTGTTTTGAGTCTATTTTTAGAATCAAGTGGCGGTTTTACAAACGGAGTTGTTTAGAATGGTCAAAATGGTTTCGTAAGTCAAGGTCGCTAAACTGTCCGGATTTTGTGATTCAAAGATGAGTCGGGCAGGGAACTTTAGAAGTAAAATCTTTTGATGGGCTCTTGAGAGGAATTTATACATATAGTAAGTAAGTTCTCTGAGTAGTATCATAAAAAGTTGATATGTTTAAGTATGGGAAAACGGCTTGGACATTCGGTATGTTCCGGCAGATTTTTATTAAAGACATAAAATAATAAAATGAATATATAGGAGAGTGTAATAGTATCACTTGTATCGTTTTCTCTCGAGTTTGTCGTGATTTTATGAGTCGAGTTTTATATTCTTATGTATGGTTTATTTCTCGAGTCTATTATTAATGAACGCCCCTCATTTGATAGGTTGCGGTTCTCGTGTTTGAATGACATCATCTATCGTCGGCGATCGTCTCATTACTACTATCGGCTAAGGTGAGTCTATAGCCTCGCTTTATACTAGTTATTAAATGATTTTAAACCCGCGAGGGGGAATACATGTTTTTATAAACTTAGAACACAATATTTTTATGGTATTCTTTGTCCCTCTATGAATGGACCCGTGGTTGCCTTTAAATTGCATTAAGTGATTGCCTTTGTTAAAACCTCAATTATGGACCGTTAATTAACCTATGATGGGTTAACCGCTAGTACAATTAATAGATCTATGGGGGAAGCCGCCCCGGTTCAGTTTTTGTGGACTTGTCATAGAAGCTTAGGCCCGACCTCCACACTGTTTGAACATATTGTATTGAGAAGTCAGGTATACGGCAATGTGCCAAAAATCTAGAGGTAACCGACAATTAATAAATCTCTCGTCTTATTAGACTGATATGGGAGTGTTTAAGGGCTCGGTTCCATGAGCTTATTGCAATTTATGCTATATACAATTATCATTGTTGATGCAAATTATTATTTGATGCTTATAAGCATGCCACAAACTTATAATCGTTGCTTGTGTTCAAATTGATTTCATAAACCTATAGATTCACTCAGCATTTTTGCTGATTGTTTTACTCACATGTATTTCAGGTAATCAAGAAGTGGAAGCTTGGAGGTCACGGGGAATGAAGTTGTGCACTGCTTTTGTTGTTCAAACTCTTTGATTTATTTATCGTTCCATTTTTAAAACAAACCAATATGTTGTTTTAACTTATCTTTTGGTAACGATTACTTGGGACTACGCTACTCTGACAAATGTTTTAGGAACGATAAATCTAAAACGTCTCTTTTCGAGTCGTTCTTTATAAGTTATGTGTTGTTGTATCATTGTTTAGCACCCAAAGATGTATTCCGCTGCGTGTAAATTTGGGGGTGTTAAAAAGAGATACTTCCACGGCGAAGATACTAAGCACGTGGAAGGGATACTTCCACAGCGAAAGATAATGAGCACGTGGAAGAGATACTTCCACGGCGAAGATAATAAGCATGTGGAAGAGACACTTCCACGGAGAAAGATAATGAGCACGTGGAAGAGATACTTCCACGACGAAGATAAGAAGCACGCGGAAGAGATACTTCCACGGCGAAGATAATAAGCACGTGGAATGGATACTTCCACAACGAAAGATAATGAGCACGTGGAAGAGATACTACCACGGCGAAGATAATAAGCACGTGGAAGAGACACTTCCACGGCGAAGATAAGAAGCACGTGGAAGAGATACTTCCACGGCGAAATATAACGAGCACGTGGAAGAATACTTCCACGACGAAAATAATAAGCACGTGGAAGAGAAAATTCCACGGCTAAGATAACGAGCACGTGAAAGAATACTTCCACGGCGAAGATAATAAGCACGTGGAAGAGACACTTTCACGGCGAAGATAAGAAGCACGTGGAAGAGATACTTCCACGGCGAAAGATAACGAGCACGTGGAAGAATACTTCCACGGCGAAAATAATAAGCACGCGGAAGAGAAACTTCCACGACGAAGATAACGAGCACGTGAAAGAATACTTCCACGGCGAAGATAATAAGCACGTGGAAGAGACACTTTCACGGTGAAGATAAGAAGCACGCGGAAGAGATACTTCCACGGCGAAGATAATAAGCACGTGGAAGGGATACTTCCACTACAAAAGATAATGAGCACGTGGAAGAGATACTTCCACGGTGAAGATAATAAGCACGTGGAAGAGACACTTCCATGGCGAAAGATAATTAGCACGTGGAAGAGATAATTCCACAGCGAAGATAATAAGCACGTGGAAGAGATACTTCCACGGCGAAAATAATGAGCACGTGGAAGAGATACTTCCAAGGCGAAAGATAATGAGTACGTGGAAGAGATACTTCCACGTCGAAAGATAATGAGCACATGGAAGAGATACTTCCACGGCGAAGATAATAAGCAAGTGGAAGAGATACTTCCACGGCGAAAATAAAAAGCGCGTGGAAGAGATACTTCCACGGCGAAAATAATGAGCACGTGGAAGAGATACTTACACGGCGAAGATAATAAGCACGTGGAAGAGATACTTCCACGAAGAAAATAATGAGCACGTGGAAGAGATACTTCCACGGCGAAGATAATAAGCACGTGGAAGAGATACTTCCACGAAGAAAATAATGAGCACGTGGAAGAGATACTTCCACGGCGAAGATAACAAGCACGTAGAAGATATACTTCCAAGGCGAAAATAACAAGCGCGTGGAAGAGATACTTCTACGACGAAAATAATGAGCACGTGGAAGAGATACTTCCACGGAGAAGATAATAAGCACGTGGAATAGATACTTCCACGGTGAAGATAATAAGCACGTGGAAGAGATACTTCCACGACGAAGATAATAAGGAGCACGTGGAAGAGATACTTCCACGACGAAGATAATAAGCACGTGGAAGAGATACTTCCACGACGAAGATAATAAGCACGTGGAAGAGATACTTCCACGGCTAAAATAATGAGCACGTGGAAGAGATACTTCCACGGCGAAGATAATGAGCACGTGGAAGACATACTTCCACGGCGAAGATAATAAGCACGTGGAAGAGATACTTCCACGACGAAGATAATAAGGAGCACGTGGAAGAGATACATCCACGGCGAATATAATAAGCACGTGGAAGCGATACTTCCACGGCGAAGATAATAAGCACGTGGAAGAGATACTTCCACGGCGAAGATAATAAAGAGCACGTGGAAGAGATACTTCCACGGCGAAAATAATGAGCACGTGGAAGAGATACTTCCACGGCGAAGATAATGAGCACGTGGAAGAGATACTTCCACGGCGAAGATAATAAGCACGTGGAAGAGATACTTTCACGGCGAAGATAAGAAGCACGCGGAAGAGATACTTCCACGGCGAAGATAATAAGCACGTGGAAGGGATACTTCCACAACGAAAGATAATGAGCACGTGGAAGAGATACTTCCACGACGAAGATAATAAGCACGTGGAAGAGACACTTCCACGGAGAAAGATAATGAGCACGTGGAAGAGATACTTCCATGGCGAAGATAAGAAGCACGCGGAAGAGATACTTCTACGGCGAAGATAATAAGCACGTGGAAGGGATACTTCCACAACGAAAGATAATGAGCACGTGGAAGAGATACTTCCACGGCGAAGATAATAAGCACGTGCAAGAGGCACTTCCACGGCGAAGATAAGAAGCACATGGAAGAGATACTTCCACGGTGAAATATAACGAGCACGTGGAAGAATACTTCCACGACCAAAGTAATAAGCACGTGGAAGAGAAAATTCCACGGCTAAGATAACGAGCACGTGAAAGAATACTTCCACGGTGAAGATAATAAGCACGTGGAAGAGACACTTTCACGGCGGAGATAAGAAGTACGTGGAAGAGATACTTCCACGGCGAAAGATAACGAGCACGTGGAAGAATACTTCCACGACGAATATAATAAGCACGTGGAAGAGAAACTTCCACGACGAAGATAACGAGCACGTGAAAGAATACTTCCACGGCGAAGATAATAAGCACGTGGAAGAGACACTTTCACGGCGAAGATAAGAAGCACGCGGAAGAGATACTTCCACGGCGAAGATAATAAGCACGTGGAAGGGATACTTCCACAGCGAAAGATAATGAGCACGTGGAAGAGATACTTCCACGACGAAGATAATAAGCACGTGGAAGAGACACTTCCATGGCGAAAGATAATTAGCACGTGGAAGAGATACTTCCACGGCGAAGATAATAAGCACGTGGAAGAGATACTTCCACGACGAAAATAATGAGCACGTCGAAGAGATACTTCCAAGGCGAAAGATAATGAGCACGTGGAAGAGATACTTCCACGGCGAAAGATAATGAGCACATGGAAGAGATACTTCCACGGCGAAGATAATAAGCACGTGGAAGAGATACTTCCACGTCGAAAATAAAAAGCGCGTGGAAGAGATACTTCCACGGCGAAAATAATGAGCACGTGGAAGAGATACTTACACGGCGAAGTTAATGAGCACGTGGAAGAGATACTTCCACGGCGAAGATAAGAAGCACGTGGAAGCGATACTTCCACGGCGAAAAAAACAAGCGCGTGGAAGAGATACTTCCACGGCGAAGATAATGAGCACGTGGAAGAGATACTTCTAGGGCGAAGAAAACAAGCACGTGGAAGAGATACTTCCACGGCGAAGATAATAAGAACGTGGAAGAGATACTTCCACGAAGAAAATAATGAGCACGTGGAAGAGATACTTCCACGGCGAAGATAACAAGCACGTAGAAGAGATACTTTCAAGGCGAAAATAACAAGCGCGTGGAAGAGATACTTCTACAACGAAAATAATGAGCACGTGGAAGAGATACTTCCACGGAGAAGATAATAAGCACGTGGAAGAGATACTTCCACGGCGAAGATAATAAGCACGTGGAAGAGATACTTCCACGACGAAGATAATAAGGAGCACGTGGAAGAGATACTTCCACGGCGAAGATAATAAGCACGTGGAAGAGATACTTCCACGGCGAAGATAATAAGCACGTGGAAGAGATACTTCTACGGCGAAAATAAAGAGCACGTGGAAGAGATACTTCCACGGCGAAGATAATGAGCACGTGGAAGACATACTTCCACGGCGAACATAATAAGCACGTGGAAGAGATACATCCACGACGAAGATAATAAGGAGCACGTGGAAGAGATACTTCGACGGCGAAGATAATAAGCACGTGGAAGAGATACTTCCACGGCGAAGATAATAAGCACGTGGAAGAGATACTTCCACGGCGAAGATAATGAGCACGTGGAAGACATACTTCCACGGCGAAGATAATAAGCACGTGGAAGAGATACTTCCACGACGAAGATAATAAGGAGCACGTGGAAGAGATACATCCACGGCAAAGATAATAAGCACGTGGAAGCGATACTTCCACGGCGAAGATAATAAGCACGTGGAAGAGATACTTCCACGGCGAAGTTAATAAAGAGCACGTGGAAGAGATACTTCCACGGCGAAAATAATGAGCACGTGGAAGAGATACTTCCACGACGAAGATAATGAGCACGTGGAAGTGATACTTCCACGGCGAAGATAATAAGCACGTGGAAGAGATACTTTCACGGCGAAGATAAGAAGCACGCGGAAGAGATACTTCCACGGCGAAGATAATAAGCACGTGGAAGGGATACTTCCACAACGAAAGATAATGAGCACGTGGAAGAGATACTTCCACGACGAAGATAATAAGCACGTGGAAGAGACACTTCCACGGAGAAAGATAATGAGTACGTGGAAGAGATACTTCCATGGCGAAGATAAGAAGCACGCGGAAGAGATACTTCCACGGCGAAGATAATAAGCACGTGGAAGGGATACTTCCACAACGAAAGATAATGAGCACGTGGAAGAGATACTTCCACGGCGAAGATAATAAGTACGTGCAAGAGACACTTCCACGGCGAAGATAAGAAGCACATGGAAGAGATACTTCCACGGTGAAATATAACGAGCACGTGGAAGAATACTTCCACGACCAAAGTAATAAGCACGTGGAAGAGAAAATTCCACGGCTAAGATAACGAGCACGTGAAAGAATACTTCCACGGCGAAGATAATAAGCACGTGGAAGAGACACTTTCACGGCGAAGATAAGAAGTACATGTAAGAGATACTTCCACGGCGAAAGATAACGAGCACGTGGAAGAATACTTCCACGGCGAAAATAATAAGCATGTGTAAGAGAAACTTCCACGACGAAGATAACGAGCACGTGAAAGAATACTTCCACGGCAAAGATAATAAGCACGTGGAAGAGACACTTTCACGGCGAAGATAAGAAGCACGCGGAAGAGATACTTCCACGGCGAAGATAATAAGCACGTGGAAGGGATACTTCCACAGCGAAAGATAATGAGCACGTGGAAGAGATACTTCCACGGCGAAGATAATAAGCACGTGGAAGAGACACTTCCATGGCGAAAGATAATTAGCACGTGGAAGAGATACTTCCACGGCGAAGATAATATGCACGTGGAAGAGATACTTCCACGGCGAAAATAATGAGCACGTCGAAGAGATACTTCCAAGGCGAAAGATAATGAGCACGTGGAAGAGATACTTCCACGGCGAAAGATAATGAGCACATGGAAGAGATACTTCCACGGCGAAGATAATAAGCACGTGGAAGAGATACTTCCACGGCGAAAATAAAAAGCGCGTGGAAGAGATACTTCCACGGCGAAAATAATGAGCACGTGGAAGAGATACTTACACGGCGAAGTTAATGAGCACGTGGAAGAGATACTTCCACGGCGAAGATAAGAAGCACGTGGAAGCGATACTTCCACGGCGAAGAAAACAAGCGCGTGGAAGAGATACTTCCACGGCGAAGATAATGAGCACGTGGAAGAGATACTTCTAGGGCGAAGAAAATAAGCACGTGGAAGAGATACTTCCACGGCGAAGATAATAAGCACGTGGAAGAGATACTTCCACGAAGAAAATAATGAGCACGTGGAAGAGATACTTCCACGACGAAGATAACAAGCACGTAGAAGAGATACTTTCAAGGCGAAAATAACAAGCGCGTGGAAGAGATACTTCTACAACGAAAATAATGAGCACGTGGAAGAGATACTTCCACGGAGAAGATAATAAGCACGTGGAAGAGATACTTCCACGGCGAAGATAATAAGCACGTGGAAGAGATACTTCCACGACGAAGATAATAAGTAGCACGTGGAAGAGATACTTCCACGGCAAAGATAATAAGTACGTGGAAGAGATACTTCCACGGCGAAGATAATAAGCACGTGGAAGAGATACTTCTACGGCGAAAATAAAGAGCACGTGGAAGAGATACTTCCACGGCGAAGATAATGAGCACGTGGAAGACATACTTCCACGGCGAACATAATAAGCACGTGGAAGAGATACATCCACGACGAAGATAATAAGGAGCACGTGGAAGAGATACTTCCACGGCGAAGATAATAAGCACGTGGAAGAGATACTTCCACGGCGAAGATAATAAGCACGTGGAAGAGATAATTCCACGGCGAAGATAATAAAGAGCACGTGGAAGAGATACTTCCACCACGAAAATAATGAGCACGTGGAAGAGATACTTCCACGGCGAAGATAATGAGCACGTGGAAGAGATACTTCCACGGCGAAGATAATAAGCACGTGGAAGAGATACTTCCACGGCGAAAATAACAAGCACGTGGAAGAGATACTTCCACGGGAAAAATAATGAGCACGTGGAAGAGATACTTCCACGACTAAGATAACAAGAACGTGGAAGAATACTTCCACGGCGCATGAATAAGCCAACAGAAGAGATACTTCCGTGGCAAAGGCATAAGCCAATGGAAGAGATACTTCCATGGCGCAGAAACAAGCGCGCGGAAGGAGTACTTCCGCGGCGAAGGAATAAGCCAATGGAAGAGATACTTTCATGGCGCAGAAACAAGCGCGCGGAAGGAGTACTTCCGCGGCGAAGGAATAAGCCAATGGAAGAGATATTTCAATGACGCAGAAACAAGCGCGCGGAAGGAGTACCTCCGTGGCAAAGGAATAAGCCAATGGAAGAGATACTTCCATGGCGCAGAAACAAGCGCGCGGAAGGAGTACCTCTGCGGCGAAGGAATAAGCCAATGGAAGAGATACTTCCATGGCGCAGAAAAAAGCACGCGAAAGGAGTACTTCCGCGGCGAAGGAATAAGCCAATGGAAGAGATACTTCCATGGCGCAGAAACAAGTGCGTGGAAGGAGTACCTCCACGGCGAAGGAATAAGCCAATGGGAGAGATACTTCCATGGCGCAGAAACAAGCGCGCGGAAGGAGTACTTCTGCGGCGAAGGAATAAGCCAATGGAAGAGATACTTCCGTGGCAAAGGAATAAACTGGCAGAAAGCGGACTTCTGCGGCAAAGGAATATATCCAAAGATATTTGTGTGACGTGCCCATAAATAGTGGTATTAGTATACCCTAGTAGCCCCCCAAGTTTAATGGTGCTACACTCGATTAGTAGTATTAAACTTAATCAAGTATTCAAAAAATTACGGTCGTGTAGACCAACACGAATGGATGTACCATAGCCGCGTACGAAAGATAGAAATTGGGTTCGAACGTGCGAACCAACGCGGATGGGTCTTGCCATAACCGCGAATTGTCACATAGTATAAGACGTATCTTTAACTAACTTATGGAATGAGCTATGCCATTACGTGCGGCGTACCGCTACTACCATAAGGACGGTCAAAATTTTGACAAAATGTTGTTAGACGTGCACAGTGTGTCTTTTGCAAGTCCATCACGAGCCATGTGGTTTGCGTAACTTACTACAACCTCTTGATAGTAAGGTGTCTAACAATGATACATGATCCATGGTCGTAGGGTTTGCAACCCTCTTACACGACAAGTTGAATTATTAGGTTCATTCAATCCTCTTATTCCGCTTGGGAAGGATAAGTACATGTACGCCCGTAGACAGAAGATATCCGAGTGTACGGACTAACGCGGAAGGATGGACCATAACCGTGGATAGAAAATAAAATAGGAAAATATATTAAATGATATATGTAATATCTCTTTGCCAATTTTAAGAGATATATGTAATATCTTTAATTTACATGAAAAATATTGATAAAATATTTTGTTTATTTTAAAAGATATGGGTAAATCTTGTTACCTAAAAAATAAGATATTAAAAATCTTTGTATAAATTTAAAAGATTGCGTAATATTTTACCAATATAGGACTAACACGGAAGGACGCGGCTCACGACCGCGAATAAAAAAAAGAAAATATTTCCGAATGGGCGAGCGCGGATGGTAATGCCATGACTACGGGTAAGAATAAAATACGTCCGACTATACAGAATTAAGCCTAAATAACTCTCTGAATTAAGCCTACGTTAAATGCCATGCTCGTGGCATTACATAAGATAATATAAAATACGTCTGATCAATTGCGGAAGGTATTCTACGGGCTTAAAATACCACTTAATTTATGGTTGTGACTATGTGATGTTTAATGACATGTAAACGATATCACGGATGGCAGAATACGTGTTATCGTAACTCCAATAAATTAACATAATAATAAAAGAAAACGAAGCTTAAAAATTACCGATGTTCGGAACAGCTTTTTGGTTTTTGATATTATGAGATGGCGAAGCAAGTTTTAGTCGTGGTCCCACGGATGGCGCCAACTTGTTGGAGCATAATTTAGCTAGGCCGGTTCGACGACTCTCCCGGGCCGTTAATCGTCTTCCCCGGTCTTGAGTAATGCTGCAAACAAAGGTAAACCGGTTAGACGTGGACCCGAGGCCGTAGCCCCGGGGTCCAGCTCCGACGGTCAAGTTAGTATTGATCGATATATTGTATAAGAGGTATGGTTAAGAGAGAGAACCTGTTGTAGAATGAGACCCCTACCCCTGTTTATATAGGCTTAGGGTTTCTTGTAGGATAAGTAAGGTGTGTGTGGGTTGCGGGCTTGTCGGGTTGGGCCCTTAACTGACTGTACGTCGACACCCGATATTTCATTTCTTCATGTATTTGGTGCACTGTGTTATCCAAATACTAATAGTGAGAATTTGGGCAAACTTCAACCGAAGGCTGATATTGAATCTTCATTGGTTACTCACCTGCAACGAAAGCTTACCGAATTTATAACCGTCGTCTTGGAAAGATAGTAGAAACTTTGGATGCTGATTTTGATGAGCTGACAGCGATGGCTTCTGAGCAACAAAGCTCTGAACCCGCATTACATGAGATGGGAACCGGTACGATTAGTTCTGGATTAACTCCCAACAATGCTACTTCTCCATCATGTAACCTACAAGGGCCGAGTGGGATGCGTTATTTCAACCTTTGTTTGATGAGTTCTTTGATTCACCTAGTAAGGATTCTCGAGCACCTGAAGCAGTAGCTCCGTTTCCCGAAGTTGTTGCTCAAGATAATGGAAATCAGTCTGAGACATCTACTGTTACTCTTGAACCAGATGTCCCATCCCCCACCAATTCATAAAGTACACCCGAATCATCACCCCCACTCGTTCCTAATGATGTTGAAGAGGATCACTATGATCACGATTTGGAAATTGCTCATTTACAAGAGCTTCCGTTCTTTGGTTCACAAATACCCGAAAACCCTAACGGTGCGTCTTCTTCAGAGGAAGCTCCTGCAATCGTTCACTCTCGACCACCACGGATTGAAACTCACAACACCAAATGGACAAAGGATCACCCAATCCGCAATATATTGGTGACATCGATCGACCAGTCTTAACACGCCACCAACTCGAAGAACATGCATTATATTGCTATTTTGATGCATTTCTTTCCGATACTAAACCTAAAAACTGGCAACAAGCCATGACTAAATCATCTTGGATTGAAGCCATACAAGAGGAACTTAATGAATTTCAACGTCTTGAAGTGTGGGAATTAGTTCCTTTACCCAGCAACGTTGAAATCCTTACATTGTTGTGGGTATATAAGGTTAAACTTGATGAGTTAGGTTAAGTGCTGAAGAACAAAGTTAGATTGGTTGCTAGAGGTTACAAACAAGCTTTGGGTATTGACTTTGAAGAATCCTTTGCTCCTGTTGCACGATTGGAGGCAATTAAAATATTCCTTGCTTATGCTGCTCACATGAACATGATCGTCTACCAAATGGATGTTAAGACGGCATTTCTTAATGGTGAACTAAGGGAAGTTGTCTACGTAAGCCAGCCGAATGGATTCGTTAACTCGGAGTATCCTAATCACGTGTACAAGCTCAAGAAGGCTCTTTATGGGTTGAAACAAGCTCCACGCGCATGGTACGATCTCCTATTGTCGTATCTCATCTCAAAAGGCTTCTCCAAAGGCAAAGTGGACCCAACATTATTTATTCTCAAGGAGGACAACGACATGATACTGGTACAAATTTATGTTGATGATATAATTTTTACTGCCACTACTCAAAGACTGTCTGACCATTTTGAGAAAATTATGTCCACACGGTTTAAGATGTCGATGATGGGAAAATTTTCATTTTTCTTAGGGTTGCAAATTTCTCAGAATCCCAGAGGCATCTTTATTAATCAATCCAAATTTTCTCTTAAATCATTAAAGAAATATCATTTTGAAAATTTTGACCCCATGGATACTCCAATGGTGGAGAGATCAAAGTTAGATGAAGATAAGGAAGGGATAGTTGTCGATCCTAAACTTTACCGTGGAATGATCGGCACCCTTCTCTATCTGACTGCTAGCAGGCCTGATTTGCAATTTGCTATATGCATGTGTGCCCGCTATCAGGCTCGGCCTACAGAAAATCACTTACATGTTGTGAAAAGGATCCTTCGGTATCTTAAAGGAACACTTAATCGTGGTTTGTGGTATCCGAAGAATTCCTCTATTGCACTAATCTCATATGCAGATGCGGACTATGCTGGGTGTCAAGATACTAGACGTAGCACTTCTGGCAGTGTGTAACTTCTTGGAGATAGACTTGTTAGTTGGGCATCTAAAAGGCAGAAAAGCGTTGCGATATCAGGTACAGAGGCCGAATACATTGCTATGTCCGGTTGTTGTTCTCAAGTTCTTTGGATGAGATCACAATTAACTGACTACGGTCATGGATACAACAAAATCCCGATGTACTGTAATAAAAAAAGTGCAATTGCTCTGTGCTGCAACTACGTTCAACATTCCCGGGCGAAGCACATTAAAATACGGTACCATTTCATCAAAGAGCAAGTGGAAAATGGTGTGACCGAACTGTACTTCGTCAACACTGAGTATCAGCTGACAGATATATGCACAAAGGCCTTAGATCAAGGACGTATCGAGTTTTTGATCGAAAAGCTAGGCATGAAATTTTTCTCACCAGTGACACTTAAGGAGTTGGCAAAAGAATCTGAAGAATAGTGGTGGTAAACTATTCTCGAGTATCCTTTGATCGTGATCTTGTATATTATCGTATTTATTTAAACCACCAAAAGAAAAATACAAAAATATAAACCATATAAAAACCATAAAAAAATATAAATTCATGAAAATCCAAAAATATTTTTCATTTTACATCGGGCATGTCTTTTAGTACGGTAATATTTACGGCCTTAGAAATGTCGATTAAAATTGACACGGTGCCATAAATAGAGTCCGTATAAAAGTTGTAGATATTTTAAAACATGCCCATATGGCTTGTAGTTATTTCAGACTGCAACCCGCTTTTCACATTAAAGTCACGTATTTCTTACGAAAACGTTGGCTCACAACAGGAATTAATTTCTCGGGCAAGGTTTACTTAAAAACCTTGTAAGTGATCAAGTTTACTTTATAACTTGGTCTAACACAAATTAGTGTACGCTTCAGTGCACCTATTTTGTTAAAATAAGAGAAATCTTATTGCCACCAGAATCGTTCCAAACAATCACTAAACCGGAAAATGTCTTCATGGATATTTGCTTCTTTAAAATCATTGACTACTGCTCTTTAAATAGAAAACGGGTCCGTTTTTAAGGGGGAGCAAATATTATATCTTCTTCGAATTAAAATTGGTTTTCAAAAAATATAAACCGTTAATCGTCTTCATTAAATGCTTAGTGTGCCTTGTGTGGAATATAACTTGAGTAATAGGGTATTTGAAATTAGGCGTTAAGTGTAAGTGTCCGTGTTTGTGTGCGGGTTAGTACTTCGTTAAGTTATTTGGTTAATCCTAATGATGTTAACATAAGCTACTAACTGGGGGTTTATTTTTGCAAATGTTGCAAATAAGGGGTTTTCAGCGTAACTTTGGCAAAAATTTGACCAAGTCAACATTATACTCCCCCCTCCCCGTTTCTTTTTTCTTTTCCATCACAAAAACACAAACACAAACATTCTCCCCGCCATTAACACACCTTCGATCCTTGATTTTCGCTTGTTAATTCGTGCATCCAACTAGGTATTCATTCATGTTTATATGCTTGTTACAGTTCTCATTTTATCATCTTAATCATAACAATCAAACAACCCGTAATCAAGAGTTAATCAAAATTAGGGTTTTGAAATTTATGTGTTGAAAATGTTAATTGATAAGTGGGATATGTTTAGATTGCAAAGATGAACATAGGTATCATTCAGTTTTGCTTAAAACATTGCCAAAGTCCAGGAATCGTAAAGTCAAACTTAAGATCGAATCACAGTCTCGAATTGCGATGATCATTGCGACACCACATTGCGATGCATGGTCATTGCGATGAGTCATTCCGATGGCTCATTGCGATGGGTTATTACGATGGGTCATTCCGATGGCTCATTGCGATGTCTCATTGCGATGGGTCATTACGATAGCAAATTGCGATGGTATATTGCGATGGTACATTCCGATGCATCATTGCGATGGCATCGTAATGGTATTGCGATGGGGACTTTTTGCGATGATTTTTCTACATTGCGATGGAACCACCAATATTGCGATGACTATGTGATTGCGATAGGACATGATTGTGATAGGATTGCGATGGTTTCACATTGTGATGATTGTAAGATTGCGATGAATTTAGGATTGTGATGCACTTATTATTCTGATGATCTGAAAGATTGTGATGGGTAGTTTTTGGCAAACATTGTGATAGCTTATAGTATTATGTTAACACTATAAGATTGTGATGAGTTATAGGATTGTCATGATAGTATTACGATAGGTGACTCCTATAGACATGTGTCATGATCAAGTTATTGTTGTTCTATTAATGTAATGCGCTAATGCTTGTCGTGTGTTACTGCAAATACCTCAGCTTGACATGGATTTAAGATATATATGTTTGTGTATATCATTTGTGCTTATGTCATATAAGCAGGAAGATGTCGATCACAGAAGAACAACAGCGACAACGTGATCTCAAACTTGTTTCACTCAGAAACAGGCTACCATATGCTGAGAACAACTCTCGTTTGCAAGAGGATTTTGATCCTTCTTTAGCATCTTTCAAAATCGCCACGGATATCCTTGACATCTCACCTATCAAAGATGCATTCAGACTTACTGCCTCTGTTCCTGAAGTCTACATGCACGAGTTTTGGACCACGACAACACTTTCTAAAAAGACTATCTCATTCCAACTAAACAAAACGCCAATGGTACTTAACTTGAGCATCTTTAGGCAACTGTTTAACTTTCCTAAGTTAGCACAAGGAGAAAAATTTGTGGCTAACCCAAACACCGATGAATTGTTTCGAGTCATTCGTGCTCTGAATTATGAAGGTGAAATCCACAACCTATCCCAGTTCAATACATCACACATAGGGCAACCCTGGAAATCACTTATCACCATCATTGTCAAATGTCTTACGTGTAAGACTCGGCGCTCCGACGTAATGAGACCACCTCAGGCTCACATATTTTGGGATTTTACACGGCATCTAAAGTAGACTATGCACTCCTTATCTGGCAAGAATTTTGCTATCCGTTTACTAGAACCAAGAAGAAATCCGTGCATCTTCCATTCCCAAGATTCACCAAGCTCATCATCAACCACTTTATGAAGAGTGACGCAAACATTGATACTCGCGGGAATTTATTCTACCACACAAAAGATGATGACTATGTGATCCTACAAATGAATGCGGATACTCACTCCACAAAGTATTCATTACGTCCAGCTCTAGTACCTGACACAATGATCAATGAAGGAATCAAGGAAAGTGATAAATATCAAGAGATGCTTCACGATATTGACACACAGTTTCGACGAGCAAATTCACTTCCCTTAGAGAAGCAAAAAGGTAAACGAAAGAAAAGAGTTTCAAAGCGACAATTGACTGCTTCCTCCAAAGATAAAGGCACAGGGAAAATGCAAATAGTTGATGAAGAGGATGATGAAGATGAGATGATCCATACTGAGGGTGAACAGGAAGAAGTACGACTCATAAGGCCAAAGAAAGCAAAGAAAACCAAAAGTAAAGAAGCAATTGCTGCTTCATATGAACCAGCTCAACAATCATTTTCTGAAGCCAAACGACTGCGTATTATTCTTCAACAAAGCAGAGAGGAGGCTTTTGCAATATCCACAAGATCAGGCTCAAGACTGTTTGAAGACTTAGAGGAATTTGGTAATCCTGATGCTGATATGGCCTTTTATGAAGATCCTAACGATGAAGATGCTTATGAAGATGCTGGTAACTTCCATTTTGAAAGTCGTGAGCAGAGTGAAGAGGGTGTTAGCAATGAAAACACAGATACAAATTTGTTGTATCATGATGTCAATATCAACACATCTTTACCGGAACCAACTCACACGGTGATAAACGACGATTCTCATGCAACTTACATACCAGAAACTCAACTTCAAAGTAAGTCTACTTCCGGCTCTGATGATGTTATGAAATATCTTAACTTGGAAGGGGAGGGTGTCGAGGTTACAAATATTGATCCATCGACTACCATTCCACCATTATCCACATTATCCACCCCGGTATCCCTGATGTCATAACTCTAGCTATCACACCAGCACTTGTTGAACAACCGGTATCAACTACTACCCCAACGACTGAATCTACACCACTATCAATAGCTGAAAAACCTATATCAACTACCGCCCCAATCACTGAATCTACACCATCACCTATCCTTGAACAACCAGTATCATCCACCACCACTTTAACAGTCATGGTTACACCTCCACCATCAGTACAACAAGTATCATCCACCTCCAACCCATTCCTCACAGTCAGTGATCCACTGATCCAGTCTCTTCAACAACAGCTGGAGGCTCAAGCTAAACAAATAGCTGCATTGACTGAAAGATTCACCACTCCTAACACACACCCTCTCAAGGAACCCCAACCTGATGAGCCTACACTAAAGAAAATATCCGACAAAGTGTCCAAACTTAAAGAACAACACAAAACATTTATTGGAGAGAAAAAAACTCGTGACAAAGAGAAGGCTGCCTTTCTTGGGTCAATTAATGAGAAGATGACCAAGATCATTCGACAAGAAGTAATGTTATATGTTGATCAGCAGCTACCAACTCTTTTTGGTACTGGTTTATCTACCCTTCAACTAATGACATTTTTGTAGACACGACTGAAAGATATGGGGGCTCATAAATCGAAAAATAAACGTAAAGTTCTGCAATATCTCAACAAAGCAATTATTGAAGATACACCTGCAGATACTACCGACTCTGAGTCTGACAATGAAGACGAGCTAGAGGAGGAAGATAAAGAGGGTAACGGTGATGAGGATGATGGTGAAAATGATCAAAATAAAGAAGAGGATAAGGAAGGAGATGATGAGGAAGAAAAGGATGAGGAAGAAAAGGATAAGGATGAAGATGAAGATGAGGACGAGGATACAGAAGAGGATGAGGATGACGATGATGATAATGACGACAGAAATGGAACCAACAAGGGTGATAAGAATGACAAAACGGGTACTAATGCCAAAGAGTCAAATAAGGATGAAGGTGATAAGGCAACTAAGAAAGGTATTGAGGAAGCTGCAGAAAGCGTTGCTGAAACCGCAGAAAAGACGGTGGAGTCTACTGTACCAGAATCTCAGCATATTGACACAGGTATATCTACTGAACTAGTTTTTACTACTGATTCTCACAATGAATCTCTAGAACATACGCAAGAAGAATAACCCACAGGGTCAATGCTGGAAGACGAAATTCCAGTCTCTATGCCAAATGATGATATATCGGTGACACAAGAACAACCTTCAACGCCATCTGAAGATCAACACATCTCTGATATGGAAGTTGAAGGCTTAAATGTGCCAGAACCAACGTTTGCTGAATCTCTTATTATCGATGACACGGTACAGGAGCAACTCTGGCTTACAAATGCAGCACCACAACATCCTTTCGCCACAACAACTGAAATGGAGCTGACTCAATTCCTAAAAAATCCTATCGATTTCTCGGCCTTTCTAAGGTATTCTCATAGGAAACCGATAATGGCTTCGGATCTTATCAAAATGGCAGCCGCAAATGTGGACTTCTTTGATAGCTTGAAGATCAGCCACGATGAGGCAGAATATCATTTAAATGAGCTTACAAAGGCAATGAGAGCGACGACTACGGGAATCCAGACTCCACTGTTACGACCTTTTACACCCACAGTCATCGCCGGTTCTGCAACAATTCCAATAGAGCACTTCGTATCTCACAATCTTGAGTACCTTGAAAAAGGCGTGAAGAAATATGCCACATCACTTACTATGCTCAAGGCTGTTAATCTGGAGAACGTACCATGGATCGAAGATAAAGTACCTGATGCGATATGGAGAAGGAAACTGCTCAAGTTTTATGATACTTGTGCATCACTTGGCATTTCTCACTGGAATGCAAAGAAAAGGTTAGCTTACAATCACTTCCATCGTCAAATGAGAGGTTCTTCTATTGTCTCAGCTCACAGAATTAAAAGCGTTCAAGGAGCATCCACTCAGACTGTATTCAGTTATCATTACTTGAATGTAATCATGTTAAAACGTACAAATGAGAAAAAGTCGACCATTTGCTTCCTGAGATTTTCGTTGATTTGAGCTCCAACCTTCGTCAATATGCAAGAAAAATCGTCATTCAAAACCGGGTGGAAGATTTTCAACTTGGAGTAGAGAGTTATCAGAAGCATCTAAACTTGCAACGTCCCCATACAACTCCGCTCAGTAATTTTCACAAGAACAAGAAGCCTTACATGGGGACCACGACACCAGAAGCAGGGATATTTTATCCAAATGAGACTGGCGTCATGCAGTTTATGCGATTCTCCGAACTACACAAATTCAGCGATGGTATGCTCAAGCATGTTCGAGATGACCTGACAGTTCTCAATGCCGATCTACCGCTTCTAACAGTCAAGTACATCTGGACGAGCCAGTGCAAGAAGGGAGCTAAGTACGCGATCAAAAAGATCAAGGAACTCTTAAGGAAGCGCCGACTGCTACGAAGTGTGGAATGATTCGTAGGTGGACGACCATATGGAGCTCACCATAGGTTCACGGAACGATCCATTTAATTATGGATCGTCTTATAACAGGTCAACTCCATATGTCTATTACTGTGAATATGTTAATTTATGTATAATCAGCTTTTGTGGCATGTTGTAGTGTCAAAGTATGATATTTTTCAAGAATTTCTCTCGAGATTCTAAATCTTTCAAACATATAGTACTCGAGCACTACAACTAACCCTCATTAATTTGAGGGGGAGCATTAATATGTTCTTTGGCCAGCATTTAATTTCATTTTATTACCCAAAGACCGGTTAATCTATTAATATCCAAAATATTGATGGATAACATTTTGGAAAGGGGGGAAAATGGGATTAAGGAGACTTAATGATACTTGGCTAAAAATGAAAAAGGCTTAAAAGATAAACCAACTTAATATGTGTAATGCACATGTTAAGGGGGAGCGTTTTTGATGATCAAAACACTTATGGTACAAAAACTTTGATGATAATATCACAAGTGCTTTAAGTGATTTTTAAAGGATTTTTCATGGTGAAAATACTTACCCAAAACACACTTAATTCACGGCAGATGTGGTGACAAATGGGTAGTAGGATTAGGTATTAGTCCAATGATTCATCAGAACCGATGGAATCTTCCCACGGACAATTCCCTAGATAGAATTAGTAGTCCTTATGAAAGATGGAGAAAGATTGTGAACGTAGCTGAATGCTGACCAAGTACTTAAGTTAACACTGGAACAATCACAACAAGGTGCTAGTTATGACGTATTGGTAAGCATTGAAGGGGTTGAAGAATGAAAAAGAATTGTAAAGATAAAGGATGTAAAGAAAGAAGCCCTCCTTACAACCTTAGGCAGAAACCGAGTCAATACATATGCTATTGAGATCATTTTTCAATGATTCTCGATATTGAAGACAGACATCATGGACCCAGTGATGCAATGCACAACCCTTCCCAGCTAACTCAAATATCTCTCAAAAGATATTTGTTTTAGTCACACAGAGTTCAACACGTTATCTATTGGTTTATTCACTCCGAATAGACTGATATTGAATAGGTGGCAATCCTCTCCAGCCATCGCTCACTAAATCAAAACGTACTATCGAGTCTAGAGCCACGAGATCATCAAAAGTCTCATTAGGACACTTTCCATTTATTCCTTGCTTCTTCACACACTGTGAAAAGTAAGAGATCTTTATGAGTCCTACGCAGTATTCTTGTAATATTGCCAGAACATCCGAGTGATACGCAAGTATTACAATGAAGATGGAAATCCTGCTTGAGCCAACATCAAACAAGCTCATGGTAGGTGACACGTGCGGTTCTTTAAGAACTAATCTTGTGAAAACTGGAAAGAAATAGTAGTTTAATTCTTAATTGAACTTAAACTCGTTCCAGGCCTCTACGCATTATCATATGATCTTTCTAGAACACTCAGAGTTACACTCTTTAGTGTTCATAGTGACGAGTGGAAATCCTTATAGTGTTAACATCAAACAGCACTTGGTAGGTGACAAGCAAGATTCTATTTGACAACTGGAAAGCAACGATGGTGAAAATCTTAATTGAAATTCACTTGTTCCATGTTTCATGAATTGAAGGCTTCAATCATAAGGATTTTTAATCCAAAATGATTCACTCTTTATGTTCGCAGTCAGCTTTGGACGGTCGAATAAAGAGAACGGGTTTACCCGCGAAATCCAGTCAGGAAGTTACTTAATTGAAACTATCCGTCACAGGTACGATATCTAATATCGTCCAACGGTCTTCACCGACCGGAGTTAAAATGCTACCGAATTAGAATAAAATGTCAAAGCCATTTTATTCGTGTCTTATTATGTTGTTGCATTCGAAGACGGTGGCGTTGCGGTGTACCAGTTGAAGTCGTCCTCACATACTGATTCCTTCGGCATCAAATATTTCTAGAAATTCAAGAAAGTATGACCTAAAAGTCTTCAGTTGTATCAACTCTGAAACTTTCAAGAATTCAACAAAGGATAGGTGTGTGGGACATGAAGTCACGAAGAGGCGAACATCACAAGAAGATAAAGATTGCACATGAAAGGCCAAAAGAACATGTTCCAAGTAAAAGCCTCATATTATACAACACATATTCACAAAAATAAGAAAAAGGTAAAGAAGAAAAGAGAAAGTGGACTACGAGCTCAAGAACAAGATCTAACATGCTAGATTAGGACTTTGTAAATTTGGAGTGACCTCCCTTTGGGGGAGATTGTTGGAAATACGTTTTACGTATAAAGAAAGTCTCGGTCACTCCAACAATATAGTTATAGGCTCGTAGTAATGTTTAAGTATTATTTATGTTAAGCCCGACCCATGAGCATGTTCATGGGCCGGAGGCCCAAGTCTATTAAGGACTTGGGTATATAAACCTCTTTCCACCATGGAAAGAGGTGTTGGTTGTTTTATATTCACTAGTAATAAACATTGTTTTTCTTTCACTTCTCTCTCTTGTTTCTCTCTCTAGAAAAACATCAACCCTCTTGAAATCAAAGATTATCACACTTCTAAAAATAGCTCTAACCATCTCCTCAATCTCATGTTCAGTTCCTTCTGAGTGAAAATGTACTTGAGACTCTTATGATCGGTTAATATGTCACATGATTCACCATACAAATAATGTCTCAATATTTTCAACGCGAAAAAAACTACTGCAAGCTCCAAATCGTGAGTAGGATAGTTTTATTCATAAGGTTTCAGCTGCCGTGATGCGTATGCAATAACCTTCCCATGTTGCATGAGAACGCAGCCTAAACCCTTTCTTGAAGCGTCACTATATATCTGAAATACACCTGAGCTAGATGGGAGAGTAAGAATAGGTGCAATCACTAACTTCTGCTTAAGATCTTCAAAGCTCTTCTCTCGTTCTTCCGTCCAGACGAATTTCTCTCCTTTCTTCATCAGCTTAGTCAAAGGTCATGCTAACCGTGAACATTTCTCTACTAATCTGTGGTAGTAGCCAGCTAAACCCAGAAAACATCTGACCTCTGTAGCAGATGTAGGTCTCGGACATTTGGTGATGGCTTCAACCTTTGTATGATCCATGGTGATCCCTTCTGCAGATACAATATGGCACTGAAATACCACCTTGCTTAACCAGAACTCACACTTGGAGAACTTGGCATACAGCTGCTTCTGACGAAGAATCTGCAAGACTGTACGAAGGTATTCCTCATGTTCCTCTTTGTATTTGGAGAAAATCAAGATGTCATCTATGAACACGATAACGAACTTGTCCAGAAACTCATAGAAGACACGGTTCATCAAATCCATGAAGACAGCTAGAGCATTAGTGAGTCTGAATGGCATAACTACGAACTCGTAGTGCCCATAACGTGTACGGAAAGCAGTCTTAGAGATATCCTGCTCTTTAACCCGTAACTGATGGTAGCCAGACCTTAGATCGATCTTGGAGAAATACTTGGCGCCCTGAAGTTGATAAAAAAAGGTCATCAATTCGCGGCAAAGGATAACGATTCCTGATCGCGATCTTGTTCAGCTCACGATAGTCTATGCACAAACGCATGGTGCCGTCTTTCTTCTTCACGAACAGTACTGGTGCACCCCATGGCGATGCACTGGGACGGATGAAACCTCACTCCAGAAGTTCCTGCAGCTGATATTTTAATTCTTTAAGCTCTATAGAAGCCATGCAATAAGGAGATTTGGAAATTGGCTCTGCACCTGGGATGAGCTCAATTCCATACTCGACTTCACGAACAGGTGGTATGCCAGGAATTTCATCAGGAAAGACATCAGAAAATTCTGACACAATAGGCTGATCTTGGATCGATGGAGACTCGGCAGTAATGTCATGAATATTGGCTATAAGGCCTTGACAGCCATGTGATAATAAAGCATGCGCCTCCATGGATGAAATAATTTGTACCGACCTCCCTGGCAGAAAACCATGGTGTATGTACTCTGGAGATTTAACATCACCGAAGATAACCCGATAAGTGTGGCAGTCAATCGTAGCCTGGTGTTTGGATAACGAGTCCATTCCCAAAATCAAGTCAAAATCACACATATCCAAAGGAAGTGCGTCAACTCTGCGGATCTTATCATCAATTTCTAGGGGAAGATCTCTGTACACTTGAGTGATTCGTACAGAGTCCCTATGTGACATGGAAATGCACAAGGCATTATCTAATGGCATAGGGGAAATCCTAACACGTACAACAAAAGTAGTGGATATGACTGAATGAGTCGCTCCAGTATCAAATAGAACGCATGCTGCCAAACCATTCATAAAGAGATTTCTGGTGATGGTACCTGAAGTCTTGTTCGCCTGATCTCTAGTAGTAGTGAACACGCGACCAGAAATAGGAGGTGGTTTGGTGTTGGCATGTCTAGACGTGACTTCTATCTCACCTTGGTGACAATCCTTCTGTTGATGGCCTTGTTGGCCACACTTGAAACAACCACCAGTACCTCGGCGACAAACACCAGAATGTCTGCGCGAACAAGTAGGACATATAAGATGCGTGAATCCTCCAGTAGGCATCCTAGCTAGCTGACAACCTGTTTCAGGATTACATGCCTGAGACATGATCATGGAACATAAACATGAATACATAGAAGGTTTAAAAAGTACCAGATGATGTAGAACGGTTAGGTTGTGAACCTCTACGGTCCTGATCCCTACCGTTATTGTTGTTGTTCCTGAATTAGAATCATTGGAGTGTCAGAATACCAAAACATAAGATAGTTTAACATGAAAGAAGGTTAATGTAGGGACCTGCTGTTGTTCGAGTTATTAGCGTTGTTACAGTAATTATCATTACCTCCACGCCTCTCTGAACCAGAACGGTTGTTGGTCTGACCGTTTCCCTTAGATGCTTGCTGCTGAACGGCCGCAGGCTTACGGTCGTCAGTCATTTGCCTGAAATATAAAGTTGAACAGAGGATGATATGAAAATGAAAATACTGATGGAAATGAGTGGTTTATAATTGGTGATTAAAGATACGTCTTCACTGGTCTGTCATCACCAAACTCCTCTCGTTCCTGAAGCATCTCAAGCTTACGGGCTACATCGGCCACCTGTGCTACTGTAGTGAACGTAGCACAAACCAAACTGTTGGCAACCGTAGTGCGAAGAGCCCAGCGAAACTTCTCAGGTTTCTCCTCAGCTGTACCAGCTGCTGCTCCCAAGAAACCAGCCAAACGGAGAAACCACTACATGAATTCGTTGCTATTCTCCCCAGCAACCTATCAGATATTATGATAATCTCTCGTAAGCTTTTCCTGTTCAGCATGTGGAAAGTACTGATTAAGGAAGAGCTCCTTAAACTGGTCCCATGTCAGCAGTGCGAACCAATTATCACCACCATTGGACTGCTTGACAGACTTCCACCACTACAGCACATCACCTTCAAACTTATAGCATGTCAGTCTTGCCTTGAAAACACCGTCACAACCCATCGCATCAAATATCTTCTCGATGTGAGAAATCCAAGCTTCAGCCTCATTAGTGCTGTCAGTCTGCTCAAACGAATGGGGTCGCCGTTTGTTGAATCGCTCCAACCAAGTCATAAGAGTAACAAGTGGTGGTGGTGGAGTAGGATTGTTGTTGTTGAAGTGGTTTCCAGGATGAGGGCCAAATTGAACGCCTTGAGCTTGAATTTCAGCATGAACTTCATCCCTGATTTCATTGCAAAGTTGGGGAAGGATGGCTTGCAAAGCTGCATTGACAGCTGCAGCCAACTCTTGAGCATTGCGTGTGTTCACCATCTGACAGTTTAAAGACAAAATGCAACATAAATGATAAGTCTGAAATGAGATGAACATAAAAATGCATGAACAATGTATAAATCAATGAAGTAGTTTATAATGCATGAAATAGTGTAGAATGCGTGATGCAATTTATAAAAACCTTTATATGCGCGAGGGTAAACACCTATGGTCAGTTCACCCAAAACAAAGACATAGCGAGGGGACGCCTATGGGTTGGTCCCAAAGTTAAAAGTTTCGATAAAAGCACATGCGACTAAATAGAGCCAGTCATGTACCAACCATTACTTAGTCATAAACCTGCGACAATCATATGAATGCATGCAATGAAATGAAAATGAATGAATGCATGAAAACCAACTGCCAGTTTTGTTGATCCCAAACTCAAATCTTAAACCTTTATAGCTTGTTTAAGGGTTGTGATAGAAAGAATAAAATCAATCTAACACTAGAGAAACTTTGCAACACAAAGTAACTAAACAAGATGTGGAATGTAGTGTTAAGCACAAGAACAATTGATTAATGCAAACGTTAAACTTTAATATATCAAAGATATACGAATACCCAATAATGGTATTAGGGTTACAAAAACCTTAAAGTATGAAATGAAAGACAATAGAGAAAGACACACTTTGCATGATGACCTAGTGAGTCATTTTATAGCACAAGGACTCACGTACTAGATTACTACTAACAAAAATGGAAAGTATCTCGGAGTAGTAACATAAACGCGTAATAATCTATTCCAAGTTTATCTCTAGCGGCAGGGCCTTTGACTTCAGCAGGGGAACCAATCCCCTTGCCTTTGTTATGTAGCAGGGGGAACTTACTCTAGCAGGGGTAACTAATGTACTTATATTTATTCCCAACAATCCTCCCCTAAACTTGTGCTTTCTCCTAAACACAAGTTTCTGAATAAATACTAGCTGATGAGGGTGCTTACAAAGTTCCTGGCCAATGCTGACTATGCATCATCCTTACCAGATCATAAGCAACAGGTGATTTAGCATCTACAATCAAGTCAGCCTGTGCTAATTTCTTCAAGGTCTCCTGGTTGAAAGGATAGTAACGATGATTGATCAAGTAAACACTTACCCCTTCCATCAGTATCTCATAGACCCCAGAATTGGTAAACAGCTTCCAATACAACAGATTTCCTCCATTAACTGCATCAAATATGGGATCAAACAATTCATGCTCATACATCCTATGCATGCACTCCCAGATCACCCAATCCTTCTCTACACCATCCATAGTAGGAGGTTTTGTAGCAAAGGTCTTCTTCAAAATATTCCACGGATCTTCTAAGTCCTCACTATCTAAGGTTTGAAACATGACATCTAGACTTAGAAATGTCTGTGTTGTATTGTCAGCTCTTGTAAGCTTCCACCAAGTCCTTACCCTGTGTTCATAAACAGCATATTCCACTATGGCAAATTTCTTCCCAAGCTCATTAGGTGAGACTTCATCATTTTTCTACACAATTAGCTGTTTATCAATTTCTTCATTTGAGGGACGTTGAGATTCCTTAGTAACTATGCCAAGTTTTTCCATCCTCTTGAGTCTTTTGGCTGTCCTTTGTGCATTTAGTACAGATCTCTCAATTGCTGGAAAACTTTCAACTACTTGATGTGATACACCTGCTTGTGATGATGCACCTGCTTGGGATGATGCACCTGCTTGTGTAGTTTCCAGTGTTATTCCTTCAGCCTTTCTTTTTCTGGATTCCCTAGCTTTCTGTAATACTTCATTTTGCCTCCTGAGATACTCAGCTTCCTCAGGAGAGTTGTTAGTCATGAAGTCTTCCACATTTAATTCTCCTAAAACTGGTCTGACTGCCTTCTCTATATCCCCAAAAGTCATGTCTGTGAAATCATCATCCTTCCACTTCTTATGTATTTTGAGCAAAACTTTTTAGTGTGCAAGCCTCCCCTTCTTAGACTTCAAATATTTTTCTTTCAGGATTTGATTTGCCCTTCTTTCTAGATATTCATTTTGATACTTGTAAACAAGAAAAATCAATTCATACCTGTCTTCCAAAGGAGCATTCACCAACTCCTTTTCCCATTGATTTAGAAACTCTTGAACATGAGGCACCCTGTCATCTAATTCTCTATGCATGATTTCAATCTGCTTAAGCATCTCTCTGGGCCTCATCTTTTGCATTCTCTGATCCTGCATATCAATCTCCTCTTGTTGCATTCTCAGAGCAACCTGTTAATCATATTCTTCTTGAGCCCTTTATTGTTCAGGAGTTCTATGCTTGTACTTTTTCTTCTTGGGCTGTTCAGCCATGATCCCTTTTCCCTTGTCTTTTGGATCCACTGCTGGTGCTGATTTGGCTTTAGGTACCGGTTCTTTAATTGTGATCCCCTTTTGAGCTGGTTGCCTTTTCTTCCTAACAAATGTTTGAGTGATAGGCTTAGCAGGGGAAAGACTTACAGCAGTGGGATCTGTTACAGTAGGGGAAATTTTTGAAGCAGGGGCTTCTCCTTGATTGCCCATAGTTAGCAATGTTTGAGCAATCTCTTTAGTTGCACTCCCTTTGTCACTTCCTTTCTCAACACTTCCTTTCTCAGTACTTCCTTTCTCAGTCCCTTTCTCAGCACTTGCTAGCTTTCCTTGTCCTAAACCCTGACGACCAGGATATTCATACCACTGAGTAGATTCTTCTGTATTAGGAACTTCCTCCCCTTTGGAAGCATCCTCATCTATAGATATGATAAGCTGGGGCTTTCTCCTCCCCTTAAGTGTAGCAAGTCTGGTTTCCAAATTATTGATAACCAGACCTTGCTTTTTGACAGTTTGTACAAGTTGTACATTCTGCTTTTTCAAGCTCATGCACATTTTCGTCAATTCCAAGATGGTCATTGGTTGCATGCTGCTCTCAACCCTAGAAGGGGATTTCTACCCTTTTTGGGTATCACTGAGGGAGGGAGAGGACTTACTGATGGTGTCACTATCCTGCTCACCCATTGAGGATGAGACAGTAGTGGCAGCCAAACCCTCAGTGTGCTCCAACCTTTTGGAGGTTCTCCTCTCTGCTACTTGTGAAGATTGACCAGGCAAGGGAGACCTGGCAAACCTGGATTTAGTTCTCCATTCATGTTTTAGATCAGCAGGGAGTAGAGTACTGGTAGGGGTAGTTTCTTGGCAGGGGAATCAGAAGGTTTGTGTGTGGCTGTTTTTGTCTTGGCTTCTTCTTGTCTGATTTGTTTCATCATGATTGAAGTGAGTGGAATAGCCCTGCCATAAAATTGTGTAGATGGTGCAAGAAGTGTGGTAAACAGTTTGGTAGTATGCTTAGTTGCTGAAAAGTAGTTTTTGTGTGTGATAGGACCATGTTCACTCATATTCAACAAAAGTTCTGTAAACCTTGGGTACATATAAAATTTGGAATTGCTTGTAACATTTTCAACCATTCATTTGAAAATCATTTGAGAAAAACAGTACTTCCTCCCTGTTGCTAAGCAAATATGGCAGAGGCAACTTCACTACCAAATTCATTAAAAGCAGTGGTTTTGGGTGACAAACATTGTAAAATTGTATGAATTAAATATTTCCAATGTGAGGCAAACTGACCTTTAGCAAACTTACATTTTTGATCATCAGAAAGAGTATACCCCAATTTAACAAGACCCTCAAAGATGTCAGCCTCGGGTAGGTTAGTTATCTCATCCTCATCATCTAGAATAAGTTTATCTCTGATGGACGCAAGTGTAATCACCTTGGGATGACCATCTAATGTGCTTTGAATTGTTACCTCTCCATTCACTGTTTTGGTCATAGATTTAGACCAAAACTGCTGAATGTGTGAGGTGTAAATCCGAGGATTGATGAGAAGAGCCACCCTAAAATACGAAGATTTTAGAAAAGCCATTGCATCAACGAATTCTGTTGGTTCATCATATAATAAAGCGATTTGATTATGATTAGCAGCAATTTTGAGAGGCATGATAAAGGTTGAAAACGTTTGAAGGTTTATAATGGTGAGAGTTAGGTGGGATTTGATCGAAGGAGAGAGATGGACCTGCTGGTGAAGGGAATTAAGTTTTTATAGGCGAATTGAAGAGCTGTGATTAGACCAAATTTTCAAATTGCAAAAATATCAGAGATAAATCTTGATAAAAAGGTAATTTATTTGAAATAATAAAGAAAATATTACCAATCAGCGAAGAAAGCGCCATAAATATCTTTTAAAAAGAATAAAATATTCCCTAACCAAAATTTTAGCAAGCAGGCCCAACGGCTATAAGCAGGGTAACGGTATTGTCGGTCAACGGTCAAACAGGGGAATGTTAATCAAGTAGGGGAATAAAAAGATGAAAGCATGGGAAACTTTCCTAGGGGTATTAGACTAATCATGAAGAGACCAATGCTAAATAGCTCTACTCTAATGCACACCCTTGTATACACAAGGTATATACACAGAAACTCAAGAGTCCTCCATTCAGCAATGTTCTAAACACAAAAAGTTAACACATAAGTCACCATGCACCTGGTCAACCCAAGAAAATAAACATACCCTAGTCACCATCCCTACCTTTCCCTTACCTATGGTCAGTTAGTCTTGGCAATGTGTACCAAATATCTGAATCTAGACAGCACGATGTTTTAATAAAGAAGTATTAGTACACATTACAGTTCCTCAAGGCTTCAGAATTCTGACAAGCTTTGCAGCAAGTCTTCATCATTCTGAATCCTTACTCACCAATGGATATGATCAAGAATCATATATTAGTATCCTAAGGATACCCTAAGTCCTAAAGGTGTGACCTAACCTCCCCTAAAACATAGAGCATATACCTGATCCACCCATGAGTGTAGTATGCACCATTTGGAACTCTACGTTGTTAGTCTAAAACCACATATAACCACTTTTAAAAAGAACAAACCCAGCTTAAGAGAAAAACTCTTTACCAAGTAAACGTTGTCAAAGGTCATTCCATTGGTGACAATAGTTCCTTTTAGTGTGATTGTTCCATGCCCATCTCCAAAAGAAACACCATCATTGTTCCATACTCTGATACCACTTGTTGAATCCAAGATCTTTAGACTCAAACAGCCTAAACCGTTTTATCTAGGATGATCAATTGTACATATGGATTAACATAGCGGAATTGCACAATTAATCATGAACAAGATGTTTTGACAAAGATGAATAATTCCCAAAGGGTTTGTATTATTGATGATTAACACAAACCACTCTAGGCATGTATGCATTGAATCCCATGCCTAGAGATCAAAGACTCTGTATGTTACATTTGACTAGTATGAATGAATGAATAAAACATATGGTCTGGTGTTCCTTTTATAACTTAAGGAAACCATGGATGCATGGAAACTAAATAAGATAATAATGACTAAATCAAAACAGAATTATTCATTCTTATCACTACTTGACCAAATCTCCATGTTTTTAGTACATAGCAGGGGAATCTTCACAGTAGTGGAAAGTTTTGTAGCAGGGAAAACTTTCTTGTATTTTGTCCACCAGCTTGAAGTTTCTCTTAATGCTATATTTGATCCTTCTTGTTTCCATAGTGATTTGACTCATCAACTTTTGACCCAACAATCTTCCCATACTTGATGATGTCAAAACACTTCCCCTTAAGCATACAACATCAAAGATCAACAGGCTGAACATTTTTTGTAGACAACTTCCCTTTTTGACATGATCAAATAGGGGTCTCCTATATGAACAACCTTGATTTTCAACTACTACTAACCAATATCATACATCAAACCCAAGTATTCCACTTTTCAAAATACCCTCCATGAAGCACATTGGCCAGAGATCCTAATAAAAATTGATTTTAAGCAGTAGATACCCACATTAGTTGTAGTAAGACCAATGAGCAGTAGCAAAAATCTTCACCTTGACGTCGTATGTGAATAACTAACACTTCAACAATTTGCTTCCCCTAAAATTGTGCTAGTCATTTATGAATCTCCAATTTTGTAGGCTTTGAAAGTAATAATCATAAGTGAAGAAAATTCAGTATCACCTATTTGATGTAGTAGTTGAAAAACCCGAATCTGTGTATTATACTATGTAATCTCCACATAACAGCGAACGTATACATCTCAGAATGTATAGGGAGTGGATGAGGCTCTTGACAAAAACCAACATCATAGCAAATATGAGCATAGAGCAACCTAAGAAAAATATCATACCTTTGCGTATTTTTGTCAATGCATCATTACAGAATAAAGCATGAATAAAACACACACTCAACCAATTCTACTTCATCTTCAAAAAGCTAATAGTCAGTTCCCTTCATGATCATGTAAACAATCAATATGAAAGCCTTTTATACCTTTAAGACCAGTTGCTGTGAATATACCAAACTACAAAATGTTGATGTCCCAAAAATCCTATCTGACAGCAGGGGAACTTTCAAAAACAGTGGGAATCTATTAATGAAAGCAGGGGGATCTATTGAATGCGGGGGGGATCGTAGCAGGGGCAACATTTAATGAAAGCAGAGGAAACTTTTTCAAAAGCAGGGGAAACTTTTAATGCCGCTGTTTTTGTTATTAGTTGTGCCAAACCCATACAAAATGGGAATGAATTTATAACAGAAGGATACATAACAAAAACATGGTGAATTAAAAATTACCTACAGTGTACCTGCACCTTTTACATTAGACCACTGACCACTCAAACAGTCCCTTTTCTTTTCTCGTAACTTCTTTCGATCATAAACCATCACTTTGTTGGTTATAAAATCATGGATAATCACGTGGGACCACAATACCAATTTGCACATTACTATCAATTTTTGGTTTTTCAAACAAAGCTTGACATATCTTCCTGTTTAGCCACGTTTCCAACCAATGATCATATAAGTTTGATGGGACCACCAACACCTTTCTTTTCCAACCAATGATCAATTTTTGGTTTTTCAAACAAAGCTTGACATATCTTCCTGTTTAGCCACGTTTCCAACCAATGATCAAGCAGCACTTAGCATCCCTTCTGATGTTGGTCGCACCGCGGCCTAAGGAGGAACTAATCATCTATCTATCCGCTACACACGGAGCAATTAACGCAGTCCTAATGATTAAGCGAAACTCAGTCCAGACCTCAGTTTACTTCATAAGCAGAGCACTACAGGGTCTAGAATTGAACTACGCTCAAATGGAAAAGTTGTTTCTAGCACTAGTATACGCCGCCAAAAGGATGTGACGCTATTTTTAAGCACATCCGTTAGTGGTGATTACGGACCAGCCAATTAAGCAGGTGATATCAAAGCCCGATGTAGTAGGAAGGTTACAGAAGTGGATCGTACTGTTGGGAGAACACAACATCTCATACTGGTCAAGGACGGCGGTCAAAGGGCAAATCCTGGCAGAGTTCATCATCGAAAAGCTAGATGAGGAGGCAGTAGAGTCCCCGAAATAAGAAATATTCCAAGATCCATTGATCTTGTTCACGGACGGGTCCTCATGTATGGATGGTCGGGGGCTGGCCTCATACTCACAAATCTAAAGGGTATGGAATTCATCTACGCCTTGTGTTTTGAGTTTATAGCCACAAATAAAGAACCATGATATGAAACTGATCGAGGGCCTAATGATAGCTACTAGAATGGGTGTACGTAACCTAGAAGCGTATGTTGATACGCGGCTAGTGGAAAACCATATCTTGGAGGAGTACGAAGCAAAGGAGGATAACATGATCCAAAACTTAGACAAGGTCAAGTCACTCATTGCGGGATTCAAGAGGTTCACAATAAAGTAACTTCCAAGGGGTGAGAATAAGAAAGAAGACGCCTTGAGTAATATTGTGTCTACTAGCTTCACCCACCTATCAAAACAGGTATTGGTAGAGATCCTTATGGACAAATCAATCGTATAAGAGGAAATATATGCGATAGTCGATGAAGAGGGACCGACATAGATGACCCCAATCATCGACTACTTAGCAAACGAGACTCTCCCCGACGACGAGACAGAGGCACGCCGTATCCAGAGAAAATCGCTCTAGTTTGAGATCCATGACGGAATCCTATACAAGAGATCTTTCTTGCAACCATGGTTGTGCTGTGTTGGACCAAAACAAGCTAACTATGTTATCAGCAAGATTCATGAAGGGTCGTGCAGCATGCATGTGGGCCCCAGATCAGTCGTAGCAAGAGCTTTGCGAACAAGGATGCACAAAACCTGATACTTAAGTGTAATGATTGTCAAGTACACAGGCCAGTATAGCGTCATGCGTAGTAGGAACTAACACGCATTACGTCCCCGTGGCGATTCTACAAATGGGGAATCGATATCACAGGTCCTTTTCCTTTGGTGGCCGAAGGCGTTATGTTTTCATATTAGCCATGGACTACTTCACTCGATGGATCGAGGCCAAAGCAGTAGCAACTATCACACGCAAGCAGGTAAAAAAGTTTGTTTGGGAAAACATTGTATGCCGCTGTGATTTGCCAGGGGAGATAGTGTCAGATAATGGAAAGCAGTTTGCGGATAACCCTGCCAATGATTGGAGCGAGGCGTTGAACATAAAACAACGCTTTGCATCTGTTAAACATTCGTAGACCAATGGCCTGGTGGAGCGCGCCAATAGAAGCCTCAGAGAAGGAATCAAGGCATGCTTGGATGGAAAAAGCTCTAAATGGGTAGACTAGTTACCACATGTCATGTAGGCGCACAAAATAATGATCAAAACGGCTAATTGAGACACTCTATTTTCCCTAGCATATGACTCTGAAGCAGTAATACCATCACGACGGAGGTGGACGTCATCACAGATGACGAAGAACTAAGGGTCAACTTAGACTTGTTAGAGGAAAAACGGGAATTGGCATCAATCAACGAAGCTAAAGCCAAGTAAAAAATGAAAGGGTATTATGATGATAAGGTCAAAGGTGTATCTTTCAAACCATGTGACTTTGTTTATCATGCAAATGAAGCAAGCCACGTGGGAAACACAGGGAAGTTTGGGTCGAAGTAGGAAGGAACGTACGAGGTGACGGACACTTTGGGAAAAGGCGCATACAGGTTAGGCGACATGGATGGTCTTGACTTAGGCCGTACATGGAACATATGGAATCTCAAGAAGTGCTATCTTTGAGGCTACGCCCTCAACATGGATACCCCCTAGCTGTAGTCAGCTCCAATAAATGTCCGTGTAATTTTTTCCATTCCTTTTTTAGATCTTTTTTCCATCTTAGGTCTTTATGTTTCAAAAACTTTCAACTATTAATAAAATTTTGTGGTGCCTAACTAGCTTCACGACCCGTTCTTTGTTCAATATTTTGTCTATGCAATTAGAATTATATTTGGTTGTTCATAAATTATCATCGGATGTACGTGTACTATTCGTTTCCATGTGAAATAAGAGGATTGAGTGAACCTAATAATTCAACTTGTCGCGTAAGAGGGATGCAACCCCAACTACCACAGATCATGAATCCTTACTAGACACCTTATTCTAAAGACGTTGTAATAAGTTTTGTTAATGTAAAGCAATGACTAAAAACATTATTAGTGTTAACTAATGTTTCTTAGTTTTGATCACGACAAATTAAAAAGTCATTATCGTTAAATACAACCATAAGACGAATTATTTAACTAACAATATCATCAAGGTAATAATCATTTAAGAATTGCACTAACATATCTTAATTATGATTAGTGATTGATGAGATGGCATTTATACATGATCTCATCGTTCTTTTCGGCCTTTAAATGCATAAAAATGTCATAAAATACCATATATATGCTTGTATTTGTTTACTTGTGTGTTTTAGGTATGGATATCATGAAAAAAGACAAAAGATCACAAGAAACAAGGAAAAACGGACACGAGAAACGAAGCCGTACAAAGAACCGGGCCCTAGTTCATGAGTTATCCAAGATTAACCCTTGAAGATGTACAAGATTGATCCTCAAAATATGAAGAATTGACACTTAAAACCCTTGTATATTCATAATTACATGTTTGGACCCTTAAGTTTGTCAAAATTACAAAATGGTCCTTCAACTTTGAAGAAATGGCAAGATTAGTCCCTCATCAATTCTAATTTGTCAATTATGGTCCTTCATGAAGTCAAAGATAATATGAAGACCTTTGAAGATCAAGAAAGTCCAAATTCAGTCCCTCAATTATGAAAAAATGGCAAAAACAACCCTTGAAACTCTTTTGCCAAAGTTTTGGGGCAAAAATGTGAACTTCATAACTTCAAATACAAAGGAATGCGTTATGTGTGCTGAAAAACATGTTATTCATCTTTTCCCAAAAACAAAGGACCAAAATTGCCAAGTTCAAAGTTCAAATCCCTGAAAAAGCGGGTAACACTTACTGTAGCGATTTTTACCATGAAGAACACCCTTTTTACCCAGGTTTAAAAAGAAAGAAAACAAAGGGGAAAGTGAAATTGGTTGTTCCCACGTGTAATTCACATCACCTCAATCACATCCCACAACAAAAACCTTAAACTCCACTACCAGAACCCATCCCCACTCACATGACGACACCTGGCAAAGGATCATGACATTGCAAAATCAACGAACTTAAACCTTTCCTTAGTCACCAAGCACTCAATGAAGGTTCCTGATTCAACCAATCAAGCTGCAACAAGCCTAGAAGATTCTGTAAGGATAATTTAGGAAATTCAGTTGCTAGGGTTTATGAATAGTGTTTTGTATGGATTTGACTATAAAAGGAGACCTCAACTTGTGAGAGTCCCTTTGTTCCAGATTTTGGCTATTATCTTTTAAATTCCTTTTTATTTAAATAAAATTTGAATTTCTTAAAATTTGTGAAATCTCTTTTGTGTTTTATAAAAGTTGGTGTTAGAATAGCTGAAATCTGAGTTCCACTTGATGTTATAGACCTTCCTTAATCTTGTGGTTAAGGCGTGTCTATGTTTGAAAGGTTTTCAAAGGTTCAAAAACCTTGAAATTGTTACTGTTTTACCTATTATCTTGTACTAACCCTTAGCCAAAAGCCTTAAGCTCCTTCAAGCTTGTTGACACCAAGCCTGAGAAGAGATTTAAGCTATTGGTTGAGTTGTTTGTTCATTTGTGTTGAAGAATCATAATCATCAAAACCTTGTTCTACTTTGAACATCAGCAGGTTTTGATCCTCTTTGTGAAGAACCTTGGTCTTGTTCTAGTTGTTGAAAAAGGTCCAAGGAGCATTGCTGGTCCTCCTAGGATGTTGTGGAGGACAGGTATGGCCTCTTGTTTAAGTTTCCCCTAAAAATTTCATGATATTGCCTGTTTTTGATTTTGGACTGTGATTTTGTGTTCTTGTGTTTAAGGTTGTGATTTTTGTGTTTGAATCTGTTAGTAGTCATCTAGGAAGCGTGTTTTAATCATAAAATCAGTAGGTTGTTAGTTGAAATCACAAGTTGCTTTGAAAGGTTGTGGATTAAGGTGTGTTTAGGATAACAACCTGTTTTGGATTTGTGTTATTTTGAGTTGGTGCTTTGTGTTGCTTTGTGTTGGAACCTGTCTTAATAGTGCTAAGTCACATTTATCTGCAAGCTTTGTGCATATAAACACCTTGAATCAACAATAGGCTCTAAAATCTTGTATACTTGTTAAAATTGGCTAAGGTTTAAGGGACACCTAGTTATAATCATAGACTAGGGTTAACAAGTGATTAAACCTAGTTAGTTACACCAGGGAAGTAGGATTTGAGTGTTGAAATTGGATCTTTGGTCATTTATATCAGTAAAGTGTGCAATTGTTCTTGAAGTTATATCAGCAAGTTGAATCTGCTTTGATCTTGTTCCATAATTTTATTCAGTGATTGATTTAAGTTTGTTTGTGCTTAATAACAGTTTATATAGCTTGTGTATGCATCTGGTTGAATTTGGAGTGCTTATTCTAGCTTAAACTGCTTAAGTGTTCATAACAGCTTAATATCCATGTATGTGCTAGATCAGAGCATCTTTTGATTTTTCTGTGCTAATTGGTGATACTGAAGTGTGTTTTTGTGCTTGATTGAGACTCCTTGTGATTAACTGATCACTTGGGTGCCCTTGGTTTCCAACAAAACATACAGAATCTCTCTAAAATAATTGGACAGCAACTTATTAATAAGCTATTCTAGCTTATTTTAACCAGCAACAACTTTGATTTTGTAATAGGTGCTAATTATTTGACCCATTTGTTCATACTGGAGCATTTGGTGGGTTGACTTTAGGGTTTGACTAGAAAACCAACTTAATTTGCTTTTTCATAAGTGCTTATTGCTTAATTCCAGCTTATTGGTTTTGCTTATTGGATTTTGGTTGATTGATTTGGCTTATTAAAGTCATTTATAACCTTTTTCAAGTTGAATCAAGTCTTGAGGTGCCCAAGATCTTAAACCCGACTATTTTGTCTTTTAGTGGATTTGTACTTGGCTTAATTCTGGCTTATTGAGTGTGCTTTTTCAAAAATTCTTTTTACAGATCTCTTTAGTATCCCAAGAGAAGGTTGTGTGTTTAAGCAGAGCTTATGGCATTGGCTTATTGCTTAATGGGCTTATTGGCCCAATAAGAATAAGCTGTGTGTTCATTAAGCTATGATAAGCTCATTTTCAGCTTTTGGGCCTTCAGAGTTTTGTGTTTAGAATTGAATTTTGAGTCAGATAGAGTTTTTCCAAGTCATTTGGGCTTATTTTACTTTTTGGGCTAAAAAGCCCATTAAGCTTGACTGTTTTTATTTTAGCCCATTTGGGGGCCCATTAGGGGTATTTTGATAATTTCACTTTCATTTTCTGATTATTTAGGTTACAATAAACTAGTTTGCAAGTTTTTAGAATTTTTTTTAATTTTTGGGTTTTTAATATTATTTTATTATTATTTTTCAAATTTCACATTTTTGAACTTTTATATTTTTCTTAGCTTAAATACATATAAATAGGAATTTTGCAACTCTTAGATTAATTTTATCATCTTTAGATTAATTTTTATACTTATTTTAAGTTTTAATAGTTTTTAAATCATTTTAAATAGTTTTTCTTAGTTTAAAATTTTATAAAAATATTTTTTAATCTTTTTAGGTTATTTTAGAGGTTTATCAATTGAATAATCTTTATTTGGGCTTTTTGATAATTAATTTTATTTTTAGGGCTTTAATTAGCATTTAAAAATTAATAATTAATTAATTAAAAGGTTTGAAAAAGTTTTGATCATCGGTAAACTCTTAGTTTATTTATTTTGATTTATGTTGAATTTTTGGTAATTTTTAGAACTAATTTTTATTTTTGCTCATTTTACGGTTTTACGTTTAGTCATCGTAGTAATTAATTTCACGTCTTCGTCATTCTCTTTTCTCATCCCCTTTTAACCAATATTAATCCCAAACCAATTACGAATTACTCACACACATATACTTCCTTAGGAAACGAACTTGGAACTTCATTGGGTCATTAGTGTTTGATTTTCCTAAATCATCACTTAATACTTACCGCTATTTTACGCTCTTTGTTTTCCTAAACAAGGTGTGGTAAAACACTACAATCATTTTGGCGCTGCTGCCGGGGAGGTGTGTCGTGATTAATTTGTCTTGTTGTTTTTAATATTAACCATAAATAGTATTTGTATTTGTAGAAATCTACTAATACGTATTATCGGTTTTTTTGGTTTTTCTTGTGAAATTATTATTACTATATTGTATTAAGTATCACAATCAATACAAAATATCTCAAAAAGTGTGAAAACACAACCTTAATTGGGATTTGATCTCCTAATTATTGTATTCGAATCTCAAACAAAAAGAAAAAGGCAAAAATAGATACATACTTTCGTGAAGCTCGATTTTGAAAAATACGAACTATAAGGTGGGTATAAGGCGGGTATTATAAAATATACCCTAAGGAAAAAGGCTCTTAAGTGCTTCGCGCCGCCTCGTTTCCCCGCTTGCTTGTGAGTATTTTGAGATTGAAGGCTAATCAAGGGTTTTGCCGCCCAAAGTATTATTACGTATAATATATTTGCTTGGTTTCTTTGTGATTAAACCCTCTTGAACAGTTTGGTTTTCACCAAAGTTCTAAAGTCATTCGAAGGCGTTCACTCCACGTGATCGTTTTCATTCTTTTGTGGCTTATTTAATCAAGAGTTTGATTCGAGGAGAGATTTGGTAGATTGTTGTCTACGAAGATACACCAAAATCCAAAAAAAAGTAAAAACAATAAAAAACACAAAAAAATTGAAAATTCACAAAACACCCAAAAAGAATCTTCTTTACTCACCTCCCATTCTTTGTGAAGTTTATGATCACTCGTAATCAAGCAAAACGAGCTCGTAAACGTCTTCAAAAGCTAGCAAATCAAGAGACGTTGATTGAAGAACAAACTCCAATTGTTGTACCTATTGTAGAATAAGAAGTCGTAATGGCTAATCGTACTATGATGTAGTTGCTTCAAGCACCCACCGAGGGTTTTGGAGAGGCCATTGTGATTCCCGCTATCCTTGCGGAGAATTTCGAGATTAAGACGGGTTTAATTTCGATGTTGCAAGCTAATAAGTTTAGAGGTCATGAGAAAGACAACCCGCATTATCACATAAGGAATTTTAATCGTCTCACCGCTACTAGCAAGTTTAAGGATGTTCCACATGACGCTATTAAAATGATGTTGTTTCCATACTCGTTAGATGGACCCGCTAAAATTTGGCTTGAGAAAGAACCACCAAATTCGATTTTGACATGGGGTGATCTCGTTTCTAAGTTTGTGAACAAATTTTTTCCACCATCTAAAACAACCCATTTGAAAAATGAGATTTCAAGATTTGTACAACGAAATAATGAAAGTTTTTCAATGGCATGGGAACGATTAAAAGAAATGTTACATGAATGTCCACACCATGATTTTTCGGAATTACATCAAGTTGATACTTTTTATAATGGGCTTAATGATCATGAACGAGATTACTTGAATGCCGCCGCGGGTGGTAATTTTTTGTGTAAAACGACCGATGAAGCTTTAAAGATTATCGAGAATAGATCTAAGGTTTATAGCCCTCGTAACACACCGAGTGTTTCCAATTTGGGTTCGTCATCGTCGTCATCGTCTCGTAGCATTAATGCCTTACATGATGAAGCTAATGAGGAAAATCGGTTTTGCGATAGATTTGCTAATCTTATGACTCATTGGAAAGCACAAGAGACTTTGAATTCCGCTTCGGTTAAAGCGGTTGAAAAGAGTTGTTTGTCTTGTGGTGGAGCTCATGATCTTTCCGAGTGCATTACCGCCGATGGTAACACTTCGAGTGCTTACGTAGCAACGGGAACTTATAACCAAAACGGCCAAGGTTCCCGCCCAAATCAAGATCCACCAAATCAAAATGCTAATAACTATCGAAACAACAATCAAGGTGGTAATTATCAAGGCAATTCACGTAACTACAACAAAGGGAATTATCAAAATGGGAATGGACAAGTCACTAATCAAAACCAAAACCGTGATTTTCAAAACACTACACAAGGTTTTCAAAATGCTCACACTAAAAATCTTCGAGAGTTTTTGGATTATGCTAAAGCAAATGATGATAAATTTGATAACATGCAACGTGAGATGATTAGCTTAAGATCCGAGTTGAAAAACGAGCTTAAAAACGAACTTGCTAATGAACTTAAAACTCATGCTAATAAAATGGAAGGAAATGTTCAACGTCTTCAACAAAACCAAGAAAAGATGGAACAAGGACAACATGAGATTAAGCAAGAATTGTTAAAAGCGGATTTAAGGCAATCAAAATTTGAAGACCGTATGGCAAAAATGTTTGAAGCAATCATGTGTAAACCCTCTTCCTCGGGTGGTCTTCCTAGTGATACCATTGCAAACCCGAAGGGAGAAATGAAGGTTATTACTACACGAAGTGGTAAAACTTTCAAGGAACCAATCTCTCGTCCAAGTACTTCTACGGAGAAGGAAATCGAGAAAGAGCCCGAGGTGATGGTCGAAAAGGAGCATATTACAAGCCCATGAAGTACCGCCCATACCACACCTACGGTTGAACCAATACCAATCATGGAACCCGAGATTCCAAGGACGTTGCCTAATGTCCAACCCACACCACCCTTACCTTACCCTTCGAGACGAAACAAAGAGAAATTACAAGAACGTAACAAACAACAAATCGAGCTTTTTATAAAAATGTTTCAACAAGTGCATTTTGATGTGAGTTTAGCCGACGCGTTGTTATACATGCCTCGTTTCGCTTCCACTTTTAAAAGTATGATGAGCGATAAGGAAAAGCTTTCAAAGCTTGCTAATTGTTCTTCGGTTTATCTTAACCGCATACCGGAAAAAGTTGGTGACCTCGGAAAGTTTCTCATTCCTTGTGACATACAAGATATGAAAGAATACCTCGCCTTGGCCGATCTTGGTGCGAGCATTAATTTGATGCCATTTTCCATTTGGAAATCGCTTTCGCTTCCGGCTCTTACTCCTTCGAACATGTCTATCGAGATGGCCGATCATTCTACGATTTTAGCATGTGGAGTAGCCGAAGATGTTTTCGTGAAAGTAGGAAAGTTCTACTATCCCGTTGATTTTATAGTAGTTGACATCCCCGCAGATCCTCAAGTTCCTCTAATTTTAGGTCGTCCATTTTTAGACACCTCGAGATCGCTTATCGACGTTCATGCAAGAACTATCACTTTGAGATTCAACGAAGAGGAACTTGTTATAAACGCTACTCAAAACTCAAAACCTTCTCATGTTTATGCAATCGCTACCATCAATCACATCGACTTAGTTGATGTGGTTTGCGATGAGTTTTCACAAGAAGTGTTAGGTTTTTCCGATACCTCGTCAAGTGGCAATCCCACTATTTTGGATCCGATTCTTGCTAATTATACACCAAATCTCACTCCATTCCAAGGAGGCGATTTTGCTTCAAATGAAATCGACAATGAAGATGAGGTGTTTATTAGTGATGATACTTCTATTCCACCATTTCTTCCGCCGATGGAAGTTATGAGTGTTGAGCAAAAATCTTCAATCGAGGAACCACCTATCCTTGAATTGAAAGATCTTCCATCTCACCTTGAATACGCATTCTTGGAAGGTGATGACAAGTTGCCGGTTATTATTGAAAGAGGTCTTGCTAATGACGAAAAAACCGAGCTCTTGAAAGTTCTTTAAGCTCATAATGGGGCAATTGCGTGGAAAATTTCCGACATTAAGGGTATTGACCCAAAATTTTGTACTCACAAAATTTTAATAGAGGAGGACTACAAACCCGCAATTCAAAGTCAAAGAAGGGTAAACCCCAAAATTCACGATGTCATTAAAAAGGAAGTTTTGAAACTCCTTAACGCGGGAATGATTTATCCTATCTCCGATAGCCCATGGGTGAGCCCAATCCATTGTGTCCCTAAAAAGGGAGGAATGACCATTGTGCCTAATGAAAACAACGAGTTAATTCCCACTCGTGTTGTGACCGGTTGGAGGGTGTGTATTGACTACCGAAAGTTAAATGACGCCCCTCGTAAAGACCACTTTCCTTTTCCCTTCATGGATCAAATGTTGGAGCGACTAGCGGGAAATGAATTCTATTGATTTTTAGATGGTTTTTCCGGTTACTTTCAAATCCCTATTGACCCTCGTGATTAAGAGAAGACTACGTTTACGTGTCCTTATGGAACGTTTGCTTATCATAGGATGCCTTTCGGACTTTGTAATGCACCGGGTACGTTTCAACGGTGTATGATGGCCATTTTTCACGATATGATCGAGAAGTCGATGGAAGTTTTTATGGATGACTTTTCGGTGTTTGGCAATTCATTCACGTCGTGTTTATCTAATCTCGAGAAAATGTTAAAACGTTGTGAAGAAACCAATCTTGTGCTTAATTGGGAAAAATGTCATTTCATGTGTAAACAAGGAATCGTCTTAGGACATAAGGTCTCGAAAGCGGGGATTGAGGTAGATAATGCTAAGGTAGACGTAATCGCCAAGTTACATCATCCCAAAACCGTTAAGGGAGTTAGGAGTTTCCTAGGCCACGCGGGCTTTTATCGTCGTTTCATCAAAGACTTTTCGAAAATCTCTCGACCTATGACACACCTTCTCGAGAAGGATGCTCCTTTTAACTTCAATGAGGATTGTGTTAGAGCTTTCGAAACTCTTAAAAGTAAACTTACCGTAGCTCCCATTCTTGTTGCTCCTAATTGAGAATTACCCTTTGAAATCATGTGCGATGCAAGTGATTATGCTATAGGGGTCGTCTTAGGGCAACGGTATGAAAAGCATTTCCGTCCTATCCATTATGCTAGTAAGACGATGACCGAGGCTCAATTAAAGTACACCACAACGGAAAAGGAATTCCTTGCCGTGGTCTATGCTTTTGAGAAATTCCGACCTTATCTCGTCTTAACTAAAAGCATCGTGTATACCGACCATTCGGCTATCAAGTATCTCTTAGCTAAGCAAGATGCTAAGCCGAGATTGCTTTGTTGGATGCTCCTCCTCCAAGAATTTGATGTCACCGTGCTTGACAAAAAAGGAGCCGAGAATCTAGCGGCCGATCATCTCTCTCGTCTAGAAGATTCTCACAAAGATGTTTTCGAGAACAAGGAAATCACCGAAACATTTCTTCTTGAGACTCTCGGTGTCGTGAATTCTAAAGACACTACCCCAAGGTTTGCCGACATTGCAAATTACCATGCGGGGAATTTCATAATCAAGGGTATGACGATACAACAAAAGAGAAAATTCTTTCGTGACGTCAAGTTCTATTTTTGGGACGACCCTTATCTCTTTCGGGTTTGTGCGGATCAACTCGTTCGACGTTGTCTTTTTGCCGCCGAAGCTTCTAATATCCTTAGAGCTTGTCACGAGGGACCCACGGGTGGTCACCATGGTGCTAATCTCACGGCTAAGAAAGTGTTCGATGTCAGATTCTTTTGGCCTTCTATCTATCGTGATGCACACGCACTTGTGAAGTCGTGTGATTCGTGCCAACGTCAAGGAAAATCGTCTCAACGTGATGAAATGCCGCAAAACATAATTCAAGTGTGTGAGATTTACGACATTTGGGGCATAGACTTTATGGGGCCGTTCCCATCGTCTCATGGTAACAAGTATATCCTCGTCGCGGTGGACTACCTTTCTAAGTGGGTGGAAGCTAAGGCTTTACCTACTAATGATGCTCGTGTGGTAGTGAAGTTTTTGAAGCAACTATTCTCTCGGTTCGGAACCCCTCGTTCTATTATAAGCGATCGTGGAACCCATTTTTGTAATGACCAATTCGAGAAGGTCCTAAAGAAATATGGAGTTACTCATCGTCTTTCTACGGCTTATCACCCACAAACGAGTGGGCAAGTCGAGGTTTCGATCCGAGCTTTGAAGAGGATTTTAGAGAGGTCGATTGGAGAAAACCGTGCTTCATGGTCCGACAAACTCGATGACGCTTTATGGGCCTTTAGGACCGCTTATAAGACACCTATCGGTTGTACTCCTTATACGTTAGTCTATGGTAAGAATTGTCATTTGCCCATTGAATTGGAGCACAAGGCATATTGGGCCCTTAAGCATGCAAACTTTGACTTAAAGACCGCGGGAGATCACCGGAAAATACAATTGAATTAATTTGATGAATTAAGAGACAATGCTTATGAAAATTCATTGATTTTCAAAGAAAAGACTAAAAAGTTTCATGATGCAAAGATTAAATCCGGGTTTTTAACGTTGGTGATCAAGTGTTACTTTTTAACTGTATACTTAAGATATTTTCCGGGAAATTGAAATCTCGTTGGTCGGGTCCTTTCACCGTTACACAAGTATTTCCTTATGGGACCATCGAGCTAGCTCAAGATGATGGTCCTAACTTCATGGTGAATGGACATAGGCTTAAGCACTACATTGGTGGGGAAATTCCTTCAATGGTTAACCTCGACCAAGTCACTTTCCCCAATGATAATTAACATTGACGGGATCGAGTCGAGCTCATGACTCGGTAACCAAAAACGAGGTGCCTCGTGGGGGAGGTCCCATGCTTATCCTTTTATGCTTTCTAAATAACTAATGAGAGGGGATTTGTGCCCTTCCAACTCGTTGTCTCGTGGTTGTTTGTGATTATGTTATCTAGATCCATCATCATCTACGATTGAAGACTCTCGTGTTCGTTTACGTGAGCCTCCATCGTTTGCTTGAAGAAGTTTTTCACGAATCCATTGACATATCCTTTATTGTTTTAACAATTATCTTTTAGCATACTTAATAAACGGCTTTAGATATATTGTTGATCACCCTTTCCATGCTAGATCCTAAGCATGCGATTCTTCGTCTCTAGTATGGGGGTGCTCCACCTTTAGACTCGAAACATTGAGGACAATGTTTACTTTTAGTATGGGGGTGAATATGTACTTGCTTTGCTACGCCCTCACGTTTTCCAACTTTCAATGTTTTGTTTTTGTTGCTAATAAGGCTAAAAATGGCCAAATTTTAAAATTTTTCTTGGTTTTCATAAGTGTTTTTAAGACACGAATGTATATTTTCCGATGGGTAGAATAAGAGCTAATTTTTGACTTGATGGGCATTTGGAGCCATTTACATTCCTTAACCCGCTTAATTCAAGTTTTGCTAGACTTTTATATAGGGAACTTTAAAACGCGAAAGTCTTAGCTCATTCGGGTTAAGAACAAGAACTTTTCGCAAGTTCCTATAATTGATCCTAGAAAGTCACTTATTAAGGGAACTATAAAATGCATTCTCTAAACTTAAAAAAGTCCAAGAAAGCGCAAGTTCCAATAATTGATCCTAGAAAGTCACTTATCAAGGGAACTATAAATGCATTCTCTAAACTTAAAAAAGTCCAAGAAAGTGCAAGATCCTATAGGTGGCTTGAAAACCCAAAGCTTTGATTTGATATAGTCTTAATGAAAGCTAATCCAAATTTGGCTTAATTTTGACTTGCATGGCTAAGTATTCACGAGTCTCTTTAATTAGAGGTCTTTATATAGTGAAGAACGAGAAGTGATAGAGTTAGACAAGTGATCATGCTAAACGTAGAACATGAAAACGTTCTTTCAAAAACTCATATGTTTTTAATTGTGGCTTTTTCTTCCCATAAGATCAAGCATTAGGAATAAAAATAATTGCAATAAGTAAGGTTGTACGATTTGAAAGGTTACTTAGCCTCTAGCGCAAGATCATTTAAAAGTTGCTCGGGGTTGAATAGAGTTCTTAGCCAAGGCATAACTTATTGAAGCGGGACGCGAAGATTGGTGAAGATCCAAAAAGGCCCTAACAAGGCATGAAGAGCTCTATTTTTGCTAAAGATCCAAGATGATGTGAAGTATCATTATTCCAAAATCAATATGAAGGATCGAGACACTCGACGAAAAGCAATTACTCCCCTAAAGATCATGGAGAAAGTCTATCCAAAAAGACCCTTACAAGGTATGAGGATAAATATATCCAAGTCCGAAAAGGAGGCGGATCGTTGTATATCAAAGTCCAAAATAAAGATTGAAGAAAAATGATGAAGTCGTGGTCCTAATATGAAGAATCACTCAAAAATGTCAAGTGAAGAAATTCCAAAATATGAAGAGAAGACCATAATTTCAAGAACGTCTTCCCAAGATTTGAAGTATGAAGTACATGCCAAATATCGGTCCGAGAAAGGTCTCAAATCGTGAAACAAGTTATGCCAAGATATAAACTTAAGGAGATACACGAGAAGCCATTTTAAAAGATTTTGTCCTCCGGCTAACTATCGATTAAATCGTTCCACTTTGCTTTCGGACTAATATATACTCAAATAAGTCAATATGAATCACTTGTGATCCATGACAAATAGTTAAAAAATGCTAGTAACCCATTTCCTTTTATAATAAATAGGATTGCGGGGAGAAAAAGTATTACACAATTTGGACGTATGAGTAGTGTTAGCATTGTGACTTGTACCAACAATGATCTCGTTTTTGCACTTAGCATGGAATTTATGACAATCAAGGATGACGAAATTTACTCTATGGGACATTTACTTGTTTCTATTCATTGACCCTAAAAGTCACATTCGTGATGAAAATCAAACATAATGTCTTTACACATATTCGTAGTATTGTTGCAAGTCTTTTACTTTTCAATAAAGGTTAATAAAATTGAATTTTGGTGATGCTTAGATACTTTATTCTAGCATTGCGTGAGGGCACGACAATGGCTTAGTATGGGGGAGTGATGAGATGGCATTTATACATGATCTCATTGTTCTTTTTGGGATTTAAATGCATTAAAATGTCATGAAATACCATATATATGCTTGTATTTGTTTACTTGTGTGTTTTAGGTATGTATATCGTGAAAAAAGACAAAAGATCACAAGAAACAAGGAAAAACGGACACGAGAAACGAAGTCGTACAAAGAACCAGGCCCTAGTTCATGAGTTATCCAAGATTAACCCTTGAAGACTTGAATATGTACAAGATTGATCCTCAAAATATGAAGAATTGACACTTAGAACCTTTGTATATTCATAATTACAAGTTTGGTCCCTTAAGTTTGTCAAAATTACAAAATGGTCCTTCAACTTTGAAGAAATGGCAAAATTAGTCCCTCATCAATTCTAATTTGTCAATTATGGTCCCTCATGAAGTCAAAGATACTATGAAGACCTTTGAAGATCAAGAAAGTCCAAATTCAGTCCCTCAATTATGAAAAAATGGCAAAAACAACCCTTGAAACACTTTTGCCAAAGTTTTGGGGCAAAAATGTGAACTTCATAACTTCAAATACAAAGGAATGCGTTTATGTGAGCTGAAAAACATGTTATGCATCTTTTCCCAAAAACAAAGGACCAAAATTGCCAAGTTCAAAGTTCAAATCCCTGAAAAAGCGGGTAACACTTACTGTAGCTATTTTTACCATGAAGAACACCCTTTTTACCCAGGTTTAAAAAGAAAGAAAACAAAGGGGAAAGTGAAATTGGTTGTTCCCACGTGTAATTCACATCACCTCAATCACATCCCACAACAAAAATCTTAAACTCCACTACCAAAAAGATACCCCCATCCCCACTCACATGATGACACCTGGCAAAGGATCATGACATGGAAAAATCAACGAACTTAAAACTTTCCTTAGTCACCAAGCACTCAATGAACGTTCCTGATTCAACCAATCAAGCTGGCAACAAGCCTAGAAGATTATGCAAGGATAATTTAGGAAATTCAGTTGCTAGTGTTTATGAATAGTGTTTTGTATGCATTTGCCTATAAAAGGAGACCTCAACTTGTGAGAGTCCCTTTGTTCCAGATTTTGGCTATTATCTTTGTAATTCCTTTTTATTTAAATAAAACTTTAATTTCTTAAAATTTGTGAAATCTCTTTTGTGTTTTATAAAAGTTGGTGTTAGAATAGCTGAAATCTGAGTTCCATTTGATGTTATAGACCTTCCTTAATCTTGTGGTTAAGGCACGTCTATGTTTGAAAGGTTTTCAAAGGTTCAAAAACCTTGAAATCCTTGTTACTGTTTTACCTATTATCTTGTACTAACCATTAGCCAAAAGCCTTAAGCTCCTTCAAGCTTGTTGACACCAAGCCTGAGAAGAGATTTAAGCTATTGGTTGAGTTGTTTGTTCATTTATGTTGAAGAATCATAATCATCAAAACCTTGTTCTACTTTGAACATCAACAGGTTTTGATCCTCTTTGTGAAGAACCTTGGTCTTGTTCTAGTAGTTGAACAAGGTCCAAGGAGCATTGCTGGTCCTCCTAGGATGTTGTGGAGGAAAGGTATGGCCTCTTGTTTAAGTTTCCCCTAAAAATTTCATGATATTGCCTGTTTTTGATCTTGGACTGTGATTTTTTGTTCTTGTGTTTAAGGCTGTGATTTTTGTGTTTGAATCTGTTAGTAGTCATCTAGGAAGTGTGTTTTAATCATAAAATCAGTAGGTTGTTAGTTGAAATCACAAGTTGCTTTGAAAGGTTGTGGATTAAGGTGTGTTTGGGATAACAAACCTGTTTTGGATTTGTGTTATTTTGAGTTGGTGCTTTGTGTTGCTTTGTGTTGGAACTTGTCTTAATAGTGCTAAGTGACATTTATCTGCAAGCTTTGTGCATATAAACACCTAGAATCAAAATAGGCTCTGAAATCTTGTATACTTGTCGATATTAGCTAAGGTTTAAGGGACACCTAGTTCTAATCATTGACTAGGGTTAACAAGTGATTAAACCTAGTTAGTTACACCAGGGAAGTAGGATTTGAGTGTTGAAATTGGATATTTGGTCATTTATATCAGCAAAGTGTGCAATTGTTCTTGAAGTTCATATCTGCAAGTTGAATCTGCTTTGATCTTGTTCCATACTTTGATTCAGTGATTGATTTAAGTTTGTTTGTGCTTAATAACAGTTTATATAGCTTGTGTATGCATCTGGTTGAATTTGGAGTACTTATTCTAGCTTAAACTGCTTAAGTGTTCATAACAACTTAATATCCATGTATGTGCTAGATTTGAGCATCTTTTGATTTTTCTGTGCTAATTGGTGATACTGAAGTGTGTTTTTGTGCTTGATTGAGATTCCTTGTGATTAACTGATCACTTGGGTGCCCTTGTCTTCCAACAAAACATATAGAATCTCTCTAAAATCAAAGGTCAAATAGTCAAGGCAGTGGGAACCAGTTCCTACTGAAAGTTCCCCCTGCTAGTGTTAATTGGACAGCAGCTTATTAATAAGCTATTCTAGCTTATTTTAACCAGCAACAACTTTGATTTTGTAATAGGTGCTAATTATTTGACCCATTTGTTCATACTAGAGCATTTGGTGGGTTGACTTTAGGGTTTGACTAGAAAACCAACTTAATTGGCTTTTTCATAAGTGCTTATTGCTTAATTCTAGCTTATTGGATTTTTGTTGATTGATTTGGCTTATTGAAGTCATTTGTAACCTTTTGTAAGTTGAATCAAGTCCTGAGGTGCCCTAGATCTTAAACCCGACTATTTTGTCTTTTAGTCGATTTGTACTTGGCTTATTTCTGGCTTATTGAGTGTGCTTTTTCAAAATTTCTTTTTACAGATCTCTTTAGTATCCCAAGAGAAGGTTGTGTGTTTAAGCAGAGCTTATGGCATTGGCTTATTGCTTAATGGGCTTATTGGCCCAATAAGAATAAGTTGTGTGTTCATTAAGCTGTGATAAGCTCATTTTCAGCTTTTGGGCCTTCAGAGTTTTGTGTTTAGAATTGAATTTTGAGTCAGATAGGGCTTTTCCAAGTCATTTGGGCTTATTTTGACTTTTTGGGCTAAAAAGCCCATTATGCTTGACTATTTTTGATTTTAGCCCATTAGGGGTATTTTGGGAATTTCACTTTCATTTTCTGATTATTTAGGTTAAAATAAACTAGTTTGCAAGTTTTTAGAATTTTTTATAATTTTTGGGTTTTTAATATTATTTTAATATTATTTTATTATTATTTTTCAAGTTTCACATTTTTGAACTTTTTATATTTTTCTTAGCTTAAATACTATAAATAGGAATTTTTCGACTCTTAGATTAATTTTATCATCTTTAGATTAATTTTTATAATTATTTATTTTAAGTTTTAATAGTTTTTAAATCATTTTAAATAGTCTTTCTTAGTTTAAAAATTTATAAAAATAGTTTTTAATCTTTTTAGGTCATTTTAGAGGTTTATTAATTGAAAAATCTTTATTTGGGCTTTTTGATAATTAATTTGATTTTTAGGGCTTTAACTAGCATTTAAAAATTAATAATTAATTAATTAAAAGGTTTGAAAAAGTTTTGATCATTGGTAAACTCTTAGTTTATTTATTTTGATTTTTGGTGAGTTTTTGGTAATTTTTAGAAGAGAGAAGTGCAAAAATCATCCCTGTGGTATGTCGAAAAATCGAATTACATCATTCGTTAACTTTTTGGACAACAGCCATCCCTCCGTTAGTGCGCTGGGCACAATACATCCCTCATGGACTAACCGTGCAAATATTTTCTCGTTAAAAATTAACAAAGTTTAAAAGAGAGGGCATTCTTGTCTTTTTCCTTTCCCAGGGATGTATTGTGAACCTTATCATAAATAGTTTAAAAATAAATTTATTTTTGAAAAAAAAAATTATTTTCAGAAAAAATAAGTTTTATTTTCTCGAAAAAAAAAAATTATTTTCGGAAAAAAAAGTTTTATTTTCTAAAAGATAAGTTTTATTTTGGAAAAAAAGTTTTATTTTCGAAAAAATATGTTTTATTTTCGGAAAAAAAGTTTTATTTTCCAAAAAATATGTTTTATTTTGCGGAAAAAAAGTTTTATTTTCGAAAAAATATGTTTTATTTTCGGGAAAAAAAATTTTAGCGAAACAAAAATTCTGAAAAAAGAATTTAATTTTTTTTTTGAAAAATAATTCTTTTTTTTGGAAAAAGAAGTTTAATTTTTTGAAAAATGTTTGTTTCGAAAAAAAATAAACTTTCTTTTTAAAATTTTTTGTTTCGAAATATTTTATTAATTTTCTAAAAGTGATTTATTTAAAAAAAAAATATTCTTGAATAAAACTTGTTTCAAAACAAAAAATTATTGTTAAAAAAAGTTTTTATCTTTTTCTAAAAAGAAAAAAACATTTTTTTAAAAAAATTAAATTTTTAAACCAAATTTGTTTCGAAAAAATATTCTTATTTTCTTAAAAAATATTGTTTCGAAAAAAGAAATGACTTTTTTTTCAAAAAAAAAAGTCTATTTCTTGTTAAACTTTTTTTCTAAAATAAACTTTTTTTTTTCAAAAATTAACCATTTTTTCGAAAATAAAACTTTTTTTCCGAAAATAAAATATATTTTTTCGAAAATAATTTTTTTTTCGAAAATAAAACTTTTTTTCGAAAATAAAACTTATTTTTTAGAAAATAAAACTTTTTTTTCCGAAAATACTTTTTTTTCGAAAATAAATTTTTTTTCGAGAAAATTAAACTTATTTTTTCTGAAAATAATTTTTTTTTGAAACTATTTATGATAAGGTTCACAATACATCCCTGGGAAAGGAAAAAGACAAGAATACCCTCTCTATTAGATTTTGTTAATTTATAACGAGAAAACATTTGCACCGTTAGTCCATGAGGGATGTATTGTGCCCCGCGCACTAACGGAGGGATGGTTGTTGTCCAAAAAGTTAACGAATGATGTAATTCGATTTTTCGACATACCACAGGGATGATTTTTGCACTTCTCTCTTTTTAGAATTAATTTTTATTTTTGCTCATTTTACGGTTTTACGTTTAGTCATCGTAGTAATTAATTTCATGTCTTCGTCATTCTCTTTTCTCATCCCCTTCTAACCAATATTAATCTCAAACCAATTACGAATTACTCACACACATATACCTCCTTGGGAAACGAACTTGGAACTTCATTGGGTCATTAGTGTTTGATTTTTCTAAATCATCACTTAATACTTACCGCTATTTTACGCTCTTAGTTTTCCTAAATAAGGTGTGGTAAAACACTACAATCAGTGATCATAAAAGTGATTAATCCTGAACATACATTTTGTCAAATGTAGAATTTTTAATAAACTTTCTTTTTAAGAAAATGTTTTATTAAAATGAAAAATGTATATTTGAATATGGCATATTCCAAATGCCATAGGAATATCCTTTGAAGGTAAAGACTTACCTCAAGTATTAATCCCCCACTAAGAGACAAAAGGGAGCGGAATCTATGAGCACGGATCCTTAAAGGCCTATGCGGATCCTTAGTGATAAGGAACTGCAGGCACAATTAAGGCACCACGCTTAAAGAGCCGTTGGCCTTTGTCTCCTATAAATAGTGGATCAAATCTGCATTTTCCACAACCATTTTTGGACACTCTTTCTACTATTCTTTTCCTTTCTAATTCCTAATCATTTGTAAATGATCACTTAATGTGTTAAGTATGTTTACTTATGATTATCTCCTTGATCTCCTTCTTTACCTTGTACAAAGAGAAGATCACTCACACACTTGTGATGTGATTAAAGATGAAGCCTTGATGAAGATCATCCTCTCCAAAAGATCTAGTCATGTTATTCATTTGTTTTAATTGAGTCTTTTGTAGATCCAATGTAATTGTGAATACACGGATCTAATCTTGTGTAAATCCATTGTATATGTGTATACTTGGATTTGTGTTGTGTACATCCAAGTTACATGTGTATACTTGGATATGTGTTTTATTGAGTTGTAATAGTTGTGAGTTGTGAGTTCGCACTAAACTATAAAGTAATGTGGTTGTGTCTTGTGAGTTCTCACTAAACTATAAAGTGATGTGGTTGTATCTTGTGAGTTCTCACTAAACTATAAAGTGATGTAGTTGTGTCTTGTGAAGTTCTCACTTAGCTTCAAAGTGAAGAGTTGTGAAGATTGGTTCTACCTTTCGATTAGAACTCGACATCTAGCCTTGTCTCGTTAAATGGTGATGTAGGCAATGTTGTGAAGATTGGTTCTACCTTTCGATTAGAACTCGACATCTAACCTTGTGTCGTTAAAAGGTGAATTAGGCAACGTAGTGAAGATTGGTTCTATCTTTCGATTAGAACTCGACATCTCGCCTTGTGTCCTAAAATGGTGAAGTGGGCGACGTTGTGTAGATTAGTCCTAGCTAAGATTAGCTCTCGACATTTAGCTTAGTGTCAGAATATAATGTAAGCGACATTGTAAGGGTTTCTCCGCCAAGAAGGGAGCTTGTGGATATAGTGAAAATCTCAAGTATGGTGTACTCGCGGAATGGAGTAGGAACGAAGATAGAGCTTCGTTGCCGAACCACTATAAATCTTGGTGTCTTCCTATTAGGTCATTTCTTTCTTTACTCTTTAATTATGCTTACTATCATATCATTCTCATCTATTACTTGTCATTTTTAATGCATTAAAAATTGAACATAATCATAATGCAACTAGCTTTCAAGTAAAAGGTAAATTTGAGACAACCCTAATTGAAAGGAATTTTAATTAGGACATAAACCGAAGAGAAACTATTCAACCCCCTTCTAGTTTCTACAATTGGTATCAGAGCGATGGTCACTAAAGGTCTTTGAAGTATATTGTACTTTAATACTTGGATAGATCCATTGTCTCCTCAAATTAGAATGTTCCGTTGTACTAAAGTTTCTCTTTGGTCAAAACTATTTTTTATTGAAAATATGCCTTTTAATTTGTAGTATTGCATCTCATCAAGATTAGTAGTATTTATACATTTTAGAATTACCCTTGAAATGTATCTACTACTTTCTATCTTGCTTTGTGTAGGTACTCATGAAGATTAATCACTTAAGTATTGTGAATTGAGTTACTTACACTTGTAGAAGACTCATCTTCTTTTATTCCAAACATCATTGAATGATGAAGCCAAGATGGATGAGAGTGATTCTAGTCCTTGAATACTTAGTAGTCACTTTAGTCAAGATTGGGCTTTGCATTAGCTCCTAGAAGTCTTGGAATGCTCTTTGCAGCTAAGGTACGTTCTCGTCCTTCCACGCACCCTATTCATCATTCTGTTGATCATTACTTGACTATATGGTTGTTTTTGGCATCGTTGCCTTGACACTTGCTTGTGGTATGTGATTTTATTCTCTTATCCTCTCAAACCTTCATTGCTTGGATATTTGACTCACTTCGGAGATGTAGAGTGAGTTAGTAGTAGCTTAAAGTATCAAGCATGATATCCATGGTTTTCACCCATACGGTTAGTAGGCCATATATCATGTGTAATATGTGCAATTGAGCTCATCTCTAGGATGATTGATTAATACCCTTGAGATAACAAACTACTCCATGAGTTGTAGTTAGGATATTACACATTTGGAATTGAAATATTCCAAAGATGTTATTATTAAAATCCCTAGCAATAATAATTGTCCGATCATGTGGGAGAGAAAATGAATCTACATTTTGCTCATTGTTTTAAATAGCATTCAGACTACTATTGAAAATGATCTTAATCTATTTTGTACAAAATCGCTTGATGTAGTTCATTACCAAAGTCGTTTAAGCTTTCGCAAGGAAGGCACGTCTTAAACCACTATAAATGACACAAGCTAGTTGTTTCCGCTACTTGAAGTTTGTCACTTGGTTCTTGAGCATTGACCTTGGTCTTGATTCACTCCCCTTGGGTCCTTTCTCCTTTGCTTGCTTGCTACGAGTAGTCGTTTCTCAGTTTCGATATCTTTCGGTCTTGATTCCGCTCGTAATCATTCACTTAGGCATTATCACCTAGTATTGAAGTGGTCTAATGATTTTCAAATGTTTTAAATATATTTTAATTATTTTAGAAAAACTTGGTTTTGAAAATTACCTTATTTTTTTTGTTAAAAACATGTCACTTTTGGCGGATCCTTAATTGTCACGGTGCTATCCCATGGGTCCTTATCGATAAGGAACCGCGGTCCCACCTGGTGGCTAAATTAATCATTTTTTAATAAATAACACTATTTCAAATAAACTCTCCCTTTCTTCTCCATAGAACGCGACGGGTTTCATCATTTCCACCATTGTTGAATCTTCAAAAGCTCCAATTTACTCAAGATTAATTGATTCCAAGTTGTTGGTTTCACTCATCCCTCTTCCAATATCAATTAATTGTAACTACAATCATTCAATTTCATCTATTTTGTTCAAGGGTTCTTATTTTCATAATTGGGGATTTTTAAAATTAATATTGAATTAGAACTTTGCTAGGAATGTGGGTTGACATAGTTATATTACTGTGATTCCTTAGGTTCGAATTCATTGAGATTTCGCTAAAGCCTACTTATAGAACAATCCAAATTTGGACTAAATATTTTTGGTTAAATGATGGATTTGATATGAACCCATGAACAAAATTGGTAATTGCATTGTTAATGCCTACCTAAAAATGTTTTTTCAAAAACCTTTGTTCGAGTTCATGATTGATTTTGCATTCCTCATATGTACTAGTCAATGATGAATTGAGTTCATTTTGAACATGAGAATGACAAGGATTAATCCTTTGTTTATCAAGAAATTGACTAAACACACTCTCATGAATTTGATTTTTAAGTCATTATGTAACATAAGAGTAATTGGAACAATATTTGCTTTATGTTTAGGTACTTGATCATGCATTTAGAAACTCATAAAGATCATGATAAGACTAAAGAATATATGCCTAATCTTCTTTTTTTCGTGTCGATCTCGTTCCTTTCAAAATACTTTTCGATCTCTAGAGTCTCGTAGTTTTCATGAAGGACGCATTGTTCCTTCTAACTTTCTTGGACTTGACTTAATTCGATTCATGTTCTAATCCATTGGCTTTGATTGCTTGATTGATATTGATGAGACAATCTTTCCTTCCTTCCTTTTGGAATTCTTTAGCTCATACACATTAATGTGCATCAATAACGGTTTATCAATAAGATTTTCCATCAAGGGGAAAACCTTTGTATATACTCTTGAAGAATTTGGTGAATTTCTTAATGTTCCAAACAAAGGTCAATGTAGGTTCACCGATACTTGGAGTATAAACTCTTTAGAATCAGCCCCTATTAATTAGCATTACGTGACCGAGCTACTGTAATACCCCATTTGGATAAATGGACTGTTACTTAGTAATTATGGCGTGTCATCAAAGCATGTAAGGTAAATGTATAAACATTGAATGGCCATAAAGGAAACCGGAAACAAACATCGGTTCCAACATACGCTCCACGCACGAAATACATACGTATAGAATGTAAAGGAAAGGACTAAACAGTGTCCAGCAAAGAAAAAGTATGTAAATGCATTAAACAAGGAAAAAGACTAGGCGCCTCATTCCATACACGTAGTCTTGAATCCTAGCTTTGCCCTTTAGTACCTGCCGTATTGGGACATGTGATGAGACTGCTTTTATACATAGTCTCATCGTCCAAAATGGGCTTAAAATGCATAAATTATCATAAAATGTGCCAAATATGTACTTGTGTTTGTTCAATGTGGATTTTAGGTACGGATATTGAGAAAATGGCAAAAGATCACAAGAAACAAGCAAAAACGAACACGGGAAACGAAGCCGCACAATGAACCGGGCCCTAGAGTTGATTTTCTAAGAATAACCCTTGAAGAATTGAAGATTGTACAAGAAGGGTCCTCCAATATTAAAGAATTGACACATTAAACCCTTGTATTCATAATTACAAGTTTGGTCCTTAAAGTTTGTCAAAATTACAAAAAGGACCCTCCACTTTGAAGAATTGGCAAGAATGGTCCCTCACAAATGAAGACTTGTCACTTTTAGTCCTCCACAAAGTCAACAATACAAGACAAGACCTTGAAGATTGAAGACATTACTAGATTGGTCCTTTAAATATCATCAAATTAAACAAGTCCTTGAAATCCCTTTGCAAAACTTTTTGGGGCAAAAGTCTAAAAACTGAAACTTCATTATAAAGGGAAATCAGATTTTGCCTATTTAAACTACAAATGAAAGAAGGAAGAAAGAAAGGGGGTGATTTCTGCGAAGACATGAAAGATAAATAGACCAGTCACAACATGCCATGTGTCCCACTCACCCAATCCACCAATCAAAATCCACCATTTCACCATGTCATAATCCACTTAACCGGTTTTTAAGTAATTTTATTAAGTATTTTTAAAAATACGCGGTTAACTCATATTCAAATCCTAATCAAGATCAAAACCTACTCTATTCAATGAAGAACAAAATTAGGGGTTTGTTAATTACTTGGAATTAAACCCTAAAACCTTCCAGATATTTGATTAAGGATATCGTGATCATAACCTAAACCTTAAACCTGCCACCTCACTACTCACAAGCTTACATGAAGCCTCCCATGCCTCACTTTTGGGGAAGAAGACAAAAACCATCCAGAAAATCCAACGAGCCACAAACAAGCTTACATTTTAAGGTTAGTTTGAGCCCTTTGATCTAATTCTACCAGCTAGCAACTCAACAAAACGCCAAGACACTTCACATGATCAAGCAATTTTCAAATTCCACAAGGGCATTTCTGGAAGTTCAAGGCTTAGGGTTTTCAATTTTTCATCTTTCTAGGACTATGTTCACCCTCTATATGAAGGTTTTAGTGCACAACATTTAGCTCTGCTCTTGGTTATTCCTTGTTCAACTTTCTGTAAATCCTATATTCAAGTAATGAAATAGTGTTGGAATTTGTTGAAGAAATCCAAGTGCCATCTTTAATATTCTCTTGTTATTGTTACATGTTTGTGATTTTGAAGTTTCAAAACCTGTTTTCAAAGATTGTGTAAGAAATTGCAAGTTTTTCCAAAATCTGATATTTTTCTAAGTCTTAGTTCAAACCTTTGAAATTTTTGGATTACAAGTGGTCATAACACCCTGATAAGGAGCTTATCAAGGTGTAGTGAGCTTGTTTCGGGATATTCAAGGAGTGGGAACAAGCTTGAATTAATCAACTTTATTTTTCATTTTTCTCTTTATATAATCTGCTTGTTCTAACCTTGTTGTTCTTAGCAGCTTGTTGGAAGCTTGTGCCTTGTTAAGCTAGGTACATAAGCTTAAAAATTTGTGAGGTGGATGTACATTCATGAGGTTTGAGTTCTCTTACCAAAAATATGTTAAAAAGTGATATTAAGTGATTTTGTGTACTGCTGTTATTTGAGGTGTTCTTGTGGCTTGAATATGGTTTTACTACATGTTTATGTTGTTATGATGCTAGATTAAGCTTGGGTAAACCTGTTGCACACATTTACTTTGTTAAATCTTGGATTAAAAAGTGAAAGGGGTGTTTGGGTCTACTGATTTAAGGTTCTTGTTAGATTTTGAGTTAGGGTTTGAGGTTGTTAAGTGTTGGTACTTGCTTATTAAGTGTTTGTATGCTTTTATCTGAAAGTTTTGCTCATTGAAACATCAAATTCTAGATTGTGCTATAACTTGCTTGTTTTTGAATGATTTGACCTAAAATTTTGGAAACACCTAGAGTATATGCATGTTTAGGGTTAAAAAGTGTTTAAACAAAGTTTGTGTAACCTGTTTAAGAGATTTGAGGGTTTAAAATTTGGCTTGTGGTCAAATACATCAGTAAAAGGATTTTGTTTTCATCTTGGTGTTCATTAGTAACATTCATCAGCTTGAATCTTTGTCTAAACCATGAACCAGTGTATGAAACAATTTTATGTATGCTCATTTGAATTTATTATAGCTTGTGTATGCATTTGGTGAACTGTGGTTGGCTTAATCTTGCTAAATCTGCTAATTTCTTGAAAACTGCTTATTATCCAAGTCTGTATCATATCTGGGCATAAATTGATTAAATTGTACTAATTGGCCTGTTGTTTTTGTGATTTCTTTGTTGTTATTGACTCCTTATAACCCACTGGTTATAAAGGTGCCTTTGTGTTCTTTGAATTCAATAAAAATCCATATAAGACAAAAAGTCAATGAAGTTTAGCAGTGGAAACTTTTCCCACTGCTGGACACCAAAAACTAGCCACTGCTAGTGTAATTTTTCAATCAGCTTATTAATAAGCTATTCTAGCATATTTAGACTTGCAACAACTTTCATTTTGTGATCAATCTTCATCATTTGACCCATTTGTTTATTCTGGAGCTTTTTAGGGTTTGACTTTTAGGTTTGACTAGAAAACCAATTGACTTGACTTTTTCATGAGTGCTTATTTGCTTATTCCAGCTTATTGAGTGGTTCTTTTTGAAATCTTTTTGTTGATTTTGATTAATTAAGTCATTTGAAACCTTTTGCAAAAAGAATCATCACTAGAAACAACCTAGAACTCGAAAACGACTATTTTGTCGTTTTGTGTAGAGAGCTTTTGCATATTTCAGGCTTATTACTTGGTCTTTTTCAAAATTTCTTTTTACAGATCTCTTTAGTATCCCAAAATAAGCTTGTGTGTCAAATTAGAGCTTATGGCATTAAGTTATGGCTTAATGGGCCAAAAAGCCCATTAAGAATAAGTTGTTGACTATTAAGCTGTGATAAGCACATTTTCAGCTTTTGGGCCTTTGGACTTTTGCTCTTAAAATCAAATTTTGAGTCAGATAGGTGATTTTGGGCTTATTTGGAGATCATTTTTCTTATTGGGCCAACGTTAGCCCATAAAGCACACTGTTTGGGTTTTTGGCCCATTTGGAGGCCCATTAGGGGTAATTTGGTCATTTCAAGTTCATTTCTGTTTAAATTAGGTTAAAATAAACTAGTTGCAAGTTTTTAGAATTTTTTTATAAATTTTGAATTTTTAATATTATTTTATTATTATTTTATTACTAAAATTAGTTTTTAATATTTTGAAACTTTTTCATTTTTCCTAGGTTAAAAACATTAAGTTAGGAATTTTAAAAGTTTTAGATTAATTTTCTTGTCATTTAATTAATTTTTAGAATTATTTTAACATTTTTATAGTTTTTCATCATTTTTTAATAGTTTTAATTAATTAATTTTTTAAAAAATAGTTTTTAATTTATTTAAGTTACTTTAGAGGTTTACAAATTGAAAAATATCATTTAGGGCTTTTTGTTAATTAAATTGATTTTTTGGGCTTTAATTAGCATTAAAAAATTGTTATTTAATTAAATAAAAGGTTTGAGTGATTTTTGATTTTTTGTAAACTCTAATTACATTTTTTAGGATTTATTGCAATTTTCTAGGAATTTTTAGGATAATTTTTAAATTTCGCCATATTTTACGGTTTTACGTGTACGACTTTCGTCTTAGTGTAATTTTATTCATAATAGTCATCCTTTTCTATTTTCTTTCTTCATAATCATAATAAAAAATATTAACACAACACACTAGCCTCCTTGAGAACGATCCCACACCATCTTGGGTCATTTACACTTGGTTTTCCTAAACCACTTGTTTAATACTTACCCTAATCACCTCGTTTTCCTAAACGAGTGTGAATTTACAACTATCATTTTGGTTCCGCTGCCGGGGAGGCGTGTTGTGTTTTTATTTGACCAAATTTTGTTTTTATATTAGTCATAATAACTATTTGTGTGATTAGCACTCTAATCATACGTATTATCGGTTTTTCGTTTTGTGTGTGAATATTATTACTATATTGTATACGTAAAACAATAAATTCACAAGTACTCCAAAAGTGTGAAAACACAACCTTGATTTGGGATTCCATCATTCGATCATTGTATTCGAATCTCAAACAAAGAAAAAAGGCAAAATAGATAATTACTTTCGTGAAGCTTAATTTTGAAAAACACAAACTATAAGGTGGGTGTTAAATACACCCTAAAGAAAAAGGCTCTTAAGTGCTTCGCGCCGCCTCGTTTCTCCGCTTGCTTGTGCGTGTTTAGATAAAAAGGGCTAATCGAGGGTTTGCCGACCAAAGTATTATCTACGTATCTATATTTTCTTGGTTTCAAAAGATTAAACCCTCTTGAACGTTTTGGTGTTCCACCAACGTTCTAAAGTCATCTAAGGCGTTCACTTCACGTGATCGTTTTCATTCCTTGAGGCTCCTTTAATCGAGAGATTTGATTTGAGGAGAGATTTGTAGATTTTTGTCTACGTAATACATCACAAAATCCAAAAAAAAGTAAAAACAATCAAAAACCCAAAAAAATTAAAAAAGTTAAAAACACCAAAAAGAATCTTCTTTGCTCATCCTCACGTTGTACGTGACGTTTATGCAAACTCGTAACCAAGCAAGACGTGCACGTAAACGCAGAAACCGAAATGAAACCACACCTAACCTTTCAAGTGAAGAATCTCCTATTGACGAACCTATCATAGAACAAGAAGTTACTTCAAGCACCCACCGAGGGATATGGAGAGGCTATTGTGATTCCCACCATCCTTGCGGAGAATTTTGAAGTTAAGGCGGGTTTTTTGTCGATGATCCAAAACAACAAATTTCGTGGTGATGAAAAGGACAACCCTCACCACCATATCCGCCAATTCAATCGTCTTACCGCCACTTGAAAGTTTAAGGACGTCTCTAACGACTAGATTAAGATGATGCTTTTTCCGTATTCCTTAGCGGGGCCCGCTAAAATTTGGTTAGAGAAAGAGCCACCCAATTCTATATTGACGTGGAAGGATCTCGTTTCGAAGTTCGTGAACCAATTTTTCCTGCCCTCTAAGACTACGTATTTGAAAAACGAGATTTCAAAATTTTCACTAGAGTTTAATGAGATTTTTTCTACGGCTTGGAATCGGTTTAAGGAAATATTGCACGAATGTCCTCATCATGGTTTTTCCGACTTGCATCAAATTGACACGTTTTACAATGGATTGAACAATCATGAGAGAGATTATCTTAGTGCCACCGCGGGTGGTAATTTTTTATGTAAAACGGTCGAGGAAGCGTTGTTGATTATTGAGAATAGGTCTAAGGTCTATAGCCCTCGTAGCACATCGAGTGTTCGTAAGACTTCGGCTTCGGCTTCGTCTTCATTGTCTCATACCATCGATGTTTGCCAAATTGAGGCAAATTTGGAGAACAAAATCTTTGATAAGCTTAAGGGACTTTTAATTGAGTTTAATGTTGGTGAACAGTCTACTCCCGCAACGGCTAAAGTGGTTGAGGTTTCTTGTATGTATTGTGGTGGAGGTCATTAATAAGTGTGAAAACACTTATCCTTTTACCATTTAATTATAATAATAACCAAGCCAAAACGTGTAGTTTATGTCGTAAATGTCGGAATTAAGCGTGGTTTGTGTTTTTGTTGTGATTTAGGACTAAAATGTGAAAAGGGAGGAAAAAACGGGCTTTCACGGGCTTTTATCGAAGAAAAAGACAAAAGACGAAGTCAAGAGATCAAGAATACAAAAAGAACGGATTTCCAAGGCCTATTCTGAAGATTTATCGAAGAACAAGTCCAAAGACGGAAGTTTAATAAAGCCGAGGAACTCAAGTCTAATTTATGAAGAAATTACAAGACGAGTTTAATTAATCCCGAGACAAAGTCTAAAAAGTCGAAGAATTTAGAAGACTAAAGACTAAGGACTAAAAAGAAAGAAAGAAAGAGACTAATCACCTCATTTTCATGTTGTTGGCTAACTTGACAAATTAGCTCTTCCATCTTTTCATTTCTTGCACAACTTTAATTTCATGTCATTTACTATCTTGTTCTTTAATTGCATGTCTTAAATTCCAAGTCTTTTAATTCCAATTAAGTTAATTTCATTGTTAATCTTTATTTTTCTTTAATCAAGCTCTTCTTTATCTTTCTCATCCTACTTTTCTTGTTTTTGAATTGTTACAAATTCGGATTAAGCAAAGTTTTGCTTAATCTCTTTACTTATTTGATTTAAAAGTTCAACTTTTTACTTCTATCTAAGTTTCCGTATGAAATAAGCTATAAGTTTGACAATCTTATTGGCTTGTTTTGTACTTAGATTATTTGTTTTTCTAAGTTTTCTAAAAAGTTCACCTTTCTAAAAGTTTGCTTATTTTGTTTACTTATTTCGTGTTTTGAATAAGTCTTTAAATTTGTTGCTTATTGTCTTGTCTTATTTCCATTTCATTTAAGTTTTTGATAGTAGCTTATTAGTTTTAGCTTATTTAGCTTTTGCTTATTACGGATTGATCTTCATCGGAAAAGGAGGGTTATATACATTCTGACGACTCTTCTTCCCCACATTCCGATTGTGACAGAATTGGAACAAGGGTTATCACATTCTGACGGTTTTGCGATCTAGAGTAACAACCCCCTCATTCCGATCTGGGATTGCGATCGCATATTGCGATCGCATATTCCGACGGCTCTTGAGGTTTATTAAGTTGAAGTGCTGCCCAATTTTACTTAGCAACATTCTGATCTGAAATGTCATTCCGATAGCTCTATTTTCCTTTACATTCCGATCTGAGTTCATTCCGATAACTTGTATACATTCCGATAGGTTTCATTTTTCAACATTCCGATAGATTAATTCCGATGGCACATTCCGATCTGGATTCCGATGGGTGTGGTGACAGCATTCCGATATGATATTCCGATGGTTGTGGGTTTGGAATTATATTTTTCTTTGTTTTTTTTAAGTTACATTTTTAATACTTTGTCAAATTTAATTTTTCGGCAAGCTTTAATCACTCGTCATTTAATTAAATTACTTTTAAAAGCTTTAATATTGAACTATTTACATTTTAATTAGCTTTAGTCTTAATTAACCGTCATTTATTTAAAGTCTCGCAATTTAAATTACTACAACGACAAATCTTTATTTCCCACCAAAAGACGACTGAGTCGCACTTAAACCAATAGTCAATTCGAAGAGACTGGGTCAATGATTAATGTGCTTGATGATTTTGTCGTCTACAACAATCCTCTGTTCGATTCTTGCTATGATAATCCACTGTTCCAAGATGATGTGGATGATTCTCTATCCAATTCTGATCCTCCACCAATTTATGATTCTCCACCGATATTTGATGCTTATGATGACGATTCTAGTTCCAATGGAGATGATTATGATGATTTTACTTCTAAGTATCCAGACATGCCCACTTATGATGATTTTGATGAGGCTGATACTCTCTGGAGTGATTCTTCACATGATGAAGATCCTCCACCAACAACACTTGATCCTACTTTGGATGACTACTCATTTGAGGAAGACTTTGCTACTTTTCTCAACACTTACTTCCCAAATAAGAGTGATGCTCCTCCTTTGGACTTTGATGATTATGGTCTTTATCCTACTTTGGATATGAAGAAACCCATTGCAAAGGAGAAAAAGCCGGCCGACAACGATACTCGCAACACTTATGTCTTGACACCTCTATATCCACATTTTGAGGATGAGATTGCGAGATTTATGATCGGATCTTCTTCAAGATCTGCTGAGCCTGAGTGTTATTTTCCTCTAAAGGAAACGGTGTTCGACCCCGGTATTGGAATTTTCAAGCTATATCAGTATCCACCTGATGAAATAAAAGGAAAAATCTTTGGAACTTATGGAGATAGGCTTGCACCTCAGCACCCTTGCTACCACCTGCTCCATCTTTGCTTAAGGGAACCTTGCCTATTCTTCTTTGGCTTGCCTTGTTCGCCTTAAGCTTGTGCTATTTGATGGATGAAAATCATATATTTGATCCCGGTGGATGTGTTTCAAGTTTCTTTCTATGATAATCAAGGTCGAGTAAGGCTCGTGACTCGGTTATCAAAAATCAAGCGCTTCTTGGGAGGTAACCCAAGTATCTATCTTTTATCTATCTTTATCCTAAGTGTAGGGGGCACCCGTTGGTGTTTGCTATTTTCTCTCTTCTCATACTCAGGGATTCGAGCGTTCAACGATCTACTCTTGATGATTTTTGACGACCCGTGATTCCGTGTTCCCGTCTTCCCGGTTCTATCCTAAACTCTTTTCGATTCACTATTTTATATTTTCCAGTATTAAAATAGGAATCTCGTTAGTTGTCTTTTCCTTAGCAAGATTTAAACAACGTGCACAATGTCCTAAGTGTAGGGGAGTTTAATCCCACATGCTTAAACATTGAGGACAATGTTTATATCAAGTGTAGGGGGACTTCTATCGAAGTTAAGTGGCCTTTTCCATGAATTTGACCTCATTTTAACCAGAAATTCGATTTTTCGACATTTTTCAAAATTTTTAATCTATTTTGGCCTGGTTGTAGTTTCCTTTATTTTTTGTTATTTTCTCTTATTAAAATAAAATGGTTTTAGCGAGTTTAGATATCTTTGATATATTAGGCCCGTCGTGAATATTTTGACTCAACCCGAGTTTACTTATCCAAGTTTACTCTAGCTAGTATCCTTAACCATGTAGACCTTAATTGGTTTATTAGGCTAAGTATCCACGAGTCTCATTCCTTGAGATTTTAAATTGTGGAGAACGAGAAATGATAGAGTTAGTTATAAGTTTGGTATTCTTTCATTAACTTATGTGAGTTAATTATGACCTTTTTCTCCCATCGCTTGTAAATAAATAATTGCAATAAGTAAGGTCGTACGGTCTGAAAAATTACTTAGCTTCTAGCCCAAGATCGTTTAAAAGTTTCTCGTTATTAATTAGAGTTCATAGCCAAGGCATAACTTATTGAAACGGGACGCGAAGATTGGCGAGTCCAAAAAGGCCCTAACAAGGCATGAGGATTCCATTTTGTTGCTAAAGATCCAAGATGATGTGAAAAGCATTATTCCAAAATCAATATGAAGGATCAAGACACACGACGAAAAGCAATTACTCCCATAAAGATCATGGAGAAATCTATCTGAAAAGACCCTAACAAGGTATGAGGATAAATAGATCCAAGTCCGAAAAGGAGGCGGATCGTTGTATATCAAAGTCCCAAATAAGGATTGAAGAAATAATGAAGAAGTCGTGGTCAACACTTGAAGAAAATATCTCAACTACCCCAAGTGAAGATATACACTATATATGAAGAGAAGACCATAATTTTAAGATCGTCTTCTCAAGATTTGAAGTATGAAGTAAATGCCAAATATCAGACCGAGAAAGGTCTCAAATCGTGAAACGAGTTATGCCAAGATATGAACTTTATGAGGTTTCGAGAAGCAGTTTAGAAGATTTTGTCCTTTAGCTAACTATGGATTAGATCGTCCTACTTTATTTTCAGCCTTAATAAACTATCGAAATAAGTCAACAATGCATCCTCGTGATCATTCAAGACATCAATAAAATATAAGAGTTACCCATAGGAATAAGTGTTAACCCACTTTGATCCATAACACAATATAAGATGATTTTTAGAGAGATAAAGAGTAGAAAAGTAGAGAGAGAAATAAGAGAGATTATGGATGATTAAACACTTTTAGAGAGAGAAATCAAATGGTAACCAACACCCTCTTCCACACATGGAAGAGGGTATATATACCATAGACTTTGGTGGGCCGTGGGTTAAGTAACATGGGCCGGGCTTGGCTTTGTCTTGGGCTTACGCCCTTAACTTATACAATATTAGCTTAAATACCAAGCCCGGTTTTCCCGACTAACCTATTACAATACAAGACCAATAACGACTAAGATGACCTATTACATTCTTGTTCGACTATATAAAATATAGGGCTAACAATCTCCCCCAATGTATCGGTCATCTTAAAAAGCTTAAAAAGCATAAGATGATTGAGTAAATGCATTCTTGTAGAGGAGATCTTCCTGCTTTGGTCTTGTATCTTGGTCTTGATCTTGTTTGTAACGGTTTTGTTCTTTCATGCCTTGTGATCTTTATCTTGAGCCTTTGTCCATTTGACTTTGAGAGCTTGAGATCTTCATCTTGTGCTCCTTGTGACTAAGATGACCTTTTACATTCTTACATTCTTAGGTATCTTGATTATCACCATCTTGTGCTCTTGTGACTTCTGAATCGACATCGGTTAGTACACAGCTACGCCACCTTCTTGATATACAGCAACATATATAGACACGGATGAAATGGCTTTGAACACTTCACCCTAACTCGGTAGCATTTTACCTCCGGTCGGTGAAGACCGTTAAACGTTATCAAATACCGTACCTGTGATCAGGTATATTTGATTAAGAACCTCCTTGACAGGGTTTCCTGGCGTTAAAAGCCAGTTCCATTTACTCGACCGTCTCAAAGCAGACTGCGAACGTAAAGAGTGAATCATAAGGATAAACTATCCGTCTGTTTAGAGTCGTCAATTCAGAATTCCTGGAACAAGTTTGATTCTAAAAGAATCGCACCATTGTTTCTTTCCAGTTTGTCACAAGCTTGATTCATAGAGAATCTTGCGAGTCACCTACCGCAGTGCTGTTTGATGTTGACACTGGAAGGATTTCCATTCGTCATTGTGAGCACTCAGGAATGTCACTCTAAATGTTCTAGCAAGATCACACGGATTTTGCGAAGAAACCTGGAATCAAGTTTGAATCAATTAAGAATCCAAACTTAGTTGCTTTCCAGTTCTCACAAGTTTGATTCATGTAGAATCGCACAAGTTACCTACCATGAGCTTGTTTAATGCTGGCTCAAGCAGGATTTCCATCTTCATTATGAATCGTATCACTCAAATGTTCTGGCAATATCACAAGGATAATGCGTAAGACTCGATTGTGTCCTAATGAGATGATAGATTGATCTCTTTTGGCTCTAGACTCAATAAGTACATTTTGGTAATCGGAGGCTGGAGCAGAGTGTCACCTTTTCAATAATAATTAAATCGAAGTGAGAAAGTCAATAGATACGTGTTGATCACCGTGACAATGAGACAAGTTTCTTTTGAGAGAAACTCGAATGGCTGGGGAAGGGTTGTGCATCGCATCACTGGGTCCATGACACTTATCTTCAAGATATGTGTTAACCCGGTTTCTGCTTAAGTTGCATAGAATATTCAACTCCTTCAATGCTTACCAATACTTCATCACTAGCACCTTGTTGTGATTGTTCCAGTGCTAACTTAAGTAATTGGTCCGCATTCAGCTTCATTCATCTCCATCTTACCCAAGGACAACTATTTCTAGCTATGGAATGTCCTTGGGTAGATCCCTCCGGTTCTGGTTGGATCATAGGACTTAGTTTCCTATCCTAAACCACCTTTTGACTCCATCGTTCTGTCGTGGATAGTAGGTTGTTTTAGGTAAAGATCGTAACCATAAAACCATTGAAAACCATTCAAAGTGTTTGATAAAAATCAAAACTTTTAACACTTTGAAAGTTTTACATTTCCAAAAAGCTCCCCTTACACACATGCATCGATAAACGAAATAGTTTGGCATGTGAAAAAAAGAGTTGCACTTGAGTCTTTAAGATCACTTGTTGCGATATATTACATTTTAATCACATTTTCTCCCTATCTCTAATATAAAAATATAATATTAGAGACACCAATTGATTAAAATATGACAATTTCTGAAATCGTTGGGAGAGAAACATGTGTCCACGCATGAATCATGGACATTTTCAGTCGGGTCGATCCCCCTCAACAATATATGTGGGTCTTGAGACAAAATTTGACAAAATTTTAGAAAAACGACACCAAAAAATATGTTGAGGTACGGAGTTGAGATGCCTTTACCGATAATATATAAGACAGATTTAATATCATTTTCGGAATGTGTTGGATACATAAAATATGACAATTTTAGAGATGTACCCAACAACATTAAAAGTCTTGATTTTAAAACGCTCCCCCTCAAAAATTGATCAAAATAACATATGATAATTTTGAGATATGAAAACCACATATGAGGAAGGGAGTGTTGAACACACAATTTTGAAATATTTAGAAAAATCCTTTTGAGAAATTCTTGAAAAATTGTGTTCAACGGTTTTAAAATAAATTCCGATTTACATGAGCTCAAAACTTGAATGTTTTATGACTAGCTCATGACCGAGAAAAATTAATTTCCCGTTGTGGAGGATAAGTTATCATCCGTGATAAACTTTCCGGAAGTGGAAGTACGAGTTCTAAGCTGACATTTACTTAGAAGTCGATTTTCATGAACATAAAAACTTTGAATGTTTTTATAGGAAGCTCATGACCGAGAAATATGAATTTCTCGTTGAGAAGGATAAGTTATCGTCCGAGATAAACTTTCCTTAGTTGAGGTCCGAGTCCTAAGCTGTGATGCGCTTAGAAGTCATTATCAGAGGAAAATCAAGTAGCTTCATTTGCCAAAACCTCAAAGTCTTCGGGAGTCATATACTTCATACCAAGACGGCTAACGAGATACTAAAACCTATTTTGAGATAGGGCTTTTGTAAACAAGTCAGCTATCTGGTACTCAGTTCTGACAAAGTATAATTCCACGATGCCACGTTCCACTTGTTCCTTGATGAAGTGATAGCTGACTGCGATGTGCTTGGTACGGGAGTGTTGAACCGGATTGCAAGAAATGGCTATGGCCGACTTTGAGTAACAATACATAGGTATTTTATCAAAGTGCAAGCCATAATCCGTGAGTTGAGTTCTCATCCAGATGACTTGAGCACGACACGCGGATAGAGCCACATATTCTGCTTCAGCTGATGAGAGCGAAGTGCAATCCTGCTTCTTTGACGACTAGCTCACAAGTTTGTCTTCCCCTAGAAATTGTACGCTACCCGAAGTGCTTTTTCGACTATCAAGGCAACCTGCGTGATCAGAATCTGAAAAAGCTGTTAGATGAAAACCGGTTCCCTTCGAATACTAGAGTCCCATGTGAATGGTATTCTTAAGGTACCGAAAGATCCGTTTAACCTCTTTGAGGTGCTTTTGAGTAGGTCTGGCTTGATATCGTGCACACTAGCATGTGGCATGATGAATATCAGGCCTGCTGGCTGTATGGTACATAAGTGACCCGATCATACTACGATATCGCGTTTGATCTACGGGATATGAGTACAAGTCAGCGTCTAGGGATGTGGTCGACAATGGTGTACCAACGCGAGCACATGAGGTCATACCATGCTTTTTAAGTATCTCTTGAGCATACTTAGCTTGGTTTATGAAGATACAACGTGGGGATTGATGAATCTGGAGGCCTAAAAAGAATTTTAGCTCCCCCATCATTGACATTTCAAATCTGCTGTGCATTAATTTTTCAAAATGTTTTGAAAGTTTTGGGTTCGTAGAACCAAAAATAATGTCATCAACGTAAACTTGCACCAGCAGTATGTCATCCCCATATTTATTAATAAAAATAGTAGGATCAATAGAACATTTGGAGAATCCTTTCGAGACAAAGAAGTTGGATAGTTCTTCGTACCATGCCCTTGGAGCGTGTTTAAGTCTATATACAACATTCTTGAGACGATAGAGTTTGTCAGGGTGATGAGGATCGATGAATCCTTCCGGTTGATTCACATATACTTCTTCCTTCAAATGACCGTTGAGAAAAGCAGTTTTAACGTCCATCTGAAAAACTGTGAAGCCCTTATGTGCAGCATAAGCAAGGAATATCCGGACAGCTTCCAAACGAGCAACTGGAGCGAATGATTCATTGAAATCTATCCCTTCTTGTAAACGACACCCCTTAACCACAAGACAAGATTTGATTTTGATGATGGTTTGTTCTTCATCCAGTTTGTTTTTCCAGATCCATTTGAAATCCAAAAGCGAGATTCCATAAGGTCTGTCAACAAGTTCCCAAACATTTAGGTGTTCAAACTAATGAATTTCGTCTTGCATTGATTCAATCCACGCATGATCAGTCATGGCTTGTTTGATGTTAGTAGGTACAGTTGAACTCACGGTGAGTGCGTACATACATACATCGCCATCGGTGTTGAGTTGTTCGCGTGTTCGAACAGATTGTGAAGGATTTCCAATTACTTGCTCTAATGGATGATCACGAGTCCAATGGTGAGTGGATGGATATATTTGGTAGAATGTATGCATGTTGGACGGATCAACATGTTGAGTAGAAGACTCTCCGACTTCGTGTACCGGTGTACCGAATGGGTTGATAAATTCTTCTTCGTCAGGTTGTGCATCGACTGCTTGATTGTTGTTTCCTCCTTCAACATTGAAGGTTGGTGATGCCGGTTGTATGACAGTTTCTTGAGTTTGTTGAGTATCCAATGGAATAGTCTCTTGAGCAACGGTTGCTGAAGTGGGTGTAGTTGTGTCTTGTTGATTTTGTTCAGATGCATCAGCAGTATTGACAGCGGATGGCTTTGACACAACTTGATTGTTTCCATAGTAATATTCATCAAACATTGGATCATATAAATAAACCAACTCATTCATATGTGTCGTATGCGTTGATTCGGCTGTAGGAGTATTTTCTTGACATTCTTGCACGGGACGTACACTGTTTTGTGTAGGTGTCATTGCTGGACAATGAGGTGCGGGACTTGAGCTGTTGTGTTCAAGTATCATTTGTGGCAATTCGTCAAAGTTCACATGAATTGTTTCTATAATAATCTTTGTTTTCTTGTTGTAAACTCAATATCCTTTCGACAATGTAGCATACCCCACAAAAATACATGCAGCACCTTTTTCTTTCATCTTGTCGAGATTCTCACCGTCTTTAAGAATGTAGCATAAAGATCCAAATACGTGAATGATTTTAACTGTAGGTTTCCTGCCATTGATGATGTGATAAGGTGTCTTTTCATGTCTTAGGATGACGAGAGAACGATTTTGAGTATAACAGGCAGTTGTAATTGCTTCAGCCCAGAAGAATAGTGGTAATTTTGAAGCAGAAAGCATTGTTCGAGCTGCCTCAACCAAGGTGCGGTTCCGTCTTTCGACAACGCCGTTTTGTTCAGGAGTTCGAGCAATAGACGTTTGATGTTCGATGCCTTCTTCTTGAAAGTAAGATTGAAAATTATTGTTCAAAAATTCAGTACCCCTATCCGTTCTTACGGTTAAGACTTGAGCTTGAAGATTGCGTTGTATCATCTTGAGAAAGTTTTTGAGAACCTCTGGTGTTTCATCCTTGGACCTTAAGAAGAAAGTCCATGTGTATCTAGAGTAATCATCAACAATCACGAGAATATACTTTTTCCCGTTAATACTCTCTACACGCATGGGACCACATAAATCCATGTGTAGAAGTGCCAATCGTCCTTTTGAGCTTGGGTTAGTCTTTGTTTTGAAAGACTTCCGTTTTGCTTTCCCCAACTCACAAGAAGAACAAAGATGGTCTTTCATGAATTTTAATTTAGGAAGACCGGTCACAATATCATTCTTCGAAAGTAAGTTGATGGTGTCAAAGTTGAGATGTCACAATCGTTGATGCCATAACCATGCTTGAGAAGATGTAGCTTTCGCCATTAAGCAAATTGGATTTGTGGAAGATGTATCTTGAAGAGTTACTGTGTAGAGATCAGAACCACGAGAACCTGTAAGAAGGTCATTCCCATCGTAGTCTCTAACATAGTAAGTAGTTTTCCGAAAAGCCACTTCCAAATCCGCATCACAAAATTGACCAACCAAGAATAAATTGTGATTCAGTCCCTCGATGTAATAAACCCGTTTTATAGTGGTATTCCCTTGAACCAAGTCTCCATATCCGAGTATCGGTGCAAACTGATCATTTCCAAACCGTACCGTACCCAGAAACTTCTCCACGAATTTAATTAGAAGCTTTAGATTGCCCGTCATGTGCTTTGTGCACCCAGAGTCCATTATGAAAAGAATGATCTCGACGAGCTGCATAAGCATTAGAAGACAATGTTGAGTTTGACAAATGGGAGCCCTTGATAGAAGTGGTGTGATACCCTAGAACCGAGGTCACTTACATTACCCTAAATTACGCTTATTTTTGAAATTTTTTAATAAATTTTATTTGCTATATACTTTATCATTTTGGTTGAAACCGATATTTGAAGTCATATTTTTGACGATTGACGATTTAAGAAGAACGATGACGACTATGATCCCGATGGATGCCCAAATTTCTATGTTTATTGTCGTTTTATCGATATTATAAATTTTTGAGAATTTTACTTTCGGTTCGTGTTAAGTCGAGTCAGGTGAGTTTTATTGCTTTCCGGGTACATTTAAAGTGTCCTAAAAATATTTTGAAGTGTTCGGGATGATCCCCGACTCCCGTAAAATTTTCCAAAATGACTAGTGAGTCAATCCCGTAAACTTGTGAGGACGTTTTTACTTAAGGACAAAAGAAAGCTATTATTTCACCCAAGGTCCCTCCCAAATTTACAAAATGGAAATCAAACACACACACTAAACATTTTCACTCCAAAAATTTTTCACCCTCCCCTTTTTCTCTCTTTAGGCCGACGGCCAAACACCACCAAACCACCACCACCATTTTTTTTTCTAGCTTGTTTTGATCAAAAGTAAGTTTAGACCACATCTAATTACTTCATTCTAATCCTTTTCATACACTTTAATCATACATGCATCCACAAAAATTTTTCCAAGAATCAATGGATTTTTCAAAGTGGGTTTTGATGAAAATTGGATGTATGCATGTTTAATTCATGCATGTAGGATGTATAATCACCAAACAAATCAACCAAAATCAATTTGGTTGAGGGGTTTTGATCACCCAAACCCCACGGCACAAAGGGGGTGTTTGGGGGATCATGGTGGTTGATATTTTGTTGATGGATTTTGTATTTAATCTTGTTTTTACATGTTTTTGAATGGGTAAAACCATTTGCATGTTTGATTTTGTGATTGGGTTTTATGATGGATTTTATTATTAGGGTGTTTAGGACTGATTAGTGTGATTGAGTATGATTAGGAGTGCTTAGGTTGATGTCTAGTGTCGATAAATGGGTTTGGAAACGAGTGTTGGATCGATTTTGGGATAGATGATTTTAGGCAGAAAGTTTGGAGTGTTTTCATAAAAATCATTTTGTAAACAGGTCTTGTGACTAAGATATAGTTGTAGAGCGTCTTCTTAGCTTCGATTTGGTATAAGATAGAGCTTACGACTCCTAACGAGTCAAAAGTTATGATGTTTTGAAAATCGTGTACCGGGAGATGAAAACCTTCATAATCCGAAATTATGCTTGGTTTTAGGTCAAATCCCAGGGACTATAGGTATAGTTTGGTAAATGGTCAAAGGTTGATTTTTGGTCTCCAACCTGCATATTTGAGTCTATTATTAGACTTAGGTGTCAAATGGGTCAATGGAATATTTTAAATGTGTCAAATGAGTCCGACTTGGTCAAAGTGCAATTTCAGTCCGAAAAACGTAGTTTTGGTAAAGTGTTGAGTAACGGGTCGTAAAAGCGAAAAGTTTTAATGGGATTAAAAATGTGTTTTCTACAGGTCTTAAGGTATTTTTGAGAATTTTCCCAATTTTTATAAAAAGGGTTAAGTCTAGTAAAACAGTCCGTACTTTTGGTAAGTATCGGCGAAAAATGTGTAAAAGAGAATAACGTTAATAACATGGACGAATGGTATAAAACGAGTAACACTTAATTGCTTGGTTTTGGTGTGAGTTGTAATTATCACAATTGACTAATATGTATGTATTATATACAGTACTTAAGGTTTATAAATGAGATTACTCATTACGCGTTATTGGTTTGATAGGTGTTGATTTTCCCGGGCATCCTCATCGTCGTCAGTGACCGTCACTCGAATCGTTGACTACTTTGTTATATAAGGTGTGAATTTATAGCCTCGCTTATTATTGTTTTAAATTGTTTTACCCGCGAGGGAAATGCATGCTAGTTTTCCAAAAATGAACATATGTCATGAATGATTGTTGGACCCGAATGTTGCCTTCGAAATTGTGTTGAGTACCTAGTTGCAAAAAGCCCTAATTTCATGAACTATTAACTATTGTTTAATCCTAGCGTGGATTGGAAATAGCCGCTTATACAAAGTGATAGTACTATGGGGTTGACTACCCTATCCGAGACGAGGGCTAGTACGTTGATACCCCCTACGGACGGATAATTTGTGATAAGAGATAAGGTATAATTGCAACTGATGCCTTTAGTAGGGGCACTGGTTTCATCTGAATCACGCCGATAATTATTACGCGGGTGATTGAGTTAACGGTTTAGTGTCATGAGCTTAAACACAATTGTCATAACCTTGAAAATGGATTGTTTGATCGACAAGTCTATGAATGACCGTGAATGATTTTATTACACATATGTTCAAAATGAATTGTAAAACCTATGAATTCCACTCAACGTTTTTGTTGACCAAATTTAGCATGTGTTTCAGGTAACCGATGAAGTGTATCATGGAGCATGCATTAGATGGAAGTTGTGTGTATGGCTTGGAGTCTACTTGTTTTTCCTCCCATTCTTACTTGAACATTTTAAACTTTATGTCTTGTTGTTGTGAAAACTGTATCTTTTGGGGTTGAGATTCATGGGGACCGAAACGCAAACTCTGTTGTATCATTTGGGGTTGGAAAACCGTAGACATGTACATTTTTAACAATTTTTAATTTAAGTTCAAACTTTGACGTCTCTTTGGAGTCGTTCGATATGTCTTGTGTGCGATGATAACTACCTAGCACCCAAATGTTGTAGTTCCGCTGCGCATAGCATTTGGTGGGGTGTTAGAGATTGGTAATCAGAGCCATGAGTTATAGAGAACTAGGTCGTTTTGAAAATTCTTAAACTATAACTTTTGGTGTCGTAAGAAATTGTCCAAGCACACAACTATCCTGCATGGCTCTGGTAAGGTCTATTTTTGTATTCAAGGTATTGATGTATACTTTTGAGTTGAAGTATATATGTGGGTATTTATTACGTAGATATTGAACTACTATAAGTAAACGTCGAAATTGTACGTGGAGTACCCGATACCGTAATTCTTGTATTACTTATGCATGAGCATCATATTATCGCATTTTGGGCATGTGTACCACCTTTGCATTGCATTTGCATGCATGTATTTATAAATATGTAATAGTAATCTTACGTACCCTCCAAAATTCTCTGTTATTGCAGGAATGGCCGAGGTACCGCCTAACGGAAATGGAGACGATTACGTCGTAGGACACGAAGGGGGACCGTTTCCTCCGAACCCGCCGAATAATGACAATGGATGGTTCGCTCCAGAAGATACGGTAGAGCCAGAAAATGACAGTGACAAAAGTGACGTGGACAACTTCAGTATTAGTAGCGATGGTAGTGAGGATTCTGAGGAAGAGGAAGAGGAACCGGTGGATGATGGAATTCCCGAGAACGCTGTCGGTCAGACCGAACATGAATTATTTCAATCTCCAAATTCGCCAAAGGGTTATGAAGTGCCTCCGACCGACCGATATGATCAGCAACCCGTTCGTCCCCCGATGGACAATTTTAAGGACTACCTGAGGACAGTGCCAGGGTTTATTCGAGTAAGTAATGGGAGTGGTGCAGAATCCAGCAATACATCTAAATCACAATCTATTCATGAGAATATCGCGAGGGTCTATTTTCCGAGACCGAGAAACTATTGGGATCCCGAGGGTCGTTTGAGGAGAATGGATAGGTTGATGTACGAGCGGTTTATGGTGGAGACCAGGGTAATCAAGAGGTTTGATAAGAATGAGAGAGCGCACCAGAAGTTGTTGGCAAGAACTTCAAGGATTGAGTTTGATGGAAATGCAAACAAGAGTGATATCAATAGTCTGAGATCGATGATAGCGAACTTGAGTGCCAGTCTTGAACGAGTTAGGGAAGATCAAGCGAGATTGACTAGGATGCAAAGTTGGGACCATCGAGTGAGAGCATCCTTGCCCCCAGATTGGAGATTTGTAGATGACTTGGAAATGGAAGCTAATGATTTTATGGTCCAGCCACCTGCTAGAGGTGTTTGTATCACTGTAAGAAATCATGTAGCAGTTGAGTGTGGGTCAACTTCTGGGACGAAGAAGGCGACTGAATGTGGGCCGAATGACAAAGGAAAGATGAAGATGGATGAAGAGCCCGAGGAAGACAGCGACGAAGAGCCCGAGGAGGATGAAGATGAACCGCCATCCAAGAGGTCGTGCGGATCACCACATGACTAGTTGCTTGTATTGTACTTTATCTTTGATCGTTGTAATAGAAATATTTTAGACTTTTGTATGATGGTATTGTGACGAAAAACTTGAGGACTTAAGTTTTGTGGTGAATGGTTGTAGTGTCAATACTTGTCACCATTTTGGTTGAATTATCAATACAATCCATGTTTACCTTTCATGATCTGTGATATGTCTTTAATTTGCTCTTTTGTGATGTGAATTGATGAATATTAGTAACCTTGTAGTGATGTGTCATTGTATTTATATTATGTCTTAAAATAGAAATCCATCTTAATCTTGATGTGTATACTTACATTGTTTTTCTATTTTCCCTGTCTTTGTAGAGAGGTGTATTTGAGAACTCACCATGCCTCTAAAGCTAACAGCAACCCGTGTGAACACGATGATTCAGGAAGCCATTGCGAATGCACTAGAAGCAGATCGAGCAGATAGAAACCCAGATCAAGGCAGAAATGTGGGGAGACAGCAAGCCCCGAGAGAGTGTACTTACTCTAGTTTTATGAAATGCGGTCCCACGCAGTTTCGTGGAACAGGTGGAGCTCTAGAACTCAGGAGATGGTTAGAAAAGGTCGAGAGTACTTTTGAGATTAGTGGTTGTTCAGAGGCGAATAAGGTCAAGTTTGCGGCTGCTACTTTTCTTGATGACGCATTGAGTTGGTGGAACATCCAAGTAGCCAATTTTGGGTTAGCAATAGCGAATGCAAGAACTTGTACTGCTACTAGGGCTCTTTTGACCAAGAAGTTCTGTCCAGAAGAGGAACTGGGTCAGCTGGAAGATGAGTTGAGGCACTTGACTTTGAGAAACAATGATATTACTGCATACACCAGGAGGTTTAATGAATTAAGCCTTTTGTGTCCTAATGCCTTTACCGATGATAGCAAGAAGATGAAGCAGTACATCAAAGGTCTGTCCAGTAATATCAAGGGTGAGACGACTTCATCTAAGCCTGGGTCGTTTGATGAAGCAGTCCAAATGGCGAACGCGCTTATGGATGTCAAACTACAAGACAAGAAGAACTTCATTGCTGAAGGAAACAAGAGGAAGTGGGAGGCAGCTCAGAGTAATCAATCCTAAGAACAAAACCGAGGTGGAAACCGTAACAACCAGGGTCAGAACCGCAATCAGCAGTTCAACCAGCGAAGGAATGATGGGATGAGAGCTGTCACAAACCCCAGAGGAGCTAAGGTGAATCCCCACTGTGGTCGATGTAATTTGTACCATGTAGGGAGTTGCCCACCTGCGTACGGCAAGTGTGGAAAAGCGGGCCATAGGATGTCAGATTGCCGAACAAAGGGGGTAGCTACTGGGGCGAATGCTACGAGAGTGATGGGCTGTTTTGGATGTGGAGAAAGAGGACATAAGCAAGGAAATTGCCCGAAGGCTGGAAACAGGCAAGGAGGTAACAATGCTGCTGCCGTATATCAAGTAGGGACGGTTGATAAACCACAAGGACCTAACGTGGTTACCGTTACGTTTCTGCTAGACGCTTGTTATGCTAGTATATTGTTTGATTCTGGTTCCGACAAGAGTTTCGTAGATGTTAAATTTAGTCGTCATATCGATCGAAAACCAGTATTGTTAACGACTAGTTATAACGTGGAATTAGCCGATGGGAAGATCGTTAGTACAAATTCCATACTGAAAGGGTGTACCTTGAAGTTAGGAAATTACGCTTTTGAAATCGACCTAATGCCCATAGAGCTAGGATCGTTCGATCTGATCGTTGGAATGGATTGGCTGATGGCGCATAGTGCCGTGATCGTCTGTGGAGAGAGGTTAGTTCAGATCCCGTTGAGGAATAGAGTCTTGACTGTGAAGGGAGATGAATGCACTTCTCGTTTGAAAGTGATATCTTGTTTGAAAATGATGAAGTATGTAGAAGATGGATGCGATGTGTTTTTGGCACAAGTTTCTAGTGATGGTGACTTAGAGATGAAGTTAGATAAGGTACCTGTAATCTGCGAATATTCGGAAGTTTTTCCAGACGAGTTGCCGGGTTTACCACCCACCCGTGAGGTTGAATTTCGAATCGATTTGATGCCGGGAGCTGCACCAGTTGCTCGTGCACCCTATCGATTAGCACCATCAGAGTTAAAGGAGTTATCGGATCAACTGAAGGAGTTGATGGATAAGGGATTTGTTAGGCCGAGCTCGTCACCATGGGGAGCGCCAGTGTTGTTTGTGAAGAAGAAAGATGGGTCATTTCGGATGTGTATTGACTATAGAGAGCTCAACAAGCTGACGGTTAAGAATCGGTATCCATTGACGAGGATTGACAATCTGTTTGACCAATTACAAGGGTCTTGTGTATACTCAAAGATCGACTTGAGGTCAGGGTATCATCAACTGCGTGTGAGAGAGGAGGATATTCCTATAACTGCCTTTCGTACGCGGTATGGACACTTCGAATTTCGAGTGATGCCTTTTGGGTTGACAAATGCGCCTGCTGTATTCATGGACCTTATGAATCGAGTATGCAAGCCGTATCTAGATAAGTTTGTCATTGTTTTTATTGATGATATTCTTATTTACTCTAAGAATAAGGAAGAGCACGAGAAGCACCTGAGAAAGATATTGGATCTGCTGAAGAAAGAGAAGCTGTATGCGAAGTTCTCGAAGTGTGAGTTTTGGTTAGAGTCTGTGCAATTCCTTGGTCACGTAATTGATAGCAAAGGAGTTCGCGTGGATCCTGCCAAGGTCGAAGCGATCAGGGAATGGTCGGCACCGACAACGCCGACTGAAGTTCGACAATTCCTTGGTTTGGCTGGGTATTATCGGAGATTCATTGAAGGATTTTCGTTGATTGTGAAGCCATTGACAAAGCTTACCGAGAAGAATAGGGTGTATGAATGGGGAGATGAGGAAGAATTCGCTTTCAAAACACTTAAGGACAAGTTATGCTCTACACCGATATTGTCATTACCTGAAGGAACTGAAGACTTTGTAGTGTATTGTGACACATCTCGTAAGGGTTATGGAGCTGTGTTGATGCAGCGTGAGAAGGTGATTGCTTACGCGTCGAGACAACTGAGGAAGAATGAAGAGAACTACACGACGCATGATTTGGAATTAGGAGCTGTGGTTTTTGCGTTGAAATTGTGGAGACATTATTTGTATGGGACGAAGTGTGTTGTATTCACCGACCACAAGAGTTTGCAGCACATTTTAGACCAGAAGGAGTTGAACATGAGACAAAGACGATGGGTAGAATTACTGAGTGATTATGACTGTGAAATTCGCTACCATCCTGGTAAGGCGAATGTTGTAGCGGATGCACTTAGTAGGAAGGATCGAGAGAAACCTTTGAGAGTCAGAGCTTTAGTGATGACTGAGAGTGTTGATTTAACCGAAACAATACTGAAGGCTCAAGAGAAGGGTTTAATGAAAGAGAATGTTGATGCTGAGAACTTGGGAAGAATGTTGAAACCTCTTTTTACAGTTAGGTCAGACGGGCTAAGATATTTCGAGAATCGGATTTGGTTACCGTTGTGTCCATCCGAGGAAGGAAAGCCTGGAGTACGAGATTTGGTTATGAACGAGTCTCATAAGTCGAAGTACTCGATACATCCTGGATCGGATAAATGTATCATGACCTGAAGAAAGTCTATTGGTGGCCGAATATGAAGGCGGATATTGCTCGTTACGTTAGTAAGTGTTTGACTTGTGCGAAGGTTAAAGCCGAACATAAGAAGACGTCTGGGCTGTTGGTACAACCAGAGATCCCAGAATGGAAATGGGAGAGAATCGCTATGGATTTCGTGACGGGTTTACCCAGAACTCCTAGTGGATGTGATATGATTTGGGTAATAGTGGATAGATTGACGAAATCTGCTCATTTCTTACCTATGAAGAAGACGGACAGTATGGAGAAGCTGGCCAGTGTGTACGTGAAGGAGATCGTTTGCAGACATGGAGTACCTTTATCGATCATTTCGGATCGCGATAGTAGGTTTACTTCGGAATTTTGGAAATCACTTCAACGTGCGATGGGCACTGAATTGAGTTTGAGCACGGCTTATCACCCGGAGACTGATGGCCAGAGTGAACGAACTATTCAGATGATAGAGGACATGCTCCGAGCATGCGTGATTGAGTTTGGAGGAAGTTGGGAACGCCACTTGCCTTTAGTGGAGTTTTCGTATAATAATAGTTATCATGCGAGCATCAAGGCTGCACCATTTGAAGCGTTGTATGGAAGGAAGTGTAGATCACCTGTGTGTTGGAGTGAAGTAGGAGAAAGTCAATTGACTGGACCCGAAATGGTTTTGGAGACGACAGAGAAGATTGTGCAAATCAAGAACCGATTACTTGCTGCAAGAAGCCGACAGAAGAGTTATGCCGATAACAGAAGAAAACCGTTGGAATTTGAAGTCGGAGATATGGTTATGCTTAAGGTATCACCGTGGAAGGGTGTAATTCGTTTTGGGAAGAAAGGAAAGTTGAGTCCGAGGTATATTGGACCATTTAAGATCGTTAAACGAATTGGACCAGTAGCGTATAAGTTAGAGTTGCCGAGCGATCTTAGTGCTATTCACGACACGTTTCACGTATCAAATCTGAAGAAGAGTTTGGCGGATAAGGAATTGGTGATTCCTTTGGACGAGATTCAACTGGACGACAAAATGCTTTTCGTGGAAGAACCCGTGGAAATTATGGACCGAGAGGTCAAGAGGCTGAAGCATAGTAGAATTCCCATTGTGAAGGTTTGATGGAATTCTAGGCGTGGACCGGAATACACTTGGGAACGTGAGGACTTTTTCAAGGAAAGGTATCCTCATCTATTCCAGCGGCACGAAATGTGAGTATAAGAAGAGGCGAGCGCCGGGACGTCTCTCTCTTTAAGGAGGGGTGGATGTGATACCCTAGAACCGAGGTCACTTACATTACCCTAAATTAAGCTTATTTTTGAAATTTTTAATAAATTTTATTTGCTATATATTTTATCATTTTGGTTGAAACCGATATTTGAAGTCATAATTTTGACGATTGACGATTTAAGAAGACCGATGACGACTACGATCCCGATGGATGCCCAAATTTCTATGTTTATTGTCGTTTTATCGATATTATAATTTTTCGAGAATTTTACTTTCGGTTCGTGTTAAGTCGAGTCGGGTGAGTTTTATTGCTTTCCGGGTACATTTAAAGTGTCCTAAAAATATTTTGGAGTGTTCGGGATGATCCCCGACTCCCGTAAAATTTTCCAAAATGACTAGTGAGTCAATCCCGTAAACTTGTGAGGACATTTTTACTTAAGGACAAAAGAAAGCTATTATTGCACCCAAGGTCCCTCCCAAATTTACAAAATGGAAATTAAACACACACACTAAACATTTTCACTCCAAAAAATTTTCACCCTCTCCTTTTTCTCTCTTTAGGCTGACGGCCAAACACCACCAAACCACCACCACCATTTTTTTTTCTAGCTTGTTTTGATCAAAAGTAATTTTAGACAACATCTAATTACTTCATTCCAATCCTTTTCATACACTTTAATCATACATGCATCCACAAATTTTTTTCCAAGAATAATGGATTTTTCAAAGTGGGTTTTGATGAAAATTGGATGTATGCATGTTTAATTCATGTATGTAGGATGTATAATCACCAAACAAATCAACCAAAATCAATTTGGTTGAGGGGTTTTGATCACCCAAACCCCACGGCACAAAGGGGGTGTTTGGGGGATCATGGTGGTTGATATTTTGTTGATGGATTTTGTATTTAATCTTGTTTTTACATGTTTTTGAATGGGTAAAACCATTTGCATGTTTGATTTTGTGAATGGGTTTTATGATGGATTTGATTATTAGGGGTGTTTAGGACTGATTAGTGTGATTGAGTATGATTAGGAGTTCTTAGGTTGATGTCTAGTGTCGATAAATGGGTTTGGAAACGAGTGTTGGATCGATTTTGGGATAGATGATTTTAGGCAGAAAGTTTGGAGTGTTTTCATAATAATCATTTTCTAAACAGGTCTTGTGACTAAGATATAGTTGTAGAGCGTCTTCTTAACTTCGATTTAGTATAAGATAGAGCTTACGACTCCTAACGAGTCAAAAGTTATGATGTTTTGAAAATCGTGTACCGGGAGATGAAAACCTTCATAATCCAAAATTATGCTTGGTTTTAGGTCAAATCCCGGGGACTATAGGTATAGTTTGGTAAACGGTCAAAGGTTTATTTTTGGTCTCAAACCTGCATATTTGAGTCTATTATTAGACTTAGGTGTCAAATGGGTCAATGGAATATTTTAAATGGGTCAAATGAGTCCGACTTGGTCAAAGTGCAATTTCAGTCCGAAAAACGTAGTTTTGGTAAAGTGTTGAGTATCGGGTCGTAAAAGCGAATACTTTTAATGGGATTAAAAATGTGTTTTCTACAGGTCTTAAGGTATTTTTGAGAATTTTCCCAATTTTTATAAAAAGGGTTAAGTCTAGTAAAACAGTCCGTACTTTTGGTAAGTATCAGCGAAAAATGTGTAAAAGGGAATAACGTTAATAACATGGACGAATGGTATAAAACGAGTAACACTTAATTGTTTGGTTTTGGTGTGAGTTGTAATTATCACAATTGACTAATATGTATGTATTATATACAGTACTTAAGGTTTATAAATGAGATTACTCATTACGCGTTATTGGTTTGATAGGTGTTGATTTTCCCGGGCATCCTCATCGTCGTCAGTGACCGTCACTCGAATCGTCGACTACTTTGTTATATAAGGTGTGAATTTATAGCCTCGCTTATTATTGTTTTAAATTGTTTTACCCGCGAGGGAAATGCATGCTAGTTTTCCAAAAATGAACATATGTCATGAATGATTGTTGGACCCGAATGTTGCCTTCGAAATTGTGTTGAGTACCTAGTTGCAAAAGGCCCTAATTTCATGAACTATTAACTATTGTTTAATCCTAGCGTGGATTGGAAATAGCCGCTTATACAAAGTGATAGTACTATGGGGTTGACTACCCTATCCGAGACGAGGGCTAGTACGTTGATACCCCCTGCGGACGGATAATTTGTGATAAGAGATAAGGTATAATTGCAACTGATGCCTTTAGTAGGGGCACTGGTTTCATCTGAATCACGGCGGTAATTATTACGCGGGTGATTGAGTTAACGGTTTAGTGTCATGATCTTAAACACAATTGTCATAACCTTGAAAATGGATTGTTTGATCGACAAGTCTATGAATGATCGTGAATGATTTTATTACACATATGTTCAAAATGAATTGTAAAACCTATGAATTCCACTCAACGTTTTTGTTGACCAAATTTAGCTTGTGTTTCAGGTAACCGATGAAGTGTAGCATGGAGCATGCATTGGATGGAAGTTGTGTGTATGGCTTGGAGTCTACTTGTTTTTCCTCCCATTCTTACTTGAACATTTTAAACATTATGTCTTGTTGTTGTGAAAACTGTATCTTTTGGGGTTGAGATTCATGGAGACCGAAACGCAAACTCTATTGTATCATTTGGGGTTGGAAAACCGTAGACATGTACATTTTTAACAATTTTTAATTTAAGTTCAAACTTTGACGTCTCTTTGGATTCGTTTGATATATCTTGTGTGCGATGATAACTACCTAGCACCCAACTGTTGTAGTTCCGCTGCGCATAGCATTTGGTGGGGTGTTAGAACTGGGTTCCAAAATATTAGTAGACATAGATTCAAAGGGCAAACTAACATTCATAGACCCAATTAGAATAGTGGTTGTCTTAGGTACCCATTTGTATCCAGGTGGTGTAAATCTAGAGTACCCCTGTTTACATGTCCTACTCATGTTCTCATAAAGCTTCTTTAATATTTTTTGTTTACGCGGAGTAGTGGATTCTAACGCACTTAGCTTCTTAAGTGGTTGAGCAGTGGATTGATTCAAAGTTCTTGTGGGTTTTCTAGTACTAGTGGGCACAAGAATAGGCTTCCTGGTTCTAGCATTCACGCCATTATGATTAAAAGCACAAGCATCATGATTGAAAGTACGAACACATTTTCCACATTTAACACAAACAAATTCAACATTCGAAGTCTTAACATTCAAACTGTCATTACATGCAGATAAAGACGTTTTATTCTTAGAAAACTTATAATTCCTACGGTGATCTTCTACTTCCTTCTTCTTCCCTTTACTATTGTTAGGCATGACTCTATCTTCAATTCTAGTGCTCTTAAGCTGTGGTCTGCTAACGCTAGTAGTGGGAGTTACTCCTGTAGAAGAAGACACACGTTGATTAGTTTTCCTAATATTCTGAGGTAACCTCGATGTTCCAGTTTGAGTGGACCTAGTGTTCATCTTGTACATTCCAGGTGCTATCACATTTGTGCTCTTATCAGTTCCTAGCTTAGGCAAAGTCTTTGGGGTTTTTCCCAAAATAGATGATTTAGGGCATTTAACAGCATTCGGTTGACGAACGACGGATGGTTTACCCAATTCAGACTTTCCTTTCATTTTCTCAATGAGTTTTTGTAACTCACTGATGGCTATGTCCCTTTCTTGTAGCTGAGCTTTCAAATCATTTATTTCGAAACCTTTTTCATTTAATTGTCGAAACGAAGAAGCTGCTATTTCTTGATACTTTTTATGATTAGGAGTTTTATCACCTTTTTGTAAAGCAAGTTCAAGAGAAATAGAGTGTTTCTCAAGTTGGGAAAAACTTTTCGAAAGTTCGTTATATGACTGAATTTGTTTCGAAAGCTCTACTTCAGGATTGCGACATTTCTCGTCTGATTCTGACACTAGACATGCTACATGACAATATTGATCAAGATCGGTATACACACAAAGTATAGCATTCATATGGTCAGCATAAAAGTATTCCTTAGAAAGTCGATCAATTTCGTTAGAAAGTTGGTGTTTTTGTGTCTTTAATTTAATTTGAAGAAAATCAACTTCATCTTCAAGAGATTTGACATAGCTTAAATCAGTTAACATTTCCTCAGTGAGAGCATTATAAAACATTTCCACATATTTTGAAATATCATCAATGGTTGGATCAATGCATTGTTGATTGACGACTTCTACTTGTGGGTTAGGTTTAATATTACAAATGGTATCCCTAGAAACTTTTTCATAGTCGATGACACCTTTGTACAAATTTAGAACCCCTTGTTTTATAAACTCAAATTGCTGAACACTTTTGCTTTTCTCATCCCATTTATGTTTTTCATCTGAAATTTGTTTTTCAAACAAAATTGATTGCTTTTTGAAACTCCTTTTTAAAGAAACTTTCTTTTGGGGTTCATCACTTGGTGGTGGAACACTATTGTAAATCTTTTGTTCTTTGGAAAGTTCTTTTTGAGGAACAAACTTAATATAATTATCAGAATCAGAAAGGTTTATTAAATCACTTAAGTTTGATCGACTTTCTTCTTGTTGACGAATGATTTCGTCGTAGTCAGGGGAAAGCATAAGCGCAAGATTATCAACATAACAACCGATATCATAAAGAGCAGGCTTGGTACTTTGAACCTTCTTGAGATATTCAGGCTTGACAAAACTCGTTTTCATATTTCTATTGAGCATATTCATAGTTTGAATAGACTGACCCATTTTGTAAACAATGTTGTTTAATGTGTCGACTCTCTTTTCCAAAGCAAGAATTTTTTCAATATCCTTTTCTTCACGAGTTTTATAAAGCTTAGTTTGTTCTTTGTTAACCGACTCTAATTCAGTAATTTGGAGTTTATGTAGCAGCTGTTGTTCTTCAAGGTCCAATATCTTTTGTTCTGACATATGAATTTCGTGTGTTACATCAGAACAATATTGTTCATTGAGCACCTTACGTTCATATACCAAACCATTAGCTATCACAACCCGTCGATCAGCTTCTTTTACATAATCACACTCTTTAAGCCTGTCTATCTCCTCGGCTAAGGATGTGTTTGCTTGCTTCAAACGTTTGTTAGCCTCTTTGTTTTCCTCAATTTCATGTTTTAAAGAATCAATTATAGACGCAAGCAAATCACGGTCCTTATCCGAGTCAGTATCCTGAGCAACATTACCTTCATCATTACACATATGCTGTGAATCCGTAGAGATATTGCTATCCTCCGTGTCCATTACATATGTGTCATTGATGCTTTCGGGTTGCTCAGGATGTCGTCGTTCATTAGCAAACACATTATAGTTATCATATGTTGGTACCTTTTCAATTGGCTCATTATCAAAGATAGGTCTAGAAGTATCAGCAGTCTCTGGAAGCACTTCTTGAATCTTTGCCATGTACACATAATGTGCCTCTAGCTCTTGATCATCGGCTTCATCATCAGTGTCATCACGCCAGTCAACTTCATCTACTGTGAGTGGAATTCCTGCTTCTTCTTTCTTACACAACATCATCTTTTCCTTGTGATATCCCGAATCCTTAACCCGTTTTGGCTTCTTGCATTCCCTAGCCATGTGCCCAAATCCCTTGCAATTGAAGCATTGAATCCCAGTTTTCTGCACAAACGGAGTGCCTACAGTATCTCTAGCCCCAACTTGATTCGGCATCCTATGATTATCATACCTAGCCTCATGATCATACCTAGGTGCATGATCAACTTCCTTATATCGAGCATTGGATGATGATCTGAGGTTGCTGTCGGTAGGGTTGTAGATCTTCTTATAAGTTGTGGTGAGTAGAGACATGAGTTCTTCAATCTTCTTGTCCCTTGAAGTTTGTTCATCATCACTGTCTCCATCTGACTCGGTGTCATACTTTGGAGGCGGAGTGGGGACAATAGCTTTTGCCTTTTTAGCAGTAGCTGGAGGTTTGGTGTAAAACCCGCATGCTTTTACCATGAATAGTACCCTTAAGATCGTACGTACCAAATTAAAACTTTCATATTATAGCATGATTATGATTACGTGTTAGGATTTTACGTATTACGTACGTGTTAGAACACGATAAGTATTTATTACGCATGAACACGCAATAATTATTTGACAATAATTAATCACGAACATGCGATCGTGAAATCATGAACGTTATTAAATCACGAAATATATTAGTTACGTATAAATATTTATTACTAGCGTGAATAAATATATTAGGTCACGGTAAATATTAAACGAGAACACATAAAACACGAACACAATTAAACACGAACGAACAATTAAACAACGAGACACGGAAAACGGTACGGGTAACCTATGTGGGACCCCTACCCGCGGCAACATTAAGGAGATGGGCCAAGCCCATCTCAAAACTTTCTAAGAAGGGGTTAAGGTAAATTTTGCTAGTCATTTTTCACTTTACAGAAGATTAAACAAAAACCTTAAAAGTTTTCTCCTTCTCCTCTTTTTCTTTTTTTTGCCGCCGCGTATAAACACACCAAGGGGGGGGGGGGGGGTGTTTGTTTGATTTTTGATCTTGGTTTTGGTGCAAGTGTTCGTGTTTGTTCATCCTCGTTTAGATCCACGCATTCGGTATATTCTTTTAATCCTTTTCTTTTGATTTGATCTAATAAAATAATTAAGAACACGATGTTTTTAAAAACCTAATTAAAAACATAAATCAATCATGAAAATGGTTATTGGGTAAATCAAAAAGGTTGTTTTTAGGGGTGTTTGTTTGTCCGGCGCCTAAACCGAACCCAAGGGGGTCTCGGTTTGGCTATTAAACCACCACCGAGACCATATGGTCCCGGTTGGGTGGTGTGGGTCCCACGGCAACAGCAAAACAAAGGGAACCCTGAAGTGGTTCAGGGTATAGTGTCGATTTCATGTCCGGTTCATGGTTTCTAGTCAAGATCCGGTTCACGGTTTATGTTAAGATTATTTTTTATAATCATATGTTAAAATTAAATTAATAAATATGACATGATTAATTTAATAAACATGAGTTAGGTTATAATTTAATTATTAGAATCATGGAATTATTAACCTAAGTATTTTATATTTTAATTAATTATTTAAAAACCATGGTTATAATTAATTAATTAACATGACTTAGGTTATATTATTAGTAAATAATAATACATGTTTTAACCTAAGTATTTAACTTTATTTATGTAAAAACATGATATATTTTAATTAAATACTTTTAACCTATAGTTTATTTAATTACATGTAATAATTAATAAACTATACATTATATCATTATGACTTAGAAAATAATCAAAAAAACACTTAGGCTTATATACTTAGCTTATTTAACCAGCTTATATCTAATTATGGAAACTTTCTATTTTTAGAAACTTATTTAATTAATGTAGCTAATCTATTTATGGAAACTTTCTATTTTTAGAAACTTATTTAATTAAGGCAGCTGATCTATTTATGGAAACTTTCTATTTTTGGATACTTATTTATTTTAAGCAGTAATTATATTTTTGGAAACTGTCTATTTTTGGAAACTTTCTATTTTTGGTAACTTTCCATTTTTGGAAACTTTCTTTTTTGGAAACTTTCTATTTTAGGAAACCTGCTATTTTTGGAAAGTTACTTATTATTACACAGTAAGTATAATAATACATGAAATACCAGAAATACTTAATCAGAATAGACAGAATATAAGATAAACACAGTTTAAGGCTTTAAACAATAAAACATGATATGAACATATAAAATAAGCTAAGACATGACATTAAACCAGTTACGTATTTAGTAAGCAGATACTTATTCATGTATTTATTTATGTAGCATTAGTGATACCGAAGTATGATTCTCCTCAGTTCATCTTCTTCGTTCACTGGACATTAGGTACGGATTCCCGTCCTTTCAGTATGGACATTCTTTCCTTATTAGGATTTCCCCGTATGCAGCCAAATGTTTTCCCGTAGTATAAGTTTATATGTTTGACTTGCTTATGTTTAATTTAGAATAACTATAACCATATACATGCATGACCAGTTTCACCTAGTTATGGAGGTACCATAACCATAACATTAGAGGCACTGATGTTATGACTTCACCACGTCGGAGTGATTGCTCGTGGCGTCCCTTCAGCTTTTGGCCATATTATTATATTTATCATGTGGGGCGTATGGGTGCATCCTAGTTACATGTTTTCAGCAGATTACTCAGTGTGAATGTGGTGTGTGCCTTGCATCCTTCACAAGGAGCTGATCCCTCCTACCCAAACCAGTATATTAACTTAGAGGCAGCCCCTCTAATTTGCATGATGAGCTCACCCCTCCAAGTATTCATGCACGGTGGATTTTCATGACCTATATTGGCTAATGGTAGAACATGTTAAACAGTTTTTATAAGATAAACATAAGGCTTTTCAAACTATAAAACTAGTTTTATCAAGACTTAACCAGGTTACTCGGGACTTAGTTTCTTCTACTGTTATATGTTATATGCTTATCCTATTCATGCTTTATTGTATATCCGTGCACTGAGCGTATTGCTCAGCCGTTTTCCTTTTCTATCTTCCCAAAACGGCAGGTACTCAGGGACGCTCGTAGACTTTAAGCGTACGTGCATATGGACTGGAAGCTTTCTAGCCTTTCTTTGCTTTATGCATTATCTTTACTTGATACTCTTGCTATGGACATTGTTTAGTCCTCTCCTTTTCAGTACTTATGTTTGTGTGTGATGAGCTTTACTTTTCGACTACCGATGTTTGATTCCGGTATTTTCCTTTGATGGTCATGTAATGTTTAGACATTTTTCCTTGTATGCTTTGATGACACGCCATAATTACGCGTTACATTCCGTTATCAAAATGGGGTGTTACAATTATGGCATCAGAGACAAGGCTTTGACCTGTAGGCTCTCAAAATATGACCTGAGATTAGTGGGTAGTCACTACGGTCTTCCTAGAACTGACAGTCGTTTTTCATGCATTCATCATTTTTATGCATACATATACATGTCATTGTCGCAGGTTTATGACTAAGTAATGGTTGGTACAGGACTGACCCTATTTAGTCGCATGTGTTTTATCGAAACTTTTAAATTTGGGACAGACCCATAGGCGTCCCCTCGCCATGTCTTTTATTTTGGGTGAACTGACCATAGGCGTTCACTCTCGAGCATACAAAAGTTTTCATAAAACTGCATCATGCATTCATACACAAAATTTTTCTTGCATAAAATTTTTCTCTTGAAATTTTGGTATAAATTTTTTTCATGTATATATATATATATATTTTATGTTTTGATCTGTTTAATCATATGTTTTATGTTATACTGTCAGATGGTTCTCACACGCGAACAGGAACAACTCAATGCTGCAATCCAAGCTGCAATGCAGGCTTTGCTTCCTCAACTGTGGAACAACATCAGGGCTGAGGTTCAAGCTGCCAACAATCAGCAGCATAATCAGGCACCTCCTCCTCCTCTAGTGACATTAGCAGTATGGCTGGAGAGATTCAACAAGCTCCGTCCTCGAGCTTTTGAGAAGACAGATAGCCCCAGTGATGCTGAAGGCTGGTTGGCTCATATCGAGAAGATTTTCAATGCTATCGGTTGTGACCCCGCATACAAGGCGAGGTTGGCATGCTATCGTGTGATACCCAGAAACCGAGGTCACTTATCTTACCCTAAATTACGCCTATTTTTGAAATTTTAAGAAATTTTATTTACTATATATTTTATCGTTTTGGTTGAAACCAATGTTTGAGGTCGTAATCTTGACGATTGACGATTTAAGAAGAACGATGACGACTACGATCCAGATGGATGCCCAAATTTCTATGTTTATTGTAGTTTTATCGATATTAGTATTTTTCGAGGATTTTACTTTCGGTTCGTGTTAAGTCGAGTCGGGTGCGTTTTATTGCTTTCCGGGTACATTTAAATTGTCCTAAAAGTACTTTGGAGTGTTCGGTATGACCCCCGACTCCTGCAAAATTTTCCAAGTCGACTAGTGAGTCATTCCCGCAAACATTTGAGGTCGTTTTCATTTAAGGCCAAAAGAATACCATTATTGCACCCAAGGCCCTCCAAATTTTACAAAAGGGAAACATAACACACACACAACACAAACACACACTAAAAAAATTTCACCCTCTCTCTTTTTCTCTCTTTAGGCCGACGGCCAAACCACCACACCACCACCACAATTTTTTTTCTAGATTGTTTTGATTAATACCAAGGTTAGACCACATTTAGTTTAATCATTTCAAGTGTTTTGATATGCTTTAATCCAACATGCATTCATAAAAATTTTTCAAGAATCAAATGGGTTTTTCAAAAATTTGTTTTGATCTTAATTGAGTTTATGCATGTTTAATTGGAGTGTAGTAGATGGATAATCACCCAACAAACCAACCAAAATCAATTTGCTTGGGCTGTTTTGATCACCCACACCCCACGGCCAAATGGGGGCGTTTGGTGGATCATGGTTTTTGATGGTTTTTGCTTGTGGGTTATGTTTAAATTGTAGTTTTAGATGTTTTTGAGTGGGTAAAGTTCATTGCATGTTTGATTTAGTGAATGGGTTTTAGGATGGATTTGGTATTTTAGGTGTTAAGGACTGATTAGGATGATTAGTCATGGTTAGGAGTGATTAAGTTGAGGCTAGGTGTCGATAAAATGGTTTGGAAACGAGTGTTGGGTTGATTTTGAGAAGGGTAAATTTAGGCAGATTGTTTGGGCTTGTTTTCATAAACTTGATTTTGTAAACACGTCACGAGACTAGGATATAGTTTTAGAGCGTCGTCTTAGCTTCGTTTGGTATAAGATAGAGCTTACGACTCCTAACGAGTCAAAAATTATGATGTTTTGAAAATACGTGTACCGGGAGATGAGAACCTACATAATCCGAAATTATGTTTGGTTTTGGGTCAAATCCCGGGGACCATAGATATAGTTTGGTAATTGATTAAAGGTTTATTTTTGGTCTCAAACCTGCATTTGTGAGTCTATTATTGGACTTAGGTGTTAAATGGGTCAATGGTATATTTTAAATAGGTCAAATAAGTCCAACATGGTCAATGTGCAAAATCAGTCCGAAAAACGTATGTTTAGTAATGAGTTGAGTAACGGGTCATAAAAGTGAAAACTTTTAATGGGATTAAGAATGGGTTTTCTACATGTCTTAAGGTATTTTTGAGATTTTTCCCAAATTTTATAAAAGGGTATAAGTCTAGGAAAACAGCCCATACTTTTGGTAAGTATCGGCGAAAAACGTGAAAAAGGGAAATAACGTTAATAACATAGATGAATAGTATAAAACTAGTAACAATTATCCGTTTGGTTTTGGCGTGAGTTTGTAATTATCACAATTGACTAATATGTATATATTATACAGTACTTAAAGTTTATAAATGAGATTTACTCATTACGCGTTATTGTTTGTTAGGTGTTGAATTCCCCGGGCATCCTCATCATCGTCAGTGATCGTCATTCGAAATCGTCGACTACTCTATATACATAAGGTGTGAATTTGTAGCCTCGCTTACTACTATTTTAAATTGTTTTTACTCGCGAGGGAGATGCATGCTAGTTTTCTAAAATGAACATATGTCATGAATGATTGTTGGACCCGAATGTTGCCTTAAAATTGTGTTGAGTACCTAGTTGCAAAAGACCCTATATTCATGAACTATTAACTAGTGTTTAATCCTTGTGTGGATTGAAAATAGCCGCTTATACAATTGATAGTACTATGGGGTTGACGACCCTATCCGAGACGAGGGCTAGTACGTTGAGTACCCCCTGCGGACGGATAACTTGTGATAAGAGATAAGGTATAATTGCAACTAATGCCTTTAAAGGGGCAATGGTTTCATCTTAATCACGCCGGTAATTATTACACGGGTGATCGAGTTAACGGATTAGTGTCATGAGCTTAAACACAATTGTCATAACCTTGAAAATAGATTGTTTGATCGACAATTCTATGAATGATCGTGAATGATTTTTATAACACATATGTTCAAAATGAGATTATAAAACCTATGAATTCCACTCAACATTATTTGTTGACCCAATTTAGCATGTGTTTCAGGTAACCGATGATGTATAGCATGGAGCATGCATTGGATGGGAGTTGTGTGTGGCTTGGCGTCTACTTGTTTTTCCACCCATATTTAGCTTGAACACTTTTAAATTTTTCTGTCATGTTAACGAAATTGTATCTTTTGGGGTTGAGATTCGTGGTGACCGAAACGCTAACTCTGTGTTGTATCATCTTGGGTTTGGAAAACCGTAGACATGTATGTTTTTAGCAATGCTTAAATTATGTTAAAACTTTTACGTCTCTTTGAGTCGTTTGATATATCTTTTGTGTGATGATAACTGCCTAGCACCCAAATGTTGTAGTCCGCTGCGCATAGCATTTGTGGGGGTGTTAGAGATTGTTAATTAGAGCCATGAGTTATAGAGAACTAGTTCGTTTTGAAAATCCTAAACTATAACTTATGGTGTCGTAAGAAATTGTCCAAGCACACAACTATCCTGCATGGCTCCAGTAAGGTTTATTTTTGTATTGACGGTATAGATGCATACTTTGGAGTTGAAGTAATATATGTGGGTATTTATTACGTAGATATTGAACTACTATATGTAAACATTGAAATTGTACGTGGAGTACTCGATACCGTAATTCTTGTATTACATATGCATGAGCATCATATTATCGCATGTTGGGCATGTGTACCACCTTTGCATTGCATTTGCATGCATGTATTTATAAATATTGAATAGTAATCTTACGTACCCTCCAAAATTCTCTGTTATTGCAGGAATGGCCGAGGTACCGCCTAACGGAAATGGAGACGAATACGTCGTAGGACACAAAGGGGGGGAATGTGGGAACAGCTGTTGAAGGACAAGCCGAGACGAACAATGTGCAAGCTCAGGACCCCGACCGAAGGAGTACTACCTTCCCTAGGCCTACTCGTGTTTCTCATCTGATTGGTATGCCAGGTATCCCTAGAAGTTCCGACGCTGTAGCAAGCGCTAATTCTCTTCATCAGGACATCACAAGAGTTATCTGCCCCGGACCAAGAGCTTATCGTGACGTTCCGCTTGTTTTGTGAAGAATGGATAGATTGATGTACGAGCGGTACGTGGTGGAAACCATAGTAATCAAAAGGTTCGACGAGAATGAGAGGGCACATCAGAGGTTGTTGGCAAGAACTACAAGGATTGAATTTGATGGAGTAGCAAATAAGAGTGATATTAATAGTTTGAGATCGATGATAGCAAACCTGAGTGCTAGTCTTGAGCAAGTTAGGGAGGATCAGGCGAGGTTGACTAGGATGCAAAGCCGGGAGCATCGTGTTAGAGCATCCCTGCCACAAGATTGGAGATTTGTAGATGACTCGGAGATGGAGGCTAATGATTTTATGGTCCAGCCACCCGTCAGGGGTGTGTGTATCACTTTAGGGAATCAGGTAGCAGTGGAGTGTGGATCTACTTCTGGGAGGAAGAAGGTAACTGAGTGTGGACCGAATGATAAGGGAAAGAGGTAGATGGACGAGGACGAGGAAGACAGTGATGAAGAGCCCGAGGAGGATGAAGAAGAACCACCATCCAAGAGGTCGTGTGGATAACAACGTGACTAGTTGCTTGTATTTTATTTTATCTTTGATCGTTGTAATCGAACTATTTTAGACTCCTGTATGATGGTATTGTGATGAAAAATTGATGACTTAAGTTTGATGGTGTATGGTTGTAGTGGCATTACTTGTCACAGATTTTGGTTGATTTATCAATGCAATCCATGTTTACCTTTCATAATCTATGATATGTCTTTAATTTGCTCTTTTGTGATGTGAATTGATGAATATTAGTAACCTTGTAGTGATGTGTTGTTATACTTATACAATGTCTTGAAAGAGAAATCCATCTCAATCTTGATGTGTATACTTACTTTGTTTTCTATTTTACCTGTCTTTGTAGAGAGGTGTACTTGAGAATTCACCATGCCTCCAAAGCTAACAGCTAACCGTGTAAACACAATGATTCAAGAAGAAATTGCAAATGAACTCGAAGCGGATCGTGCAAACCGAAACCCAGATCAAGGTGGAAATGCAGGAAGACAACAAGCCCCGAGGGAGTGTACTTATGCTGGTTTTATGAAATGCGGTCCCACGCAGTTTCGTGGTACTGGCGGAGCCCTAGAACTCCGAAGGTGGTTGGAGTAGATCGAAAGCACTTTTGAAATTAGCGGATGTTCAGAGGCAAATAAAGTCAAGTTTGCAGCTGCCACTTTTCTCGATGACGCCTTAAGTTGGTGGAACAATCAAGTAGTCACTGTCGGATTAGCGGTAGCAAATGCGAGGACTTGGACTGCTACCAAGGCTCTCTTGACCAAAAAGTTTTGTCCCGAAGAAGAGCTGGGTCAACTAGAAGATGAGTTAAGGCATTTGTCTTTGAGGAACAATGACATTACCGCGTATACAAGGAGGTTTAATGAATTGAGCCTTTGTGTCCCGATGCCTTTGCTGATGATCACAAGAAAATGAAGCAGTACATCAAGGGTTTGTCAAGCAATATCAAGGGTGAGAAAACTTCATCTAAGCCTGGGTCATTCGATGAAGCAGTCCAAATGGCTCACGCGCTAATGGATGTCAAGCTGCAAGATAAGAAGGACTACATTGCCGAAGGGAACAAGAGAAAGTGGGAGGCAGCTCAGGGTAATCAATCCCAAGGTCAAAATCATGGAGGAAACCGTAACAACCAAGGTCAGAACCGAAACCAGCAGTTCAACCAGAGAAGAAATGATGGGATGAGGGTTGTCACTACCCGTAGAGGAGCTAAGGTGAATCCTCATTATGGTCGATGTAATTTGTACAATATAGGGAATTACCCACCTGCGTATGGCAAGTGCGGACAAGCGGGTCATAGAATTACAGATTGCCGAGCTAAAGGGGTGGCTACTGGGGCAAATGCCACGAAGGTGATGGTTTGCTTTAGGTGTGGAGAAAGAGGGCATGAGCAGGGGAACTGACCGAAGGTTGGAAATAGGCAAGGAGGAAATAATGCTGCTGCTGTGTATCGAGTAGGGACTGCTGATAAACCGCAAGGCCCTAATGTGGTTACCGGTACGTTTCTACTAGACGCTTGTTATGCTAGTATATTGTTTGATTCTGGTTCCGACAAGAGCTTCGTAGATGTAAAATTTAGTCGTCATATCAATAGAGAACCGGTAATGCTAACGACTAATTATAACTTGGAATTAGCCGATGGGAAGATCGTTAGTACAAATTCTATACTAAAAGGGTGTACCTTGAAGTTAGGGAATTACGCTTTTGATATCGACTTAATGCCCATAGAGCTAGGATCGTTCGATGTGATCGTTGGAATGGATTGGCTAATGGCGCATAGTGCCGTGATCGTTTGTGGAGAAAGATTAGTTCAAATCCCGTTGAGGAATAGGGTTTTGACTGTGAAGGGAGATGAATGCACCTCTCGTCTGAAAGTGATATCTTGCTTGAAAATGATGAGTTATGTAGAAGATGGATGTGATGTGTTTTTGACACAAGTTTCTAGTGATGGTGACTTAGAGGCAAAGTTAGAAGAGGTACCTGTAATTCGCGAATATCCGGAAGTTTTTCCTGATGAGTTGCCGGGTATACCACCCACCCGTGAAGTCGAATTTCGAATCGATTTGATGCCGGGAGCTGCACCAGTTGCTCGTGCACCCTATCGATTAGCACCATCAGAGTTGAAGGAGTTATCAGATCAATTGAAAGAGTTGATGGATAAGGGATTTATTCGACCGAGCTCATCACCATGGGGAGCGCCAGTGTTGTTTGTGAAGAAGAAAGATGGGTCGTTTCAGATGTGTATCGACTATAGAGAGCTCAACAAGTTGACGGTTAAGAATCGGTATCCATTACCGAGGATTGACGATTTGTTTGATCAATTGCAAGGTTCCTGTGTGTACTCAAAGATCGACTTGAGATCAGGGCATCATCAAATGCGTGTTAGAGAGGAGGATATTCCTATAACTGCCTTTCGTACGCGGTATGGACACTTTGAATTCCGAGTGATGCCTTTTGGGCTAACAAATGCGCCTGCAGTATTCATGGACCTTATGAATCGAGTATGCAGGTCGTATTTAGATAAGTTTGTCATTGTATTCATCGATGATATTCTTATTTACTCTAAGAGCAAGGAAGAGCACGAGAAGCACCTGAGGAAGATATTGGGTCTGCTGAAGAAAGAGAAGCTGTATGCGAAATTATCAAAGTGTGAGTTTTGGTTAGAATCTTTGCAATTCCTTGGGCACGTAATTGATAGCGAAGGAGTTCGCGTGGATCCTGCCAAAGTCGAGGCAATCAAGGAATGGTCGGCACCGACAACGCCGACTGAAGTTCGACAATTTCTTGGTTTAGCTGGGTATTATCGGAGATTCATCGAAGGATTTTCGTTGATTGTGAAGCCATTGAAAAAGCTTACTGAGAAGAATCGGGTGTATGAATGGGGAGATGATGAAGAACTCGCTTTCAAAACACCTAAGGACAAGTTGTGTTCTGCTCCGATATTGTCATTGCCAGAAGGAATCGAAGACTTCATGGTGTATTGTGACGCGTCTCGTAAGGGTTATGGAGCTGTGTTGATGCAGCGCGAGAAGGTGATTGCTTACGCGTCGAGACAATTGAGGAAGAATGAAGAAAACTACACTAAGCATTATTTGGAATTAGGAGCTGTAGTTTTTGCGCTGAAGTTGTGGAGACACTACTTGTATGGGACGAAGTGTGTTGTATTCACTGACCACAAGAGTTTGCAGCACATTTTAGACCAAAAGGAGTTGAATATGAGACAAAGGCGATGGGTGGAACTACTGAGTGACTATGACTGCGAGATTCGCTACCATCCTGGCAAGGCGAACGTTGTAGCGGATGCACTTAGTAGGAAGGATAGAGAGAAACCTTTGAGAGTCAGAGCTTTAGTGATGACTGAGGGTGTTGATTTAACTGAAACAATATTGAAGGCTCAAGAGAAGGGATTAATGAAAGAAAATGTTGGTGCTGAGAATATGGGGAGACTGTTGAAACCTCTTTTTGTGGTTAGGTCAGACGGGCTGAGATATTTTGAGAATCGGATTTGGTTACCGTTGTGTCCTTCCGAGGAAGGAATGCCTGGAGTACAAGATTTGGTTATGAACGAGTCTCATAAGTCGAAGTACTCGATACATCCTTGAGCGGATAAGATGTATCATGATCTGAAGAAAGTCTACTGGTGGCCGAATATGAAGGCGGAGATTGCTCGTTACGTTAGTAGGTGTTTGACTTATGCGAAGGTTAAAGCTGAACATAAGAAACCGTCTGGGCTGTTGGTACAACCTGAGATCCCAGAATGGAAATGGGAGAAGATCGCTATGGATTTCGTGACGGGTTTACCTAGAACTCCTAGAGGATGTGATATGATTTGGGTAATAGTGGATAGATTGACTAAATCTGCTCACTTTTTACCTATGAAGAAAACAGACAGCATGGAGAAACTGGCCAATGTGTACGTGAAGGAGATTGTTTGCAGACATGGTGTACCTTTATCGATCATTTCGGATCGCGATAGTAGGTTTACTTCGGAATTTTGGAAATCTCTTCAACGTGCGATGGGCACTGAACTGAGTTTGAGCACGGCCTATCACCCTGAAACTAATGGCCAAAGCGAACGAACTATTCAGACGATGGAGGACATGCTCCGAGCATGCGTGATTGATTTTGGAGGAAGTTGGGAAAGCCACTTACCTTTAGTGGAGTTTTCGTATAATAACAGTTATCATGCGAGCATCAAGGCTGCACCATTCGAAGCGTTGTATGGAAGGAAGTGTAGATCACCTGTGTGTTGGAGTAAAGTAGGAGAGAGTCAGTTGACTGGACCCGAAATGGTTTTGGAGACGACAGAGAAGATTGTTCAAATTAAGAACCGGTTACTTGCTGCAAGACGCCGACAAAAGAGTTATGCCGAAAATAGAAGGAAACCATTGGAATTTCAGGTCGGAGACATGGTTATGATTAAGGTTTCGCCGTGGAAGGGTGTGATTCGTTTTGGGAAGAAAGGAAAATTGAGTCCGAGGTATATTGGACCATTCAAGATTGTTAAACGAATTGGACCGGTAGCATATAAGTTAGAATTGCCGAATGAGCTTAGTGCTATTCACGACACGTTTCACGTATCAAATTTGAAGAAGAGTTTGGCGGATAAGGAATTGGTGATTCCTTTGGACGAGATTCAGCTGGACGATAAAATGCATTTTGTGGAGGAACCAGTGGAAATTATGGACCGAAAGGTCAAGAGGCTGAAGCATAGTAGAATTCCTATTGTGAAGGTTCGATGGAATTCTAGGCGTGGACCGGAATACACTTGGGAACGTGAGGACTTCTTCAAGGAGAGATATCCTCATCTGTTCCAGCGGCACGAAATGTGAGTATAAGAAGAGGCGAGCGGCGGGACGTCGCTCTCTTTAAGGAGGGGTGGATGTGATATCCAGAAACCGAGGTCACTTATCTTACCCTAAATTACGCCTATTTTTGAAATTTTTAAGAAATTTTATTTACTATATATTTTATCGTTTTGGTTGAAACCAATGTTTGAGGTCGTAATCTTGACGATTGACGATTTAAGAAGAACGATGACGACTACGATCTAGATGGATGCCCAAATTTCTATGTTTATTGTCGTTTTATCGATATTATAATTTTTCGAGGATTTTACTTTCGGTTCATGTTAAGTCGAGTCAGGTGCGTTTTATTGCTTTCCGGGTACATTTAAATTGTCCTAAAAGTATTTTGGAGTGTTCGGGATGACCCCCGACTCCTGAAAAATTTTCCAAGTCGACAAGTGAGTCATTCCCGCAAACATTTTAGGTCGTTTTCATTTAAGGCCAAAAGAATGCCATTATTGCACCCAAGGCCCTCCAAATTTTACAAAAGGGAAACATAACACACACACAACACAAACACACACTAAAAATTTTTCACCCTCTCTCTTTTTCTCTCTTTAGGTCGACGACCAAACCACCACACCACCACCACATTTTTTTCTAGCTTGTTTTGATTAAAACCAAGGTTAGACCACATTTAGTTTAATCATTTCAAGTGTTTTGATATGCTTTAATCCAACATGCATTCATAAAAAATTTTCAAGAATCAAATGGGTTTTTCAAAAATTTGTTTTGATGTTAATTGAGTTTATGTATGTTTAATTGGAGTGTAGTAGATGGATAATCACCCAACAAACCAACCAAAATCAATTTTATTGGGGTGTTTTGATCACCCACACCCCACGGCCAAATGGGGGTGTTTGGTGGATCATGGTGTTTAATGGTTTTTGCTTGTGGGTTATGTTTAAATTGTAGTTTTAGATGTTTTTGAGTGGGTAAAGTTCATTGCTTGTTTGATTTAGTGAATGGGTTTTAGGATGGATTTGGTATTTTAGGTGTTAAAGACTGATTATGATGATTAGTCATGGTTAGGAGTGATTAAGTTGAGGCTAGGTGTCGATAAAATGGTTTGGAAACGAGTGTTGGGTTGATTTTGAGAAGGGTAAATTTAGGCAGATTGTTTGGGCTTGTTTTCATAAAAATTATTTTGTAAACAGGTCATGAGACTAGGATATTGTTGTAGATCGTCGGCTTAGTTTCGATTTGGTATAAGATAGAGCTTACGACTCCTAACGAGTCAAAAGTTATGATGTTTTGAAAATACGTGTACCGGGAGATGAGAACCTACATAATCCGAAATTATGTTTGGTTTTGGGTCAAATCCCGGGGACCATGGATATAGTTTGGTATTGGACTAAAGGTTGATTTTTTGTCTCAAACCTGCATTTGTGAGTCTATTATTGTACTTAGGTGTTAAATGGGTCAATGGTATATTTTAAATGGGTCAAATAAGTCCAACATGGTCAATGTGCAAAATCAGTCCGAAAAACATATGTTTAGTAATGAGTTGAGTAACGGGTCATAAAAGTGAAAACTTTTAATGGGATTAAGAATGGGTTTTCTACAGGTCTTAAGGTATTTTTGAGAATTTTCCCAAATTTTATAAAAGGGTATAAGTCTAGGAAAACAGCCCATACTTTTGGTAAGTATCGGCGAAAAACGTGAAAAAGGGTAATAACGTTAATAACATAGATGAATAGTATAAAACTAGTAACAATTATCCGTTTGGTTTTGGCGTGAGTTTGTAATTATCACAACTGATTAATATGTACATATTATACAGTACTTAAAGTTTATAAATGAGATTTACTCATTACGCGTTATTGTTTGTTAGGTGTTGAATTCCCCGGGCATCCTCATCATCGTCAGTGATCGTCATTTGAAATCGTCGACTACTCTATATACATAAGGTGTGAATTTGTATCCTCGCTTACTACTATTTTAAATTTTTTTTACCCGCGAGAGAGATGCATGCTAGTTTTCTAAAATGAACATATGTCATGAAGGATTGTTGGACCCGAATGTTGCCTTAAAATTGTGTTGAGTACCTAGTTGCAAAAGACCCTATATTCATGAACTATTAACTATTGTTTAATCCTTGTGTGGATTGAAAATAGCCGCTTATACAATTGATAGTACTATGGGGTTGACGACCCTATCCGAGACGAGGGCTAGTACGTTGAGTACCCCCTGCGGACGGATAACTTGTGATAAGAGATAAGGTATAATTGCAACTGATGCCTTTAGAAGGGGTAATGGTTTCATCTTAATCACGCTGGTAATTATTACGCGGGTGATTGAGTTACCGGATTAGTGTCATGAGCTTAAACACAATTGTCATATCCTTGAAAATAGATTGTTTGATCGACAATTCTATGAATGATCGTGAATGATTTTTATAACACATATGTTCAAAATGAGATTATAAAACCTATGAATTCCACTCAACATTATTTGTTGACCCAATTTAGCATGTGTTTCACGTAACCGATGATGTATAGCATGGAGCATGCATTGGATGGGAGTTGTGTGTGGCTTGGCGTCTACTTGTTTTTCCACCCATATTTAGCTTGAACGCTTTTAAATTTTTCTGTCATGTTAACGAAATTGTATCTTTTGGGGTTGAGGTTCGTGGGGACCGAAACGCTAACTCGTGTTGTATCATCTTGGGTTTGGAAAACCGTAGACATGTATGTTATTAACAATGCTTAAATTATGTTAAAACTTTTACGTCTCTTTGAGTCGTTTGATATATCTTGTATGTGATGATAATTGCCTAGCACCCAAATGTTGTAGTTCCACTGCCCATAGCATTTGTGGGGGTGTTAGATATCGGTTCGAAGGAGATGTGCTAAACTGGTGGTTAGCGTTGATGCAGTCTGAGGGTGGTGACGAGTGGGTTGCTGATTTGACTTGGGCTCAGTTCAAGGACAGGGTGATGAAGCAGTTCTTTCCCAAGGCTGAGCAGGACAAGCTCAAGAGGGAGTACCATGGGATCCGACAGAGAGCTAGGGAGAATAACAACGAATTTATGCAGCGCTTTCTTCGCTTAGCTGGTTTCCTTGGTGCGGCAGCAGGTACTCCTGAAGAGCAGACACACCACTTTAGGTGGGCTCTTCGCACATGGGTCACAAATAATCTGGTGTGTGCTACGTTCAACACTGTAGCACAAGTGGCCGATGCAGCACGTAAGTTGGAGATGCTACAGGAGAGAGATGAGTTCGGGGAAGCTGAGAGACCCGAAAAGAGGTAAACATTCATATTCAAGCGGTGATCAATCCGTATTCTTTCCATTTATGTCAAATATTCTTCTCTTTAAATGTATCTTCCAGACAGAAAACTCGGGACCGGTCTCCGCCGGCTACTTAGCAGCAGCCTCATCAGCCCAAGGGAAACGGTCAGGCTAATGACCGCTCTGCTACGGATAGGCGTGGCGGTAATGATAGTTACCGTAACAACGTTGGATACTCCAACAGCAGCAGGTCCTGATACTTACGCAATTTTCTTATGATTTCATGTTATAACTCATATTCTGACACTTTAGCAAAACTTCTACCAGGAACCATGGAAACGTAGGGACCAGAACCAGAGAGGTTCACAGCCTAGCCGTCCAGCTATCATTGGTATTCAATCTTACGATTATCCGCATTGTCCGTTGTACCCTATTATCATGTCTTATGTAAAACGTTTTATCAGGTTCCCAGCCAGCCAGAGCACCCGCTGGAGGATTTACTCATCCTCTTTGCTCTACTTGCCACCGTAGGTACCCAGGGCCATGTCGTCGTAACACTGACGCATGCTTCAAGTGTGGTCTTCTTGGCCATATCATGAAGTATTGCCGTAAGGGCGAGCTGGAGGGTACATCGGGACATTCTGATTCCAAGCCGCCACCTACCACCGGGCGTGTCTACACGACATCTCGAGACCAGGCCAACAAGTCTACAAGTACCATCAATGAATCTTGTATATGTATGGTCAAGCTGCATGTGTTCTTTTCGATACGGGTGCTACTCACTCGGTTATTTCTACTGCTTATGCTAAGAACATTAGGAGGCTCCCCATGCCACTAGAGAATAGGCTTACCGTTTCCACGCCTTTGAGGGACTCTGTATTAATCACCCATGTATACAAGAGTCTTCCCCTAGAATTTGACGATAAGGTTCGACCTGTTGACGCACTTCCGCTTGATATGAATGACTTCGACATGATTTTGGGCATGGATTGGCTATCCAAACATCATGCTACCATAGACTGCCATTCATATCGAGTTATCTTCGGTGATGTTAATGCACCAGAGTACATTCATAACGGGTTCGTACCCGGACGGTCTATACAAATCATATCTACCCTGCAAGCGCATGCACTACTGTCACATGGCTGCGAGGGTTATCTAGCTACGGTTCACGACATGGATGCTGAATCTCCATCAATTCAGGATCAACCTATAGTGTCGAAATTCCAAGATGTTTTTCCAGCAGAACTTCCGGGGCATACCACCGGCACGAGAAGTGGAATTCAGTATCGAGCTTATTCCAGGAGCTGAACCAATCTCCAAGGCTCCTTATCGCATGGCTCCCATAGAGCTGAAGGAGCTGAAGGATCAACTGCAAGAACTTCTTGAACGATGTTTCATTCGACCGAGCGCATCTCCATGGGTCGCACTGGTCTTGTTTGTTAAGAAGAAGGACGGCAGTATGCATCTTTGCATAGACTATCGCGAGCTTAACAAGATTACTATCTGGAATAGGTATCCACTGCCACGTATAGACGGTCTGTTTGACCAAATCCAAGGGCCCAAACACTTCTCCAAGATTGATCTTAGGTCAGGCTACCATCAGCTACAGGTTAAGGAGCAGGATATCGCCAAGACTGCTTTCCGTACCCGCTATGGACACTACGAGTTTGTAGTTATGCCATTCGGCCTGACAAATGCTCCAGCAGTATTCATGGACTTGATGAACAGAATCTTCCATGAATTTATGGACAAGTTCGTCATTGTCTTCATCAATGACATCCTGATTTTCTCAAAGTCCAAGGAGGAACACGAAGACCATCTTCGTACAGTACTACAGATTCTTCGCCAGAAGCAGCTGTATGCTAAATTCTCCAAGTGTGAGTTCTGGTTAGACAAGGTGGCATTCTTAGGTCACATTGTATCAGCAGAAGGAATCACTATGGATCCAGCGAAGGTTGAGGCCATTACTAAGTGGTCGAGGCCGACTTTAGCGACGGAAGTCCGTAGTTTCTTAGGCTTAGTTGGCTATTACCGTAGGTTCGTGGAGAACTTTTCCCGCTTAGCACTACCATTGACCAAACTAATGCGAAAAGGGGAGAAATTCATCTGGACTGAAGAACGAGAAAAGAGCTTTGAAGACCTGAAGCAGAAGCTAGTATCTGCACCTATTCTTACTCTCCCATCTGGTACGGGTGGACTTCAAATCTACAGTGATGCATCGGGGAAGGGACTTGGCTGTGTTCTCATGCAACATGGGAAAGTGATCGCGTACGCTTCACGGCAGCTTAAGCCTTATGAAGAAAATTAGCCCATGCATGAATTAGAACTTGTTGCAGTCGTGTTTGCATTGAAGATATGGAGGCACTAATTATATGGAGAATCATGTGACATTTTCACGGACCACAAGAGCTTGAAGTATATCTTCACTCAACGTGAATTGAACATTAGGCAGAGGAGATGGTTAGAGCTGTTGAAGGATTATGACATTAATCTACAGTATCATCCCGGAAAGGCAAATGTAGTAGCGGATGCTCTTAGAAGGAAGTCCAGAATGATCAACGACATTAAAATTGAGGAGGAAATCATAAGAGACTTGGAGCGACTAGACATCGAGATCATGATACGTGGACAACACGGTTACTGGGCTAATATTAGAGTAGAACCCGAGTTACTCTCTAAGATCAAGGAAGCTCAGAAAGATGATGGAGAAATCTGGGCGATAGTATAGAATTTGGAGAAACAGACGAAATTCAGAGTAGATGCATATGGTATCGTATGGCAGGGCATGAGACTTTATGTTCCTGATGACCAAGCACTCCGGGAAGCCTTGTTAGCTGAAGCTCATAGCTGCCCATTCTCTATACATCCTGGTTCGACTAAGATGTACCATGACATCAAGCAATACTTTTGGTGGAGTGGTATGAAACAGGATGTGGCCACTTACGTCTCCAAATGTCTTACCTGCCAGTAGGTTAAGATCGAGCATCAGCGATCTGGCGGTCTCCTTCAACCGTTAGATATTCCAGAGTGGAAGTGGGACAAAATCACCATGGATTTTGTTACTGGTCTTCCGCCTACCAAGAGGAAGCACGATGCAATTTGGGTTATCGTAGATCGACTTACCAAATCAGCTCATTTCTTACCGATCCACAAGGAAGATCCGGTAAGTAAACTCGCCGATACGTATAGAAGAGAAATCATGAGACTCCACGGTGCACCATCCAGCATCGTCTCAGACAGAGATCCTCGATTCACTTCGCGCTTTTAGAAGAGTCTGCAGAAAGCTTAGGGTACACAACTTAAGCTTAGCACGGCTTTTCATCCTCAAAAGGACGGACAGTCGGAACGAACGATTCAGACATTGGAAGACACGTTGAGGTCATGTGCGTTGGAATGGACGGGTGATTGGGACGATTACATCTGTTTGGTGGAGTTTGCATACAACAACAGTTGGCGCGCAAGTATCAAGTGTGCTCCTTTCGAGATGTTGTATGCCAGGAAGTGTCGCGCCCCAATCTGCTGGGATCAGGTTGGCGAGCGAACACTTGAAGGACCAGAAATCATAGAGATGACTAATGAAAAGCTCGCAGTAGCTAAGCAGAAACTTCAGGAAGCACGGTCACGTCAGAAAAGCTACGCCGATGAGCATCGTAGGGACATACATTTTAACGTAGGAGATCACGTCTTCCTTAAGGTTTCGCCGACACGTGGTGTTAGACGCTTCGGGATTAAAGGGAAGCTTAATCCTCGTTTCATCAGACCGTTTGATATCATTGAACGAGTCGGTGAAGTATCTTACCGGTTAGCGTTACCTCCGCAACTTTCGCATGTACACAATGTGTTTCATGTGTCCTTACTCATAGGGTACCAGTATCATCCCCTTCACATGGTTCAGTATCCACTAGAACAGATACGTGAAGATCTCACTTTCATAGAAGAACCCGAACGAGTTCTTGACAAACAAGAACGATTCATGATAAGGAAGACGATTCCATTCGTCAAAATCCTTTGGAGGGATCATACCGAGCGGGAAGCCACTTGGGAAACAGAGGAGTCTATCCGGGCTTCTTACCCTCATTTCATATTTTGAATTCGGGTATGTTCTTCTTTTTCAGTTCACTTTATCTATAATTCGGGGACGAATTATTCTTTTTAGGGGGGAAGAGTTGTAAAACCCGCATGCTTTTACCATAAATAGTACCCTTAAGATCGTACGTACCAGATTAAAACTTTCCTATTATAGCATGATTACGATTACGTGTTAGGATTTTACGTATTACGTACGTGTTAGAACACGATAAGTATTTACTACGCACGAACACGCAATAATTATTTGACAATAATTAATCACGAACATGCGATCATGAAATCATGAACGTAATTAAATCACGAACTATATTAATTACGTATATATATTTATTACGAGCGTGAATAAATATATTAGGTCACGGTAAATGTTTAACGAGAACACATAAAACACGAACACAATTAAACACGAACGAACAATTAAACAACGAGACACGGAAAACGGTACGGGTACCCCATGTGGGGCCCCCTACCCGCGGCAAAATTAAGGAGATGGGCCAAGCCAATCTCAAAACTTACTAAGAAGGGGTTAAGGTAAATTTTGCTAGTCATTTTTTACTTTACAGAAGATTAAACAAAAACCTAAAAAGTTTTCTCTTTCTCCTCTTTTTCTTTTTTGGCCGCTGCATATAAACACACCAAGGAGGTGTTTGTTTGATTTTTGATCTTGGTTTTGGTGCAAGTGTTCGTGTTTGTTCATCCTCGTTTAGATCCACGCATTCGGTATATTCTTTTAATCCTTTTCTTTTGATTTGATCTAATAAAATAATTAAGAACACGATGTTTTTAAAATCCTAATTAAAAACATAAATAAATCATGAAAATGGTTATTGGGTAAATCAAAAAGGTTGTTTTTAGGGGTGTTTGTTTGGCCGGCGCCTAAACCGAACCCCAAGGGGGTCTCGGTTTGGCTATTAAACCACCACCGAGACCATATGGTCCCGGTTGGGTGGTGTGGGTCCCACGGCAGCAGCAAAACAAAGGGAACCCCGAAGTGGTTCGGGGTATAGTGTCGATTTCATGTCTGGTTCATGGTTTCTAGTCAAGATCCGGTTCACGGTTTATGTTAAGATTATTTTTTATAATCATATGTTAAAATTAAATTAATAAATATGACATGATTAATTTATTAAACATGACTTAGGTTATAATTTAATTATTAGAATCACGGAATTATTAACCTAAGTATTTTATATTTTCTAAACTTATAATTAATTAATTATTTAAAAACCATGGTTATAATTTATTAATTAACATGACTTAGGTTATATTATTAGTAAATAATAATACATGTTTTAACCTAAGTATCTAACTTTATTTAATTAAAAACATGATATATTTTAATTAAATACTTTTAACCTATAGTTTATTTAATTACATGTAATAATTAATAAACTATACATTATAACATTATGACTTAGAAAATAATCAGAAAAACACTTGGGCTTATATACTTAGCTTATTTAACCAACTTATATCTAATTATGGAAACTTTCTATTTTTAGAAACTTATTTAATTAAGGCAGCTAATCTATTTATGGAAACTTTCTATTTTTAGAAACTTATTTAATTAAGGCAGCTGATCTATTTATGGAAACTTTCTATTTTTGGAAACTTATTTATTTTTAGCACTAATTCTATTTTTGGAAACTTTCTATTTTTAGAAACTTTCTATTTTTGGTAACTTTCTATTTTTGGAAACTTTCTATTTTTGGAAACTTTCTATTTTAGGAAACCTGCTATTTTTGGAAAGTTACTTATTATTACACAGTAAGTATAATAATACATGAAATACCATAAATACTTAATCAGAATAGACAAAATATAAGATAAACACAGTTTAAGGATTTAAACAGTAAAACATGATATGAACATATAAAATAAGCTAAGACATGACATTAAACCAGTTACGTATTTAGTAAGCAGATACTTATTCATGTATGTATTTATGTAGCATTAGTGATACCGAAGTAGGATTCTCCTCAGTTCATCTTCTTCGTTCATTGGACATAAGGTACGGATTCCCGTCCTTTCAGTATGGACATTCTTTCCTTATTATGATTTCCCCGTATGCAGCCAAATGTTTTCCCGTAGTATAAGTTTATATGTTTGACTTGCTTATGTTTAATTTAGAATACCTATAGCGATATACATGCATGACCAGTTTGACCTAGTTATGGAGGTACCATAACCATAACATTAGAGGTACTGATGTTATGACTTCACCACGGCGTAGTGATTGCTCGTGGCGTCCCTTCAGCTTTTGGCCATATTATTATATTTATCATGTGGGCGTATGGGTGCACCCTAGTTACATGTTTTCAGCAGATTACTCAGTGTGAATGTGGTGTGTGCCTTGCATCCTTCACAAGGAGCTGATCCCTCCTACCTAAACCAGTATATTAAATTAGAGGCAGCCCCTCTAATTTGCATGATGAGGTCACCCCTCCAAGTATTCATGCACGGTGGATTTTCATGACCTATATTGGCTAATGGTAGAACATGTTAAACAGTTTTTATAAGATAAACATAAGGCTTTTTAAACTATAAAACCAGATTTATCAAGACTTAACCAGGTTACTCGGGACTTAGTTTCTTCCGCTGTTACATGGTATATGCTTATCCTATTCATGCTTTATTGTACATCCGTGCACTGAGCGTATTGCTCAGCCATTTTCCTTTTCTATGTTCCTAAAACTGCAGGTACTCAGGGACGCTCGTAGACTTTAAGCGTACGTGCATATGGGCTGGAAGCTTTCTAGCCTTTCTTTGCTTTATGCATTATCTTTACTTGATACTCTTGCTATGGACATTGTTTAGTCCTCTCCTTTTCAGTACTTATGTTTGTGTGTGATGAGCTTTACTTTTGGACTACCGATGTTTGATTCCGGTATTTTCCTTTTATGGTCATGTAATGTTTAGACATTTTTCCTTGTATGCTTTGATGACACGCCATAATTACGCGTGACTTTCCATTATCAAAATGGGATGTTACATTTGGTGGATGAGCTTAATGAATTTGAGGAATGAGTAGGTGGTTGTTGACGGTGTACGGGTTTTGTTGAAGTAGTAGCCACAAAAGCAATAGAGTTAGCATACCGTTCTGCCTTTTCAGCCCTTAGTTCATTCACTTCATTCTGATGTTGTTTCAGGATATCATAAAGTTTGTGATAGGAGATGGTCTTGATATCTTCCTTTTGTTTAACCAAAGTCACAAACCTTTGCCATTCCGGTTTGAGTTGAAGTAGAAACTGAACATTGACATGATGATTGGAGATGGTGCACTGATTTCTAACAAGCTCATTCATCATTTTGTAGAATCTCGAGTAATATGAGTTAATGGATTCACCATCTTCAGATGTGAATTTTCCAAACTCCCAAAGTATATTAGCCTCGAGATCTTGAACATTGATTGACTCACCTTGCTTCAATCGATGAATTGCATTCCATATTTCCATAGCATTGGGACATGCATCAACCGTGGAATAGATATCATTATCAATTCCAATGAGTATAAAGTTTACAGCATCAGCTTCAGCTTGGAGGAGTTTCTTTTTCTCAGCAGAACATGTGTCGAAATCTACCATAGCTCGTATAGTTGATGAAGTACCATCCTTTGCTTGTGTGGTAATGGGTCTGAATTCAAAAACTGGAGGTGGGTTCTCAAGGCAGTGACGAAGAGCAGTTCGGTTCTCTTTTCCATCGAGAAATCTGAGAAAGCGAGATCTCCATTGAACATAACAACCGGCAGTGAGCACAGGTGGATTTCCATTGCCACCTTGTTCCAAACGAATTTGATTTGCTGTCGCATTGCTGATATTGTTGTTAGACATTGTCGATGATTGTGAATGGATTTGGATCTTAGTGGATGTGTTGTGATGAGGTGTGGTTGATGTTTTTGAGAAAATATGTTAAAATCCCCTAAGAATTGTCTCTCCAGAAACCAAAAATTCCAAGGCCAAAAAAACACTCGATTAAAAATTTTCACTTTTGTAAAAATCTTCAATTTTCGGAATACTGATCTTTTCAGAAAAATGAAGTTTTTCGGAATAATTATATCTTCGGAATATGTGAAATTTTCAGAGAAATGAAAATCTTCCAATGTTTGATGAATATTACTATGGAAACAATCAACGGATACGACACATATGAATGAGTTGGTTGATTTATATGATCCAATGTTTGATGAATATTACTATGGAAACAATCAATTTGTGTCAAAGCCTTCCGCTGTCAATACTGCTGATGCACCTGAACAAAATCAACAAGACACAACTGCACCCACTTCAGCAACCGTTGCTCAAGAGACTATTCCATTGGATACTCAACAAACTCAAGAAACTGTCATACAACCGACATCACCAACCGTCAATGCTGAAAGAGGAAACAACAATCAAGCAGTCGATGCACAACCTGACGAAGAAGAATTTATCAACCCGTTCGGTACACCGGTACACGAAGTCGGAGAGTCTTCTACTCAACATGTTGATCCGTCCAACATGCATACATTCTACCAAAGATATCCATCCACTCACCATTGGACTCGTGATCATCCATTGGAGTAAGTAATTGGAAATCCTTCACAACCGGTTCGAACACGCAAACAATCAACACCGATGGCGATGTATGTATGTACGCACTCATCGTGAGTTCAACTGTACCTACTAACATCAAACAAGCCACGACCGATCATGCGTGGATTGAATCAATGGAAGACGAAAGTCAACAGTTTGAACGCCTAAATGTTTGGGAACTTGTTGACAGACCTTATGGATCTCGCTTTTAGATTTCAAATGGATCTAGAAAAACAAACTGGAAGAAGAACAAACCATCATCAAAAACAAATCTCGTCTTGTGGTTAAGGGGTATCGTCAACAAGAAGGGATAGATTTCGATGAATCATTCGCTCCAGTTGCTCGTTTGGAAGCTGTCCGGATATTCCTTGCTTATGTTGCACATAAGGGCTTCACGGTTTTTCAGATGGACATTAAAACTGCTTTTCTCAACGGTCATTTGAAGGAAGAAGTATATGTGAATCAGCCGGAAGGATTCATCGATCCTCATCACCCTGACAAAGTCTATCGTCTCAAGAAGGCTGTATATGGACTTAAACAATCTCCAAGGGCATGGTACGAAGAACTATCCAACTTCTTGGTCTCGAAAGGATTCTCCAAAGGTTCTATTGATCCTACTCTTTTTATTAATAAATATGGGGATGACATACTGCTGGTGCAAGTTTACGTTGATGACATTATTTTTGGTTTTACGAACCAAAAACTTTCAAAACGTTTTGAAAAATTAATGCACAACAGATTTGAAATCTCAATGATGGGGGAGCTAAAATTCTTTTTAGGCCTCCAGATTCATCAATCCCCACGTGGTATCTTCATAAACCAAGCTAAGTATGCTCAAGAGATACTTAAAAGCATGGTATGACCTCATGTGCTCGCGTTGGTACACCATTGTCGACCACATCTGTAACACCCCATTTTGGAAATGGAATATTACGCATATCATGGCGTGTCATCAAAGCATACAAGGATAAATGTCTAAGCATTATTCAACCATAAAAGGAAATACCTAAATCAAACATCGGTATCCCAAAGTAAAGCTCATCACACACAAACATAAATACTGTAAAAGGAAGGACGAAACAATGTCCAAAGCAACTGTATCAAAGTAAAGGAAATGCATAAAGTAAAGAAAGACAGTAAAGCTTCCAATCCATATGCACCTACGTTTCAGATCTACGAGCGTCCCTGAGTACCTGCCGTTTTGGGAACATGAAAAGGAAAACGGCTGAGCAAGACGCTCAGTGCACGGATGTACAATAAAGCATGATATAGGATAAGCATGTAACATATAACAGCGGAAGACTAAGTACTGAGTAAACTGGTTAAGTAACATGAAAACTGGTTTTATAGTTTGAAAAGCCTTATGTTTAACCTGTGAAAACTGTTTTAACATATAAATACCATAGCCCATATAGGTCATGAAAAGGTCACGTGCATGAATACTTGGAGGGGTGACCTCATCATGCTGATTAGAGGGGATGCCTCTAATCAATATACTGATTTGGGTAGGAGGGATCAGCTCCTTGTGAAGGGTGCAAGGCACACACCACATTCACCATGATAAACTGAAATAAAACATGTAACTAGGATGCACCCATACGCCCCGACTGATATAATAATATGGCCAAACTGAAAAGGGACGCCACGAGCAATCACTCCGCCGTGGGGAAGTCATAACATCGGTGCCTCCAATGCTATGGTTATGGTACCTCCATAACTAGGTGAAACTGGTCATGCTTGTATATGGCTATAGTTTATGCTAAATTAACATAAGCAGTTCAAAACAATAAAACAAATGCTGGGGAAAAACAGTTGGCTGCATACGGGAAATCCTAATAAGGAAAGAATGTCCATACTGAAAGGACGGGAATCCGTACCTCAAGTCCAGTGAAATGAACGGAAGAAAGACTCCTACTTCTGGATCACTAATTCTACATGAATACACACGTGTATAAGTATCGATTCACTGATTACGTACTGGGTTCTGTGTCTTGTTATAGCTGATTTGGTATGTTTTAGGTCATGGTTCACTGTTTTAAGCCTTAAACTGTGTTTATCTTGTATTTCTGGTTTATCTGATTAAGTATTACTGGTGTTTCATGTATTAATATACTTACTGTATAATAATAAGTAACTTTCCAAAAATAGCAGGTTTCCAAAAATAGAAAGTTTCCAAAAATAGAAAGTTTCCAAAAATAGAAAGTTTCCAAAAATAGAAAGTTACCGAAAAATAGAAAGTTTCCAAAAATAGAAAGTTTCCAAAAATAGAAAGTTTCCAAAAATAGAATTTACTGCCTAAAATAGATTAGTTTCTAAAAAAATAGAAAGTTTCCAAAAATAGATCAGCTGCCTTAATTAAATAAGTTTCCATATATAGAAAGTTGCCATGATTAGGTTAGCTGCCTGAATTAGATTGATTTCCATATATAGAAGGTTTCCATAACTAGATTAATTGCCTTATTTAATTAAGTTTCTATAAATAGAAGTTTCCATAATTAGAATTAAGCTGATTATATAAGCTAACATATAAGTCTAAGTGTTATAAGCTTACTACTTAAGTCATATGATATAGTGTATAGTTTAATTATTATTTCATGTGTTTTAATTAAACTATAGGTTAAGCATTTTAATTAAAGTGTAACATGTATTAATTAAAATGAAATGAAAATACTTAGGTTAAAATGTGTATTATTATTAATAATAATATAACCTAAGTCATGTCTAAATTAATTAATTATAGGCATGTTTTAATAATTAATTAATTATAACTTATAACATAAAAATACTTAGGTTAAATTAATGTCATGATAAACTAATAATTAAAATAACCTAAGTCATGATTTAATTAATATTTCATGTTATTAATTAATTATATCCTAAGTTCATGATTCATAAAATTACATGTAACATAGATCATGATTTTAACCAACGAACCGTGAACCGGGTATGAATTCGACACCGTACCCCGGGCCAAACCCGGGGCACACGTGTCCCCTTGCTTCCGTGGGTCCCACATGAGCCAACCAAGACCAATTGTGGTCTTGGTGGTGGCGGCAATAGCAAACCAAACCCCCCTCGGGTTTGTTTTGCTAGGCGGCTAGAAACAAACACCCCTTTAAATCATTCCTTGATTTTATTTAATATCAAAACATGTTAGATCAATGATTAATTATCTTGTTTTCATAAGAAAAATAATAACATGTTCATGAAAATAATCAAAGATCAAAAGAATTAAAAAGAATTAAAAAGAAGGGTTAGAAAGGTATACCACTATGTAGCTTGGAAAAAGGATGAACAAACACGTATTCTAACACTTGTTTTTAAGATCAAAATCAATCAAACACCCCCTTATGATGGTGTATAGGTGGCGGCACAAAGGAGGCAAAAAGGAGAGGAGAAAACTCTTTTTTTAGGGTTTTTAGTTTATTTCTTGTAAAATGAAAATGAAAACATGTTTAACACTTTACCCCCCTTAACTTGAAAAGTCCATGGGCTAAGCCCATTTCATGCATGTGTGTCGTGGGTATGGGGGCCCCACATGGGGTACCCGTACCTTTCTCATGTCCCGATGTTTCGTGTTCGTTCGTGGTTAAACGTGCTCGTGTTTAACGTGTTTCTGTTTCTTTTAACGTGTCGTTTATCGTAAACTCCACGCTCGTGAATATATTCTGAGTATTTACGTAATTATTATAATTAGTATTTTAAATGGTGTTCATGATTTAATTATGTTCACGTGATATATTATTAACTGTTTATCATGAGTTCGTACGTAATCGATACTTGTCATGTCATACACGTATGCACTTGCTTGATTATTAACACATGAATGTGATCAATACTACATGAGGTAAGTTTTAATCTAGAACGTACGATCTTAAGGGCACTATTCATGGTAAAAGCATGCGGGTTTTACAATTCTTCCCCCCTAAAAAGAATAATTCGTCCCCGAATTATAGATAAAGTAAGCTGAAAAGAAGTGACATACCCGAACTCAAAATATGAAGTGAGGGTAAGAAGCCCGGATAGACTCCTCTGTTTCCCAAGTGGCTTCCCGCTCGGTATGGTCCCTCCAAAGGATTTTAACGAAAGGAATCGTCTTCCTTCTCATGACTCGTTCTTGCCTGTCGAGTACTCGTTCGGGTTCTTCTATAAACGTGAGATCTTCACGTATCTGTTCTAGTGGATACTGAACCATGTGAAGGGGATGATAATTGTACCCTCTGAGTAAGGACACATGGAACACGTTATGCACGTGCGAAAGCTGAGGAGGTAACGCCAATCGGTAAGATACTTCGCCGATTCGTTCAACGATATCAAATGGTCCGATGAACCGAGGACTGAGTTTTCCCTTGATCCCGAAGCGTTTAACACCACGTGCCGGCGAAACCTTGAGGAAGACGTGATCTCCCACATTAAAATGTATGTCCCTACGATGCTTATCGGCGTAACTCTTCTGACGTGACCGTGCTTCCTACAGTTTCTGTTTAGCTACCTCAATCTTCTGGTTGGTCATTTCTATAATCTCTGGTCCTTCAAGTGTTCGCTCTCCCACTTGATCCCAGCAAGTTGGAGCGCGACACTTTCTGCCATACAACATTTCGAAAGGAGCACATTTGATACTTGCGTGCCAGCTGTTGTTGTATGCAAACTCAACTAAACAGATGTAATCGTCCCAATCACCTGTCCATTCCAACGCACACGACCTTAACATATCTTCCAATGTCTGAATTGTTCGCTCCGACTGTCCGTCCGTTTGAGGATGAAAGGCTGTGCTCAGCTTAAGTTGTGTACCCCAAGCTTTTTGCAGACCTTTCCAGAATCGCGACGTGAAACGAGGATCTCTGTCTGAGACGATGCTGGAGGGAGTGCCGTGGAGTCTCATGATCTCCCTTCTGTACGTATCTGCGAGTTTACTTACCGGATCTTCCTTGCGTATCGGTAAGAAATGAGCTGATTTGGTGAGTCGATCAACGATGACCCAAATAGCATCGTGCTTCTTCTTGGTAGGCGGAAGACCGGTAACAAAATCCATGGTGATTTTGTCCCACTTCCACTCTGGAATATCCAACGGTTGAAGGAGACCGCCAGATCGCTGATGTTCAATCTTAACCTGCTGACAGGTAAGACATTTGGAGACATACGTGGCTACATCCTGTTTCATACCACTCCACCAAAAGTGCTGTCTGATGTCATGGTACATTTTTGTCGACCCAGGATGTATAGAAAATGGGGAGCTGTGAGCTTCAGCTAACAATGCTTCCCGGAGTTCTTGATTATCAGGAACACAAAGTCTCGTGCCCTGCCAAATGATACCGTCTGCGTCCATTCTGAATTCTGTCTGCTTCTCCAAATTCTGAATTATCGCCCAAATCTCTCCATCATCCTTCTGCGCTTCCTTGATCCTAGTCAGTAACTCAGGTTCTACTGTAAGATTCGCCCAGTATCCGTGCTGCCCACGTACCATGATTTCAATGTCAAGCCGCTCCAAGTCCCTTATGTTTTGCTCCTTGATCTCAATGCCGTTTATCATTCCGGACTTTCTGCTGAGTGCATCTGCTACTACATTAGCTTTCCCGGGATGATACTGTAGGTTAATATCATAATCCTTCAACAGTTCCAACCATCTCCTTTGTCTCATGTTCAATTCTCGCTGTGTGAAGATATACTTCAAGCTCTTGTGATCCGTGAAAATGTCGCATGATTCTCCGTATAAGTAATGCCTCCATATCTTCAATGCGAACACCACTGCAGCAAGTTCCAGGTCATGCGTAGGGTAGTTTTCTTCATAGGGCTTAAGCTGCCGTGAAGCATACGCGATCACTTTCCCATGTTGCATGAGAACACAGCCCAGTCCCTTCCCCGATGCATCGCTATAGATCTGAAATCCACCTGTACCAGATGGGAGAGTAAGAATAGGTGCAGATACTAACTTCTGCTTTAGGTCTTCGAAGCTCTTCTCTCGATCTTCCGTCCAGACGAATTTTTCTCCTTTCCGCATCAGTTTGGTGAGAGGCAATGCCAGCCGAGAAAAGTTCTCCACGAATCTTCGATAATATCCAGCTAAGCCTAAGAAACTGCGAACTTCTGTCACTGATGTTGGTCTTGGCCATTTAGTGATAGCCTCAACCTTCGCTGGGTCCATAGTGATTCCTTCTGCTGATACAATGTGACCTAAGAACGCCACCTTGTTTAACCAGAACTCACACTTGGAGAATTTCGCATACAGCTGCTCCTGACGAAGAATCTGTAGTACAGTACGGAGATGATCTTCGTGTTCCTCCGTGGACTTTGAGAATATTAATATGTCATCGATGAATACAATGACAAATTTATCAAGGAATTCATGAAAGATTCTGTTCATTAGATCCATGAATACTGCTGGAGCGTTAGTCAGGCCGAATGGCATGACTACAAACTCATAATGGCCATAGCGGGTACGAAAAGCAGTCTTGGCAATATCCTGCTCTTTAACCCTTAGCTGATGGTAGCCTGACCTTAGATCGATCTTTGAGAAGTGTTTGGCTCCTTGAAGTTGGTCAAACAGATCGTCTATACGTGGCAGTGGATATCTGTTGCGGATGGTAATCTTATTAAGTTCACGGTAGTCAATGCAAAGTCGCATGCTGCCGTCCTTCTTCTTAACGAACAAGACCGGTGCGCCCCATGGTGATGCGCTCGGTCTAATGAACCCTCGTTCAAGAAGTTCCTGTAATTGGTCCTTCAGTTCTTTTAGCTCTATGGGAGCCATACGATACGGAGCCTTAGAGATTGGCTCCGCTCCTGGAACAAGGTCGATGTTGAACTCCACTTCTCTTGCAGGTGGTATGCCTGGAAGTTCATCTGGAAAGACGTCTTGAAATTCTGAAACTACTGGTTGATCCTGAATCGATGGGGATTCAGCATCCATGTCATGAACCGTAGCGAGATAACCTTCGCAGCCATGTGACAGTAATGCACGTGCTTGCAAGGTAGATATGACTTGTACAGACCGTCCGGGTATGAACCCGTTATGGATGTACTCTGGTGCATTAATGTCGCCGAAGATCACTCGATAAGAGTGGCAGTCTATGGTAGCATGGTGCTTGGATAGCCAATCCATGCCGAGAATCATATCAAACTCAATCATGTCTAGAGGAAGTGCATCTACTGCACGAACTTTATCGTCAAACTCTAAAGGAAGACTCTTGTATACATGAGTTATTAATACAGAGTCCCTCAGAGGCGTGGAAATGGTAAGCTTAGTTTCTAATGGCAAGGGAAGTGTCCTGATGTTCTTAGCATAAGTAGTGGAAACAACTGAATGAGTGGCACCCGTGTCGAAAAGAACACATGCAGCCTGGCCGTACATATACAAAATTCCAGTAATAGTACCTGTAGATTTGTTTGCCTGATCGCGCGATGTCGTGTAGACACGCCCAGTGGTAGGAGGCGGTTTAGTATCAGCATGACCCGAAGTACCCTCCATTTCACCCTTACGGCAATCTCTCATACGATGGCCAGGGAGTCCGCACTTGTAGCACGCGTCGGAGTCACGACGACATGGGCCAGGGTGTCTGCGATGGCAGGTGCTGCAAAGAGGATGAGTGAATCCTCCAGCAGGAGTTCTTGCTTGCTGAGGGCCTGCTGATGACAGAACGTGTTAAGAACAAGGTATATGCACGAGTATAGGACGTAAACGTCGTAAGATGCTTACCAGTGTTAGCTGAACGGTTGGGCTGAGAACCCCTGTGGTTCTGGTCCCTTCCGTTACCGTGGTTCCTGGTAGAGATTAACATAGTGTCAGCATGAGAGATATAACATGAAATCATAAGAAGATGCGTAAATAGTAGGACCTGCTGTTGTTGGACTGTCCCGCATTGTTACGGTAATTGTCATTACCGCTGCGCCTTTCCACAACAGAACGGTCGTTAGAGTGACCGTTTCCTTTGGGCTGATTGGGCTGCTGCTGAGTAGCCGGCTGAGACCGGTCCCCAGTTTTCTGCCTGGAAGATACAGTTTAAGAGATGATTATAGAACATATGACGATAGGATGCGGTCTGGTTAACGCTAGAACATGAAATGTTTTACCTCTTGTCGGGTCTTTCTGCTTCCCCGAACTCATCACGCTCCTGCAACATCTCAAGCTTCCTTGCTGCGTCAGCCACTTGTGCTACCGTATTGAACGTAGCACATACTAGATTGTTCGCAACCGAGGTGCGAAGTGCCCACCTGAAATGGTGTGCCTGCTCCTCAGGAGTACCAGCCGCTGCTCCTAGAAAACCAGCAAGGCGAAGAAAGCGCTGCATGAATTCATTGCTATTCTCGCCCTGTCTCTGACGTATCCCGTGGTATTCACGCTTGAGTTTGTCCTGCTCTGCCTTAGGAAAGAACTGTTCCATCACTCTCTCCTTGAATTGGGCCCATGTCAAACCAGCGACCCATTCATCACCTCCTTCTGACTGTGTCAAAGCTAGCCACCAGTTGAGTACATCGCCTTCAAACCTGTAGCACGCCAATCTTGCCTTGAAGGCGGGGTCACATCCCATAGCATTGAAGATTTTCTCAATGTGAGTCAGCCAGCTTTCAGCATCGCTGGGGCTATCAGTCTTTTCAAAAGCTCTAGGACGGAGCTTGTTAAATCGTTCCAACCATACTGCTAGAGTCACTGGGGGAGGAGGAGGAGGAGGTGCCTGATTCTGCGGCTGCTGATTATTCGCAGCTTGGACTTCAGCACGAATGTCATTCCTCAGTTGAGGAAGTAAGGCTTGCATGGCAGCCTGAATCGCAGCATTGAGCTGCTCTTGCTCGCGTGTGAGAACCATCTGACAGTATAACATAAACATATGATTAACAGTTCAAACATAAAATATATAAAAGAAAAATTTTATGCGAAAATTTCACGAGAAAAATTTTATGCAAGAAAATCTTTGTATGAATGCATGATGCAGTTTTATGAAAACTTTTGATGCTCGAGAGTGAACGCCTTCGGTCAGTTCACTCAAAATAAAAGACATATCGAGGGGACGCCTATGGGTCGGTCCCAAATCTAAAAGTTTCGATAAAACACATGCGACTAAATAGGGCCAGTCCTGTACCAACCATTACTTAGTCAAAAACCCTGTAACAATGACATGTATATGTATGCTTAAAAATGATGAATGCATGAAAACAACTGTCAGTTCTAGGAAGACCGTAGTGACTACCCACTAATCACAGGTCATATTTGAGAGCCTACAGGTCGAAGCCTTGGCTCTGATACCATAATTGTAACACCCCATTTTGGAAATGGAATATTACGCATATCATGGCGTGTCATCAAAGCATACAAGGATAAATGTCTAAGCATTATTCAACCATAAAAGGAAATACCGAAATCAAACATCGGTATCCCAAAGTAAAGCTCATCACACACAAACATAAATACTGTAAAAGGAAGGACGAAACAATGTCCAAAGCAACTGTATCAAAGTAAAGGAAATGCATAAAGTAAAGAAAGACAGTAAAGCTTCCAATCCATATGCACCTACGTTTCAGATCTACGAGCGTCCCTGAGTACCTGCCGTTTTGGGAACATGAAAAGGAAAACGGCTGAGCAAGACGCTCAGTGCACGGATGTACAATAAAGCATGATATAGGATAAGCATGTAACATATAACAGCAGAAGACTAAGTACTGAGTAAACTGGTTAAGTAACATGAAAACTGGTTTTATAGTTTGAAAAGCCTTATGTTTAACCTGTGAAAACTGTTTTAACATATAAATACCATAGCCCATATAGGTCATGAAAAGGTCACGTGCATGAATACTTGGAGGGGTGACCTCATCATGCTGATTAGAGGGGATGCCTCTAATCAATATACTGATTTGGGTAGGAGGGATCAGCTCCTTGTGAAGGGTGCAAGGCACACACCACATTCACCATGATAAACTGAAATAAAACATGTAACTAGGATGCACCCATACGCCCCGACTGATATAATAATATGGCCAAACTGAAAAGGGACGCCACGAGCAATCACTCCGCCGTGGGGAAGTCATAACATCGGTGCCTCCAATGCTATGGTTATGGTACCTCCATAACTAGGTGAAACTGGTCATGCTTGTATATGGCTATAGTTTATGCTAAATTAACATAAGCAGTTCAAAACAATAAAACAAATGCTGGGGAAAAACAGTTGGCTGCATACGGGAAATCCTAATAAGGAAAGAATGTCCATACTGAAAGGACGGGAATCCGTACCTCAAGTCCAGTGAAATGAACGGAAGAAAGACTCCTACTTCTGGATCACTAATGCTACATGAATACACACGTGTATAAGTATCGATTCACTGATTACGTACTGGGTTCTGTGTCTTGTTATAGCTGATTTGGTATGTTTTAGGTCATGGTTCACTGTTTTAAGCCTTAAACTGTGTTTATCTTGTATTTCTGGTTTATCTGATTAAGTATTACTGGTGTTTCATGTATTAATATACTTACTGTATAATAATAAGTAACTTTCCAAAAATAGCAGGTTTCCAAAAATAGAAAGTTTCCAAAAATAGAAAGTTTCCAAAAATAGAAAGTTTCCAAAAATAGAAAGTTACCAAAAATAGAAAGTTTCCAAAAATAGAAAGTTTCCAAAAATAGAAAGTTTCCAAAAATAGAATTTACTGCCTAAAATAGATTAGTTTCTAAAAAAATAGAAAGTTTCCAAAAATAGATCAGCTGCCTTAATTAAATAAGTTTCCATATATAGAAAGTTGCCATGATTAGGTTAGCTGCCTGAATTAGATTGATTTCCATATATAGAAGGTTTCCATAACTAGATTAATTGCCTTATTTAATTAAGTTTCTATAAATAGAAGTTTCCATAATTAGAATTAAGCTGATTATATAAGCTAACATATAAGTCTAAGTGTTATAAGCTTACTACTTAAGTCATATGATATAGTGTATAGTTTAATTATTATTTCATGTGTTTTAATTAAACTATAGGTTAAGCATTTTAATTAAAGTGTAACATGTATTAATTAAAATGAAATGAAAATACTTAGGTTAAAATGTGTATTATTATTAATAATAATATAACCTAAGTCATGTCTAAATTAATTAATTATAGGCATGTTTTAATAATTAATTAATTATAACTTATAACATAAAAATACTTAGGTTAAATTAATGTCATGATAAACTAATAATTAAAATAACCTAAGTCATTATTTAATTAATATTTCATGTTATTAATTAATTATATCCTAAGTTCATGATTCATAAAATTACATGTAACATAGATCATGATTTTAACCAACGAACCGTGAACCGGGTATGAATTCGACACCGTACCCCGGGCCAAACCCGGGGCACACGTGTCCCCTTGCTGCCGTGGGTCCCACATGAGCCAACCAAGACCAATTGTGGTCTTGGTGGTGGCGGCAATAGCAAACCAAACCCCCCTCGGGTTTGTTTTGCTAGGCGGCTAGAAACAAACACCCCTTTAAATCATTCCTTGGTTTTATTTAATATCAAAACATGTTAGATCAATGATTAATTATCTTGTTTTCATAAGAAAAATAATAACATGTTCATGAAAATAATCAAAGATCAAAAGAATTAAAAAGAATTAAAAAGAAGGGTTAGAAAGGTATACCACTATGTAGCTTGGAAAAAGGATGAACAAACACGTATTCTAACACTTGTTTTTAAGATCAAAATCAATCAAACACCCCCTTATGATGGTGTATAGGTGGCGGCACAAAGGAGGCAAAAAGGAGAGGAGAAAACTCTTTTTTTAGGGTTTTTAGTTTATTTCTTGTAAAATGAAAATGAAAACATGTTTAACACTTTACCCCCCTTAACTTGAAAAGTCCATGGGCTAAGCCCATTTCATGCATGTGTGCCGTGGGTATGGGGGCCCCACATGGGGTACCCGTACCTTTCTCGTGTCCCGATGTTTCGTGTTCGTTCGTGGTTAAACGTGCTCGTGTTTAACGTGTTTCTGTTTCTTTTAACGTGTCGTTTATCGTAAACTCCACGCTCGTGAATATATTCTGAGTATTTACGTAATTATTATAATTAGTATTTTAAATGGTGTTCATGATTTAATTATGTTCACGTGATATATTATTAACTGTTTATCATGAGTTCGTACGTAATCGATACTTGTCATGTCATACACGTATGCACTTGCTTGATTATTAGCACATGAATGTGATCAATACTACATGAGGTAAGTTTTAATCTAGAACGTACGATCTTAAGGGCACTATTCATGGTAAAAGCATGCGGGTTTTACAACATCCCTAGACGCTGACTTGTACTCATATCCTGTAGATCAAACGCGATATCGCAGTATGATCGGCTCACTTATGTACCTTACAGCCAGCAGGCCTGATATTTATCATGCCACATGCTATTGTGCACGATATCAAGCCATACCTACTCAAAAGCACCTCAAAGAGGTTAAACGGATCTTTTAGTACCTTAAGAATACCATTCACATAGGACTCTGGTATCCGAAGGGAACCGGTTTTCATCTAACAGCTTTTTTAGATTCTGATCACGCAGGTTGCCTTGATAGTCGAAAAAGCACTTCTGGTAGCGTAAAATATCTAGGGGAAGACAAACTTGTGAGCTGGTCGTCAAAGAAGTAAGATTACACTTCGCTCTCATCAGCTGAAGCAGAATATGTGGCTCTATCCGCGTGTTGTGCTCAAGTCCTCTGGATGAGAACTCAACTCACGGATTATGGCTTCCACTTTGATAAAATACCTATGTATTGTGACTCAAAGTCGGCCATAGCCATTTCTTGCAACCCGGTTCAACACTCCCGTACCAAGCACATCGCAGTCAGATATCACTTCATCAAGGAACAAGTGGAACGTGGCATCTTGGAATTATACTTTGTCAGAACTGAGTACCAGATAGCTGACTTGTTTACAAAAGCCCTATCTCAAAATAGGTTTCAGTATCTCGTTAGCCGTCTTGGTATGAAGTATATGACTCTCGAAGACTTGGAGGTTTTGGCAAATGAAACTGCTTGATTTTCCTCTGATAATGACTTCTAAGCGCATCACAGCTTAGGACTCAGACCTCAACTAAGGAAAGTTTATCTCAGACGATAACTTATCCTTCTCAACGAGAAATTCATATTTCTCGGTCATGAGCTTCCTATAAAAAATTCAAAGTTTTTAAGTTCATGAAAACCGACTTCTAAGTAAATGTCAGCTTAGAACTCGTACTTCCACTTCAGGAAAGTTTATCACGGATGATAACTTATCCTCCACAACGGGAAATTAATTTTTCTCGGTCATGAGCTAGTCACAAAACATTCAAAGTTTTGAGCTCATGTAAATCGGAATTTATTTTAAAACCGATGAACATAATTTTTCAAGAATTTCTCAAAAAGATTTTTCTAAATCTTTCAAAATTGTGTGTTCAACACTCCCTTCCTCGTATGTGGTTTTCATATCTCAAAATTATCATAAGTTATTTTGATCAATTTTTGAGGGGGGAGCGTTTTAAAATCAAGCCTTTTAATATTGTTGGCTACATCTCTAAAATTGTCATATTTTATGTATCCAACACATTCTGAAAATGATATTAAATCAGTCTTATATATTATCGGTAAAGGCATCTCAACTCCATTGTAAAACCCGCATGCTTTTACCATGAATAGTACCCTTAAGATCGTACGTACTAGATTAAAACTTTCCTTTTATAGTACGATTACGTTTACGTGTTAGGATTTTACGTATTACGTACGTGTTAGAACACGATAAGTATTTATTACGCACGAACACGCAATAATTATTTAAACAATAATTAATCACGAACATGCGATCATGAAATCATGAACGTAATTAAATCACGAGCTAATATTAATTACGTATATATATTTATAACGAACACGAATAAATATATTAAGTCACGATCGATAATTAATTAAATAATGTAAACTACGTAGCACGTAATCACGAACATTTAACACGATTATTATTATTACATATATTTAATTTAACGTGACGAGAAATTTCATACGTATTGATTACGTCTAACATGTATAATGATAACTATGAGTTTACGACATTTTATAACACGATTATGCGTACCATTTAACAAGTCGCGTATTACATAAAAATGCATAAGGGTTTTATTGGGCTGTTAGACATAGGAAATAAGAAGTAAACGGGCTCAAGGCCCAAGGGTGTTGTAGGGTCGGCTTAAAAAGAAATAGAGGACGCGGCATACATTTTTCATTAAGACAAAATCCTAAGAAAACCCTAAAAAGAATAACAAGCCGCCAGTTGGTTTCTCCCTTCTCTTTTCTTCTTTGCCGCGACCTACACCAAGGAAAACAGGAAGAATGGATCGAGGGTTGATCCTAGAAGAACAAGGAATTCGTTTGTTTTGATACCCTAAACCCTAACACGAAACACAAGGTAAAACCCAAATTCGTTGTTTATTCTTTCTTTAAAATTGATCTTGAATCTGATTTTAAAAGGGGTATTAAAACATGTTCAAGTGGTGAATAACGAAGGGGGTCGTTTTGGTGTCGCTGTGGTAGTTTGGCACACAAACCAAGAGTCAAGAGACTCTCGGTGATACCTTTTTCCCACCAGCCGCTAGGCTGTGGTCCTTTTGGGCTAACAGTGGCGATCGGCAGCCAAACAGGGGGAACCACTGGCTGCTGCCAGTGGTCTGTTTGTGAAAACAGTGGGAACCGAGAGCCTAGAGCTCTCGGTGGTAACCATACGCGCAGTAGGGGGAAACGCAGGGCAGTCAGGGGGAATAGCATAACTGCCAGTGGTAACTGGCAGTTAGGGGACTGTTTGGTTTTGGGGTTTTAAAATACTTAAAGGGGGCGTTTGGCAGTGGGTTTAATAACCAGGAAATAAGGGGCTGTTTGGTTCGGCTTATATATAAAAACAACACGTTTCCACGGGTTTGAGTTACGACGCGTTTTAATAAAATAATACATGGTTACGGGATATTTTTTTACAAGTTGTTAGCTTTAACATGTATGTTAATTTACAAGGTAAATTAAATAATTAAAACATGACTTATAATTACAAAATTATTATTTACAAGTTCAATTAAATTAATTTGACATGTCATTTAATTAATTTAATTAAAACATGGACTTAGGTTTATTATTATTAATTAATAATACATGATTTTAGCCTAAGTATTTTATTATTTAATTTAGACTATAGTAATTAATTAATCATTAAGCATGACTTATAATTAATTAATTATCATGACTTAGGTTATATTAATATTTATACATATTTTAACCTAAGAATATTATACACTTAATTTAATTAAATCATGTTTATATTTAATTAAATCTTATAACCTATAGTTTATGTAATTTACATGTTATAATTAATAAACTATACTATTAATCACATGACTTAGTATAATTAATCAGTAAAACTAAGCTTATATTATTAGCTTATAAATCCAGCTTATTTCTATTTTTGGAAACTTTCTATTTTTAGAAACTCATTTATTTTAAGCAGCTAATCTAATTATGGAAATTTTCTATTTTTTTTTGAAACTTAACTATTTTAAGTAGTAAATCTATTTTGGAAACATTCTATTTTTGGAAACTTTCTATTTTAAGAAACCTGCTATTTTTTTGAAATACTTATTATTACATACAAGTATAATAACACAAGAAATACAAGTAATACTTAATCAGAATATACAGAATACACGATAAACACAGTATAACGTTAAAACTAGTAAAACAAGACATGAACATATAAAGTAAGCTAAGGCATAACATTAAACCAGTTACGTATTCAGTAATCAGATACTTATACACGTATGTATTTATGTAGCATTAGGGATAGCGAAGTAGGACTCTCTTCCGTTCGTCTTCTTCGTTCACTGGACATAAGATACGGATTCCCGTCCTTTCGGTATGTACACTATTTCCTTATTTGGATTCCCCGTATGCCGCCAACTGTTTTCCCAGTATTTGTTTTATATGTTTTTGAATTGCTTATGTTTAATTAGAATACCTAAAGCCATATACATGCATGACCAGTTTCACCTAGTTATGGAGGTACCATAACCATAACATTAGAGGCACTGATGTTATGACTTCACCACGGCGGAGTGATTGCTCGTGGCGTCCCTTCAGCTTTTGGCCATTTATATTATATTTATCATGTGGGGCATATGGGTGCATCCTAGTTACATGTTTCAGTCAGGATTTCATGGTAAATGTGGTGTGTGCCTTGCATCCTTCACAAGGAGCTGATCCCTCCTACCCAAACAAGTATATAAATTAGAGGCAGCCCCTCTAATTTGCATGATGAGGTCACCCCTCCAAGTATTCATGCACGGTGGATTTTCATGACCTATATTGGCTAATGGTAAAATATGTTAAACAGTTTTCATAAGATAAACATAAGGCTTTTCAAACTATAAAACCAGTTTTATTCCAGGTTTTCCAGGACTTATACATTTCCGCTGCTATTAAGTCTTTATTATGTTTTAATCATTTATACTATGTCTATATCCGTGCACTGAGCGTTTTGCTCAGCCGTTACTTTCCTTTCCATGTCCCAAAACGGAAGGTACTCAAGGACTGACTGGAGCATTTGGAGGACACGCATAGGATGGGAGCTACCTTAGATTCCTTCTCCTCTTACCTTCATATTTATGCTTGTCTAGTCTTCCTTTTTGTTCATTTACCTTATTTATGTTTTGGGCTTATGTTTTGGAACCGATGTTTGATTCCGGTTTTCCCTATGGTCATGTAATGTTTAGGCATTTATACTTGTATGCTTTGATGACACGCCATAATTACGCGTGACATTCCATTTATCAAAATGGGGTGTTATAATTATGGTATCAGAGCCAAGGCTTCGACCTGTAGGCTCTAAAACTCTACCTGTGACTAGTGGGTAGTCACCAGAAGCTTCCTAAGCCAACGTTTGTTATTCTACGTATTGATGTTTTCAGCGCATTGTTGTTTTAATCATGATGTTTTCAGCACATTGAGGTTTTAACCTTGACGTTTTCATCGAGATTGTTTTACTAATATGGATGGACAACCGTCATTCATATTTAGTTATGTGTCATTGTTTCATGCATGACGTTCCTCGTGAACTGTGACTATGTGGACTGAGCCTCAATAGTTCATAATTAGTCACATAAAATTTTTTTCTGATAAGTTTTGACAGATGAGTTTCATTTATTTATGTTTCATGTATCATTGTTGCAGGGATTATGACTAAGTAATGGTTGGTACAGGACTGGCCCTATTTAGTCGCATGTGCTTTTATCGAAACTTTTAACTTTGGGACAGACCCATAGGCGTCCCCTCGCCATGTCTTTTGTTTTGGGACCGACCCATAGGTGTCCCCTCGCACATATAAAGGTTTTTATAAACTGCATTACGCATTCATGCACTATTTTTCATGCATAAATTTTTTCTCATGATTTATTGGCATAAATTTTTTCATGTCCCCTCATAAGTTACTATGTTTTTACGTCAAGTATGTTTTCATACTGTCATGGTTAACTTCAGTTTCATGCTGATTATGTTATACACTCCTTCATGATAGATTGTTTCATGTATCTTCATGATAATTCCGTCTTCATGTTGATTACGTCTTACACCTCTTTTGTTATTTATGCTTTCATGCAAGGCATTGTTGGATTTCATTGAATCCTGCTTTCATGATAGTCGTGGTTGGTTTTCACTGATCATACTGTCAGGCAAAATCATCGTTGAATTTTGTGTAACCACACTTTAACGTTTTTCGATACAACCAGATGATGTCTATGTTAATACTACCAGGTTATCATGATGGTTTTCATAACCGTTTAACCAATATACTTTCCTTAAATCATGAAAAATGAACGACCCCAATACCGATCATTTCATGTGCATTCCATGTGTACTCCAGGTACCGTATTCCATGTGTATTACACGTACCTAAATCCATGTGTATTTCACTTGCAATACTTCACGAGTATTCGCTAGTCGATTCTAAATCATCTCAGGCGTATGTTCACTTGCTGATATTCTACAAGATTGCCGATGCCGCTCATAACTTGGAGATGTTACTAAAGGTTGACGCTGCTGACTTTCGGAGACGCTCCGAGATGCGGATGCTATACACAACCTGGAGATCCTACAAGACGAAGACAAAGGCGTCAGAGCAAAGCAATCGGACGAGAAGATGCTTCACCATCAGACGATTTCCATCAATCATTGTCCCAAATTCTTAGTTACATGTCACACGTCATTCAGTTGTCGTTTCAGTCATATGAGTGCAAACCGGTACCAGCCGGCCACTCAGCTGAATAGTTACATGAATCACGGTCATGAGAATGACCGTCATGGAACCGACAGACAGGATGATAGTAACCACTACTATGACAGCAACTATCCTGAAAATCGCAACCGAGGCTCCGGCCGCGGACGTGATCAGACATACAAATGATCAGTAGTCCAACCGATTCGCCAATTCTGGCATAATAACCTAATATTTGAAGTTCTAATTGTTTCACACCTCGAGACACATGTCAAGATACCAGTCAAGACATATGTCACGCTTACATTTCTCAAGACACGAGTCAAGACACATGACTCACGTCTAATTATGGAACATTTCTACGAAATTCAGGGTACCCTCCAAGGGTATATCCATTTTGTTGTGCCATGTATTAAGCAGGACACAAGAATTTCAATACCATTACCGGCACATCAGTGAGAACGGTCACGTTGCCGATGTCACTTTCATTTCTTTCACCATATTTCATATATTCATGACCATGAAGGACGCCTTTCGTATTCCCACGTATACGAAGGTTTTCCTTCAGCTTAATGATGAGATCTAAGCTGCTAACGCATTTCCTCGGACAGACACGAGATGAATTTTATCCTAATTATGGACTATGAACAACACACCATGCCACGATTCATAATTATGTACAGTAATGTTCAGGCTCCTGAATACATTCAACTTGATTTTCCACCAGGAAAATCTGTACAGATTATCTATGCTTCCCAAGCACGTGCTTTGTTAGCCATGCTAAAACTTGCTAGCTGTCAGTAAGACACGACTACTGAAGTCCTTTTACACATAACCAATGGATTATTCCAAAATTGTCCCTTACAATCCAGAAGAACCTTCAAGGAGAGGGACGGTAGCATAAGATTATGTGTCGACTACCGTCGATTTTTAAACAAATCCCCATCCATGACCGTTATTCTCCTCCACGTATTGACAACATGTCCAATCGACCTTATAGTGTTAATCACTTTTCCAAGATCGAACTCATGATCATGCTGCCAACAGTGACGAGTGAAAGAGCAGGACATGTCCATGACTGCTATTCGTGCACGACTCGGTCATGCTAGATTTATGATTTTGAATTAGTCTCATCAATGCTCCAACGGCATTATAAGAATGAGTTTCCATGAACTCATAGCAAATCCATCAGTGTTGTCATTAAGGATAACCTGATTTCCTCTAAGCCTAGAGAAGAACAGGAAGACCATATCTACACAATGTTGCAAATTCTATGACAAGAGAAATTTTACCCTAGAAAATTTTCCAATATCAATTATGTTTGATTACAGTGACACGCTGAATCACATGGCTTCCTACGGTTAATCTTACCATGACTTAGCTTATGCGTAAAGGAGAGAACCCTACACTACATTAGGTGTTCTAGAAAATCCTACGCTAGGAGGAGTCTAGATTCAGAGACTCAGAGTTTCGCAAACTCCTATGTATCAAGTTCTACGAAGCAAGATGCAGTTACGTTCATATCTAAGTACCTGACATACCAACAGGTTATGATAGGACACCAACAGACTGGGATGTTTTTATCATATGGAATTGTGAATTGAAATGGGACAAGATCTCCTCGGATTTTGGTTACCAGTTTAACGCAAACTCAGAAGAAGCATGATGCTATCTGGGTATTGCAAACAGTTTGATCAAGTCTGCAGAATCCTTACATCCGCAAGGATTTCAGAACCAACCGATTGATCGGACATGTTCCATCCAAGGCTCATCCGATCACTTGGCAATCCCTCAGTTATCGGGTCAGACAAATATTCATAATTGTGCTCCTTATTTACTTCACGTCCTTGTTCAAATTTCACGACTTGCTTTTGCGCTCGCGTTCATGACACTATTCACGTTCATGATGGTATCTCGGCTTACGATTTTACGTTCATTTTTTTTCTCATTCTGGGAAGTTTTGCAAGAACTTGAGAGACCAGACCCAAGTTTAGTATAACTCCCTATCCTCAGATAGACGTTTCTCGTCATATTCTATGTCTCACCTTGTAGCGTTTGGCGTTACCGCCATTATATTCTATGTTCACGATATGTTTCACGTGTCATGTACATTCCACGTTCCTCATATCATGATCAAGATATGTTGCACGTATCATGGATCACGATATGTTTACTCATATTACACTCATCATAACTCCACGTATTACGTTTAAAATTTTTCACGTATTACGTTCAAAATTTTCACGTACTACGTTCTTTATATCTCGCGCATCGTTGCTGATTATCAGTTAAGTTAGAGTGTTTTACACGATAACGTTCTAGTTGCTCTTACACGTTAATTCTTAATTCCTCGATCTAATTTAGGGGATCTACCTTAAGTTGATAACCAAGAACTTCTTTGTTGTTCCCATTCAATCCATAACACAAGATTCTTAGAGAGAGAAAGAGGAGAAAAGTAGAGAGAGAGAGTAGAGAGAGAAGTGGAAGGTTTACACTAAAACTATGTGTTTAATGAAATGAACCAACACCCTCTTCCACACATGGAAGAGGGTTTATATACCCTTGGCCTTTTGGGCCGTGGGCTTTGTTTCCTTGGGCCGGGCTTGGCTTTGTTTTGGGCTTACGCCCTTAACTTATACAATATTAGCTTAAAGTCCAAGCCCGGTTTTCCCGACTAGCCTATTACAATACATGACCAATAACGACTAAGATGACCTATTACATTCTTGTTCGACTATATAAAATATAAGGCTAACAATCTCCCCCAATGTATCGGTCATCTTAAAAAGCTTAAAAAGCATAAGATGATTGAGCGAATACATTCTTGTAGAGGAGATCTTCCTGCTTTGGTCTTGTATCTTGGTCTTGATCTTGTTTGTAACAGCTTTGTTCCTTCATGCTTTCGTGATCTTTATCTTGAGCCTTTGTCATTTGACTTTGAGTGCTTGAGATCTTCATCTGTATTCCTTGTGACTAAGATGACCTATTACATTCTTACATTCTTAGGTATCTTGATTATCGCCATCTTGTGCTCTTGTGACTTCTGAATCGACATCGGTTGCACAGCTACGCCACCTTCTTGATATGCAGCAACGTATATAGACACGGATGAAATGGCTTTGAACATTTTGCCCTAACTCGGTAGCGTTTTACCTCCGGTCGGTGAAGAACATTAAACGGTATTAAATACCGTACCTGTGATCAGATAGATTCGATTAAGAACCTCCTTGACAGGGTTTCTCGGCGGTAGTAGCCAGTTCTCTTTACTCGACCGTCTCAAAGCAGACTGCGAACGTAAAGAGTGAATCATAAGGATAAATTATCCGTCTGATTAGAGTCGTCAATTCAGATTTCCTGGAACAAGTTTGATTCTAAAAGAATCGCACCATTCTTGCTTTCCAGTTGGTCACAAGCTTGATTCATAGAGAATCTTGCGAGTTACCTACCGCAGTGTTGTTTGATGTTGACACTGGAAGGATTTCCATTCGTCACTGTGAACACTAATGAGTGTCACTCTGAATGTTCTGGCAAGATCACATGGATTTTGCGAAGAAACCTGGAATCAAGTTTGAATCAATTAAGAACCCAAACTTAGTTGCTTTCCAGTTTTCATAAGTTTGATTCGTGTAGAATCTCACAAGTTACCTACCATGAGCTTGTTTGATGCTGGCTCAAGCAGGATTTCCATATTCATTGTGAATCGTATCACTCAGATGTTCTGGCAATATCACAAGGATAATGCGTAGGACTCGATTGTGTCCTAATGAGATGATAGATAGATCTCGTTTGGCTCTAGACTCAATAAGTGCATTTTTGGTAATCGGAGGCTGGAGCAGACTGCCACCTTTTCAATATTAACTGACTCGGAGTGAGAAAGTCAATAGATACGTGTTGATCTCCGTGACAATGAGACAAGTTTCTTTTGAGAGAAACTCGAATGGATGGGGAAGGGTTGTGCATCGCATCACTGGGTCCATGACACTTGTCTTCAAAAGATGTGTTAACCCGGTTTCTACCTAAGTTGCACAGAATATTCAACTCCTTCAATGCTTACCAATACGTCATCATTAGCACCTTGTTGTGATTGTTCTAGTGCTAACTTAAGTAATTGGTCCGCATTCAGCTTCATTTCACTCCATCTTTCCTAAGGACAACTATTTCTAGCTATGGAATGTCCTTGGGTAGATCCCTCCGGTTATGGTTGGATCATAGGACTTAGTTTCTTATCCTAAACCACCTTTTGACTCCATCGTTCCGTCGTGGATAGTAGGTTGTTTTGGGTAAAGATCGTAACCATAAAACCATTGAAAACCATTCAAAGTGTTTGATAAAAATCAAAACTTTTAACACTTGAAAGTTTTTCATTTCCGAAAAGCTCCCCCCTACACACATGCATCGATATATGAAATAGTTTGGCATGTGAAGGAAAGAGTTGCACTTGAGTCTTTAAGATCACATGTTGCGATATATTACATTTTAATCACATTTTCTCCCCCTATCTCTAATATAAAAATATAATATTAGAGATACCAATTGATTAAAATATGACATTTTCCGAAAAATCGACGGGAGAGAAACATGTGTGCACGCATGAATCATGGAACATTTTCAGTCGGTTCGCTCCCCCTCAACAATATATGTGTGTCTTGAGACAAAATTTGACAAAATTTTAGAAAAACGACACCACAAAATATGTTGAGGTACGGAGTTGAGATGCCTTTTCCGATATAATATATTACATTTGACAATTTCATATCATTTTCGGAATGTGTTGGATTCATAAAATATAACAATTTTAGAGATGTACCCAACATCATTAAAAGGCTTGATTTAAAAAAGCTCCCCCTCAAAAATTGATCAAAATAACATATGACAATTTTGAGATATAAAAACCACTTATGAGGAAGGGAGTGTTGAACACACAATTTTGAAAGATTTAGAAAAACCTTTTGAGAAGTTCTTGAAAAATTGTGTTCAACGGTTTTAAAATAATCAGGATAGAAGACTTCTCTTCTATTGATTAGGGAAAGAGCACTGAAACATACACTCCCCTTTCGGGTCCGTTTTTCATGAGCTCAAAACTTTGATTGTTTTGTGACTAGCTCATGACCGAGAAAAATAAATTTCCCGTTGTGAAGGATAAGTTATCATCCGTGATAAACTTTCCTTAAGTTGAAGTTCGAGTTCTAAGCTGACATTTACTTAGAAATCGTTTTTCATGAACTTAAAAACTTTGAATGTTTTTATGAGAAGCTCATGACCGAGAAATATGAATTTCTCGTTGAGAAGGATAAGTTATCGTCCGAGATAAACTTTCCTTAGTTGAGGTCCGAGTTCTAAGCTGTGATGCGCCTAGAAGTCATATACACGAGCTTAAAACTTTTGAATAGTTTTGAGAGAAGCTCGTGTCCGAGAAATATTAATTTCTCGTTTTGAGGGTAACTTATTGTTGAAGAGATAAAGTTCCCTTTCTTTGACGTTCGAGTTACAGTCTGATATGTGACTGTAAGTCATTTTGAATCTTACTTGTGAAACCCTTGAGACACGTATTTCTCTGATATCTGCTTCTTCAGCAACCAAACTCTGAGAGTGTCTTTTGTTGAACGGTATGAATATGGAAAACCTTTGTGTTCTTGTTGAACCTTTATTTTAATACCTGCACTTTTATTAGTAGTTTGTATGCTTGCTTGTGGGTTAGTGATATCTTTGTGAGAACCGTGTTGGGGTTCACCTTGAACCTTTTTTGTGATAGAGGGAAATATCTTTCCTGTAGGAACCCACCTAAGACCAATTGTTTTAAAAGTTCTACCCGTTGGTATCCACCTAAGACAGGATCTAGGAGTCATAGGTTTCTCATGCACAGCGGAAGACTTAGTTGGAGAAAACCTATTTCCTTTAGGGTTCCATCTTTGAGGTGCTCTAGCTTTTTGGTTCACCTTGTTCAGGACTTTAGTGATACAATCATCATGAATGGCATTAAACACGCATTTGTTACATTTCGTGCAAAGAAAGTGCTTAGCATCTGAGAAGTCTCTAGAGTTCCTAGGGTTGGCAGAATTGTGCACATCATAGAAGGGTCTAGAATTCCTAGATGTGTGAACAACGCTCCTAGGTTGTGGTTTGGTCCTATCTCTTGCTTGTGTCTTGTTTTTAGCATCCTCTAGATAGCTTTTATGACCCGTGTCATTTGAACTACGCCTAGGCATATTCTTGGAGCTAGATCTAGAGTTGCCTGAAGCATTCATGTGATCGGGTTTTGTAGAAGCAGTTTGTCTTAAGGTCGGTCTAGATTGTGGAGTGACTGGTTTTGGCAAATTGCTATGCGTGTCAGCTTGGGAGGCAAACCTCTGGTTCGACGTTTTAGGTCGTTCAGACTTAAACGCATTCGATTTAGGTCGTTCAGACTTAAACACATTCGGTTGTCTAGCAACTGAGTGTGGTCTGATTGGTTGAGAGAGAGGTTTCCCCAAGACAGACTGTTTAGCAAAGTTAGTATCCACACTATTTCCTTTTAACTTCTTTAATTCATTCTTTACTGCAGTCAGTGCAAAAACCTTTTCCTGAATCTGAGCTTTTAATTGCTCATTTTGTAGAAGTAATTGAGGAACACGTTGTTCTAACTTAATGTTCATATTATCAAATATATCGTTATCAGCATTCACGTCATTACTTTCTACAGTGTCGATAGGTTGCACAGATATTTCACTTAATGAAGCAGGCGGAGGACTTGGATTTTGAGAAGCCAACTTTGATTCTAACAAATTTATTTTTTTCACAAAATGTTCTTTTTCCGCGTTGAAATCTTGAATCTTACGATCCAATTTTTGTTCAAGAACAACATTTGCTTTTTCAAGTTTTTCAAAATAAGCTTCAAATTTGTTATTTTTCTTTGAAAATTTGAGTTTGGCATCCTCAAAATCTTTTGTCGTTTGAGCTAAGAGAGTTTCGAGCTCGTGAGTCTTAGAATCAGTATTTAATGGTACCTCAGCCATTGGCTCATTGTCACATGTGGGTTTGATAGCTGTAACAACCACTTCTGTATCTTTCCCTGAGCTTGTGCTGGTATGATGAGTTTCTGATTCTGACCTGCTGCTTTCTGTATCAACCGAAGAAGCATCCAATGTTTGATCTTTATCGACAGTGCTCTCTTTCGTATGCATCAGTCTTTGATTCACCCTTCTTTCCAATTGCCTTTGATGGCGTGTTCTTTCAGCAACTGACTGCTTTATATTACTCATGTGTTGAAGAAGTGTATCTTTGAACACTTGAAGATCTACGAGAGTATATTTGGTAAAGTATGTGCTTGTGAACTCTCGATCATTTTTGGATAAGCTACTTGAGTCAATGAATTGCTGGAACTGAAGGTTGAGAGATAAAAGGATGTCCATTGATAGAGTCGCGTGAAGATCATCTTTGTTAAGTTCAAGTTGAAGATGGTCCATATTAAATAGCATCGTTTTGATGAATGTCTCAACATCTTGACCAAATAGTAGAACGAATACCCGTTTGAATCCAATTTCAATACGAGTGCCTGTTAGGTCTTCTCTTGAAAGAACCTGAAGGTGTGACTGAAGCAACTTAAAGTGTTCCATGCATCTTTCTTTTTCTTTCAACATCTTGTATTTGATTGCATGAACGGTTTTGGTTGTAGAATCCTTGTTAGTAGGTTTACTGATTGGAGTCTCAATGTTTGTCTGAACCTTTGGATTCTGCATCTTCTCTTTATTCATCTCAGTCATGGACGTTGTTGTTGTTGAATCCACGAAGATGTCCATTGAACGGATGTCTCGAAGAAGATATGATGTGTATGGATTACGGATCTTAGTGGATGTGTTGTGATTTGATTGTGGTTGAAATTCCGAAAATTCAAAAAAAATTTCTCAGTCCGACAATAAATTCCTCAGTCTGACAAAACGGTAAGCCGAAAAATTTTGTATCGCCAAATTTTGAATTTGAGTTAGAAATAGCCAAAAACTAGTAGGGAAAAAATTTGATTTTACCTGACCTAAAAAACTCACAAACCCACGGCCCATGGAAAGCCCATTGGTTCGTGGGTATATAACTTTTTTTTTATTATTATTATTATTTTTTTTTTAATCTTCGTGTAAACGGTATTACAAAACTAGTCTAGATGGTGGCTAAGTCGAAAAAATACTCGAACAAAATTTAGCTAAACAAGTCATCGGAATGTCCATCGGAATGTGCCATCGGAATGTCCATCGGAATGTTCATCGGAATGTGGCTTAGATCGCAATCCACTGTCGGAATCCCAGATCGCAATGTTCAGATCGGAATATGTTCAGATCGGAATGTTCAGATCGGAATGTGTCTAAAACAAATTTGGCAGAGTAACGACTCAAAAGTCCCTTGAAACCGTCTGAATCCCAGATCGCAATGTACGATCGGAATGTCCAGATCGGATTAGGGTATCGAAATCCTTAGATCGCAAAGTAGAACCTAGTGGTTATGGCGATCTGACCTCAAAATACTTGTACTTTCCGATGGTGACACTTGCTTGAATTTCGGAATGAAGAAAAACAAGAAATTTCGCAACTTTTGATCCAAAAAATTTGTGTTTTAGCCAAAACCAAGATACCCAAATCACTACTACTATTATGTATATGATTTGTATCAAGAAAAGACCATAAAAACACAAAAAGAAAAATGGGACGTGAGATATGGATCAAAGAAGCTACGAAAAATCAAGAACACCACACACGAATCTTCAATCACCTATCCACTATAGGCTCTTGATACCAAATGTTAATCCCATTCAATCCATAACACAAGATTCTTAGAGAGAGAAAGAGGAGAAAAGTAGAGAGAGAGTAGAGAGAGAAGTGGAAGGTTTACACTAAAACTATGTGTTTAATGAAATGAACCAACACCCTCTTCCACACATTGAAGAGGGTTTATATACCCTTGGCCTTTTGGGTCGTGGGCTTTGTTTCCTTGGGCCGGGCTTGGCTTTCTTTTGGGCTTACGCCCCTAACTTATACAATATTAGCTTAAAGTCCAAGCCCGGTTTTCCCGACTAGCCTATTACAATACATGACCAATAACGACTAAGATGACCTATTACATTCTTGTTCGACTATATAAAATATAAGGCTAACATTCTTCGTATTTCAGTCAAGGTCAGGAGGACCAAGATTTATCATTCGTGCCAAGATCTTGTGAAGGAACCGTTCCAAGAGGGAGGCCACTTGGAAACGGACAAGTCCATCCGGACTTCTTAGCCGTTTATCTCTTATCAATTAGATATGTCCTTTCAGTCACGTCATGTTCCATGTCCTTTCAAGACATTTCACGTTCCACGTTCCTTCTGCCAGGTCACATAGACGTTCATTTGTCTTACATACCCTGTCGGTTTGATTCGCGTATGTTTCTCTTTCAGTTACATTATCTATAATTCGGGGACGAATTATTCTTTTTAGGGGGGAAGAGTTATAAAACCCGCATGCTTTTACCATGAATAGTACCCTTAAGATCCTACTTACTAGATTAAAACTTTCCTTTTATAGTACTTTTACGTTTACGTGTTAGGATTTTACGTATTACGTACGTGTTAGAACACGATAAGTATTTATTACGCACGAACACGCAATAATTATTTAAACACTAATTAATCACGAACATGCGATCATGAAATCATGAACGTAATTAAATCACGAGCTAATATTAATTACGTATATATATTTATTACGAACATGTATAAATATATTAAGTCACGATCGATAATTAATTAAATTACGTAAACTACGTAGCACGTAATCACGAACATTTAACACGATTATTATTATTACATATATTTAATTTAACATGACGAGAAATTTCATACGTAATGATTACGTCTAACACGTATAATGATAACTATGAGTTTACGACATTTTATAACACGATTACGCGTACCATTTAACAAGTCGCGTATTATATAAAAATGCATAAGGGTTTTATTGGGCTGTTAGACATAGGAAATAAGAAGTAAACGGGCTCAAGGCCCAAGGGTGTTGTGGGGTCGGCTTAAAAAGAAATAGAGGACGGGGCATACATTTTTCATTAAGACAAAATCCTAAGAAAACCCTAAAAAGAATAACAAGCCGCCAGTTGGTTTCTCCCTTCTCTTTTCTTCTTTGTCGCGACCTACACCAAGGAAAACAGGAAGAATGGATCGAGGGTTGATCCTAGAAGAACAAGGAATTCGTTTGTTTTGATACCCTAACCCTAACACGAAACACAAGGTAAAAACCCTAATTCATTTTTTATTCTTTCTTTTAAATTGATCTTGAATCTGATTTTAAAAGGGGTATTAAAACATGTTCAAGTGGTGAATAACGAAGGGGGTCGTTTTGGTGTCGCTGTGGTAGTTTGGCACACAAACTGAGAGTCAAGAGACTCTTGGTGATACCTTTTTCTCACCATCCGCTAAGCTGTGGTCCTTTTGGGCTAACAGTGGTGATCGGCAGCCAAACAGGGGGAACCACTGGCTGCGGCCAGTGGTCTGTTTGTGAAAACAGTGGGAACCGAGAGCCTAGAGCTCTCGGTGGTAACCAGACGCGCAGTAGGGGGAAACGCAGGGCAGTCAGGGGGAATAGCATATCTGCCAGTGGTAACTGGCAGTTAGGGGACTGTTTGGTTTTGGGGTTTTAAAATACTTAAAGGAGGCGTTTGGCAGTGGGTTTAATAACCAGGAAATAAGGGGCTGTTTGGTTCGGCTTATATATAAAAACAACACGTTTCCACGGGTTTGAGTTACGACGCGTTTTAATAAAATAATACATGGTTACGGGATATTTTTTTACAAGTTGTTAGCTTTAACATGTATGTTAATTTACAAGGTAAATTAAATAATTAAAACATGACTTATAATTACAAAATTATTATTTACAAGTTCAATTAAATTAATTTGACATGTCATTTAATTAATTTAATTAAAACATGGACTTAGGTTTATTATTATTAATTAATAATACATGATTTTAACCTAAGTATTTTATTATTTAATATAGACTATAGTAATTAATTAATCATTAAGCATGACTTATAATTAATTAATTATCATGACTTAGGTTATATTAATATTTATACATATTTTAACCTAAGTATATTATACACTTAATTTAATTAAATCATGTTTATATTTAATTAAATCTTGTAACCTATAGTTTATGTAATTTACAAGTTATAATTAATAAACTATACTATTAATCACAGGACTTAGTATAATTAATCAGTAAAACTAAGCTTATATTATTAGCTTATAAATCCAGCTTATTTCTATTTTTGGAAACTTTCTATTTTTAAAAACTAATTTATTTTAAGCAGCTAATCTAATTATGGAAACTTTTTATTTTTTGTTTTTGAAACTTAACTATTTTAAGCAGTAAATCTATTTTGGAAACTTTCTATTTTTGGAAACTTTCTATTTTAAGAAACCTGCTATTTTTTTGAAAGTTACTTATTATTACATACAAGTATAATAACACAAGAAATACAAGTAATACTGAATCAGAATATACAGAATACACGATAAACACAGTATAACGTTAAAACTAGTAAAAGAAGACATGAACATATAAAATAAGCTAAGGCATAACATTAAACCAGTTATGTATCCAGTAATCACATACTTATACACATATGTATTTATGTAGCATTTGGGATACCGAAGTAGTACTCTCTTCCGTTCGTCTTCTTCGTTCACTGGACATAAGGTACGGATACCCATCCTTTCAGTATGGACACTCTTTCCTTATTAGGATTCCCCATATCAAGCCAACTGTTTTCCCAGTATTTGTTTTATATGTTTTTGAATTGGTTATGTTTAATTAGAATACCTAAAGCCATATACATGCATGACCAGTTTCACCTAGTTATGGAGGTACCATAACCATAACATTAGAGGCACTGATGTTATGACTTCACCACGGCGGAGTGATTGCTCGTGGCATCCCTTCAGCTTTTGGCCATTTATATTATATTTATCATGTGGGGTGTATGGGTGCATCCTAGTTACATGTTTCAGTCAGGATTTCATGGTGAATGTGGTGTGTGCCTTGCATCCTTCACAAGGAGCTGATCCCTCCTACCCAAACAAGTATATTAAATTAGAGGCAGCCCCTCTAATTTGCATGATGAGGTCACCCCTCCAAGTATTCATGCACGGTGGATTTTCATGACCTGTATTGGCTAATGGTAAAATATGTTAATCAGTTTTCATAAGATAAACATAAGGCTTTTCAAACTATAAAACCAATTTTATGAACATGTTCCAGGTTTTCCAGGACTTATACATTTCCGTTGCTATTAAGTCTTTATTATGTTTTAGTCATTTATACTATGTCTATATACGTGCACTGAGCATTTTGCTCAGCCGTTACTTTACTTTCCATGTCCCAAAACGGCAGGTACTCAAGGACTGACTGGAGCATTTGGAGGACACACATAGGATGGGAGCTACCTTAGATTCCTTCTCCTCTTGCCTTCATATTTATGCTTGTCTAGTCTTCCTTTTTGTTCATTTACCTTATTTATGTTTTGGGATTATGTTTGGGAACCGATGTTTGATTCCGGTTTTCCCTATAGTCATGTAATGTTTAGGCATTTATCCTTGTATGCTTTGATGACACGTAATAATTACGCGTGACATTCCATTTATCAAAATGGGGTGTTACATCCGTACCTCAACATATTTTGTGGTGTCGTTTTTCTAAAATTTTGTCAAATTTTGTCTCAAGACACACATATATTGTTGAGGGGGAGCGACCCGACTGAAAATGTTTCATGATTCATGCGTGCACACATGTTTCTCTCCCAACGATTTCAGAAATTGTCATATTTTAATCAATTGGTATCTCTAATATTATATTTTTATATTAGAGATAGGGGAGAAAATGTGATTAAAATGTAATATATCGCAACAAGTGATCTTAAAGACTCAAGTGCAACTCTTTTCTTCACATGCCAAACTATTTCGTTTATCGATGCATGTGTGTAGGGGGGAGCTTTGGAAATGTAAAACTTTCAAAGTGTTAAAAGTTTTGATTTTTATCAAACACTTTGAATGGTTTTCAATGGTTTTATGGTTACGATCTTTACCTAAAACAACCTACTATCCACGATGGAACGATGGAGTCAAAAGGTGGTTTAGGATAGGAAACTAAGTCCTATGATCCAACCAGAACTGGAGGGATCTACCCAAGGACATTCCATATCTAGAAATAGTTGTCCTTAGGAAAGATGGAGATGAATGAAGCTTAATGCGGACCAATTACTTAAGTTAGCACTGGAAAAATCACAACAAGGTTCTAGTGATGACGTATTGGTAAGCATTGAAGGAGTTGAATATTCTATGCAACTTAAGCAGAAACCGAGTTAACACATATCTTGAAGACAAGTGTCATGGACCCAGTGATGCGATGCACAACCCTTCCCCAGCCATTCGAGTTTCTCTCAAACGAAACTTGTCTCATTGTCACGGAGATCAACACGTATCTATTGACTTTCTCACTCCGAGTTAGTTAATATTGAAAAGGTGGCAGTCTGCTCCAGCCTCCGATTACCAAAATGCACTTATTAAGTCTAGAGCCAAAAGAGATCAATCTATCATCTCATTAGGACACAATCGAGTCCTACGCATTATCCTTGTGATATTGCCAGAACATCTGAGTGATACGATTCACAATGAAGATGGAAATCCTGCTTGAGCCAGCATTAAACAAGCTCATGGTAGGTAACTTGTGCGATTCTACACGAATCAAACTTGTGAGAACTGGAAAGCAACTAAGTTTGGATTCTTAATTGATTCAAACTTGATTCTAGGTTTCTTCGCAAAATCCGTGTGATCTTGCCAGAACATTCAGAGTGACACTCCTGAGTGCTCACAGTGACGAATGGAAATCCTTCCAGTGTCAACATCAAACAGCACTGCGGTAGGTGACCCGCAAGATTCTCTATGAATCAAGCTTGTGACAAACTGGAAAGCAACAATCGTGTGATTCTATTAGAATCAAACTTGTTCCAGGAATTCTGAATTGACGACTCTAATCAGACGGATAATTTATCCGTATGATTCATTCTTTACGTTCGCAGTCTGCTTTGAGACGGTCGAGTAAAGGGAACTGGCTTTTAACGCCGAGAAACCCTGTCAAGGAGGTTCTTAATCGAATCTACCTGATCACAGGTACGGTATTTGATACCGTTTAACGGTCTTTACCGACCGGAGGTAAAATGCTACCGAGTTAGGGTGAAGTGTTCAAAGCCATTTCATCCGTGTCTATATATGTTACTGCATATCAAGAAGGTGGCGTAGCTGTGTACTAACCGATGTCGATTCAGAAGTCACAAGAGCACAAGATGGCGATAATCAAGATACCTAAGAATGTAAGAATGTAAAAGGTCATCTTAGTCACAAGGAACACAAGATGAAGATCGCAAGCTCTCAAAGTCAACTGACAAAGGCTCAAGATAAAGATCACAAGGCATGAAGGAACAAAACCGTTACAAACAAGATCAAGACCAAGATACAAGACCAAAGCAGGAAGATCTCCTCTACAAGAATGTATTCACTCAATCATCTTATGCTTTTTAAGCTTTTTAAGATGACCGATACATTGGGGGAGATTGTTAGCCCTATATTTTATATAGTCGAACAAGAATGTAATAGGTCATCTTAGTCGTTATTGGTCTTGTATTGTAATAGGTTAGTCGGGAAAACCGGGCTTGGTATTTAAGCTAATATTGTATAAGTTAAGGGCGTAAGCCTAAGACAAACCAAGCCCGACCCATGTTACTTAACCCATGGCCCAACAAAGCCTAGGGTATATGTACCCTCTTCCATGTGTGGAAGAGGGTGTTGGTTAGCATTTGATTTCTCTCTCTAAAAGTGTTTAATCATCCATAATCTCTCTTATTTCTCTCTCTACTTTTCTACTCTTTATCTCTCTAAATATCATCTTATATTGTGTTATGGATCAAAGTGGGTTAACATTATTTGATCAAAAAACCCAAAATTTTTGTGTTTTTACCCAAATAAACAACACCAAATCTCTACCACAACTATGTAGATGGTTTGTATCAAAAGTAAACCATAAAAAACACAAAAAAAAATTTGGATCAAGGATTATGGATCAAATACCTCACAAAATCATTAAGAACGCAACCACGAATCTTCAATCACCTATCCACTATAGGCTCTGATACCAAATGTTAACCCACTTTGATCCATAACATAATATAAGATGATATTTAGAGAGATAAAGAGTAGAAAAGTAGAGAGAGAAATAAGAGAGATTATGGATGATTAAACACTTTTAGAGAGAGAAATCAAATGCTAACCAACACCCTCTTCCACACATGAAAGAGGGTATATATACCCTAGGCTTTGTTGGGCCATGAGTTAAGTAACATGGGCCGGGCTTGGCTTTGTCTTAGGATTACGCCCTTAACTTATACAATATTAGCTTAAATACCAAACCCGGTTTTCCCGACTAACCTATTACAATACAAGACCAACAACGACTAAGATGACCTATTACATTCTTGTTCGACTATATAAAATATAGGGCTAACAATAAGGGAGTCTAAGTGATTAATTGAACCGCATGAGTAAGTGTTAGTTGTGCTAACTTGTACTAACAATGATCTCGTTTTTAAGCTTGGCATGGGGAACGTGAAACTTGAGGGTGATAAACATTCATGACACCAAAGCCCTAATGTAAGTCTTAGATTTCTTTACAAGTTTCTTCCTTCTAGCATTATGTCACACCCCACCATGGCGGAATATGGGGCGCGACGTATAGATATCATCACAACAACAGCGTGTCTATAGAGAGAACTAAATGAAATTGAAATATCATAGATGGCGACACAAATGTCGTGACAATATCTCAACAATGCAGGCGTCTAAGTAAGTAGGTAACATGCCTACCTCTTACCAAAGACATACAAATAAACAAACATCAAACATATAGGTACCACAACGTTCACTTAATCAAAACACAAAGTAAAATCTAAGAGGAAAGGGGATTCCTCTGAATGCAATCCTAGCAGCCTCTATACTCTAGCCACTTCTAACATCATCTTGCACAACTACCTCACCTGAAAATGACACTAAAATCTGTCAACATAAAGTTGGTGAGAACATAGGTTTAAGTTACCTAGAACATCATAAGAAACCTCGACATCCGCTGTAAATAAGTTGAAGAAAAACAATTTATAGTAATGGACCATAATGTGATAATCATGCTACATGCATCCACAACAAAACTCAAGCCAAGTACCAATCACATCTACAATTCACAAAGCACATTATAACAATCAAGAAGTATCCCGTCACACGCACAACAACACACACCACACTATCCGGATCTTTCCCACACCACCTGTGGAAGATGAACTATATCCCCGTCGAGATATCTTGCCTCCGAAGAGACGATGCACAAGTACTCAGGACGGATCGTGCCCCACGCTCCACACACATCACAACTGGTCCCATAGACGCCCATACATCTATGTACCAAAGCCAATCACAATCCAAACAAGATTCACATAGCAGAACACGTACCAAAGCACATATGAGAACACATAAGCACGCAAGTCACACAATAACACATTTATGTCCACACATTTTATAACATAGTACTAAATCATGTTAAAGAACATTTCAAGTGTCATCTCCATCCCATACTGGAAAAAAAACATTTAAAAACATAGTAAAATGGGACTATGAACTCACCTGATTGCTTCTCCAAAGTCCTTGCTCTAGCAACAAGCTAACAAACCAAAAACACATAAATCAATACATGAACCAACCTCTAAAATGGTTCATCAACCTATGATGGAAATCTAACCTCCTCTCATATAAATACCCCATTTATAACTCTAAACACCCCATTACCCTTCCCTAACAAGTCCTTAACTTGGTTAAGTTTAATAGCTATCCCGTTCACAATTTTACACAAAACAGTCCCAGTTTTAGGTCTCAAAACATTAAGTCAAACGTCCATTTAAACATACCCATGGTTTCTGTAAAAGGAATATTCATACCCTTACATATGTTGGCTAACACCTCCCACTTGCCCTAACCTTAAAGCTACTGTTAAGGGCCTGATATATATATATATACTTTTGTCATTCCAGTTTTCCTGATTTTAAACGTATGAAAAGTTCATTACCATTAGAGGGTCTTACCCTAAACCACAATCTTAGCCCAAGTGCAGATCCTTATTAAAATATATAAACCATCTCTCACATTCGTGAGAAGATCCTAATGCAACCCTAAGTACCCCAAACAACCCAAAACTTAAAAAGAAAACAGGCTGAATTCAAAACTGTTTTGACCTCCGACTGTTGTAACCTGTTTTTGACCCACTTCCCGACCTCCAATTTAGTTCTAGTTTCTTGTATTGGAAAGCCACTTCAAATACCTTTTCAGGGGTATGTGGATCGTAAGATAAAAGTTTGTAGAGCTCCCTACATAATCAAAACAATGACCCAAAATTCTGCCCAGTTTATAAAAACGGGTTTAACAAAATCAACATCATTAATTAACCCTAATCCCTCTAATTACAAGCCCTAAACCATGTAATCATTATATTATGATTATTACAACATTAATTTACTGTTTTTATATTAAACCCTAACCTAAATCCATCATAAGATTATTAAAGAAAACATAAAAACAATTTAATTAAAAAGGGATTTGAAGATTTACCTTGGATTTATGAAAACCCCTAAATTTTATGAAGAACCCTAATTTTTTTTATAAGACTCACGAATTTCCTTCATCTCCAGGAGAAAAATAATGAATTTGGTTTAGTATATACATTATATAGGGTATGGGTGAATCCTAGTCCAACCCAAAGCCCACTTTCCTTAAATATTTTCCTTTTTTTCCTTTTTTTTCTCTTCTAAACCGACTCAAACACCCCTAATTTCGTTTTTTTCTTTATTTTTTTTTCTTTTTATTGTTAATTAATATCTTATTAATATTACCTTAATTTATTTCAGCTCCTAAAACTCCCAAAACCTCAAAACCGTAAAACTAGTCAAATTTACGCGTTTTACCGTAAAAGACGTAAAATATACACTTTTAAAAAAAATCTCAAATTCTTAAATAAACTTTGTAACTAAGTCCTAAATGACTTAAAACCATCCCGAAAAATATTCTTATGGATAATTACCTCACCCGAGACCTCTAAAGGCTAAACCGTAAATCCTAAAAAAAATACTATTAATATAATACTTATACGTATACGTAAACACCACAATATCACCATTTTCATTTCATAGTCACCACTTGTGAGCTTATGAACATGAAATAACCGTTCCTTGATTTACTTATGAGTACTCTATACTCTTAAACGATAACCACACCAACCTCGTTCACACAAAATAAACACGTAAACACACAATTCAAGTAAGCACACATAAAATAACCTAAAAGTAAGACCAAGTGACAAACCCAAAACCACGGTTGTCACATCACTCCCTCCTAATAGAAATATCGTCCCGAGATTCACTCCCAAACTCAAACTTATTCTCAGCAAACAAACGAGGATGCATATCCCTGATAAAACCTTCATGTTCAAACGTTAACTCAGTTTACGCGAAAATAATCTCAACCAACAACACATGAGCCTTAACCGTCCGCGAGGAAACTTATCAAAACCATAAAGTTATGTAACCAACCTAACTAAATCTCGCAACTCATCAGACAAGAACTGTCTTGAAACCAAGTTAGGAGCCGTCACATAACTCAACGGGTTTAACACTGTCACCCCGATTTCAGTCTTACTCATAAGTACCATAAATCAAAACTCATCAAAATATAACCACGTATAATAAGGTCTAAAGAACTCTCAAATTCCTTCCCAACTCATTTCTATGTTAACCCTCCAAGTGTTCATTACCGCAAAATACCCAAAACACGAGTTTAAACCATATTGTCCTAAAATTAACCTTGAACTCAACACTTGTACAATTAATTCGACCAAGCTACTGACTTCCAATTACAAAACTTTCTGAATATTTGAAAAGTATGTTCCGAGTACATAATTTTAGGCTTTTGAATCACCCAAAAACCTTTAAAACGAATAAGTTATGACCAAAATGATTTTTCTCAAAATCTGCCTAGGCATTAGCGACAGTTTCTGACAGTTAGCGACATATTTTGACAGTTTAGCGACAGTTTTTGCCTACTCCGATTTATACAAAAAAAACGATTTTTAAACCCTAAAACTCCCCATTAATTACCAAAACTAGAACCTAATTTATTTTAATTCCAGAAAATTAAAACTCTATTAATTACATGATTTTAACATATTTCACTAAATAAGAACAAAATTTTTAACTTAAGAACAATAACTTTAGGTGATCAAAACCAAAATATTTTAAAATAACTGAGTCATGCTTATATGTTAAAGAATTTATATTCCACCTTATTTGAAACATGATCCCGACACTTCCTTATTTCATCGACTACCAACAACTATTTTTTTTTCAATTTGCAAGTTCTATATTTTTTTACCATGTATAACTCGAAACAAAAGGCATCGTTACCCCAAAAAGAAATCTCCACCATCTCAAAATCCTTCACGCCAAAAGTACCGTACAAACAAACATGTGAAATGAGGACCCGAGCAATGCGCTACTACAGAAGTTGAACATCTCAAAGAGAAACGAGCTAGCAACCATCCCAAGAATACAACCGGTAAGTAGAAAATAATTTTACATACATAGGCATAAGCGTACATACACTCAAATCCATCCAACATATACTATACAAGCATGTATTAACCCTCTTTCATGCAATCATACTTGAAAGTCCAGTGGTGTTGTGGCACATATATAATTATGTAGGCCTCCATAATTATACATGTTCCCTTTCACCAATGTACTCCCTCCTATGATGACACTTATAAGAAATTAATACTACACATAACACATAATCCAACAACTCACAAGCACATAACCACACAAGATAAGATCCAAAACCCCATGTATTAAAATAACATAGCCAATGCACGAAACACATAAACTCGCAGTCCAGCTGAACCAGCGTAGACAAAATTCGAAATGTATAAAGAACATGAAAACATAATTAAGCGAAATCCAACAATGACTAGCGTATACGACCATGGTTCCACCCGCACTAATCAAAACTCGTAAAGAAAATAACATGTAGTTAAGTATGAACCATAGTAGTTCATAACCTAACAAATACTGCAAAAATAATATTCTAACACATCAATTACTATAAAATGCACACATACTCCTATGACGCCTATATGTAGGGACCCTTAAGCTATAGACTAGGCTACACGACTAGGCAACCTAATTCTCTATAACCATTGTCTCTGATACCATTCTGTCACACCCCACCATGGCGGAATATGGGGCGCGACGTATGGATATCATCACAACAACAGCGTGTCTATAGAGAGAACTAAATGAAATTGAAATATCATAGATGGCGACACAAATGTCGTGACAATATCTCAACAATGCAGGCGTCTAAGTAAGTAGGTAACATGCCTACCTCTTACCAAAGACATACAAATAAACAAACATCAAACATATAGGTACCACAACGTTCACTTAATCAAAACACAAAGTAAAATCTAAGAGGAAAGGGGATTCCTCCGAATGCAATCCTAGCAGCCTCTATACTCTAGCCACTTCTAACATCATCTTGCACAACTACCTCACCTGAAAATGACACTAAAATCTGTCAACATAAAGTTGGTGAGAACATAGGTTTAAGTTATCTAGAACATCATAAGAAACCTCGACATCCGCTGTAAATAAGTTGAAGAAAAACAATTTATAGTAATGGACCATAATGTGATAATCATGCTACATGCATCCACAACAAAACTCAAGCCAAGTACCAATCACATCTACAATTCACAAAGCACATTATAACAATCAAGAAGTATCCCGTCACACACACAAGAACACACACCATACTATCCGGATCTTTCCCACACCACCTGTGGAAGATGAACTATATCCCCGTCGAGATATCTTGCCTCCAAAGAGACGATGCACAAGTACTCAGGACGGATCGTGCCCCACGCTCCACACACATCACAACTGGTCCCATAGACGCCCATACATCTATGTACCAAAGCCAATCACAATCCAAACAAGATTCACATAGCAGAACACGTACCAAAGCACATATGAGAACACATAAGCACGCAAGTCACACAATAACACATTTATGTCCACACATTTTATAACATAGTACTAAATCATGTTAAAGAACATTTCAAGTGTCATCTCCATCCCATACTGGAAAAAAAACATTTAAAAACATAGTAAAATGGGACTATGAACTCACCTGATTGCTTCTCCAAAGTCCTTGCTCTAGCAACAAGCTAACAAACCAAAAACACATAAATCAATACATGAACCAACCTCTAAAATGGTTCATCAACCTATGATGGACATCTAACCTCCTCTCATATAAATACCCCATTTATAACTCTAAACACCCCATTACCCTTCCCTAACAAGTCCTTAACTTGGTTAAGTTTAATAGCTATCCCGTTCACAATTTTACACAAAACAGTCCCAGTTTTAGGTCTCAAAACTTTAAGTCAAACGTCCACTTAAACATACCCATGGTTTCTGTAAAAAGAATATTCATACCCTTACATATGTTGGCTAACACCTCCCACTTGCCCTAACCTTAAAGCTACTGTTAAGGGCCTGATATATATATATATATATATACTTTTGTCATTCCAGTTTTCCTGATTTTAAACGTATGAAAAGTTCATTACCATTATAGGGTCTTACCCTAAACCACAATCTTAGCCCAAGTGCAGATCCTTATTACAATATATAAACCATCTCTCACATTCGTGAGAAGATCCTAATGCAACCCTAAGTACCCCAAACAACCCAAAACTTAAAAAGAAAACAGGCTGAATTCAAAACTATTTTGACCTCCGACTGTTGTAACCTGTTTTTGATCCACTTCCCGACCTCCAATTTAGTTCTAGTTTCTTGCATTGGAAAGCCACTTCAAATACCTTTTCAGGGGTATGTGGATCGTAAGATAAAAGTTTGTAGAGCTCCCTATATGATCAAAACAATGACCCAAAATTCTGCCCAGTTTATAAAAACGGGTTTAACAAAATCAACATCATTAATTAACCCTAATCCCTCTAATTACAAGCCCTACACCATGTAATCATTATATTATGATTATTACAACATTAATTTACTGTTTTTATATTAAACCCTAACCTAAATCCATCATAAGATTATTAAAGAAAACATAAAAACAATTTAATTAAAAAGGGATTTGAAGATTTACCTTGGATTTATGAAAACCCCTAAATTTTATGAAGAACCCTAATTTTTTTTATAAGACTCACGAATTTCCTTCATCTCCAGGAGAAAAATAATGAATTTGGTTTAGTATATACATTATATAGGGTATGGGTGAATCCTAGTCCAACCCAAAGCCCACTTTCCTTAAATATTTTCCTTTTTTTCCTTTTTTTTCTCTTCTAAACCGACTCAAACACCCCTAATTTCGTTTTTTTCTTTATTTTTTTTTCTTTTTATTGTTAATTAATATCTTATTAATATTACCTTCATTTACCTTAATTTATTTCAGCTCCTAAAACTCCCAAAACCTCAAAACCGTAAAACTAGTCAAATTTACGCGTTTTACCGTAAAAGACGTAAAATATACACTTTTAAAAAAAATCTCAAATTCTTAAATAAACTTTATAACTAAGTCCTAAATGACTTAAAACCATCCCGAAAAATATTCTTATGGATAATTACCTCACCCGAGACCTCTAAAGGCTAAACCGTAAATCCTAAAAAAAATACTATTACTATAATACTTATACGTATACGTAAACACCACAATATCACCATTTTCATTTCATAGTCACCACTTGTGAGCTTATGAACATGAAATAACCGTTCCTCGATTTACTTATGAGTACTCTATACTCATAAACGATAACCACACCAACCTCGTTCACACAAAATAAACACGTAAACACACAATTCAAGTAAGCACACATAAAATAACCTAAAAGTAAGACCAAGTGACAAACCCAAAACCACGGTTGTCACACATTATGTTATTTTCTATCTTTTAAATTTTCCTTAGTTTCTATTGTTTAATAAGGGCCAAGGTAGGTTGATTATGATGGAGAATGTAAATCTTGCTTTGTCACTAAGCATTGCATGAGGTCATTGCAATGGTCAAGTGTAGGGGATTTAATAAGTGTGAAAACACTTATCCTTTTACCACTTAATTATAATAATAACCAAGCCAAAACGTGTAGTTTATGTCGTAAATGTCGGAATTATGTGTGGTTTGTGTTTTTGTTGTGATTTAGGACTAAAATGTGAAAAGGGAGGAAAACACAGGCTTTCATGGGCTTTTATCGAAGAAAAAGACAAAAGACGAAGTCAAGAGATCAAGAATGCAAAAAGAACGGAAGTCCAAGGACGGAAGTTTAATAAAGCCGAGGAACTCAAGTCTAATTTATGAAGAAATTACAAGACGAGTTTAATTAATCCCGAGACAAAGTCTAAAAAGTCGAAGAATTTAGAAGACTAAAGACTAAGGACTAAAAAGAAAGAAAGAAAGAGAGAGGAAGCTTCCACACCTCCCCTCCTTCCCTATAAATAGAGACTAATCACCTCATTTTCATGTTGTTGGCTAACTTGACAAATTAGCTCTTCCATCTTTTCATTTCTTGCACAACTTTAATTTCATGTCATTTACTATCTTGTTCTTTAATTTCATGTCTTAAATTCCAAGTCTTTTAATTCCAAGTAATTTAATTTCATTGTTAATCATTATTTTTCTTTAATCAAGCTCTTCTTTATCTTTCTCATCCTATTTTTCTTGTTTTTGAATTGTTGCAAATTCGGATTAAGCAAAGTTTTGCTTAATCTCTTTACTTATTTGATTTAAAAGTTCAACTTTTTACTTCTATCTAAGTTTTCGTATGAAATAAGCTATAAGTTTGACAATCTTATTGGCTTGTTTTGTACTTAGCTTATTTGTTTTTCTAAGTTTTCTAAAAAGTTCATCTTTCTAAAAGTTTGCTTATTTTGTTTACTTATTTCGTGTTTTGAAAAAGTCTTTAAATTTGTTGCTTATTGTCTTGTCTTATTTCCATTTCATTTAAGTTTTTGATAGTAGCTTATTAGTTTTAGCTTATTTAGCTTTTGCTTATTGCGGATTGATCTTCATCGGAAAAGGAGGGTTATATACATTTCCACGACTCTTCTTCCCCACATTTCGATTGTGACAGAATTGGAACAAGGGTTATCACATTCCGACAATTTTGCGATCTAGAGTAACAACCCCCTCATTCTGATATAGGATTGCGATCGCACATTGCGATCGCATATTCCGACTGCTCTTGAGGTTTATTAAGTCGAAGTGCTGCCCAATTTTACTTAGCAACATTCCGATCTGAAATGTCATTCCGATAGCTCTATTTTCCTTTACATTCCGATCCGAGTTCATTCCGATAACTTGTATACATTCCGATATGTTGCATTTTTCAACAATCCGATAGACTGATTCCGATGGCACATTCTGATCTGGATTCTGAAGGGTGTGCTGACAGCATTTCGATCTGATATTCCGATGGTTGTGGGTTTGGAATTATATTTTGCTTTGTTTTGTTTTTAAGTTACATTTTTAATACTTTGTCAAATTTGATTTTTCGTCAAGCTTTAATCACTCGTCATTTAATTAAATTACTTTTCAAAGTTTCAATATTGCACATTTACATTTTAATTAGTTTTAGATTTAATTACCGTCATTTACGTTAATGTTTTACATTTTACTTTACTACAACGACCAAAAATCTTTGTTTCCCACCAAAAGACGATTGAGTCACATTCAACCGGAGATCAATTCGAATCGAGACGAGACAATAAAATTTTTATACTTGGTAAAAACCTTGTATTAGTCATGATTTCTCCGAGTTCATTACCAACGGTGGTAACACTTCGAGTGCCTACGCGGCCACGGGAACTTATAACCAAAACGGTCAAGGATTACGCCCTTAACTTATACAATATTAGCTTAAATACCAAACCCGGTTTTCCCGACTAACCTATTACAATACAAGACCAACAACGACTAAGATGACCTATTACATTCTTGTTCGACTATATAAAATATAGGGCTAACAATAAGGGAGTCTAAGTGATTAATTGAACCGCATGAGTAAGTGTTAGTTGTGCTAACTTGTACTAACAATGATCTCGTTTTTAAGCTTGGCATGGGGAACGTGAAACTTGAGGGTGATAAACATTCATGACACCAAAGCCCTAATGTAAGTCTTAGATTTCTTTACAAGTTTCTTCCTTCTAGCATTATGTCACACCCCACCATGGCGGAATATGGGGCGCGACGTATAGATATCATCACAACAACAGCGTGTCTATAGAGAGAACTAAATGAAATTGAAATATCATAGATGGCGACACAAATGTCGTGACAATATCTCAACAATGCAGGCGTCTAAGTAAGTAGGTAACATGCCTACCTCTTACCAAAGACATACAAATAAACAAACATCAAACATATAGGTACCACAACGTTCACTTAATCAAAACACAAAGTAAAATCTAAGAGGAAAGGGGATTCCTCCGAATGCAATCCTAGCAGCCTCTATACTCTAGCCACTTCTAACATCATCTTGCACAACTACCTCACCTGAAAATGACACTAAAATCTGTCAACATAAAGTTGGTGAGAACATAGGTTTAAGTTATCTAGAACATCATAAGAAACCTCGACATCCGCTGTAAATAAGTTGAAGAAAAACAATTTATAGTAATGGACCATAATGTGATAATCATGCTACATGCATCCACAACAAAACTCAAGCCAAGTACCAATCACATCTACAATTCACAAAGCACATTATAACAATCAAGAAGTATCCCGTCACACGCACAACAACACACACCACACTATCCGGATCTTTCCCACACCACCTGTGGAAGATGAACTATATCCCCGTCGAGATATCTTGCCTCCGAAGAGACGATGCACAAGTACTCAGGACGGATCGTGCCCCACGCTCCACACACATCACAACTGGTCCCATAGACGCCCATACATCTATGTACCAAAGCCAATCACAATCCAAACAAGATTCACATAGCAGAACACGTACCAAAGCACATATGAGAACACATAAGCACGCAAGTCACACAATAACACATTTATGTCCACACATTTTATAACATAGTACTAAATCATGTTAAAGAACATTTCAAGTGTCATCTCCATCCCATACTGGAAAAAAAACATTTAAAAACATAGTAAAATGGGACTATGAACTCACCTGATTGCTTCTCCAAAGTCCTTGCTCTAGCAACAAGCTAACAAACCAAAAACACATAAATCAATACATGAACCAACCTCTAAAATGGTTCATCAACCTATGATGGAAACCTAACCTCCTCTCATATAAATACCCCATTTATAACTCTAAACACCCCATTACCCTTCCCTAACAAGTCCTTAACTTGGTTAAGTTTAATAGCTATCCCGTTCACAATTTTACACAAAACAGTCCCAGTTTTAGGTCTCAAAACATTAAGTCAAACGTCCATTTAAACATACCCATGGTTTCTGTAAAAGGAATATTCATACCCTTACATATGTTGGCTAACACCTCCCACTTGCCCTAACCTTAAAGCTACTGTTAAGGGCCTGATATATATATATATACTTTTGTCATTCCAGTTTTCCTGATTTTAAACGTATGAAAAGTTCATTACCATTAGAGGGTCTTACCCTAAACCACAATCTTAGCCCAAGTGCAGATCCTTATTAAAATATATAAACCATCTCTCACATTCGTGAGAAGATCCTAATGCAACCCTAAGTACCCCAAACAACCCAAAACTTAAAAAGAAAACAGGCTGAATTCAAAACTGTTTTGACCTCCGACTGTTGTAACCTGTTTTTGACCCACTTCCCGACCTCCAATTTAGTTCTAGTTTCTTGTATTGGAAAGCCACTTCAAATACCTTTTCAGGGGTATGTGGATCGTAAGATAAAAGTTTGTAGAGCTCCCTACATAATCAAAACAATGACCCAAAATTCTGCCCAGTTTATAAAAACGGGTTTAACAAAATCAACATCATTAATTAACCCTAATCCCTCTAATTACAAGCCCTAAACCATGTAATCATTATATTATGATTATTACAACATTAATTTACTGTTTTTATATTAAACCCTAACCTAAATCCATCATAAGATTATTAAAGAAAACATAAAAACAATTTAATTAAAAAGGGATTTGAAGATTTACCTTGGATTTATGAAAACCCCTAAATTTTATGAAGAACCCTAATTTTTTTTATAAGACTCACGAATTTCCTTCATCTCCAGGAGAAAAATAATGAATTTGGTTTAGTATATACATTATATAGGGTATGGGTGAATCCTAGTCCAACCCAAAGCCCACTTTCCTTAAATATTTTCCTTTTTTTCCTTTTTTTTCTCTTCTAAACCGACTCAAACACCCCTAATTTCGTTTTTTTCTTTATTTTTTTTTCTTTTTATTGTTAATTAATATCTTATTAATATTACCTTAATTTACCTTAATTTATTTCAGCTCCTAAAACTCCCAAAACCTCAAAACCGTAAAACTAGTCAAATTTACGCGTTTTACCGTAAAAGACGTAAAATATACACTTTTAAAAAAAATCTCAAATTCTTAAATAAACTTTTTAACTAAGTCCTAAATGACTTAAAACCATCCCGAAAAATATTCTTATGGATAATTACCTCACCCGAGACCTCTAAAGGCTAAACCGTAAATCCTAAAAAAAATACTATTAATATAATACTTATACGTATACGTAAACACCACAATATCACCATTTTCATTTCATAGTCACCACTTGTGAGCTTATGAACATGAAATAACCGTTCCTTGATTTACTTATGAGTACTCTATACTCTTAAACGATAACCACACCAACCTCGTTCACACAAAATAAACACGTAAACACACAATTCAAGTAAGCACACATAAAATAACCTAAAAGTAAGACCAAGTGACAAACCCAAAACCACGGTTGTCACATCACTCCCTCCTAATAGAAATATCGTCCCGAGATTCACTCCCAAACTCAAACTTATTCTCAGCAAACAAACGAGGATGCATATCCCTGATAAAACCTTCATGTTCAAACGTTAACTCAGTTTACGCGAAAATAATCTCAACCAACAACACATGAGCCTTAACCGTCCGCGAGGAAACTTATCAAAACCATAAAGTTATGTAACCAACCTAACTAAATCTCGCAACTCATCAGACAAGAACTGTCTTGAAACCAAGTTAGGAGCCGTCACATAACTCAACGGGTTTAACACTGTCACCCCGATTTCAGTCTTACTCATAAGTACCATAAATCAAAACTCATCAAAATATAACCACGTATAATAAGGTCTAAAGAACTCTCAAATTCCTTCCCAACTCATTTCTATGTTAACCCTCCAAGTGTTCATTACCGCAAAATACCCAAAACACGAGTTTAAACCATATTGTCCTAAAATTAACCTTGAACTCAACACTTGTACAATTAATTCGACCAAGCTACTGACTTCCAATTACAAAACTTTCTGAATATTTGAAAAGTATGTTCCGAGTACATAATTTTAGGCTTTTGAATCACCCAAAAACCTTTAAAACGAATAAGTTATGACCAAAATGATTTTTCTCAAAATCTGCCTAGGCATTAGCGACAGTTTCTGACAGTTAGCGACATATTTTGACAGTTTAGCGACAGTTTTTGCCTACTCCGATTTATACAAAAAAAACGATTTTTAAACCCTAAAACTCCCCATTAATTACCAAAACTAGAACCTAATTTATTTTAATTCCAGAAAATTAAAACTCTATTAATTACATGATTTTAACATATTTCACTAAATAAGAACAAAATTTTTAACTTAAGAACAATAACTTTAGGTGATCAAAACCAAAATATTTTAAAATAACTGAGTCATGCTTATATGTTAAAGAATTTATATTCCACCTTATTTGAAACATGATCCCGACACTTCCTTATTTCATCGACTACCAACAACTATTTTTTTTTCAATTTGCAAGTTCTATATTTTTTTACCATGTATAACTCGAAACAAAAGGCATCGTTACCCCAAAAAGAAATCTCCACCATCTCAAAATCCTTCACGCCAAAAGTACCGTACAAACAAACATGTGAAATGAGGACCCGAGCAATGCGCTACTACAGAAGTTGAACATCTCAAAGAGAAACGAGCTAGCAACCATCCCAAGAATACAACCGGTAAGTAGAAAATAATTTTACATACATAGGCATAAGCGTACATACACTCAAATCCATCCAACATATACTATACAAGCATGTATTAACCCTCTTTCATGCAATCATACTTGAAAGTCCAGTGGTGTTGTGGCACATATATAATTATGTAGGCCTCCATAATTATACATGTTCCCTTTCACCAATGTACTCCCTCCTATGATGACACTTATAAGAAATTAATACTACACATAACACATAATCCAACAACTCACAAGCACATAACCACACAAGATAAGATCCAAAACCCCATGTATTAAAATAACATAGCCAATGCACGAAACACATAAACTCGCAGTCCAGCTGAACCAGCGTAGACAAAATTCGAAATGTATAAAGAACATGAAAACATAATTAAGCGAAATCCAACAATGACTAGCGTATACGACCATGGTTCCACCCGCACTAATCAAAACTCGTAAAGAAAATAACATGTAGTTAAGTATGAACCATAGTAGTTCATAACCTAACAAATACTGCAAAAATAATATTCTAACACATCAATTACTATAAAATGCACACATACTCCTATGACGCCTATATGTAGGGACCCTTAAGCTATAGACTAGGCTACACGACTAGGCAACCTAATTCTCTATAACCATTGTCTCTGATACCATTCTGTCACACCCCACCATGGCGGAATATGGGGCGCGACGTATGGATATCATCACAACAACAGCGTGTCTATAGAGAGAACTAAATGAAATTGAAATATCATAGATGGCGACACAAATGTCGTGACAATATCTCAACAATGCAGGCGTCTAAGTAAGTAGGTAACATGCCTACCTCTTACCAAAGACATACAAATAAACAAACATCAAACATATAGGTACCACAACGTTCACTTAATCAAAACACAAAGTAAAATCTAAGAGGAAGGGGGATTCCTCCGAATGCAATCCTAGCAGCCTCTATACTCTAGCCACTTCTAACATCATCTTGCACAACTACCTCACCTGAAAATGACACTAAAATCTGTCAACATAAAGTTGGTGAGAACATAGGTTTAAGTTATCTAGAACATCATAAGAAACCTCGACATCCGCTGTAAATAAGTTGAAGAAAAACAATTTATAGTAATGGACCATAATGTGATAATCATGCTACATGCATCCACAACAAAACTCAAGCCAAGTACCAATCACATCTACAATTCACAAAGCACATTATAACAATCAAGAAGTATCCCGTCACACACACAAGAACACACACCATACTATCCGGATCTTTCCCACACCACCTGTGGAAGATGAACTATATCCCCGTCGAGATATCTTGCCTCCAAAGAGACGATGCACAAGTACTCAGGACGGATCGTGCCCCACGCTCCACACACATCACAACTGGTCCCATAGACGCCCATACATCTATGTACCAAAGCCAATCACAATCCAAACAAGATTCACATAGCAGAACACGTACCAAAGCACATATGAGAACACATAAGCACGCAAGTCACACAATAACACATTTATGTCCACACATTTTATAACATAGTACTAAATCATGTTAAAGAACATTTCAAGTGTCATCTCCATCCCATACTGGAAAAAAAACATTTAAAAACATAGTAAAATGGGACTATGAACTCACCTGATTGCTTCTCCAAAGTCCTTGCTCTAGCAACAAGCTAACAAACCAAAAACACATAAATCAATACATGAACCAACCTCTAAAATGGTTCATCAACCTATGATGGACATCTAACCTCCTCTCATATAAATACCCCATTTATAACTCTAAACACCCCATTACCCTTCCCTAACAAGTCCTTAACTTGGTTAAGTTTAATAGCTATCCCGTTCACAATTTTACACAAAACAGTCCCAGTTTTAGGTCTCAAAACTTTAAGTCAAACGTCCACTTAAACATACCCATGGTTTCTGTAAAAAGAATATTCATACCCTTACATATGTTGGCTAACACCTCCCACTTGCCCTAACCTTAAAGCTACTGTTAAGGGCCTGATATATATATATATATATATACTTTTGTCATTCCAGTTTTCCTGATTTTAAACGTATGAAAAGTTCATTACCATTATAGGGTCTTACCCTAAACCACAATCTTAGCCCAAGTGCAGATCCTTATTACAATATATAAACCATCTCTCACATTCGTGAGAAGATCCTAATGCAACCCTAAGTACCCCAAACAACCCAAAACTTAAAAAGAAAACAGGCTGAATTCAAAACTATTTTGACCTCTGACTGTTGTAACCTGTTTTTGACCCACTTCCCGACCTCCAATTTAGTTCTAGTTTCTTGCATTGGAAAGCCACTTCAAATACCTTTTCAGGGGTATGTGGATCGTAAGATAAAAGTTTGTAGAGCTCCCTATATGATCAAAACAATGACCCAAAATTCTGCCCAGTTTATAAAAACGGGTTTAACAAAATCAACATCATTAATTAACCCTAATCCCTCTAATTACAAGCCCTACACCATGTAATCATTATATTATGATTATTACAACATTAATTTACTGTTTTTATATTAAACCCTAACCTAAATCCATCATAAGATTATTAAAGAAAACATAAAAACAATTTAATTAAAAAGGGATTTGAAGATTTACCTTGGATTTATGAAAACCCCTAAATTTTATGAAGAACCCTAATTTTTTTTATAAGACTCACGAATTTCCTTCATCTCCAGGAGAAAAATAATGAATTTGGTTTAGTATATACATTATATAGGGTATGGGTGAATCCTAGTCCAACCCAAAGCCCACTTTCCTTAAATATTTTCCTTTTTTTCCTTTTTTTTCTCTTCTAAACCGACTCAAACACCCCTAATTTCGTTTTTTTCTTTATTTTTTTTTCTTTTTATTGTTAATTAATATCTTATTAATATTACCTTCATTTACCTTAATTTATTTCAGCTCCTAAAACTCCCAAAACCTCAAAACCGTAAAACTAGTCAAATTTACGCGTTTTACCGTAAAAGACGTAAAATATACACTTTTAAAAAAAATCTCAAATTCTTAAATAAACTTTATTACTAAGTCCTAAATGACTTAAAACCATCCCGAAAAATATTCTTATGGATAATTACCTCACCCGAGACCTCTAAAGGCTAAACCGTAAATCCTAAAAAAAATACTATTACTATAATACTTATACGTATACGTAAACACCACAATATCACCATTTTCATTTCATAGTCACCACTTGTGAGCTTATGAACATGAAATAACCGTTCCTCGATTTACTTATGAGTACTCTATACTCATAAACGATAACCACACCAACCTCGTTCACACAAAATAAACACGTAAACACACAATTCAAGTAAGCACACATAAAATAACCTAAAAGTAAGACCAAGTGACAAACCCAAAACCACGGTTGTCACACATTATGTTATTTTCTATCTTTTAAATTTTCCTTAGTTTCTATTGTTTAATAAGGGCCAAGGTAGGTTGATTATGATGGAGAATGTAAATCTTGCTTTGTCACTAAGCATTGCATGAGGTCATTGCAATGGTCAAGTGTAGGGGATTTAATAAGTGTGAAAACACTTATCCTTTTACCACTTAATTATAATAATAACCAAGCCAAAACGTGTAGTTTATGTCGTAAATGTCGGAATTATGTGTGGTTTGTGTTTTTGTTGTGATTTAGGACTAAAATGTGAAAAGGGAGGAAAACACAGGCTTTCATGGGCTTTTATCGAAGAAAAAGACAAAAGACGAAGTCAAGAGATCAAGAATGCAAAAAGAACGGAAGTCCAAGGACGGAAGTTTAATAAAGCCGAGGAACTCAAGTCTAATTTATGAAGAAATTACAAGACGAGTTTAATTAATCCCGAGACAAAGTCTAAAAAGTCGAAGAATTTAGAAGACTAAAGACTAAGGACTAAAAAGAAAGAAAGAAAGAGAGAGGAAGCTTCCACACCTCCCCTCCTTCCCTATAAATAGAGACTAATCACCTCATTTTCATGTTGTTGGCTAACTTGACAAATTAGCTCTTCCATCTTTTCATTTCTTGCACAACTTTAATTTCATGTCATTTACTATCTTGTTCTTTAATTTCATGTCTTAAATTCCAAGTCTTTTAATTCCAAGTAATTTAATTTCATTGTTAATCATTATTTTTCTTTAATCAAGCTCTTCTTTATCTTTCTCATCCTATTTTTCTTGTTTTTGAATTGTTGCAAATTCGGATTAAGCAAAGTTTTGCTTAATCTCTTTACTTATTTGATTTAAAAGTTCAACTTTTTACTTCTATCTAAGTTTTCGTATGAAATAAGCTATAAGTTTGACAATCTTATTGGCTTGTTTTGTACTTAGCTTATTTGTTTTTCTAAGTTTTCTAAAAAGTTCATCTTTCTAAAAGTTTGCTTATTTTGTTTACTTATTTCGTGTTTTGAAAAAGTCTTTAAATTTGTTGCTTATTGTCTTGTCTTATTTCCATTTCATTTAAGTTTTTGATAGTAGCTTATTAGTTTTAGCTTATTTAGCTTTTGCTTATTGCGGATTGATCTTCATCGGAAAAGGAGGGTTATATACATTTCGACGACTCTTCTTCCCCACATTTCGATTGTGACAGAATTGGAACAAGGGTTATCACATTCCGACAATTTTGCGATCTAGAGTAACAACCCCCTCATTCTGATCTAGGATTGCGATCGCACATTGCGATCGCATATTCCGACTGCTCTTGAGGTTTATTAAGTCGAAGTGCTGCCCAATTTTACTTAGCAACATTCCGATCTGAAATGTCATTCCGATAGCTCTATTTTCCTTTACATTCCGATCCGAGTTCATTCCGATAACTTGTATACATTCCGATATGTTGCATTTTTCAACAATCCGATAGACTGATTCCGATGGCACATTCTGATCTGGATTCTGAAGGGTGTGCTGACAGCATTTCGATCTGATATTCCGATGGTTGTGGGTTTGGAATTATATTTTGCTTTGTTTTGTTTTTAAGTTACATTTTTAATACTTTGTCAAATTTGATTTTTCGTCAAGCTTTAATCACTCGTCATTTAATTAAATTACTTTTCAAAGTTTCAATATTGCACATTTACATTTTAATTAGTTTTAGATTTAATTACCGTCATTTACGTTAATGTTTTACATTTTACTTTACTACAACGACCAAAAATCTTTGTTTCCCACCAAAAGACGATTGAGTCACATTCAACCGGAGATCAATTCGAATCGAGACGAGACAATAAAATTTTTATACTTGGTAAAAACCTTGTATTAGTCATGATTTCTCCGAGTTCATTACCAACGGTGGTAACACTTCGAGTGCCTACGCGGCCACGGGAACTTATAACCAAAACGGTCAAGTTAGCCGCTCTAATCAATTGACTCCACCGGGTTTTGCACCAAATCAAAATGCCAACAATTATCAAAACAATCAAGTTGGTTACGAGAATAATTAGAATGGTAATAACAACTATGGGAATCAAGGGGATAATAATCAAGTGCAAAACAAAAAAAAAACCATGATTTTCAAAACAAAAACAAGAGTTTGCAAAACTTGTGTTAGACTTACTTTTTGGCAAGCTGGCGCCTTTCACGTGAGTTGGACTAGAAATATTCCTTTTGCTATACGCAGGGACTATAGTTGTACACAAGGAATAGTCTAGTGAAGATAGGTCTATAAATACCCCCTATGACTCTCCATGGGGGTGTGGAAGTTTAGTCATTTTTCATTGTTTTCATTTCACTTGAAATAAAACACGCACTTTCTTTCACCTCTCTCTACTTTCTCTCACTAGAACCTAAAATGTCAAATATGTTCTTTGATCATCCCCGACCCCCCGAACAAAGGTGGCTTTTTTATGCTTGTCAATTGGTATCAGAGCTAAACAGGGGTGTTTTGTATCCGTGTGTTTACGTTGTGATTTTAGATTCTTGATGTTATCGATTACATAGTTCGCACCATTCTGATTCATGGTTAGTATTCGTGTCTTGGTATTATATATTACTATCAATTCATGTCTCGAATATAATCTTTCCATGTCTCGAATTTTATGTATGGTGGAGTTTCATTAATTTTTGTCCATTATTCCTATCTTATCTCGTCAAATACTGTTTTGTCCAAGTTTTGTACCCTGTTTTTGTGTTTTTGTCCCTTCATACATTCTGTATCTTTTATGGTGGGGAAAAGGACAATATATGGTGCATTCTAATTTTTACGGGGTTTCAAAACTTGGTCAAAAACCTTTTCCGATGGGATATTGTGATGATTATTCAGATGGCCACATTCCGATGAACACATTCCGATGGCTTCTACTACCGGTTTATTCTGATGGTTATCTCATCTACATTGCGATGGGTTCGACTGTATCTATTGCGATGGGACTAATTCTGATGGGTCTCATTGCGATGGGTGGTTTGACCCATGGCGATGGAATTTTAAGGCGTCATGCTGCTAAAAATTTTTTTGAGTCATTCCGATGGAAAAGTTTGACTCATTGCGATGGACTCAGGTTGCAATGGAAAAGCTTGACTCATTACGATGGCAACATTCAGATGGGTTCTGTTGTTATATTCCGATGAATTGATATTTGATATACATTGCGATGGAGTGTTGTATAGTGTATCATTGCGACATGATTTTTCATAGAAATATTGACCGTGACCTATGTCCAATCATAACAAACAGAAAACATTGCGATGCAGTTTTTATTCATTGCGATGACCATGACGTTTAACAACGTCACTCGAGACCTAAATCAATTCTTGACCAGAACCAATATTTTAAAAACTCCAACCTTTTACCTCCTCAACACCACTCGATCTAACTAATCCAATCGTCACCTAACCCATCATCTAGACTAAAAAATTTAACAATCAAGATCTCTGATTTAGTTAAAAGTTTTTGTTAATCTATAGAAAGATTTTTTTTTGTTTCACATATTATCATCATTGACCCTGACTCAAACATGCAATATATAAACCTACCCGAGAGCTTTGTTCAAAGATCTTGATGCCCTCCTTGGTTCGAAGTGTCACTCCAATATAAATTGAACATCTGTTGGTTCGTGACTACTCTGGAGGATTAGGTATGTGTGATCACATGATGTGTTTCGGATTCATGGTTAATTGATTAACTTCCTTGGGTTTGATTGTCTATTCGAGTAGTAGATGATGGCAGATTAAGATGGAGTTAAATTTTTTGTGTGGTGCTTTGGTTGTATCGTCAGAATTAGAGGTTGATGATGGGAGAGAAAATAGGGGGCGGAGTAAACGATGAAATGAGATTAGGTTTAGTAATGTGAGATTAATTAGGGTTGTTTGCTTATATCCCATTGTATTGGACCGGGTAGTGCACTTGGTTGGGCTTGCACACTTACACAAATGTTTATTGGGTTAACAGCATTGGAATGGGCCGTACATTTGATTAGTCATGGAGGTTGGATTGAATTTTTTTTATTTTTGGCCCGTATATGGTACTTCATGGTTAATATTTGGAGTTGGTTATAGGTAGACGGGCTGGTCACTAAATTATCCGAAGGCATTTAGTGGGTCGATTAATTTTTGCAATCGAATTCGGGACGACTGATGATATATCCGAATATTGCAAAATTAATCATGTCGGATTTGAGTTATGGGGTTATTGGATTGAGCCAGGTATTTCGTAAGAACCAAGTGGTAAAATATTTGTCGGGTTTAATGCTTATGTGACAGGATTTTATTACTTTGGCGGGCCATTAAATCTATGACATTTAAGGGCGGGCATCCGTTTTCGATCATAACACTTCTTAACGAATAATAAACACAACAAACACGATACATTACACTAAAACGATCCTTATCAAATATTCACCTAAATTCCTAACGGCTATTACGGTTTATGTGATTACGAAGATGATTCGATGATAGTTATTTGAGGTTGAAGTGAGATTTTTCAGAGGCGTTCTTATTTTATCTTTAAGGGAGTACTTACGACTTTATAAGATAACTTGTTAAAGCCTATACGGTTATGGATAAGACTTGAAGTATCTAGTTTCCAGTATTAAGGGGAGGATGGACGACGACATGGATAACTATCATTTTTTGGGAGCTTCGTTGCGGTTCTCAGTGTCACACTCACTTGCAGTTGTGGATATCTTCAAGAGGTGTAGTACCTTTTCTTATACCGTCTGTTTTGGTATAGGGTACTTTAGAGAAGTTGTACCTTTTTATACCGCCTTTTGGTATAGGGTACCTTTAAGACTTCTCTACATCGCTCTTCATTCTACTATAGTGCAAGCTTAAGTTCAAGTTTGGGGAATTCTACTTCAGTTTCAAGTTAGGACTATCGGGTTATCTTCATCAGTGGTCCGGGGTGATCAAGATAGAATTTTTGTTTAGATAGATATTGTTGACATCTTCTCACCATTGTATTGGTTACTAAGTAAGCGGTTCCAGTTGGCATACCATGTAAACACATGAAGGATGATTCCCGTAATAGGTATCATCCTGGAGGGAGAAATGTGTACATGCGGGGTCACTTGACTTTGGTGTTACTGTTTCTACATAAAGGGATAAGTAGTCTACATTCGGGACTTAATTGACTTTGATGTGGCATCTTTTTATCATCAATGTCCTGTCAGGAGAAATGTGCATTTCCGGGACTTAATTGACTTTGGTGCTACTGATGAGACTGCTTTTATACATTGTCTCATTTTCCAAGACGGACTTTAAATGCATTAAATATCATCAAAAATGCCAAATATATGCTTGTATTTGCTACTTGTGTATTTTAGGTATGGATATTGAGAAAATGACAAAAGATCACAAGAAACATGCAAAAACGAACACGGGAAACGAAGCCGCACAATGAACCAAGCCCTAATGAAGATTTTCCAAGAAAAACCCTTGAAGAATTGAAGATTATGCAAGAAGGGTCCTCCAATATTGAATAATTACACTTTAAACCCTTGTATATTCATAATTACAAGTTTGGTCCTTAAAGTTTGTCAAATTTACAAATAGGGCCCTCCACTTTGAAGAATTGGCAAGAATGGTCCCTCAACAATTAAGACTTGTCAATATTAGTCCTCCAAAAAGTCAATCATACAAGTCAAGACCTTTATCTATGAAGAAAATGCCAAAACAACCCTTCAAGAATCAACAAATGGCAAGAAATACCCTTGAAAATACTTTGGAAAAGTATTTGTGGCCAAAGTAGGAAAAAGGAAAATTGTTTAACAAAGGAATCTGGTTTTGGTATGTTTAAACATCAAATGACAAAGAAAGAAGAAGTGAGGGACAAAATTGGGTAGACAAGGATACTTACCTTAACCTGTGAGGGGGTGACACGTGCCCCACTCACTTCAACCCACCAACCACAACCCACCTTTCATCCACCTCACCATCCCAGTCAGTAAATAAACTAATCATAATTGATTAGTTTATTTTTGGCGCTTAACACAATGTTTAAACCCAAAAACAGATTAAACGTGTCACTATTCACGTATGAACAAGAATTGGGCATTTGTTAATGGCTTATAATTAAACCTCCATCATCTCCAGATTTATGATTTAGCTAATCCTAATCATAACCCAACTCTCAAAACCCTTGCCACATCACCCCATTGTCATATGATAATCCCTTTTGTCCCACCCTTTGGAGAAGATGCCAAAAACCCTGCCACATTCAACATCCAAGATCCTAGCTTCATTTTTAAGCTTATTCTGGGCCTTTGATCAAAATTCCATCACTTGCCATCTCCACAAACAGCCAAGAATCCGTCACATGATTCCAAGATATTCAAACTCCACAAGGGCATTTTTGGGACTTCAAGCATTAGGGTTTAGTGTTTTTATCTGTTCTTAGTTCACATGTAAGGCTCTATATAAAGCCATAGGGTCTCATTTGCACAACTCCTCTTGATTTTTCCTTATTCACTTTTTTGTAAAGCTATTTTCATGTTTAATGAATTGTTTTTGAATTTGTGAAGAAAAACCAAGTGCCAATCTCTTATTCTACTTGTTTATGTTATATGTTTGCTAAGTTTGAATCTCAAAACGTTTCTCAAGCTTTGTGCAAGAAATTGCTCAAAGTTCTAAAACCTTGATATTTTGCTAAGTTTCTTGGTACACCTTTGGAATTTTTGGGCTATAAGTAGATCATAGCACCCTGATAAAGAGTTATCAAGGTGTTGTGAGGCTTATAACTTGGGGATAATCAAAGAATGGGATACAAGAGTTGCATCAATCAAGTTTTGTCACCTTTCTGTTTTATATTTTTTTGTTTCTAACTTTGTTCTATCTTAGCAGCCTGATATTGGAAGCTTGTTCCTTGTTTTGCTAAGCACATCAGCTCAAACATACGTGGGTGTGGATGTACATCCATGAGGTTTGAACCCTTAATCTCAAAATCTATCAAAAAATTGGATATTTGTGATATTTGAGTTCTGGTTTTGTATGTGTTGATCTTTGGCTCCAAATATTATTGTTTGTGTTTAAGATTGATGTTTTGATGCTTATGTATGCATGTGCTAACCTGAATCCAACTTTTGATTTGAAAATTTTGATTTGAAAATATAAAGGGGTGTTTGGGTCAACTGCATATTGAAGTTATTGTGTTATTGGTTAAGTGTTTGTTGTTGTATGTTGCTAGTTCTTGTTTAAGAAGTGTAATAGAGTGATAATCTGCAAGTTGTATGCTTTTGAACACATAAATGAATCATATGCTTATAAAATCTTGATTAGTTGATATTTTGGACTATGATTTGGTGCACACGTAGTTCTAGGATTAGACTTAGGATAAAAAGTGATAAATCATATCCAACATAACCTGTTAAGAAGATTTAAGTGTTTGAATTTGGTTGTGTGGTCAAGTATATCAGCAATTGTCAAAACTGCATGTTCTTTGTTCATCAGTAACTTTTGTATGCTTAAATCTTAACCTAGACTTTGAATCAATGCATGAAACTTGTTAAAATTTGTTCATTTGAGTTTATTATAGCTTGTGTATGCATTTGGTGAAGTTTGGTTGGCTGATTTTTGCTAAAATTGCTTATTGAGTGTAAACTACTTATTGTTCAAGTCTGTGTCAGATCTGGTGATAAATTGAATTAACTGCACTAATTTGATGATTGGAAGTGTGATATTTTTGTTGTTCTTGACTCCTTGTGATCCACTGATTACAAGGGTGCCTTGTTTGTAACTTGAATCCACAAAAAAGCCACAAAAGACAAAAAGTCAAAAAGGTCAAGCAGGGGGGAAAAGTTCCCACGGCTCAACCTCCAAAACTAGTCCTTGCTAGTGTAAATATTCAAACAGCTTATTCATAAGCCATATTGGCTTATCCAGACTTGCAACAACTTATTTTTTGTGATATATCTTCCTCATTTGACCCATTTATTTGATCTAGAGCTTATTAGACTTTGACTTTGACTTTTTACTAGAAAACTCATTAAGTTGACTTTAACATAAGTGCTTAATTGCTTATTCTGGCTTATTGCTTGTGCTTATTTGAAAACTTTTTGATTATTTTGCTTAATTAAGTCATTTAAAAGCTTTTGAAAGTTGAATTAGCACTTGAGGTAGTCTAGAACTCAAAATCGACTATTTTATTGTTTTGTGAAGAGAGTCTTGGCTTATTTCAGGCTTATTTCTTGTGCTTTTTCCAATTTTCTTTTTACAGATGTCTTAAGTAACTCAAAAGAAGCTTGTGTGTCAAATTTGAGCTTATGGCATCAGCTTATAGCTTAATGGGCCAAAAAGCCCATTAAGAATAAGCTGCTTTGAAATAAGCTAGCTTAAACACATTTTCAGCTTTTGGGCCTTCAAAGTTTTGTTCTTAAAATCAATTTTTAAGTCAGATAGGAGATTTTGGGCTTATTTGGACAATATTTTTTTATTGGGCCTATTTCAAGCCCATTAACGGACTGTTTGGACTTTTAACCCGTTTCAAGGCCCAATAGGGGTATTTTTGTAATTTCAACTTCATTTATGTTTTATTTAGGTTAAACTAAACTAGTTTGAAACTTTTTAGAATTTATTATAAATTTTGGATTTTTATTAATATTTTATTAATATTTTATTATTAAAAATTAAAATTTAGAATTTACAAAGTTTTTCATTTTTCTTAGCTCAAATACATTAAGTTAGGAATTTTGCAATTTTTAGAATATTTTTATTGTCATTAGATTAATTTTTAGAATTATTTTAATTTTTAATAGTTTTTAATAGTTTTTAATTATTTTTAAATAGTTTTAATTAATTTTAAAATTATCAAAAATAGTTATAATTTAGTTAAGGTATTTTAGAGGTTTATAAGTGAAAAAATCTCATTTTGGGCTTTTTGTTAATCTGACTGATTTTTTGGGCTTTAATTAGCATTAAAAAATTATTATTTAATTAAATAAAAGGTTTGAGTGATTTTTGATTTTTTTAAACTCTAATTACATTTTTAAGGATTTATTGCAATTTTCTAGGAATTTTGAGGGTAAAATTTTAATTTGGTCATTTGTTACGGTTTTACGTGCATGACTATTCGACTTAGTTTAATTCATAATCGTAACCGTCATTCTCTTCTAATCTCTTTTCTTCTTTTCATTTCTCATCAATATAATCACAAACCATTAATCATTTCTTAACACAACGCACTTGCCTCCTTGGGAAACGAACTTGAACTTCATTGGTCATTAGTTATTGGTTTTCCTAAACAGACACTTAATACTTGCCACTTTTGCTCTCTTTTCCTAAAGAGTAGTAAAACCACTACATCATTTTTGGCGCCGCTACCGGGGAGGCGTGTTGTGTTTTGATTTGAACAATTTTTGTTTTTATATAGCCATAATAGCTAATTGTATTAGTAGCACTCTACTAATATGTATTATCGGTTTTTCGTTTTTGTGTGAATACTATTACTATATTGTATACGTAGAACAATAAATTCACAAGTACTCCAAAAGTGTGGAAACACAACATTGATTGGGAGGTCATTACTCAATCATTGTATTCAAATCTCAAACAAGAAAGATAAGGCAAAATAGAAAAATACTTTCGTGAAGCTTAATTTTGAAAAACACAAACTATAAGGTGGGTATAAGGCGAGTATTATAAAATATACCCTAAGGAAAAGGCTCTTAAGTGCTTCGCGCCGCTTCGTTTCCCCGCTTGCTTGTGCGTGTTTAGATAAAAAGGGCTAATCGAGGGTTTGCCAACCAATGTATTATCTAAGTATCATATATATTTTCTTGGTTTCATTTGATTAAACCCTCTTGAACGTTTTGGTGTTCCAACAACGTTCTAAAGTCATCGAAGGCGTTCACTTCACATGATCGTTTTCATTCCTTGAGGCTTCTATAATCAAGAGATTTGATTAAGGAGGAGATTTTTAGATTTTTGTCTACTTAATAAAATCACAAAATCCAAAAAAAGTAAAAACAATCAAAAACCACAAAAAAATAGAAAAATTAAAAACACCAAAAAGAATCTTCTTTGCTCATCCCTACGTTTGACGTTTATGCTTACTCGTAATCAAGCAAGACATGCACGTAAACGAAAAAACCGAAAGGAGTCAACACCTACTCCTAATCTTTCTAGTGAGGAGTCTCCTATTGACTAATCTATCGTAAGAGAAGAACCAACCATGGCAAATCGAACTATGATGGAGTAACTTCAAGCACCCAGCGAGGGTTATGGAGAGGCTATTGTAATTCCCGCTATCCTTGCGGAGAATTTTGAAGTGAAACGGGTTTGTTGTCGATGATCCAAAACAACAAATTCCGTGGTGATGAAAAGGACAACCCGCACAACCATATCCGCCAATTCAATCGTCTTACCGCCACTTGCAAATTTAAAGATGTTGTTAATGACTCGATTATAATGATCTTATTTCCGTATTCCTTAGTGGGGCCCGCTAAAATTTGGTTAGAGAAAGAGCCACCCAATTCTATATTGACGTGGAAGGATCTCGTTTCTAAGTTTTTGAACCAATTTTTCCCACCCTCTAAGACTACACACTTGAAAAACGAGATTTCAAAATTTTCACAAGAATTTAATGAGAGTTTTTCAACGGCTTGGAATAGGTTTAAGGAAATGTTACATGAGTGTCCTCATCACGGTTTTTCCGACTTGCATCAAATTGACACGTTTTACAATGGATTAAATGATCATGAAAGGGATTATCTAAATGCCGCCGCGGGTGGTAATTTTTTGTGTAAAACCGTTGAGGAAGCGTTGTTGATAATTGAGAATAGATCTAAGGTGTATAGTCCTCGTAACACATCGAGTGTTCGTAAGGCTTCGTCTTTGGCTTCACCTTCCTTGTCCAATACCATCGATGCTTGCCAAATTGAGGCGAACTTGGAAAACAACATCTTTGATAAGCTTAAAGGACTTTTAATTGAATTCAAAGTTGGAGAACAAAGTGCTCCCGCTACGGCTAAAGCGGTTAAGGTTTCATCTATGTATTGTGGTGGAGGTCATGATTTCTCTGAGTGCATTACCAACGGTGGTAACACTTCGAGTGCCTACGCGGCCACGGGAACATACAACCAAAACGGCCATGTTACCCGCTCCAATCAATTGACTCCACCGGGTTTTGCTGCCAATCAAAATGCTAACAACAACTATCGAAACAATCAAGTTGGTTTTAAAAACAATTACAAAGGAAACTATGGGAATCAAGGGGCTAATAACAATCAAGTTTCAAACAAAAATCAAAACAATGATTTTCAAAACAACAACAAGGGTTTGCAAACTTTGAAAGATCTTCCAAATGAATTTGTTGAATACGCTAATGGAAACGATGCTAGGTTTGACAACATTTAAAGAGAAATCATTAGCCTAAGATCCGAGTTTAAGAATGACTTCAAAAGGAGTTGAAAAACGAGTGAGCAAATGAGCTTAAAATCGATACAAACAAAATGGAAGGGAATGTAACTAGGTTACAACAAAACCAACAAAAATTGGAACAAGGGCAACATGAAATAAAATAAGAGATGATTAAGGCCGAGAAGAGGCAATCTATGTTCGAGGATAAAATTTCATCTATGTTTGAGGCTATAATGTGCAAACCGTCTTCGAGTAGTATTCCTAGCAACACCATATCGAACCCTAAGGGAGAGATGAAAGTTATTAACACACGAAGTGGTAAGACACTTAAGGAACCGACTCCTCAACCAATTGCTCCTACGGAGGATGCAATTAAGGAAGAACCCGAGGTTGTGATCGAAAAGGAGCATGTCCCAATCCCACGAAGTACCGCTCATGCCACACCTACGATTGACCCATTACCACATTTTGTAACACCCCATTTTGGAAATGGAATATTACGCATATCATGGCGTGTCATCAAAGCATACAAGGATAAATGTCTAAGCATTATTCAACCATAAAAGGAAATACCGAAATCAAACATCGGTATCCCAAAGTAAAGCTCATCACACACAAACATAAATACTGTAAAAGGAAGGACGAAACAATGTCCAAAGCAACTGTATCAAAGTAAAGGAAATGCATAAAGTAAAGAAAGACAGTAAAGCTTCCAATCCATATGCACCTACGTTTCAGATCTACGAGCGTCCCTGAGTACCTGCCGTTTTGGGAACATGAAAAGGAAAACGGCTGAGCAAGACGCTCAGTGCACGGATGTACAATAAAGCATGATATAGGATAAGCATGTAACATATAACAGCGGAAGACTAAGTACTGAGTAAACTGGTTAAGTAACATGAAAACTGGTTTTATAGTTTGAAAAGCCTTATGTTTAACCTGTGAAAACTGTTTTAACATATAAATACCATAGCCCATATAGGTCATGAAAAGGTCACGTGCATGAATACTTGGAGGGGTGACCTCATCATGCTGATTAGAGGGGATGCCTCTAATCAATATACTGATTTGGGTAGGAGGGATCAGCTCCTTGTGAAGGGTGCAAGGCACACACCACATTCACCATGATAAACTGAAATAAAACATGTAACTAGGATGCACCCATACGCCCCACCTGATATAATAATATGGCCAAACTAAAAAGGGACGCCACGAGCAATCACTCCGCCGTGGGGAAGTCATAACATCGGTGCCTCCAATGCTATGGTTATGGTACCTCCATAACTAGGTGAAACTGGTCATGCTTGTATATGGCTATAGTTTATGCTAAATTAACATAAGCAGTTCAAAACAATAAAACAAATGCTGGGGAAAAACAGTTGGCTGCATACGGGAAATCCTAATAAGGAAAGAATGTCCATACTGAAAGGACGGGAATCCGTACCTCAAGTCCAGTGAAATGAACGGAAGAAAGACTCCTACTTCTGGATCACTAATGCTACATGAATACACACGTGTATAAGTATCGATTCACTGATTACGTACTGGGTTCTGTGTCTTGTTATAGCTGATTTGGTATGTTTTAGGTCATGGTTCACTGTTTTAAGCCTTAAACTGTGTTTATCTTGTATTTCTGGTTTATCTGATTTAGTATTACTGGTGTTTCATGTATTAATATACTTACTGTATAATAATAAGTAACTTTCCAAAAATAGTAGGTTTCCAAAAATAGAAAGTTTCCAAAAATAGAAAGTTTCCAAAAATAGAAAGTTTCCAAAAATAGAAAGTTACCAAAAATAGAAAGTTTCCAAAAATAGAAAGTTTCCAAAAATAGAAAGTTTCCAAAAATAGAAAGTTTCCAAAAATAGAAAGTTTCCAAAAATAGAATTTACTGCCTAAAATAGATTAGTTTCTAAAAATAGAAAGTTTCCAAAAATAGATCAGCTGCCTTAATTAAATAAGTTTCCATATATAGAAAGTTGCCATGATTAGGCTAGCTGCCTGAATTAGATTGATTTCCATATATAGAAGGTTTCCATAACTAGATTAGTTGCCTTATTTAATTAAGTTTCTATAAATAGAAGTTTCCATAATTAGAATTAAGCTGATTTCATAAGCTAACATATAAGTCTAAGTGTCATAAGCTTACTACTTAAGTCATATGATATAGTGTATAGTTTAATTATTATTTCACGTATTTTAATTAAACTATAGGTTAAGCATTTTAATTAAAGTGTAACATGTATTAATTAAAATGAAATGAAAATACTTAGGTTAAAATGTGTATTATTATTAATAATAATATAACCTAAGTCATGTCTAAATTAATTAATTATAGGCATGTTTTAATAATTAATTAATTATAACTTATAACATAAAATACTTAGGTTAAATTAATGTCATGATAAACTAATAATTAAAATAACCTAAGTCATGATTTAATTAATATTTCATGTTATTAATTAATTATATCCTAAGTTCATGATTCATAAAAATTACATGTAACATAGATCATGATTTTAACCAACGAACCGTGAACCGGGTATAAATTCGACACCGTACCCCGGGCCAAACCCGGGGCACACGTGTCCCCTTGCTGCCGTGGGTCCCACATGAGCCAACCAAGACCAATTGTGGTCTTGGTGGTGGCGGCAATAGCAAACCAAACCCCCCTCGGGTTTGTTTTGCTAGGCGGCAAGAAACAAACACCCCTTTAAATCATTCCTTGATTTTATTTAATATCAAAACATGTTAGATCAATGATTAATTATCTTGTTTTCATAAGAAAAATAATAACATGTTCATGAAAATAATCAAAGATCAAAAGAATTAAAAAGAATTAAAAAGAAGGGTTAGAAAGGTATACCACTATGTAGCTTGGAAAAAGGATGAACAAACACGTATTCTAACACTTGTTTTTAAGATCAAAATCAATCAAACACCCCCTTATGATGGTGTATAGGTGGCGGCACAAAGGAGGCAAAAAGGAGAGGAGGAAAACTCTTTTTTTTTAGGGTTTTTAGTTTATTTCTTGTAAAATGAAAATGAAAACATGTTTAACACTTTACCCCCCTTAACTTGAAAAGTCCATGGGCTAAGCCCATTTCATGCATGTGTGCCGTGGGTATGGGGGCCCCACATGGGGTACCCGTACCTTTCTCGTGTCCCGATGTTTCGTGTTCGTTCGTGGTTAAACGTGCTCGTGTTTAACGTGTTTCTGTTTCTTTTAACGTGTCGTTTATCGTAAACTCCACGCTCGTGAATATATTCTGAGTATTTACGTAATTATTATAATTAGTATTTTAAATGGTGTTCATGATTTAATTATGTTCACGTGATATATTATTAACTGTTTATCATGAGTTCGTACGTAATCGATACTTGTCATGTCATACACGTATGCACTTGCTTGATTATTAGCACATGAATGTGATCAATACTACATGAGGTAAGTTTTAATCTAGAACGTACGATCTTAAGGGCACTATTCATGGTAAAAGCATGCGGGTTTTACAATTCTTCCCCCCTAAAAAGAATAATTCGTCCCCGAATTATAGATAAAGTAAGCTGAAAAGAAGTGACATACCCGAACTCAAAATATGAAGTGAGGGTAAGAAGCCCGGATAGACTCCTCTGTTTCCCAAGTGGCTTCCCGCTCGGTATGGTCCCTCCAAAGGATTTTAACGAAAGGAATCGTCTTCCTTCTCATGACTCGTTCTTGCCTGTCGAGTACTCGTTCGGGTTCTTCTATAAACGTGAGATCTTCACGTATCTGTTCTAGTGGATACTGAACCATGTGAAGGGGATGATAATTGTACCCTCTGAGTAAGGACACATGGAACACGTTATGCACGTGCGAAAGCTGAGGAGGTAACGCCAATCGGTAAGATACTTCGCCGATTCGTTCAACGATATCAAATGGTCCGATGAACCGAGGACTGAGTTTTCCCTTGATCCCGAAGCGTTTAACACCACGTGCCGGCGAAACCTTGAGGAAGACGTGATCTCCCACATTAAAATGTATGTCCCTACGATGCTTATCGGCGTAACTCTTCTGACGTGACCGTGCTTCCTGCAGTTTCTGTTTAGCTACCTCAATCTTCTGGTTGGTCATTTCTATAATCTCTGGTCCTTCAAGTGTTCGCTCTCCCACTTGATCCCAGCAAGTTGGAGCGCGACACTTTCTGCCATACAACATTTCGAAAGGAGCACATTTGATACTTGCGTGCCAGCTGTTGTTGTATGCAAACTCAACTAAACAGATGTAATCGTCCCAATCACCTGTCCATTCCAACGCACACGACCTTAACATATCTTCCAATGTCTGAATTGTTCGCTCCGACTGTCCGTCCGTTTGAGGATGAAAGGCTGTGCTCAGCTTAAGTTGTGTACCCCAAGCTTTTTGCAGACCTTTCCAGAATCGCGACGTGAAACGAGGATCTCTGTCTGAGACGATGCTGGAGGGAGTGCCGTGGAGTCTCATGATCTCCCTTCTGTACGTATCTGCGAGTTTACTTACCGGATCTTCCTTGCGTATCGGTAAGAAATGAGCTGATTTGGTGAGTCGATCAACGATGACCCAAATAGCATCGTGCTTCTTCTTGGTAGGCGGAAGACCGGTAACAAAATCCATGGTGATTTTGTCCCACTTCCACTCTGGAATATCCAACGGTTGAAGGAGACCGCCAGATCGCTGATGTTCAATCTTAACCTGCTGACAGGTAAGACATTTGGAGACATACGTGGCTACATCCTGTTTCATACCACTCCACCAAAAGTGCTGTCTGATGTCATGGTACATTTTTGTCGACCCAGGATGTATAGAAAATGGGGAGCTGTGAGCTTCAGCTAACAATGCTTCCTGGAGTTCTTGATTATCAGGAACACAAAGTCTCGTGCCCTGCCAAACGATACCGTCTGCGTCCATTCTGAATTCTGTCTGCTTCTCCAAATTCTGAATTATCGCCCAAATCTCTCCATCATCCTTCTGCACTTCCTTGATCCTAGTCAGTAACTTAGGTTCTACTGTAAGATTCGCCCAGTATCCGTGCTGCCCACGTACCATGATTTCAATGTCAAGCCGCTCCAAGTCCCTTATGTTTTGCTCCTTGATCTCAATGCCGTTTATCATTCCGGACTTTCTGCTGAGTGCATCTGCTACTACATTAGCTTTCCCGGGATGATACTGTAGGTTAATATCATAATCCTTCAACAGTTCCAACCATCTCCTTTGTCTCATGTTCAATTCTCGCTGTGTGAAGATATACTTCAAGCTCTTGTGATCCGTGAAAATGTCGCATGATTCTCCGTATAAGTAATGCCTCCATATCTTCAATGCGAACACCACTGCAGCAAGTTCCAGGTCATGCGTAGGGTAGTTTTCTTCATAGGGCTTAAGCTGCCGTGAAGCATACGCGATCACTTTCCCATGTTGCATGAGAACACAGCCCAGTCCCTTCCCTGATGCATCGCTATAGATCTGAAATCCACCTGTACCAGATGGGAGAGTAAGAATAGGTGCAGATACTAACTTCTGCTTTAGGTCTTCGAAGCTCTTCTCTCGATCTTCCGTCCAGACGAATTTTTCTCCTTTCCGCATCAGTTTGGTGAGAGGCAATGCCAGCCGAGAAAAGTTCTCCACGAATCTTCGATAATATCCAGCTAAGCCTAAGAAACTGCGGACTTCTGTCGCTGATGTTGGTCTTGGCCATTTAGTGATAGCCTCAACCTTCGCTGGGTCCATAGTGATTCCTTCTGCTGATACAATGTGACCTAAGAACGCCACCTTGTTTAACCAGAACTCACACTTGGAGAATTTCGCATACAGCTGCTCCTGACGAAGAATCTGTAGTACAGTACGGAGATGATCTTCGTGTTCCTCCGTGGACTTTGAGAATATTAATATGTCATCGATGAATACAATGACAAATTTATCAAGGAATTCATGAAAGATTCTGTTCATTAGATCCATGAATACTGCTGGAGCGTTAGTCAGGCCGAATGGCATGACTACAAACTCATAATGGCCATAGCGGGTACGAAAAGCAGTCTTGGCAATATCCTGCTCTTTAACCCTTAGCTGATGGTAGCCTGACCTTAGATCGATCTTTGAGAAGTGTTTGGCTCCTTGAAGTTGGTCAAACAGATCGTCTATACGTGGCAGTGGATATCTGTTGCGGATGGTAATCTTATTAAGTTCACGGTAGTCAATGCAAAGTCGCATGCTGCCGTCCTTCTTCTTAACGAACAAGACCGGTGCGCCCCATGGTGATGCGCTCGGTCTAATGAACCCTCGTTCAAGAAGTTCCTGTAATTGGTCCTTCAGTTCTTTTAGCTCTATGGGAGCCATACGATACGGAGCCTTAGAGATTGGCTCCGCTCCTGGAACAAGGTCGATGTTGAACTCCACTTCTCTTGCAGGTGGTATGCCTGGAAGTTCATCTGGAAAGACGTCTTGAAATTCTGAAACTACTGGTTGATCCTGAATCGATGGGGATTCAGCATCCATGTCATGAACCGTAGCGAGATAACCTTCGCAGCCATGTGACAGTAATGCACGTGCTTGCAAGGTAGATATGACTTGTACAGACCGTCCGGGTATGAACCCGTTATGGATGTACTCTGGTGCATTAATGTCGCCGAAGATCACTCGATAAGAGTGGCAGTCTATGGTAGCATGGTGCTTGGATAGCCAATCCATGCCGAGAATCATATCAAACTCAATCATGTCTAGAGGAAGTGCATCTACTGCACGAACTTTATCGTCAAACTGTAAAGGAAGACTCTTGTATACATGAGTTATTAATACAGAGTCCCTCAGAGGCGTGGAAATGGTAAGCTTAATTTCTAATGGCAAGGGAAGTGTCCTGATGTTCTTAGCATAAGTAGTGGAAACAACTGAATGAGTGGCACCCGTGTCGAAAAGAACACATGCAGCCTGGCCGTACATATACAAAATTCCAGTAATGGTACCTGTAGATTTGTTTGCCTGATCGCGCGATGTCGTGTAGACACGCCCAGTGGTAGGAGGCGGTTTAGTATCAACATGACCCGAAGTACCCTCCATTTCACCCTTACGGCAATCTCTCATACGATGGCCAGGGAGGCCGCACTTGTAGCACGCGTCGGAGTCACGACGACATGGGCCAGGGTGTCTACGATGGCAGGTGCTGCAAAGAGGATGAGTGAATCCTCCAGCAGGAGTTCTTGCTTGCTGAGGGCCTGCTGATGACAGAACGTGTTAAGAACAAGGTATATGCACGAGTATAGGACGTAAACGTCGTAAGATGCTTACCAGTGTTAGCTGAACGGTTGGGCTGAGAACCCCTGTGGTTCTGGTCCCTTCCGTTACCGTGGTTCCTGGTAGAGATTAACATAGTGTCAGCATGAGAGATATAACATGAAATCATAAGAAGATGCGTAAATAGTAGGACCTGCTGTTGTTGGACTGTCCCGCATTGTTACGGTAATTGTCATTACCGCTGCGCCTTTCCACAACAGAACGGTCGTTAGAGTGACCGTTTCCTTTGGGCTGATTGGGCTGCTGCTGAGTAGCCGGCTGAGACCGGTCCCCAGTTTTCTGCCTGGAAGATACAGTTTAAGAGATGATTATAGAACATATGACGATAGGATACGGTCTGGTTAACGCTAGAACATGAAATGTTTTACCTCTTGTCGGGTCTTTCTGCTTCCCCGAACTCATCACGTTCCTGCAACATCTCAAGCTTTCTTGCTGCGTCAGCCACTTGTGCTACCGTATTGAACGTAGCACATACTAGATTGTTCGCAACCGAGGTGCGAAGTGCCCACCTGAAATGGTGTGCCTGCTCCTCAGGAGTACCAGCCGCTGCTCCTAGAAAACCAGCAAGGCGAAGAAAGCGCTGCATGAATTCATTGCTATTCTCGCCCTGTCTCTGACGTATCCCGTGGTATTCACGCTTGAGTTTGTCCTGCTCTGCCTTAGGAAAGAACTGTTCCATCACTCTCTCCTTGAATTGGGCCCATGTCAAACCAGCGACCCATTCATCACCTCCTTCTGACTGTGTCAAAGCTAGCCACCAGTTGAGTACATCGCCTTCAAACCTGTAGCACGCCAATCTTGCCTTGAAGGCGGGGTCACATCCCATAGCATTGAAGATTTTCTCAATGTGAGTCAGCCAGCTTTCAGCATCGCTGGGGCAATCAGTCTTTTCAAAAGCTCTAGGACGGAGCTTGTTAAATCGTTCCAACCATACTGCTAGAGTCACTGGGGGAGGAGGAGGAGGAGGTGCCTGATTCTGCGGCTGCTGATTATTCGCAGCTTGGACTTCAGCACGAATGTCATTCCTCAGTTGAGGAAGTAAGGCTTGTATGGCAGCCTGAATCGCAGCATTGAGCTGCTCTTGCTCGCGTGTGAGAACCATCTGACAGTATAACATAAACATATGATTAACAGTTCAAACATAAAATATATAAAAGAAAAATTTTATGCCAAAATTTCACGAGAAAAATTTTATGCAAGAAAATCTTTGTATGAATGCATGATGCAGTTTTATGAAAACTTTTGATGCTCGAGAGTGAACGCCTTCGGTCAGTTCACTCAAAATAAAAGACATATCGAGGGGACGCCTATGGGTCGGTCCCAAATCTAAAAGTTTCGATAAAACACATGCGACTAAATAGGGCCAGTCCTGTACCAACCATTACTTAGTCAAAAACCCTGTAACAATGACATGTATATGTATGCTTAAAAATGATGAATGCATGAAAACAACTGTCAGTTCTAGGAAGACCGTAGTGACTACCCACTAATCACATGTCATATTTGAGAGCCTACAGGTCGAAACCAGGCTCTGATACCACTTGTAACGTCCCGCCTACTCAGACCACAATATTGTCCGCTTTGCCCGCAGGCTCACGGCTTTGCTTTGTGGCCCTCTTGTGAAGACTTCCCGGCAGGTCACCCAAGCCAGTACTACTCTTCCATGAGCACGCTTAACTGCCAGTTCCTAAGAACCCCACGTGCAGTAGACCACAAAACGCGTTGTGTCATGAGAAGGCGACTGTTATCTTATGAACCATGGATCTCTCCTGGCCACAGCCGATGTGGGATTTGCCTAGGGTGTCACAATCACCCCCCCTTCAGGACTCATCGTCCTCGATGAGGTTTGCCCGACCATCCTGAATGGCTCAGGAGTGGTATCAGAGCCACTCCTGAGCCGTTCAGGATGGTGGGGCAAACCTCATCGAGGACGATGAGTCCTGAAGGGGGGGTGATTGTGACACCCTAGGCAAATCCCACATCGGCTGTGGCTAGGAGAGATCCATGGTTCATAAGATAACAGTCGCCTTCTCATGACACAACGCGTTTTGTGGTCTACTGCACGTGGGGTTCTTAGGAACTGGCAGTTAAGCGTGCTCATGGAAGAGTAGTACTGGCTTGGGTGACCTGCCGGGAAGTCTTCACAAGAGGGCCACAAAGCAAAGCCGTGAGCCTGCGGGCAAAGCGGACAATATTGTGGTCTGAGTAGGCGGGATGTTACACATTTGGAACCCGAGATTCCAAAGGCTATGCCTATGCCTCAACCCACACCACCTTTGCCCTATCCATCGAGACTTAGAAAGGAGAAACGTCAAGAGCGCGGTAATTACCAATTTGATCTTTTTAAGAAAATATTTCGTGACGTTCATTTTAATGTGAGTTTTGCCGATGCTTTGGTCATAATGCCTCTATTTGCCGCTAAATTCAAGAGTATGTTGAACAACAAGGAGAAATTGCAACAATCGTCTAGTTGTTCATCGGTTTATCTTAACCGCATACCTCAAAAATTCGGTGATCCCGGTAAATTTTTGATTCCTTGTGCAATCCAAGATATGGAAGAATGTTATGCCTTGGCCGATCTTGGTGCTAGTATTAACTTGATGCCACTTGCAATATTCAAGTCGCTCAATCTTCCTAATCTTACTCCTTCACGAATGTCTATCGAGTTGGCCGACCATTCCACGATTCCCGCATGTGGATTGGCGGAAGACGTTTTTGTGAAAGTGGGAAAGTTCTATTATCCAGTAGATTTTATCATTGTCGATATTCTCACGGATCCTCAAGTTCCTATCATTTTAGGTCGTTCGTTTTTAGATACGTTTATGGCTTTAATTGATCTGCATGCTAGAAAGATCACCTTACGTTTCAAAGACGAGGAACTTGTTATAAACGCAACTCAAAATTCTCCAATTTCTCATGTTTATTATGTTGCAACCATAAACCTCGTTGATATGATTGACGTTGTTTGCGAGGAATTTTCACAAGAAGTTTTAGGTTTTGGTGATGATGAAAATAGTGGCAATCCCACTATGCTAGATCCCATTCTTGATAACTCGACACCAACTTTCACTCCATTTGAAGGTGGTGGTTTTACGTTGGAAGAATTCGACGTTCCACGTACTTGTGACGAAGACCTCGACAATGATGAGGACTTCTCGATTATCAAGGAATTTCTTAACGATTTCCCATTTCCTCAACCCGAGGAGGTTATGAGTATCGAGTCCAATCTTCAATTGAGGAACCACCTATCCTCGAGTTGAAAGATTTACCTCCTCACCTTGAATATGCATTTTTGGAGTAGGACGACAAGTTGTCGGTTATTATTGTGAAAGATCTTTCGGATGATGAAAAAACCGCACTTGTCGATGTTCTAAAGGATCACAAAGGGGCAATTGCGTGGAAGTGATCCGACATTAAGGGGATCGATCCCAAATTTTTTACCCACAAAATCTTAATGGAGGAGGATTACAAACCCGCAATCTAATGTCAAAGGAGGGTGAACCCCAAAATTCACGACGTCATTAAAAAGGAAGTCCTCAAACTCCTTGACGCGGGAATGATTTACCCTATTTCCGATAGCCCCTGGGTGAGTCCTATTCATTGTGTCCCTAAGAAGGGAAGAATGACCGTTGTGCCAAATGATGCCAACGAGTTAATTCCAACTAGACTCGTGACTGGATGGAGAGTGTGCCTTGACTATCGTAAGTTGAATGACGCCACTCGAAAAGACCATTTTCCCTTGCCCTTCATGGACCAAATGTTGGAGCGTCTTGCGGGAAACGATTTCTATTGCTTTTTAGATGGTTTTTCCGGTTACTTCCAAATCCCCATCGATCCTCGTGATCAAGAAAAAACTACGTTTACATGTCCATATTGAATGTTTGCCAATTGTAGAATGCCATTCGGACTTTGCAATGCAGCGGGAACCTTTCAAAGGTGCATGATGGCTATTATTCATGATATGATCGAGAAGACAACGAAAGTCTTCATGGATGACTTTTCCGTGTTTGGTAGTTCGTTCATTTCGTGTTTGTCGAATCTTGAGAGAATGTTGAAGCGTTGTGAGGAAACCAACCTTGTGCTTAATTGGGAAAAATGTCATTTTATGGTTAAAAATGGAATCGTCTTAGGGCACAAGGTTTCGAAAGCGGGGATTTAGGTAGATCAAGCTAATGTAGACGTCATCACCAAATTATCTCATCCCAAAACCGATAAGGGAGTTAGGAGTTTCCTAGGCCACGCGGGCTTTTATCGTCAATTCATCAAGGATTTTTCAAAGATTTCTCGACCTATTACACATCTCCTCGAAAAAGATGCATGTTTTGTCTTTGACGAAGATTGTATACGAGCCTTTGAAATCCTTAAGAGGAAACTTACCGAAGCTCCCATTCTTGTTGCTCCCAATTGGAACCTCCCCTTTGAGCTCATGTGTGATGCTAGTGACTACGCTATTGGGGCCGTATTGGGGCAATGTCATGAAAAACACTTCTTGCCTATTCACTATGCTAGCAAGACGATGACCGAGGCTCAACTAAAATACACTACAACGGAGAAGGAATTCCTTGCCGTGGTGTATGCATTTGAGAATCTCCGACCTTATCTCGTCTTGACTAAATGCATAGTGTATACGGATCATTCGGCTATCAAGTATCTTATGGCTAAACAAGATGCAAAGCCGAGATTAATTCGTTGGATTCTCCTCCTTCAAGAATTTGATCACAAAATCATTGACAAAAAAGGAGCCGAGAATCTAGCGGCTGATCATCTTTCTCGTTTGGAAGATCCTCACCAAATTGTTTACGAGCCCAAGGAAATCACCGAAACATTTCCGCTCGAGACACTTGGTGTAGTGAATTCTAAGCTTGATTCTTCTACCCCATGGTTTACAGACATCGCAAATTACCATGCGGGCAACTTCATCATCTAGGGTATGACGACTCAAGAAAAACGAAAATTCTTTCGTGACGTCAAGTTCTATTTTTGGAACGACCCTTACCTGTTTCGAACTTGTGCGGATCAAATTATTCGATGTTGTGTCTTTGGTACTGAAGCTTCTAACATCCTTAGAGCTTGTCACGAGGGACCCATGGGTGGTCACCACGGTGCTAATCTCACGGCTAAGAAGGTTTTTGATGCCGGTTTCTTTTGGTCTACTATTTACCGAGATGCACATGCACTTGTGAAGTCGTGCGACTCATGCCAACGACAAGGAAAAGCCTCACAAAACAATGAAATGCCACAAAATATCATCAGTGTGTGAGATCATTGACGTTTGGGACATTGACTTTATGGGGCCGTTTCCATCATCTCGTGGTAATAAGTATATCCTTGTTGCCGTTGACTACCTATCTAAGTGGGTGGAAGCTAAGGTTTTGCCCACCAACGATGCTCGTATGGTAGTCAAGTTTTTGAAAAGCTTGTTTTCTCGGTTTAGAACCCCTCGTACGATCATAAGCGATCGTGGAACCCATTTTTGTAACGACCAATTCGAAAGGGTCCTAAGGAAATATGGGGTTACACATCGTCTTTCTACGGCTTATCACCCACAAACGAGTGGGCAAATCGAGGTTTTAAACGAGCTTTGAAGAGGATCTTGGAGAGATCTATTGGGGAGAACCGACAATCTTGGTCGGATAAGTTGGACGATGCTTTATGGTCCTTTAGGACCGCTCATAAGACGCCCATCGGGTGCACTCCCTATAAGCTTGTGTATGGGAAGAATTATCACTTTCCAATTGAACTTGAACACAAAGCTTATTGGGCTCTTAAGCATTGTAATGATGATATGGAGACCGCGGGAAAACACCAGAAAATGCAACTTAATGAATTGGATGAATTAAGGGACATTGCTTATGAAAATTCATTGATTTATAAAGAAAAGACTAAAAAGTTTCATGATTCAAAAATAAAAAACCGAGTTTTTAACATTGAAGATCAAGAGTTGCTTTTTAACTCACGATTGAAAATCTTTTCCGGTAAGTTGAAATCCCGTTGGTCCGGTCCATTCACCGTGACTCAAGTTTTTCCATATGGGACCATCAAGCTAGCTCAAAATGATGGCCCCAATTTCAAGGTGAATAGACATAGGTTGAAGCACTACTTTGGCGTGGAAGTTTGTGACAATCCGTCAATTTATGGTTGATATTTTATTCTCAAATATTATTTAAAAACATTATTTTAATGTTATATTATGAACTCACTCATTTATGGGATGAAATTTGGGTTTACATCTTGAAGTAGCATCGACTACCTCTAAACCGGAGGATTCTACGTTACGTGCTTACGTTTACATACACCGTTTTTGGTGACAGTCCGACACTTCAGGAAATAAATTTATCCGTGAATATTATTTTGGAATTTTAAATTTGTGTTGGTTCATAAATTCACAAATTTATGAGAAGAGATTAGGACTTACGTGAATAATTTAACGTCCTTTACGGCTAAACCGGAAACCCTAGGATTACGTATTTACATTTTCGAACTCCGTTTTGGAAGAGACAATTTTTATTAGATTCATTTTGTGTCGTTGATTCATAATTTATAAAAACATTTTTCGTAAAACGACCCGAGGACACGCAAATCGAGGAAACTAGAATCGAGGAGTACCCGTAAATTAGTGGGATGAGACAAAACAAGTTTTGCCTCACCCCACACATGGGACAGTTTAACAAAGGCCACCAGACCCATGAGGTGTCAAAAATACTTATACAAGCTTATACACTTGTCCTATAAGCTTTACAAAACAACCACCTCAAACCATTTTCTCCTAAACACATACATGCAAACCACTCATACTCTCCTCCCTCTCTCTCCCTCTCTCTATTTCGTCCCAAAATCATCAACAACAACCCTCATTTGATCTATTTTAGCCATAAAATCATGTGTTATTCATACACATGATGATGCCCCTTTTAAGCCTTGAAGATTGGAGGTGATTCTAACATCCAAGGAGGTGATTTGATGATGTCCTAGGGCTGATTTCTACAAGAAGTTAACAAATATTGGTGGTCTTGAAGATTGGTGTTGATTTATCACAAGTTGTGTGATCAAAATCCATGTTTTGATCATCACCTTCATAATCTTGGTTGGTAACAAGATTCATTCTTCCATTCTCTTGATTATTTTGTAAATGTAAATATATATTTTCTTCTTAATGTATATATGTATGATGATATATGATGATAAAAACATTGTGTGGGGATCTTTTGTTGATTAGTATGATCAAAATGATTAATAGTTATATAAAAGAATGATGAAATCTAGCCTAAACAAGTAGGCTGCATAAAACAGAAGATGACCATATGATAACTTGTAAAAATGGCATAGATTAGTTTTTATACAGTAAGTAATAAGTTTTATATACATGTGAGAGTTGGCCATACAATGGAATCATAAAAATGAGTGAGATATGATCAAAACAAATTTAGAGTGCAAATCTGCCTACACTATTTTGGACGATTTTATTAAAATATTTAGAAGATGATTTATCAGTAGCTATACAGGAATAAAATGAAGCACATATCATGTCGTTTCTGTCATAAAAATTTGAGGTCCTATCTCATTATAGAACTCTAGATATGGACATTTTAGTGGACTTAAAATTTAGGACTGATTTTGTAAATAAATAGTATATATAATACAAGCACTCAAAAATTTATATAAAATATACATATATAAAACCCACTAGTTGATAATAATCATAAATAAACAGATATATATATATATATATATATATATATATATATATATATATATATATATATATATATATATATATATATATATATATATATATATATATATATATTGATATTAAAATGGGACATGTTATATAAATTACAAGTATAAATGTTTTTCCAAGTTATAAAACTATATACCTAAGTTTTACGTCTTTTCGGCTAAAACCGAAAGATGAACGTTTTTGTCAAATAAAACTTAGACGGTCGGACCCGTCTAATGTAAACTTTTATAAACTCACATACTGATGTATAAACTTATATAACAAGTAAAAACCGATAAAACCCGAGCTATACAACATATAGACATTAACGGGCCAAAGTAGCCTTATTGGACTATTAACCCGACTAGTTTGGTAAAACACTTATAAACTTACTTACTAGGCTTAACCCACTTGAGCCCAACATGTAAAGTATAATACTGATAATAAAAGTGTAAAATGGACTAATATAAGGTATTGGGCTTATAATAGGCTTATTGGGCCTAAAACATGTAAATAAGTAAAACTACTAAACTAGTATAAAAGTTACAAATACATAACACTAAAATGAGTGAATGAGAATGTATAAACCCACTTGATCATCATCATATATATAAAATCATAATATGTATACATAATTGTTATTTTTATAAATTCATTGGACAAGAGTCTAGACAGGTATTATTTGTCTAGGTTTCCGTGATTGAAACACGTACCGTACATTCAAATCGCCGATAACCGCCTTCCCACATCAACGTGAGTTCATAGCCTCGCACTCTTTTAATGTTTTTATGAAATATTTTATAAACCCGCGAGGGATGTTGGGAATAAATTATGGGTCAGTTCACTAGACGCTGATAAGAAGAGTTCAAGCGCTGATAAGAAGAAGTTGGACGCTGACAGCCAAGCGTTGACATTTGAAGAAGTCAACGCTGACAGCCTTGAAGACAAGCACTGATGGAATATATCTTCATACGAATCTTTTTGTTTATTTGTTTCTATATTTGTATATGGTAAAGATAAGTTCGACATTGTATTTTTCATTATTATCTTTACCTAGAATAGTTGATTCGTAGCTTATTGTACAAGACTTCTTAATCTATAAAAGAAGATCTTTAGGTTAATGTTTAATATAAGTTTTCACAAGTATTCGACTGTTAAACCTCTTTCATTGTAATCAAGTTCGATTATTCTAATACAAGTGAAAGTTTGTTTAACATCTTTGTGTTCTAGGTTAAGTGTTAATTCCGCATAACACTTAGTTACTTTATTCACAAGCAAAGGTTTCTCTACGTGTATTACTTGATCTAATCTCGTATACACAAAGCTTAATCGATCTAAGTTTGGGATCAACAAGTGGTATCAGAGCTTGTTGAGAAACTTTTGATCTTTAAGTAACGCAAGAACCCTAAAACACCAAAAACCCTAAAACAACGAAACCCTAAATTTCTCAAAACCCTAAAAACAGCATGTCTGGCTCAGAACAACCTCCTGCTCCTGTTTTGCTACAAAGCAACACCACAAACCCTAGTATCAAAATTCCCATGTTTGATGCCAGGAACTTCGAGCTTTGGAAGTCCAATTTTGAGAAATATGTAGCCATCCATGACTACACTCTTTGGGAGATTGTTGAATATGGGAACACATTCAACAAAGCTCAAAAGATTGCTAATGCTATTGCCGCAAGGACAGCTGTTCCTAATTGTCCTGAAGCTGATAAGAAGGAAAGGCCTGAAGATGGAAGAGCTGTATCTGCTGAAGATATAGCCAAGAAAAGGGTGGACATGAAAATTTTGAACATCATGAAACACGCCTTGGGTCATGAGAATCAGCACAAGTACAAACGTTTAAGTCTGCAAAAGAGCTTTGGGAAGCTCTTGAAGTAGCACATGGTGGCAATGCTGACACTAAAGAAGAAAAGAAGAAGCAACTCATGCATGAGTATTCTGTCTTTAAATCTCAACCTAATGAGAATCTTAGCAGTGTGAGAAGTAGACTAATTGACATTACAAGTCAACTTTCTTTCTTGGGAACACAAATTGATGATATTGACTTGAATGCTACTTTTCTCAAAAGCCTTGGTGAGGTATGGAAGATTGAGGCAAGATCCATTCTTGTGAATAACACCCACAAAACCTCTAGGTTTGATGACATCTTCAACAAACTAAGACTGTTGGAGAATGAATGGCTTTTGGAGAGTGATAATAAACCTTCCAGTAGCAACATGGCCTTCTTCTCACAATGTGAAGGTCAATTTGATTCCATGAACTCCTATGGACATCCAGTCACTGGATCTGCATGTGTCAACGCTAGATCACATCCTATCATCGTTGGAACACATCCTGTCAGCGCTGGATCATATCCTGTCAACGCCTCACACTCAAGCGTTGACACTCACAACTTTGGCGCTGATGGAACTAAACCTGCTGGTTTAGATCTAGATACTGTGTGTGCTTTCATTGCCTCTTTGCCCAGTGATTCAAGAATTACTTATGAGGATCTTGAGCAAATAAGTGATGAGCAATTGGAAGAGATGGATATCAAGTGGACTATGGCTCTTGTGAGTTTAAGAGCAAACAGGTTTAATAGAAGGTTCAAGAAGAAGATGACCTTTGATGCTAAGGATGTTGCTGGATTTGACAAATCCAAAGTTGAGTGCTACAATTGTCATCGTATGGGGCACTTTATGAGGGAATGTAGATCTCCAAGAAGATCTGATGCTGGTAAGCCTTCAAGCCAAATGGTTAAGAGCCAAGATTCCAAGGCCATGGTAGTTGTTCAACAAATTGATGGTGTTGGAGGATGGGACTGGAGCTGGAACTTTTTGGCTAAGGATGAGGAAGAGGACAAAGCATTGGTTGCTGAAGTTAAGGAAGAGCATGTTGAATATGCTCTCATGGCACACTCCTCCTCTTCATCAGATAATGAGGTATATGATGATGCTTTCTGTTCTAAGGGTTGTCGTTTAAATACTGAAAAACTAAATAAGGAGATAGTAAAATTATTAGATGATGCAAGTTCTGAAAGATGCAAAGTATCTAATTATCAAATTGCTCTCACCCAAACAGAAAGGACAGTAGCTGAGTATAAGAAAATGGAGTTTGATTTAAAGGATAAAATAAATATCTTAAAACATGAGTTACATCAAAGTAAAGATATTCAAGATATCACAAACAGGGTTAATCTTGATTTGATAGCTAAGTTAGATGAGGCTAACAAAAATAAAGACAATGTGAGTCTTAAAATCCAGAGATTTGATAAGGCCACACAAACCCTAGGAGAGTGTGTTAGTAAACAAAGAGACTCTAAGGACATGAGTGGGATTGGGATGAAAGACTATACTGGTGTTCCACCACCAGCTGGGGATTTCTATGGTGTCCAATCATAGGACTTATCTTGGACTGGCTTGCCAGAACTCCAAGAGAAGGAATTCATTCCTCCACCTAGAGTGACTTCCCCAGTTGAAGAGTATAAACAAAAACTGACTGACCTAGATGAGTGGAAGAAAGCTAACCACACTTTGTTTGTTAAGGGAGGTTTGTTGTGTGAAAGTCCAAATGAGCCCACACCAATCACGAGCCATGATCCTACACCTATTAAAATCACACACCCAACCACTTGCAAAGCTGTTGACCTTGGCTCACACACTGTTAGAAAACCTAGTGTTAAGTATGCAGAGATGTATAGGAATACTAGGTCACCAAAAAGCCAAGTTAGTAACCATGGAACAGGCTTCTTTGCTTCTAGACCTAAAACTATGTCTAGAAAAGCTTGTTACACTTGTGGTAGCTTTTCACATTTGGCATACAAATGTGTCAACGCTTCCAATGTCACCGCTGATAGGAACCATTTCAGCGCTGACAAAAGTCAACATAGGTCAAACACTCTCAGACCCAAAACCTTTGTGAACAAAAGTTCACAAGTTGTTAGACCAGCCCCATTCTTTACTAGAGGGTCTAACACACATGGCCTAAGACCTTTCCAAAAGACAAATACTTGGTCAAATAGGCAATGGATTCCTGTAGCAAACCCTAGGTTCAACGCTGATAAAGGCAATCGGGGCGCTGACAAGAACAATTCAGCGCTGACAGACACACTGCCAAACCTAGGTATTTGCAACCACATGGAAAGGGGTCTAAAGCTTCTACTAGCTTAACATGGAGACCAAAACAAGACCAAAACCCTAATTCTACTGGTCTTTCTATGACATGCAACAGGTTTCATTATATTTCAAAGGTCATGTCAAGACCAATTGGGGTTAACTGGGCATTTCATCCAAAAAGGGATGAAAATGGGGTTGTTATGAGAACCAAGTCTGTTCTTGTTGAACAACCAGATGAATCCAAGTCTTCCAAGGCTTGGGTTCCCAAAGAAAACTAATTTGTTTTCTTATGTGCAGGGCATTCAAAAACAGGTTAATGACTATGGATATTGGGACAGTGGATGCTCTAGGCACATGACTGGGAAAGAAGATTACTTGAGTAACTTCACTCCCATTGAAGATGGTGATAAGGTTCTCTTTGGGGGTGGATATGGAACTATCACAGGCAAAGGAACTCTTCTCACCAACAACTTACGTTTTGAAAACGTATTTCTGATTGAAAAGAAGAATGGTAATGAGGTCAAAATACTTAGAAGTGACAATGGTGGTGACAAGTTTGATAGAAAATCCACAACTGGTGGATGTCAATTTCTTGGGAGTAGATTGATATCTTGGCAATGCAAGAAACAAACAGTGGTGGCAAACTCTACAACTGAAGCAGAATATGTGGCTGCAGCTGCTTGTTGTGGACAAGTCTTATGGATTCAGAACCAGCTGTTGGATTATGGGTATAATTTCATGCATACCAAGATTTTTGTAGACAATAACAGTACTTTATGCATTATTAAAAATCCTGTACATCATTCTAAAACCAAACACATAGAAATTAGGCATCATTTTATAAGAGATTGCTTTGAGAAAGGTTTAATACAACCAGATAGGGTAGACACAGAAGATAATGTGGCTGATTTATTAACTAAACCTTTTGATACTGGAAGATTTCAATATTTGGTAACAAATATTGGAATGGTTAATCTCACTTAATATGTGTTTTGGAACTCTTTTTGTAAAAGTATGTACAGGATAATGCATTGTTATTGGTCTTTGTGATGATTTAGATTTTTCCACTTTATTTTTCTAACACTGACAAAGGTAAATTTAACGCTGACAAGTGTTATTTTGCCGTTGTTAGAGATATTATTGTCTAACGCTGACAAGAGTTCCTTCAACGCTGATAAGTGTTGTCGCGGCGCTGTCAGCAACAATGTTAGTTTTGTGGTTTTCAATCTAAATGTGTAGGTAGTGTTAGCTTTATGCCATTGGATACAGAGTTGCTTATGGATCTTTGAAGAGCTATTTGGACATGTTTTTGTTTATGGATGATGGTTGGAATATTTATATTCCTATCTTGACATAAATTTTTAATGTTCATATATATTTTGAGAAACTCATGTATCATAGTTTAAGGGGAGGTTTAAGGAACCTTTAGGACTCTTGGGTATTCTTATAATACTCTTATCACAATTCTAGATTGTGTCCACAGGTGAGTATGGGTTAGTTTTACTAAACCATGAGGCACTGTAGCATGCAAAGTTGACAAACTATGCATGCTGCCAAGACATTTTTGGCCTAGAATTGGTGGTGGTCTGTTGGAAGACTTGGGAATATTTTTTTATGGGTTTACCTGGGAGTTACAAAGGATTTTATGAAATAACTTTGTTGGTAAGTATTTTGGTTAGCAAGGGACACTTGAGGGCATTTGTGTCTATCTTGCTTAAGCAAGTGTGCATAAGTGGACAGTGCTTGCCACCCAGTAATTATTATCAACTTGCAAGATATTTCCCTTAGGATAAATTACTTTGTTAAGGTCTTTTTCTTTTTAAATATTTTTATTTTTAGACGCTGACAAGTTTTTCTCCAAACGCTGTTAAGACCAATCGTGACGCTGACAAGGCTTTAGGCAAACGCTGACAAGAAAATATAGCCGTTGGGCGTTGATGGGTTATTTTTGACCGTTGACACCTAGTGGGCCCTACCCAGTTGTTATTTTTGACTAATCTTTGGCCGTAATTTTTGGGGAGTTGTTACTTTTAATTAATGCATGAGATAAGTTATATTTGATTCAATATTTTCATCATTACTCTTTGAATATAACTGCCTCATTTTTTACCAATCATAATCATGCATCTCTCCTATAAATTTGGCTAACTTTTCATTCTGGGTATTCATATTTTCTTGTCTAACATCTTTCTCCTAGATTTTTCCCATATCACATAACCTAAACAACTTTCAACATGGCAACAAAGTTCAACTCAAACAATCTGACATTGGAGTTCAAGAGCCAACATAATATGGTAGCTTACTTGGACGCTGATAATGATTTGTTCCCTCAGTATTCACAAATTGTGGCCTATTTAAATGCATCCTCCATAAGGTATGCACTTTCTCATGAACCACTTGTCCCTGTCGCTCATATTAGACAGTTTTGGAACACTGTTAGTTCCACAACAACTAATAATGTGACCACATTAACATCTAGTGTTCATGGAAGAACATGGGTGGTCACTGAAGCTTTGGTTCGCCAAGCTTTGCGTCTTAATGACGCTGATGGTGTGACTACCCTTGCCACTACAACAATAGAACAAGGTCTTAGGGAATTGGGTTATCCTATTCCTGCTGATAAAACTTTAAATAAATATCATAAGCAGGAATTTCCCTCAGATTGGAAATATTTGATACATGTCCTTCTTCAATGCTTAAGTCCAAAGTGTACTGCTTTTAATGAAATAAACAGGTCCATTGCAAGTGCTTTGGTTTGTATGTCACGTGGGCTTAGGTATAATTTTTCAAAAATGATTTTGAAGGGATGTGTAAAAATAAGGGAAGTAAAATGACTTTGGCTTACCCAAGATTTTTGCAAATGGTGTTTGATTTACAAGAATATTGTCTTAGGGATCATGACCATTTTTATGAGATCCCTAAGCAAAAGAAAACCATTTTTGACAAAATGATCTCAACAAACAGACCTATACCTCTCACCCAAGCCATGCTTGAAGTAATTCAGGCTGCCCAACCACAACCAGACCCTGAACCTCAACTTGAGCCTGTCCTTGAACCATTACCTTCACCTGAACACATGGACGTTGACCAAGCCAATGTCAACGCTGACACTCAATATGTTGGCGCTGACACAGCCAATCCCAACGCTGATGACATCCCTGAACAATCCCAAACACCCCTTAACCAACCCACACCCACACAATCTACATCATCTTCCACCCCCTTACAATCTAGGTTGAGAAAACGCCAAAGGACTGCTGGAGTGTTCTCCTCTAGTGGTCCTAGCCATGTTGTAGAGAAAACCACCTCCACAAGTGTGGCTGGTGACATGGATGAGGCTGGGGCTATTGGCACAGGCTTAGATGTTGGTCAAGACAGTCCCAACATCATTAAGACCTCCTCCATGCCCTATGATTCTATTTTGGGAGGTCAAATCCCCATTCTAGCTGAGGGCAGATTGGAACCTATGACATTGAATGAATTGACGGCTGCTGTCATTAGCTTGCAAAAGCAAAATGTCAGCCTTGTACAAATTGTCAATAATCAGGGCCGTGAACTCCAAGCATTGAGGGAGCGAGAGTAATCGGGGCGCTGACACAGGTAACTTGAACGCTGACAAAGTTGCAGGTGGTGTTGATGTATTCCAGTCATCAGCAATCATCAAAGATGTGTCTACACAGGTTTCTTCATCTACCTTACCTATCATTGATCCAAAAGACAAGGGTAAAGGAATTTTGGTTGAAGAAGAGGTTCCAAAGAAGGATGCAGCCTAAATTGCATTTGATAAACAATTGGCTGAACAACTTTTGGAGCAAGATTTGAAGAGAAGTGGGACATCACCATTTGTTGCCACTTCTGAGAGTGAGGAAGAGAGTGATGATGAAGGAGAAGGAGCTAGCTCAGATTCAAGTGTTCAAATCATTGAATATCCAGAAAGACTTGAATATGGGGATGAGTTGGCAAAAGAAAGGTTGAGAGATTTGAAGATGCAGGTTGATTTTGACCTTCCAGAAATCACAAGAATGTACCATGCTTGGGAAGATAAGGTACTTGACAACCCAGGGATGAGCTTATCAGATCAAATTTGGGGGTTGGAGATTCTTCTCAGGGTATAAGATGATATAAAGGTGATTTTGAAGTATAATGCACAAGAGGTTAAGACTTGGCTTAGAAGAGATAGCAGGCCATTGTATTACAAGTTGCTTAGATGCCATCAACCTCGATGGACATACAAGAAGTTGCTGGCTTTATCTTTTGAGGAGCTAGAGTACAGGGCACCTCCTATTAGGAGGCATGTGCAAGAAAATAATGTCTTACAGTTTCTTTCAGAAGAAAGGAAATAGGAGCTTGCTGAGGAAATGCAGATTGCAAAGGAGATGAGGATTGCTCAAAGACCAGTGAAGAAAGGAGATCCTCTCCAATTTCCCAAAGATATGGATATGTATGATCCAAGTGAAACTGTCATAAGGAAGCATCTCAAACTTTCTCCATTGGAAGCTTCAGATTTGGTTAATGTAGTATCTCTAGATGCCAGAAATCCAATCATAAGTTTTGATGAAGATGAGTGTGGATTTTGGAAGATTGGCAGATTTGGGAAGGAGGTACACATTTTCACTTCGATTATGTCTATCTTTGCAAGCATAGATAGAGAGGACTTGGTTCATCTATGGAAGTTGATAGAGGCCAAGTACAAGGCTGAAGCACCTACTTCAGCAACAGGAATAAGACTGTGGCACACATTTTTGACTTTGTGTGGTCCAAGGGAAGCAGATCCTGCCATATGGAAGGATCTTGAAGATGACCTCAGTGATCTTCATTGGAGGCTTTATTCTACTTGTGGTGTGTTTCATTTGAGTTCTACCAAGTTCTCAGAATATCTTCTTTTGGATGCTGATTATTACTTGTCCAAAGAAGTACTGGAGAAGATGAAGGAAACACCCTTGGAGATTGATTACACTAGTGACGTGGCCAAAGACTTGATTAGATATGTTTATCACCAACATAAGAAGTTTTTGTAAGATTCCTCCTAAGCCTTAAGTATTTATTCAGAAACTTGATCATTGGAATAGATATCAAGTTTAGGGGAGGATTGTTGGGAATAAATTATGGGTCAGTTCATTAGACGCTGATAAGAAGAGTTCAAGCGCTGATAAGAAGAAGTTGGACGCTGACAGCCAAGCGTTGACATTTGAAGAAGTCAACGCTGACAGCCTTGAAGACAAACACTGATGGAATATATCTTCATACGAATCTTTTTGTTTATTTGTTTCTATATTTGTATATGGTAAAGATAAGTTCGACATTGTATTTTTCATTATTATCTTTACCTAGAATAGTTGATTCGTAGCTTATTGTACAAGACTTCTTAATCTATAAAAGAAGATCTTTAGGTTAATGTTTAATATAAGTTTTCACAAGTATTCGACTGTTAAACCTCTTTCATTGTAATCAAGTTCGATTATTCTAATACAAGTGAAAGTTTGTTTAACATCTTTGTGTTCTAGGTTAAGTGTTAATTCCGCATAACACTTAGTTACTTTATTCACAAGCAAAGGTTTCTCTACGTGTATTACTTGATCTAATCTCGTATACACAAAGCTTAATCGATCTAAGTTTGGGATCAACAAGGGAGATAACATGTTAGTTTTGATAAAATAGGACACCATTTGTCCCGATTAATTGTTTATTGATTTGGACCCGAATGATTGTACGACCCGATGAATGATTATATGACCCGATGTATGAAATAAAATGGATTATTAAAGTTAGGTTATGTCACTAAAAGTCCCATTAGCATGAATTGTGAACTACCGGGATTTGGTACACGCGTGTGCATATAATAGTACTATTTGGGGACGATCACCCCAGTTCGCGCCTTGACGGTTGATCCCCGTCGTGCCACATTGATTGGTAAGTGAATTTATGTATGAGAAGATTTCCAAAGCGTGATTTTTGTGACGACACGCTAACTTAGATGGGCAAATTGAGTTTCGGGTTAGCTACCCGTTGTTTGTTATAGTAAGGTAGCAATGTCATGCGGCTTATAATAATCCAAATAATGAAATACTGCTATACGCATTGAATTACGATATATTGTCTGACTAGCAATACGAGATCTTATTATTGATATTATGTTCGTGTTTTGGTTTTACATAACGATATTCATATAACGGTTTTTATTTAACTCTTTACAACGTTATAAAACGTATTGTATGATGTTTTTACGAAATTGGTTCGTATAATGATTTTGAAGGCAAAAGCCTATATTATGATTTTTGATAAGGATTGTATAAAATGACTTTGACTATTTTATGGCCTATTACAAAGATTTGTACAAAATGATTTTCGGTAATAATTATATACCGATGATATATTAATGGTTTTATTAAACTCTATGAATTCACTCGACGTTATCGCTGACCTTTTCTTTTAACATGTTTTGTCTCAGATACTTGAAGGTAATTCTCGGGAAGACAACAAGACTTCATGGCCCGCACTTAAATAATAATTTCCATTCAAATGCTTTGTAAAACTTTTATGAAATACTATGACTTGGGACCTATGTAAATTTGATATTTAAGAATGGAAATGCTTTATTATTAAACGACGTGATTTTTAAGCGTTGTCTATGATGTGAGTAATGTGTTATCCCGTAACACCAACGAGTCTTCCGCTGTATTGAATTGTGTAAATTTGGGGGTGTTACAGTTTGGTACCAGAGCTCTCGTTATAGAGAACGAAAGATTTTTAAAACCAAGGTTTTGAATAAAACATTTCAAAATCTTTTAACTATAAATATTTTTCTCAAAATGTCTAAAAATCTTTTGACTATAACGGTGCCGAAGAATTCCCGAGTTACCGACAAGACCAGACTGAGAAGTGTTCTATATATATATAACTTGGATTATATATATGTTGTAATTTGATTACATGATTGTTTGATGATGATTTCAATACGTATACGAGATATTTATACGACGTAGATTGTCACAAGAAACCCTAACTTCCCTAGTAATTAATCGAATCTATTTCAGTAGGAACTCTAGCTATTCCAGATCTAAACCAAGTTGTGGATATCTATGATCCCAACAAAATGGTTGATATTCGTAGAAATGTTTGTATTAGTTGATTATGATCTTGAAGAAGAATTGGCGAGATTAAAACTGATATCGATGTCATGACGATCTTTCCTTATAGAGTGGAGTTTGACAAAACGTTACCACCTGGAAAGGTGTCATCTGCTTCGTTGTCACCCAATTCTTAAATTGAAATCGAAAGGGTGAATGTTGCACTTGAGGCTGTCATTGGAACCATTACCCAAAAGCCTCATGCCACTAGTACCTTTCTAAGAAGTCTAATTGAATGTGTGAGTCATTTCATACTAGTGACTCATTTGATAACTATTGATGAAAGAGCTATAGGATTGGAAATTAAGTGTTGTTCATATTGAGCTTTTATTGCCCTATTAAGGTCTAAGAATAAGGTTGAAAGAATTGGAGAATGAGGTAGGATGTCGCATTAAGTATAAGTTGATTGAAACTTGAATGAAGTAAAATTTAACCTGTATGGAATAAGAAATTGTTAAGAGGAAGTTGTTGAGTCCTGCGATTGAATTATAAGGTTTTAAATGATTGTTGGTTAGTGTTAAGGATTGTTCCTAGGCCGTTGTCCAATGACGAGGATGCCCAGTGTCCAAGAAATAAATTGAAGAAATCTTCTTCTAAAATTGGGAACGATGGATCTTTCGGGACATTTGGAACACCTAATGATCCATGTAGATTAGTATTCATTGTGGTATCTTTTAAATATCCCTAACTTAACTGAGACATCAATTGGTAGGATGAGTTCTTGGAATTATATGACATAGTGACACGTAATGTGTTACCGTACAATTTAGACTTGTTTGTGATTAATGAAAAGACTACCTTTGATTGCTAAATTCTACATGTATCGATGTTATCTATCTTTTATTGTTTCATCCTAATAATCGAGTTAGTGATGCAACCATTGAACAAGTACTCATCTCGATTCGAGTTACGTTGTGGATTATTCTCTTTGTATTCCTGAGTGCCATCGAGGTCATGAACCTCATGATTATTTGGCTAAAGCTCATTTCCTATTATATTGTAGTTAGTTCTTGGTGAACAACTTTTCATCACTCTTTTGCAGATCACGCATTGTTTTTATAAGTTGAAATAGTATCCCTTGAGAAAATTGGATTTTCATCACTATATGGATTATTTAAAGTGAGACTTATAAATAATCGTTATCGAAATAAAGTCGTTTATGAAACGCTTTTGAAAACTTAATTGTTTCATGATAAAGAACATATCTGTAAATACGTTTTGAATTAAGCATGAATATATATTTTAAACATGATGACAAAGTTTTGACGAACTGAGTATTGCATCGTTAATCTTGAAATTGTATATAGTTGCGCGCCTACATAAAATTTGGAAGGGACCATGCAAGGCTGATTAGTAGTTGATATGAGCTTAAATACTCATATCTTTTGTATCAAATAAACAATGAAATATTGCATGAAATGTACAAATATGCCTTGGATATGTTGTTTTCTTGTTTGAATGTGTGTAGGTACCAAGTTCACGGAAACCGGCAAAACCGGCACGAGTTTGAAGAAAGAAATCAACAAAGCCAATAACAAGTCGTTTTAAGACGGGATTCGATATTTCAAGGTTTATTGGGCCTTAGTGGGTCCCACTTGAGATAAATGGGCTGGAAAGCCCAAATATGGAGTTTCAATTGGGAAATGAATATATATTGGACTAAAGGCCCAAACAAGAATTCTCATGAGACGGATGGAGATTAAGCCCAAGTGAAAGTAGTGAATTAAAGATGGGTGGACTTTTGGATCAAGGCCCAAAGGAGAAAAGATATAGACGGATTGTGAGCTGAGAAGTTTTTACAACTTTTTAGTTAAGAAGAATGAATACCAGTCACACACGTGCAACTTTTATCCAATCCATTTCCTCTCATCACCTCACTCATTTATATCACAAATAAAATAAAACCATTTTTCATCCACTCAATTTTTATATCCTCACCCACCCATTTACACTACTTAATCCACACGTTTTACCATTTTTCCAACACACAATAAATAACTTCCATCGATATAACCAATGTCTATCCTCCCCCAAACCTAAACCTGTAAAAATACTGTTCCAAAAACCCTAATCACAAAAGAAATATCAAATAATTGGGGCTTTTCTGTTTAATCCACTCGTGTGAATGCACACGGGTGAGGAATTAAAACCCCCTTAATTTCGGAAGGCAGGAGTGGAGAAGATTGGGTACGTGGCAACTTTTCATTGGGGGCAACACATCATCCATCACTACCCACCAATAGATGAGGGACACATCAGCAAAGAAGACGCACAGGGAATGCCATGTTGGCAATCCGAGTGAAAGGAACTGATTTTCGACCCTTTGATCAAAACAGAAAGGAGAGATAAGAAGATGAAGGGCTGTGATCATCATTTCATCACCAACAACTCCATTCCTCACCTCTCGGTTCAATTATAAATACCCTCATTCTCATTGTATTTCAGATCCCTTTTTTTTCTTTAAAAGTTATAATGCTAGTTTAGGATTAGATTTTGTAATCTTTCTTTTCAAAGTTGTAATGTTTTTATTGATTTAATAAAACTTTGAATCTCAGTTTCGTTCGTTCCTTCAATTTACGTTTTATAATTTGTTGAAATATTTTGCATTACTGAATCTTAAAGCTAGTGTTAAGACTGAATATTATTCAATAAGTTTAATCATAGTTTATTTGGATGATAAAAGAGGAAAAATAGGGAAATAGCTTAATCCCACTAATTGAGCTCAAAAACAGGTGAAAACTGCTTTTGATCGTGTTTGATGATGAATCTATGGCGAGGTTTTAGTGTCGAAGGTCGACAGTAAGTTAGATTAGGATTAAATAATTTGTGGTGTAGTCCGTGGCTCGTCAGCTACGGGCAGAAAGAGAAGCTCTATCGAGCAGTTTGGAAACCCTTTGTTTAGCTGAGGGTTAAGGTATTCATCTTCCGTAATTTCTATTCATGTGTTTGGATTTAATAATTTTAGTTGATTTAATATAGTACTGCTTTTAATATTCTATAAATGGGATTCTAGATTGTTAGATCTGTAATCATGGACTTGCTTGATCACTTTTGCGAATCTGGATAAGTTCATTATATGGTATTGAATCTCAGTTGCTCTAATATGTGATTAGTGTATTAGATCTTCATGTTTTCAGTTGCTGCTATAAGTTTGTTATTGTGCTTATCTTATTTCTTTATTGAATTGCTTAAATTTTCGATTATATCTTCCTTGAGTTGTTTTTTTTTATGTGTTCGTTTGCTTTTATATTAAGTTCATGTTTTTCTTTGCTTTTGAAGTTTAATATTTTGCTTAAGTCTTAGTTAAATGTAATCTGCTATTGCATCTTGGTATAAAATGTTATATGCTGCGTAAACTTGGGTTTCGGAACCTGCAGATTGTGTGATGAGGTAAGTCTGTTTGTTATAGTACTCCGTTATATGAACTTTTTTGATGTTATATATCTGTGCTTATGAATTAGACTGTTTCAGTGAATGATGTTTATGAATCTGTATTAAGCTGTCCATTTTTGTTAAGTTTGTGTTCAACTCTTTTGGTTTTCACAAAAGTGTGACTTAGTATTTGAATATGATATTTGGAATCCTAAGTTGATATTTGTTGATTCGGTTAAATGAGGTTTAAGAGTCTGTCCTATTTCTTGTTTTAATTTTGCTTTTAGATTGTAAAAGTGTTTACTGCTGGTATTTGTAAAACTAAATAAGTAAGCTTTGACATGATTGGAGAAACCTGTTTGTTCTAAGTTTTATGCGTTTATAAGATTGAATTAACTAATGTTTGATGCGTTTGAATTTCTGCTGAATGTTTGTTCAGCTGATTTTTTTTATGCGATGAGTAGGGATCTATTTGCATATTTGTTTTAAATCGAATTTTGGTTAGTGTTATTTGAGAAGTCTGCTTTTACTTTGTATAATGGTTGATAAAGTTGAATAAATCTGTTTAATGTTAGATTACAGATTTTGATTTGGAGTATTTTTGGTCTTGATTTATGTGTTTTGTTGGGATTTGATGCTTAATGCTTGCTGAATTTGGATCTTTATCAGTGCTCTAACATTGCTGTAATATATGTATTTTTGTGCTCACTGAATGTTTGATTCATGTTGATTGGGAATAATGTTTTTGCTGTATGTTTCTATGGACTTACTGTATTGATTTTTCAGTTTTTTTTATGCGTGTGTTAAACACATTTACTCCTTATCTGTCATTTGATTTACCAAAAAGGAAAAATAATAACTGAAATGTGTTCATAGCAGGTCTCGAACTCGATACCTGCCCTTCATAGGCCTTTCGCACTAACCAACTGAGCTGAGAGCTTTCTTGTGTTTTACTTTCTGTTAATTAATTAATGTAGTAAGAATTTATTTGGCAGATTTTGTTTAAGTAACATTTAATTTACTTTAAATCCGTTTGTTTTTATATTACTTTTAATTTTTACTAAAGTAAATTCTAAATAAAAAGTAGTTTTAAAAAAATAATAATAAAAATAAAATAAAGAAATAAAAAAAAATCTTTTAATAAGTTTAATTAGTTTAAATTTTAATTAGTTTAAATTTTATAACTTTAGATTTAAATAAATATAGTTCTTAAATAGCTTTGTTTAAAGTATTTTTAAATAAGGTAAATTAGTTTTTAAAAAAAAAAGATTAATTAGATCTTTAAATAGATTAAAAGTTTTAATTTTTAGATTTTTAAAATAGGCGGGTTTACGATTCATGCACTTTAGGTTAATTTTAATTAGCTTAAAATTTGTAGATTTTTATTGTAGCGTAAAAACCGAAAACCAATTCAAATCGATTGTCCAAATCAAAACAAAACGTCTCAAATTCATAAGATCTTCGTGTACAACGAACTCGAACACTCACGTGTTTAATTTAATTCGCCATTGGTATTATTGGACTATTACTTTTTCCTAAAGGTAATTTTCTAATTTACCCTATAACGTATCTCAAATAAATCACTATACACATCAACTCACATCAAAAATTTTGGCGCCGCTGCCGGGGATCTTGTGTACGATTCGTCTTTGTGGAGATTTGTTGATCGTGGATTTGAAGACCCTTTCCGTCCTCGGAAAGTTTTGTTATTTTCTTATTATATATTATGTATCATTTTTATGAAAAATACCAAAAATAATCTTCTTAACCCTCTATCATGTTTAATTCTTTTTCTCCTCACCCTCTAAATTTTAATTCTTCCTTCGTCAATTGTGAAGGGTGTGGAGAACCGTTATATGGTTTTTCACCATGTCAGTGGTGCACGTGTGAGCGTTGTGGAAATGACTTACGAAACGATGTACGTGTTGGATTTTTTCCTTCTTGTGATGATATTACTTCATGTGGAAATCCGAATTTTTCGAATAATTCTCTCGATTTCAATCCACCTTCACACCCTACATACGAGACACCCTCGAGTGAGTTTTGTGGAAACGATTCTCATTTTAGTAATGATTGTTCGCATCGATTCTCGCTTAATTACGAGCAAGAACCGAGCTACAATCAAAACTTTAATGATAATTGTTATCCACAAGATTTACCGAGTTTATCACAACAATATCTTTGTTGTGAGTATTGTGGAGGTCCTCACGAGAGTTTTTGTTGTCAACCGAGAGATCAAAATTTTTATGAGCCTAATCCTTGCTATAATTCGACTCCTTCCGATTTTGACCAATCTCCACAATCTTCTTTCGATATAGAACGAGCTCAAGCGGAAGCAAAATCTCTTGCTAATCGTGAACTCGAGCGTTTACTTCTTTTTGATGATGACGAGGATAGTTCTATTTCTTTGAGAGATCTTATTGCTCTTCATCCTTCATCTAGTGCTATCGTTTGTCCTATTCGTATCTTGGAACCCGAGGATTCTCCCATCCTAGATGATGAGGAAATCTCTCATGACATCACCACTCCTATTCTTGATTCTTCCATCGAGGAACCCGAAAATTCTCTTAGCAAGGGGGACGAACATATTAGCACTATTCTTGTCCAAAATCCGAGAGAGTTTGACGGTATTTCCGATGAGATGTGTGATTTGCCACATTGTGATGACTCGACTTCTTCCATTCACGTTGATATTTTCTCCAATTCTAGTGATGAAAATTGTGATGGAAATGAAGATTTTGAGGATGATTCTACTTCTAGTGAATTTTCTAATGAGGAGTTCTCCGATGAACATTCTTATAAAGATGATATTCACGACTCGGATTTTGAGAAGTTCTCCGATATACCTACTCTTCTACACCCATTTCCACCGGGAAATGAGGATGATATTAATCCGTTTTATGAGAGGTTCACTTTTGAACTTGCTCCTTTAGACCCATTTCCACCGGGAAATGAGGTTTATTTGACTATTCCGATCCTTGAGAAGTTCTCCGATGAACTTACTCATTTAAATGTGGAAGACGTGATTCTTCGTGAGAAATTATCCAACGTCTATCTTCTCATTTCTAGGATCGAGGCTTTGAATTCTAAGCCTATTAGAAAGTCTTTCTCTCCATCTCCTATTCCCGTTGATAATAGTGATCCGCTTATGGAGGAGATTGATACTTTTCTTGCTTCTCATGATTCGATACCACCGGGTGTTGATGATATCGACCCGGAGGGGGACGCTCTCTTTTTAGAGAATTTACTTGATGATGATTTCGTCCCAAGTCCTCCTCCCACCCACTTTGACCTTAATATACGGGTTTTTCATGTGTCTCATATTGAGTACCATGACCCTATTGATCACATTTCTAAGGGTCAAATGGTCGTTAAAGCAAAGAATGTTGATTCCACTATGGATGAAACTTTTATCCCACCATTACCATGTGCTTTATATGATCTTGGATTAGCATGGGGGGACGACACCGTGTTATCCTTTCCTTTCTCCACCAAGGACGAGGTATTCGATCCCGGAATCATTGATTTAGGGAAATCTCGGCCTTTCACCGATGTAATAATTGAAAGATTTTTCGATCATCTTGGTGCGAGTATATCTCGTGGAGCATGCTTTTTCCATATCGTGATTTGTGACTACCATCTCTTGTTAGAGATTTGTGTTGGAGTTTTATCCTTTCGTTTGTCATCCGACAACGAGGATGAGATCTTTGACCCAGGCATCGTGCTTCATGTTGGTTTTTACTCCAATATGCCGGTTTTCACCACTTTCCCTAAGGACCAATGAATGCAGGGATCGAGTCGAGCTCATGACTCGGTGAACAAAAACGAGGTGCCTTGTGGGGGAGTCCCATACATTCTATCTTCTTTCTATTTTCTAACACCTAATAAGGCTTGATCTTTCAAGCTCGTGCTCGTGTTTTGTTGTGTTGTGAATCTTAGGTATGACCCTAATGTTTGAAGACTCTCGTGTTCGGTTTTTGCCGGTCCACTTGATCTTCTTTTCTTCGAATGCTAAAAAGGGGCACACTCTTTACCCTTGATTTTATTGACTAACGTTTTATCTTGAGGCATAATTAATAAACGGCTTTTAGATTTGCGTACTCTTTCCATGCTAGGAGTTTGCATTAGACTCTTCGTGTCTTAGCAAGGGGGTGTTACCCTTGAGCTAAGAAACATTGAGGACAATGTTTGGTTTTAGCATGGGGGAGTCAATCGATATAATCGCTTGCAATTGCTTTTGTCGTGTCCAAACGTTGTTTTTCTCATTTTTCAATAAAATTTTAAATTTTTTTTTTGTTATTTTTAAAGTTTTAATAAAGAAAATAAGTGTTTTGACACGAATATAGTTTTCAATAAGAATAGTTTTTGACTTGACTCGGTTTTTAACCTTAGCTTTTCCTTAACGTATTTGAATTAAGTTTCGCTAGGCTATTATATAGGGAGCTTTAAAACGCGAAAGTCTTAATTCATACGAGTTAAGAACAAGAACTTTTCGCAAGCTCCTATAATTGATCCTAGAAAGTCGTCTATCAAGGGAACTTTAAAACGCAATTTCTAAACTTGAGAAAGTCTAAGAAGATGCAAGATCCTATAGATGACTTGAAAACCCAAAACTTTGATTTAATAGGCTAAGTATCCATTGATGGAGAACAAGAGATGATAGAGCCATTTATAAGTTTAGTATTCTTTCGGGAATTTATGTGAGTTAATTATGAGCCTATTCTCCCATCACTTTTTATTAAATTTTAATTGCAATAAATAATGTTGAACGATTTAAAAAGTTACTTAGCTTCTAGCCCAAGATCGTTTAAAAGTTGCTCGGTATAGATTAGAGTTCATAGCCAAGGCATAACTTATTGAAGCGGGATGCGAAGATTGGCGAGTCCAAAAAGGTCCTAACAAGACATGAGGGCTATGTTTTATTGCTAAAGATCTCAAGTGATGTGAAGACTCATTTATCAAAAATCAATATGAAGGATCGAGACACACGACGAAAAGCAAATACTCCCAAAAAGTCATTGAGAAGTCTATCCAAAAAGACCAAAATAAGGTATGAGGATAAATGAAGCCAAGTCCAAAAAGGAGGCGGATCGTTGTAAATCAAAATCCCAAATAAAGATAGGAGAAAAATGAAGAAGTCATGGTCCAAGTATGAATCTCTCAAAACTTCAAGTGAAGAAATATTATGAAGAGAAGACCATTATTTCGTGAACATCTCTCAAGGTTGGAAGTATTAAGTCACTGCCAAAGATCGGTCCGAGAAAGGTCTCAAATCGCGAAGCAAGTTATGCCAAGATATGAACTTTATGAAGTCCCGAGAAGCAGTTTTAAAAGATTTTGTCCTTTAGCTAACTATTGATTAAATCGTTCACTTTATTTTCGGCTTAATAAATTATCGAAATAAGTCAACAATGTATCCTCGTGATCATTCAAGACAACAATAAAATATAAGAGAAACAATTAGGAATAAGGGAGTCTAAGTGAATAATTGGCCCACATGAATTCGTGTTAGTCTACCAACTTATAATAACAATGATCTTGTTTTTGCACTTGGCATGGAAAAGTGAAAAGTCGAGGACGATGAATCTATTTGAGTTTTTATGATTTTTAAAGTTATTTTATGTCTTTACAAAATAAAATGTCAAAGGTTGAAAAATGGTGTGGTAATAGTTTATTTTATCATTGCGTGAGGACACGGCAATTGCTTAGCATGGGGGAATTTGATATGAGCTTAAATACTCATATCTTTTGTATCAAATAAACAATGAAATGTATCAAATATGCCTTGGATATGTTGTTTTCTTGTTTGAATGTGTGTAGGTACCAAGTTCACGGAAACCGGCAAAACCGGCACGAGTTTGAAGAAAGAAATCAACAAAGCCAATAACAAGTCGTTTTAAGACGGGATTCGAGATTTCAAGGTTTATTGGGCCTTAGTGGGTCCCACTTGAGATAAATGGGCTGGAAAGCCCAAATATGGAGTTTCAATTGGGAAATGAATATATATTGGACTAAAGGCCCAAACAAGAATTCTCATGAGACGGATGGAGATTAAGCCCAAGTGAAAGTAGTGAATTAAAGATGGGTGGACTTTTGGATCAAGGCCCAAAGGAGAAAAGATATAGACGGATTGTGAGCTGAGAAGTTTTTACAACTTTTTAGTTAAGAAGAATGAATACCATTCACACACGTGCAACTTTTATCCAATCCATTTCCTCTCATCACCTCACTCATTTATATCACAAATAAAATAAAACCATTTTTCATCCACTCAATTTTTATATTCTCACCCACCCATTTACACTACTTAATCCACACGTTTTACCATTTTTCCAACACACAATAAATAACTTCCATCGATATAACCAATGTCTATCATCCCCCAAACCTAAACCTGTAAAAATACTGTTCCAAAAACCCTAATCATAAAAGAAATATCAAATAATTGGGGCTTTTCTGTTTAATCCACTCGTGTGAATGCACACGGGTGAGGAATTAAAACCCCCTTAATTTCGGAAGGCAGGAGTGGAGAAGATTGGGTACGTGGCAACTTTTCATTGGGGGCAACACATCATCCATCACTACCCACCAATAGATGAGAGACACATCAGCAAAGAAGACGCACAGGGAATGCCATGTTGGTAATCCGAGTGAAAGGAACTGATTTTCGACCCTTTGATCAAAACAGAAAGGAGAGATAAGAAGATGAAGGGCTGTGATCATCATTTCATCACCAACAACTCCATTCCTCACCTCTCGGTTCAATTATAAATACCCTCATTCTCATTGTATTTCAGATCCCTTTTTCTTTCTTTAAAAGTTATAATGCTAGTTTAGGATTAGATTTTGTAATCTTTCTTTTCAAAGTTGTAATGTTTTTATTGATTTAATAAAACTTTGAATCTCAGTTTCGTTCGTTCCTTCAATTTACGTTTTATAATTTGTTGAAATATTTTCCATTACTGAATCTTAAAGCTAGTGTTAAGACTGAATATTATTCAATAAGTTTAATCATAGCTTATTTGGATGATAAAAGAGGAAAAATAGGGAAATAGCTTAATCCCACTGATTGAGCTCAAAAATAGATGAAAACTGCTTTTGATCGTGTTTGATGATGAATCTATGGTGAGGTTTTAGTGTCGAAGGTCGACAGTAAGTTAGATTAGGATTAAATAATTTGTGGTGTAGTCCGTGGCTCGTCAGCTACGGGCAGAAAGAGAAGCTCTATCGAGCAGTTTGGAAACCCTCTGTTTAGCTGAGGGTTAAGGTATTCATCTGCCGTAATTTCTATTTTCATGTGTTTGGATTTAATAATTTTAGTTGATTTAATATAGTACTGCTTTTAATATTCTATAAATGGGATTCTGGATTGTTAGATCTGTAATCATGGACTTGCTTGATCACTTTTGCGAATCTGGATAAGTTCATTATATGGTATTGAATCTCAGTTGCTCTAATATGTGATTAGTGTATTAGATCTTCATGTTTTCAGTTGCTGCTATAACTTTGTTATTGTGCTTATCTTATTTCTTTATTGAACTGCTTAAATTTTCGATTATATCTTCCTTGAGTTGTTTTTTTTATGTGTTCGTTTGCTTTTATATTAAGTTCATGTTTTTCTTTGCTTTTGAAGTTTAATATTTTGCTTAAGTCTTAGTTAAATGTAATCTGCTATTGCATCTTGGTATAAAATGTTATATGCTGCGTAAACTTGGGTTTCGGAACCTGCAGATTGTGTGATGAGGTAAGTCTGTTTGTTATAGTACTCCGTTATATGAACTTTTTTGATGTTATATATCTGTGCTTATGAATTAGACTGTTTCAGTGAATGATGTTTATGAATCTGTATTAAGATGTCCATTTTTGTTAAGTTTGTGTTCAACTCTTTTGGTTTTCACAAAAGTGTGACTTAGTATTTGAATCTGATATTTGGAATCCTAATTTGATATTTGTTGATTCGGTTAAATGAGGTTTAAGAGTCTGTCCTATTTCTTGTTTTAATTTTGCTTTTAGATTGTAAAAGTGTTTACTGTTGGTATTTGTAAAACTAAATAAGTAAGCTTTGACATGATTGGAGAAACCTGTTTGTTCTAAGTTTTATGCGTTTATAAGATTGAATTAACTAATGTTTGATGCGTTTGAATTTCCGCTGAATGTTTGTTCAGCTGATTTTTTTTATGCGATGAGTAGGGATCTATTTGCATATTTGTTTTAAATCGAATTTTGGTTAGTGTTATTTGAGAAGTCTGCTTTTACTTTGTATAATGGTTGATAAAGTTGAATAAATCTGTTTAATGTTAGATTACAGATTTTGATTTGGAGTATTTTTTGTCTTGATTTATGTGTTTTGTTGGGATTTGATGCTTAATGCTTGTTGAATTTGGATCTTTATCAGTGCTCTAACATTGCTGTAATATATGTATTTTTGTGCTCACTGAATGTTTGATTCATGTTGATTGGGAATAATGTTTTTGTTGTATGTTTCTATGGACTTACTGTATTGATTTTTCAGTTTTTTTTTATGCGTGTGTTAAACACATTTACTCCTTATCTGTCATTTGATTTACCAAAAAAGAAAAATAATAACTGAAATATGTTCATAGAAGGTCTCGAACTCGAGACCTGCCCTTCATAGGCCTTTCGCACTAACCAACTGAGCTGAGAGCTTTCTTGTGTTTTATTTTCTGTTAATTAATTAATGTAGTAAGAATTTATTTGGCAGATTTTGTTTAAGTAACATTTAATTTACTTTAAATCCGTTTTTTTTTATATTACTTTTAATTTTTACTAAAGTAAATTCTAAATAAAAAGTAGTTTTAAAAAAATAATAATAAAAATAAAATAAAAAAATAAAAAAAAATCTTTTAATAAGTTTAATTAGTTTAAATTTTAATTACTTTAAATTTTATAACTTTAGATTTAAATAAATATAGTTCTTAAATAGCTTTGTTTAAAGTATTTTTAAATAAGGTAAATTAGTTTAAAAAAAAAGATTAATTAGATCTTTAAATAGATTAAAAGTTTTAATTTTTAGATTTTTAAAATAGGCGGGTTTACGATTCATGCACTTTAGGTTAATTTTAATTAGCTTAAAATTTGTAGATTTTTATTGTAGCGTAAAAACCGAAAACCAATTCAAATCGATTGTCCAAATCAAAACAAAACGTCTCAAATTCATAAGATCTTCGTGTACAACGAACTCGACTCACTCACGTGTTTAATTGAATTCGTCATTGGTATTATTGGACTATTACTTTTTCCTAAAGGTAATTTTCTAATTTACCCTATAACGTATCTAATTATCACATATACTATCCACGACACATCAGTAGTCACCATAAAATTGTTAATAGACATTACATTTTCCTTGAAATTGTGAAGGATTGAAATTTTGTGAGATCTGCAAGAAGTGCAAAAATAGGGACATAGTTTTAGGGACACCTACATATGTGCCCATACTATTTATTCTTCTGAACCAAATTTAATCATTTGTGGGAATTGTCTTAACTGACAATTGACAACTCTTTCTTTTCCAATTCTCCCGTGGTGAGATTCTTTGGAAAAGTATATGATTACCGAGTGTTGATATCTGACTGGATGTATCAATATTCCTATCATTTCTTTTGATTAGATTTCATTTGAATGACCTGGGTAACGATCCAAGGAGCTTTCGAATGCATACTCAAATTATGAAAACATGGGATATATTCATATTCGTTAAATGTTTTTGTCTTTATCTGATTTGAAATTCTCTCGCGTAAATTATGTGTTGACCTTACTCTTTTAATGGTATTTGTGTCTCCATATATCCTCGAATTTGTGAAGGATTATGAGTTATTATTAGTCTTTTGAGAAGTTCACATCTTATCAATGGTAATAAAACTGAAAAGTTGATAGTGCCAGTAGAATGGATTGATTGATTATGACATGAAGACATTGTCTTAATTGATGGGAACTTGAATAGAATTCCCCTAAATGATAAGATGTTGATTATCAAAAGTGATCTAAATAATTCTTGATGGATGACCATATCCTGCATTTAGACTTTAAATTTTACCATGAATGGTTGTGAACTAGTCATAGATATTGTAATCTAGAAGAACTTAAAAGTGAATTTATTAAAAGATGTTTCTGTTATCTGAAACTTTAGGAGGTATTTATTGGTGAATTACCTAGACTTTTGCCATTAAGGCAAGTTGAATTTGGTATTGATTATATTCCCGGTGTTGCACCAGTGGCATGTGCACTGTACTTCAGCACCATCTGAATCGAAAGTGTTACCGTACAACTGAGAGAGTTGTCGGAGAAAGCTTTTATTCTACCGAGCTCGTCATTATGAAGAGCTATGGTGTTATCATTCCTTATGTTTACTGATTACCGTGAACTAAGTAAATTGATGATCGAAATCTATATCCACTACCCAAGATGATAGATTTGTTCGATAATTTACGAGGTTCTAGCGTATGTTTTAAAAATTTGATCCTTGGCATGGTTATCATCACCTTCGCGTCGGCGAAAAAGATTATCTATTCCAATCACTACATCCAGAACTTGTAATAAACATTATGAGTTTCACGTGATGTCGTTTGGATTGACTAATACACATGTAGCATCCATAAATTTGGTGAATCACGTGTGTAGGCTGTAATTTGATAAATTCATGTTTGTGATCATTAAGGACCGTTTGTTTGTTTATAAGAATAAGAAGGAGTTAATAATCATTTGTAGAATGCCCTGAATTGGCGGAACAATGAAAACCTATACTTAAGTATTTAACATGTGATTAAAGATTAAATCCTTTATATTATTTGACCATGTGATTAATGGTAGTGAAATCTAAATTGACTCTTCAAAAATTAGAAGCCATTTAAGACTTTGGGTTATGCCAAAAAGGAGGTGCAAATATGTTTTGACAAATGTTTTAACAAAAGATTTTTAAGGAATCATTCCTTATACATAAATCATTTAACTAAACTCCTGTTTAGGGGTAAATGTTTGTGTATACCTCAAGACAACTTAAAAAGGATTGAGGAAAACCATTTAAACCATGACTTGAAATTTGAAACGACAATTTTTGTTTGTCAACTAAGAAAATTTTGACCAAAGTGTAAACAAAGATTTTTCGAACATTTAAGAATCTTAATAATTATTTTCGATTAATCAACCAAAATCGTGTTAATTAAATTCAAATTGATTTTAAACATTTTCATATAATTGGTCGAACTAAGAAATTTAAATTTTTTACGTTTACGTTTCATAAAAATTGAATATTTATTATTTAATTACTTGAAATATTTATCGACGCTTTAAACGTCGGATTGAGCAAAACTGATAAAAATAATAGTTGAGACGAAACAAAAACTTAGAAAATATGAAGAAAGAAATTTTGATACGGTCATGATATTTATTTCATCAGGATAGGTGAATGTAGATACTGACACATTATATAGAAAGGATAAAGAACCAATTGGGATGTGTTCATTAATAATGACTGTGCAAAATAAATTGCCGAGCAGTTTAAAATATAGCCGATGCTTGTAAAAAGGATAATATATATAATAAAAGGGGTTCGCGGCTAATGTGAACCATCAGAATTGAGAAGCCGATGGCGTTGAATGTTTAAAGGGCCGTTTATGGTTGCCTAAATATGGAGGATTTTGAGATTTAGTCATGTTGGAATCTCGTAAAAATACGTATTTTATTCATGCTATTTCTGATTTAATGTATCTTCATCTGAAGAAGTTGTACTGATGGCAAATTATGAAGGCAGACATCGCCTATCACATTAGTAGACGTCTAACTATTGCAAAGGTCATCATCTGAATTTGATTCGATTTAGGTCATCGTCGACAGACTGACCAAATCTGCTAATATCATTCATGTTAATGATAAATTCTCGATGAAGAAATTGACTCTTTTGTATTTAAAGGAGTTATGTAAGCATGGTGTGCCTGTATCAATCATCTCTATCAAGATCCTCGCTTCGCATCGATTTTCTAGAGATTTGCTCAGAAGTTATTGAGAACGAACCTTGATGAGAGTACTATTTGCCACCCCAATCGAAGGGACGAGGTAAAGTAACGATACAAAATACTAGAAGTGTTGTTTTATGTTTGAATGATTGACCTTTGGTAATGAACCGAATAATCGTTTTCCTTTTGAGAGATTGTCATTGATAATTATCGTATTCAGATCGAGATCGAATCTTGTGTGGATCTAAATATTAGAGCATCTATAAGCAAGAGTTGGGATGAAGACATCCGTCTTACACCCATTGTGAGTTGGACATGTCTTTTAGGTTTAAGGTTTCCGATGATGACAAACCTAACCTTACAAAATACTCGACCTGCGAAACCTGAAATGATTGTTGAAATTAGGATCTGAGTATTGACTACCAGTAGTGGGCAGGAGGTTATGTTAATATGAAGTGTAGATCTTGAAGTGTAGGATGGGTAGCGAAGTTATGCCAAAAATTTTCACCTTGGAAAAATGAATTGATGATCTGAAGGATCATGGGAAATAAGTCTCCGTTGTATGGGACCATTGAGATGATGTAAGAAGTTGGTTTGAAAGGCATATAAGCTGGATCTACCCTAGGACTTCAAGGGCTGCGTGAATTATGTTTCCTATATCTAACTTGATAGAATGTCTATCAAGTGAAAATCTGACAATTCCTTAATGAAGTTTAGATCGGCAAAAAGTTGCATGCATCAAAAACCCGTGAACATCATGGATAGAGAAAGTAAGTCAACATTAAGCCTGATCTTATTCCCGTAGTAATGTTTGATGAAACTCGCGTATTGTAATGGATTACACTTGTAAGAAAAGACAAAATGTGGAGGAAATACCCACATGGCTCTAATTCTATAAGAAGCGAGTAGTAAGATAAATCGATTTTTGAGGACAAAGATCCCGTTTAGGGGTAAATATTGTGACAATCCGTCAATTTATGGTTGATATTTTATTCTCAAATATTATTTAAAAACATTATTTTAAAGTTATATTATGAACTCACTCATTTATGGGAAGAAATTTGGGTTTACATCTTGACGTAGCATCGACTACGTCTTAACCGGAGGATTCTACGTTACGTGCTTACGTTTACATACACCGTTTTTGGTGACAGTCCGGCACTTCAGGAAATAAATTTATCTGTGAATATTATTTTGGAATTTTAAATTTGTGTTGGTTCATAAATTCACAAATTTACGAGAAGAGATTAGGACTTACGTGAATAATTTAACGTCCTTTACGACTAAACCGGAAACCTTAGGATTACGTATTTACGTTTTCGAACTCCGTTTTTGATGAGACATTTTTTATTAGATTTGTTTTGTGCCGTTGATTCATAATTTATAAAAACGTTTTTCGTAAAACGATCCGAGGACACACAAATTGAGGAAACTAGAATCGAGGAGTACACGTAAATTAGTGGTATGAGACAAAACAAGTTTGCCTCACCCCACACATGGGATGGTTTAACAAAGGCCACCACACCCATGAGGTGTCAAAAACTCTTATACAAGCTTATACACTTGTCCTATAAGCTTTACAAAACAACCACCTCAAACCATTTTCTCCTAAACACATACATGCAAACTACCTATACTCTCCTCTCTCTCTCTCTCTCTCTCTCTATCTATCTCTCTCTCTCTCTCTCTCTCTCTCTCTCTCTCTCTCTCTCTCTCTCTCTCTCTATTTCGTCCCAAAATCATCAACAACAACCCTCATTTGATCTATTTTAGCCATAAAATCATGTGTTATTCTTACACATGATGATGCCCCTTTTAAGACTTGAAGATAGTGATTCTAACATCCAAGGAGGTAACTTGATGATGTCCTAAGGCTGATTTCTACAAGAAGTTTACAAATATGTGTGGTCTTGAAGATTGGTGTTGATTTATCACAAGTTGTGTGATCAAAATACATGTTTTGATCATCACGTTCATAATCTTGGTTGGTAACAAGATTCATTCTTCCATTCTCTTGATTATTTTGTAAATGTATATGTATATTTTCTTCTTAATGTATATATGTATGATGATATATGATGATAAAAACATTGTCTAGGGATCTTGTGTTGATTAATATGATCAAAATGATTAATAGTTATATAAAAGAATGATGAAATCTAGCCTAAACAAGTAGGCTGTATAAAACAGAAGATTACCATATGATAACTTGTAAAAATGGCATAAATTAATTGTTATACAGTAAGTAATAAGTTTTATATACATGTGAGAGTTGGCCATACAATTGAATCATAAAAATGAGTGAGATATGATCAAAACAAGTTTAGAGTGCAAATCTGCATAAACTGTTTTGGACGAATTTATTAAAATATTTAGAGGATGATTCATCAGTAGCTAAGGAATAAAATGAAGTATATATCATGTAGTTTCTGTCATAAAAATTTGAGGTCCTATATTATTATATAACTCTAGATATTGATATTTTAGTTGACTTAAAATTTAGGACTGATTTTGTAAATAAATAGTATATAATATGAGCACTCAAAAATTTATATAAAATATACATATATAAAACCCACTAGTTGATAATAATCATAAATAAAGATATATATATATATATATATATATATATATATATATATATATATATATATATATATATATATATATATATATATATATATTGATATTAAAATGGGACATGTTATATAAATTACAAGTATAAATGTTTTTCCAAGTTATAAAACTATATACCTAAGTTTTACGTCTTTTCGGCTAAAACCGAAAGATTAACGTTTTTGTCAAATAAAACTTAGACGGTAGGACCCGTCTAATGTAATCTTTTATAAACTCACATACTGATGTATAAACTTATATAACAAGTAAAAACCGATAAAACCCGAGCTATACAACATATAGACATTAACGGGTCAAAGTAGCCTTATTGGACTATTAACCCGACTAGTTTGGTAAAATACTTATAAACTTACTTATTGGGCTTAACCCACTTGGGCCCAACATGTAAAGTATAATACTGATAATAAAAGTGTAAAATGGACTAATATAAGGTATTGGGCTTATAATAGGCTTATTGGGCCTAAAACATGTAAATAAGTAAAACTAGTAAACTAGTATAAAAGTTACCAATACATAACACTAAAATGAGTGAATGAAAATGTATAAACCCACTTGATCATCATCATATATATATATAAAATCATCATATGTATACATAATTGTTATTTTTATAAAGTCATTGGACAAGAGTCTAAGACAAGTATTATTTGTCTAGGTTTACCTGATTGAAATACGTACCGTACATCCAAATCGCCGATAATCGCCTTCCCACATCAACGTGAGTTCATAGCCTCACACTCTTTTAAATGTTTTTATGAAATGTTTTATAAACTCATGAGGGAGATAACATGTTAGTTTTGATAAAATAGGACACCATTTTTCTCGATTGTTTGTTTATTGATTTGGACCCGAATGATTGTATGACCCAATGAATGATTATATGACCCGATGTATGAAATAAAATGGATTATTAAAGTTAGGTTATGTCACTAAAAGTCCCATTAGCATGAATTGTGAACTACTGGGATTTGGTAGACGCTTGTGCATATAATAGTACTATTTGGGGACGATCACCCCAGTTCGCGCCTTGACGGTTGATCCCCGTCGTGCCACATTGATTGGTAAGCGAATTTATGTATGAGAAGATTTCCATAGCGTGATTTTTGTGACGACACGCTAACTTAGATGGGCAAATTGAGTTTCGGGTTAGCTACCCGTTGTTTGTTATAGTAAGGTAGCAATGTCATGCGGCTTATAATAATCGAAATAACGAAATACTGCTATACGCATTGAATTACGATATATGGCCTGACTAGTAATACGAGGTCTTATTATTGATATTATGTTCGTGTTTTGGTTTTACATAACCATATTCATATAACAATTTTTATTTAACTCTTTACAACGTTATAAAACGTATTGTATGATGTTTTTACGACATTGGTTCATATAATGATTTTGAAGGCAAAATCCTATATTATGATTTTTGATAAGGATTGTATAAAATCACTTTGACTATTTTATGGCCTATTAAATAGATTTGTAGAAAATGATTTTCGATAATAATTATATACCGATGATATATTAATGGTTTTATTAAACTCTATGAATTCACTCGGCGTTATCGCTGACCTTTTCTTTTAACATGTTTTGTCTCAGGTACTTGAAGGTAATTCTCAGGAAGACAACAAGAATTCATGGCCCGCACTTAAATAATAATTTCCATTCAAATGCTTTGTAAAACTTGTATGAAATAATATGACTTGGGACCTATGTAAATTTGATATTTATGAATGGAAATGCTTTATTATTAAACGACGCGATTTTTAAGCGTTGTCTATGATGTGAGTAATGTGCTATCCCGTAACACCAACGAGTATTCCGCTGTATTGAATTGTGTAAATTTGGGGGTGTTACAAAGTTCCATCCTTGAACTACCTCGACCAAATCACCTTCCCCAATGATAATTAGTATTGAGGGGATCGAGTCGAGCTCATGACTCGGTAATAAAAAACGAGGTGCCTCGTGGGGGAGTCCCATGCTTATCATGTGTACATATTATCGCTTCCTAATGTAGTAACGTGTGGGGATTTGTGCCCTTCCAACCTTTGTTCCGTGGTTGTTTGTGAATTATGGATTCTAGATGATCATTATCTTCAAGATTGGAGCCTCTCGTGTTCGTTTATAGGAGCACTCGATCGTTTGCTTTGAAGAATTTCTCAATATCCATGATATATCCTTTGATGTTCTAACCTTAGGTTTATATCACACTTCATAAACGGCTTTAAATTTAACAGTTACACCCTTTCCATGCTAGATTATGCATTCGACTACGTCTCAAGTATGGGGTTTTTCCAACCCTTAGACTCGAAACATTGAGGAAAATGTTTAACTTTAGTATGGGGGGTGAATAGATACTTTCCTTGCCAAACCTTCATGCTTTCCAAAGTTTATCTTTTTGTTTATCGTTTTGTTGCAAAATAAGGCTAAAAATGCCCAAATCTTAAAAAATTTCTCATGTTTTATAAGTGTTTGAAGACACGAATGTAGAATTTCCGATGACGAGAACAAGAGTAATTTTTGTCTCGACCGTGCGTGTTGAGCACTTAGCTTAGATTCCTTAGCTTTATATTAGGCTAAGTCTCTTAAATGAGGACGAGAAATGATAGAGTTAATTATAAGTTACTATGCTAAACGTAGAGTACTCGTATTCTTTCAAAAACTCATGTGTTCTCGTTGTTTGCTTATTCTCCCTTCGCTTGTAAATATTTTTTTTGCTTAATAAATATTGACTTAGCGGTTTAGTCTTGATTGTTGGTTTCTAGTCTTTTCTAGTAGCTTCTATGTAATTAAATTGGGGAGACATTAATGTATCGCCAACGTCACGGTTTTTTAGTATTGGCAACCTGAATAATCGAAAGCTTCACCCAATAATAAGATTTCAAGTGCTCACCTAAATCAAGCAAACAATTTGAAGCTCACAAGGCCGAAAAATCTATGCAAAATTGAAAGTGAATCAAGCCTTAATCTTTGAAGCTTTAAAGATCCAAAATTCGCTTTTAGCCTGAGGATTTACGTCTTTAGCCACAATAAACACCTCATGGCGAGGTTAAATAAAAGGCAAGGCAAGACCGAAATCATAATAAAAGCTTCATGGCAAAGTTTAATAAAAGATGGAGGTAAACCTATGATAATAAAGCCCTTCCATTAGGGGGCATATAAAAGTCTTGGTAATAAGTCTCATGTTCAAAACCGTTATAAAACCGTGTTTATCGATCCTTCTTGTTGACTTAATCTTTTGACATCGTTGTCTATTAGGAGGGGTTATTAATTCGATGGTCTTTGTTACACCGTCATGACTCTATTTTTAGACCTAAATCTCTATCATCGCATAAGTCAAACAATGTATCCTCGTGAAACATTCAAGACAAAATAAAATATAAGAGATACAACTTAGGAAAATGGGAGGATAAGTATGTGATTAGGGCATATGAGTAGTGTTAGCATTACTAACTTATAATGACAATGATCTTGTTGCACGCTTAGCATGGAATTAGGGTGAAAATTGAGGACGATGAAATTATTTCTAACGAAGCATTCACGTGTTCTTATTCTATGAACCTAAACGTCCCATTTTGCGATGAAAATCATACATTATGTCTAAAACGCAAGTAGAAGTAATAGTAGTGGTGTAGCTAGTTTATCATTCAATAAAAGTGAATAAAAATGAATTTTGGAGGTGCTACGATACTTTATTCTAGCATTACGTGAGGGCACGGTAATGGTTGGGAGTGATGAGACTGCTTTTATACATAGTCTGATCGTCCAAAACGGGCTTTAAATGCATTAAATATCATCAAAAATGCCAAATATATGCTTGTGTTTGCTACTTGTGTATTTTAGGTACGAATATTGAGAAAATGACAAAAGATCACAAGAAACATGCAAAAACGAACACGAGAAACGAAGCCGCACAATGAACCAAGCCCTAATGAAGATTTTCCAAGAAAAACCCTTGAAGAATTGAAGATTATGCAAGAAGGGTCCTCCAATATTGAAAAATTGACAGTTTAAACCCTTGTATATTCATAATTACAAGTTTGGTCCTTAAAGTTTGTCAAATTTACAAAAAGGGCCCTCCACTTTGAAGAATTGGCAAGAATGGTCGCTCAACAATTAAGACTTGTCAATATTTGTCCTCCAAAAAGTCAATCATACAATTCAAGACCATTATCTATGAAGAAAATGCCAAAACAACCCTTCAAGAATCAACAAATGGCAAGAAATACCCTTGAAAATACTTTGGAAAAGTATTTGTGGCCAAAGTGGGAAAAAGGAAACTTGTTTATCAAAGGAATCTAGTTTTGGTATGTTTAAACATCAAATGACAAAGAAAGAAGAAGTGAGGGACCAAATTGGGTAGACAAGGATACTTACCTTAAACTGTGAGGGGGTGACACGTGCCCCACTCACTTCAACCCACCAATCACAACCCACCTTTCATCCACCTCACCATCCCACTCAGTAAATAAACTAATCATAACTGATTAGTTTATTTTTGGCGCTTAACACAATGTTTAAACCCAAAAACAGATTAAACGTGTCACTATTCATGTATGAACAAGAATTGGGCATTTGTTAATGGCTTATATTTAAACCTCCATCATCTCCAGATTTATGATTTAGCTAATCCTAATCATAACCCAACTCTCAAAACCCTTGCCACATCGCCCCATTGTCACATGATAAACCCTTTTGTCCCACCCTTTGAAGAAGATGCCAAAAACCCTGCCACATCCAACGTCCAAGATCCTAGCTTCATTTTTAAGCTTATTTTGGGCCTTTGATCAAAATTCCATCACTTGCCAGCTCCACAAACAGCCAAGAATCTGTCACATGATTCCAAGATATTCAAACTTCACAAGGGCATTTTTGGGACTTCAAGCATTAGGGATTAGTGTTTTTATCTGTTCTTAGTTCACATGTAAGGCTCTATATAAAGCCATAGGGTCTCATTTGCACAACTGCTCTTGATTTTTCCTTGTTCACTTTTCTATAAAGCCATTTTCATGTTTAATGAATTGTGTTTGAATTTGTGAAGAAAAACCAAGTTCAATCTCTTATTCTGCTTGTTTATGTTATATGTTTTCTAAGTTTGAATCTCAAAACGTTTTCTCAAGCTTTGTGCAAGAAATTACTCAAAGTTCTAAAACCTTGATATTTTGCTAAGTTTCTTGGTACACCTTTGGAAATTTTGGGCTATAAGTGGATCATAGCACCATGATAAAGAGTTATCAAGGTGTTGTTAGGGTTATAACTTGGGGATAATCAAAGAGTGGGGTATAAGAGTTGCATCAATCAAGTTTTGTCACCTTTCTGTTTTATATTTTTTTGCTTCTAACTTTGTTCTATCTTAGCAGCCTGATATTGGAAGCTGGTGCCTTGTTTTGCTAGGCACATTCAGCTCAAACATACGTGGGTGTGGATGTACATCCATGAGGTTTGAACCCTTAATCTCAAAATCTGTCAAAAAATTGGATATTTGTGATATTTGAGTTCTGCTTGTGTATGTGTTGATCTTATGTATGCATGTGCTAACCTAGATCCAACTTTTGATTTGAAAATATAAAGGGGTGTTTGGGTCAACTGCATATTGAAGTTATTGTGTTATTGGTTAAGTGTTTGCTGTTGTATGTAGCTAGTTCTTGTTTAAGAAGTGTAATAGAGTGATAATCTGCAAGTTGTATGCTTTTGAACACATAAATCAATCATATGCTTATAAAATCTTGATTAGTTGATATTTTGGACTGTGATTTGGTGCACACCTAGTTCTAGGCTTAGACTTAGGATAAAAAGTGATAAATCAAATCCAACATAACCTGTTAAGAAGATTTAAGTGTTTGAATTTGGCTGTGTGGTCAAGTATATCAGCAATTGTCAAAACTGCATGTTCTTTGTTCATCAGTAACTTTTGTATGCTTAAATCTTGATCTAGACTTTGAATCAATGCACGAAACCTGTTAAAATTTGTTCTTGACTCCTTGTGATCCACTGATTACAAGGGTGCCTTGTTTGTAACTTGAATCCACAAAAAAACCACAAAAGACAAAAAGTCAAAAAGGTCAAGCAGGGGGAAAAGTTCCCACTGCTCAACCTCCAAAACTAGCCCCTGCTAGTGTAAATCTTCAAACAGCTTATTCATAAGCCATATTGGCTTATCCAGACTTGCAATAACTTAGTTTTTGTGATAGATCTTCCTCATTTGACCCATTTATTTGATCTGGAGCTTATTAGACTTTGACTTTGACTTTTTACTAGAAAACTCATTAAGTTGACTTTAACATAAGTGCTTATTTGCTTATTCTGGCTTATTGCTTGTGCTTATTTGAATTTTTTTGATTATTTTGCTTAATTAAGTCATTTAAAAGCTTTTGAAAGTTGAATCAACACTTGAGGTGGTCTAGAACTCAAAAACGACTATTTTGTCGTTTTGTGAAGAGAGTCTTGGCTTATTTCAGGCTTATTTCTTATGCTATTTCCAATTTTCTTTTTACAGATCTCTTAAGTAACTCAAAAGAAGCTTGTGTGTCAAATTTGAGCTTATGGCATCAGCTTATAGCTTAATGGGCCAAAAAGCCCATTAAGAATAAGTTGCTTTGAAATAAGCTAGCTTAAACACATTTTCAGCTTTTGGGCCTTCAGAGTTTGTTCTTAAAATCAAATTTTTAGTCAGATAGGAGATTTTGGGCTTATTTGGACAACATTTTTCTTATTGGGCCTATTTCATGCCCATTAAGGGACTGTTTGGACTTTTAACCCATTTCAAGGCCCAATAGGGGTATTTTTGTAATTTAAACTTCATTTATGTTTTATTTAGGTTAATGTAACTAGTTTGCAACTTTTTAAAATTTTTTATAAATTTTGGATTTTTATTAATATTTTATTATTATTTTATTATTAAAAATTAAAATTTATATTTTTCGAAGTTTTTCATTTTTCTTAGCTCAAATACATTAAGTTAGGAATTTTACAATTTCTAGAATATTTTTATTGTCAATACATTAATTTTTAGAATTATTTTAAGTTTTAATAGTTTTTAATTATTTTTAAATAGTTTTAATTAATTTTAAAAATTTCAAAAATAGTTATAATTTAGTTAAGGTATTTTAGAGGTATACAAGTGAAAAAATCTCATTTTGGGCTTTTTGTTAATTAAATTGATTTTTTGAGCTTTAATTAGCATTAAAAATTATTATTTAATTAAATAAAAGGTTTGAGTGATTTTTGATTTTTTTTTAACTCTAAATACATTTTTTAGGATTTATTGCAATTTTCTAGGAATTTTTAGGGTAAATGTTTAATTTGGTCACTTTTTACGGTTTTACGTGCACGACTATTCGACTTAGTTTAACTCATAATCGTAACCGTCATTCTCTTCTAATATCTTTTCTTCTTTTCATTTCTCATCAATATAATCACAAATTAATCATTTCTTGACACAACGCACTTGCCTCCTTGGGAAACGAACTTGAACTTCATTGGTCATTAGTGCTTAGTTTTCCTAAACCGACACTTAATACTTGCCACTTTTTCTCTCTTTTCCTAAAGAGTAGTAAAACCACTACATCAGCTACGGTTTTACTTCATGTTCGGGATAGAGTGTGTACCATTTTATACACGGCTTTTGCCTAGTAAGAAAATTAGATTCGTTTAAGTATGTCTAATCGAATTGATCTAGATTCTCTATGTGACTCAGTTGAATTTTGGTGAAACAAATATTTTTGGTTGGTTTTAAATTTAAATGTGCGAAGACTTAAAAGTAAATGTCGTTGAAAGTAAAGTGGCGTGAAATTAAATCTAAATCTAATTAAAATAAATGTGCGATATTTAAAAACGTGACAAAAAGTAAGTTAATTAAATGACAAGAATTAAAAGCGTGGCGGAAATTAACATTAGACAAGTATTAAAATGTAAACTTAGAAAAATAAACAAGACAAAACATGAAAAATACCCCAATCGGAATATATTCCGATCGGGCTCACCGTCGGAATATGCTTACCACTCCGGTCAGAATATGAGTTGACCCTGGTCGGAATGTTGATCGGAACCCAATGATCGGAATAACTGTCACTTACCTGATCGGAAAACCAAACGAGCACCTCAATCGGAATGTTGAATGGACCACCAATCGGAATCTTGTCACTAGTACCAATCGAAATGTCCAGAAATCAAACTGATCGGAATACCAAAGCTCCCTCAATCGGAATGTGTAGTGAGGCCCAGATCGGAATAATAGCCAAAAGCCCAGATCGTAATAATAGCCAAAAGCCCAGATCGGAGTACCACAAACACCCCCCCAATCGGAATGTTAAAACCCTTTTCCGACCTAGCAATGAGCTATGGTCGGAATGTAATTCCCCTTTCCGATTTGACCAATCGGAATACGGCAGAAAAATACAAAATAAGCTAGAAAAATAAGCTATAATCCTAAATAAGCACTAGACGAAATCCTAAGTTAAACCGAATGAAAATAAGCTACTAGACTGAAATTTAACAACTTTTAAAACAAGAAATAAATAAGCTTTAAGAAAAACAACTTTTTTTATACGAAAATAACTTTTGTAAAAACTATATAAACTTGAAAATAAACCAAATAAGCTATGAAAATAAAAGATTTAAAACAATCAAAAGCATAAAAATGAAATCTTTTAACAAGTAAACAAGATAAAAAGCATATAAATCAAAGATTGAAGAAAGGTAGAAGGAGATCAATAAGATAAAGTAAAGGTGCGAGAAATTAAAGAAACACTTACTTGAAATTAAATGGTAAATAAAGTGCAAGACATGTAATTAAAGGTGCAAGTAATTAAAAGTGCAATAAAATAAAGGTGGAAGAACTAGTTTGTCAATCTAGCCAACCATGGAAGAACTAATTGTCACGATTAGTCAACAAAACTTAATGAAATGAAAATGAGAGGTATATATAGGTGATTAGGAGGATGGTTAGAGGAAGCTTCCTCCCCTCCTTCCTTTCTTCTTAATTGCGCCCTTAAGTCCTTCCTTCTTAATCTTTTTGTTAATCTTGGACTTTGATGACTTTTGGCTCGGGATTTCTTGGACTCGTCTTTTAATTCTTCGATAAATAAGACTTGAGTTCCTCGGCTTTAAGTAAACTTCCGTATTTTGACTTTTTCTTCGATAAATCTTCAGAATTGGTCTTGGACTTCCGTTCTTTTTTCACTTTTGACTTCTTGACTTCGTCTTTCATCTTTTTCTTCAATAAAAGTCCGTAAATGCCCGTGAATTCCCGTGTTTTCTCCACTTTTCACCTTTTCGTCCTAAATCACAACAAAAACACAAACCACGCATAATTCCGACATAAAAGACATAAAATACACGTTTTGGTCCGGTTATTATTGTAATTAAGTGGTAGAAAAGATGGGTGTTTACACACCTATCACTGGTAATCTATCATAGAATCAAGACTGGGATTGCTTCAAATTGTGAGAAAATGTTGATGACATTATCACCTCCCACAGATCTCCTCTGTAGGATCTGTTTGGGAGGGAGCAGTATTTACTACTTGTTTAATGAAAGGCCTTCTAGTTAGGAGGGAGTAAAACTCAACTAGATTCTACAAAGCTGAAGAAATAGAGCTGGAGTATTCAAGAAGATGAAGGTCGTTGAAGACTGTCTCAAGGAATACTAGAATTCACGTTTATTATTTTTCTTTATTTTTGCTTGTAGGAAACATTGTAACCAACTCACGTGAGTCACCATCTTGGAGGGATATTGTTAGACTTACTTTTTGGTAAGCTGGCGCCTTTCACGTGAGTTGGACTAGATATACATCATTTACTATACGCAGGGACTTATTATGTAAAGGATGGATAGTCTAGGTTAGTTAGGCCTATAAATACCCCCTACGACTCTCCATGGGGGTGTGGAAGTTTAGTTATTTTTCATATTGTTTTCATTTCACTTGAAACAAAACACACATATTTTCTTTCACCTCTCTCTAACTTTCTCTCACTAGAACTATCAATGTTCATCATGTTCTTTGATCATCCCCGACCCCCGAACCAAGGTGGCTTTTTGATGCTTGTCAACTTAAAAGATCTTCCAAATGATTTTGTTGAATATGAAAATGGTAATGATGCTAGGTTTGATAATATATAAAGGGAGATCATTAGCCTAAGATCCGAGTTTAAGAATGACTTGAAAAAGGAGTTGAAAAACGAGTTAGCAAATGAGCTTAAAATTCATACCAACAAAATGGAGGGTAATGTGACTAGGTTACAACAAAACCAACAAAAGATGGAATAAGGGCAACATGAAATAAAACAAGAGCTTAAGGCTGATAAGAGGAAATCTATGTTTGAGGATAAAATTTCATCCTTGTTTGAGGTTATAATGTGTAAACCGTCTTCGAGTAGTCTTCCTAGTATCACCATATCGAACCCTAATGGAGAGATTAAAGTGATTACCACACGAAGTGGTAAGACACTTAAGGAACCGACTCCTCAACCAATTACTCCAACGGTGGAGGAAACTGAGGAAGAATCTGAGGTGGTGGTAAAGAGGAGCATATCCCAATCCCACAAAGTACCGCTCAAACCACACCTACGGTTGACCCATTACCATCATTGTAACCTGAGCTTCCAAAGGTTATGCCTATGCTCAACCCACACCACCTTTGCCTTACCCATCGAGACTTCGTAAGGAAAAACGACAAGAATGTGATAACTACCAATTCGAGCTTTTTATGAAAATGTTTCATGATTTGCATTTCAATATAAGTTTTGCCTTGATTTGCCGCTAAATTTTTGAGTATGTTAAACAACAAGGAGAAATTGAAACAATTCTCTAGTTGTTCATCGATTTATCTTAACCGCATACCTCAAAAAGTCGATGATCCCGGTAAATTCTTGATTCCATGTGCAATTCAAGATATCAAAGAGTGCTATGCCTTGGCCGATCTTGGTGCTAGTATTAACTTGACGACTCTTGCAATCTTCAAGTCGCTCAGTCTTCCTAATCTTACTCCTTCACTGATGTCTATCGAATTGGCCGATCATTCCACAATTCCCGCATGTGGATTGGCCGAAGACATTTTTGTGAAAGTGGGAAATTTCTATTATCCGGTAGACTTTATCGTTGTCGATATTCCCATGGATCCTCAAGTTCCTCTTATTTTAGGTCGTTCGTTTTTTGATACGTCAATGGCGTTGATTGATGTGCATGCTAGAAAAATGACCTTACGTTTAACGAGGAGGAACTTGTTATAAACGCAACACAAAACTATCAACTTTCTCATGTTTATTCCGTCGCGACTAGAAACCTCGTTGATATGATCAATGTCGTTTGCGAGAAATTTTTACAAGAATTTTTAGGTTTTGGTGACGATGAAAATAGTGGCAATCCCACTATGTTCGATCCTATTCTTGATAATTCGACACCATCCTTCACTCCATTTGAAGGTGGTGGTTTTACGTTGGAAGAATTTGATGTTCCTCGTACTTGTAACGAAGACCTCGACAACGATGAGTATTTCTCGATTATCAAGGATTTACTTAACGTTTTCCCATTTCCTCCGCCCGAGGAGGTTATGTGTATCAAGCCCAAATATTCCATTGAGGAACCACCAATCCTCAAGTTGAAAGATTTACCTCCTCACCTTGAATACGTATTCTTGGAAGGAGACGATAAGTTGCCGGTTATTATTGCGAAGGATCTTTCGAATGATGAAAAAACCGCACTTATCAATGTTCTAAAGGACCACAAAGGGGCAATTGCGTGGAAATTATCTGACATTAAGGGGATTGATCCCAAATTTTGTACCCACAAAATCTTAATGGAGGAGGACTACAAACCCGCAATCCAATGTCAAAGGAGGGTGAACCCAAAAATTCACGACTCATAAAAAAGGAAGTCCTTAAACTCCTTGACGCGGGAATGATTTACCCTATTTCCGATAGCCCTTGGATGAGTCCTATTCATTGTGTCCGTAAGAAGGGAGGAATGACCGTTGTGCCAAATGATGACAACGAGTTAACTCCAAGTCGACTTGTGACCGGTTAGAGGGTGTGCATCGACTATCGTAAGTTGAATGACGCCACTCGTAAAGACCATTTTCCCTTGCCCTTCACGGACCAAATGTTGGAGCGTCTTGCGGGAAACCATTTCTATTTATTTTTAGATGGTTTTTCTGGTTACTTCCAAATCCCCATCGATCCTCGTGATCAAGAAAAAACTACGTTTACGTGTCCATATGGAATGTTTGCCTATCGTAGAATGCCATTCGGACTTTGCAATACAACGGGAACTTTTCAACGGTGTATGTTGGCTATTTTTCATGACATGATCAAGAAGACGATGGAAGTCTTTATGGATGATTTTTCTGTGTTTGGTTGTTCGTTCACTTCGTGTTTGTCGAATCTTGAGAGAATGTTAAAACGTTGTGAAGAAACCAACCTTGTGCTCAATTGGGAAAAATGTCATTTCATGGTTAAGGAAGGAATCGTCTTAGGGCACAAGGTCTCGAAAGCGGGGATTGAGGTAGACAAGGCTAAGCTAAAATTGACGTCGTCGCTAAATTACCTCATCCCAAAACCGTTAAGGGAGTTAGGAGTTTCCTAGGCCACGCGGGCTTTTATCGTCGATTCATCAAGGATATTTCAAAGATTTCTCGGGCTATTACACATCTCCTCGAAAAGATGCTCCTTTTTGTCTTGAACGAAGATTGTGTACGAGCCTTTGAAATCCTTAAGAGGAAACTTAACGAAGCTCCCATTCTTGTTGCTCCCAATTGGAACCTCCCATTTGAGCTCATGTGTGATGCAAGTGACTACGCTATTGGGGCTGTTTTGGGGCAACGTCATGAAAAGCACTTCTTGCCTATCCACTATGCTAGCAAGACGATGTCCGAGGCTCAACTTAAGTATACCACAACGAAAAAGGAATTCATTGCCGTGGTGTATGCATTTGAGAAATTCCGACCTTACCTCGTCTTGACCCAATGCATAGTGTATACGGATCACTCGGCAATCAAGTATCTCATGGCTAAGCAAGATGCAAAGTCGAGATTGCTTCGTTGGATTCTCCTCCTACAAGAATTTGATGACGAAATCCTTGACAAAAAAGGAGCCGAGAATCTAGCGGCCGATCATCTTTCTCGTTTGGAAGATCCTCACCAAAGTGTGTACGAGAACAAGGAAATTACAAAAAACATTTCCTCTCGAGACACTTGGTGTAGTGAATTCTAAGCTTGATTCATCCACCCCATGGTTTGCGGATATCGCAAATTACCATGCGGTCAACTTCATCATTAAGGGTATGACGACTCAACAAAAATGAACATTCTTTCGTGACGTCAAGTTCTACTTTTGGAACCACCCTTACCTCTTTCGGACTTGTGCGGATCAAATTATTCGACGTTGTGTTTTTGGCACCGACGCTTCTAATATCCTTAGAGCTTGTCACGAGGGACCCACGGGTGGTCACCATGGTGTTAATCTCACAGCGAAGAAGGTTTTTGATGCCTGTTTCTTTTGGCCTACTATTTACTGAGATGCACACGCACTTGGGAAGTCGTGTGACTCATGCCAACGAAAAGGAAAATCTTCACAAAATGATGAAATGCCACAAAACATCATCCAAGTGTGTGAGATCTTTGACGTTTGGGGAATTGATTTTATGGGGCCATTCCCATCATCTCGTGGTAATAAGTACATCCTTTTCGCCATTGAATACCTATCCAAGTGGGTGGAAGCTAAGGCTTTCCCACGAACGATGCTCATGTGGTAGTCAAGTTTTTGAAGAATTTGTTTTCTCGGTTTGGAACCCCTCGTGCTATTATAAGCGATCGTGGAACCCATTTTTGTAATGACCAATTTGAAAGAGTTTTGAAGAAATATGGGGCTACACATCGGCTTTCGACGGCTTATCACCCGCAAACGAGTGGGAAAGTCGAGGTTTCAAACCGAGCGTTGAAGAGGATCTTGGAGAGATCGATAGGAAAGAATCGACAATTATGGTCGGATAAGTTAGACGATGCTTTATGGGCCTTTCGTACCGCTCATAAGAAGCCCATCGGGTGCACCCTTTACAAGATTGTGTATGGGAAGAATTGTAATTTGCCAATTGAACTCGAGCACAAAGCTTATTGGGCCCTTAAGCATTGTAATGATGACATTGAGACCGCGGGAAAACACCAGAAAATGCAATTAAATGAATTGGATGAATTAAAGGATATTGGTTATGAAAATTCGATAATTTACAAAGAGAAAACCAAAAAGTTTCACGATTCTAAAATTAGAAACCGGGTTTTTAACATTGGAGATCAAGTGTTGCTTTTTAACTCACGTTCGAAAATATTTTCCGGCAAGTTGGAATCCCGTTGGTCCGGTCCATTCACCATTACCCAAGTGTTTCCTTATAGGACCATCGAGCTAGCTAAAAATGATGGTCCTAACTTCAAGGTCAATGGACATAGGTTGAAGCACTACTTTGGCGGGGAAGTTCCCTCTTTGAACTACCTCCACCAAGTCACCTTCCCTAATGATAATTAGTATTGAGGGGATCGAGTAGAGCTCATGACTCAGTAATAAAAAACGAGGTGCCTCGTGGGGGATTCCAATGCTTATCCGTGTACATATTATCGCTTTGTAATGTAGTTAACATGAGGGGATTTGTGCCCTTCCAACCTTTGTTCCGTGGTTGTTTGTGATTTGTGGTTTTTAGATGATCATGATCTTCACGATTGGAGCCTCTCGTGTTCATTTTATGGGAGCACTCGATCATTTGCTTTGAAGAATTTCTCGATATCCACATGATATATCCTTATATGTTCTAACCTTAGGTTTTTAGCACACTTCATAAACGGCTATTAATTTATTGGTTCCACCCTTTCCATGCTAGATTAAGCATTCGACTACGTCTCTAGTATGGGGGTATCCTACCCTTAGACTCGAAACATTGAGGATAATGTTTAACTTTAGTATGGGGGTGAATAGATACTTGCCTTGCTAAACCTTCACGCTTTCCAAAGTTTATCTTTTTGTTTATCGTTTTCTTGCAAAATAAGGCTAAAAATGGCCAAATTTAAAAATTTTCTCATGTTTTATAAGTGTCTAGAGACACGAATATAGATTTTCCAATGGCAAAAATAAGAGTAATTTTTGACTCGACCGTGCATGTTGAGCACTTAGCTTCGATTTCTTAACTTTACATTAGGCTAAGTCTCTTAAATGAGGACGAGAAATGATAGAGTTAATTATAAGTTATTATGCTAAACGTAGAGTACTTGTATTCTTTCAAAAACTCATGTGTTCTCGTTGTTTGCTTATTCTCCCTTCGCTTGTATATATATTTTGCTTAAGAAGTACTAGCTTAGCGATTTAGTCTTGATTGTTGGTTTCTAGTCTTTTCTAGTAGCTTCCATGTAATTAAATTGGGAAGACATTAAGGTATCGCCAGCGTCACGGTTTTGAAGTATTGGCAACCCGAATAATAGAAAGCTTCACCTAATAATAAGATTTCAAGTGCTCACCTAAATCAAGCAAACAATTTGAAGCGCACAAGGCCGAAAAATCTATGCGAAATTGAAAGTGAATTATGCCTTAATCTTTGAAGCTTTAAAGATCCAAAATTCGCCTTAGCATGAGGATATACGTCTTTGGCCATAATAAAACCACCGATGAGGAGGATAATAAAAGGCAAGGCAAGACGAAGTCATAATAAAAGCTTCATGACGAAGTTGAATAAAAGATGGAGGTAAACCTATGATAATAAGGCCCATCCGTTAGGGGGCGTATAAAAGTCTTGGTAATAAGTCTCATGTTCAAAACCGTTATAAAACCGTGTTTATCGATCTTTCTTGTTGACTTAATTTTTTGACATTGTTGTCTATTAGGGGGGTTATTAATTCGATGGTCTTGGTTACACCGTTATGACTATTGTTAGACCTAAATCTCTATCATCGCATAAGTAAAAAATGTATCCTCGGGAACATTCAAGACAAAAATAAAATATAAGAGATACCACTTAGGAAAATGGGAGTCTAAGTACGTGATTAGGGCATATGAGTAGTGTTAGCATTACTAATTTATAATTACAATGATCTCGTTACACGCTTGGCATTGAATTGGGGTGAAAATCGAGGACGACGAAATTATTTCTAACGAAGCATTCACGAGTACTTGTTCTATGAACCTAAACGTCTCATTTTGTGATGAAAATCCTACATTATGTCTAAAACACAAGTAGTGCAAGTAGTAGTAGTGTAGCAAGTTTATCATTGAATAAAAGTGCATAAAATGAATTTTGGAGATGCTAAGATACTTTTTTCTAGCATTGCGTGAGGGCACTTCATTGGTTTAGTATGGGAGAGTGATGAGACTGCTTTTATACATAGTCTCACCGTTCAAAATGGGCTTAAAATGCATAAAATATCATAAAATGTGCCAAATATGTGCATGTGTTTGTTCAATGTGTATTTTAGGTACGGATATTGAGAAAATGGCAAAAGATCACAAGAAACAAGCAAAAACGAACACGGGAAACGAAGCCTCACAATGAACCGGGCCCTAGAGTTGATTTTACAAGAATAACCCTTGAAGAATTGAAGATTGTACAAGAAGGGTCCTCCAATATTAATGAATTGACACTTTAAACCCTTATATATTCATAATTACAAGTTTGGTCCATAAAGTTTGTCAAAATTACAAAAAGGACCCTTTACTTTGAAGAATTGGCAAGAATGGTCCCTCACAAATGAAGACTTGTCACTTTTGGTCCTCCACAAGGTTAACAATACAAGTCAAGACCTTGAAGATTGAAGACATTACTAGATTGGTCCTTCAAATATCATCAAATGGCAAAACAAGTCCTTGAAATCCCTTTGCAAAACTTTTTGGGGCAAAAGTCTAAAAACTGAAACTTCATTATAAAGGGAAATCAGATTTTTGCCTATTTAAACTACAAATGAAAGAAGGAAGAAACAAAGGGGGTGATTTCTGCCAAGCCATGAAAGATACATAGACCAGTCACAACATGCCATGTGTCCCACTCACCCAATCCACCAATCAAAATCTACCATTTCACCACGTAACATTCATCAGCTTATCGTCAAATACAAGAGTAAAAGGATTTTGTGTTCATCTTGGTGTTCATCAGTAACATTCATCATCTTGAATCTTTGTCTAAACCCTGAACTAGTGTATGAAACAAGTTTATGTATGCTCATTTGAATTTATTATAGCTTGTGTATGCATTTGGTGAACTGTGGTTGGCTTAATCTTGCTAAATCTGCTTATTTCTTGAAAACTGCTTATTATCCAAGTCTGTATCATGTCTTGGCATAAATTGATTAAAGTGTACTAATTGGCCTGTTGTTTTTGTGATTTCTTTGTTGTTATTGACTCCTTATAACCCACTGGTTATAAGGGTGCCTTTTTGTTCTTTGAATCCAACAAAAATCCATATAAGACAAAAAGTCAATTAAGTCAAGCACTGGAAACTTTTCCTACTGCTGGACACCCAAAACTAGCCACTGCTAGTGCAATTTTCAATCAGCTTATTAATAAGCTATTCTAGCTAATTTAGACTTGCAACATCTTTGATTTTGTGATCAATCTTCATCATTTGACCCATTTGTTTATTCTAGATCTTTTTAGGGTTTGACTTTTAGGTTTGACTAGAAAACCAATTGACTTGACTTTTTCATAAGTGCTTATTTGCTTATTCCAGCTTATTGAGTGGTCCTTTTTGAAATCTTTTTGTTGATTTTGCTTAATTAAGTCATTTGAAACCTTTTGCAAAAAGAATCAGCACTTGAAACAGCCTAGAACTCGAAAACGACTATTTTGTCGTTTTGTGGAGTAGTTGTATTTTTACACTTGTTTAGGAAAACAAGGTAATTAGGGGTATTACAACTTCTTTAGGAAAATCACTAGTAAATGACCCAAAAGTGGGGATCGTTCTCAAGGAGGCTTGTGTATTGTGTTAAGAATTGATTAAGTGGCTGTGATTATATTGATGAGAAAAGAAAAAAATAGAAAAGAATGACGGTCACGCTTATGAATTACATTAAGACGAAGTCGTGCACGTAAAACCGTAAAAAGTGACTAAATTTAAAAATTACCCTAAAAATTCTTAGAAAATTGTAATAAATCCACAAAAATGTAATTAGAGTTTAAAAAAATCAAAAATCACTCAAACCTTTTATTTAATTAAATATTAATTTTTTAATGGTAATTAAAGCCCAAAAAATCAATTTAACTAACAAAAATTCAAAAATGAGATTTTTTAACTTTTAAACCTCTAAAATGACTTAACTAAATTAAAAACTATTTTTGAAAATTTTAAAATTAATTAAAACTATTTAAAAATGATTAAAAACTACTAAAACTTAAAATAATTCTAAAAATTAATCTAATGACAATAAAATTAATCAAAAAATTTAAAATTCCTAACTTAATGTATTTAAACTAGGAAAAATGAAAAACTTCCAAAATCTAGAATTTAATTTTTAATAATAAAATAATAATAAAAATCCAAAATTTATAAAGAATTCTAAAAAGTTGCAAACTAGTTTATTTTAACCTTATAAACACAGAAATGAACTTGAAATTACAAAATTACCCCTATTGGGCTTTCAAATGGGCCAAATACCCAAACAGTCCCTTAATGGGCTAAAATCAGGCCCAATAAGAAAAAGTCCACAGAAATGGCCCAAAAGCTCTAGTTACGCTTAAAATCTGATTTTAAACACAATTTTCCAAAGGCCCAAAAGCTGAAAATGAGCTTAAGTTAGCTTATTTCAAAACAACTTATTCTTAATGGCCTTTTTGGCCCATTAAGCTATAAGCTGATACCATAAGCTAAAATTTTACCCACGTCCTTCTCTTGACCTAAATAAGCTATTTGGGAAAAGAAACTTGAAATAAGCCCAAGGAATAAGCCTGAAATAAGAAAAAACTTTCTAAAACAAAACGACAAAATAGTCGTTTTCGAGTTCTAGGTTATTTCAAGAGCTGATTCAAGTTGCATTAAGTCAAAAATAACTTAACTAAGCTTAATAATAAAAAATCTTTCAAAAAGCACCACTCAATAAGCTGGAATAAGCAATAAGCAATTTTGTAAAAGTCAATTAAATTCGTTTTCTAGTCAAACCTTAAATTCAAAGTCCACAAAGCTCCAGATCTCTTAAATGGGTCAAATAAGGAAGATTGATTACAAAAACAAAGTTGTTGAATGTCCCAATAAGCTAGAATAGCTTATGAATAATTTGTTTGATAATTAACACTAGCAGTGGCTAGCAACAGGGAAAGGAGTTCCCACTGCTTGACTTTCTTGAGTTTTTGTCTTATGTGACTTTTTGTTAGATTCAAGTTAAGCAAAGGCACCCAAGTGATCATTTAATCACAAGGAGTCAATAACAACAACAATATCACAAATTCACCAAGCCAATTAACACAGTTTAATCAAAAGATCCACAAACATGCACCAGATATGAACAATAGCAGCTATGAACTCAATAAGCACTTTTAGCAAGAATAAGCCAGCCAAACATCACCAAATTCATACACAAGCTATAAATAATAAAATGAACATAAATAAACAGGTTTCATGCACTGATTCATAATTTAGATCAAGATTCAAGCCAATGAATGTTACTGATGAACACAGAACAAGCAGTATTGATACTTTGCTGATATACTTGACCACAAATCCAATTTCAAACACTCAAATCTTCTTAACATGTTATATAAACTTGTTTTAATCACTTGTTATCCCTAAGCATGCATACAAACTAAGTGTTACCAAAGTCTTATGTCAAAACAAGCAGATTTCCAATATTTATAGCACAATTAAGATTATGATGTTTAAAAGCCAAGAACTTGTATATAAAGTTGTTTTAATCACTTGTTATCAAGCATGCATACAAACTAAGGGTTACCAAAGTCTTAGGTCAAACACAAGCAGATTTCCAATCTTTATAGCACAATTAAGATTATGATGTTTAAAAGCCAAGAACTTGCAGCAATTAGCACTCAACCAAGTATATATCAGATACCAATACAAATAAACAACAAACAATAACTCAAATCCAATTTGTAAGCTTAAACAGGTTAACCCAAACACCCCTTAACTTTTTTTCAATCCAAGATTAACAAAGTGAAAGTGTGATTCAGTGTAACCCAAGCCCAATCTAACACAATAACAACAATATTATGTAGTATCGAGCAATTTTAAGCCACAATATTAAAAAGAACAACAGTAGAACACAAATTCACAAAAATCAAGTATTTTATCAGATTTTTGAGAAAAGGACTCAAACCTCATGAATGTACATCCACACTCACGAATTTTTGAGCTGATGTGCCTAGCAAAACAAGGCACAAGCTTCCACAACAAAGCTGCTAAGAATCAACAAGGTTAGAGCACAAATATGATAAACAGAAAGATGAAAAATGCTTGATTAATGCAACCTTGTTCCCACTCCTTGATTATCCCCAAACCACAAGCTTACAACACCTTGATAATCTTCTTATCAGGGTTCTATAATCACTTGCAATCCAAAAATTCCAAGGGTTTGAACCAAGAACTTAGCAAAATATCAAGATTTGGAAAATTATGCAATTTCTTGCCCAATGTTTAAAAACAGGTTTTGAAACTTCAAATTCATAAACATGAAACATAAACAAGCATAGAATAAGTTGGCACTTGGAATTTGTCACACAATTTCAAACACTTTTCATTAAGATTGAACAAGGATTTACAGAAATGTTGACCAAACGAAACCCACGAGCAGGGCTCAATGTTGCAACCCTAATGCCTTTTATAGGCTACATTTGTTCTAGAAAAGCAAAGAAAAACGTAAACCCTAATGTGTATAAGTTCCTGAAATTCCCTTGTGATTTTGAACTTGCTTGAACATGTGAAGTATCTTTGGCAGCATGTGAGGTTGTATAGCTGTTGGAATTGCATGAAAAGGCTCACAATAAAGCTTAGAAACAAAGCATAATGTGGGGCGTTCGATGGCTATCACCTTTTGGCTTGTTCCCAAAAACGTGTGCATGGTAGTAAACATGTGAGCTTGTGGGTGATGTGGCATGCAAAGTGAGGGTTGAGATGTGTTTAAGTATAGCTTAATCTTAAATCTGGACAATATCGAAGTTTAATTACAAGTAATTAAAGAATGCCCAATTTTGTGAAGAACATGATGAACAAGGGGTTTAATCCGTTTTTGGGTTTAAAAGTTGTGTTTAGCGCCATTATTAACTAATCAGTTAACATTAGTTTCATATTGCTGAGTGGATTTGTGAGGTGGCAAGGAGGTGAGTGGTGATTGGCTGAAGGGAGTTAGTGGGACACGTGTTGAGAGGTGGTTTGTCTAGGTTAGATATGTTGTCTGCCAGCTTTAGTCCCTTGTTTCTTTCTTTCTTGTCACTTGAAGTTTATACAACACATAATCCGAATTCCTTTATAAATCAAGTTTTGGTTTTCACACTTTTGCCCTAAATATTTTGCAAAGGTAAAGTCAGGGGTATTTCTTGCTAATTCTTGATAGTTGAAGGGTTGTTTTGGCATTTTCTTCAAACTTTATGGTCTTGACTTGTGTTGTTGACTTCTTGGAGGACTATATTGACAAGTCTTGATAGGTGTGTAAACACCCATCCTTTTTACCACTTAATTACAATAATAACCGAGCCAAAACGTGTATTTTATGTCATTTATGTCAGAATTATGCGTGGTTTGTGTTTTTGTTGTGATTTAGGACGAAAAGGTGAAAAGTGGTTAAAACCCGGGCATTCACGGGCTTTTATCGAAGAAAAAGACGAAAGACGAAGTCGAGAAGTCAAGAGTACAAAAAGAACGGAATTCCAAGACCAATTCTGAAGATTTATCGAAGAAAAAGTCAAAAGACGGAAGTTTACTTAAAGCCGAAGAACTCAAGTCTTATTTATTAAAGAATTAAAAGACGAGTTTAAAGTAATCCCGGGCCAAAAGTCATTAAAGTCCAAGATTAACAAAAGATTAAGAAGAGAAGGACTTAAGTGTCCAATTAAGGAAAAGAGGAAAGAGGGAGGAAGCTTCCTAAGCACTCCTTAATCTCCCCTATATATAGATTAGGATCATTTCATTTTTACTCTTGTTGGATAGCTTGACAAACTATTTCTTCCATTTTACTTTCCTGCACATTTAATTTCATGTCCATTTAAATACCTTGTCTTGCACCTTAAATACATTTAATTTCAAGTAAGTGTTCTTTTAATTCTTGTCAATCTTTACTTTTTCTTGTTAATCTCCTATCTACCTTTCTTTATTTGATCTTAATCTTCATGCTTTATTGTTTATGTTCATGTTCTTGATTTTTATTGATTTATTTAAGTGGGATTTGATTATTTTGATTAGTTTTGTTAGTTTGAATGTTTTGGATTGATTGTTTATGATTAATAGATGTTTATTCATTAGTTTGATTTAATCTTGTGGTTGATTTTGTTTAGTTTTTATTAGATTCGTGTATATCTTGTTCCTTGTTCTTCGTGTGTCTGTTACTGTATTCCCAGGTACTGTTCTTCCCCAGTTATTCCGAGTGAAGGATTTTGTGCAAGTATATTCCGGATCAGCAAGTTCATCAGGAATAATTTATTATTCCGGATCAAAGTGTTCTATTCGGAATAACCTAACATTCCGGATCAAGGGTTAGCAAAAGGTTCATCCGGAATATCCAATATTCCGGATCAAGGAAATTATTCCGGATCAACAGAATATTCCGGGTCAACAGAACATTCCGGATCAACTGAACATTCAGAATCAAGATATTCCGGATCAAGGCATTTTTCCGAATCAAGGGCTTCCATCCGGAATAAGTGACATATTCCGGATCAAGGAGTTCTATTCGGAATATTATTCCGGATCAGCAACATTCCGCATCAAAGACCATTATTCCGAATCAAGACTTTATTCCGGATAAGTGACATATTTCGGATAAAGGATTTATTCCGGATCAAGGGATTTGGTGAATATTCCGAGTAAAGAAGAACATTCCGAACGAAGGTGACATTCCGGATGAGTGATTATTCTGAGCGAAGGTTTATTCCAGATGAGCTAATTTTCAGGTTCTTTTAATTTCAGTTTTCTTAACTTTCTGTTTTTAATTTTCAAACTTTATTTTTCCCGCCTTTTTATTTAGTTGCACTTTAAGTTTATTTGCCTTAGATTTATTTTAGCCTTGCCTTAGTTTAAGTTTTAGTTTTAGTTGCGTTTTAAGTTCGCCTTAGATAGATTTAGTTTTGCGTTATTTACTTTTAGTGCCTTTAAATTTCCGTCACGCTTTTTAATTCTCGCCATTTATTTTAAGTTAGTCTTAGATTTAAATTAACGCCCTTTTATTTTAATTGTTTTGCACTTTTAATATACTACAACGACACAACTTTTTGTTTCACCAAAGAACGACTGAGTCGCATAGTTAAACCAGATCAATTCGATTAGACACACATCAACGAATCTTTTTACCTGGCCAAAAGCCTTGTATCAAATGGCGCCGCTTCCGGCTCTTTTCGTAAAGATTAACGGTTTTCTGTGAGTGACGCTTTTCTTTATGGGATCCGTTCACTTGTGAGCATTATTTTCTTGCTTAAAAATTTCAAAAAATCATAAAAAATTAAAAATTGCTAAAAACCCATAAAAATTAAAAATTTCAAAAAAAAAGATTTTATTTTTCTTGTGTATATATATTGTCTTTGTGTTTGGTTTCTTTTTCTTTTGCCTTTGTAGGTGTATGCGTACTAGATCTTCTAATTATCAAGAGCCCGAGACTCGAGAAGATTTAAGTATGGCAGGTGTTAACAACAACAATAATCCACCGCACCTCAATAATAACAACAACAATGTTCTTCCACAGCCCGATCTTCAGACAATGGATGAGCTTTGTCAACCTACCATGTTTGGACGAGGAGGACCGATTGCGCCGATGCAAATCACGGCTCCGGAGTTTTCGTTGAAGCACCACATGATTCAGCAAGTGCAAACTAATCCATTCGCCGGAATGCCTGATGATGATGCCAACAAACACCTCGACAAATTCATTACAATAACTCAAAGCATGAAGTTTCCCGGTGCCACAATGGATGTTCTTCGCCTACAACTCTTTCCACATACTTTATCACATCATGCCGAGAAATGGTTTGATCGTCTCCCGAAGAATTCAATTCATACTTGGGATGACATGACTCAACGCTTTTTGTCGCGCTACTTTCCACCATCCATGGTCACGAGCCTTCACAATCAAATCAGGGGTTTCATGCAAGACCCCGATGAATCTCTTTTGATGCTTGGGAAAGATATAATGTCTAGATTGATCGTTGTCCAAACCACAACATGCTCCCTGTGACCTTAATTGATACTTTCTACAACGGATTGACTTTTCGAGATCGTGATACGATTAATGCAGCCGCCGGTGGCACATTTATGAAAAGGAGACCCGAGGAGTGAAGAGAGCTTATTGAGAACATGACTACTCACCACAAAAACTGGGATTCCTCCGCTTCTTCAAGGAACAACCCGAGAGTCAATGGTTCTTCAACTTCAGCAAGCCCCGATATTACCGAATTCACCCGCATGATGACCGAAATGAACAAAAGTATCTTGCTTCTCGCTTCAAACCAACAACAACAAGTTAAAGCGGTTGCACCTTCTTGTGAAACATGCGGCGGTCCACACTCATACACTGATTGTCCTTCTACTCAAGGAAATCCGGAAAACATGTATGCAGCCTATGGTAATTATTCACCGGAAAATTACCAAGCTCGACCTTAAGGGGATAGAAATTTGCTGAGTTACCGGTCCAACAACTACCTTTCACCCGGTTTTTCTCCTCAAAACCAAAACCCCAACAAAAACTATACTAGAAGCAACCAAATCCCACCAAGAGCTTCTAATCCTTATCACCTACCCGCTCAACAAGCCCCACCCATCAATCCGGATGTTGAAGCTTTGATGAGAACCCAAGGTGAGCAAATCAAGAATCTGCAGAGCCAAATTATTAACTTGAAAGGGGATATCACCAAGCAAGGGAATGACATTAGATCCGAGCTTCGAGATAATATTCAATCCTCCTTCAGAAATCAAACGAATGATTTGAAGAATATGCTTGCTAGTTTCTTGCCCGCCGCTCAACCCTCTTCTTCGTGTTCTCTACCTTTAAACACCGTCACCAATCCGCGAGCAAATGTGAGTGCAATTACTACTCGTAGTGGAGTTACCATCGTAGGACCACCTATCTCGCCCCCATCATCTACACCACCTCCACCACCATTTATCCCTACTCCTCCTACACCTAGTATTAGTGCACCATTATTGTCTCCGCCTCGTCATGACGATGTTCCCAAGAAGAACCCTTCAACATCTCAACCTTTACCTACTACACATGCACCTTCACCACCCAAACCCAATATCCCTTATCCTTCACGTTTAGGCAAGACCACAATGCTCACCAAGGATGACTGTCAAATGTCAAATTATTTGAAGATGATCTCTCAAATGAATTTCAACATTAGCGTTGTTGAAGCACTTGTCCAATGCCTAAATTTGTCAAAGCATTCAAGGAATTGCTGAACAAGAAGGAGAAGCTGATTGAGCTCGCCAACACACGCTTAAATGAAAATTGTTCTGCAGTTATTCTTAAAGAACTTCCAGAAAAGCTTGGAGATCCCGGTTGTTTTGTGTTGCCGTGCATTTTTAACAAAACAGAAGAATTTACTGCCCTAGCTGATCTCGGGGCCAGTATTAATCTTATGCCTTTGAGTGTTTGGAAAACACTATCATTACCCGACCTTACTCCAACGAAGATGACTCTTGAACTTGCAAATCTCACTCTCGCTTACCCCGTTGGTATTGCCGAAGATGTGTTCATTAAAGTTGGCACATTTACTTTCCCGGTCGACTTTGTCGTTGTTGATTATGAAATGGACGCTCGTATTCCTTTAATACTTGGTCGGCCATTCTTGAGAACCGGACGAGCTCTAGTTGATGTTGCCGAAGGTGAGTTAATCTTGAGAGTCGGGGATGATGCACAAGTTTTCAAAATGGGGAAGCTTACAAGAAAATCCTTTGGACGAGAATCTGCGAATATGATTAATGTGCTCGATGATTTTGTCATCTACAACAATCCTCCATTCGAGTCTTGCATTGATAATCCACTTTTTGAAGATGATGTGGATGATTCTCTATCCAATTTGGAACCTTCGCCCATTTATGATTCTCCACCGATCTTCGATGCTTATGATGATGATTCTAGCTCAGATACGGATGATTATGATGACCTTACTTCCGAGTATCCCGACCTGCCCACTTTCGATGATTTAGATGAGGCCGATACTCTTTCGAGTGATTCTTCACATGATGAAGATCCTCCGCCATCACTTGATCCTACTTTGGACGATTACTCATTTGAGGAAGACTTCTCTACATTTCTCAATACTTACTTCCCTCATGAGAGTGATGCACCTCCTTTGGACTTTGATGATTATCGTCTTGATCCTACTTTGGATTGGAAGAAAATTCTTTCAAAGGAGAAGCAACCAGTCGACACCAACATCCGCAACACGTATGAGTTAACACCTCTTTGTCCACCTTCTGAGGACGAGGTTGTGCATCTTCTTCGCGGATCTTCTTCACATTCTGCTGAGCCTGAGTGCTATTTTCCCTTAAAGGAAAAGGTGTTCGACCCCGGTATCGATATTCTGCAGCCATCTCAGTATCCACCTGATGAAATAAAAGGAAATATCTTTGGAACTTATGGAAATCTGCTTGCACCACTTCACCCTTGCTTCCACCGTGCTCCATCGATGCTTAAGGGAACCTTGCCTATTCTTCTTTGGCTTGCCTTGTTCGCCTTAAGCTTGTGCTATTTGATGGACGAAAACTATGTCTTTGATCCCGGTGGATATGTTTCATGCTTCTTCCTATGATAATCAAGGTCGAGTCAGGCTCACGACTCGGTAAACAAAAATCAAGCGCTTCTTGGGAGGCAACCCATGTATCTATCTTTTAGCTTTCTTTATCCTAAGTGTAGGGGAGACCCGTTGGTGTTTTCTATTTCCTCTCTTCTTATAATCAAGAATTCGAGCGCTCAATGATCCACTCTTGATGCTTTTTGACGAACCGTGATTCCGTGTTCCCATTCTTCCCGGTTCTATCCTAAACTCTTTTCGATTCACTATTTTATATTTTCCAATATTAAAATAGGAATCTCTTTAGTTTTCCTTTCTTTAGCGAGATTTAAACAAAGTGCACACTGTCCTAAGTGTAGGAGAGTTTACTCCCACATGCTTAAACATTGAGGACAATGTTTATATTAAGTGTAGGGGGACTTCTATCGAAGTTAAGTGGTCTTTTCCTTGTATTTGTCCTCATTTTAACCGGAAAATCATTTTTTCGACATTTTTCAAAATTTTTGATCTATTTTGGCCTATTAGTTTTTTCTTTTGTATAGTTATTTTCTTCCCTTATTAGAATAAATCTTGAATAAAGTGGTTTTAGTTTTCAAACGTTGTGAATCTTTTGACTCAACCCGAGTTTACTTATGTAATTTTACTCTAGCTAGTATCCTTAACATGTTTAAGTCAAGTTTTGCTAGGCTTTTTTATAGGGAGCTATAAAACGCGAAAGTCTTAACTCTCACGGGTTAAGAACAAGAACTTTTCGCAAGTTCCTATAATTGATCCTAGAGAGTCGTTTATCAAGGGAACATTAAAATGCGATTTCTAAACTTGAAAAAGTCTAAGAGTTTGCAAGATCTTATAGGCGACTCGAAAACCCAAAACTTTGATTTAATAGGCTAAGCATCCACGAGTCTCATTCCTTGAGATTTTAAACTGTGGAGGACGAGAGATGATAGAGTCAATTATAAGTTTGGTATTCTTTCGTGAATTTATGTGAGTTAATTATGAGCCTATTCTCCCATCGCTTGCTAATAATATTATCTGCAATAAATAAGGTTGTACGATTTGAAAAGTTACTTAGCTTCTAGCCCAAGATCGTTTAAAAGTTGCTCGGTATGGATTAGAGTTCATAGCCAAGGCATAACTTATTGAAGCGGGATGCGAAGATTGGCGAGTCCGAAAAGGCCCTAACAAGGCATGAGGGCTATATTTTGTTGCTAAAGATCCAAAGTGATGTGAAGAATCATTTATCAAAGATCAATATGAAGGATCGAGACACACGACGAAAAACAAATAATCCCCAAAAGTCATGGAGAAGTCTATCCGAAAAGACCCTAGCAAGGTATGAGGATAAGTAAAGCCAAGTCCAAAAAGGAGGCGGATCGTTGTATATCAAAATCCAAAATAAAGATTGGAGAAAAATGAAAATATCGTGGTCCAAGTATGAATCTCTCAAAACTTCAAGTGAAGAAATTCCTATATGAAGAGAAGACCATTATTTCATAAACGTCTCTCAAGGTTTGAAGTATGAAGTCGCTGCCAAATATCGGTCCGAGAAAGGTCTCAAATCGCGAAGCGAGTTATGCCAAGATATGAACTTTATGAGGTCCCGAGAAGCAGTTTTAAAAGATTTTGTCCTTTAGCTAACTATTGATTAAATCGTTCACTTTATTTTCGCCCTAATAAACTATCAAAATAAGTCAACAATGCATCCTCGTGATCATTCAACACAATAATAAAATATAAGAGATACAACTAGGAATAAGGGAGTCTAAGTGAATAATTGGCCCACATGAGTTCGTGTTAGTTTGCTAACTTATAATAACAATGATCTCATTTTTAAGCTTGGTTTGGAGAAAGTGAAAACTTGAGGATGATGATTATTCATGACATTTCTAAAACCCAAGGTATGCTTTTGATTTCTTTACTTTGAATGTTTATAATTTTCTATCTCTTTAATAAAGGCCAACGTGGATTGATTATGATGAAAAATGTAAACGTGCTTTGTAACTAATGCATTGCATGAGGACATTGCAATGGTCAAGTGTAGGGGACTTGATAGGTGTGTAAACACCCATCCTTTTTACCACTTAATTACAATAATAACCGAGCCAAAACGTGTATTTTATGTCATTTATGTCGGAATTATGCGTGGTTTGTGTTTTTGTTGTGATTTAGGACGAAAAGGTGAAAAGTGGTGAAAACACGGGAATTCACGGGCTTTTATCGAAGAAAAAGACGAAAGACGAAGTCGAGAAGTCAAGACTACAAAAAGAACGGAAGTCCAAGACCAATTCTGAAGATTTATCGAAGAAAAAATCAAAAGACGGAAGTTTACTTAAAGCCGAAGAACTCAAGTCTTATTTATTGAAGAATTAAAAGACGAGTTTAAAGAAATCCCGAGCCAAAAGTCATTAAAGTCCAAGATTAACAAAAGATTAAGAAGAGAAGGACTTAAGTGTGCAATTAAGGAAAAGAGGAAAGAGGGAGGAAGCTTCCTAAGCACTCCTTAATCTCCCCTATATATAGATTAGGATCATTTCATTTTTACTCTTGTTAGATAGCTTGACAAACTATTTCTTCCATTTTACTTTCCTGCACATTTAATTTCATGTCCATTTAAATACCTTGTCTTGCACCTTAAATACATTTAATTTCAAGTAAGTGTTCTTTTAATTCTTGTCAATCTTTACTTTTTCTTGTTAATGTCCTATCTACCTTTCTTTATTTGATCTTAATCTTCATGCTTTATTGTTCATGTTCATGTTCTTGATTTTTATTGATTTATTTAAGTGGGTTTTGATTATTTTGATTAGTTTTGTTAGTTTGAATGTTTTGGATTGATTGTTTATGATTAATAGATGTTTATTCATTAGTTTGATTTAATCTTGTGGTTGATTTTGTTTAGTTTTTAATAGATTCGTGTATATCGTGTTCCTTGTTCTTCGTGTGTCTGTTACTGTATTCCCAGGTACTGTTCTTCCCCAGTTATTCCGAGTGAAGGATTTTGTGCAAGTATATTCCGGATCATCAAGTTCATCTGAAATAATTTATTATTCCGAATCAAAGTGTTCTATTCGGAATAACCTAACATTCCGGATCAAGGGTTAGCAAAAGGTTCATCCGGAATATCCAATATTCTGGATCAAGGAAATTATTCCGGATCAACAGAATATTCCGGATCAACAGAACATTCCGGATCAACTAAACATTCCGAATCAAGATATTCCGGATTAAGGCATTATTCTGAATCAAGGGCTTCCATCCAGAATAAGTGACATATTCCGGATCAAGGAGTTCTATTCGGAATATTATTCCGGATCAGCAACATTCCGCATCAAAGACCATTATTCTGAATCAAGACTTTATTCCGGATAAGTGACATATTCCGGATAAAGGATTTATTCCAGATCAAGGGATTTGGTGAATATTCCGAGTAAAGAAGAACATTCCGAACGAAGGTGACATTCCGGATGAGTGATTATTCCGAACGAAGGTTTATTCCGGATGAGCTAATTTTCAGGTTCTTTTAATTTCAGTTTTCTTAACTTTCTGTTTTTAATTTTCAAACTTTATTTTTCCCGCCTTTTTATTTAGTTTCACTTTAAGTTTATTTGCCTTAGATTTATTTTAGCCTTGCCTTAGTTTAAGTTTTAGATTTAGTTGCGTTTTAAGTTTGCCATAGATAGATTTAATTTTGCGTTATTTACTTTTAGTGCCTTTAAATTTCCGTCACGCTTTTTAATTCTCGCCATTTATTTTAAGTTAGTCTTAGATTTAAATTAACGCCCTTTTATTTTAATTGTTTTGCACTTTTAATATACTACAACGACACAACTTTTTGTTTCACCAAAGAACGACTGAGTCGCATAGTTAAACCAGATCAATTCGATTAGACACACATCAACGAATCTTTTTACCTGGCCAAAAGCCTTGTATCAAGTCTTCATTTTTTAGGGACCATTCTTGCCAATTCTTCAAAGTGGAGGACCCTTTTTGTAAATTTGACAAACTTTAAGGACCAAACTTGTAATTATGAATAAACAAGGGTTTAATGTGTCAATTCTTCAATATTAGAGGACCCTACTTGTACAATCTTCAATTCTTCAAAGGTTATTCTTAGAAAATCACTATTAGGGCTTGGTTCATTGTGCGGCTTCGTTTCCCATGTTCATTTTTGCTTGTTTCTTGTGATCTTTTGTCATTTTCTCAATATCCATACCTAAAATACACATGTAACAAACACAAGCATATATTTGGCCTTTTTCATGATATTAAATGCATTTTAAGCCCATTTTGGACGATGAGACTATGTATAAAAGCAGTCTCATCACTCCCCCATACTAAACCATTGTTGTGCCCTCACACAATGCTAGAATAAAGTAACGTAGCATCTCCAAAATTCATTTTTATTCACTTTTATTGAATGATAAACTAGCTACACTACTACTATTACTACTACTTGCGTTTTTAGACATAATGTATGATTTTCATCGCAAAATGGGACGTTTAGGTTCATAGAACAAGAACACGTGAATGCTTCGTGAGAAATAATTTCGTCGTCCTCGATTTTCACCCCAATTCCATGCTAAGCGTGCAACGAGATCATTGTCATTATAAGTTAGTAATGCTAACACTACTCATATGCCCTAATCACGTACTTATCCTCCCATTTTCCTAAGTTGTATCTCTTATATTTTATTTTTGTCTTGAATGTTCACGAGGATATATTGTTTGACTTATGCGATGATAGAGATTTAGATCTAAAAATAGAGTCATAACGGTGTAACCAAGACCATCGAATTAATAACCCCTCCTAATAGACAATGATGTCAAAAAATTAAGCCAACAAGAAGGATCGATAAACACGGTTTTATAATGGTTTTGAACATGAGACTTACTACCAAGACTTTTATACGCCCCCTACCAGATGGACCTTATTATCATAGGTTTACCTCCATCTTTTATTCAACTTCGCCATGAAGCTTTTATTATGACTTCGGTCGTGCCTTGCCTTTTATTTAACCTCGCCATGAGGTGTTTATTATGGCCAAAGACGTATATCCTCACGCTAAAAGCGATTTTTGGATCTTTAAAGCTTCAAAGATTAAGGCTTGATTCACTTTCAATTTCGCATAGATTTTGGCCTTGTGACCTTCAAATTGTTTGCTTGATTTAGGTGAGCACTTGAAATCTTATTATTAGGTGAAGCTTTCGATTATTCGAGTTGCCAATACTTCAAAACCATGACGCTGGCGATACCTTAATGTCTTCCCAATTTAATTTCATGGAAGCTACTAGAAAATACTAGAAACCAACAATCAAGACTAAACCGCTAAGTCAATACTTATGTTGGAAATACGTTTTCACGTATTTAGGAAGATTCGGTCACTCCGACAATATATTAAGTAGTAGCTCGTAGTCTAGATAACTTTATTAAACAAAAAAGGCCAAGCCTAGCCTACAACATGTGTAGGCCGGCCCAATATTGTAAGCCCAAGCCCATCACAAGGCTTGGGTATATAAACCCTCTCCTTTGATGGAGAGGGTGGTGGTTTTCATTTTTACACATAGTAATCTTTCATTTTCTCTCTCTAGAAGTGTGTGAACTCCATCATCTCTCTATCTCTTTCTCTCTCTAAAACATAAGCAAGATTTACATATCATACAAATGGTATCAAGAGCATGGGATGATTGTATTGTTTATGTGTTTGTGTTCTTGATTCATACGCCTATTTTGATCCATTTTACACGAACCAAATTTTTTTTTTCGTGTTTTTTATGGTTTTTTCTTGATAAAAATCTTCTACATAGTTGTGGTAGAGATTTGGTATAGTTACTTTGGCTAAAAACACAAAATTTTTTGGTGTTTTGATCATTTTTTGGCTTAAAATCTCGAATTGGTTGAGTTTTGTCCGAGAAAAGTGGGATATATTCCGATCAGGGTCATCGGAAAAGGGTTTAAGAAGTCTAATACTTATTCTGATCTGTGTCATCGGAAAAGGGTTTAGGGATTCCGATTGCATTCCGATTGGAGTATTCCGATTTGAGTATTCCGATTTGGGTATTCCGATTTGGTACACTCCGATAAGGGACATTCCGATTTGGTACATTACGACAAGGGTATTCCGATTAGGGACATTCCGACAAGGGTATTCCGATTAGGACATTCTGACAAGGGTATTTTGATTAGGGACATTCCGACAAGGGTATTCTGATTAGGACATTCCGACAAGGGTATTCCGATTAGGACATTCCAACAAGGGTATTCCGATTAGGTACATTCCGATCAAGGGTATTCCGATAGGCTTATTCCGACAGCTTTCCGATCCTTTATTCCGATCAACATTCCGACAACCCAAAAAATTATTCCTTAAAAATTTTCGATGTGTGTAATTTTGACTTGGAATTTTTGGTTTATTGAGAACATATTTTAGGGGATTTTAACATTGTTTCTCGACTTCAACTCACAACAAAAAACGTATTTACTTTCTCTCATTGTTCGATCAATATTTGTAAATCTTTACTTATCAAAATGGAGTACACATCTCTTACGGATAAGTCCATCCTCTCGGGTACGGATAATCGTCCACCAATTTTGGAGAAGTCTATGTATGAGGATTGGACTTCCCGAATGGAACTTTACTTGTTGAACAAAGAGAATGGACATCTTATTTGGGCATCGGTGCTCAATGGACCATTAGATTAAGGTACAGTGACGGAAGGTACGACTACTCGTCCTCGCACAACGGGATAATTGACTGGAGATATGAAGATTCAAGACAAATGTGATAAGTATGCTACAAACATCATTCTCCAAGCCCTTCCTCCAGATGTCTACAAACTCGTCAGCAAACATAAAGTTGCCAAAGAGTTATGGGATAGAATTCGTGTTCTAATGCAAGGCACCTCGTTAACTAAACAAGAACGAGAGTGTAAGCTTTATGATACTTTTGATAAGTTTGCCTATGTGCCAGGGGAGACTCTCAATGACTACTATCTGAGATTTACCCTATTGTTAAACGAACTCAATATCTATGGCATGGCAATTCCTACGTTTCAATTGAACACTAAGAATTTGAACACTCTTCCTTCAGAATGGAAACAGTACGTCACGGATGTTAAATTGGCTAAGGACTTCCATAACACCAATGTGGATCAACTTCAAGCTTTTCTTCAACAACACGAATGCCATGTGATCGAGGCTCGGTTGTCTAAACCTCAAGTTCATGATCCACTTGCCATGTATGCTTCTCAACAAAACATGGCTTATACTTATCAACAACAATCATACTTGCAGCTGCCACCACCACACACCTATCAGCAACCACAGCACCCATCTTATCAACCACCAATGATGCCACAACAAGAATTTCAACAAAGTGTTCATAAACAATATTTTCCACAGCAACCACCATATCAGACATCACCATCGCAAGCCAACACTTCTCCAATGGGCTATACTCCTCAGCAAGGATATTCTCCAATAGAAGCACAACCAGCACAAGCTTTCTACTCTAATGAACTTCCACCAATCCAAGCACCGGTCTTTACTCCAAATGATACGCCAGCTGATGTTCTAAACCATCTCACTACCTACTTGTCAAAACTTGTTGCAACTAGAGGATTTCCACCAACAAAAAATCGGCTCCGCACCTCTTCAAATCCTCGACAACAAGCTACTGTTCAAGATGGTCAAGTAACAGTGCAACCTATTCAGGGAAGGCAAAATTCATATGAACCTCCTACAAGGACTGTGAATGCTCAAGCTGTGAATTATCAAGCTAATGGAAATTGAAGCCCCATTGGTCCTCAAAAGGTTGTGCCTTGCTACAATTTCCGAGGACAAGGTCATATGGCTAGGCAATGCACTCAGCCGAAAAGGAGAAGGGATGAAGTGTGGTTTCGTGAGAAAATGTATTTGGTTGATGCTATGTCTAAGGGAAAGATTTGGGATTCAGAGGATTTAGCATTTCTTGCAGACCTAGGGGCAGCAGATACTGAAGGCATTGTAGTCGTTTCCACTTCTAATGCAGCTTATCAAGCAGATGATCTTGACGCATATGATTCGGATTGTGATGACATTCACTCTGCCCAAGCTGCTCTCGTTGCTAATCTCTCTCACTACGGTTCTGATGTCGTCAGTGAGGTACCCACCACAACCAATCTTGGTAATGATGATAACCCACATCAAGTTGGGCATGAAAATGACAACCTCGAACAGCATTCGGGAACTAGTAACTCAAATGATGTGGTACCCAATCATACACATTTGAGTGAACCTCAACCAAATGCTACGACGGGTATAGAATCTTATGCTCAACATGATTTTGTCATGGTGCCTAAACATAGTATTGATCAAATGCATATGGCTCTCAGATAATCCGTAGATACGAATTCCACCCTAACTGCTGAGCTTGCGTTGCATAAAGAAAAGGTCAAAACTTTTGAAATAGTCCCTCAAGTAGAGAAAATAACATGTTCTGAATTTGACAATTTTTTTTTAAAAAGATTGAACACTTGAAAGAAATAGAATCATTAAAGCTAATCTCTCCATTGAATTAAAAGAAAAAGAGTCGGTTGTCAATGATTTTCAGAAACTTAAAATGGATTTCAAAACTCGCGAGTCTAAAAAGTTTGAATCAGAAATTAATGCTACCAAACTTCTTAAATTCAAGGAACAACAGCTTTTAAAACAATACGATTCCACAGAAAAGGTTCATCTTTTAACTAAATCATTTAAAGAAATCGAACTTAAGCATCTTCAAAATTTACCACCTAATCCCGGTTATGCAAAACAAGCTCAGGAATATATTCCTGGTCTTTGTGATATGACCATAATTGGCAAATCGAAAGAAGCACCTTATGTTCGTAGTTCTAAGGAGACACAATCACTTATGGAAGAAACTCATTCTAAAATATTTTCAAAATTCCATACGATTGATTATGATAAGCATAATAAAGATCAACTTTCTAAAAAGATATGTATTCGCTTACAAAAGAAATTAGCTGAACTAACAGTTCTTGTGCCCCCAAGTTTGTCAAATAAAAACCCTCCTAGTACGTCTCCTACACTCGTCAAAACGGATTTAACAAAGTTACTTCCACCGGTAAGTAAGGCGTCCGTTAATTTAAAAGGGTACACCAACACTTAGTCGATTTTGACAAGGTCATTTTGGAACGTACGACGGCCACAGTCATAACGGAAGGTGAATGGAACTTTGAGCACACTAGAGCTGCGTTCAGAGATGAAATTGTTTCGTTTGTAAAGAATGTTAAAGCTTGTCTTAGTAATCTTGATCAAGATTTGCGTTTGGAAATAGAAGAAGTTAAACGTGTTTTCAATGAAATGAATGATGCTTATGAAAACAGTTTACTTGAAATAGAACGGGTTTCTCACCAAAATGATCAGCTTCTGAAGCAAGTGATGTCTCATGATATAGTTTCCGTCTGTGTGAATAAAAGAGTTGATAATGATTCTATTGTGCATAATGTTGAATCTGTGTATAATGTGGTAGATAGTACTTGTCACGAATCTGACGCTGAATTTTTAAAGCTTCAAGATTCATATTCTTCGCTTTCAAAATGTTTTGATGAGATTCAAACACATTGTATTTCGCTTGAATGCAAGCAACAATTTATTCAAGAAATCTTTGAAACGTCATTCGAAGGTGTTAATATCGATGATGCAAACTTTGAAAAGAATTTTCGATTGAATTTACAATCAAAACAACGTCAGCCAAGTGACAAAGTTGTTGAATCTTTGCCGATAGACATAGAGAAATCTAAGGAGCTTAACTGTGTGAACGTACTTGAGGCCGTTGAGAATTTTAAACTTGATTTAAATAATCGAGTTTCCAAGATTTTGTCCAAAGTTGATAACTTAAAACAGAAAGATACACGACTCTTCGATTCAGTAAAGCCCGCATGTGTTGATACCAATGCACAGAATCAATCATTGATTGAACAACTGAATCGAAAGTCGGTGGAAATATCTGATTTGAGGGAACAAATTTGTGATAAGAATCTGGTCTTGGCTGAGTTAAAGGAAACACTTCGTACTCTAAAAGGTAAGAATGTTATGGATAACGCAGCCACTGTCTCAGCATCGTCCTCTAGTGCAATCAAAAGGAACCTTATAGCCGTCACACCATTTAATAAGGGCCCTAGGACTAAACCATCTCAAACTTTGGTCACTAAAGATAAGGCGGAATCAAAACCAGCTTCTAATATTCCCGTGTTGCCTTCTACAAGAGTAAGCACCACTACTAAGGCTCAAAGATCTAAGCTTAAAAGAAACAAGAAGAATGATAGGATCTTGCCTTCATCTAGTAGTCTAGTGAAGAAGAAAGTAGAAGCCCATCCTAGGAATGTTATTTCTATTTTGAATAAAAAGAATCATGTAGCTAAACCTAAAGGCTCTGCGGTTGTGCAGCGTTCTAAGCCTACTGTGAATTCTAATTTGAAATGTTGGAATTGCAATGGAAGTATGTTTTCTAGTCGTCATGATTCTTGCCTTATTGACCATGTGAATGAGATGAATGCCCAAAAAAATGGATTAGAATGGAAACCGACTGGGAAAGTGTTAACCCAAGTTGGTTGGTTGTGGCGCCCCAATGGTAGAACTTTCAATATAGTAGGAAATATGTGCCCTTTAACTAGGATCACTCCAACTGAAGCGAAGAAAGCGTGCCCTTGAACTAGGAGTACCAAGGCTACCAAAACACAAGCGTGTCCTTTAACTAGGAACACTGACACTACTGTAGGAACCAAGTGCCCTTTAAATAGGTCTACTCCCACTGTAGTGCCCGCGAATAATCCAAAACCTAAGAAAGTTGGAACACTAAAACCTGTTAGTGCTAAAACTCACATTAGAAAACGCAGGAAATCTAAGGGTCACACAAATGTTAGCAATTCTAATAATGTTATATCTGTATCTGCTAACACTCCGGAACCAATAGTTTCCAATGCATTGTCTACTGTTGTTATTGAAAACAGGCGGTCCAAATTGTTCTCTGGTATTTGGACTCTGGTTGCTCCAAGCATATGATCGAATATTGCTCTCAGCTCAGAAATTTCGTCAGCAAGTTTCTTAGTATGGTTCGATTTGGAAATGATCATATTGCAAAGATAATGGGTTACGGTAAATATCATATTGGGAATGTTATAATTTCAAGAGTGTATTATGTGGAAGGTCTCGGTCACAACTTATTTTCCGTGGGACAATTTTGTGATGCAAACCTAGAAGTTGCTTTTCGAGAGCATTCCTGCTTCATTCGTAATTTGGAAGGGGTTGATTTATTGAAAGGTACTCGAGGGAATAATTTGTATACTTTGTCTCTACAAGACATGATGGCCGCTTCTCCCGTATGTCTTCTCTCCAAAGCATCGGAGACTAAGTCATGGTTATGGCATCGACGGTTATCTCATCTTAACTTTGACGCTATTAATCATTTGGTGAAAAACGAAGTTGTTCGTGGTCTTCCGAAACTTTCATTTCACAAGGATCATTTGTGTTCCACGTGTACAATGGGGAAGAGCACTAAGAAATCATACAAACCCAAGACGGAAGACACCAACCAAGAGAAACTTTATTTGTTGCATATGGATCTTTTTGGGCCAATGCATGTTGAAAGTCTTAGTGGCAAAAAGTACATCCTCGTAATTGTCGATGATTACTCTTAGTTTACATGGGTGAAATTTCTTACAACAAAAAATGAGGCACCGAAATTCATCATCAAATTTCTCAAGATGATTCAAGTGCGTCTCAACACTACTGTCCGACGCATTCACACAGATAATGGAACCGAATTTGTGAATTAAATCTTGCGTGATTATTATGAAGAAGTTGGCATATCTCATGAAACATCCGTTGCACTCCCTCCACAACAAAACGGTGTCATTGAAAGGCGAAATCGCACACTTATGGAAGCTGCTCGAACGATGTTAATTTACGCAAAGGCTCCATTGTTTTTATGGGCAGAAGTAGTATCTACAGCAGTGTACACCCAAAACCGGTCACTAATTCGTAAACGTCATGGTAAAACACCTTATGAGCTTCTCCATGGAAAAGTACCAGACTTATCATATCTGCATGTATTTGGTTCTCTTTGCTATCCAAATAATGATGGTGACAATTTGGGAAAACTTCAACCAAAGGCTGATATTGGTATTTTCATTGGTTACACACCCGCAAAGAAGGCATATCGAATCTACAACCATAACTCTCGCAAGATCCTCGAAACTATGAATGTTGATTTTGATGAGCTGACAGCTATGGCTTCTGAGCAAAGTAACTATGACCCCGCACTTCATGAAATGGGACCCAGTAACATTAGTTCTGGTCTTGTCCCAAATAACCCTACTTCATCATCATTTACACCACCTACCAGGAATGAATGGGATATGTTGTTTCAACCGTTCTTTAATGAATTCTTTACTACTTCAAGTATTGTTGCTCCAGAACCTGAGGTAATAGCTCCGGTAACCGAATTTGTCGCTCCAGCAACCGAAGCACAATCAGAAACATCTGCACCTACAATTAGTCAAGATATACCTTCAACGAGTAATTCTCAATCAACTACCGAATCAACTACTCATGTCATGCCTATTGATGATGAAGAGGATGATGATGATCATGATTTAGAATTCTCTCAAATGCGTGAACTTCCATTCTTTGGTGTACCTATTCCCGACCCTAATCAAGCCGGGTCGTCCACCTCAGAGGAAGATCCTACTATGGTCTACTCCAATCCACGGATTCGTGAACATGATAGCAAGTGGACAAAGGATCATCCTATAGATTCTATTATTGGTGACCCTAATCGTCTAGTATCCACACGAAGTCAGTTACAAGAAAATGCAATGTTTTGTCATTTTGATGCCTTTCTCACTGAAGTTGAACCTAATACATGGCAAGAAGCTTTTACTCAATCCTGTTGGATAGAAGCTATGCAAGAAGAACTTAATGAATTTATACGTCTTGAAGTATGGGAACTTGTCCCGTGCCCGGATCAAGTGCAGTTACTCACTTTGAAATGGGTTTACAAGGTGAAACTCGATGAGTTAGGCGGAATATTGAAGAACAAAGCTCGATTATTCCTTGCTTATGCAGCCCACATGAATATGATCGTCTATCAGATGGATGTGAAGACGACGTTTCTCAATGGTGAAATCAAGGAAGAGGTCTATGTTCAACAGCCGGATGGTTTTTTATATCCTAAATATCCTAACATGTGTACAAGCTTAAGAAGGCTCTCTATGAGTTGAAGCAAGCTCCACGCGCATGGTATGATCTATTGTCACAATTTCTCATTACACAAGGCTTTGCTAAAGGCAAGGTGGATCCCATGTTGTTCATTCAAAAACGAGGTAAAGATATGATTATGGTACAAATATATGTTGATGATATTATATTTGCAGCCTCGACCCAAACCTTATCCGACGAGTTTGGGAAACTCATGTCTTCCAAATTTAAGATGTCAATTATGGGCAAGGTATCATTCTTCTTAGGACTTCAGATATCTAAGAGTCCCAAAGGCATTTTTATCAATCAATCCAAGTATGCCCTTGAATCGCTTATGAAATATAGGATGGAATCTTGTGATCCCGTGGATACTCCAATGGTGGAACGAACTAAGCTTGATGCAGATCCACATGGAGTTGCCATTGATCCAACACTTTATCACAGCTAGTCGACCTGATCTTTAGTTTGCTATATGTATGTGTGCTCGGTATCAAACTCGACCTACTGAGTTACACCTGGCTACTGTTAAACGAATCTTTCGGTATCTTAAAGGAACCATTAATCGGGTACTTTGGTATTCGAAGGACTCTTCGATTGCACTAATGGCATATGAAGATGCAGATCACGCGGGTTGTCAAGATACAAGGCGTAGCACGAGTGGAACTTTGCAACTACTAGGAGATCGATTAATCAGTTGGGCACCGAAAAGGCAGAAAAGCGTTGCTATTTCAAGTATGGAAGCAGAATACATAGATGTGTCTGGTTGCTGTGCTCAAATTCTTTGGATGAGATCGCAATTAACCGACTATGGTCTAGGTTTCAACAAAATTCTGATGTACTGCGACAACAAGAGTGCAGTTGCCTTATGCTGCAACAATGTTCAATTCTCCCGGTCGAAGCATATTGACATTCGCTACCACTTTATCAAGGAGCAAGTGGAAAGTGGAGTAATAGAGCCTTACTTTGTCTGATCTGAGTATCAATCGGCGGATATTTTCACGAAGGCTTTAGATCGCGCTCGAATGGAATTTTTGGCTGGCAAGCTAGGAATGAGAACTTTCTCGCCTGAGACTCTAAAGGAACTGGAAGATGAAGCGAAAGAATAGTGGTGGTAAGCTATTCTTCGTATCCTTGGTGATCATCTGAATATATTGTTTATATTTTTATCCACAAAAGCAAAATACAAAAATATAAAACCATATAAAAACCAAAAAAATTGAAAAATCTAGGAAAATCGAAAAATATTTTTACTTTATTTTTCAAAGGCATGTCTTTTGGTACGATAATATTTACGGCCTTAGAAATGTTGATTAATATCGACACGACACCATAAATAGAGTTCGTACAAAAGTTGTAAATATTTCATAAAACATGCCCTTATGGCTTGTAGTTATTTCAGACTGCAACCCGGTTTTCACATTAAAGCCAAGTATTTCTTATGAAAGCTTTGGCTCACAACGGGAATTAATTTTCTCGGGCAAGGTTTACTTTAAAACCTTGAAAGGGATCAAGTTTACTTTATAACTTGGTCTAACATAAATCTATGTACGTTTCAGTGCATTTATTTGTTAAAACAAGAGAAGTCTTGTTTTTATGAAGTTATCATCTCTACAACCATAGCTATCTACATTTGGTAACTACATACTCGATGATGCAACTACTCAAACGGCGACTACAACTCTTTCAATTGAACACGGGCCAACAATTGAGGGGGAGCAATTGTCAAGCATTCAGAATCTTCGATGCCGAACGTGCCAAGTTCACAAACTGGTGTCAAGACAATAATACCAATCGTACATGTGGTGTCAAGAGATGACTTCAGACGTGACGAGGCGACCAACATTCTCGAACAAGAACCATTTCATCTTGTCACATGATGTTCTCATCAATCAGGCCAAACCTTGTCAATTTTTTTCTAATATGGTGAATATGTGATCATGTTACAAATCGGTATCATATCTCATACTTTTGGTATCATGAAGATAAAACGGACTTGCATTTTTCTTCCCAAAACCTTTGTTAAGACTTCATTAAATCAATTGATATTAAAAACATGGATTGGGTTAATATGTTTAATATGGGGGAGAAAATGTGATTTAATATGTGAAATTATCACAATTAGTTTGACTTAATGTGCTGGCTCATCCCGACATATGCGAAATGTTTTTGAATATCGTGGCATATGTTAAGGGGGAGAAAAACGGATTTCCATATCAAAATGGATTTTCATGGTGACATATACTTACCCAAAACCCATTTATTTTACGACGATGAAGATTGTGGTGACATAAGGATGGTAGGATAGGTTAAGTCCTATGATTCTTCCAAAACCGGAGGAATCCTCCCAAGGACATTCCATAGATAGAAATAGTAGTCCTTAGGAAAGATGGAGAAAGATTGTGAACATAGCTGAATGCCGACCAACTACTTAAGTTAGCATTGGAACAATCACAACAAGGTGCTAGTTATGACGTATTGGTAAGCATTGAAGGGGTTGAAGAATGAAAAAGAATTGTAAAGATAAAGGGTGAAAAGAAAGAATCCCTCCTTACAACTTAGGCAGAAACCGGGTCAATACATATGCTATTGAGATCATTTTTAATGATTCTTGATATTGAAGATAGACATCATGGACCCAGTGATTCAATGCACAACCCATCCCAGCTAACTCATATATCTCTTAAAAGATATTTGTTTTAATCACATGGAGACAACGCATTATCTACTGATTTATTCACTCCGAATAAATTGGTAATGAAATGGTGGTACTCCTCTCCAGCCTCCGATCACTAAAATCCAAAATGCACGATCGAGTCTAGAGCCATTTGAGATCATCAAATATCTCATTAGGACACACGTTCATAATTCCTTGCTTCTTCACACACTGTGAAAAGTAAGAAAAATATTAAGAGCCCTACGCAAAATCTTCATGATCTTTCCTGAACATCTGAGTAATACGAAAGTATTTACAATGAAGATGGAAATCCTTTTTGAGCGAATATCAAAAAGCTCATGGTAGGTGACTAGTGCGATCTTTATGAATCAAACTTGTGATAACTGGAAAGCAACAGTGGTTTAATTCTTAGTTGAACTTAAACACGTTCCAGGCCTCTACGCAATATCTAAGTGATCTTGCCAGAACACTCAGAGTGATACCTTAGTGTTCACAGTGATGAGTGGAAATCCTTCTAGTGTTAACCTTAAACAGCACTTGATAGGTAACTTGCAAGATTCAATATGAATCAAGCTCGTGACAATTGGAAAGCAACGATGGTGCGATTCTTTAATGATTCAAAATTGTTCTAGGAATCAGAATTGACGGCTTCAATCATGCGGATAATTTTATCCAAATGATTCACTCTTTATGTTTGCAGTCAGCTTTGGACGGTCGAGTAAAGAGAACGGGTTTACCCGCGAAATCTTGTCAAGGATATTTTTTAATTAAATCTACCTGCCACAAGTACGATATTTTATATCGTCCAACGGTCTTCACCGACCGGAGGTAAAATGCTACTGAATTAGAATAAAATGTTCAAAGCCATTTTGTTGGTGTCTACTTATGTTGCGGAATTTGAAGACGGCGTTGCGGAATCCAAGAAGAAGTCGTCCCCGCATGCTTATACTTTTTGCACTTAATACTTCAATAAATTCAAGAAAGCCTAAAAGTTGAGTCTTCCGCTGTATCAAACTTTGAAGCTTTCAAGAATTACAAAGGTATAAGTATGTGGGACATGGTGTCACGAGGAGGCGAAGATCACAAGTGATGGATGCACAAGATCAAGGCAAGAGATTAATGCTAAAGATTGATATCAAAGATCACATCAGCATGTTCACCAGAAAATAAAATGAAAAGAAAGACGAAGACTACGAGCTCAACACAAGCATAGTATGCTAGGTTTATTTTATTATTGTAACTAGGGTAACACCCTTGTTTGGAGTGACCTCCCTTAGGGGGAGATTGTTGGAAATACGTTTTCACGTATTTAGGAAGATTCGGTCACACCGACAATATATTAAGTAGTATCTCGTAGTCTAGATAACTTTATTAAACAAACAAGGCCAATCCTAGCCTACAACATGTGTAGGCCGACCCAATATTGTAAGCCCAAGCCCATCACAAGGCTTGGGTATATAAACCCTCTCCTTTGAAGGAGAGGGTGGTGGTTTTCATTTTTACACATAGTAATCTTTCATTTTCTCTCTCTAGAAGTGTGTGAACTCCATCATCTCTATCTTTTTCTCTCTCCAAAACATAAGCAAGATTTACATATCATATAACTTATTAAGCAAAATATATTTACAAGCGAAGGGAGAATAAGCAAACAACGAGAACACATGAGTTTTTGAAAGAATACGAGTAATCTACGTTTAAAATAGTAACTTATAATTAACTCCATCATTTCTCGTCGTCATTTAAGAGACTTAGCCTAATATAAAGTTAAGGAATCGAAGCTAAGTGCTCAACACGCACGGTCGAGTCAAAAATTACTCTTATTCTCGCCATCGGAAAATCTACATTCGTGTCTTTAAACACTCATAAAACATGAGAAAAATTTAAAATTTGGCCATTTTTAGCCTTATTTTGCAACAAAACTATAAACAAAAAGATAAACTTTGGAAAGCGTGAAGGTTTGGCAAGGCAAATATCTATTCACCCCCCCCCCCCATACTAAAGTTAAACATTGTCCTCAAAGTTTCGAGTCTAAGGGTTATTTCAGGCTTATTTCTTGGGCTTTTTCAAAATTTCTTTTTACATATCTCTTTAGTATCCCAATAGAAGCTTGTGTGTCAAATTAGAGCTTATGGCATTAGCTTATGGCATAATGTGCCAACAAGCCCATTAAGAATAAGTTGTTGACTATTAAGCTATGATAAGCACATTTTCAGCTTTTGAGCCTTTGGACTTTTGTTCTTAAAATCAAATTTTGAGTCAGATAGGTGATTTTGGGCTTATTTGGAGATCATTTTTCTTATTGGGCCAAAGTTAGCCCATAAAGCACACTGTTTAGGTTTTTGGCCCATTTGGAGGCCCATTAGGGGTAATTTGGTCATTTCAAGTTCATTTCTGTTTAAATTAGGTTAAAATAAACTAGCTTGCAAATTTTAGAATTTTTTATAAATTTTGAATTTTTAATATTATGTTATTATTATTTTATTATTAAAATTAGTTTTTAATATTTTTGCAACTTTTTCATTTTTTCTAGGTTAAAAACATTAAGTCAGGAATTTTAAATGTTTTAGATTTATTTTCTTGTCATTTAATTAATTTTTAGAATTATTTTAACATTTTTATAGTTTTTAATCATTTTTAAAAAGTTTTAATTAATTTTAATTTATCAAAAATAGTTTTTGATTTATTTAAGTTACTTAGAGGTTTAAGAATTGAAAAATCTCATTTTGGGCTTTTTGTTAATTACATTGTTTTTTTGGGCTTTAATTAGCATTAAAAAATTATTATTTAATTAAATAAAAGATTTGAGTGATTTTTGATTTTTTTAAACTCTAATTACATTTTTTAGATTTATTGCATTTTCTAGGAATTTTTAGGATAATTTTTAAATTTCGTCATATTCTACGGTTTTACGTGTACTCGTCTTAGTGTAATTTTATTCATAACCGTCATCCTTTTCTATTTTCGTTCTTCATAATCATAATCAAAAATATTAATCATCTCTTAACACAACACACTAGCCTCCTTGAGAACGATCCCACACCATCTTGGGTCATTTACACTTGGTTTTTCTAAACCACTTGTTTAATACTTACCCTAATCACCTCGTTATCCTAAACGTGTGTGAATTTACAACTATCAACATGGAAAGAAAAATACGGCTGAACAATACGCTCAGTGTGCGGATATACGACAATGAATGTAAAACATAACATAAGCAAACAATGAAATGAAATGAATAACAGCGGAATAAGTGTAAGTCCTAGAAAACCTGGTTTAAGTTCATAAGACTGGTTTTATATTTCTGAAAAGAATTATGTTTAGTTTATTCTGAAAACTGTATTTTAAATATGCCCGGAGTCCATATAGGTCATGTTATATCAACGTGCATGAATACTTAGAGGGGTGACCTCATCATGCAATTAGAGGGGCTGCCTCTAATTATGACATTATGAGTGGAGGGATCAGCTCCTGTAACGGATGCAAGGCACACACCGTAGTTACCATGAAATCTTACTACTTGTCCTAGGATGCACCCATTCGCCCCACGTGATAATAATAACAAAGGACAAATACTGTAAAGGGACGTTACGAGCAATCACTCTCACCGCAGAAGAGTCAAAACACCGGTGCCTCCAGTGCTATGGTTATGGAACCCCCATGATTGTGGTAAAATACGACCTTTTAGGAAAAAGGCGTAAAAGCGGAAAGTATTAAACAAATGAATTTAGGAAAAATCAAGTGTTAATGACCCAATGAAGTTCGTTTCCCAAGGAGGTATATGTGTGTGAAAAACTTGTTAAATGTTTGTGATTAATGATTGGTTAGAAGGGGATGAGAAAAGAAGATGACGAAGACATAAAAATTACTACTAGAAAGTTAAAACGTAAAACCTTAAAAATTACAAAAAAATAAAAAAATTAATTCTAAAAATTACCAAAAATTCACCAAAAATCAAAATAAATAAACTTAGAGTTTACCAATGATCAAAACTTTTTCAAACCTTTTAAATAATTAAATATTCAATTTTTAAATGCTAATTAAAGCCCTAAAAATCAAATAAATTATCAAAAAGCCCAAATAAAGATTTTTCAATTGGTAAACCTCTAAAATAACCTAAAAAGATTAAAAACTATTTTTAGAAATTTTTAAACTAATAAAAACTATTTAAAATGATTTAAAAACTATTAAAATTTAAAATAATTATAAAAATTAATCTAGAAGTGATAAAATTATTATAAAAGTTGCTAAATTCCTATTTTAATGTATTAAACCTAAGAAAAATGTAAATAGTTGGAAATTGTGAAATTTTAAAAATAATAATAAAATAATATTAAAATAATATTAAAAATCCAAAAATTATAAAAAATTCTAAAAACTTGCAAACTAGTTTATTTTTACCTAAATAATCAGAAAATCAAAGTGAAATGACCAGAATACCCCTATTGGGCCCTCAAATGGGCCAAAACCAAAAACAGTCAACACAAATGGGCTTTTGGGCCCAAAAAGTCAAACTTGGCTTAATTGACTTGGAAAAGCCCTATCTGACTCAAAATTCAATTCTAAGAACAAAACTCTAAAGGCCCAAAAGCTGAATATGAGCTTATCACAGCTTATTAAGCACACAGCTTATTCTTATTGGGCTTTTCAACCCATTAAGCAATAAGCCAATGCCATAAGCTCTAATTTGACACACAACCTTCTTTTGGGATGCTTATGAGATCTGTAAAAAGAAATTTTGAAAAAGCACACTCAATAAGCCAGAATAAGCAAAGTATTATTTCACTAAAAGACAAAATAGTCGTTTTTGAGAAATAAGGCACCTCAGGACTTGATTCAACTTGCAAAAGATCACAAATGGACTCAATAAGCCAAATCAATCAACAAAAATCCAATAAGCACAACCAATAAGCCAGAATAAGCACAAATGAACTTATGAAAAAGTCAATGAAGTTGGTTTTCTAGTCAAACCCTAAAGTCAACCCACCAAATGCTCCGGTATGAACAAATGGGTCAAATAATGAGCACCTATTACAAAATCAAAGTTGTTGCTGGTTAGAATAAGTTATTATAGCTTATTGATAAGCTGACACCAGTTTTACACTAGCATTGGCAACTAGCAGGGGAAAGGAGTTCCCACTGCTTTGACTATTTGACCAAGCTTATTTGAGAGTTCTGGTTGGATTCAATTGGAAACAAAGGCACCCTTGTGATCAGTGAATCACAAGGAGTCAATAGCAACAAGAAAATCACAATTTGATCCACACAACAAGCCACAATCAATCAAACAGTTGCCAGATATAGCCCAGATATGGAAAAATAAGCAGTTATGCAATAATAAGCAGATTAAGCCTGAATAAGCCAACCAAACTCAACAAGATGCACACACAATCTATATAAACTATGGATAAGCACAAAGCAACAAGAATCAAACACTGAATCAAAGCAAACAACAAGATCTAGGCACAAACAGTTACTGATGAACAATGAACATATGCAGAAACAAGTTTGCTGATCTATTTGACACTTGATCCAATTTCAGGCCTCAAATCCTTCTTCCCTGGTGTGATTAAACTAAGTTTTAGCACTTGTTAGCCCTAGCCTAAGCTTAGATCTAGGTGTCCTCAAAATCCTAGCCAATTTAACCAAGTATTAAAGATTTTATACCCTATTTTATGAATCTATGTGTTTCAAACCTTCAAACCTGCAAACAGATGAACAAATGCACTCAAATAACAGATACTAACACTTGCAAAAAACAAACCACAACTTAACAAGTCACAATCCCAACTTATGCAGTAAACCCAAACACCCTTTTAAAACTTGTTTTCATAATATTTCAAAGGCTTATGCAGATTTTACCCACAAATCAGTCTAACAACACCTCATAAACATCAAACCAAGACAAATAAACAATAAACAACCACAATATCACAGATTCAAGAACAAATCCACAAAAATCACAAATAATCAGAAACTTAAAGAGAAAATGAAAAGGGAAGAAGATGCAAACCTCCAAGACCTACATCCAGGCCTTGGATTGTTTGAGCTGAGGTACTAGCAGAACAAGTACCAGCTTCCAAGCTGCTAAGAAGAACAAACCACAAAGTGAGATCAAAATAATACCAACTTTCTAATTTTTGATGCAAAAGCTTTATCACTTAAAACCTTGCCTCAAAAACCTTCAAACAAGATTATGGAACTCAGTTTTTAGCTTATCAAACACCAAACTTTTATAAATAACAGATTAGAATTCAAAATTTTCAGAAATTCAAACTTTATTTCATAAAAAGGAATTACAAAGATTTAAAAGATAAAATCTGGAACAAAAAAAGGACTCTCACATGTTGAGGTCTCCTTTTATAGGCAAATGCCTGGCTAAACACTATTCACAAACCCTAGCACTACATTCTCTAAAATGCCCTTGGTCCTTCTAGACGTTTTGATGGAATGAGCTGTTCAAATGCATCTTGGACGTTCATTTCAGCTTTGATATGAAGCAAAGAGTCTAGGCTGTTGATTTGGCCACGTCATTTTACTTGGAGGCTAAGTTGCATTTTCATTGGTTGAGGAGGTTGAGTGTGGGGTCCAAGGAGTAGTGGGATTGAGGGTTTTATGTGTGGGATTTGTTTCTGCACATGTGAATCACACAAGTTCCAGGGTAATTTGTTTTTACCCTTTGTTTTAAGTGGAGTAAAAACTGGGTGGATGAAGGGTGAATAGTAGTAGATTTAATCCGAAATTGGGGCAATGGAAAATGTTTGGCGCAATTTCGTTTCAAATGTTTCAATAGCACACTTTTAGTCCTTGTATTTTGGGATTTTTGGTAAATCAAGTAATTCAGCCCTAAAACGAATTTCCCTTTGTTAATATCTTTCACCTCTTGACATTTTTGGCACAAGACTTTTCCAAAAGAGTTATAGGGGTAAATTTTGGAACTTTTGCATAATTCAAGGGCTAATCTTGGACATTCTTGATCTTCAAAGGTCTTCAATGTATCTTTGGCTTCATGAGGGACCATAACTGGCAATTTGAAATTGTTGAGGGACTAATCTTGCCATTTCTTCAAAGTTGAAGGACCTTTTGTGTAATTTTGGCAAACTTAAGGGACCAAACTTGTAATTATCAATATACAAGGGTTTTAAGTGTCATTTCTTCAATAAATGGGGATCAATCTTGTTTGTCTTCAAGTCTTCAAGGGTATTTGTTGAGTATTCCATGATTAGGGCCCGGTTCTTTGTACGGCTTTGTTTCTCGTGTCCGTTTTTCCTTGTATCTTGTGATCTTTTGTCTTTTTCACGATATCCATAACTAAAATACACAAGTAAACAAACACAAGCATATATAGGGTATTTTATGACATTTTTATGTATTAAAAGCCTGAAAAGAACGATGAGATCATGTATAAATGCCATCTCATCACTCCCCCATACTAAGCCATTGCCGTGCCCTCACGCAATGCTAGAATATAGTATCTAAGCATCACCAAAGTTCAACTTTATTAACCTTTATTGAAGAGTAAAACACTAGCAACATACTACGAAGATGTGTAAAGACATAATGTATGATTTTCATCACAAAAAGTGACTTTTAGGGTCAAAGAATAGAAACAAGTAAATGTCCCTTAGAGTAAACTTCGTCGTCCTTGATTGTCATACATTCCATGCTAAGTGCAAAAACGAGATCATTGTTGGTACAAGTCACAATGCTAACACTACTCATACGTCCAAATTGTGTAATACTTTTTCTCCCCACAATCCTAGTTATTATAAAAGGAAATGGGTTACTAGCATTTTTTATCTATTTGTCATGGATCACAAGTGATTCATATTGACTTATTTGAGTAGTTATTAGTCCGAAAGCAAAGTAACACGATTTGATCAATAGTTAGCCGAAGGACAAAATCTTTTAAAACGGCTTCTCGTGTATCTCTCTAAGTTCATATCTTGGCATAACTCGTTTCACGATTTGAGACCTTTCTCGGACCGATATTTGGCATGTACTTCATACTTCAAATCATGGAAGACGTTCTCGAAATTATGGTCTTCTCTTCATATATTTTGGAATTTCTTCACTTGACGTTTTTGAGAGATTCTTCATATTAGGACCACGACTTCATCATTTTTCTTCAATATTTACTTTGGATTTTGATATACAACGATCCGCCTCCTTTTCGGACTTGGATATATTTATCCTCATACCTTGTAAGGGTCTTTTTGGATAGAGTTTCTCCATGATCTTTAGGGGAGTAATTGCTTTTCGTCGTGTGTCTCGATCTTTCATATTGATTTACGAATAATGATACTTCACATCATCTTTGGATCTTTAGCAAAAATAGAGCTCCTCATGCCTTGTTAGGGCCTTTTTGGATGATCGCCAATCTTCGCGTCCCGCTTCAATAAGTTATGCCTTGGCTATGAACTCTATTCAACCCCGGGCAACTTTTAAACGATCTTGCGCTAGAGGCTAAGTAACCTTTCAAATCGTACGACCTTACTTATTGCAATTATGATTTATTCCTAATGCATTGATCTTATGGGAAGAAAAAGCCACAATTAAAAACATATGAGTTTTTGAAAAAACACTTTCATGTTCTACGTTTAGCATGATCACTTGTCTAACTCTACCATCTCTCGTTCTTCACTATATAAAGACCTCTAATGAAAGAGACTCGTGAATACTTAGCCATGCAAGTCAAAATTAAGCCAAATTTGGATTAGCTTTCATTCAGACTATATCAAATCAAAGTTTTGGGTTTTCAAGCCACCTATAGGATCTTGCACTTTCTTGGACTTTTTCAAGTTTAGATAATGCGTTTTATAGTTCCCTTGATAAGTGACTTTCTAGGATCAATTATAGGAACTTGCGAAAAGTTCTTGTTCTTAACCCGAATGAGCTAAGACTTTCGCGTTTTAAAGCTCCCTATATAAAAGTCTAGAAAAACTTGAATTGAGCGGGTTAAGGAATGTAAATGGCTCCAAATGCCCATCAAGTCAAAAATTAACTCTTATTCTACCCATCGGAAAATATACATTCGTGTCTTAAAAACACTTATGAAAACTAAGAAAATTTTTAAAATTTGGCCATTTTTAGCCTTATTAGTAACAAAACAAAACATTGAAAATTGGAAAACGTGAGGGCGTAGCAAAGCAAGTACCTATTCACCCACCCCATACTAAAAGTAAACATTGTCCTTAATGTTTCGAGTCTAAAGGTGGAGCACCCCCATACTAGAGACGAAGAGTCGAATGCTTAGGATCTAGCATGGAAAGGGTGATCAACAATATATCTAAAGCCGTTTATTAAGTATGCTAAAAGATAATTGTTAGAACAATAAAGGATATGTCATGGATTCGTGAAAAACTTCTTCAAGCAAACGATGGAGGCTCACGTAAACGAACACGAGAGTCTTCAATCATAGATGATGATGATGATCTAGATAACACAATCACAAACAACCACGAGACAACGAGTTGAAAGGGTACAAGTCCCCTTATTAGTGAATAGTAAGCATAAAGGATAAGCATGGGATCTCCCCCACGAGGCACCTCGTTTTCGATTACCGAGTCATGAGCTCGACTCGGTCCCCTCAATGCTAATTATCATTGGGGAAGGTGACTTGGTCGAGGGCAACCATTGAAGGAATTTCCCCACCAAAGTAGTGCTTAAGCCTATGTCCATTCACCTTGAAATTAGGACCATCAACTTGAGCTAGCTCAATGGTCCCATATGGAAACACTTGTGTAATGGTGAATGGACCCGACCAACGAGATTTCAATTTCCCGGAAAATATCTTAAGACGAGAGTTAAAAAGCAACACTTGATCTCCAACGTTAAAAACCCGGTTTTTAATCTTTGAATCATGAAACTTTTTAGTCTTTTCTTTAAAAATTAATGAATTTTCATAAGCATTATCTCTTAATTCATCCAATTCATTCAATTGTATTTTCCGGTGATCTCCCGCGGTCTTCAAGTCGAAGTTTGCATGCTTAAGGGCCCAATATGCCTTGTGCTCCAACTCAATGGGCAAATGACAATTCTTCCCATAGACTAACATATAAGGAGTGGAACCGATAGGTGTCTTATAAGCGGTCCTAAAGGCCCATAAAGCGTCATCGAGTTTGTCGGACCATGAAGCACGGTTTTCTCCAATTGACCTCTCTAAAATCCTTTTTAAAGCTCGGTTCGAAACCTCGACTTGCCCACTCGTTTGTGGGTGATAAGTCGTAGAAAGACGATGAGTAACTCCATATTTCTTTAGAACCTTTTCGAATTGGTCATTACAAAAATGGGTTCCACGATCGCTTATAATAGCACGAGGGGTTCCGAACCGAGAGAATAGTTGCTTCAAAAACTTCACTACCACACGAGCATCATTAGTAGGCAAAGCCTTAGCTTCCACCCACTTAGAAAGGTAGTCCACCGCGAAGAGGATATATTTGTTGCCATGAGACGATGGGAACGGCCCCATAAAGTCTATTCCCCATATGTCGAAAATCTCCCACACTTGAATTATGTCTTGCGGCATTTCATCACGTTGAGACGATTTTCCTTGACGTTGGCACGAATCACACGACTTCACAAGTGCGTGTGCATCACGATAGATAGAAGGCCAAAAGAAACCGGCATCGAACACTTTCTTAGCCATGAGATTAGCACCGTGGTGACCACCCGTGGGTCCCTCGTGACAAGCTCTAAGGATATTAGAAGCTTCGGCACCAAAAACACAACATCGAACGAGTTGATCCGCACAAACCCGAAAGAGATAAGGGTCGTCCCAAAAATAGTACTTGACGTCACGAAAGAATTTTCATTTTTGTTGTGTCGTCATACCCTTGATTATGAAATTTCCCGCATGGTAATTTGCAATGTCGACAAACCATGGGGTGGTGTCTTTAGAATTCACTACACCGAGAGTCTCGAGAGGAAATGTTTCGGTGATTTCCTTATTCTCGAAAACATCTTTGTGAGGATCTTCTAGACGAGAGAGATGATCGGCCGCTAGATTCCCGGCTCCTTTTTTGTCAAGTACGGTGACATCAAATTCTTGGAGGAGGAGCATCCAACGAAGCAATCTCGGCTTAGCATTTTGCTTAGCTAAGAGATACTTGATAGCCGAATGGTCGGTATACACAATGCTTTTAGTCAAGACGAGATAAGGTCGGAATTTCTCAAAAGCATAAACCACGGCAAGGAATTCCTTTTCCGTTGCGGTGTACTTTAATTGAGCCTCGGTCATCGTCTTACTAGCATAATGGATAGGACGGAAATGCTTGTCATAACGTTGCCCTAAGACGGCCCCTATAGCATAATCACTTGCATCGCACATGATTTCAAAGGGTAATTCCCAATTAGGAGCAACAAGAATGGGAGCTTCGGTAAGTTTCCTTTTGAGAGTTTTGATAGGTGTGTAAACACTCATCCTTTTTCCACTTAATTATGGCTAAAACGAGACCAAAACGCGTATTTAATATCATTTGTTTGGAATTATGCGTGGTTTTTGTGTTTATTGTGTTTTCAGAGCCAACCGGATGAATATTGAAGAAAACATGGGATTGCACGGGTTTTATCGAAGAAAAAGACTCAAGACGAAGTCTATTGTCCAAGAGATGCAAAAGATCTGAAGTCACTGGGCCTATTTGAAGATTTATCGAAGAAAAGGACCAAAGATGGAAGATTTACATAAGTCGAAGAAACTCAAGTCTATTAAACGAAGAAACTAAAAGACGAGTTGAATTTAATCGACGACAAATCCCGAATCAGAATCGGAAACGTCAACTTTTCTGAAAAGATGAGAAGACAAGAAGAACGGGAGAAAGCCCACTCACCAACCAAAAGACAAGCCTATATAAAGTCCACCCTTCACACTTTTCAGAAGTTTTTAGTTTTTTAGTTTTTCATTCTCCTTCTTTTTCTCCCTTTCTGTTCGTAGACATCACCAACACCACTAGGGTGTTTGGTGATTTTGATTCTTGTTTTCAATCTTGTAATTTAATCTTTATCTTTTGTTTGTTAAAACCTTAATCATTTAATACATCAATCTTTCCATTTCATCTTGTTCATCTTCATCTATTTGGTTAAAAGTTTAAGTTCTTATTTGGTTGATTTGATCTTCAAAAGTTGTTGGGTTTTATGTTTTTATTGATGGGATTTGTTGTTATTGGTTAGTATATCACTTGTGTTAAGTTTTATTTAAGTTTTGGTTGAAAACTTGGTGAATTTTTGGCTTAAAATCGATTTCCCCTGTTTTTCGGTAATATTACTGTTCTTGAGTTTCCCAGGTTCCGGATGAACCAAAAGTTCCGGATGAACCAAAAGTTCCGGATGAACTAAAAGTTCCGGATGAACAGGAAGTTCCGAATGAATGTAGTTTTCAAAAGTTCCGAATAAGTTTTATGTTAAAAAGTTCCGAGTCAGTTTAAAAGTTCCGGATGAACGTTCTTTACAAATCTTCCGAATAAACTTCCGAGCCAAAAGTTCCGAACCAACTTCCGAATCAACTTCCGAAGAAAGTTCCGGATAAACTTCCGAGTGAAGGTTCCGAGTAAAGTTCCGAGTGAAAGTTCCGGACGAAGTTCCGGATCAACATCTTCCGAGTCAACTTCCGAGTGAAAGTTCCGAGTGAACTTCCGAACCAACTTCCGAATCAACTTCCGAAGAAATTTCCGGATAAACTTCCGAGTGAAGGTTCCGAACGAAGTTTCGGATCAATAACTTCCGAATCAAGGTGACTTCCGAATCAATTTTCTTTGAGTATTTTTAAGTGTTACTGTTTCTTACTGTTTCTTCATTTTTACTCTATATTTTAATTCAAGTTTTTATTAATTGTTATTAATTTATTGTTTTTAAATTTAAGTTTACATTTTCGTGCATTTAAACCTTTAGTAGAATAGAAAACCACTCCCCTTTCAGTAACCAAGAACAATCATTCCACTTAGAACCGAGATCAATTCGAGAGGATATCGAGAGAATTTAGAGAACCCAGTGCAAAACATTTGTATCAAATGGCGCCGCTGCCGGCTCTTCTCGTTAAGATCAAAAGTTTTTTTGTGAGAACTTGGATTTTGGGATCCGTTCCCCGTGAACGTTAATTTTTCATAAAAACTTTCAAAAACAGAAAAAAAAAATATAAAATTTTCAAAAATACAAAAAAAAAAATTTCAAAAACATAAACACCAAAAATATTTTTGCTTTGTTTTTTCCCTTGTTAGTTCTTTTGCAGGTGTATGCGCACTCGATCAACGTCTTATCAAGAGCCCGAGCCTCTCGATAACTTAGACATGGCCGGTGTACAAAACAACAACAACATACCACCTCAAAACAATAATAACAATAACAATCCACCGTTCAACAACATGAATAATAACAACAACAATGAGCCTCTACCGGATAATCGCCTGATGATTGAACTTCTGCAAGCTCATGTAGATGGCAACACTGATCCAATTGTTATACCAGCGATTGCAGCAAACAATTTTGAGCTCAAATCCGGCTTTATCCAGATGGTCTCTGCTCAACCATTCTTGGGGCGTACCATTGATGATCCACATGACCACATTAAGAGATTCTTGCAACTCACTAATACGGTCAAATTCAATGGTGTTCCACAAGAGGTAATCAGGTTACAACTTTTTCCCTTTTCTTTAGAGGGACAAGCCCGGCATTGGCTTGCTAAGGAACCACCACAGAGTATTCTTTCGTGGACGGATTTGGAAACCAAGTTTATCAATTACTTTTTCCCACCCTCTCGTACTACCGCTTTGCGGAATGAAATCATAAAATTTGAACAAAAGTACGATGAGTCGTTTAGTGAATCTTGGGATCGTTTTAAATATCTTTTAAGAAAATGCCCACAACATGGTTTTACCAAAGTACATCAAATTAATAGTTTTTACAATGGTTTAAGCATGAATGACCAAGATTCACTAAACAGTGCCTCGGGGGGTAATCTTTTGGATAAGACTTCCAATGCTGCTTGGGATATCATTGAGAATAAGTCTCGTGTGCAAACCAAGAGTGTTCGGACCAATGTCGCTAGTGCTAGTACTAGTGACAGCGATAAGCGACTTGACAAAATCACTACGCTTCTTGAATCGCTTGCTACCCAAACCGCCAGCAACACCAACAGCATCAACGCTAGAAACGCTAAAGACGCTCAAGTCAATGCTGTTAGCCAACCATGCGAGATATGCGGGGGTCCTCACTCTTACACCACTTGTACTGCCACCCAAGACTTCCCTTCTGAAAATGTGAATGCAGCTTATGGCACCTATCCTCAACCTGCTTATCAAGCTAGACCTCAAGGTGACCGTAATTTGCTTAGCTACCGCTCCAACAACTACCTCTCACCACCCGGTTTTCCTCCAAACAACCCAAACCAACAACAAAACCTCAATCGCCCTCCTCAACAACAACAACAACCTCGTACACCATACATCCCACCTCACAAGCAGCAACAACCACCTCAACGAAACAACCAAGTATACCAGCAACCTGCTTATCAACCACCCGCATACAATGCTCCTCCCAACCAACCCACCGCTCTTCACCAAGAAGTGGAAACTTATATGAGGACTAACGATGTGATCGTGGGAAATCTTCAGCGGGAAGTGCTCAACCTGAAAGCAGACCTAGTCAAACAAGGGAACGATCTGAGAGCTGACATGAGAAATACTTTGGATAGTCAGAAGAATGACTTAAAAAACATGATGGCTAGTTTCTTCCAAGGTAATCAACCCTCTTCTTCGGGTACTCTTCCGAGTAACACCGTTGCGAATCCAAGAGGGGAGATGAAAGCAATCACCACTCGCAGTGGCAAAGGTACTAAGGAACCCGAGCTTCCTATACCTCCACCGGTGATTGTGACTAAGGAAAACGAGTCACCTGCTCCTATTCCTCATCCTTCTCCATCCCCAATTGCTCCACCTCTTACTTCTACCCCTCCTCTACCTAAGGATGTGAGTGATCCTATTCTCCCAAAGCCTTCCTCTTCTTCCAATATACCTTATCCATCTAGGTTGAGGAAAGAGAAGCTCAAAAGCAAGGACGATATTCAGGTTTCGAACTTTCTTAAAATGTTTAAACAACTGAATTTCAATATCTCCTTCGCTGAGGCTCTCGCTCACATGCCTAAGTATGCGAAAATGTTTAAAGATCTTCTGAGTGACAAGGAAAAGCTTCTCGATATTGCCAACACCCAACTTAATGAGAATTGCTCTGCAGTGCTCTTAAGGAAATTGCCAACCAAGCTTGGTGATCCGGGTCATTTCTTAATCCTTGGCAATTTCCCGGGAGTAGAGAATTTCATGGCCCTAGCCGATCTAGGTGCCAGTATTAATCTAATGCCTCTAAGCGTTTGGAAGCAATTATCTCTCCCTGAGATAGTCCCCACCAAAATGACTTTGGAATTAGCTAACCGTGCGGTTGCTTATCCAGTGGGGATAGCCGAAGACGTCTTTGTAGGAGTCGACAAATTCACTTTTCCTGCCGATTTCGTCGTCGTCGACTACGAGATGGACCCTCGTGTTCCCTTGATCGTGGGTCGTCCATTCCTGAGGACCGGTCGCACTCTCATCGATGTTGAAGCCGGTGAGCTTATCATGAGAGTGGGTGACGATAAAATCGACTTCAACATGGGAAAGTTGTCTAAACAACCTTATTCCTACGAGAGTGTTAATTGTATTGACGTTCTGGATGAGGCTTGTGAAGAACACTTTAATGATGCTTGTAAAAATATTCCTACCTCTCTTCCCAATGTTGAAACCGTTGCCTCTATTGATTCATCACTGTCTCTATTTGGAGAAAGTGATTTGTTTTGGAACGATCTTGAAGCCACCATGGGAGATGTGAACTTAGCTAATGATGCTTCTCCCACCGATGGGGATGAAGACATGCATTTCTTCGAAAACCTTCTCAACGAAGACAATCCTTCTCCTCCATCTCCCACGGTTATTGCTATCGATACTCCGACCTTGAAAACGCCTCCCATCGAAAATCCTCCGAATTTAGAACTTAAGGAGTTGCCGCCCCATCTCGAGTATGTGTTCCTTGAAGAAGAGAAGAAGTCGCCAGTCATCATTGCTAAGGACTTGAAAGATGAAAAGAAAACTCGCCTCATCGCCGTGCTTAAAGATCATAAGAAGGCAATTGCTTGGAAAATTTCTGATATTCGCGGAATTGATCCTCACTTCTGCACACACAAAATTCTCATGGAGGACGACTTTAAGCCCACAATTCAAAGCAAACGAAGGGTGAATCCAAAAATCCATGAAGTCATCAAAACAGAGGTTATCAAACTTCTTGATGCGGGTATGATTTACCCTATTTCGGATTCACCATGGGTTAGTCCAGTCCATTGTGTGCCCAAGAAGGGCGGAATAACCGTTGTTCCTAATGAACACAACGAGTTGATTTCCACTCGTCTCGTTACTGGGTGGAGAGTTTGTATAGACTACCGCAAACTCAATGATGCCACGAGAAAGGATCATTTCCCTCTACCTTTTATGGACCAAATGCTTGAACGTTTAGCGGGTAATGAATATTACTGCTTTCTTGATGGTTTCTCAGATTATTTCCAAATACCCATCGATCCCCAAGATCAAGAGAAGACAACATTCACTTGTCCCTATGGCACATTTGCTTACAAAAGAATGCCTTTTGGCTTATGCAATGCCCCCGGGACTTTCCAAAGGTGCATGTTAGCTATTTTCCATGACATGGTTGAACAAACCATGGAAGTCTTCATGGATGATTTCTCGGTCTTCTGGGATTCCTTCTCTTCTTGCCTTGCCAATTTGGAACGTATGCTTAAGCGGTGCGAAGACACTCGCCTTGTTCTGAATTGGGAAAAATGTCATTTCATGGTAAAAGAAGGCATTGTGCTAGGACACAAAATCTCCAAAGCCGGTCTTGAAGTAGACCGTGCTAAAGTCGATGTTATCGCTAAGTTGCCTCCACCTTCAACTGTGAAGGGTGTGAGAAGTTTTCTGGGTCATGCGGGCTTCTACCGTTGATTCATCAAAGATTTTTCTCAAATCGCTCGCCCGATGACCCACCTCTTGGAAAAATATACTCCTTTTATCTTTTCCAAAGAGTGTCTTGAAGCCTTCAACTTGCTTAAGGATAAGCTAACTAAGGCACCCGTCTTGGTCACCCTTAATTGGGAGCTGCCTTTCGAGTTGATGTGCGATGCTAGTGACTTTTCTATTGGTGCGGTTCTAGGCCAAAGAGTGAATAAACACTTCCAACGAATCCATTACGCTAGCAAGACAATGACTGGGGCTCAATTGCATTACACGACAACCGAAAAAGAGCTTTTAGCTGTTGTCTATGCCTTTGAAAAATTTCGCCCCTATCTTGTCCTTTCCACCACAATTGTTTACACCGATCATTCCGCGTTGAAGTACTTGTTGACAAAGCAAGATTCCAAACCAAGACTTCTTCGCTGGGTTTTGCTGCTCCAGGAATTTAAAATCGAAATTCGCGATAAAAAAGGAGCTGAAAACCTAGCCGCGGATCATCTCAGCAGACTTGAGGATCCTTACCAAGGGGATCATCCGAACAAATAAATCAATGATTCTTTTCCCTTGGAGACCTTAATGTCTATCAGTTCGAATTCTGATGAAACCCCGTGGTTTGCGGACATTGCAAACTACTTAGCGGGTGGAATTCTCAAGGAAGGGTTAACATCCCAACAAAAGAAAAAGTTCTTCAACGACATTAAGACTTACTTTTGGGATGACCCTTACCTATTCAAACAATGTGCCGATTTGATTATTCGCTGATGTGTTGATGGACCGGCAGCTTTAGAAATCCTTGACGCTTGCCACAAAGGACCCACCGGTGGTCACTTTGGTCCCAACTACACCGCCAAAAAAGTGTTTGACTCGGGATTTTGTTGGCCCTCCATATATCGTGACGCTCACAATATGGTTAAACGATGTGATGCTTGCCAAAAACAAGGCAAGATCACACATAAAGACGAGATGCCTCAGAATTTCATTCAAGAATGTGAAATCTTTGATGTTTGGGGTATCGACTTTATGGGGCCATTCCCTTCTTCTAAAGGAAACAAATACATCCTTGTAGCCGTTGACTACGTCTCCAAATGGGTTGAAGCCAAAGCTTTACCCACTAATGACGCAACGGTGGTTTGTAACTTTTTGAAATCTCTATTCGCTAGATTCGGTGTGCCTCGTGCCATTATTAGTGATCGTGGGACTCATTTTTGCAATGACCAATTCGCAAGAGTCATGGCTAAGTACGGTGTAAATCATCGTCTTTCCACAGCCTACCACCCACAAACTAATGGCCAGGCTGAAATATCTAACCGATGATTAAAGCGAATTCTGGAAAGAACCGTGGGAGAGCATCGTGCCTCATGGGCTGATAAACTTGATGATGCTTTGTGGGATTTCCGTACTACTTACAAGACCCCGATCGGCTGTACGCCTTATCGTCTTGTGTACGGGAAAGCATGACACCTCCCTATTGAGTTGGAGCACAAGGCTTACTGGGCCTTGAAGTGGGCTAATTTTGATATCAAAAAAGCCGGTGACCTACGCAAGATCCAACTCAATGAGCTGAATGAACTCCGTAATGAGGCTTATGAAAATTTGTTGATCTATAAAGAGAAGACTAAGCTCATTCACGACTCCAAGATTAAAAACCGAGAGTTCTATGTTGGAGACAAAGTTTTACTCTTCAACTCTCGGTTGAAAATCTTTTCGGGCAAGCTGAAATCTCGTTGGTCCGGCCCATTCACCATTGCCCAAATTTTTCCATATGGTACTCTCGAGCTCGCTCAACCTAATGGACCGAATTTTAAGGTGAATGGACAACGAGTTAAGTTGTACTTTGGTGAGGACACCTCTCAGGAGATGATTCCCTCCCTCACCACGTTTCCCATGAACTAATTTTGGGTCGAGTCAGGCTCGTGACTCGGTTATCAAAAACAAGCGCTCCTCGGGAGGCAACCCGAGTATCTATCCTTTTCTGTTTAACCTTCTAAGTGTAGGGGGACCTCTATAGGTGTTTGTATTTGTGTGGTGATGTGATTACAGGGATAAGTGCACTTTTGGAACCTTTGAAGAACCGTGCTCCCGTGTTATCCGAAATCTGGTTCTATCTCTCAACTATCGTGATTCAATTTTCTTCATACTCCATTTGAAATTGATCACTTTAGTCGTCTCTTCCTTAGCTTGAGTTAACCAACGTGCACAATGTCATAAGTGTATGGGAGACTTTTCCCACATGCTTAAACATTGAGGACAATGTTTATCTTAAGTGTAGGGGGGACTTCTATCGAAGTTTTAAGTGGACTTTTCCATGAAAATGCCTTCATTTAACCAGAAAATCATATTTTTCAACATTTTTCAAATTTTTTATTAACTTTTGCCATTTTGTCGTAATTTTTAAATTTTTATCGTTGCTTTCGTATGTATATATCCAACAATAAAGTCAAAAATATTAATAAAGTGGTGTAGCTAGTTTAGAAATCTTTAACATATTAGGCCCGTTGCGTTTATTTTGACTCAACCCGAATAGACTTATTCAAGTTTATTCTAGCTAGTATCCTTAACCATGTAGACCTTAATTGGTTTATTAGGCTAAGTATCCACGAGTCTCATTACTTGAGATTTTAAACTGTGGAGGACGAGAAATGATAGAGTCAATTATAAGTCGGTATTCTTGCACAAGCTCACTTGGTGTAATTATTTGCCTATTCTCCCATCACTTGCTAATAAATTATCTGCAATAAGTAAGGTCGTACGATTTGAAAAGTTACTTAGCTTCTAGCCCAAGATCGTTTAAAAGTTGCTCGGTAATGATAAGAGTTCATAGCCAAGGCATAACTTATGAAGCGGGGCGCGAAGATTGGCGAGTCCGAAAAGGCCCTAACAAGGCATGAGGATTCAATCTTATTGCTAAGTATCCAAGGTGATGTGAAAAGCATTATTCCCAAATTCAATATGAAGGATCAAGACTCACGACGAAAAGCAATCAACTCCCATAAAGATCATGGAGAAGTCTATCCGAAAAGACCCTAACAAGGTATGTGGATAAATAGATCCAAGTCCGAAAAGGAGGCGGATCGTTGTATCTCAAAATCCCAAATAGAGATTAAAGAAATAATCATGAAGTCGTGGTCAACAAAGTTGGAGTACCCCTCAAAAGTCTCCAAGTGAAGAAACTCTATTAACGATGAGAAGACCATTATCTCAAGCACGTCTCTCAAGATATGAAGTATGAAGTACATGCCAAATATCGGCCCGAGAAAGGTCTCAAATCGTGAACCGAGTTATGCCAAGATATGAACTTTTTGATATCCCGAGAAGTAGTTTTAAGAGATTTTGTCCTTTAGCTAACTATTGATCAAATCGTCCTACTTTGCTTTCAGCCTAAATAAACTATCGAAATAAGTCCAAAAATGCATCTTCATGATCATTCTAAGACAAAAATAAAATATAAGAGATACACCTAGGAATAAGGGAGTTTAAGCATATAATTAAGCCATGTGTGTAAGTGTTTGATTTACTAACTTATAATAACAATGATCTCGTTTTTAAGCTTAGTTTGGGGAACGTGAAACTTGAGGGTGATAAATCTTCGCAGACCAAAGCCCTAATGTAAGTCCTTGATCTCTTTGCAAGTTATTTCCATGTAGCTATTTTCAAGAGAAAATGGATTTCTATCCTTTTGTTTACTTTAAAGATTTTAATTTCTCTTAGTACTTTAATTTTTGTTTAATAAGGCCAAGGTTGATTGATTATGAGAAAAGTGTAAATTTGCTTTATCACTAAGCATTGCATGAGGGCATGGCAATGGTTAAGTGTAGGGGATTTTATAGGTGTGTAAACACTCATCCTTTTTCCACTTAATTCTGGCTAAAACGAGACCAAAACGCGTATTTAATATCATTTGTGTGGAATTATGCGTGGTTTTTTTGTTTATTGTGTTTTCAGAGCCAAACGGATGAATATTGAAGAAAACATGGGATTGCACGGGTTTTATCGAAGAAAAAGACTCAAGACGAATCTATTGTCCAAGAGATGCAAAAGATTTGAAGTCACTGGGCCTATTTGAAGATTTATCGAAGAAAAGGACCAAAGATGGAATATTCACATAAGTCGAAGAAACTCAAGTCTATTAAACGAAGAAATTAAAAGACGAGTTGAATTTAATCGATGACAAATCCCGAATCAGAATCGGAAACGTCAACTTTTCTGAAAAGACTAAGAAGACAAGAAGAACGGGAGAAAACCCACTCACCAACCAAAAGACAAGCCTATATAAAGTCCACCCTTCACACTTTTCAGAAGTTTTTAGTTTTTTATTTTTTCATTCTCCTTCTTTTTCTCCCTTTCTGTTCGTAGACATCACCAACACCACTAGGGTGTTTGGTGATTTTTATTCTTGTTTTTCAATCTTGTAATTTAATCTTTATCTTTTGTTTGTTAAAACCTTAATCATTCAATACATCAATTCTTTCCATTTCATCTTGTTCATCTTCATCTATTTGGTTAAAAGTTTAAGTTCTTATTTGGTTGATTTGATCTTCAAAAGTTGTTGGGTTTTATGTTTTTATTGATGGGATTTGTTGTTATTGGTTAGTATATCACTTGTGTTTAGTTTTATTTAAGTTTTGGTTGAAAACTTGGTGAATTTTTGGCTTAAAATCGATTTCCCCTGTTTTTCGGTAGTATTACTGTTCTTGAGTTTCCCAGGTTCCGGATGAACCAAAAGTTCCAGATGAACCAAAAGTTCCGGATGAACCAAAAGTTCCGGATGAACTAAAAGTTCCGGATGAACAGGAAGTTCTGAATGAATGTAGTTTTCAAAAGTTCCGAATAAGTTTTATGTTAAAAAGTTCCGAGTCAGTTTAAAAGTTCCGGATGAATGTTCTATACAAATCTTCCGAATAAACTTCCGAGCCAAAAGTTCCGAACCAACTTCCGAATCAACTTCCGAAGAAAGTTCCGGATAAATTTCCGAGTGAAGGTTCCGAGTAAAGTTCCGAGTGAAAGTTCCGGACGAAGTTCCGGATCAACATCTTCCGAGTCAACTTCCGAGTGAAAGTTCCGAGTGAACTTCCGAACCGACTTCCGAATCAACTTCCGAAGAAAGTTCCGGATAAACTTCCGAGTGAAGGTTCCGAACGAAGTTCCGGATCAACAACTTCCGAATCAAGGTGACTTCCGAATCAATTTTCTTTGAGTATTTTTAAGTGTTACTGTTTCTTACTGTTTCTTCATTTTTACTCTATATTTTAATTCAAGTTTTTATTAATTGTTATTAATTTAATTGTTTTTAAATTTAAGTTTACATTTTCGTGCATTTAAACCTTTAGTAGAATAGAAAACCACTCCCCTTTTAGTAACCAAGAACAATCATTCCACTTAGAACCGAGATCAATTCGAGAGGATATCGAGAGAATTTAGAGAACCCAGTGCAAAACATTTGTATCAAGTTTCGAAAGCCTTAACACAATCCTCATTGAAGTTAAAAGGAGCATCCTTCTCGAGAAGGTGTGTCATAGGTCGAGAGATTTTCAAAAAGTCCTTGATGAAACGACGATAAAAGCCCGCGTGGCCTAGGAAACTCCTAACTCCTTTAACGGTTTTGGGATGAGGTAACTTGGCGATGACGTCTACCTTAGCTTTATCGACCTCAATCCCCGCTTTCGACACCTTATGTCCTAAGACGATTCCTTGTTTACACATAAAATGACATTTTTCCCAATTAAGCACAAGATTGGTTTCTTCACAACGTTTTAACATTTGCTCGAGATTAGATAAACATGACGTGAAAGATTTGCCAAACACCGAGAAGTCATCCATAAACACTTCCATCGACTTCTCGATCATATCGTGAAAAATCGCCATCATACACCGTTGAAACGTACCCGGTGCATTACAAAGTCCGAAAGGCATCCTACGATAAGCGAACGTTCCATAAGGACACGTAAATGTAGTCTTCTCTTGATCACGAGGGTCGATAGGGATTTGAAAGTAACCGGAAAAACCATCTAAAAAACAATAGAATTCATTTCCCGCGAGTCGCTCCAACATTTGATCCATGAAGGGCAAAGGAAAGTGGTCTTTACGAGTGGCGTCATTTAACTTCCGGTAGTCAATACACACCCTCCAACCGGTCACAACACGAGTGGGAATTAACTCATTGTTTTCATTAGGCACAACGGTCATTCCTCCCTTTTTAGGGACACAATGGATTGGGCTCACCCATGGGCTATCGGATATAGGATAAATCATTCCCGCGTCAAGGAGTTTAAGGACCTCCTTTTTAATGACATCGTGAATTTTGGGATTCACCCTTCTTTGGCTTTGAATTGCGGGTTTGTATTCCTCCTCCATTAAAATCTTGTGAGTACAAAATTTTGGGTCAATACCCTTAATGTCGGATATTTTCCACGCAATTGCCCCTTTATGAGCCTTAAGAACTTTCAAGAGCTCGGTTTTTTCATCATTGGCAAGACCTCTTGCAATAATAACCGGCAACTTGTCATCACCTTCCAATAATGCGTATTCAAGGTGAGAAGGAAGATCTTTCAATTCAAGGATAGGTGGTTCCTCGATTGAAGATTTTGGTTCAACACTCATAACTTCCATCGGCGAAAGAAATTGTGGAATAGAAGTATCATTACTAATTAAAACCTCATCTTCATTGTCGATTTCATTTGAAGTGAGATCGCCTCCTTGGAATGGAGTGAGATTTGGTGTGGAATTAGCAAGAATCGGATCCAAAATAGTGGGATTGCCACTTGACGAGCTATCGGAAAAACCTAACACTTCTTGTGAAAACTCATCGCAAACCACATCAACGATGTCAATGTGATTGATGGTAGCGATTGCATAAACATGAGAAGTTTTCGAGTTTTGAGTAGCGTTTATAACAAGTTCCTCTTCGTTGAATCTCAAAGTGATAGTTCTCGCATGAACATCGATAAGCGATCTCGAAGTGTCTAAAAATGAACGACCTAAAATTAGAGGAACTTGAGGATCCGCGGGGATGTCAACTACTATAAAATCAACGGGATAGTAGAACTTCCCCACTTTCACGAAAACATCTTCGGCTACTCCACATGCTAAAATCGTAGAATGATCGGCCATCTCGAAGACATGTTCGAAGGAATGAGAGCCGGAAGCGAAAGCGATTTCCAAATGGAAAATGGCATCAAATTAATGCTCGCACCAAGATCGGCCAAGGCGAGGCATTCTTTCATATCTTGTATGTCCCAAGGAATGAGGAACTTTCCGGGATCACCAACTTTTTCCGGTATGCGGTTAAGATAAACCGAAGAAAAATTAGCAAGCTTTGAAAGCTTTTCCTTATCGCTCATCATACTTTTAAAAGTGGAAGCGAAACGAGGCATATACAACAACGCGTCGGCTAAACTCACATCAAAATGCACTTGTTGAAACATTTTTATAAAAAGCTCGATTTGTTGTTTGTTACGTTCTTGCAACTTCTCTTTGTTTCGTCTCGAAGGGTAGGGTAAAGGTGGTGTGAGTTGGTCATTAGGCAACGGCCTTGGAAACTCGGGTTCCACAATTGGTATTGGTTCAACCGTAGGTGTGGTATGAGCGGTACTTCGTGGGATTGTAATGTGCTCCTTTTCGACCATCACCTCGGGTTCTTTCTCGATTTCCTTCTCCGTAGATGTACTTGGACGAGAGATTGGTTCCTTGAAAGTTTTACCACTTCGTGTAGTAATAACCTTCATTTCTCCCTTCAGGTTTGCAATGGTATCACTAGGAAGACCACCCGAGGAAGAGGGTTTACACATGATTGCTTCAAACATCTTAGCCATTCGGTCCTCAAATTTTGATTGCCTAGCATCCGCTTTTAATAACTCTTGCTTAATCTCATGTTTTCCTAATTCCATATTTTGTTGATTTTGTTGAAGACGTTGGACATTTCCTTCCATTTTATTTGCATGAGTTTTAAGTTCATTAGCAAGTTCATTTTTTAGCTCGTTTTTCAACTCAGATCTTAAGCTAATCATCTCACGTTGCATGTTATCAAATTTAGCATCATTTGCTTTAGCATAATCCAAAAATTCTCCTTGAAGATTTTTAGTGTGAGCATTTTGAAAACCTTGTGTAGTGTTTTGAAAATCACGGTTTTGGTTTTGATTAGTGACTTGTCCATTCCCATTTTGATAATTCCCCTTGTTGTAGTTGCGTGAATTGCCTTGGTAATTACCACCTAGGTTGTTGTTTCGATAATTATTAACATTTTGATTTGGTGGAGCTTGATTTTGGCGGGAACCTTGACCGTTTTGGTTGTAAGTTCCCGTTGCTACATAAGCACTCGAAGTGTTACCATCCGCGGTAATGCACTCGAAAAGATCATGAGCTCCACCACAAGACAAACAACTCTTTGCAACCGCTTTAACCGAAGCGGAATTTGAAGCTTCTTGAGCTTTGCAATGGGACATAAGATTAACAAATCTATCAAAAAACTGATTTTCCTCATTAGCTTCATCATGTAAGGCATTAATGCTACGAGACGATGACGATGAAGACGAACCCAAATTGGCAACACTCGGTGTGTTACGAGGGCTATAAACCTTAGATCTATTCTCGATGATTTGTAAAGCCTCATTTGTCGTCTTGCACAAAAAATTACCACCCGCGGCGGCATTCAAATAATCTCGTTCATGATCATTAAGCCCATTATAAAAAGTATCAACTTGATGCAATTCCGTAAAATCATGGTGTGGACATTCATGTAACATTTTTTAAATCGTTCCCATGCCATTGAAAAACTTTCATTATTTCTTTGCACAAATCGTGAAATCTCATTTTTCAAATGTGTTGTTTTAGATGGTGGAAAAAGCTTGTTCACAAACTTAGAAACGAGATCGGCCCATGTCAAAATCGAATTTTGCGGTTCTTTCTCGAGCCAAATTTTTGCGGGTCCATCTAACGAGTATGGAAACAACATCATCTTAATGGCGTCATGTGGAACATCCTTAAACTTGCTAGTAGCGGTGAGACGGTTAAAATTCCTAATGTGATAGTGCGGGTTGTCTTTCTCATGACCTCTAAACTTATTTGCTTGCAACATCGACATTAAACCCGTCTTAATCTCGAAATTCTCCGCAAGGATGGCGGGAATCACAATAGCCTCTCCAAAACCCTCGGTGGGTGCTTGTAGCAACTCCATCATAGTACGATTAGCCATGACGACTTCTTGTTCTACAATAGGTTCAACAATTGGAGGTTATTCTTCAATCTACGTCTCTTGATTGGCTTGCTTTTGAAGACGTTTACGAGCTCGTTTTGCTTGATTACGAGTGATCATAAACTTCACGAAGAATGGGAGGTGAGCAAAGAAGATTCTTTTTGGGTGTTTTGTGAATTTTCAATTTTTTTTGTGTTTTTGATTGTATTTAATTTTTTTGGATTTTGGTGTATCTTCGTAGACAACAATCTACAAAATCTCTCCTCGAATCAAACTCTTGATTAAAGAAGCCTCAAAGGAATGAAAACGATCACGTGGAGTGAACGCCTTCGAATGACTTTAGAACTTTGGTGAAAACCAAATTGTTCAAGAGGGTTTAATCACAAAGAAACCAAGCAAATATATTATACGTAATAATACTTTGGGCGGCAAAACCCTCGATTAGCCTTCAATCTCAAAATACTCACAAGCAAGCGGGGAAACGAGGCGGCGCGAAGCACTTAAGAGCCTTTTTCCTTAGGGTATATTTTATAATACCCGCCTTATACCCACCTTATAGTTTGTATTTTTCAAAATCGAGCTTCACGAAAGTATTTATCTATTTTTGCCTTTTTCTTTTTGTTTGAGATTCGAATACAATAATTGAGTGATTAAATCCCAATTAAGGTTGTGCTTTCACACTTTTTGAGATATTGTTTATTTGTTGTGATACTTAATACAATATAGTAATAATATTTTTACAAGAAAAACCAAGAAAACCGATAATACGTATTAGTAGAGTTCTACTAATACAAATACTATTTATGGTTAATATTAAAAACAAAAATAAAAATTAATCACGACACACCTCCCCGGCAGCGGCGCCAAAATGATTGTGGTAAAATATGACCTTTTAGTAAAAAGGCGTAAAAGCGGAAAGTATTAAACAAATGACTTTAGGAAAAATCAAGTGTTAATGACCCAATGAAGTTCGTTTCCCAAGGAGGTATATGTGTGTGAAAAACTTGTTAAATGTTTGTGATTAATGATTGGTTAGAAGGGGATGAGAAAAGAAGATGACCAGGACGTAAAAATTACTACTAGAAAGTTAAAACGTAAAACCTTAAAAATTACAAAAAAATAAAAAAATTAATTCTAAAAATTACCAAAAATTCACCAAAAATCAAAATAAATAAACTAAGAGTTTACCAATGATCAAAACTTTTTCAAACCTTTTAAATAATTAAATATTCAATTTTTAAATGCTAATTAAAGCCCTAAAAATCAAATAAATTATCAAAAAGCCCAAATAAAGATTTTTCAATTGGTAAACCTCTAAAATAACCTAAAAAGATTAAAAACTATTTTTAGAAATTTTTAAACTAATAAAAACTATTTAAAATGATTTAAAAACTATTAAAACTTAAAATAATTATAAAAATTAATCTAGAAGTGATAAAATTATTCTAAAAGTTGCTAAATTCCTATTTAAATGTATTAAACCTAAGAAAAATGTAAAAAGTTGGAAATTGTGAAATTTTAAAAATAATAATAAAATAATATTAAAATAAAATTAAAAATCCAAAAATTATAAAAAATTCTAAAAACTTGCAAACTAGTTTATTTTTACCTAAATAATCAGAAAATCAAAGTGAAATGACCAGAATACCCCTATTGGGCCCTCAAATGGGCCAAACCAAAAACAGTCAACACAAATAGGCTTTTGGGCCCAAAAAGTCAAACTTGGCCCAATTGACTTGGAAAAGCCCTATCTGACTCAAAATTCAATTCTAAGAACAAAACTCTAAAGGCCCAAAAGCTAAATATGAGCTTATCACAGCTTATTAAGCACACAGCTTATTCTTATTGGGCTTTTCAGCCCATTAAGCAATAAGCCAATGCCATAAGCTCTAATTTGACACACAACCTTCTTTTGGGATGCTTATGAGATCTGTAAAAAGAAATTTTGAAAAAGCACACTCAATAAGCCAGAATAAGCAAAGTATTATTTCACTAAAAGACAAAATAGTCGTTTTTGAGAAATAAGGCACCTCAGGACTTGATTCAACTTGCAAAAGATCACAAATGGACTCAATAAGCCAAATCAATCAACAAAAATCTAATAAGCACAACCAATAAGCCAGAATAAGCACAAATGAACTTATGAAAAAGTCAATGAAGTTGGTTTTCTAGTCAAACCCTAAAGTCAACCCACCAAATGCTCCAGTATGAACAAATGGGTCAAATAATGAGCACCTATTACAAAATCAAAGTTGTTGCTGGTTAGAATAAGCTATTATAGCTTATTGATAAGCTGACACCAGTTTTACACTAGCAGTGGCAACTAGCAGGGGAAAGGAGTTCCCACTGCTTTCACTATTTGACCAAGCTTATTTGAGAGTTCTGGTTGGATTCAATTGGAAACAAAGGCACCCTTGTGATCAGTGAATCACAAAGAGTCAATAGCAACAAGAAAATCACAATTTGATCCACACAACAAGCCACAATCAATCAAACAGTTGCCAGATATAGCCTAGATATGGAAAAATAAGCAGTTATGCAATAATAAGCAGATTAAGCCTGAATAAGCCAACCAAACTCAACAAGATGCACACACAAGCTATATAAACTATGTATAAGCACAAAGCAACAAGAATCAAACACTGAATCAAAGCAAACAACAAGATCTAGGCACAAATAGTTACTGATGAACAATCAACATATGCAGAAACAAGTTTGCTGATCTATTTGACACTTGATCCAATTTCAGGCCTCAAATCCTTCTTCCCTGGTGTGATTAACTAAGGTTTAGCACTTGTTAGCCCTAGCCTAAGCTTAGATCTAGGTGTCCTCAAAATCCTAGCCAATTTAACCAAGTATTAAAGATTTTATACCCTATTTTATGAATCTATGTGTTTAAAACATTCAAACCTGCAAACAGATGAACAAATGCACTCAAATAACAGATAATAACACTTGCAAACAACAGACCACAACTTAACAAGTCACAATCCCAACTTATGCAGTAAACCCAAACACCCTTTTAAAACTTGTTTTCACAATTTTTCAAAGGCTTATGCAGATTTTACCCACAAATCAGTCTAACAACACCTCATAAACATCAAACCAAGCCAAATAAACAATAAACAACCACAATATCACAGATTCAAGAACAAATCCACAAAAATCACAAATAATCAGAAACTTAAAGAGAAAATGAAAAGGGAAGAAGATGCAAACCTCCAAGACCTACATCCAGGCCTTGGATTGTTTGAGCTGAGGTACTAGCAGAACAAGTACCAGCTTCCAAGCTGCTAAGAAGAACAAACCACAAAGTGAGATCAAAATAATACCAACTTTCTGATTTTTGATGCAAAAGCTTTATCACATAAAACCTTGCCTCAAAAACCTTCAAACAAGATTATGGAACTCAGATTTTAGCTTATCAAACACCAAACTTTTATAAATAACAGATTAGAATTCAAAATTTTCAGAAATTCAAACTTTATTTCATAAAAAGGAATTACAAAGATTTAAAAGCTAAAATCTGGAACAAAAAAAGGACTCTCACATGTTGAGGTCTCCTTTTATAGGCAAATGCCTGGCTAAACACTATTCACAAACCCTAGCACTACATTCTCTAAAATGCCCTTGGTCCTTCTAGACGTTTTGATGGAATGAGCTGTTCAAATGCATCTTGGACGTTCATTTCAGCTTTGATATGAAGTAAAGAGTCTAGGCTGTTGATTTGGCCACGTCATTTTACTTGGAGGCTAAGTTGCATTTTCATTGGTTGAGGAGGTTGAGTGTGGGGTCCAAGGAGTAGTGGGATTGAGGGTTTTATGTGTGGGATTTGTTTTTGCACATGTGAATCACACAAGTGCCAGGGTAATTTGTTTTTACCCTTTGTTTTAAGTGGAGTAAAAACTGGGTGGATGAAGGGTGAATAGTAGTAGATTTGATCCGAAATTGGGGCAATGGAAAGTGTTTGGCGCAATTTCGTTTCAAATGTTTCAATAGCACACTTTTTGTCCTTGTATTTTGGGATTTTTGGTAAATCAAGTAATTCAGCCCTAAAACGAATTTCCCTTTGTTAATATCTTTCACCTCTTGACATTTTTGGCACAAGACTTTTCCAAAAGAGTTATAAGGGTATATTTTGGAACTTTTGCATAATTCAAGGGCTGATCTTGGACATTCTTGATCTTCAAAGGTCTTCAATGTATCTTTGGCTTCATGAGGGACCATAATTGGCAATTTGAAATTGTTGAGGGACTAATCTTGCCATTTCTTCAAAGTTGAAGGACCTTTTGTGTAATTTTGGCAAACTTAAGGGACCAAACTTGTAATTATCAATATACAAGGGTTTTAAGTGTCATTTCTTCAATAAATGAGGATCAATCTTGTTTGTCTTCAAGTCTTCAAGGGTATTTGTTGAGTATTCCATGATTAGGGCCCGGTTCTTTGTACGGCTTTGTTTCTCGTGTCCGTTTTTCCTTGTATCTTGTGATCTTTTGTCTTTTTCACGATATCCATACCTAAAATACACAAGTAAACAAACACAAGCATATATATGGTATTTTATGACATTTTTATGTATTAAAAGCCCAAAAAGAACGATGAGATCATGTATAAATGCCATCTCATCACCCCATAACTAGGTGAAATTGGCATGCATGTAAATAGCTCAGGCAATCTAAAATAATCATAACATATACTGATGTGTTTAAGGCACGTAAACTACTGGGGGAAACCGATGGCTACAAACGGGGAATCCTAATATAGGAAGAAAGATGTCCTTACTGAAGGACGGAATATCTGTACCTTATGTCCAGTAAATGAAGACGAAAACGAACACGAAAGATCACTCCGACTTCACAATAGCTACATAAGAAAGTGACATGAATAAGTGTCGGTTTTACTTATACATACTTGTTATTTAGTTTACTTGACGTGTTTATACTTATTATAGTTGTTCTCATCTTGTCTTATTATTTCATGTTTAAATCATCTGTTTCTTATAGTTTCATGTGTTTTAGATTCATGTATTTCATGTTTTAGGTGTTACAGTACTTATTATAACATAATGAGTAACTTTCTAAAAATAGCAGGTTTCTATGTATAGTAACTTCCCAAAAATAGTAGGTTTCCATATATAGTAACTTTCCAATAATAGTAAGTTTCCTTAAATAGTAAGTTTCTAAAAATAGAATGTTTCCATAATTAGTAAATTTCCAAAAATAGAAAGTTTCTATATTTAGCATGTTTCTATAAATAGCATGTTGCCATATTTAGTGTATTTCAATAAATAGCATGTTGCCATCTTTAGTGTGTTTTCATGTTTATCATGTTGCCAAAATTAATATATTCCATAATTAATCGTATGCTTATTAAATGATTAAATGCTATAACCTATAGTTTTAATAAGCTTATATTATATCATGTGTAATTATATTGTAAATTTTAACAATAATAAACTTAGGTTTAACATATATTATTAATTAATAATGTTATTCCATGTTTATCATAAGTTATTATTAATTAATAATATTACATGTTTTATTAAAATTAAACTTTACCTTAAAAGATATTAATTAATTAAACTAAGTTATTAATTAAATTAGTGTACATGAATAATTAAATTATTAATTATTTTAACATAAGTTTATTTAAATAAATATACATACAAATATAACATGATTTTATTTAAATAAAACAAAACCTAAGTCTTATTTTAATTAAACCATATATTAATTAATAAAATTAATTAATAAGAACATAACATAAAGTATTTTACATAAATTGTTTAATTACATGTCTTGTAAAAATTGTCAAGTACCCGAGCCCAAAACCCAAGACCAACAACCGAGTACCATAGCCCGACGGCTGTGGTCCCCGCTGTCACGCCTCGTCCGAACCAACAGCCCACCACCGAGAGCCAAGGGCTCACGGTTTGATGCTGCGCTGAGACACACCGAGCCCCACAAGGGGTCTCGGTTCACTGCTGTCCGAAAGCCACAGCCCCCGAATGGGGGTGTGGTGTTGTGGCCTGGCCACGAATAACCAACGCCGACCCCTAAGGGGTTGCAGCTATTGGTAACTGAACACCACAGAGACCAAACCCGGTCTCGGTTCGCGTGTAACCCAAACAAAAAACATAATTACCCGAATCCCATGTTGAATCTTTTATATTACATGTTTTTATACTTGTTCTTTATGATCTATAATAAAGAAAATAAATAAAGATTAAAGATCAAGGGATACCGTATGCGTGGAAAGGTTTAAGACAAGAACACAATACCATAGTAATTAATGATCCAAAATCAACAACGAATCTTCCTTGTGGTTTGTTGTGTGCCGCAACAAGAGCAAAGAAGGAGGAGTAGGGTTTTGTGATTTTTCTGTAAAAGTTGTTTATGAAAATCCCCTGGTTTTTTTATTGATTAACTAGTAAAATTACATGGACCGGGCTTGGGCCATATTTCCCTCCCTTCTCTTCTAGCCGAAACCCACCAACACCCTTATAGTTTTCATACTTGTTTTTCGTGTCTAAATATTATCGTGTGTGTTCGTGTTTAATTATCGTGTTATTGTTTCTTGAATGTTTCTTAATCTTATGTGAATTGTTTCGTCCATTAATATTCGTTTTTACATACGTAATACTTACAATAATTAATTAATATACATAACATTCATATTAATATTCATGATTCCTATCGTATATTAATTAATTAAAAAGTTTAAATTTAACCGTAAATTCGTGCATTTAATGATCTTAGGGTTTTTAAAGTGGGTTTTACAACTCTTTCATTTGGATAAATGGACCGCTACGTAGTAATTACGACGTGTCATCAAAGCATGCAAGGTGAATGTCTAAGCATTAAATGACCATAAAGGAAACCGGAAACAAACAACGGTTCCATCATAAGCTCCACACACGAAATGCATAAGTATAGAATGTAAAGGAAATGACTAAACAATGTCCAACAAAGCAAAAGTAGGTAAATACATTAAAGAAGGAAAAAGACTATGTGCCTTATTCCATACATGTACTCTCGAATCCTAGCTTTTCCCTTTAGTATATGCTGTATTGGGACATGAAATGAAAAATACGGCTGAGCAATACGCTCAGTGTGCGGATATATGACAATGAATGTAAAACATAACATAAGCAAACAATGAAATGAAATGAATAACAACGGAATAAGTGCAAGTCCTGGAGAACCTTGTTTAAGTTCATAAGATTGGTTTTATATTTCTGAAAAGAATTATGTTTAGTTTATTCTGAAAATTGTATATTAAATATGCCCGGAGCCCATATAGGTCATGTTATATCAACGTGCATGAATACTTAGAGGGGTGACCTCATCATGCAATTAGGGGGGTTGCCTATAACTATGACAATATGAGTGAAGGGATCAGCTCTTGTAACGGATGCAAGGCACACACCGCAGTTGCAATGAAATCTTACTACTTGTCCTAGGATGCACCCATTCGCCCCACATGATAATAATAACAAAGGCCAAATACTGTTAAGGGACGCTGCGAGCAATCACTCTCACCGCAGAAGAGTCATAACATCGGTGCCTCCAGTGCCATGGTTATGGAACCCCCATAACTAGGTGAAACTGGCATGCATGTATATAGCTCAGGCAATCTAAAATAATCATAACATATACTGATGTGTTTAAGACACGTAAACTACTGGGGAAACAGATGGCTGCAAACGGGGAATCCTAATATAGGAAGAAAGATGTCCTTACTGAAGGACGAAATATCCGTACCTTATGTCCAGTAAATGAAGACTAAAACAAACGCGAAGGATCACTCCGTACCTTATGTCCAGTAAATGAATAAGTTTCGGTTTTACTTATACATACTTGTTATTTAGTTTACTTGACGTGTTTATACATATTATACTTGTTCGCGTCTTGTCTTATTATTTCATGTTTAAATCATGTGTTTCTTATAGTTTCATGTGTTCTAGATTCATGTATTTTATGTTTTAGGTGTTACAGTTGTAAAACCCGCATGATTTTACCATGAATAGTACCCTTACGATCGTACGTACATGATTAGAACTTTCCTTTTATAGCACGTTTACGTTTCACGAACAAGAATTACAAGTATTACGTACGTGTTATAACACGATAAGTATTTATTACGTATAAAGACACGATAATTATTTCAATAATAATTATAATCACGAACATACGAACATGAAATCATGAACATAAATTAATCACGAGCTTAGTATTACGTATGTATGTATATTTATTACGATCACGAATAAATATATTAAGTCACGAACGATAACTAATTAAATCACGTAAAACACGAACACGAGAACACACTTATTATTTAGACATGGAAAATGTTCGGGTTACCCCTTTGTGGGCTCCATACCCGCGGCTACAACAAGAAACAAGGGCCAAGCCCATTAAAATTTACTAAACAAGGAATTAAAGGAAAAGGTTATTTTCATAATAACAAAATTTTGAAAATACAAGAAACCCTAAAAATCATTGTGTTCTCCTTGTTCTTGGCCGCCGGGTTTAGCACACACCAAAGGGGTGTTTGATTGATTTTTGGTGTTCGATTTATTGCAAGGATCGTTGTGTGTTCATCCTTCTTTGATTCACGTGATCGGTATAAACCCTAAACCTCTTTTCTTTTATGTTTTGATTTATTAATCACATGAAATCATGAATGTTTTTAATAACAAATTAAAAACAAGTTATAAATCACGTAATTAAACATGGGGGTAAATTAGTTAGTGGTTAAGGGGTGTTTGTTTGTTGGCCGACGCATAAACCGAGCCCCAAGGGGTCTCGGTTTGTTTTTGATTCGCACCACCGAGACCTCATGGTCTCGGTATGGTGGTCTCGTGTCACGGCAGCATGAACCAAGGGAAACCCCTACCTCGGTCGGGGTATGTTGGTGTCGGGTGGGTCTCGGCTAGAACCAAAAACCACCACCGGCTTATGCCGGTGGCTAATTAAGGAAAGCAGGGGGAACCGAAGGCCACGACAGCAGGGGGAACACCGGCTAGCCGGTAGGAACCCATGCTAGCCGGCGGCTAGGTTTGACCAAGGGTGCAATTGGGTCCGGTTCACGGATTAAAACGGGTCCGGTTCATACATGTTTAGATTAAAACACGGTTCGGTTCATGGGTTACTTTTTTACAAGGTTAATTATATGTACAAGTTTATTTTTTTACAAGACTTAAATTAAATTAATTAAAAAACGTGAACATGATTAATTTAATTTACGTGACTTAGGTTATTAATTTTATTATTAATACATGAATTTTAACCTAAATAATTTCCATTTAATTAGACTATATAATTAATTAATTATTAAAATCATGACTTATAATTAATTAATTTACATAACTTAGGTTATATTATTAATAGATAATAATACATGTTTTAACCTAAGTATATTTTTACCTTATTTAATTAAATCATGTTATATATTTAATTAGATACTTTAACCTATAGTTTATTTAATTTACATGATATAATTAATAAACTTTACTAGTTAATTACATGACTTAGTATATTAATCAGTAAACATTTAAGCTATATAATTAGCTTAATAATCCAACTTATTTCTACTTATGAAAACTTTCTATTTTTAGAAACTTATTTAATTAAGGCAGCTAATCTATTTATGGAAACTTTCTATTTTTAGAAACTTATTTAATTAAGGCAGTAAAGTTATTTTTGGAAACTTTCTCTTTTTGGAAACTTTCTATTTTTGGAAACTATCTATTTTAGGAAACCTGCTATTTTTAGAAAGTTATTTATTATTACACAACAAGTATAAAAATACATGAAATACAAGAAATATTTAAACAGAATGGACATAATACATGATAAACACAGTATAAAGCTTAAATCAGTAAAACATGACATGAATATATAAAACAAGCTAAGACATGATATAAAACCAGTTAATTACTCGGTAATCAGATACTTATACACGTATGTATTTATGTAGCATTAGTGATACTGAAGTAGGACTCTCTTCCGTTCGTCTTCTTCGTTCACTGGACATAAGGTACGGATTCTCTGTCCTTTCAGTATGGACATTCTTCCTTATTAGGATTTCCCATATGCAGCCAACTGTTTTCCCCAGTATATGTTTTACATGTTTTTGAATTGCTTATGTTTAATTAGAATGCCTAAAGCCATATACATGCATGACCAGTTTCACCTAGTTATGGAGGTACCATAACCATAACACTAGAGGCACCATTGTTATGACTTCACCACGGCGGAGTGATAGCTCGTGGCATCCCTTTCAGCTTTTGGACGTATTATTATTATCAGGTGGGGCGTATGGGTGCATCCTAGTTACATGTTTTCAGCAGATTATTTAGTGTGAATGTGGTGTGTGCCTTGCATCCTTCACAAGGAGCTGATCCCTCTTACCCAAAACCAGTATATTAAATTAGAGGCAGCCCCTCTAATTTACATGACGAGGTCACCCCTCCAAGTATTCATATACGTGGATAATTCATGACCTATATTGGCTAATAGTGAATATTTTAAACAGTTTTTACAAGATAAACATAAGGCTTTTCAAACTATAAAACCAGTTTTACTAAGATATAACCAGGTTATCCAGGACTTAGTCTTTTCCGCTGCTTCATGTTTATATGCTTATATTATTCATGGTTTACTTGTATATCCGTGCACTGAGCGTTATGCTCAGCCGTTTTCCTTTTCATGTTCACAAAACGGCAGGTACTCAGCGACGCTCGTATACTTTAAGCGTACGTGCATATGGATTGGAAGCTTCCTAGCCTTCTTTACTTTATGCATTTATCTATACTTTGATACTCATTTCCAGGGACATTGTTTAGTCCTTTCGTTTACAGTACTTATGTTGTGTGTGATGAGTTCTACTTTTGGGATACCGATGTTTGATTCCGGTATTTCCTTTATGGTCATGTAATGTTTAGACATATATCCTTGTATGCTTTGGTGACACGCCATAATTACGCGTGACATTCCATTTATCAAAATAGGGTGTTACAATTATGGTATCAGAGCCAATGCTTCGACCTGTAGGCTCTCAAAACACGACCTGTGATTAGTGGGTAGTCACTATGGTCTTCCTAGAACTGACAGTCGGTTTTCATGCATTCATCATTTTCATGCATACATATATATGTCATTGTCGCAGGTTTATGACTAAGTAATGGTTAGTACAGGACTGGCCCTATTTAGTCGCATATGTTTTATTGAAACTTTTAAATTTGGGACCGACCCATTGGCGTCCCCTCGCCATGTCTTTTGTTTTGAGTGAACTGACCATAGGCGTTCACTCTCGCGCACATAAAAGTTTTCATAAAACTGCATCATGCATTCATGTACTAGTTTTCCTACATAAAATTTTTCTCATGATTTATTGGTATCAATTTTTTTCATGTATATAGTTTATGTTTCGATCAATTTAATCATGTATTTTATGTTATACTGTCAGATGATTCTCACATGCGAGCAGGAACAACTCAATGCAGCAATCCAAGCTGCAATGCAAGCTATGATTCCTCAACTGAGGAACGAAATCAGGGCTGAGGTTCAGGCTGCCAACAACCAGCAGCAGCACCCAGTACCTCCTCCTCCTCCTCCAGTAACATTGGCCACATGGCTGGAGAGATTCAATAAGCTCCATCCTCGAGCTTTCGAGAGAACAGATAGCCCTAGTGAAGCTGAAAGCTGGTTGGCTCACATTGAGAAGATTCTTCGATGCTATGGGCTGTGACCCCATCTTCAAGTCGAGGTTGGCATGCTACCGGTTCGAAGGTGATGTGTTAGCTTGGTGGATAGCACTGAAGCAGTCTGAGGGAGGTGATGATTGGGTAGCTGGTTTGACTTGGGCTCAGTTCAGGGATAGGGTAATGGAGCAGTTCTTTCCCAAGGCTGAGCAGGAGAAGCTGAAGAGAAAGTACCATGGAATCCGACAGAGAGCTGGGGAGAATAGCAACGAGTTCATGCAGCGCTTTCTTCGCTTTGCTGGTTTCCTTGGTGCAACAGCAGGTACTCCTGAAGAGCAGGCACACCACTTCAGGTGGGCTCTTCGTACATCGGTCGCAAACAACTTGGTGAGTGCTACGTTCAACACGGTAGCACAAGTGGCCGATGCAACACGTAAGCTGGAGATGCTGCAGGAAAGAGATGAGTTCGGGGAACTAGAGAGACCCGAGAAGAGGTAAACATTCATATTCAAACAGTGGCAATCCGTATTCTTTCAGTTATGTCAATATTTCATCTCTTAAATTGTATCTTCCAGGCAGAAGACTGGCGACCGGTCTCAGCCGGCTACTCAGCAACAGCCTAATCGGCCCAAGGGAAACGGTCAAACTAACGACTGTGCTACTACGGACAGGCGTGGCGGTAATGATAATTACCGTAATAACGCTGGACACTCTAACAGCAGCAGGTCCTTATACTTACGCATTTTCTTATGATTACATGTTATAACTCTTAATTCTGACACATTAGCAAGTCTTCTACCAGGAATCATGGTAACGGGAGGGACCAGAACTAGAGAGGTTCACAGCCTAACCGTCCAGCCATCACTGGTATTCGATCTTACGATTATCCGCATTGTCCTTTGTACCTATTATCATGTCTCATGTATATTGTTTTATCAGGCTCTTAGCCAGTCACGACACCTGCTAGAGGATATACTCATCGTCTTTGCTCTACTTGCCACCGTAGGCACCCAGGGCCATGTCGCCGCGACAGCGACACATGCTTCAAGTGTGGTCTTCCTGGCCATCGCATGAAGGATTGCCGCAAGGGCGAGAAGGAGGGTACATCAGGACATGCTGATACAAAGCCGCCTCCTACTAGTGGACGCGTTTACACGACATCTCGCGATGAGGCCAACAAGTCTACAGGTACCATTACTGGAATCTTGTATATGTATGGTCAAGCTGCATGTGTTCTGTTTGATACGGGTGCTACTCACTCAGTCATTTCTACTGCTTATGCCAAGAATGTTAGGATGTTCCCCATGCCACTAGAGAATATAGTGAGTATTTCCACGCCTTTGAGAGACTCTGTACGCATAACCCATGTGTACAAGAGCCTTCCCCTAGAGTTTGACGACAAGGTTTGTCCTGTTGACGCACTTCGGCTAGACATGAATGATTTTGACATGATTTTGGGTATGGAATGGCTATCCAAGCATCATGCTACCATAGACTTCCATTCATATCGAGTCAGCTTCGGTGATGTTAATGCGCCAGAATACATTCACAACGGGTTCGTACCCGGCAGGTCTGTACAAATCATATCAACCCTGCAAGCACGTGCACTACTTTCATATGGTTGTGAGGGTTATCTAACTACTGTTCATGACATGGATGCTGAATCCCCATCAATTCAGGATCAGCCGATAGTGTTAGAATTTCCAGATGTATTTCCAGAAGAACTTCTGGGCATACCACCTGCACGTGAAGTAGAATTTAATATCGAGCTCATCCGAGGAGCTGAGCCGATTTCCAAGGCTCCTTATCGCATAGCTCCCATAGAGTTGAAGGAGCTGAAGGATCAACTGCAAGAACTTCTGGAACGAGGCTTTATTCGACCGAGCGCATCTCCATGGGGCGTACCGGTCTTATTCGTTAAGAAGAAGGACGACAGTATGCGTCTGTGCATAGACTATCGAGAGCTCAACAAGATTACCATCAGGAATAGGTATCCACTACCATGTATAGATGATATGTTTGACCAACTCCAAAGGGCCAAACACTTCTCCAAGATTGATCTTAGGTCGGGCTATCATCAGCTACGGGTTAAGGAGCAGGAATCGCCAAGAATGCTTTCCGTACACGCTATGGCCACTACGAATTTGTAGTCATGCCATTTGGCCTTACCAATGCTCCAGCAGTGTTCATGGATTTGATGAACAGAATCTTCCATGAATTTCTAGACAAGTTCGTCATTGTATTCATTGACGACATCCTGATTTTCTCTAAGTCCAAGGAGGAACACGAAGACCATCTTCGTACTGTACTAGAGATTCTTCGCCAGAAGCAGCTGTATGCTAAATTCTCTAAGTGTGAGTTCTGGTTAGAAAAAGTGGCATTCTTAGGTCACATTGTATCAGTAGAAGGAATCACGATGGATTCGGCGAAGGTTGAGGCTATTACCAAATGGCCAAGGCCGACATCAACGACTAAAGTCCGCAGTTTCCTAGGCTTAGCTGGTTATTACCGTAGGTTCTTGGAGAACTTTTCCCGCTTAGCACTACCATTGACCAAACTGATGCAAAAAGGGGAGAAATTCGTCTGGACTGAAGAACGAGAGAAGAGCTTTGAAGACCTAAAACAGAAGTTAGTATCTGCACCGATTCTTACTCTCCCATCTGTTACAGGTGGATTTCAGATCTACAGTGATGCATCGGGGAAGGGACTTGGCTATGTTCTCATGTAAAATAGGAAAGTCATCGCGTACGCTTCACGGCAGCTTAAGCCTTATGAGGAAAATTACCCCACGCATGACTTGGAACTTGCAGCAGTCGTGTTTGCATTGAAGATATGGAGGCACTACTTATATGGAGAATCATGTGACATTTTCACGGACCATAAGAGCTTGAAGTATATCTTCACTCAGCGTGAATTGAACATCAGACAGAGAAGATGGTTAGAACTATTGAAGGATTATGACATAAATCTGCATTATCATCCTGACAAGGTGAATGTAGTGGCAGATGCACTTAGCAGAAAGTTTAGAATGATAAACGACATTAAAATTGAGGAGGAAATCATAAGAGACTTGGAGCGACTAGACATAGAGATCATGGTACGTGGACAACACGGTTACTGGGCTAATCTTAGAGTGGAAACCGAGTTAGTCTCTAAGATCAAGGAAGCTCGGAAAGATGATGGAGACATCTGGGCGATAATTCAGAATTTGGAGAAGCAGACAGAATTTCGAGTAGACGCAGATGGTATCTTATGGCAGGGCACGAGACTTTGTGTTCCTGATGATCAAGAACTCCAGGAATCATTGTTAGCTGAGGATCATAGCTCCCTATTCTCTATTCATCCTGGTTCGACCAAGATGTATCATGACATCAAGCAGTACTTTTGGTGGAGTGGTATGAAACAGGATGTTGCTACTTACGTCTCCAAATGTCTTACCTACCAGCAGGTTAAGATCGAGCATCAGCAAATTGGCGGTCTTCTACAACCGTTAGATATTCTAGAGTGGAAGTGGGACAAAATCACCATGGATTTTGTTACTGGTCTTCCGCCGACAAAGAAGAAGCACGATGCAATTTGGGTTATCGTTGATCAACTTATCAAATCAGCTCATTTCTTACCGATCCGCAAGGAAGATTCGGTCAGTAAACTCGCCGATACTTATAGAAGAGAGATCATGAAACTTCACGGTGCTCCATCCAGCATTGTCTCAGACAGTGATCCTGTTGATCCCAAACTTAGATCGATTTAGCTTGTGTAAGCGAGATTAAATCAAGTTAAACATGTAGAGAAACTTTGTTGTGTATAAAACAATTTAAGTATTATGCGGAATTAATATTCAAACAAGAACACACAAACAATTGTAAAACAAACTTTCACTTGAGTGATTATAACAAACTTGCATACAATGAAAGTGTTAAACATATGAAAAACTTATATGAAACAAAACCTAAAGGTCTTCTTTTATAGACATAAGAAGCCTTGTACAAGAGTCTACGTATCAGCTATTCTAGGTAAAGATAAATATAGAAAATAAATTGTTGATCCTATCTTTACTAGAAACAAACTAGAAAGATAATACGCGTAGACCAAATCTTTCTATCATTGCTTGACTTCATCCTATCAACGCTTGACATCTTCATGTCAACGCTTGATCTGTCAATGCTTGTTTTCTTCTTATCAGCGCTTGTTTTCTTCTTGTCAGCGTCCAAGTGTACTGGCTATATTTTTATTCCCAACAATCTACCCCTAAACTTGATATCTACTCTAACAATCAAGTTTCTGAATAAAAATTAAGAACTAGGAGGAATCTTACAAATCTTATCAAATTGGTAATAAACATGCCTAATCAAATCTTTGGCCACGTCACTTGAATAGTCAATCTCCATCTGTGTTGTCTTCATCTTGTCCAAAACTTCTTCGGACATGGGATACTCAGCATCTACAAGAAGATACTCAGCAAACTTTGTAGAACTCAAATAATACACACCAGCAGCTGAATACAAACGTCATTGAAGTCCACTGATATCATCCTCAAGATCCTTCCAAACAGGATCCTCTTCTTCTGGTGCACACATTCTCTTGAATGTTGACCAGAGCTTTATTCCATTGACGGAAGTAGGTGCTTCAGTCTCATACTTGGCCAGCAACAACCTCCAAAGGTCTGCCAAGTCTTCTCTATCCATACTTGAAAAAAGAGATATAAGAGTAGTAAATGTGTGTACCTCTTTCCCATATCTGCCAATCATCCAAAACCTACTTGCATCTTCTTCATAGCTAATGATAGGGTTTCTAGCATCAAGATGTAATACTTGTACCATATCTGAAGCTTCCATGGGTGAGAGCTTAATGCTCCTTCTAAGAACAGCTTCACTGGAAACTACTTTATTTAAGCCTTTAGGAAACTCAAGTGGAACTCCCTTCTTCAAAGTCCTTGGAACTATCATTGCCTTTTGAATCTCCATCTCTTCTGCAAGTTCTTCTTTCCTTTCATCTAAAAAAAGTCTGATGGTATTCACCTCTTGCAATCTTGCCAAAATGGGATAAGCCTTATACTCCAATTCTTCAAAGGATAATCCCTACAATTTCTTGAAGGTCCATCCAGTTCTATGACATCTGAGTAACATGTAGTAAAGCTCCCTTCTATCCCTCTTCAGTAGTGAGAAAACACTGCTAGTGAAAGTCCCTTAATATGACAATTGTTGATAAACTATAACTCTTGAACCACGAAACACAAAGAAATACTTTTCAAACGCGTAATGCTTTATTAAGTATTATAAACAAAGTATTACAAAGTGCTATGAATACACTCGTTGAATGACAACAAGATATGAACCCTAGAAACCAACAAACTAGATTCGAGACTCAAGTTTACAAGGGAACCAATGAGACGCTGGTAGACAGCTGGGGGCTCAGCGGTTCCAAGGTGAGAAAGAACTTAGATAAATTATCCAATCACAATGGTTGAGTTAATTCTTCTTTCTCACTCCTATTTATAGTGTACGAGGTTGCTTCCTTAGTGGGAGTAGTTGATACGTGTCACCTTCTGAATGGAAGAGTACAACGTATTAAATGCATGTCCAAATCGAGACATACGTTTAACCAACTTTAGGTGAACAGTTCTGCCAACTGTTCACCTTTTGTCCCACTAGGTCGTACTAGGCTTTATCCTGAATATCTTGTTTTGTCCCGCTCAAAACACTTGGTAGATTCTCCCGCCTAAACTATAAAGGATTGGATAAGCTTTGCTTATCCCAGACTTCTAGGGTTCTTAAGTGATCTCTGAGTGTTGTCAACTCAGATATCCTTGAACACCAGTACATTCCTTCAACATCCCAGCTATCCATAATCGCTAGTGAGTCTGACTTCAGATTGTCTTCGACTTCTCTGACGTTGTCTTTGACTTGAATGTTCCTGGTGTGCCAGCTGAGGCTTTGCCTTCCACTGGTCTAGTCTCTGTCGCTGGTCCTCTCAGCGATCAGCAAACACTTAGTCTAATTAAAAAAATCTAGACTGGGCCATAGTTAAAACCTTCATTGGCCCAACAATCTCCCCCTATTTGTTTATAAATTATACTAAGTCTAAAATTATTGTAAGTGAGTACACAGCTTCTTCTTACACATAATTTAACAAACATACCTCAGAGTTTTATTAAACATAAATAACCTAGTCTATTACAAAAACACCCAGAGGTGTAAACATAAACAAAAGTAAAAGGTTCTTCAGCGATCGAGGCCTTGATCACAGATTCTCTGGGCTTCAACTTTGTCATTCCTAGAGTTGATGACAAGCTCAACTTCAAACTCAAAATCCTTAGCTGTTTTGCAATTCCTTAGGATGCCCTGTTTGAGTCTGATGAGCTGGATGGTTGATGCCAGATGTAGTTCATTCATCTGCTGAAAGCAATACTCACAATTACCATTCATAAAGACCATACCTGTCGCTGGTTCTGAGTATACTTGGCCCCCTACTGGGTTGGTGATCTCTTTGGGCAGAACCAAGTTTCTGTGCATCCCATCAACAACAATGTTTTCAGTAACCAACTTCTCCACCAGAGGCCCCATTTGGGTTTTCCTTTTCCTTTGTCCTTGAGAAGGTTGTTGTTGTGAAAGTTGAGGAGGCAGGGGTACCTTCAGCTTCTTTGCCTTGTCTCTTACCCAATTCAGCTTTGCTTGAATGTTCTTCATCATTTGGGCAGCACCAGGCCCAATCTTCTTTTGGGCAAGAGCCAGCATTTCTAACCATTCAGAGCGGCCCAGATCTATGAGTTTAAAGTCACTGGAGACTTTGTAGTTGGTTCGTTGGTTCTCTCTTTAAAGGGTCATCACCACTTTTTTGTTCTTGTCAGTGTAACATGCATACTTGGTGATTTGACCAGGTTCAGCTCTCTGGTTTACAAGTCTTTCATATTTCTTTAGAAGGTTCCTCCTTTTAACCTCCAATTCTTTGAGCTTAACTAGCTGAGCTTCCTTTACAGTAGGAGAGAGTTTGTTCAATACTTCTTTGCTTTTGAGTTCAGCCGCTCTGATGTTTGCCAGACTTTGGTGTTCCAAGATTTGAGCTTTTGCCTGCTCTGGGGTGAGTGGTAGTTCATAAGCGCTCTTGAATTTGTTTAGATCAGAGTCTTTGGAGAGCCTGACTGTAGATCCACCTTCTTCTTGGAGGGAGTGCAGGGTTATTTTAGGCTGTTCAATAGCAATTCCTTTTCCCTTATTATTTATTGCATCAGTGCTGGGGTTGAAGGATCTAAGAGGTTGTGGTGTAGGAATCACTGTTGAAGGTTTTGGTTGTTTGAGTGACTGCTCCCCCTTAGGTGAGGCAGTATCTTCTTCTTCTTCAGAGGTGGAGGTTGCTGAATTCTCCCCCTCAGGCATAGCGCCGGTAGTAGCTGTGCCTGAACCAGGCTTAAGGAACCTAATGAATTCTTGATGAACAAATAAGCAGATCTCTTTAATTTCCTCTTGTAACAGCTCTTGAAGAAGTTTTCTAGAAGGCTCAGACGCCTTAGAAATATCTGCAACATTTGCTTTGACAGCTGATGTGAGGACAGATGGTATGTATTGTTGGAGGCTCTAGTCTAGAACAGCTGGGAGGTGAACTTGCAAGGCACTTCCTAGTAGTTGCGGAAGTAAGGCAGTCATAGAGGAATCCACAGATGAAGTTAGTGAAGTATCTAGTGTTGTGGTGAGTTCCTCAGCAACATGGGTTAGTGTTTGTAATTCAGAGAGGATGACATCATTTGTGACTTTGGGCTTGGTTTTACTGATGTCACCCCTCTTAATCTAGAGAGCCTCAGCAGCGAGTTCCTGAACATCTTTCATTCTAGGAACATGGACATGCTTGAGCTTTTGTAAATGTTCTAAGTGTTGCTTGGCCCCTAGTTCCATGACATTTGGTAAGGTTGGGAAGGGAACTGGGGTTGGTGCACAGAGCCTCTGGTCCAATAGCTGCTTAGCAGCCAATTCTTGCACATTGGGCAGTGATGGGAAGGAGATAGGTTTCAACTCTGATGTAACTTGGTCATCATCAGCATCCATATCAGCATAGTTTGAAATGGTCAAGTCCTCTTCAATAATGAAGACCTCATCCTCTGGCATGGAATCAATGTCTGACATGGCATCAAGATCTATGTGGGGGACTTCAGCATTTTCAACATCAACAATATAATAGGCATCATCATTCTGCTGTTCTTCATGAAGATTATGAGCCTGTTATGACATTTGTTAGTAACCAATTGTGAAAAAATATGAAGTTATAGAACGCCATTTGCTGCCCCTAGGAAAGCTAGGTGTGATTATCCAGCCCCCCCCTAAGGATTTCTCCTTGGGACTCTTTTAAGTGTGAAATAGTTATGTTGAAGGGTCGCCATTCGCTGCCCCTAGGATAGCTGGGTGTGATTATCCAGCTCCCCCAAAAGGATTACTCCTTGGGACTCTTTTGAGTTGTGAAAATTATGTGGTGAATGGTCGCCGTTCGCTTCCCCTAGGATAGCTGGGTGTGATTATCCAGCTCCCCCTGAAGGATTGCTCCTTGGGACTCTTTTAGTTGTGAATCCATGGAAGTTAAAGGGCGCCATTTATCGCTGCCCCTAGGAAGACTGAGGGTGATTATTCAGTCCCCCCAAAAGAATAAATTCTTTGGGACTCTTTTAGTTGTGAATTATTCGAAGGTAATGGTCGCCTTTTATCGCTGCCCCTAGGAATATTGAGGGTGATTATTCATTCCCCCCAAAAGAATAAATTCTTTGGGACTCTTTTCCAATGAGGGGATCCAGAGACTGCGTGAAGTGCAGAGACTCTGGGTCGAGACGTATAGCATGCTCAAGTTGGTATGGACAAGAGCACAGTCCAGAGGGTGAAGGATCATCGGGGTGCGTTATGAGCACAAATGAATCATATCCTTGTGTTAAGACAGAGTGTACAGATAATCCTAAGTGTTCTAGGTGCTGACACAGACACTCTATGGGTTGAGGCAAACCCTAAGTCTTCATCACTCTCTCCTACAGAATGTTGAGAGTGATTGTATGTGAGCCTCCAAGATAATAAAATGGCAAACTAATACCTGAGATATATCAGCATTGAGAAGGTTCTTAGTCGTCTCTGCTGACTGGGAGACGCTAGACTCAGGTTGTTTGTCAGTGGCATGCTCTTCAACCACATCCACCAGAGAAGGGGATGGGTTCTTCTTGGTCTTCTTAGACTTGGAAGGATTAACAGAAGGGGTTTCAGAGGAAAGGGGGATGTCTTTCCTTTTCTTCTTCTTTTCCTTGGGCACCTTGGGCTGAGAAGAAGACTGCACAGAAGTCTTTAACAGAGACTTGTCAGTTTGCTCTTTCAGCATTCACCTCATTGTGAGGGATCAAGGGCTCTCCATCAGCAACCAATAACCCAGCGACCTGCATCATGTGCTTGCTGAGAGGCACTTCGTCTTCCAAAGGGGTCTTTAGTGATGCATCAGTGATGTGATAAGGAGAGAAGGAGAGAAGTTCATCATTTGTGTAGCCTTCACCCAGCATATCTTCTAAGAGAAGAGAGAGATATCTTATGTAGCAGATGGTGTCCAGTCTGTTCTTCTTCCCTTTGTTTTCTAGCTTAGCAATGAGGTCAGAGTAAAGTATATGGGCGATCCCTATATCTTGTCCCCAAATTAAGTTGTAGGCAATAGCTTGTTGGGCTCCATTTAAGTTGATCATGAGACCCCTGGTTTCCACCCAGACATTTCACAATGTATAACATCAGCGTCCTCCAAATAGGTGAGAAGTAGTTCACTTTGATCAGGGATTTGGTCTGGAAGCCTTGTGTGGTGAAGGGTTTATCATTGTCGTCATGAGGATGAAGGGTAGCCAGAGCCTTCTTCACCGTGGCGCTGGCAGGCACAACGGACATGCCTTCATTGACTGGAAGTCCAATGACTTTGGAAAAGGTATGAAGATCAAAGGTGAGAGGTTGGGGATGTGTGGAAAGGTTGAAGGTGATGTGTGAATAGGTTGGATCAACTTCCGCGCTATACCATAACTCCTTCAAATATTGGTGGTAGCATGTGGAGGGTACTCTGGTTATGGCTTCAAAAATGGTGGAGTTTCTGAGGAAGGAGAACAAAGGTTGGTAGAGTGAATTGGTGTGTTCCAAGAGAGCTACACAATTGTTCAAGGAAATTTTGCCATCGTGTATCCCAAAATCAACATTCGAGGTGGCCAGGACGGTGAAAGCGGTGTTAGATGATGAAGACGCCATTGTTGTAGTGTGGAAGAAATGAAGGTTTTTGAGAAGATGAATAGTATGGTGTGTGAAAGTTATGAGTAATGTGAGTTTTGAAAAGTGAGTCAAGGGTTTTGATAAAAGGGTTATCCGTTTTACAATTAAAGCATTTAATGCAAAAAAATTACCTTTTAGGAAAAGTAGGACCCCTTGACTCTTCATGTGATATTTCTGTCTCTTGGAAAGCGGGAAAGTTGATGACAATAAAGGTTAATCATTTGAATTAAATATGGGAATATATTAAGTCCCATTGGAATGTAACTACCTCGTTACATTCAATTCCCTTTAATGCCCAGAGACAGAGGTCAGAGATCATTTATCAGATTTGTTTACCAATATTGAGCATACCCATCTCAGCAACCAACCTAGTAAAACATGGCTCAGCCAGAGGTTTGGTGAGTATATCAGCGAGCTGGTATTCAGTGGGTATAAAATGAAGCTCAATATCACCTTTTAAAATATGGTATCTGATAAAGTGATACCTGATGTCAATATGCTTAGTTCTGGAATGAAGTACTGGATTATTTGAGATGGCTATAGCACTTGTGTTGTCACAGAATATGGGAACCTTTTCATAAATGATCCCATAATCAGCCAGCTGACTTTTCATCCAGAGAACTTGAGCACAACAACCAGCGGCCGCTACGTATTCAGCTTCAGCTGATGACATGGCCACAGAGTTTTGTTTCTTGGCGCTCCAGTATACTAACTTTCCTCCAAGGATTTGACAACTCCCAGAGGTGCTCTTTCTATCAAGACAACACCCAGCGTAGTCAGAGTCTGAGTAGGCTTTGAGATTGAAGCCTAATCCATTAGGATACCAGAGACCCAATGTGGGAGATCCTTTTAAGTACCTAAAAATTCTTTTGACAACTACAAGGTGGGATTCCTTGGGGTTAGCTTGGTACCTAGCACAGAGACATATGGCAAATTGTATGTCTGGTCTGCTTGCTGTGAGGTACATCAGTGACCCAATCATGCCTCTATATAAGGTCTCATTAACAGAGACCCCTGAGTCATCAGCTCCCAAGTTGTTGGGAGGAAGCATGGGGCATTTCACTGATGCACAATCAGACAGATCATACTTCTTGAGCAAATCCTTAACATATTTTTCTTGGCAAATGGAAATTCCTTTTGAATTTTGTTTAATTTGAAAACCCAAGAAAAACGTTAATTCTCCCATCATGCTCATTTCATATTTTTTTGGTCATTAATTTGGCAAACTGTTTGCTCAATGTAATATTGGTTGAACCAAAAATTATATCATCCATATAAATCTGTACTAAAATGACATCACCCTTCGACCTATAAGTGAACAGGGTTTGCTCAATGGTACCTCTGACAAATTTATTTTCAAGTAAGAATTTTGATAGGGTTTCATACCAGGCTCTAGGCGCTTGTTTCAGCCCATAGTGTGCTTTGTGAAGTCTACAGACGTGACCAGGATACTCACTGCTTTCAAACCCTGGGAGTTGAAAGACATATACTTCCTCTACAAGCTTCCCATTGAATAAAGCACTCTTCACGTCCATCTGGTACACAGTAAACCCCATATAAGCTGCAAAGGCTAGGAAGATTCTGATAGCTTCTAATCTAGCTACGGGTGCAAACGTTTCATCATAGTCAATCCCCTCAGATTGATTATATCCCAGCACCACAAGCCTAGCCTTGTTTTTGACAATCATGCCAGCTTCATCCCTCTTGTTTCTGTAGACACATTTAGTTCCAACCACTTGCTTCCCAGCTGGAGCTTTTACCAGAGTCCACACCTTGTTCCTCTTGATCTGATTCAGCTCATCTTGCATTGCAACCACCCACCCTTTATCTAGAAGCGCAGTGATGTATAAGTTTTTACACACCTTTAGGAAAAGGAGGTAAAATAGTGGTAAGCGTTAACGAGTGATTTAGGAAAACCACAAGTTATGACCCAATGAAGTGAGGTGAGTTCGTTCTCTCGAGGAGGCACGTGTGTTGTGTAATGAATGATTGATTAATGTTTTTGGTTATTAATGAGAAGAAAGGAGAAGAGAAAATGACGAAGACGAAAAAAATAGAAAAATAGGCAAAAACACTACTAGAAAGTTAAGACGTAGAAACGTGAAAAATGACTAAAATTAAAATTTTAACCTAAAAATTCCTAAAAACTACTAAAAATCCACAATATTATTCTAAGAGTTTACAAAAAATCCAAACTTGCTAAAACCTTTTAATTAATTTAATAATGACTTTTTAATGCTAATTAAAGCCCTAAAAATCGCTTTTAAATATTAAAAAGCCCTAAACAAGATTTAATAGTTTGTAAACCTCAAAAATGACCTAATTAAGCTAAAAACTATTTTTAAAAATTTTAAAACCAAATTAAACTATTTTTAAACTCCTAAAAACTATTAAAATCTATTAAATCTTAAATTAATTCTAAAAATTAATTGAAAAGCCTAAAAATTATTTGGAAAGTGAAAAAGTTCCTATTTTAATGTCTAGAATCTAGGAAAAATGAAAAAAAGTTAAAAATAAAACTTTGAATTTTTCTTAATAAAATAATATTAAAATATTCCAAAAAATAAAAAGTTCTTAAATAAATTCTAAAAAATTCTCAAAAATCCTAAATATTCTAACTAAGACAAAAATGAAAATTAAAGCTCCTAAAACCTTTTAATTAATTTTATATTAATTTTTAAAGTTGTCTAAAAACCCTAAAATTAAATAAAATTAAAAATAAGACTTTTTGAAAACTTTTTTGAATGTAAACCTCAAATAACTTAATTAAAACCTAAAAAATATTTTTTTTGGATTTTTTATTACTGTTTACTATTTTTTAATTACTTTCTAAAAATGAAACTAAAAATAATCCTAATAATTAATTAAATAAAGAGAAAAATAATGTTTTTAAACAGAAAAATCCTAAAGCCTAATACTATCCTAGGAAAAATGAAAGGAAGCAAAAATGCTTATTTAATAAGCCAGAATAAGCTTAAAAGCCCACGGCTTATTTAAATAAGAGCAAAACAAAACCACCTTAAATAACACTTGAAATGAAACCTTAACGTAAAAGGTCCATCTAGATCACTGGTTAACACGTACAATCCCCCAGCGAGGGGTCCCGTGTTCGAGTCCAGGCGGGGTGGACTTTTTACAAAAAAAAAAATTTTTTTTAACACTTAACCAGTAACACTTTAATGAACACAAAAACACAAAAACAACCTAATTTAAACAAGGATTTGAGCAAATCAAGAACCAAAAACGTGACCAGTTCTTCTTGGTTTCTGATGAACAAGTGAAGTTTTTCACTTGAGCAGTTTGGAGCCAAGAGGGGCTTGGCTTGCTTGTTTGGTGGTGTTTGTTGATGGACAAAGGCACCCCTACACTCTTTGGAGTGTAGGGAGTCAGATGCAAGCAGAAAACAATCAAGCCACTTAGCAATATCAAGCCAAGAATTCACAAAACAGGCACACAAGGTTGCTGATGTGTTATACTAGGTCTGGTGGGTTATGAGCTAAATTACTTGCACACAAATGAGTTTCAATGCCTACAAATTTGCACACACACTCACCAAACAGCTTAAATTCAATCAATAATCCTTAAACACCCTAGGTTCTAACAGATTAAAAGATTCAAGCATCAAAATCTCACAAAACAAGCAGAAAATGAGGTTCTACTGATTTATGCTATTAGACTAAGATTTAAACATACAAATGAGTTTAAAATTCTTTCAAAGTGAAAGCCACCACTAGCATACAACCTATTAACACCTATGTGAGAGATTAAATCAGTTTACAAGCAATAATCAAAACATTTAACCACTTTTTCACACTGATCCAAACACTCCTTTAAAAACAGTTATGCACTTTTTTCAAACAAAATCCTTTTAAAACACAATCAAACTGATTCATTAATCATCTAGCATGCATACAAATACCTAAGAACTCAAATCCAGTCAACTAAAACAACTAGCATGCAGTTTCACCAAATTCACTTAAATCATCATCAAAACTGAAAAATTAAAAGGGAAACTGATTTTTTTACCTAAGGGACTTACATCCAAGTCCCTTGTGACAGCTTTGTCACCTCCTTTCATGCTGGGGCCTGAGCTGAACTTAATCAACAAAAACAAGCTCAACAATCCTGCAAATCAAGAACAAACACAAAGAAAATGCACTTTCTGATTTTCTCTTAAAAACTTCCTTAAAAAAAATCTTGCAACCACTTTGAAACCTTAAACAAGTTTTAAAAACAAGTTGACATTCAGAACTTAAGCACTTTTGATCCACTTTCACTTCTCAAAAGTGCTTAAAACTTCTGAAAAATCTCAACTCTTTCTAAAACTTTTTGAAAAACTTGAACTCACAAAATCTTTCACAAATTTAAAATGGAACTCAGCTTAAGCTTTTACACAACACACAACTTTTAAAAAAGATAAAAAGGAATTACACTTGATTAACAAACACCAAACTTTTATTTTCTTAAAAAGGAATTACAAGTGAAAAAGCTTAAAAACTGGAACAAAGGTAAGGGTTCACATGCGACACCCTTATATACTAAGCTATAGAATAATCTAGATGGTAAAACCCTAGTTTCTGAAATCTCTAAAGTGCCCTTGGAATTTGACTGAAATCTTGGTCAAAAATCGCATCTTGTGAGTCTTGTTGGTGTCATGTGAAGATGCCAGCTTGATGGAATGATCTGGGTCGTCTATTAAGCCTTGGGGGACCAAGTAAAAACATCCAACCGTTTAAATTGTCGGGTTTAGGGTTTGGGAATGAAAGTGACGCAGCAGGGGAGGTCCCTACTGCTCACATGGTTGTGTTGGAGAAAGGGGTTTTGAGTGGGATAGGATGAGGGTAAAGTGAATTACCCATCTGGAGTATTTGGGGTAAAACCCCTTTGTTTTGGGTTTGATTTAATCTGGGTGAGTTAGGGTTCTAGGGGTGATTAAGAAAAGGTTTAATCCATTTTTGGTAATGATTTGTTTAAAAAAGTGTGTTTGGGTGGGAAAAATGGTTGACCGTTTGACCCTGGCTAATTAATAAACTAAAACCGGGTTGTAGGGATTGGGCTACGGGTTTGGGTAGGGTATTGGGTAAATGGGTGGGCAGGGCTGAGGTGTCACAATGTGACTGGTGGTGTATGTTTTGCTGGTTGGCAGGATAGGTCCCCAATCTTTCTCATTCCTTCCACTTTGTTTTTAATCCTTATCAACGCCTTCATTCCCTTTGTCAACTTTGCATAACTTGTCATTTTTGGCACTAAAACTTTTCCAAGGGTTTCTTTTGTATATTCTTCAAATTTCAGGGACTGGTCTTGTACAATCTTCAAATAATAAGGACCATACTTGTACAATTGACATTTGGAAGGTCAATTGTGACAAGTTCTTCAAAGATGAGGGGCCAAAATTGCCAATCTTCAATTCTTCAAGGGTATTTTTGCAAAATTCCAAACTTGGGCCCGGTTCATTGTGCGACTTCGTTTCCCATGTTCGTTTTTGATTGATTCTTGTGATCTTTTGCCAATTCCTCAATATCCGTACCTAAAAATACACAAGCAACAAACACGAGCATATATTTGGTATATTTGATGATATTTTATGCATTTAAAGCCCGATTTGGACGATGAGACCATGTATAAAAGCAGTCTCATCACTCCCCCATACTAAACCATTGCCGTGCCCTCACGCAATGCTAGAATAAAGTATCGAAGCATCTCCAAAATTTAATTTTATTCACTTTATTGAAAGATAAACTAACTACTCTACGACTATTACTACTACTTGCGTTTTAGACATAATGCATGATTTTCATCGCAAAATGGGACGTTTAGGTTCATAGAATAAGAACACGTGAATGCTTCGTTAGAAATAATTTCGTCGTCCTCGATTTTCACCCTAATCCCATGCTAAGCGTGCAACGAGATCATTGTCATTATAAGTTAGTAATGCTAACACTACTCATATGCCCTAATCGCGTACTTATCCCCCCATTATTCCTAAGTTGTATCTCTTATATTTTATTTTGTCTTAATGATCACGAGGATACATCATTGACTTATGCGATAATAGAGATTTAGGTCTAAAAATAGAGTCCTAACGGTGTAGCTAAGACCATCAAATCAATAACCCCTCCTAATAGACAACGATGTCAAAAAATTAAGTTGACAAGAAGAATCGGTAAACACGGTTTTATAACGGTTTTGAACATGAGACTTATTACCAAGACTTTTATACGCCCCCTAACGGAAGGGCCTTATTATCTTTGGTTTACCTCCATCTTTTATTCAACTTCGCCATGAAGCTTTTATTATGACTTCGGTCTTGCCTTGCCTTTTATTATCCGCCTCATCGGTGGTTTTATTAGCCAAAGACGTATATCCTCACGCTAAAGCGAATTTTGGATCTTTAAAGCTTCGAAGATTAAGGCTTGATTCACTTTCAATTTTGCATAGATTTTAGGCCTTGTGGGGCTTCAAATTGTTTGCTTGATTTAGGTGAGCACTTGAAATCTTATTATTGGGTGAAGCTTTCGATTATTTGGGTGCCAATACTTCAAAACCGTGACGCTGGCGATACCTTAATGTCTTCCCAATTTAATTACACGGAAGCTACTAGAAAAGACTAGAAACCCAACAATCAAAACTAAACCGCTAAATCAATATTTATTAAGCAAAAAATATTTACAAGCGAAGGGAGAATAAGCACGCAACGAGAACACATGAGTTTTTGAAAGAATACGAGTACTCTACGTTTAGCATAGTAACTTATAATTAACTCTATCATTTCTCGTCCTCATTTAAGAGACTTAGCCTAATGTGTAGTTAAGGAATCAAAGCTAAGTGCTCAACACGCATGGTCGAGTCAAAAATTACTCTTATTCTCGCCATCGGAAAATCTACATTCGTGTCTTCAAACACTTATAAAATATGAAAAAAATTTAAAATTTGGCCATTTTTAGCCTTATTTTGCAACAAAACGATAACAAAACGATAAACTTTGGAAAGCGTGAAGGTTTGGCAAGGCAAGTATCTATTCACCCCCCATACTAAAGTTAAACATTGTCCTAAATGTTTCGAGTCTAGGGGTGCAAACACCCCCATACTAGAGACGTAGTCGAATGCCTAATCTAGCATGGAAAGGGTGTAACCAATAAGTAATAGCCGTTTATGAAGTGTGCTATAAACCTAAGGTTAGAACATAAAAGGATATATCATTTGGATATTGGGAAAGGCCTCCAAAGCAAACGATCGAGTGCTCCCATAAAACGAACACGAGAGGCTCCAATCGTGAAGATCATAATTTAAAAATCACAATGCACAAACAACCACGGAATAAAGGTTGGAAGGGCACAAATCCCCTCACATTAAACTAATTAGAAAGCAATAATATGTACATGGATAAGCATGGGTCTCCCCCACGAGGCACCTTGTTTTTGATAACCGAGTCAAAAGCTCGACTCGAATCCCCATATATGTGATCATTTAGGGATAATCATGGTATGGTCAATTTTTGGTGGGGCTTACATGATAAACAAGGCCCAAAAGTACGTGGAGTACTTTAAAAACCCGATAAACGTATACCGGGGTCAAAGATAGCGTCTTCGTTTTCGGATGAAAGATGAGACAACGCTACTCCAACACAAATCCCAATGGGACAGAAGAAAATAGGAGAGAAGAAATAGAAGGGTGGCACAATGGGTAAGGCAAAACATTGAGCTACTCGAGGTAGACTCGCACCAATCAAATGAAAAGATTTTCCATTTATTTCATCGGTGGAAGACCGAGATTTCCCTATATAAGCAATTCCAGGATCAAATATCTCGTCCTCGGTGGAGAAAGGGGAGGGAACATAAGGGGCTTCCCCCACACTAAGTCCATACAAAGCATCGTCAAAAGGAGAAGACGAGCTTGTAGTACTCAATAAACGCGGTGATGACGGAGTTAGAATTGTAGAAAAATCTTTTAAATTAAATTCAAAATCTTTTCCTTTTTCATCTTTTACACTCTCCTTGTGAAAACCCGATTTGATTATGTCAAAAATATTTGGTGTATCTAAAACAATGTTAGTCACACTAAAAATTCTCACACTTTGAAATCTTTTTGGTTTAGGTGGTGGCAAGTTTTCAAATCTTTTGTCAACAAAGAAAACCTCCCCATCGGGATCAACGTATTCATCATCCGAAGAATCACTCGAGATTGGAATCATAGGCTTAACACTCTTAACCTCCATCGGCGGAGGGGACGGAACTTCATTTTTCTCAACAACTCCTAAAACTCTATTGGAAATCTTTTTGCAAATGCTTTTGATAGGATTGACATTGTACAAAGATGTGATGGAATACACATGAGAAAGAGTGGAGTTTTGGGTTGCATTAATGACGAGTTCTTCCTCATTGAAACGAAGAGTGATTTTTCTTGCATGCACATCAATAAGTGCTCTCGAGGTATCCAAAAAAGATCGACCTAAATTAACGGAACTTTAGGATCGATGGGAATATCAACAACAATGAAGTCTACAGGATAGTAGAACTTTCCAACTTTCACGAAGACGTCCTCGGCAACTCCACAAGCTAGAATCGTAGAATGATCGGCCATTTCGATTGACATTCTTGAAGGAGTGAGATTTGGAAGATTGAGCGATTTAAAAATCTCAAGAGGCATCAAATTAATACTAGCACCAAGATCGGCCAAGGCGTAGCATTCTTCCATGTCTTGGATAGCACATGGGATTAAAAACTTTCCAGGATCACCGACTTTTTGAGGTATGAGGCTTAGAAAAACCGATGAACAACTAGACGATTTTTGCAATTTCTCTTTGTTATTCAACATACTTTTGAAGTTCGCGGCAAATCGAGGCATCATGACTAAGGCGTCGGCAAAACTTATATTGAAATGCAAGTCACGAAACATTTTCATAAAGAGTTCAAATTGATAATTATTTCGTTCTTGTGCCTTTTCCTTGTTTCGTCTTGAAGGGTAGGGTAAAGGTGGTGTGGGTTGGGGCAAATTAGGCATAGGCATCGGCCTTGGAATCTCGGGTTCCATGATTGGTGTGGGTTCAACCGTAGGTGTGGTTTGAGCGGTACTTCGTGGGCTTTGAATTTGCTCCTTTTCAACCACAACCTCGGGTTCTTTCTCTTTTTCCTTCTCCATAGAAGTACTTGGACGAGAAATGGGTTCTTTGAAAGTTTTACCACTACGAGTAGTAATAACCTTCAATTCTCCTTTCGGGTTCACGATGGTGTCACTAGGAAGACCACCCGAAGAAGAGGGCTTACACATGATAGCTTCAAACATTTTAGCCATACGGTCTTCAAACTTAGATTGCCTAGCATCCGCTTTTAACAACTCTTGCTTAATCTCATGTTGTCCTTGCTCCATTTTTTGTTGATTTTGTTGGAGTCGTGTGACATTTCCTTCCATTTTATTAGCATGAGTTTTAAGTTCATTAGCAAGTTCGTTTTTAAGCTCGTTTTTCAACTCGGATCTTAAGCAAACCATCTCACGTTGCATATTATCAAACTTAGCATCATTAGCCTTTGCATAATTCAAAAATTCTCCTTGAAGATTTTTGGTGTGATCGTTTTGAAAACCTTGGGCATTGTTTTGAAAATCACGGTTTTGGTTTTGATTTGAAATTTGCCCATTTCCACTTTGGTAATTACCTTTGTTATAATTCCTTTGATTTCCTTGGTAATTTCCACCTTGGTTGTTGTTGCGATAATTATTAGCATTTTGATTGGGTGGAGCTTGATTTGAACGAGAACCTTGACCGATTTGGTTATAATTTCCCGTGGCTACAAAAGCATTCGAAGTGTTACCATCCGCGGTAATGCACTCGGAAAGATCATGAGCTCCCCCACACGACAAACAACTCTTAGAAACCGCTTTGACCGAAGCGGTGTTGGAAGCTTCTTGAGCTTTCCAATGAGACATAAGAGTCGAAAACCTATCAAAAAACCGATTCTCCTCATTTGCTTCATCTTGCAAGGCATTAATGGAACGAGATGATGATGAGCCCAAATTGGCAACACTCGGTGTGCTACGAGGGCTATAGACCTTAGACCTATTTTCTATGATTTTTAAAGCCTCATTGGTCGTTTTGCACAAAAAATTACCACCCGCGGCGGCATTTAAATAATCTCGTTCATGATCATTAAGCCCATTATAAAACGTGTCAATTTGATGCAATTCGGAAAAATCATGGTGTGGACATTCATGTAACATTTCTTTAAACCTTTCCCAAGCCATTGAAAAACTTTCATTTGGTCTTTGTGTAAAACGTGAAATCTCGTTTTTCAAATGTGTTGTCTTAGATGGTGGAAAAAATTGATTCACAAATTTAGACACGAGATCGGCCCATGTCAAAATCGAATTCGGCGGTTCTTTCTCAAGCCATATCTTGGCGGGTCCATCTAACGAGTAAGGAAACAACATCATCTTAATGGCATCGTGTGGTACATCCTTAAACTTGCTTGTCGCGGTGAGACGATTAAATTGCCTAATGTGATAATGTGGGTTGTCTTTTTCGTGACCGCGAAACTTGTTTGCTTGAAGCATAGACATTAAACCCGTCTTGATTTCAAAGTTCTCCGCAAGGATGGCGGGAATCACAATGGCCTCTCCAAAACCCTCGGTGGGTGCTTGAAGCAACTCCATCATAGTACGATTAGCCATGATAGCTTCTTGTTCTACAATAGGTTCCTCACTTGGAGACTCCTCACTAGAATGAGTTTTAGTAGGAGTTTTGTTCTTTCGTCTACGTGCACGTTTTTCTTGATTACGAGTGAGCATAAACGTCACGTACAACGTTGAGACGAGAAAAGAAGATTTTTTGGTATTTTGTGTTTTTCAAATTTTTTTGTGGTTTTTGATTGTATTAACTTTTTTGGAAATTGGTGAATGTATTAAGTAGACAAAAAGTCCACAAATATCCTCCTCAATCAAATCTCTTGATTAAAAAGGCCTCAAGGAATGAAAACGATCACGTGGAGTGAACGCCTTCGATGACTTTAGAACGATGGTGGAACACCAAATCGTTCAAGAGGGTTTAATCAAATGAAACCAAGAAAATATATATGATATGTAATAATACTTTGGGCGGCAAAACCCTCGATTCACTCTCAACATCAAATACGCACAAGCAAGCGGAGGAAACGAGGCGGCGCGAAGCACTTAAGAGCCTTTTTCCTTTAGGTTGTGAAATACAACCGCCTTATACCCACCTTATAGTTTGTATTATCAAAATTAAGCTTCACGAAAGTATTTATCTATTTTTGCCTTTTTTCTTTGGTTTGAGATTCGAATACAATGATCGAGTGATGAAATCCCGAATCAAGGTTGTGATTGCTCACGTATTTGGAGTACTTGTGTATTTATTATTCTACGTATACACTATAGTAATAGTATTCACACAAAAAACCGAAAAACGATAATACGTATTAATAGAGTGCTATTAATACAAATACTATTATGGCTAATATAGAAAACAACAATTGTTCAATCAAAACACAACACGCCTCCCCGGCAGCGGCGCCAAAAATGATGTATAAGTTTTTACACACCTTTAGGAAAAGGAGGTAAAATAGTGGTAAGCGTTAACGAGTGATTTAGGAAAACCACAAGTTATGACCCAATGAAGTGAGGTGAGTTCGTTCTCTCGAGGAGGCACGTGTGTTGTGTAATGAATGATTGATTAATGTTATTGGTTATTAATGAGAAGAAAGGAGAAGAGAAAATGACGAAGACGAAAAAAATAGAAAAATAGGCAAAAACACTACTAGAAAGTTAAGACGTAGAAACGTGAAAAATGACTAAAATTAAAATTTTAACCTAAAAATTCCTAAAAATTACTAAATATCCACAATATTATTCTAAGAGTTTACAAAAAATCCAAACTTGCTAAAACCTTTTAATTAATTTAATAATGACTTTTTAATGCTAATTAAAGCCCTAAAAATCACTTTTAAATATTAAAAAGCCCTAAACAAGATTTAATAGTTTGTAAACCTCAAAAATGACCTAATTAAGCTAAAAACTATTTTTAAAAATTTTAAAACCAAATTAAACTATTTTTAAACTCCTAAAAACTATTAAAATCTATTAAATCTTAAATTAATTCTAAAAATTAATTGAAAAGCCTAAAAATTATTTGGAAAGTGAAAAAGTTCCTATTTTAATGTCTAGAATCTAGGAAAAATGAAAAAAAGTTAAAAATAAAACTTTGAATTTTTCTTAATAAAATAATGTTAAAATATTCCAAAAAATAAAAAGTTCTTAAATAAATTCTAAAAAATTCTCAAAAATCCTAAATATTCTAACTAAGACAAAAATGAAAATTAAAGCTCCTAAAACCTTTTAATTTATTTTATATTAATTTTTAAAGTTGTCTAAAAACCCTAAAATTAAATAAAATTAAAAATAAGACTTTTTGAAAACTTTTTTGAATGTAAACCTCAAATAACTTAATTAAAACCTAAAAACTATTTTTTTGGATTTTTTTATTACTGTTTACTATTTTTTAATTACTTTCTAAAAATGAAACTAAAAATAATCCTAATAATTAATTAAATAAAGAGAAAAATAATGTTTTTAAACAGAAAAATCCTAAAGCCTAATACTATCCTAGGAAAAATGAAAGGAAGCAAAAATGCTTATTTAATAAGCCAGAATAAGCTTAAAAGCCCACGGCTTATTTAAATAAGAGCAAAACAAAACCACCTTAAATAACACTTGAAATGAAACCTTAACGTAAAAGGTCCATCTAGATCACTGGTTAACACGTACAATCCCCCAGCGAGGGGTCCCGTGTTCGAGTCCAGGCGGGGTGGACTTTTTACAAAAAAAATTTTTTTTTTTAACACTTAACCAGTAACACTTTAATGAACACAAAAACACAAAAACAACCTAATTTAAACAAGGATTTGAGCAAATCAAGAACCAAAAACGTGACCAGTTCTTCTTGGTTTCTGATGAACAAGTGAAGTTTTTCACTTGAGCAGTTTGGAGCCAAGAGGGGCTTGGCTTGCTTGTTTGGTGGTGTTTGTTGATGGACAAAGGCACCCCTACACTCTTTGGAGTGTAGGAAGTCAGATGCAAGCAGAAAACAATCAAGCCACTTAGCAATATCAAGCCAAGAATTCACAAAACAGGCACACAAGGTTGCTGATGTGTTATACTAGGTCTGGTGGGTTATGAGCTAAATTACTTGCACACAAATGAGTTTCAATGCCTACAAATTTGCACACACACTCACCAAACAGCTTAAATTCAGTCAATAATCCTTAAACACCCTAGGTTCTAACAGATTAAAAGATTCAAGCATCAAAATCTCACAAAACAAGCAGAAAATGAGGTTCTACTGATTTATGCTATTAGACTAAGATTTAAACATACAAATGAGTTTAAAATTCTTTCAAAGTGAAAGCCACCACTAGCATACAACCTATTAACACCTATGTGAGAGATTAAATCAGTTTACAAGCAATAATCAAAACATTTAACCACTTTTTCACACTGATCCAAACACTCCTTTAAAAACAGTTATGCACTTTTTTCAAACAAAATCCTTTTAAAACACAATCAAACTGATTCATTAATCATCTAGCATGCATACAAATACCTAAGAACTCAAATCCAGTCAACTAAAACAACTAGCATGCAGTTTCACCAAATTCACTTAAATCATCATCAAAACTGAAAAATTAAAAGGGTAACTGATTTTTTTTACCTAAGGGACTTACATCCAAGTCCCTTGTGACAGCTTTGTCACCTCCTTTCAGGCTGGGGCCTGAGCTGAACTTAATCAACAAAAACAAGCTCAACAATCCTGCAAATCAAGAACAAACACAAAGAAAATGCACTTTCTGATTTTCTCTTAAAAACTTCCTTAAAAAAAATCTTGCAACCACTTTGAAACCTTAAACAAGTTTTAAAAACAAGTTGACATTCAGAACTTAAGCACTTTTGATCCACTTTCACTTCTCAAAAGTGCTTAAAACTTCTGAAAAATCTCAACTCTTTCTAAAACTTTTTGAAAAACTTGAACTCACAAAATCTTTCACAAATTTAAAATGGAACTCAGCTTAAGCTTTTACACAACACACAACTTTTAAAAAAGATAAAAAGGAATTACACTTGATTAACAAACACCAAACTTTTATTTTCTTAAAAAGGAATTACAAGTGAAAAAGCTTAAAAACTGGAACAAAGGTAAGGGTTCACATGCGACACCCTTATATACTAAGCTATAGAATAATCTAGATGGTAAAACCCTAGTTTCTGAAATCTCTAAAGTGCCCTTGGAATTTGACTGAAATCTTGGTCAAAAATCGCATCTTGTGAGTCTTGTTGGTGTCATGTGAAGATGCCAGCTTGATGGAATGATCTGGGTCGTCTATTAAGCCTTGGGGACCAAGTAGAAACATCCAACCGTTTAAATTGTCGGGTTTAGGGTTTGGGAATGAAAGTGACGCAGCAGGGGAGGTCCCTACTGCTCACATGGTTGTGTTGGAGAAAGGGGTTTTGAGTGGGATAGGATGAGGGTAAAGTGAATTACCCATCTGGAGTATTTGGGGTAAAACCCCTTTGTTTTGGGTTTGATTTAATCTGGGTGAGTTAGGGTTCTAGGGGTGATTAAGAAAAGGTTTAATCCATTTTTGGTAATGATTTGTTTAAAAAAGTGTGTTTGGGTGGGAAAAATGGTTGACCGTTTGACCCTGGCTAATTAATAAACTAAAACCGGGTTGTAGGGATTGGGCTACGGGTTTGGGTAGGGTATTGGGTAAATGGGTGGGCAGGGCTGAGGTGTCACAATGTGACTGGTGGTGTATGTTTTGCTGGTTGGCAGGATAGGTCCCAAATCTTTCTCATTCCTTCCACTTTGTTTTTAATCCTTATCAACGCCTTCATTCCCTTTGTCAACTTTGCATAAGTTGTCATTTTTGGCACTAAAACTTTTCCAAGGGTTTCTTTTGTATATTCTTCAAATTTCAGGGACTGGTCTTGTACAATCTTCAAATAATAAGGACCATACTTGTACAATTGACATTTGGAGGGTCAATTGTGACAAGTTCTTCAAAGATGAGGGGCCAAAATTGCCAATCTTCAATTCTTCAAGGGTATTTTTGCAAAATTCCAAACTTGGGCCCGGTTCATTGTGCGACTTCGTTTCCCGTGTTCGTTTTTTATTGATTCTTGTGATCTTTTGCCAATTCCTCAATATCCGTACCTAAAAATACACAAGCAACAAACACGAGCATATATTTGGTATATTTGATGATATTTTATGCATTTAAAGCCCGATTTGGACGATGAGACCATGTATAAAAGAAGTCTCATCACGCAGCAGCCACATTCTTAGGTTCATCCTCAGAGAGAAAATCAGCGAAAAGGCATTCATTCGCTGAGGCGGTTTCCAGAGATCTCAATTTGTCTCAGGTGGTGACTCCCTCAGAGGGTTCACCAAGAATATTCACCAGAAGAATATCTTGGTTCCTACTCCATTTGGATTGAGGAGCAGGAGTCTCTGTGGGTTCAGGAGTCAAAGCAGGTTCAATGAATGCTGAGTGTTCTTCACAAATTATTTCTTCATCCATAATCTCTTCATCAAGAGGAGAGATTGGTTCGATGAGATCAGCATTCACAGTAGTGGGTGGAGTGATTTGTTCAGAATTTTCAACTTCTAGAGTGATGTCAGAGATTGAATGAGGATCAAATACATGAACATAAGGGAAGTCCTTGTGACCGCTCTTGGATGATTCCTTGGGATGTGAGAAATCATCTACTGGATAAGTTTTAACTTCATTGAAGTCAATGTCACATTCTTCTGAGTTGGTGTGGTTGATGACAGCGTCTGCTTCATTGAAGGTGACATGGATGGATTCTTCTAATTCTTGTCTGTGGATGTTGAACACTCTGTAAGCTCTGGAGGTGAGAGAGTAACCAAAGAAGAATCCATCATCAGACTTTTCATCAAATTTTCCCAGGTGATCTCTGTAGTTGTGAATGAAAACAGGACAACCAAAGACATGGAAGTAGCTTACATCAGGGGCTCTCTTCCTATATACTTCATAAGAGGTCTTGCCATGTCTCTTCACAATAATGGATCTGTTTTGTGTATGACAAGCTGTGTTCACAGCTTCACCCCAAAATTGTTTAGGAAGTCTTGATTCGATGAGCATTGTTCTAGCAGCCTCTATGAGGGTTCCGTTTCTTCTTTCAGTGACACCATTTTGCTCAGGGGTGCCTGGGTTAGAAAAGGTCTGTGATATTCCCTTTTCATCACAAAAGGCTTCCATGGCATGATTCTTGAATTCAGTGCCATTGTCACTTCTGATAGCCTTAACTCTGCAGTCATTGAGATTCTCTATTTCTCTGATGAAGGGTATTATTCTTTCAGCAGCATCACTCTTTCTTTTGAGAAAGAATACCCAAGTGAATCTGGAGAATTCATCTACAATGACTAGTGTTTACTTGTTGTGATTAAGGGATTGAGGTTTTACTGGTACAAATAAGTCCATGTGAAGGAGGTGGAGGCACTTATTTATAGAGAATGATTGTTTAGTCTTGAATGAGGCTCTGTGGTGCTTCCCTTTCTCGCACGCTGAGCAGGGTCTGTCTTTGGTGAATGTCAGAGAGGGAAGCCCAGCTACTAAATCATTCTTGGCCAGTTTTTTAATGTTTTTGAAGTTGAGATAGGAGAGTCTCTTATGACATAGCCAAATTTCACTATCAGATGCTTTGGCATAGAGACAAGTGTTTGTCCCTTCTGGACAAGATGTCATGTCGATGACATACACATCCCTTCTCCTGGGTGAAATAAGAACAACATCATCATTTTGATTGAAGATTGTTCCTTGGGTCTTGGTGAACAGAACTTTGAAGCCAGCATCACAGAGTTGACTAATGCTTATTAGGTTGTGCTTCAGTCCATTGACATAAGCGACCCTTGTGAAGGTTATTCCATTACAATCCACTGAGCCATAACCCTTAGTAGCTCCTGAGGAATCATCTCCAAAGACTACTTTAGGACCAGACTCCTTTTTATATCTATGCAGATATTGTTTAACCCCTGTCATGTGCCTGGAGCACCCACTATCCAGATACCAAACAGATTTCTTCAGATATTCCTGCATAGATATAACAAATCCAGATTAGTTTCTATGATGAACCCACTTTCCAGTGGGTCCATGATGCCGCTGACCCGCGACATTGGTTCTTCTCTGGTTACCTCCCCCTCTTTGGTTGCAATCCCTACGTTCATGACGCATGCTTCCACAGATGTCACATCCAGGATAATGCTCGCACTCATTAGAGTGATGGTCAAAGAAACCACAGTACTTGCAGGCGGGGTTAGGTCTGTAACCCTGAGAGTTATCTCTGGGTTTAGGCTCAACCTTTCTTGAGGGTCGATGAGGAGTTTTAGATCTCATTTGAGTTCTGGTTCTTTGAACCGCAATGACCTCCTCATGCTCTCTAGATGTGTGTTCAGTGGACTCGCATGTGATACATTTTGGTTTCTTAGAGCAATCCTCGGATGAGTGATTCTTGAAACTGCAATGCTTGCAAGGTCTGAACAAAGCTCTCCCCTTGGAGCTACTAGAACCTTCACCAAGAGAGTTAATAGATGGAATATTAACTCTGGGGTTGATTTGTTCTTTCAACCCTTTTACCTCTTCCATCAGGGTGAGGAGAAGTTGCTTGGTGGGAGAAAGCTCTTCAGTGGGAGGAGAGGGTTTGTTGGAGTCCTTAGCCACAAAAACCTTTTTATTCACTTTGTCAGCGACTTTGAGAATTGAATTCCCAGGGGTTTTAGTTTGAGGTTTTGGGCCAAGCAATGAATCAGATGGGTTAGCACCAGCGAGTCTTGGTGGGGCTGGTACCTCTGATTCTTTGTCAGAGTTCTTCTCATCCACATAGGTGGAAGAAGGAGAAGAAACATCTGAAGGGACAAATTTGACATTGGGAACAGGGATATGTTTTTTTGAATCTACCCTTTCCCCCAATAGCTTGAACCACATCACCAGGTATGGATTCAGCGACTATTTCTTCCGCTGTGGATTGAGCCAAATTCCATTTTTCAATGGTTTTTCTAAGTTCAGAATTTTCATCAGACAAATACTCATTTTCAATGGATAATTTGCTCACTTCATTTTGAAGTTGATTGGAAAGATTCACAAATGGTTTAAGATTTGTTAATTCAGATTGGCAAAGATTTAACTCTGTTTTAAGACTATCAAATTTGTTTAACAGGTTTTTTCTTTGCTCTTCCACAAAGTGGAGGTCAACAAAGGTATAGTCACTGACATGGTCTCTATCAGGACCTTCAGACATAGATAACATTCTTTGTACCTTTTTCATGGTAATGTCCACCCATTGACCAGATCTTGCTTCACTTTTACCCACAACGGGTTCTTCATCAGAGACAGCCATAAAGGCTCTGACGGTGGTGGTACCTTCATCCTCAGAAGTGAGGGGTTCATCATCCCAGTCGAATGAGGCAGCGATCAGACCTTTTTCAGTCTTCTTAGCGTCCTTTTTCTTTGCTACATCATCGACTTTCTGATTGAGTTTTAGCAGCTCAGTTTTCAAGGCTTTCTATTTGACTTTGTAGTCCTTCTTCCCTTCTGAATCAAAGAGAGAGGTTTGCTGGAAAGGTGAGGTGGAAAACTTCTTCTTGCTGTTGTTGTTGTTGGATGAAGGGAAGCTTGGAGAGGAGGTTTTGTTTGACCAGCAATCCTTTTGATAGTGACCAGTCTTTCCACAAGTGTAGCATGACACCTTGGATTTATCAATCTTTACAGCTCCAACTCTACCAGATCTCTTGTAGTACCTCTTTTGATCAGCTAAAAGAGCTCTGTCATGGAACTCAGCATGTAATTCATCAAGAAATTCTTAACTACTTCTGGTGTCCTCTTCAATGTCAGAGTCGTTGTCCTGAAAGGAATGGTTAGCAACAAGAGCTTTTGAACCAGTGATACTGGTGGTAAACCTGTCAGTCTCTGATTTGTAAATGGAGTCAATTAGCCCTTCTTCATAGTTATATCTACCAAACAATTAGGCTAAAGTATCATTCTTTATAGCATTGTTAGCTCTTAAGGTCTGATTTAGGCTAAGCCATTTTCTAGGTAAACTATTTACAAAAGTAGCATTAACCTCAGCCTTAAGTAGAACAACTCCATTGGTTCCCAAATCATTCAACAAAATCGTGAGCCTAGTATAAGTTTTTGCAACAGTTTTTGTTTCCAAAGCTTTAAAAGTATTAAACTTAAGTCTAAGGGCTTGGATTTTTGTTTCTTTTGTTTCCTCTGGGCCTTCATACCCTAGAACTAATTCAGTCCACACCTCCTTGGCAGAGTTGCACTTAATGATGGACTTCATAATGTTCTTGTGTAGGCAAGAGACTATGATACTTTTAAGTCTCTTGTCCTGGTTAGCTAGACGTCTATCCGCTGGAGACCATTGCTTAACAGGTTTCTTAATGGGTCTCTCAGGGGTAGAGGAAACGGTCAGTGGTACACAAGGACCATTTTCTAAGATTCCTATCAAGAAGGGTTCTAAGCCATCTAAATATATAAGAAATTCACTTTTCCAACTTGAGAAATCCTCTTCATCGAATGCTGGTACATTGGACACATGTGACCCACCTCTAACATCAAGTAGTTGGGGAAGGTCATCATCATTATTACCAGTGCTTACAACTGGTGTAGGCATGTAGTAGATGTGGTGGCCTGCATGGTGGTCGAAGTAGTACCTAAACTGGTTTGACCGAAAGGTGGAGGAGGTATAGTATCAGCCATATTAAGATCTTGATTTTAAAAACAAGAACGGTTTATGAAAAGTTTTATAAATCAAACCGCTCTAATACCAATTGATAGTCCATTAATATGACAATTGTTGATAAACTATAACTCTTGAACCACGAAAAACAATGAAATACTTTTCAAACGCGTAATGCTTTATTAAGTATTATAAACAAAGTATTACAAAGTGCTATGAATACACTCGTTTAATGACAACAAGATATGAACCCTAGAAACAAGTAAACTAGATTTGAGACTCAAGTTTACAAGGGAACCAATGAGACGCTGGTAGACAGCTGGAGGCTCAGCGATTCCAAGGTGAGATTAGATAAATTATCCAAGCACAAGGGTTGAGTTAATTCTTCTTTCTCACTCCTATTTATAGTGTACGAGGTTGCTTCCTTAGTGGGAGTAGTTGATACGTGTCACCTTCTTAATGGAAGAGCACAACGTATTATATGCATGTCCAAATCGAGACATACCTTTAACCAACTTTAGGTGAACAGTTCTGCCAACTGTTCACCTTTTGTCCCACTAGGTCGTACTAGGCTTTATCTTGAATCTCTTGTTTTTTCCCGCTCAAAACACTTGGTAGATTCTCCCGCCTAAACTATAAAGGATTGGATAAGCTTTGCTTATCCCAGACTTCTAGGGTTCTTAAGTGATATCTGAGTGTTGTCAACTCAGAGATCCTTGAACACCAGTACATTCCTTCAACATCCCAGCTATCCATAATCGCTGGTGAGTCTGACTTCAGTATGTCTTTGACTTCTCTGACGTTGTCTTTGACTTGAATGTTCCTGGTGTGCCAGCTGAGGCTTTGCCTTCCACTGGTCTAGTCTCTGTCGCTGGTCCTCTCAGCGATCAGCAAACACTTAGTCTAATTAAACAAATCTAGACTGAGCCATAGTTAAAACTTTCATTGGCCCAACAGCTAGCTTTATGCTTCAGAATTACCTTGCAGTCTCTTTGAACTCTTAGAAGAATCTCCAATCCCTAAATTTGGTCTGAAATTGTCAAATCTGGATTCTCCATAATCCTATTCTCCCAAGCATGGTACATCTGAGCAACTTCTGGCATATGATAATCTACTTGCAATTTTAACTCTCTAAGCTTCTCTCTTGCCAAATCATCACCATATTCAAGTCTTTCTGGTTGTTCATTTATCATAACACTTGAATCTGAACTCCCTTCATCACTTCCTTCTTGTTCCTCAGGAGTAACAATAAATGGTGATTCACCAACCTTCTTCATTTCTTGTTCCACAAGTTGTGCAGCCAACCTTGAATCAAACTCTACTTGTGCTGCATCCTTTGGAACTTCTACTTCTACCATAATTCCTTTACCCTTATCTAATGGATCAATGATGGATAAAGATGATGATGGTACGTGTGAAGACACTTCTTTGATGATAGCTGATGACTGGAATACATCAACCATATATGCAGGCTTGTCAACGCTCAAATTCTGTGTGTCAGCGCCTAACCTACTCTTGTCAGCGCTTGGTGTGTCAGCGTCCAAAGTTTGCTTGTCAACGCTCACCTTACTTGTCTCAGCGCCTCTTGTGAACTGCTCCATCATAGTTGTAAAAGACAAGTTCAAGTTTGTAGGAGTAACCAAAGATGTATCAAAACCTGGTTGCTTCTTCAATTCAGTGAGGGCTTCAGCAACACCCAAAGATTCTCCATCATGTGAGCCTTTCTCACTCACATGGATCTGCTCATCCTCCCCTTTGGAAGATTCCTCCATACCACGCCTAGTGTTAGCATCCTCCAAAATAACAATCCTCTCCCTCAATTGCTTGAGTTCAAGGCTTTGTGTACTGACTGTTTGTACCAGGTTTGCATTTTGTTTTTGCAAGCTAATGCAGACAGTTGTCAATTCCGTCATTGTGTATGGTTCCAATCTTCCCTCCTCTAGAATGGGTATTTTGACCACCCAAAGTAGAGTCATGGGGCATGGATGAGGTCTTAAAGATGTTAGGACTGGCTTGGCCTGCATCTAAGCTAGCACCAATAGTCACAGCCTCATCCATATAACCAACCACACTTGTGGTGGTGGTTCTCTCTACAACATGGCTAGGACCACTAGAGGAGAACACTCCAGTAGTCCTTGGGCGTTTAATCAACCTATATTCAGGGGGTGTAGAAGATGATGTGGATTGGGTGGTAGTTTGAAGGTTAAGGGGTGTTTGGGTCTGTGAAGGAAAGGTGTCAACGATTGGATTACTAGTGTCAACACCAACATTTAATGTGCCAGCGTTGAAGGATTCTTGGTCAATTTCCATGTGTTGAGGTGAAGGTAAAGGGTCTGGAATTGGGTCAAGTTGTGGTTGTGGGTTTGGTTGGGGTTGTGCTGCTGCAATAACAGCAAGCATAGCTTGGGTAAGGGGTAACTCACGGTGAGGGGGTGAGTTCATCTTACTAAAAATAGCTTTCTTTTGCATAGGGATCTAATAAAAATCATCATGATCCCTTATGCAGTACCGTTGTTCATCAAAAACAATTTGTAAAAATCTGGGATAAGCCAAAGTCATCTTATTCCCTTTGTTTTTACACATTCCATCAAAAATTAGTTTTGAAAATTATACTTTTGCCCATTTGTAATGCACACAATTGCACTAGCAATTGATCTGTTAATTTCATTATGTGTAGTACATTTGGGACTCAAACATTGAAGGATGACATGTATGAGGTACTTCCAGGATGGGGGAAATTCTTGTTTATGATATTTATTTAAAGTACCCTCTTCATGGAAAGGATACCCCAAAGCCCGAAGTCCTTGTTCTATTCCATTAATGGGGAGAGTGGTTATACCATCTGCATCATTAAGATGCAAAGCCTGGCGAACCAAGGCTTCAGTAACCACCCAAGTACGCCCATGAACAATAGGTGTTAATGTAGTCACATTATTAAGTGTTGAGGAATTAACAGTGTTCCAAAACTGTTTAATATGAGTGACAGGGATGAGAAAGAGCATACCATAATGGAGATGCATTCAAATACGCCACCATCTGGGTGTATTGTGGAAACAAAGTGTCATCAGCGTCCATATAAGCAATCATGTTGTGCTGACTTCTGAATCCCAATACGAAGTCACTTGGTTTAAACTTTGGTTCCATTTTTGAAGAAAGCTTTTTGTGAAAGATTGATGAAAGATGAATAATAGGAGATAAAGTGTTAGACAAGAATATGATAGTACCCTATTTAAAAATAGGAGCCAAATATATAGGAGAGATAGGCACATGTGATTGGTCAAAAATAAGGCAAGTATTTTCATAATATAATGATGAAAATATTGAAAAGAAAATAATTTATCTTGTGCATTAATTAAAATTTATCTACTCCCAAAATTATGGCCCCAAAAATCATCAAAAATAACAACTGGGTAGATCCCAATGAGTGTCAATGGTCAAAAATAACCCATCAACGCCCAACGGCTATATTCTTGTCAACGTTTGCAAAAGCCATGTCAACGTCTAAATTGGTCACAACAACGCTTGGAAAAATATTTGTCAGCGTCCAAAATAAAAGTAATAAAAAAGAAAAAGGACCTCAACAAAGTAATTTATCCTAGTGAAGATAACCTATAAACTGAAAATTATTATAGGGCGGCAAGCACTGTCAGTTATGCACACTTGCTTATGCAAGATAGACATAACAGTCCTCTAGTGTCCCTTGCTAACCAAAATTCTTAACAATTAAGTTAGCTTATAAAATCCCTTGTAACTCCCAGGTAAACCCATTATAAATCATTCCCAAGTCTCCCAACATACCACATCCAATTCTAGGCCAAAAAGGTCTTGGCAGCATGGTATATCAACTTTGCATGCTACAGTGCCGCATGAGATAGAAAACTAACTCATACTCACCTGTGGACACAATCTGGAATTGTGATAAGAGTATTAGAAGAATACCCGAAAGTCCTAAAGGTTCCTAAAACCTCCCCTTAAAGTTTGATACACAAGTTGCCAAATAATATGCATGTAAATAAAAAATTTATGTCAAGATAGGAATATAAATATTCCAACCATCATCCATAAATTGAAACATGCTCCAATGCTTCTACAAGGATCCATAAGCAACTCTGTATCCAATGGTACAATGCTAACAACGCCTGCACACTTAGATCAAAACCCACAAAACTAACATGTTGCTGACAACGTCACGATAACACTTATCAGCGTTAAGATAACCTTTGTCAGCGTTAGACAAATAAAGTGGAAAATCTAACTTCTCAAAAAGACCAATAACAATGCATATCCTGTACATACTTTTACAAAAAGATCCCGAAACACATATTAAGTGAGATTGATCATTCCAATACTTGTTACCAAGTATTGAAACCTTCTAGTATCAAAAGGTTTAGTTAATAAGTCAGACACATTTTCTTCTGTGTCAACCCTATCTGGTTGTATTAAACCCTTTTCAAAACAATCTCTTATAAAATGATGTCTAATTTCTATGTGTTTTGTTTTAGAGTGATGTACAGGATTTTTAATAATGCATAAAGTACTGTTATTGTCTAAAAAAATCTTGGTATGCATGAAATTATACCCATAATCCAACAGCTGGTTCTGAATCCATAAGACTTGTCCACAACAAGCAGTTGCTGCAACATAGTCTGCTTCAGTTGTAGAGTTGGCCACCACTGTTTGTTTCTTGCATTCCCAAGATATCAACCTACTCCCAAGAAACTGACATCCGCCAGCTGTGGACTTTCTATCAAATTTGTCACCACCATAGTCACTGTCTGAATATGCAATAAGCTCCAATGGTGAATCTTTTGGATACCATAATCCCAGGTCTGGATAGCATCTAAGGTACCTAAAGTGTAACACCCCATTTTGGAAATGGAAATATCACAGTAATTATGGCGTGTCATCAAAGCATACAAGGTAAAATGTCTAAACATTACTTGACCATAAAAAGGAAAATACCGAAATCAAACATCGGTAGTCCAAAAGTAAAGATCATCACACACAAACATAGTATAATAAAGGAAAGGACTAAACAATGTCCAAAGCATAAGTATCACAAGAAAGGAAATGCATAATGTAAAGAAGGCTAGACAGCTTCCAGTCCATATGCACGTACTCTTAGTGCCTACGAGCGTCCCTGAGTACCTGCCGTTTTGGGAACATAGAAAAGGAAAATGGCTGAGCAAATACGCTCAGTGCACGGATGTACAATAAAACATGAATAAAATAAGCATATAACATAATAACAGCGGAAGAAAACTAAGTCCCGAGTAACCTGGTTAAATCTTAATAAAACTGGTTTTATAGTTTGAAAGTCTTATGTTTATCTTATAAAAACTGTTTGTCATATTTTACCATTAGCCAATATAGGTCATGAAAATCCACTATGCATGAATAATTGGAGGGGTGACCTCATCATGCAAATTAGAGGGGTTGCCTCTAATTTAATATATTGGTTTATGGGTAGGAGGGATCAGCTCCTTGGGAAGGATGCAAAGCACACACCACATTCACCATGTAATCCTGAATAAAAACATGTAACTATGATGCACCCATACGCCCCACATGATAAATATAAATAAATGGCCAAAAGCTGAAGGGACGCCACGAGCAATCACTCCGCCGTGGTGAAGTCATAACATCAGTGCCTCTAATGTTATGGTTATGGTACCTCCATAACTAGGTGAAACTGGTCATGCATGTATATGGCTATAGGTAATCTTAATTAAACATAAGCAATCAAACTCATAACTTATACTACGGGAAAACAGTTGGCTGCATACGGGGAAACCTAATAAGGAAAGAATGTCCATACTGAAAGGACGGGAATCCGTACCTTATGTCCAGTGAACGAGAAAGACGAACTGCGAGAATCCTACTTCTGAATCACTAGTGCTACATAAATACGTACATGAATAAGTATCTGCTTACTAAATACATAGCTGGTTTTATGTCATGTCTTAGCTTATTTTATGTGTTCTTACCAGGTCTTACCGTTTTAAAGCCTTAAACTGTATTAAATCTTATATTCTGTTTAATCTGATTAAGTATTTCTGGTATTTCATGTGTTATTATACTTACTGTGTAATAATAAGTAACTTTCCAAAAATAGCAGGTTTCCTAAAATAGAAAGTTTCCAAAAATAGAAAGTTTCCTAAAATAGAAAGTTTCCAAAAATAGAAAGTTTCCAAAAATAGAAAGTTACCAAAAATAAAAAGTTTCCAAAAATAGAAAGTTTCCAAAAATAGAAAGTTTCCAAAAATAGAAAGTTTCCAAAAATAGATTTACTGCTTAAAATAGATAAGTTTCTAAAAATAGAAAGTTTCCATAAATAGATTAGCTGCCTTAATTAAATAAGTTTCCATAGATAGATTAGCTGCCTGAAATAAATAAGTTTCTAAAAATAGCTGGTTTTCATAAATAGATTAGCTGCCTTATTTAATTAAGTTTCTAAAAATAGAAAGTTTCCATAATTAGAAATAAGCTGGTTAAATAAGCTAAGTATATAAGCCTAAGTGTTTTTCATGATTATTTTCTAAGTCATATGGTATATTGTATAGTTTAATAATTATTTCATGTAATTTAATTAAACTGTAGGTTATAATATTTAATTAAAGTATAACATGATTTTAATTAAATAAGTTAAATACTTAGGTTAAAATATGTATTATTATATATTAATAATATAACCTAAGTCATGTTAATTAATTAAATATATCCATGGTTTTTAAAATAATTAATTAATTATAAGTCTTAAAAATATAAATACTTAGGTTAAAATAATTTCATGATCATTAATAATTAAATAACCTAAGTCATGTTATTAAATTAATCACATCATTTTATTAATTTAATTTTAACATAAGTTCATAAACATAAAAACTAACATACACCATGAACCAGATCTAGGCTAAAAAAACATGAACCGGACATGTTATATCTATGAACCGGTTGTAGCCTGCGGCCAAAACAAACACCCCTTAAGAACAACCCTTTGATTTAATTTAACACCAAAACATGTTATATCTATGATTAATTATTATTTTTTTATAAAAACATCACATGTTCATAATTAATAAAAAGATTAAATTAAAAGAAAAGGTTTAAAAAAGTTTTACCGAATTCGTGGATCAAGAGAACGAAGAACAAACACGATCAATCACCAAATCTTCAAGATCAAAGATCAAAAATCACCTTGTATGGTGGTTTTAGGGTGGCGGCACAAAGAACAAGGAAGAAGGAGGGTTTTAGGTTTTTCTTGAAATCTTCTGTAAAGTTATTTTGTGTAGTGTAAAAAGTAAAAACCCCCTTTAGTAAATTTGACAAATGGGCTTGGCCCATTTGTCCTTGTTTGGCCGCGGGTAGGGACCCCACTTGGGGTACCCGTACCTTTTTCCGTGTCTCGTTATTTAGTTACTTGTTTGTGATTATTTACGTTCGTGTTTTAAATGTTCTCGTTACGTAAATACCGTGATCTAATATATTTAATTGCGCTAGTAATAAATATATATACGTAATTAATAATAGTTCGTGTATAATTACATTCATGATTTCATGATCGCATGTTCGTGATTAATTATTGTTAAATAACTATTACGTGATCGTGCATAGTAAATACTTATCGTGTTCTAACACGTACGTAATACGTAAACTCCTAACACGTAATCGTAATCATGCTATATTAGGAAAGTTTTAACTAGTACGTACGATCATAAGGGTACTATGCATGGTAAAAGCATGCGGGTTTTACAACTCTTCCCCCTAAAAAGAATAATTCGTCCCCGAATTATAGATAAAGTAAATTGGAAAAGAAGAACATACCCGAATCCAAAATATGAGATGAGGGTAAGAAGCCCGGATAGACTCCTACGTTTCCCAAGTGGCTTCCCGCTCGGTATGATCCCTCCATAGAATTTTGACGAATGGAATCGTCTTCTTTCTCATGACTCGTTCTTGTCTGTCAAGAACTCGTTCGGGTTCTTCTATAAAAGTGAGATCTTCACGTATCTGTTCCAGTGGATACTGAACCATGTGAAGGGGATGATACTGGCACCCTCTGAGTAAGGACACATGAAACACATTGTGCACATGCGAAAGCTGCGGAGGTAACGCCAATCGGTAAGATACTTCACCGACTCGTTCAATGATATCAAACGGTCCGATGAAACGAGGACTGAGCTTCCCTTTAATCACGAAGCGTCTAACACCACGTGCCGACGAAACCTTAAGGAAGACGTGATCTCCTACGTTAAAGTGTAAATCCCTACGATGCTTATCGGCGTAACTCTTCTGACGTGACAGTGCCTCCTGAATCTTCTGCTTAGCTACTGTGATCTTCTCATTTGTCATCTCTATGATTTCTGGTCCTTCGAGTGTTCACTCGCCAACCTGATCCCAGCAGATTGGGGCGCGACACTTTCTGACATACAACATCTTAAATGGGGCACATTTGATGCTTGCGTGCCAGCGGTTGTTGTATGCAAACTCCACCAAACAGATGTATTCGTCCCAATCACCCGTCCATTCCAACGCACATGACCTCAACATATCTTCCAATGTCTGAATGGTTCGCTCCGACTGTCCGTCCGTTTGAGGATGAAAAGCCGTGCTAAGCTTAAGTTGTGTACCCCAAGCTTTCTGCAGACTTTTCCAAAAGCGCGAAGTGAATCGAGGATCTCTGTCTGAGACGATGCTGGATGGTGCACCGTGGAGTCTCATGATCTCTCGTCTATACGTATCTGCGAGTTTACTTACCGGATCTTCCTTGCGGATCGGTAAGAAATGAGCCGATTTGGTAAGTCGATCAACGATAACCCAAATTGCATCGTGCTTCCTTTTGGTAGGCGAAAGACCGGTAACAAAATCCATGGTGATTTTGTCCCACTTCCACTCTGGAATATCTAACAGTTGAAGGAGACCGCCAGATCGCTGATGCTCGATCTTAACCTGCTGGCAGGTAAGACATTTGGAGACGTAAGTGGCCACATCCTGTTTCATACCACTCCACTAAAAGTACTGCTTGATGTCATGGTACATCTTAGTCGAACCAGGATGTATCGAGAATGGGGAGCTATGAGCTTCAGCTAACAAAGCTTCCCGGAGTTCTTGGTCATCAGGGATACAAAGTCTCGTGCCCTGCCATACGATACCATCTGCATCTACTCTGAATTATGTCTGCTTCTCCAAATTCTGCACTATCGCCCAGATTTCTCCGTCATCCTTCTGAGCTTCCTTGATCTTAGATAGTAACTCGGGTTCTACTCTAAGATTAGCCCAGTAACCGTGCTGTCCACGTACCATGATCTCGATGTCTAGTCGCTCCAAGAGTCTGATGACTTCCTCTTCGATCTTAATGCCGTTGATCATTCCGGACTTCCTGCTAAGAGCATCTGCTACTACATTTGCCTTTCCAGGATGATACTGTAGATTAATATCATAATCCTTCAACAGCTCTAACCATCTCCTCTGCCTCATGTTCAATTCACGTTGAGTGAAGATATACTTCAAGCTCTTGTGGTCCGTGAAAATGTCACATGATTCCCCATATAAGTAGTGTCTCCATATCTTCAATGCAAACACGACTGCAGCAAGTTCCAGATCATGCGTGGGGTAATTTTCTTCATAAGGCTTAAGCTGCCGTGAAGCGTACACGATCACTTTCCCATGTTGCATGAGAACACAGCCAAGTCCCTTCCCCGATGCATCGCTGTAGATTTGAAATCCACCCGTACCAGATGGTAGAGTAAGAATAGGTGCAGATACTAGCTTCTGTTTCAGGTCTTCAAAGCTCTTCTCTCGATCTTCAGTCCAGACGAATTTCTCCGCTTTCCGCATCAGTTTGGTCAATGGTAGTACTAGGCGGGAAAAGTTCTCTACGAACCTACGGTAATAGCCAGCTAAGCCTAAGAAACTGCAGACTTCCGTCGCTGATGTCGGCCTTCGCCACTTTGTGATGGCCCCAACCTTCGCTGGATCCATAGTGATTCCTTCTGCTGATACAATGTGACCTAATAATGCCACCTTGTTTAACCAGAACTCACACTTGGAGAATTTAGCATACAGCTGCTTCTGGCGAAGAATCTGTAGTACTGTACGAAGATGGTCTTTGTGTTCCTCCTTGGACTTTGAGAAAATCAGGATGTCATCGATGAAAACAATGACGAATTTGTCCAAAAATTCATGGAAGATTCTGTTCATCAGATCCATGAACACTGCTGGAGCATTTGTCAGGCCAAATGGCATAACTACAAACTCGTAGTGGCCATAACGAGTACGAAAGGCAGTCTTAGCGATATCCTGCTCCTTGAACCGTAGCTGATGATAGCCTGACCTAAGATCAATCTTGGAGAAGTGTTTAGCCCCTTGGAGTTGGTCAAACAGATCGTCAATGCGTGGCAGTGGATACCTATTCCGAATGGTAATCTTGTTGAGCTCGCGATAGTCTATGCAAAGACGCATACTGTCGTCCTTCTTCTTAACAAACAAAACCGGTGCTCCCCATGGAGATGCGCTTGGTCGAATAAAACCTCGTTCAAGAAGTTCTTGTAGTTGATCCTTCAGCTCCTTCTGCTCTATGGGAGCCATGCGATAAGGAGCCTTGGAGATTGGTTCAGCTCCTGGAATCAGCTCGATAATGAATTCCACTTCTCGTGCAGGTGGTATGCCCGGAAGTTCTGCTGGAAACACGTCTTGGAATTCCGACACTATTGGTTGATCCTGAATCGATGGGATCCAACATCCATGTCGTGAACCGTAGCTAGATAACCCTCGCAGCCATGTGACAGTAGTGCACGCGCTTGCAGGGTGGATATGACTTGTACAGACCGTCCGGGTACGAACCTATTATGAATGTACTCTGGTGTATTGACATCACCGAAGATAACTCGATATGAATGGCAGTATATGGTAGCATGATACTTGGATAGCCAATCCATGCCCAAAATCATGTCGAAGTCATTCATGTCCAGCGGAAGTGCGTCAACAGGTCGAACCTTATCATCAAATTCTTGGGGAAGACTCTTGTATACATGGGTGATTAATACAGAGTCCCTCAAAGGCGTGGAAATAGTAAGCCTATTTTCTAGTGGCAAGGGAGGCATCCTAATGTTCTTATCATAAGTAGTAGAAATAACCGAGTGAGTAGCACCCGTATCGAAAAGAACACATGCAGCGCGACCATACATATACAAGATTCCAGTGATGGTACCTGTAGACTTGTTGGCCTGGTCTCGAGATGTCGTGTAGACACGCCCGGCCGTAGGAGGCGGCTTGGTATCAGCATGTCCTGATGTATCCTCCATCTCGCCCTTACGACAATCCTTCATAATATGGCCAGGAAGACCACACTTGAAGCACGCATCAGTATTACGGCGACATGGTCCTGGATGCCTATGGTGGCAAGTAGAGCAAAGAGGATGAATGTATCCTCCAGCAGGTGCTCTGGATGGCTGAGGACCTGATAAAACATTTTACATAAGACATGATAATTGGGTACAAAGGATGAAGCGGATAATCGTAAGATTGAATACCAGTGATAGCTGGACGGCTAGGCTGCGAACCTCTCTGTTTCTGGTCCCTACCGTTTCCATGGTTCCTGGTAGAAGTTTGATAAAGTGTCAGAATATGAGTTATAACATAAAACACAAGGAGTTTCGTAAGTATTAGGACCTGCTGTTGTTGGAGTGCCCAGCGTTGTTACGGTAATTGTCATTACCGCCACGCCTATCCGTAGCAGAACGGTCGTTAGTCTGACCGTTTCCCTTGGGCTGATGAGGCTGCTGCTGAGTGGCCGGCTGAGACCGGTCCCCGGTTTTCTGCCTGGAAGATACAGTTAAAGAGATGAATAATTGACATATGGAAAGTATACGGATTGGTCACCGCTTGAATACGAATGTTTACCTCTTGTCGGGTCTTTCAGCTTCCCCGAACTCATCCCTCTCCTGCAGCATCTCCAGTCTTCGTGCTGCATCGGCCACTTGTGCTACAGTATTGAACGTAGCACACACCAGATTGTTTGCGACCGATGTACGAAGAGCCCATCTGAAGTGATGTGCCTGCTCTTCAGGAGTACCTGCTGCCGCACCAAGGAAACCAGCCAAGCGAAGAAAGCGCTGCATAAACTCGTTGCTATTCTCCCCAGCTCTCTGTCGGATCCCATGGTACTCTCTCTTGAGCTTGTCCTGCTCAGCCTTGGGAAAGAACTGCTCCATCACCCTGTTCTTGAACTAAGCCTAAGTCAAACCAGTAACCTACCCATCACCACCTTCAGATTGCATCAATGCTAACCACCAGTTGAGTACATCGCTTCGAACCGATAGCATGCCAACCTCGCCTTGTATGCGGGGTCAGAGCCCATAGCGTTGAAAATCTTCTCGATGTGAGCCAACCAGCTTTCAGCATCGCTGGGGCTATCTGTCTTCTCAAAAGCTAGAGGGCGGAGCTTGTTGAATCTCTCCAGCCATACTGCTAATGTCACTGGAGGAGGAGGAGGAGGTGGCTGATTGTGTTGTTGATTGTTGGCAGCTTGAACTTCAGCCCGAATGTCATTCCTCAGTTGAGGAAGCAAGGCTTGCATGGCAGCCTGAATTGCAGCATTGAGCTGCTCCTGTTCGCGTGTGAGAACCATCTGACAGTATAACATAAAACATATGATTAAACAGATCAAAACATAAAATATAAATATATACATGAAAAAAAATTTATACTAAAATTTCACGAGAAAAATTTTATGCAAGAAAATTTTGTGTATGAATGCATGATGCAGTTTTATGAAAACTTTTGTATGCTCGAGAGTGAACGCCTCTGGTCAGTTCACCCAAAACAAAAGACATAGCGAGGGGACGCCTATGGGTCGGTCCCAAATCTAAAAGTTTCGATAAAACACATGCGACTAAATAGGGCCAGTCCTGTACCAACCATTACTTAGTCAAAAAACCCTGCAACAATGACATGTATATGTATGCTTAGAAAAATGATGAATGCATGAAAACAACTGTCAGTTCTAGGAAGACCGTAGTGACTACCCACTAATCACAGGTCATATTTGAGAGCCTACAGGTCGAAGCCTTGGCTCTGATACCATAATTGTAACACCCTATTTTGGAAATGGAAATATCACAGTAATTATGGCGTGTCATCAAAGCATACAAGGTAAAATGTCTAAACATTACTTGACCATAAAAAGGAAAATACCGGAATCAAACATCGGTAGTCCAAAAAGTAAAGCTCATCACACACAAACATAGTATAATAAAGGAAAGGACTAAACAATGTCCAAAGCATAAGTATCACAAGAAAGGAAATGCATAATGTAAAGAAGGCTAGACAGCTTCCAGTCCATATGCACGTACTCTTAGTGTCTACGAGCGTCCCTGAGTACCTGTCGTTTTGGGAACATAGAAAAGGAAAACGGCTGAGCAAATACGCTCAGTGCACGGATGTACAATAAAACATGAATAGAATAAGCATATAACATAATAACAGCGGAAGAAAACTAAGTCCCGAGTAACCTGGTTAAATCTTAATAAAACTGGTTTTATAGTTTGAAAGTCTTATGTTTATCTTATAAAAATTGTTTGTCATATTTTACCATTAGCCAATATAGGTCATGAAAATCCACCGTGCATGAATAATTGGAGGAGTGACCTCATCATGCAAATTAGAGGGGCTGCCTCTAATTTAATATACTGGTTTATGGGTAGGAGGGATCAGCTCCTTGTGAAGGATGCAAGGCACACACCACATTCACTGATATGAGTGTAATTACTCATATCATTTGTATCTTAAAACAATGAGATTATGCATGAAATGTAACAAAAATGCCTTGTATATGCTTGTTTCTTGTTTGAATGTGTGTAGGTACCAAGTTCGCGAAAACCGACAAAAATCGGCACGAGTTTGAAGAAAAAGATTGAAGAAGCCAAAATCGAGCTCGACTTTAGCGGATTTCATCATTTATCGAGTTTATGGGTCAAGTGGGTCCCACAATGGGGTAAATGGGCTCAAAAGCCCATTTAAGATTCAAGATAGTATTTTGTGTTGTTTGAAAATTCAAAATGGCCCAATTTGGAAGTTTTAACAAACGAATGGAGTAAATTGGGCCATGCCTATTCATTTGCAAAATGGAGAGAGTTCTTTGGACTCTAAAAGCCCATTTGGGCAACAATTTTGGAACGGTTATATAAAGTTTATTAAACTTTATATTGGTCAACCTTCATTTATCCACCACAAACGTTTTTCTTATCTCACACATTTTTTTCGATACTCTCTCTTCTCACCTTTATCTTTCTTCTTCAATGTATCTGTAAAAATAAAACACTATTCCTCAAACCCTAATTTTACCACACTGTTAATTATCTAAAATTAATAAGGGGGTTTTGATAAACTCGTGTGTTGCACACGAGTGGGAATAAATTCCCCTTTGATTTCGGAAGAGAGAGTGGAAGATCAAGGCTACGTGGCAGCGGACTACTGGTTGAAACACCTCAATCATCCAAATCCATCCAATAAAAACCTTCCACATCATCAAGATAATAACAGAATGAGCTGATACATTGAATCAAGACCGAATCAAGTGAAGAAAGAGAAGAATGAAGATTCGAATATGCCAAGGAAGATGCTATCGGGTTCAACTATAAAAACCCCTTTATTTTTCATTGTATTCATCCATTTCTTAGTTTTTAATGTTATAATGTAGAAATAGTTTTATACTTTATTTTATAAACTTTGTAATGAATTTTCGGTTAAAGTAATAAAAGTAATTTCCGTTTCGAATTTGATCCACTGTTCATTTCTCATTATTCTCGATTTGTTTTGTTTGTTTAGTCATAATCGTATTCCACTGATTTTATGCACTATAACATTGAGTTTCTCATATAAGCTTAATCTATAAGCTGTTGTGAGTGATTGAATTAAAGATAGGGATAATAAGTTTAACTACTGTTAAGCTTTAATACATTTTTTGGATTGAATGATCTGTTCGATTCAAACCATGATGGTGGTCCGAGATTAATTAGTTGTTCAAAGTCATTAAAGCTGCTTGTTCATGAATAAGTTCGTGATGTTTATCTTGGTTCGAAGTATTTTAATCGGCGGTCGAATTGAATGGTTTCGAGTCTAAGGAAGCTCAGCGCTTACCTTCATCTCAACGGGTTTCTCCAAAATGGTTAGGCTCAGTTATTTTTATAAAGTTAGTATAATTAGATATTTGAGATAACATGTTATATGTGAAATTACTTACTGTTTTGTTTAGATTTATGAATTTTAACTTTGACTGTTATATGTGTTATTCCTTTAATCTGATATTTGTGTTATATGTGTTATATGAATCTGAGTTTGAGGTAGTTTAATAATCAGTTTAGTGCTGCTGGTTTCTGTGTTCGTGTGTTACTGTAGGTTGTTAAGAGGAATTAAAAGTAAGCCGGTGGTTAGGATCTCGTTAAATCGTTGCTGTGATAATGTAATCGCTACCATTTTCCTTGTTATATTGAGTATTCTTTTAATCTGTTTTCATTTATGTTGCTGCCTGAAGAAGTCATAAGTCGAATCTGCTTGCAGATACAAATCTGATGATTCCTTGATTTAGTGTTAGAACTGATTTTATATATTTTTGGATTTGATGAAGTATGAAGTTGAATTTGATTTGAATTGGTTTAATTAATTACTGTGACATTTGCTTTTAGTTTACTCTGATTTTGTTCACTTGCTGAATGTTTATTAATCAGAATTGTTAAGTCCTAGTTAGATTTGAGGCTTGATTTGGTTATATCTTTGTGCTAATTTGATTTTTGTTCGATTTTTGTTTGCTGTCAACTTATCTGATATTAATCTGTTTTTATATGATTTTGGTTTAGTTTTTTATCTATTTGATTTACAAAATAGCAGATATGGTGTCTGATTATCTTTGAGAATGTTTCTTAGTCGCATGTATGTTTTGACCCATAGTCTGTTATTTACTGTTCGTTTATAGGATATTTAGGCTTAGTTTTGGCATCTTAATCTTTACTGCTTATTTACTGAGAGATTTTAGTCTGTCTTTCTGTTTCTTTTAATTTACTGTGCGAATTTGGCTGTACTCACGAACTGGGGGTGTTTGGTTTGTAGTTTTAATCAAAATATAATTCCAAAAAAAAAATAATACCAAAATTTGTCACTTGCAGGTCTCGAACTCGAGACCTGCACCTTGTAGACCAGCGTGATAGCCAGCTGCTCTAGCCATGTTTCTTGTTAATACATTTCGTTCAAAATTTATTAAATGCTTCACTTAGATTGACAGTTTTTAAATGCTTGTATTTATTTTAATATTTCATTAAGTCTAATTAAATCATTAATAACTTTTATAAATAAAAGTCCATTTAATATTAGTTTAAATAAATATTTTAATAAAACTAAATAAAAAAATATATAAAAAAATAAAAATTAATTTTATTAATTTTAGAAATTTAAATTAGATTTTAAATAGATTAGTTTTAATTAATTTTGTTTTAAATAAAATTGTTTTAAATAATTTTGTAAAAGTAAAATTTTAAATTAGCTTATGTTTTCTTCAAGAATAGATTAAATTAGTTTAAAATTTTAAATAGTTTTTAAATTAGTTTAAAATAAATTTTTTAAATAGTCTAAATTTTAAATGGTTTTTATTTTTTTAGATTTAATACGGGTTTACAATTCATGCACTTAGGTAAAAATTATAGGAGTAATTTTAGAATAAAAACCAAAAACCAAATTCAAATCGATTGTCCAAATCAAAGCAAAACGTCTCAAATTCACTCGATCTTCGTGTACGACAAACTTGGTTCATTCACGTGTTTAATTGAATTCGTCATTGGTAAAATTAGTCTATTACTTTTTTCTAAAGGTAATTTTCTAATTTACCCTATAACGTAATCTCAAATTATCACATATACTATCAATGACACATCAAAAATTTTGGCGCCGCTGCCGGGGATCTTGTGTACGATTCGTCTTTGTGGAGATTTGTTGATCGTTGATTTGAAGACCTTTTCTGTCCTCGGAAAGTTTTGTTATTTTCTTATTATGTATCGTTTTTATGAAAAATACCAAAAATAATCTTCTTAATCCTCTATCATGTTTAATTCTTTTTCTCCTCACCCTCTAAATTTTAATTCTTCCTTCGTTTATTGTGTTGGGTGTGGAGAACCGTTATATGGTTTTTTGCCATGTCGGTGGTGCACGTGTGAGCGTTGTGGAAATGACTTACGAAACGATGTACGAGTTGGATTTTGTCCTTCTTGTGATGATATTACTTCATGTGGAAATCCGAATTTTTCGAATAATTATCTCGATTTCAATCCACCTCCACACCCCACATATGAGACACCCTCGTTTGAGTTTTGTGGAAACGATTCTCATTTTGGTGATGATTGTTCGCATCGATTCTCGCTTAATTACGAGCAAGAACCGAGCTACAATCAAAACTTTAATGATAATTGTTATCCACAAGATTTACCGAGTTCATCACAACAATATCTTTGTTGTGAGTATTGTGGAGGTCCTCACGAGAGTTTTTGTTGTCAACCGAGAGATCAAAATTTTTATGAGCCTAGTCCTTGCTATAATTCGATTCCTTTCGGTTTTGACCAATCTCCACAATATTCTTTCGAAATTGAACGACTTGAAACAATGTGCCAAAGAAATGTTGAAGTTGTTAAAAAAAGTATTGAAGATTTGTTGCTTGAAAAGAGACAAATTAATCAAGAGATTAATGACATTACTAATGAATTAGGAAGTCGACGATTCATGGAGAAATAATTGATGAGGGATTTAAAAGAGATTGTGAACTTAAGATTAGACAACTTTCGCACGATTATAATGGATTAAGCATTGAAATTTGAAAGAAAGAAAAAATTCAAGAGGAAGAAAAATATCTTGCTAATCGTGAAATCGAGCGTTCTCTTCTTTTGGATGATGACGAGGATAGTGGTATTTCTTTGAGAGATCTTATTGCTCTACATCCTTCCTCTAGTGCAATCGTGCTTCCTATTCGTATCTTGCCGGCTATTGAGCCCGAGGATTCTCCCATCCTAGATGATGAGGAAATCTCTCATGACATCACCACTCCTATTCATGATTCTTCCACCGTGGAACTCGAAAATTCTCTTAGCAAGGGGGACGAGCATATTAGCACTATACTTGTCCAAAAGCCAAGAGAGTTTGACGGTATTTCCAATGAGATGTGTGATTTGCCACATTGTGATGACTCGACTTCTTCCATTTACTTTGATATTTTCTCCAATTCTAATGATGAAAATTGTGATGGAAATGAAGATTTTGAGGATGATTCTACTTCTAGTGAATTTTCTAATGAGGAGTTCTCCGATGAACTTTCTTATAAATATGATATTCACGATTCGGATTTTGAGGGGTTTACCGATGAATCTACTCTTCTTAACCCATTTCCACCGGGAAATGAGGATGATAGTGATCCGATTTTTAAGAAGTTCACTTTTGAACTTGCTCTTTTAGACCCATTTCCATCGGGAAATGAAGTTGATTTGACTATTCTGATCCTTGAGAAGTTCTCCGATGAACTTACTCATTTAGATGTGGAAGACGTGATTCTTCGTGAGAAGTTATCAAACGTCTATCTTCTCATTTCTAGGATCGAGGCTTTGAATTATAAGCCTAATGCCAAGTCTTTCTCTCCATCTCCTATTCCCGTTGAGGATAGTGATCCGCTTATGGAGGAGATTGATACTTTTCTTGCTTCTCATGATTCAATACCACCGGGTGTTGATGATATCGACCCGGAGGGGGACGCTCTCTTTTTAGAGAATTTACTTGATGATGATTTTGTCCCAAGTCCTCCTCCCACCCACTTTGACCTTAATGTGCGGGTTTTTCAAGTGTCTCATATTGAGTACCATGACCCGATTGATCACATTTCTAAGGGTGAAATGGTCATTAAAGCAAAGAATGTTTATTCCACTATGGATGAGATTTTTATCCCACCATTACCATGTGCTTCATATGATTTAGGATTAGCATGGGGGATGACACCGTGTTATCCTTTCCTTTCTCCACCGAGGACGAGGTATTCGACCCCGGAATCGTTGATTTAGGGAAATCTCGGCCTTTCACCGATGCAATAATTGAAAGACTTTTTGGTGCGAGTTTATCTCGGGGAGCATGCTACATCCACACCATTATTTGTGACTACCATCTCTTATTAGAGATTTGTGTTGGAGTTTTATCCTTTCGTTTGTCATCCAACAATGAGGATGAGATCTTTGACCCCGGCATCGTACTTTATGTTGGATTTTATTCCAATATGCCGGTTTTCACCTTTTTCCCTAAGGACCAATGAATGCGGGGATCGAGTCGAGCTCATGACTCGGTGAACAAAAACGAGGTGCCTTGTGTGGGAGTCCCATACATTCTATATTCTTTCTATTTTCTAACACTAATAAGGCTTGATCTTTCAAGCTCGTGCTCGTGTTTTGTTGTGTTGTGAATCTTAGGTACGACCCTTATTATTGAAGACTCTCGTGTTTGGTTTTTGTCGGTTCACTTGATCTTCCATTATTTGAATGCCAAAAAGGGGCACACTTTCTATCCCTTAATTTTTATCGACTAACGTTTTATCTTGAAGCATAATTAATAAACGGCTTATAGATTTGCGTGCTCTTTCCATGCTAGGATTTTGCATTAGACTCTTCGTGTCTTAGCAAGGGGGTGTTACTCTTGAGCTAAGAAACATTGAGGACAATGTTTGGTTTTAGCATGGGGGAGTCAATCGATATAATCGCTTGCAATTGCTCTTGTCGTGTCCAAACGTATTGTTTTTCTCATTTTTTAATAAAATTTTAAATTTTTAGTGTTATTTTTATGTTTTAATAAATAAAATAAGTGCTTTTGACACAAATGTAGGCTTTCTGTTGGTGAAAATAAGAATAGTTTTTTACTCGACTCGGTTTTTAACCTTAGCTTTTCCTTAACGTATTTGAATTAAGTTTTGCTAGGCTATTATATAGGGAGCGTTAAAACACGAAAGTCTTAATTCATACGAGTTAAGAACAAGAACTTTTCGCAAGCTCCTATAATTGATCCTAGAAAGTTGTCTATCAAGGGAACTTTAAAACGCAAATTCTAAAACTTGAAAGAGTATAAGAAGATGCAAGATCCTATAGATGACTTGAAAACCCAAAACTTTGATTTAATAGGCTAAGTATCCATTGATTTCACATTTTTGAAATTTTACAATATGGAGAACAAGAGATGATATAGAGAATAATTATAAGTTTGGTATTCTTTCGGAAATTTATGTGAGTTAATTATAAGCCTATTCTCCCATCGCTTGCTAATAAATTTATCTTCAATAAATAAGGTTGAACGATTTGAAAAGTTACTTAGCTTCTAGCCCAAGATCGTTTAAAAGTTGCTCGGTATGGATTAGAGTTCATAGCCAAGGCATAACTTGTTGAAGCGGGATGCGAAGATTGGCGATTCCAAAAAGGTCCTAACAAGACATGAGGGCTATATTTTATTGCTAAAGATCTCAAGTGATGTGAAGAATCATTTATCAAAAATCAATATGAAGGATCGAGACACACGACGAAAAGCAAAAACTCCCCAAAAGTCATGGAGAAGTCTATCCAAAAAGGCCCTAACAAGGTATGAGGATAAATGAAGCCAAGTCCAAAAAGGAGGCGGATCGTTGTATATCAAAATCCCAAATAAAGATTGGAGAAAAATGAAGAAGTCGTGGTCCAAGTATGAATCTCTCAAAACATCAAGTGAAGAAATTCCTATATGAAGAGAAGACCATTATTTCATGAACGTCTCTCAAGGTTTGAAGTATAAAGTCGCTGCCAGATATCGGTCCGAGAAATGTCTCAAATCGCGAAGCAAGTTATGCCAAGATATGAACTTTATGAAGTCCCGAGAAGCAGTTTTAAAAGATTTTGTCCTTTAGCTAACTATTGATTAAATCGTTCACTTTATTTTCGGCCTAATAAGTTATCGAAATAAGTCAACAATGCATCCTCGTGATCATTCAAGACAACAATAAAATATAAGAGATACACCTAGGAATAAGGGAGTCTAAGTGAATAATTGGCCCACATAAATTCGTGTTAGTTTGCCAACTTATAATAACAAGGATCTTTTTTTTGCACTTGGCATGGAAAAGTGAAAAGTCGAGGAAATCTATTTGAGTTTTATGATCCTAAAAGTTATTTTTCGAATAATGAAAGCAATACATTATGTCTTTGCAAAATAAAGTGTCATAGGTTGAATAATGGTGTAGTTAATGTTTTATTCTATCATTGCGTGAGGACACGGCAATTGCTTAGCATGGGGGAATTTGATATGAGTGTAATTACTCATATCATTTGTATCTTAAAACAATGAAATTATGCATGAAATGTAACAAAAATGCCTTGTATATGCTTGTTTCTTGTTTGAATGTGTGTAGGTACCAAGTTCGCGAAAACCGACAAAAACCGGCACGAGTTTGAAGAAGCCAAAATCGAGCTCGACTTTAGCGGATTTCATCATTTCTCGAGTTTATGGGTCAAGTGGGTCCCACAATGGAGTAAATGGGCTCAAAAGCCCATTTAAGATTCAAGATAGTATTTTGTGTTGTTTGAAAATTCAAAATGGCCCAATTTGGAAGTTTTAACAAACGAATGGAGTAAATTGGGCCATGCCTATTCATTTGCAAAATGGAGAGAGTTCTTTGGACTCTAAAAGCCCATTTGGACAACAATTTTGGAACGGTTATATAAAGTTTATTAAACTTTATATTGGTCAACCTTCATTTATCCACCACAAACGTTTTTCTTATCTCACACATTTTTTTCGATACTCTCTCTTCTCACCTTTATCTTTCTTCTTCAATGTATCTGTAAAAATAAAACACTATTCCTCAAAACCCTAATTTTACCACACTGTTAATTATCTAAAATTAATAAGGGGGTTTTGATAAACTCGTGTGTTGCACACGAGTGGGAATAAATTCCCCTTTGATTTCGGAAGAGATAGTGGAAGATCAAGGCTACGTAGCAGCAGACTACTGGTTGAAACACCTCAATCATCCAAATCCATCCAATAAAAACCTTCCACATCATCAAGATAATAACAGAATGGGCTGATACATTGAATCAAGACCGAATCAAGTGAAGAAAGAGAAGAATGAAGATTCGAATATGCCAAGGAAGATGCTATCGGGTTCAACTATAAAAACCCCCTTATTTTTCATTGTATTCATCCCTTTCTTAGTTTTTAATGTTATAATGTAGAAATAGTTTTAGAATTTATTTTATAAACTTTGTAATGAATTTTCGGTTAAAGTAATAAAAGTAATTTCAGTTTCGAATTTGATCCACTGTTCATTTCTCATTATTCTCGAATTGTTTTGTTTGTTTAGTCATAATCGTATTCTACTGATTTTATGCACTATAACATTGAGTTTCTCATATAAGCTTAATCTATAAGCTGTTGTGAGTGATTGAATTAAAGATAGGGATAATAAGTTTAACTACTGTTAAGCTTTAATATATTTGTTGGATTGAATGATCTGTTCGATTCAAACCATGATGGTGGTCCGAGATTAATTAGTTGTTCAAAGTCATTAAAGCTGCTTGTTCATGAATAAGTTCGTGATGTTTATCTTGGTTCGAAGTATTTTAATCGGCGGTCGAATTGAATGGTGTCGAGTCTAAGGAAGCTCAGCGCTTACCTTCATCTCAACGGGATTCTCCAAAATGGTTAGGCTTAGTTATTTTTATAAAGTTAGTATAATTAGATATTTGAGTTAACATGTTATATGTGAAATTGCTTACTGTTTTGTTTAGATTTATGAATTTTAACTTTGACTGTTATATGTGTTATTCCTTTAATCTGATATTTGTGTTATATGTGTTATATGAATATGAGTTTGAGGTAGTTTAATAATCAGTTTAGTGCTGCTGGTTTCTGTGTTCGTGTGTTACTGTAGGTTGTTAAGAGGAATTAAAAGTAAGCCGGTGGTTAGGATCTCGTTAAATCGTTGCTGTGATAATGTAATCGCTACCATTTTCCTTGTTATATTAAGTATTCTTTTAATCTGTTTTCATTTATGTTGCTGCCTGAAGAAGTCATAAGTCGAATCTGCTTGCAGATACAAATCTGATGATTACTTGATTTAGTGTTAGAACTGATTTTATATATTTTTGGATTTGATGAAGTATGAAGTTGAATTTGATTTGAATTGGTTTAATTAATTACTATGACGTTTGCTATTAGTTTACTCTGATTTTGTTCACTTGCTGAATGTTTATTAATCAGAATTGTTAAGTCCTAGTTAGATTTGAGGCTTGATTTGGTTATATCTTTGTACTAATTTGATTTTTGTTCGATTTTTGTTTGCTGTCAACTTATCTGATATTAATCTGTTTTTAGATGATTTTGGTTTAGTTTTTTTATCTATTTGATTTACAAAATAGCAGATATGGTGTCTGATTATCTTTGAGAATGTTTCTTAGTCGCATGTATGTTTTGACCCAGTAGTCTGTTATTTACTGTTCGTTTATAGGATATTTAGGCTTAGTTATGGCATCTTAATCTTTACTGCTTTTTTACTGAGAGATTTTAGTCTGTCTTTCTGTTTCTTTTAATTTACTATGCGAATTTGGCTGTACTCACGAACTGGGGGTGTTTGGTTTGTAGTTTTAATCAAAATCTAATTCCAGAAAAAATAATACCAAAATTTGTCACTTGCAGGTCTCGAACTCGAGACCTGCACCTTGTAGACCAGCGTGATAGCCAGCTGCTCTAGCCATGTTTCTTGTTAATACATTTCGTTCAAAATTTATTAAATGCTTCACTTAGATTGACAGTTTTTAAATGCTTGTATTTACTTTTAATATTTCATTAAGTCTAATTAAATCATTAATAACTTTTATAAATAAAAGTCCATTTAATATTAGTTTAAATAAATATTTTAATAAAACTAAATAAAAAAAATATAAAAAAAATAAAAATTAATTTTATTAATTTTAGAAATTTAAATTAGATTTTAAATAGATTAGTTTTAATTAATTTTGTTTTAAATAAAATTGTTTTAAATAGATTTTGTAAAAGTAAAATTTTAAATTAGCTTATGTTTTCTTCAAGAATAGATTAAATTAGTTTAAAATTTTAAATAATTTTTAAATTAGTTTAAAATAGATTTTTTAAATAGTCTAAATTTTAAATGGTTTTTATTTTTTTAGATTTAATACGGGTTTACAATTCATGCACTTAGGTAAAAATTGTAGGAGTAATTTTAGAATAAAAACCAAAAACCAAATTCAAATCGATTGTCCAAATCAAAGCAAAACGTCTCAAATTCACTCGATCTTCGTGTACAACGAACTTGGTTCATTCACGTGTTTAATTGAATTCGTCATTGGTAAAATTAGTCTATTACTTTTTCCTAAAGGTAATTTTCTAATTTACCCTATAACGTAATCTCAAATTATCACATATACTATCAACGACACATCATTCACCATGTAATCTTGAATAAAAACATGTAACTAGGATGAACCCATACGCCCCACATGATAAATATAAATAAATGGCCAAAAGCTGAAGGGACGCCACGAGCAATCACTCCGCCGTGGTGAAGTCATAACATCAGTGCCTCTAATGTTATGGTTATGGTACCTCCATAACTAGGTGAAACTGGTCATGCATGTATATGGCTATAGGTAATCTTAATTAAACATAAGCAATCAAAATCATAACTTATACTACGGGAAAACAGTTGGCTGCATACGGGGAAACCTAATAAGGAAAGAATGTCCATACTGAAAGGACGGGAATCCGTACCTTATGTCCAGTGAACGAGAAAGACGAACTGCGAGAATCCTACTTCCGAATCACTAGTGCTACATAAATACGTACATGAATAAGTATCTGCTTACTAAATACGTAGCTGGTTTTATGTCATGTCTTAGCTTATTTTATGTGTTCTTACCAGGTCTTACCGTTTTAAAGCCTAAAACTGTATTAAATCTTATATTCTGTTTAATCTGATTAAGTATTTCTGGTATTTCATGTGTTATTATACTTACTGTGTAATAATAAGTAACTTTCCAAAAATAGTAGGTTTCCTAAAATAGAAAGTTTCAAAAAATAGAAAATTTCCAAAAATAGAAAGTTTCCAAAAATAGAAAGTTACCAAAAATAGAAAGTTTCCAAAAATAGAAAGTTTCCAAAATTAGAAAGTTTCCAAAAATAGATTTACTGCTTAAAATAGATAAGTTTCTAAAAATAGAAAGTTTCCATAAATAGATTAGTTGCCTTAAGTAAATAAGTTTCCATAAATAGATTAGCTGCCTGAAATAAATAAGTTTCTAAAAATAGCTGGTTTCCATAAATAGATTAGCTGCCTTATTTAATTAAGTTTCTAAAAATAGAAAGTTTCCATAATTAGAAATAAGCTGTTTAAATAAGCTAAGTATATAAGCCTAAGTGTTTTTCATGATTATTTTCTAAGTCATATGGTATATTGTATAGTTTAATAATTATTTCATGTAATTTAATTAAACTATAGGTTATAATATTTAATTAAAGTATAACATGTTTTTAATTAAATAAGTTAAATACTTAGGTTAAAATATGTATTATTATATATTAATAATATAACCTAAGTCATGTTAATTAATTAATTATATCCATGGTTTTTAAAATAATTAATTAATTATAAGTCTTAAAAATATAAATACTTAGGTTAAAATAATTTCATGATCATTAATAATTAAATAACCTAAGTCATGTTACTAAATTAATCACATCATTTTATTAATTTAATTTTAACATAAGTTCATAAACATAAAAACTAACATACACCATGAACCGGATCTAGGCTAAAAAACATGAACCGGACATGAATCGACACCGTACCCCGAACCAACTCGGGGTACCCCGTGTTTCCCTTGCTGCCGTGGGATCCACACGCACCAACCAAGACCATATGGTCTTGGTGGTGGTCGGCTTGGCAAACCGAAACCCCTTCGGGTTCGGTTGCAGCCTGCGGCCAAAACAAACACCCCTTAAGAACAACCCTTTGATTTAATTTAACACCAAAACATGTTATATCTATGATTAATTATTATGTTTTTATAAAAACATAACATGTTCATAATTAATAAAAAGATTAAATTAAAAGAAAAGGATTTACCGAACTCGTGGATCAAGAGAACGAAGAACAAACACGATCAATCACCAAATCTTCAAGATCAAAGATCAAAAATCACCTTGTATAGTGGTTTTAGGGTGGCGGCACAAAGAACAAGGAAGAAGGAGGGTTTTAGGTTTTTCTTGAAATCTTTTGTAAAGTTATTTTGTGTAGTGTAAAAAGTAAAAACCCCCTTTAGTAAATTTGACAAATGGGCATGGCCCATTTGTCCTTGTTTGGCCGCGGGTAGGGACCCCACTTGAGGTACCCGTACCTTTTTCCGTGTCTCGTTATTTAGTTACTCGTTTGTGATTATTTACGTTCTTGTTTTAAATGTTCTCGTTACGTAAATACCATGATCTAATATATTTAATTACACTCGTAATAAATATATATACGTAATTAATAATAGTTCGTGTATAATTACGTTCATGATTTCATGATCGCATGTTCGTGATTAATTATTGTTAAATAACTATTACGTGATCGTGCATAGTAAATACTTATTTGTTCTAACACGTACGTAATACGTAAACTCCTAACACGTAATCGTAATCATGCTATATTAGGAAAGTTTTAACTAGTACGTACGATCCTAAGGGTACTATGCATGGTAAAAGCATGCGGGTTTTACATAAAGATTCTCTTGAAAGCATGAAGATGACACACTTTGGGAGTCACTTGATGGCGTGCACATGCACACACAGCAAACATAATGTCAGGTCTTGAGGCTGTGAGACACATCAATGAACCAATCATTGATCTATAGTGCCTGACATCCACATCTTTTCCATCACCAACTTTTCCCCAAGGGTGTTCTCTATCCATAGGAGTACTAGACCTTTTTTCATGTGGAGAAAATCCAAACTTCTTCAAGATTTCTGCCACATATTTATCTTGAGAGATGAAGATACCATCTTCTTTCTACTGAACTTGTAACCCTAGAAAGAAGTTCATCTCCCCCATTGCACTCATCTTGAATTTATCTGTCATAAGCTTGGAAAAGTCTTCACTCATCTTTGGGTTTGATGAACCAAAGATGATATCCTCCACATAAACCAGAACAAGTAAGACATCCTTACCAGTCTTCTTTGTAAATAAGGTCTGGTCTATGGTGCCCCTTTTGAATCCATTTTCCACCAGATAGGTGGACAATGTTCCATACCATGCTCTTGGGGCTTGATGAAGTCCATACATAGCTTTCTTGACTCTATACACCTTGTCTGTATGTTCTGAATCTTCAAAACCAGGAGGCTGCATTACATAAACCTCCTCTACAATTGTGCCATAAAGAAAAGCACTCTTCACATCCATTTGATAGACAGTAAAGCCCATGCAGGAAGCATAGACAGTAAAGCACTCTTCACCTCCTCATAGTCTATCCCTTCCTCTTGTGTATATATATCCTTGAGCCACTAAACGTGCCTTGTTTCTGACCACAATGTCTCTTTCATCTTTCTTGTTTCTAAGAACCCATCTTGTCCCAATAGGTCTGACATGTCTGGGACAATCAACCAACTCCCAAACATCCTGTATAGCAAATTGGTTAAGCTCATCTTGCATTGCTTCCACCCAACTTGATTCTTTGAGAGCATAAAAAATTTTCTTAGGTTCCTGTTGTGACAGAAAACAGGCAAACAAACATGCTTGAACAAGAGGGGTATCAACCTTCTTGTGAATATTAGCAATAAATCCTCCAAGATTCTGATGAGATCTTCTAGTTTTAGCAGGAGACATCACATCACCAATATCTGTATGAACCTCTCCATTTCTGCTTGATGGTTCACCTTGTTCAAAATTGGAAGAGAAAATATGGTCAAAAGAGTTGCCAACGCCTGAACCAAGATTGTCAGCATGTGAGCCATCAACGCCTGAATTAGGGCTGTCAACGTTTGAGCCATCAACGCCTGAATTTGTCTTGTCAGCGCCAGATTTTCCTTTGTCAGCTTCTGAAAGACCATGCATGTTGTTAACTGGTGATACTTGAGGACCACCATTTTCCTTTCTAGCAGCAGCAGCAGCAACAAATGCATCTGTCCATATGGGAATAGTGACATACTCAAGTATGGGTGATGATTTGTCTACTTGTGATCCAACCTCTTCATTAACCTGCGTACCTGAAACATCAACAACTGATTCTTCCACAACACTTGAAGTTACCTTCACAATGTTTGGATTAGTAACAGGCATATAATTCAAAGTCCTAGATAGAGGTTCCAAGTCAAATAACCAATTTGGACCACTTTCAGGATCACTAGGTTTACTTTCTAAAAACCTAACATGTACTTTTTCAAGTATACGTTTTTCCTTCTTAATGTAAACCCTATATCCTTTAGTCTGCACTGAATAACCCATAAAGTAGCCTTCATCACCTTTAGCACTAAATTTACGTAAGGCATCACTAGTGTCCAACACAACTACATGACAACCAAAAGGTTTAAGAAAACCAATATTAGGTTTCCTTCCCCAAAGTAACTCATAAGGTGTTTTGTTATGTATCTTGTTGACTAATGCTCTATTCTGAACATAACAAGCTGTATTCACAGCCTCAGCCCAAAAACCAATGAGAAAGTGAGCATCAGCCAACATAGTCCTGGCTGCTTCTATGAGGGTTCTATTCTTTCTCTCAGTAACCCCATTTTGCTGTGGGGTTCTGGCTACACTAAACTGTCTAGTAATCCCTTTCTTGGCACAAAAATCATCCAACAGCTTATTTCTAAACTCACCACCATTATCACTTCTAAGCATCTTAACTTCATTACCAGTCTTCTTCTCAATTTGGTTAATAAAGTTAATTAAAGTATCAGCAGTGTCACTTTTCAAAGCTAAAAAGAAAGTCCAAGTAAACCTAGAAAAATCATCAGTAATGACAAAGCAGTAAGATTTACCATTCAAGCTTTCTATATTAGTTGGACCAAACAGGTCCATATGCATCAAGTGAAGTGGTTTAGAACTAGAGTGCGCCTGTTTAGACTTAAATGAGACCTTGTGTTGTTTGCCTTTAAGGAATGCAACACAAGAGTGGTCATTGTGGAAAGCCTTTTCAGGCAAACCATCCACCAATCCATGTCTCACAAGTCTGTTTATATTTTTAAAGTTAATGTGCCCTAGTCTCCTGTGCCATAGATTACTCTCATCAACTGAAGCCTTAGCATAAAGACATGACAAGTTATTATTCATCCTAATCCCATTAAGATTCACATTTTAAATGTCCTTATGCCTAGGTATCCTATAGTCAATGAATTTCTCATTTGGTATTTTAAAATCCTTGCTCCACACCAGGCATTCAGTATTTGTGAAAATAACCTTATTTTTGTTATCACAAACTTGTGATACACTAAACAGATTATAGTCAAGTTCTTTTACTAGAAACACATTTTCAAAACGCAAATTGTTGGTGAGAAGAGTTCCTTTGCCTGTGATAGTTCCATATCCGCCTCCAAAGTAAACTTTATCACCATCCTTAATGGGAGTGAAGTTTATGAGATAATCTTCCTTCCCAGTCATGTGCCTAGAGCATCCACTATCCCAATAGCCATAATCATTAACCTGTTTTTGAATGCCCTGCACATAAAGAAAACAAATTAGTTTTCTTTGGGAACCCAAGCCTGAGCAGACTTGGATTCATTTGGTTGTTCAACAAGAACAGCCCTAGTCCTCATAACAACCCCTTGTTCATCCCTTTTTGGATTAAACACCCAGTTAACCCTAATTGGTTTTGTGATGACCTTTGAAATATAATTACATCTGTTACATGTCATAGAAATACCATTGAATTATGGTTTTGATCTTGCTTAGGTCTCCATGTCAATCTAGAAGAAGCTTTAGACCCCTTTCCCTGTGGTTGCAAATATTTACCATTATTTGGTCTGGCAACGTTTCTGTCAGCGTTTGATTTGGTCTTGTCAACGCTGAAATTACCCTTGTCAGCATTGAACCTAAGGTTTGCTACAGGAACCCATGGTCTATTAGACCATGTATTGGTCTTCTGAAAAGGTCTTTGTCCATAAGTGTTAGACCCTTTAGTAAAGAACGGGGCTGGTCTAACAACCTGTGGACTTTACTGCACAAAAGTTTTGGGTTTGACAGTTTTTGACTTTTTGTCATTGTTGACCTTTGAAGCGTTGACACACTTATAAGCCAAATGTGAAAAGCTACCACAAGTATAACAGGCTTTTCTAGACATAAAACTAGGTCTAGAAGAAAAGAAACCTGTTCCTTTATCACTAATTTGGCTTTTTGGTGACCTAATTTTTCTATACATTTCTGCATATTTAATAATAGGTTTTCTAACAACGTTTGAGCCAAGGTCAACAGTCTTGCCAGTGATTGGGTTTGTTACTTTGATAGGGGTAGGCTCATTTGGACTATCACTACGCATGCCACCCTTGACAAACAAGGTAGGGTTGGCTTTCTTCCATTGGTCCAAATCAGTCAACTTTTGCCTATATTCTTCTACTAGGGTTAGGACTCTTGGTGGAGGAATAAATTCCTCTTCTTGGAGTTCTGGTAAACCAGTCCAAGATAAGTCCTTTCTTTGGACACCATAGAAGTCCCCAGCTGGTAGTGGAACACCAGCATACTCTTTCATCCCAATCCCAGTCATATCCCTAGAATCCCTTTGTTTACTAACACATTCTCCTAGGGTTTGTGAGGCTTTATCAAATCTCTTAATTTTAAGACCTACATTATCCTTATTCTTGATATCCTCATCTAACTTAGCCTGTAATTCAGCATTGACCCTCTCCATGATATTTTTAATATCAGTACTAGCATTTAAATCATGTTTTAAGATACTGATTTTATCCTTTAGGTCAAGCTCCATTTTCTTATACTCAGTTACTGTCTTTTCAGTTTGAGTAAGAACAAGTTGATAGTTAGACAACTTACATCTCTCATTACTCACATCTGTTGACAATCTTAAAACCTCTTTGTTAAGTCTTTCAGTATTTAGATGACAACCCTTACTACAAAAAACATCATCATATACCTCATTGTCTGATGAAGATGAGGAATGTGCCATGAGAGCATAGTGAACATGCTCTTCTTCTTCCATCTCAGCAACCAAAGCTTTATTCTCTTCCTCATCCTTAGCCAAATAGCTCCAATCCTATCCAACACCATCAATTTCTTGCATTGCAACCATGGCCTTGGGATCCTGAGCCTTAACAATTTGGCTTGAGGGTTTTCCAGCATTAGATCTTCTTGGATATCTGCATTCTCTCATAAAGTGTCCCATACAATGACAATTGTAACACTCAACCTTGGATTTATCAAATCCAGCAGTGTCCTTAGCATTAAAAGTCATCTTCTTCTTAAATCTTCTATTCCGTCTGTTTGCTCTTATACTTGCAAAAGCCATATTCCACTTTATGTCCATCTCCTCCAAGTGCTCATCACTAATTTTCTCAAGGTCCTCATATGTAATCACTGAACCATTGGGCAATGTAGCAATGTATGCACACACAATATCTAGATCAATACCAGCAGGCTTAAATCTTGGTGAGTCAATTTTGTATGTGTCAGCGTCTGAAAATGAGCCGTTGACAGGTTTTGATCCAACGTTGACACACGTTGATCCAGTAACTGGGTGCATGTATGACTCCTTTTGATCAAATTGACCTTCACTATGTGAGAAGAAGGCCATGTTTCCATTGGTAGACTTGCTTCTATGATCCAAAAGAGTTTCATTCTCTATCAACCTTATTTTATTGTAAACATCATCAAACGTAGAACTTTTTTGAGTGTTATTAGCAATTATAGACCTTGCTTCAATCTTCCATGCATCACCAAGGCTTTTAAGAAAAGTGGCAATAATGTCAACATCACCAATCACTGTCCCCATGAAGGACAACTTGCTTGTAATGTCAAGAAGTCTGCTTCTCACACTACTTAGATTCTCATTAGGTTGAGCCTTAAAAACAGCATACTCATGCAAGAGTTGCTTCTTTTTCTCTTGCACAGTATCAGCATTACCACCATAAGCAACTTCAAGAGCTGCCCAAAGATCTTTTGCAGACTCATAGCCTCTGTATTTGTGCTGATTTTCTTGTCCCAAGGAGAGTTTCATAATGCTTAGGGTTTTCATGTCAACCCTTCTCTTTTCTATATCCTCAGTTAAGACAGCTCTACCATCATTAGGTTTTTCTCTTCTATCCTCTTCAGTAGAACCTTGAACTGCTGTTCTTGCAGCAATGGCATCTGCAATCTTTTGAGCCTTATTGAATGTGTTTCCATATTCAATGATTTCCCATAGGGTGTAGTCATGGATTTGTAGATATTGCTCAAAGTTAAACTTCCACAGCTCAAAATTGTCTGGGTCTAGCATGGGAATCTTGATGTTGTGGGTTGAGGACGAGGATGAGTTTGCTTCTGGGGTAGACATGATGTTTTTAGGGTTTTGTGAAAATTTAGGGTTTTTGGCAGTTTAGGGTTCTTGTGTTCTTTAGATCAAAGTTTCTCAACAAGCTCTGATACCACTTGTTGATCCCAAACTTAGATCAATTTAGCTTGTGTAAACGAGATTAAATCAAGTTAAACACGTAGAGAAACTTTGTTGTGTATAAAACAATTTAAGTATTATGCGGAATTAATACTCAAAAAAGAACAGACAAACAATTGTAAAACAAACTTTCACTTGATTGATTATAACAAACTTGCATACAATGAAAGTGTTAAATGTATGAAAAACTTATATGAAAGAAAACCTAAAGGTCTTCTTTTATAGACATAAGAAGCCTTGTACAAGAGTCTACGTATCAGCTATACTAGGTAAAGATAAATATAGAAAATACATTGTTGATCCTATCTTTACTAGAAACAAACTAGAAACATAATACGCGTAGACCAAATCTTTCTATCAGTGCTTGACTTCATCCTATCAACGCTTGACATCTTCCTGTCAACGCTTGATCTGTCAACGCTTGTTTTCTTCTTATCAACGCTTGTTTTCTTCTTGTCAGCGTCCAAGTGTACTGGCTATATTTTTATTCCCAACAGATCCTCGTTTCACTTTGCGATTATGGAGAAATCTACAGAAATCTTGGGGTACACAACTTAGGCTTAGCACGGCTTTTTATCCTCAAACAGACGGGCAGTCAGATCGAACGATTCAGACATTGGAAGACATGTTGAGGTCATGTGCGTTGGAATGGACGAGTGATTGGGACGATTATATCTGTTTGGTGGAGATTGCATACAACAACAGTTGACACACAAGTATCAAGTGTGCTCCTTTCGAGATGTTGTCTGGCAGAAAGTGTCGCGCCCCAATCTGCTGGGATCAGGTTGGTGAGCAAACACTTAAAGAACCAGAAATGATAGAACTGACTAATGAGAAGGTCCCGGTAGCTAAGCAAAAACTGCAAGAAGCACGGTCACATCAGAAGAATTATGCAGACAAGCATCGTAGGGACTTACATTTAAACGTAGGAGATCACGTTTTCCTTAAGGTTTCACCGGCACGTGGTGTTAGACGTTTTGGAATCAAAGGGATGCTCAGTCCTTGATTTATCGGACCGTTTGATGTCATTGAACGGGTCAGTGAAGTATCTTACCGTTTAGCCTCCGTAGCTTTCTCACGTTCATAATGTGTTTCATGTGTCCTTACTTAGAGGGTACCAGTACCATCCCCTTCACATGGTTCAGTATCAACTGGAACAGATTCGTGAAGATCTCACTTTCATAGAAGAACCCGAACGAGTTCTTGACAAACAAGAATGAGTCATGAGAAGGAAGACGATTCCATTCTTCAAAATCCTTTGGAGGTATCATACCGAGCGGGAAGCCACTTGGGAAACAAAGGAGTCTATCCGGGCTTCTTACCCTCATTTCCTATTTTGAGTTCGGGTATGTTCTTCTTTTCCAGCTTCAGCTGATGACATGGCCACAGAGTTTTGTTTCTTGGCGCTCCAGCATATTAACATTCCTCTAAGGATTTGACAACTCCCAGAGGTGCTCTTTCTATCAAGACAGCACCCAGCGTAGTCAGAGTCTGAGTAGGCTTCGAGGTTGACGCCTGATCCATTAGGATACCAGAGACCCAATGTGGGAGATCCTTTTAAGTACCTAAAAATTCTTTTGACAGCTACAAGGTAGGATTCCTTAGGGTTAGGTTGGTACCTAGCACAGAGACATGTGGCAAATTGTATGTCTGGTATGCTTGTTGTGAGGTACATCAGTGACCCAATCATGCCTCTATATAAGGTCATACTTCTTGAGCAAATCCTTAACATATTTTTCTTGGAAAATGGAAATTCCTTTTGAATTTTGTTTAATTTGAAAACCCAAGAAAAAAGTTAATTCCCCCATCATGCTCATTTCATATTTTTTGGTCATTAATTTGGCAAACTATTTGCTCAATGTAATATTGGTTGAACCAAAAATTATATCATCCACAAAAATCTGTACTAAAATGACATCACCCTTAGACCTATAAGTGACTAAGGTTTGAGCAATGGTACCTCTAACAAATTTATTTTCAAGTAAGAATTTTGATAGGGTTTCATACCAGGCTCTAGGCGCTTGTTTCAGCCCATAGAGTGCTTTGTGAAGTCTGTAGACGTGATCAGGATACTCACTGCTTTCAAACCCTGGGGGTTGATAGACATATACTTCCTCTGCAAGCTTCCCATTGAGGAAAGCACTCTTCACATCCATCTGGTACACAGTAAACCCCATATAAGCTGCAAAGGCTAGGAAGATTCTGATAGCTTCTAATCTAGCTACTGGTGCAAACGTTTCATCATAGTCAATCCCCTCAGATTGATTATATCCTAGCACCACAAGCCTAGCCTTGTTTTTGACAATCATGCCAGCTTCATCCTTCTTGTTTCTGTAGACACATTTAGTTCCAACCACTTGCTTCCCAGCTGGAGCTTTTACCAGAGTCCACACCTTGTTCCTCTTGATCTGATTCAGCTCATCTTGCATTGTAACCACCCACCCTTCATCTAGAAGCGCAGCAGCCACATTCTTAGGTTCATCCTCAGAGAGAAAATTAGCGAAAAGGCATTCATTCGCTGAGGCGGTTTCCAGAGATCTCAATTTGCCTCTGGTGGTGACTCCCTCAGAGGGTTCACCAAGAATATTCACCAGAAGAATATCTTGGTTCCTACTCCATTTGGATTGAGGAGCAGGAGTCTCTGTGGGTTCAGGAGTCAAAGCAGGTTCAATGAATGCTGAGGGTTCTTTACAAATTATTTCTTCATCCATAATCTCTTCATCAAGAGGAGAGATTGGTTCAATGAGATCAGCATTCACAGTAGTGGGTGGAGTGATTTGTTCAGCATTTTCAACTTCTGGAGTGATGTTAGAGATTGAATGAGGATCAAATGCATGAGCATAAGGGAAGTCCTTGTGACCGCTCTTGGATGATTCCTTGGGATGTGAGAAATTATCTACTGGATAAGTTTTAACTTCATTGAAGTGAATGTCACATTCTTCTGAGTTGGTGTGGTTGATGACAGCATCTGCTTCATTGAAGGTGACATGGATGGATTCTTCTAATTCTTGTCTGTTGATGTTGAACACTCTGTAAGCTCTGGAGGTGAGAGAGTAACCAAAGAAGAATCCATCATCAGACTTTTCATCAAATTTCCTTGGTGATCTCTGTAGTTGTGAATGAAAATAGGGCAACCAAAGACATGGAAGTAGCTTACATTAGGGGCTCTCTTCCTATATACTTCATAAGAGGTCTTGCCATGTCTCTTCACAATAATGGATCTGTTTTATGTATGACAAGCTGTGTTCACAGCTTCACCCCAAAATTGTTTAGGAAGTCTTGACTCACTGAGCATTGTTCTAGCAACCTCTATGAGGGTTCTGTTTCTTCTTTTAGCGACACCATTTTGCTCAGGGGTGCCTGGGTTAGAAAAGTTCTGTGATATTCCCTTTTCATCACAAAAGGCTTCCATGGCATGATTCTTGAATTCAGTGCCATTGTCACTTCTGATAGCCTTAACTCTGCAGTCATTGAGATTCTCTATTTCTCTGATGAAGGGCATTATTCTTTCAGCAACATCACTCTTTATTTTGAGAAAGAATACCCAAGCGAATCTGGAGAATTCATCTACAATGACTAGTGTATACTTGTTGTGATTAAGGGATTGAGGTTTTACTGGTTCAAATAAGTCCATGTGAAGGAGGTGGAGGCACTTATTTATAGAGAATGATTGTTTAGTATTGAATGAGGCTTTGTGGTGCTTCCCTTTCTCGCACGCTGAGCAGGGTCTGTCTTTGGTGAAGGTCAGAGTGGGAAACCCAGCTACTAAATCATTCTTGGCCAGTTTTTTAATGTTTTTGAAGTTGAGAAGGGAGAGTCTCTTATGACATAGCCAATTTTCACTATCAGATGCTTTGGCATAGAGACAAGTGTTTGTCCCTTCTGGACAAGATGTCATGTCGATGACATACACATCCCTTCTCCTGGATGCAATAAGAACAACATCATCATTTTGATTGAAGATTGTTCCTTGGGTCTTGGTGAACAGAACTTTGAAGCCAGCATCGTAGAGTTGACTAATGCTGATTAGGCTGTGCTTCAGTCCATTGACATAAGCGACCCTTGTGAAGGTTATTCCATTACAATCCACTGAGCCATAACCCTCAGTAGCCCCTTAGGAATCATCTCCAAAGACTACTTTAGGACCAGGCTCCTTTTTATATCTATGCAGATATTGTTTAACCCCTGTCATGTGTCTGGAGCACCCACTATCCAGATACCAAACAGATTTCTTCAGATATTCTTGCATAGATATAACAAATCTAGATTATTTTCTATGATGAACCCACTTTCCAGTGGGTCCATGCTGCCGCTGACCAGCGACATTGGTTCTTCTCTGGTTACCTCCCCCTCTTTGGTTGCAATCCCTAGGTTCATGACGCATGCTTCCACAGATGTCACATCCAGGATAATGCTTGCACTCATCAGAGTGATGGTCGAAGAAACCATAGTACTTGCAGGCGGGGTTAGGTCTGTAACCCTGAGAGTTATCTCTGGGTTTAGGCTCAGCCTTTCTTGAGGGTCGATGAGGAGTTTTAGATCTCATTTGAGTTCTGGTTCTTTGAACCGCAATGACCTCCTCATGCTCTCTAGATGTGTGTTCAGTGGACTCGCAGGTGATACATTTTGGTTTCTTAGAGCAATCCTCGGATGAGTGATTCTTGAAACCGCAATGCTTGCAAGGTCTGAACAAAGCTCTCCCCTTGGAGCTACTAGAACCTTCACCAAGAGAGTTAATAGATGGACTATTAACTCTGGGGTTGATTTGTTCTTTCAACCCTTTTACCTCTTCCATTAGGGTGAGGAGAAGTTGCTTGGTGGGAGAAAGCTCTTCAGGGGGGGAGAGGGTTTGTTGGAGTCCTTAGCCACAAAAACCTTTTTATCCACTTTGTCAGCGACTTTGAGAATTGAATTCCCATGGGTTTTAGTTTGAGGTTTTGGGCCAAGCAAGGAATCCGATGGGTTGGCACCAGCGAGTCTTGGTGGGGCTGGTACCTCTGATTCTTTGTCAGAGTTCTTCTCATCCACAGAGGTGGAAGAAGGAGAAGAAACATCTGAAGGGACAAATTTGACATTGGGAACAGGGATATGTTTTTTGAATCTACCCTTTCCCCCAATAGCCTGAACCACATCACCAGGTATGGATTCAGCGACTATTTCTTCCGCTGTGGATTGAGCCAAATTCCATTTTTCAATGGTTTTTCTAAGTTCAGAATTTTCATCAAACAAAGACTCATTTTCAATGGATAATTTGCTCACTTCATTTTGAAGTTGATTGGAAAGATTCACAAATGGTTTAAAATTTGTTAATTCAGATTGGCAAAGATTTAACTCTGTTTTAAGACTATCAAATTTGTTTAACAGGTTTTTTCTTTGCTCTTCCACAAAGTGGAGGTCAACCAAGGTATAGTCACTGACATGGTCTCTATCAGGACCTTCAGACATAGATAACATTCTTTGTACCTTTTTCATGGTGATGTCAACCCATTGACCAGATCTTGCTTCACTTTTACCCACAACGGGTTCTTCATCAGAGACAGCCATAAAGGCTCTGACGGTGGTGGTACCTTCATCCTTAGAAGTGAGGGGTTCATCATCCCAGTCGAATGAGGCAGCGATCAGACCTTTTTCATTCTTCTTAGCATCCTTTTTCTTTGCTGCATCATCGACTTTCTGATTGAGTTTTAGCAGCTCAGCTTTCAAGGCTTTGTATTTGACTTTGTAGTCCTTCTTCCCTTCTGAATCAGAGAGAGAGGTTTGCTTGAAAGGTGAGATGGAAAACTTCTTCTTGTTGTTGTTGTTGTTGGATGAAGGGAAGCTTGGAGAGGAGGTTTTGTTTGACCAGCAATCCTTTTGATAGTGACCAGTCTTTCCACAAGTGTAGAATAACACCTTGGATTTATCAACCTTTGCAGCTCCAACTCTACCAGATCTCTTGTAGTACCTCTTTTGATCAGCTAAAAGAGCTCTGTCATGGAACTCAGCATGTAATTCATCAAGAAATTCTTGACTACTTCTGGTGTCCTCTTCAATGTCAGAGTCGCTGTCCTGAAAGGAATGGTTAGCAACAAGAGCTTTTGAACCAGTGATACTGGTGCTAAACCTGTCAGTCTCTGATTTGTAAATGGAGTCAATTAGCCCTTCTTCATAGTTATATCTACCAAACAATTAGGCTAAAGTATCATTCTTTATAGCATTGTTAGCTCTTAAGGTCTGATTTAGGCTAAACCATTTTCTAGGTAAACTATTGACAAAAGTAGCATTAACCTCAGCCTTAGGTAGAACAACTCCATTGTTTCCCAAATCATTCAACAAAATATTAAGCCTAGTATAAGTTTGTGCAACAGTTTCTGTTTCCAAAGCTTTAAAATCATTAAACTTAAGTCTAAGGGCTTGGATTTTGGTTTCTTTTGTTTCCTCTGGGCCTTCATACCCTAGAACTAATTCAGTCCACATCTCCTTGGCAGAGTTTCACTTAATGATGGACTTCATAATGTTCTTGGGTAGGCAAGAGACTATGATACTTTTAAGTCTCTTGTCCTGGTTAGCTAGACGTCTTTCTGCTGGAGACCATTGCTTAACAGGTTTCTTAATGGGTCTCTCAGGGGTAGAGGAAACGGCCAGTGGTACACAAGGACCATTTTCTAAGATTTCTATCAAGAAGGGTTCTAAGACATCTAAATATATAAGAAAAATTCAATTTTCCAACTTGAGAAATCCTCTTCATCGAATGCTGGTACATTGGACACATGTGACCCACCTCGAACATCAAGTAGTTGGGGAAGGTCATCATCATTATTACCAGTGCTTACAACTGGTGTAGGCATGGTAGTAGATGTGGTGGCCGGCATAGTGGTCGAAGTAGTACCTAAACTGGTTTGACCGAAAGGTGGAGGAGGTATAGTATCAGCCATATTAAGATCTTGATTTTAAAAACAAGAACGGTTTATGAAAAGTTTTATATCAAACCGCTCTAATACCAATTGAAAGTCCCTTAATATGACAATTGTTGATAATCTATAACTCTTGAACCACGAAACATAATGAAATACTTTTCAAACGCGTAATGCTTTATTAAGTATTATAAACAAAGTATTACAAAGTGCTATGAATACACTCGTTTAATGACAACAAGATATGAACCCTAGAAACAAGTAAACTAGATTCGAGACTCAAGTTTACAAGGGAACCAATGAGACGTTGGTAGACAGTTGGAGGCTCAGCGATTCCAAGGTGAGAAAGAACTTAGATAAATTATCCAAGCACAAGGGTTGAGTTAATTCTTCTTTCTTACTCCTATTTATAGTGTACGAGGTTGCTTCCTTAGTGGGAGTAGTTGATACGTTTCAACTTCTTAATGGAAGAGTAAAACGTATTAAATGCATGTCCAAATCGAGACATACCTTTAACCAACTTTAGGTGAACAGTTCTGCCAACTGATCACCTTTTGTCCCACTAGGTCGTACTAGGATTTATCTTGAATCTCTTGTTTTGTCCCGCTCAAAACACTTGGTAGATTCTCCCGCCTAAACTATAAAGGATTGGATAAGCTTTGCTTATCCCAGACTTCTAGGGTTCTTAATCTCTGAGTGTTGTCAACTCAGAGATCCTTGAACACCAGTACATTCCTTCAACATCCCAGCTATCCATAATCGCTGGTGAGTCTGACTTCAGATTGTCTTCGACTTCTGTGACGTTGTCTTTGACTTGAATGTTCCTGGTGTGCCAGCTGAGGCTTTGCCTTCCACTGGTCTAGTCTCTGTCGCTGGTCCTCTCAGCGATCAGCAAACACTTAGTCTAATTAAACAAATCTAGACTGAGCCATAGTTAAAAATTTCATTGGCCCAACAGCTAGCTTTATGCTTCAGAATTACCTTGCAGTCTCTTTGAACTCTTAGAAGAATCTCCAATCCCCAAATTTGGTCTGAAATTGTCAAATCTGGATTCTCCATAATCCTATTCTCCTAAGCATGGTACATCTGAGCAACTTCTGGCATATCATAATCTACTTGCAATTTTAACTCTATAAGCTTCTCTCTTGCCAAATCATCACCATATTCAAGTCTTTCTGGTTGTTCAATTATCATAACACTTGAATCTGAACTCCCTTCATCACTTCCTTCTTGTTCCTCAGAAGTAAAAATAAATGGTGATTCACCAACCTTCTTCATTTCTTGTTCCACACGATGTCCAGCCAACCTTGAATCAAACTCTACTTGTGATGCATCCTTTGAAACTTTTACTTCTACCGTAATTCCTTTACCCTTATCTAATGGATCAATGATGGGTAAAGATGATGATGGTACCTGTGAAGACACTTCTTTGATGATAGCTGATGACTGGAATACATCAACCATATATGCAGGCTTGTCAACGCTCAAATTATGTGTGTCATCGCCCAACCTACTCTTGTCAGCGCTTGGTGTGTCAGCGTCCAAAGTTTGCTTGTCAACGCTCACCTTACTTGTCTCAGCGCCTCTTGTGAACTGCTCTATCATAGCTGTAAAAGACGAGTTCAAGTTTGTAGGAGTAACCAAAGATGTATCAAAACCTGGTTGCTTCTTCAATTCAGTGAGGGCTTCAGCAACACCTAAATATTCTCCATCATGTGAGCCTTTGTCACTAACATGGATCTGCTCATCCTCACCTTTGGAAGATTCCTCCATACCACGCCTAGTGTTAGCATCCTCCAAAATAACAATCCTCTCCCTCAATTCCTTGAGTTCAAGGCCTTGTGTACTGACTGTTTGTACCAGGTCTGCATTTTGCTTTTGCAAGCTAATGCAGACAGCCGTCAATTCCATCATTGTGTATGGTTCCAATCTGCCCTCCTCTAGAATGGGTATTTGACCACCCAAAGTAGAGTCATGGGGCATGGATGAGGTCTTAAAGATGTTAGGACTGGCTTGGCCTGCATCTAAGCTAGCACCAATAGTCCCAGCCTCATCCATAGCACCAACCACACTTATGGTGGTGGTTCTCCCTACAACATGGCTAGGACCACTAGAGGAGAACACTCCAGTAGTCCTTGGGCGTTTAATCAACCTATATTCAGGGGGTGTAGAAGATGATGTGGATTGGGTGGTAGTTTGAAGGTTAAAGGGTGTTTGGGTCTGTGAAGGAAAGATGTCAACGATTGAATTACTAGTGTCAACGCCAACATTTAATGTGTCAGCGTTGAAGGATTCTTGGTCAATTTCCATGTGTTGAGGTGAAGGTAAAGGGTCTAGAATTGGGTCAAGTTGTGGTTGTGGGTCTGGTTGGGGTTGTGCTGCTGCAATAATAACAAGCATAGCTTGGGTGAGGGGGTGAGTTCATCTTACTAAAAATATCTTTCTTTTGCATAGGGATCTAATAAAAATCATCATGATCCCTTATGAAGTACCGTTGTTCATCAAAAACCATTTGTAAAAATCTGGGATAAGCCAAAGTCATCGTATTCCCTTTGTTTTTACACAAGCCATCAAAAATTAGTTTTGAAAAATTATACTTTTGCCCATTTGTAATGCACACAATTGCACTAGCAATTGATCTGTTAATTTCATTATGTGCAATACATTTGGGACTCAAACATTGAAGGATGACATGTATGAGGTACTTCCAGGATGTGGTAAATTCTTGTTTATGATATTTATTTAAAGTACCCTCTTCATGGAAAGGATACCCCAAAGCCCGAAGTCCTTGTTCTATTCAATTAATGGGGAGAGTGGTTATACCATCTGCATCATTAAGATGCAAAGCCTAGCGAACCAAGGCTTCAGTAACCACCCAAGTACGCCCATGAACAATAGGTGTTAATGTAGTCACATTATTAAGTGTTGAGGAATTAACAGTGTTCCAAAACTATTTAATATGAGTGACAGGGATGAGAGGAGCATGAGAAAGAGCATACCGTAATGGAGATGCATTCAAATACGCCACCATCTGGGTGTATTGTGGAAACAAAATGTCATCAGCGTCCATATAAGCAATCATGTTGTGTTGACTTCTGAATCCCAATACCAAGTCACTTGGTTTAAACTTTGGTGCCATTGTTGAAGAAAGCTGTTTGTGAAAGATTGATGAAAGATGAATAATAGGAGAAAAAGTGTTAGACAAGAATATGATAGTACCCTGTTTAAAAATAGGAGCCAAATATATAGGAGAGATAGGCACATGTGATTGGTCAAAAATAAGGCAAGTATTTTCAAAATATAATGATGAAAATATTGAAAAGAAAATAATTTATCTTGTGCATTAATTAAAATTTATCTACTCCCAAAAATTATGGCCCCAAAAATCATCAAAAATAACAACTGGGTAGATCCCAATGAGTGTCAACGGTAAAAAATAACCCATCAACGCCCAACGACTATATTCTTGTCAACGTTTGCAAAAGGCATGTCAACGTCTAAATTGGTCACAACAACGCTTGGAAAAATATTTGTCAGCGTCCAAAAATAAAAGTAATAAAATAGAAAAAGGACCTTAACAAAGTAATTTATCCTAGTGAAGATAACCTATAAACTGAAAATTATTATAAGGCGGCAAGCACTGTCCAGTTATGCACACTTGCTTATGCAAGATAGACATAACAGTCCTCTAGTGTCCCTTGCTAACCAAAATTCTTAACAATTAAGTTATCTTATAAAATCCCTTGTAACTCCCAGTAAAACCCATTATAAATAATTCCTAAGTCTCCCAACAGACCACATCCAATTCTAGGCCAAAAAGGTCTTGGCAGCATGCATAGTATATCAACTTTGCATGCTACAGTGCCTCATGAGATAGAAAACTAACTCATACTCACCTGTGGACACAATCTGGAATTGTGATAAGAGTATTAGAAGAATACCCGAAAGTCCTAAAGGTTCCTAAAACCTCCCCTTAAACTGTGATACACAAGTTGCCAAATAATTTGCATGTAAATAAAAAATTTATGTCAAGATAGGAATATAAATATTCCAACCATCATCCATAAATTGAAACATGCTCCAATGCTTCTCCAAGGATCCATAAGCAACTCTGTATCCAATGGTACAATGCTAACAACGCCTGCACACTTAGATCAAAAACCAAAAAACTAACATGTTGCTGACAACGTCACGATAACACTTCTCAGCGTTAAGATAACCTTTGTCAGCGTTAGACAAATAAAGTGGAAAATCTAACTTCTCAAAAAGACCAATAACAATGCATATCCTGTACATACTTTTACAAAAATATCCCAAAACACATATTAAGTGAGATTGATCATTCCAATACTTCTTCTGTGTCAACCCTATCTGGTTGTATTAAACCCTTTTCAAAACAATCTCTTATAAAATGATGTCTAATTTCTATGTGTTTTGTTTTAGAGTGATGTACAGGATTTTTAATAATGCATAAAGTACTGTTATTGTCTACAAAAATCTTGGTATGCATGAAATTATACCCATAATCCAACAGCTGGTTCTGAATCCATAAGACTTGTCCACAACAAGCAGCTGCTGCAACATACTCTGCTTCAGTTATAGAGTTGGCCACCACTGTTTGTTTCTTGCATTGCCAAGATATCAACCTACTCCCAAGAAACTGACATCCACCAACTGTGGACTTTCTATCAAATTTGTCACCACCATAGTCACTGTCTGAATATGCAATAAGCTCCAATGGTGAATCTTTTGGATACCATAATCCCAGGTCTGGATAGCATCTAAGGTACCTAAAGATTCTCTTGAAAGCATGAAGATGACACTCTTTGGGAGTCACTTGATGGCGTGCACATGCACACACAGCAAACATAATGTCAGGTCTTGAGGCTGTGAGATACATCAATGAACCAATCATTGATCTATAGTGCCTGACATCCACATCTTTCCATCACCAACTTTTCCCCAAAGGTGTTCTCTATCCATAGGAGTACTAGCCCTTTTTTCATGTGGAGAAAAGCCAAACTTCTTCAAGATTTCTGCCACATATTTATCTTGAGAGATGAAGATACCATCTTCTTTCTGCTGAACTTGTAACCCTAGAAAGAAGTTCATCTCCCCCATTGCACTCATCTTGAATTTATCTGTCATAAGCTTGGAAAAGTCTTCACTCATCTTTGGGTTTGATGAACCAAAGATGATATCATCCACATAAACCTGAACAAGTAAGACATCCTTACCAGTCTTCTTTGTAAATAAGGTCTGGTCTATGGTTCCCCTTTTGAATCCATTTTCCATCAGATAGGTGGACAATGTGCCATACCATGCTCTTGGGGCTTGATGAAGTCCATACATAGCTTTCTTGACTCAATACACCTTGTCTGGATGTTCTGAATCTTCAAAACCAGAAGGCTGCATTACATAAACCTCCTCTACAATTGTGCCATAAAGAAAAGCACTCTTCACATCCATTTGATAGACAGTAAAGCCCATGCAGGAAGCATAGACAGTAAAGCACTCTTCACCTCCTCATAGTCTATCCTTTCCTCTTGTGTATATCCTTGAGCCACTAAACGTGCCTTGTTTCTGACCACAATGCCTCTTTCATCTTTCTTGTTTCTAAGAACCCATCTTGTCCCAATAGGTCTGACATGTCTGGGACAATCAACCAACTCCCAAACATCCTGTATAGCAAATTGGTGAAGCTCATCTTGCATTGCTTCCACCCAACTTGATTCTTTGAGAGCATCAAAAATTATCTTGGGTTCCTGTTGTGACAGAAAACAGGCAAAAAACATGCTTGAACAAGAGGGGTATCAACCTTCTTGTGAATATTGGCAATAAATCCTCCAAGATTCTGATGAGATCTTCTAGTTTGAGCAGGAGACATCACATCACCAATAATTAGAGAAGAGGGGCGATCCTTCAATGTAGAAGTAAGAACTCCTCCCTCAAAAAGTGTGTTGTCTTCAATCGCATCTTCCATGTTGCCAATATCTTCTTCAGACTCTCTTCCATCAATATCTGTATGAACCTCTCCATTTCTGCTTGAAGGTTCACCTTGTTCAAAATTGGAAGAGAAAATATGGTCAAAAGAGTTGTCAACGCCTGAACCAAGATTAACAGCATGTGAGCCATCAACGCCTGAATTAGGGCTGTCAACGTTTGAGCCATCAACGCCTAAATTTGTCTTGTCAGCGCCAGATTTTCCTTTGTCAGCGTCTGAAAGACCATGCATGTTGTTAACTGATGATACTTGAGGACCACCATTTTCCTTTCTAGCAGCAGCAGCAACAACAAACGCATCTGTCCATATGGGAATAGTGACATACTCAAGTATGGGTGATGATTTGTCTGCTTGTGATCCAACCTCTTCATTAACCTACGTACCTGAAACATCAACAACTGGTTCTTCCACAACACTTGAAGTTACCTTCAAAATGTTTGGATTAGTAACAGGCATATAATTCAAAGTCCTAGATAGAGGTTCCAAGTCAAATAACCAATTAGGACCACTTTCAGGATCACTAGGTTTACTTTCTAAAAACCTAACATGTACTTTTTCAAGTATACGTTTTTCCTTCTTAATGTAAACCCTATATCCTTTAGTCTGCACTGAATAACCCATAAAGTAGCCTTCATTACCTTTAGCACTAAATTTACGTAAGGCATCACTAGTGTCCAACACAACTACATGACAACCAAAAGGTTTAAGAAAACCAATATTAGGTTTCCTTCCCCAAAGTAACTCATAAGGTGTTTTGTTATGTATCTTGTTGACTAATGCTCTATTCTGAACATAACAAGTTGTATTCATAGCCTCAGCCCAAAAACCAATGGGAAAGTGAGCATCAGCCAACATAGTCTTGGCTGCTTCTATGAGGGTTCTATTCTTTCTCTCAATAACCCTATTTTGCTGTGGGGTTCTGGCTACACTAAACTGTCTAGTAATCCCTTTCTTGGCACAAAAATCATCTAACAGCTTATTTCTAAACTCACCACTATTATCACTTCTAAGCATCTTAACTTCATTACCAGTCTTCTTCTCAATTTGGTTAATAAAGTTAATTAAAGTATCAGCAGTGTCACTTTTCAAAGCTAAAAAGAAATCCACGTAAACCTAGAAAAATCATCAGTAATGACAAAGCAGTAAGATTTACCATTCAACCTTTCTATATTAGTTGGACCAAACAGGTCCATATGCAGCAAGTGAAGTGGTTTAGAACTAGAGTGCACCTATTTAGACTTAAATGAGACCTTGTGTTGTTTGCCTTTAAGGCATGCAACACAAGAGTGGTCATTGTGGAAAGCCTTTTCAGGCAAACCATCAACCAATCCATGTCTCACAAGTCTGTTTATATTTTTAAAGTTAATGTGCCCTAGTCTCCTGTGCCATAGATTACTCTCATCAACTGAAGCCTTAGCATAAAGACATGACAAGTTATTATTCATCCTAATCCCATTAAGATTCACATTATAAATGTCCTTATGCCTAGGTGTCCTATAGTCAATGAATTTCACATCTGCTATTTTATAATCCTTGCTCAACACCAGGCATTCAGTATTTGTGAAAAGAACCTTATTTTTGTTATCACAAACTTGTGATACTCTAAATAGATTATAGTCAAGTTCTTTTAAAACGCAAATTGTTGGTGAGAAGAGTTCCTTCGCCTGTGATAGTTCCATATCCGCCTCCAAAGTAAACTTTATCACCATCCTTAATGGGAGTGAAGTTTATGAGATAATCTTCCTTCCCAGTCATGTGCCTAGAGCATCCACTATCCCAATAGCCATAATCATTAACCTGTTTTTGAATGCCCTGCACATAAAGAAAACAAATTAGTTTTCTTTGGGAACCCAAGCCTGAGAAGACTTGGATTCATTTGGTTGTTCAACAAGAACAGACCTAGTCCTCATAATAACCCATTGTTCATCCCTTTTTAGATTAAACACCCAGTTAACCCTAATTGCTTTTGTGATGACCTTTGAAATATAATTAAATCTGTTACAGGTCATAGAAATCCCATTTGAATTAGGGTTTTGATCTTGCTTAGGTCTCATGTCAATCTAGAAGAAGCTTTAGACCCCTTTCCTTGTGGTTGCAAATATTTACCATTATTTGGTCTGGCAACGTTTCTGTCAGCGTTTGATTTGGTCTTGTCAACGCTGAAATTACCCTTGTCAGCGTTGAACCTAGGGTTTGCTACAGGAACCCATTGTCTATTAGACCATGTATTGGTCTTCTGAAAAGGTCTTTGTCCATAAGTGTTAGACCCTTTAGTAAAGAATGGGGCTGGTCTAACAACTTGTGGACTTTGCTGCACAAAAGTTTTGGGTTTGACAGTTTTTGACTTTTTGTCAGTGTTGACCTTTGAAGCGTTGACACACTTATAAGCTAAATGTGAAAAGCTACCACAAGTATAACAGGCTTTTCTAGACATAACTCTAGGTCTAGAAGAAAAGAAAACTGTTCCTTTATCACTAACTTGGCTTTTTGGTGACCTAATTTTTCTATACATTTCTGCATATTTAATGCTAGGTTTTCTAACAACGTTTGAGCCAAGGTCAACAGTCTTGCCAGTGATTGGGTTTGTTACTTTGATAGGGGTAGGCTCATTTGGACTATCACTACGCATGCCACCCTTGACAAACAAGGTAGGGTTGGCTTTCTTCCATTGGTCCAAATCAGTCAACTTCTGCCTATATTCTTCTACTAGGGTAAGGACTCTTGGTGGAGGAATAAATTCCTCTTCTTTGAGTTCTGGTAAACCAGTCCAAGATAAGTCCTTTCTTTGGACACCATAGAAGTCCCCAGCTGGTGGTGGAACACCAGCATACTCTTTCATCCCAATCCCAGTCATATCCCTAGAATCCCTTTGTTTACTAACACATTCTCCTAGGGTTTGTGAGGCTTTATCAAATCTATGAATTTTAAGATCTACATTATCCTTATTCTTGATATCCTCACCTAACTTAGCCTGTAATTCAGCATTGACCCTCTCCATGATATTTCTAATATCAGTACTAGCATTTAAATCATGTTTTAAGATACTGATTTTATCCTTTAGGTCAAGCTCCATTTTCTTATACTCAGTTACAGTCTTTTCAGTATGAGTAAGAACAAGTTGATAGTTAGACAACTTACATCTCTCATTACTCACATCTGTTGACAATCTTAAAACCTCTTTGTTAAGTCTTTCAGTATTTAGACGACAACCCTTACTACAAAAAGCATCATCATATACCTCATTGTCTGATGAAGATGAGGAATGTGCCATGAGAGCATAGTGAACATGCTCTTCTTCTTCCATCTCAGCAACCAAAGCTTTATTCTCTTCCTCATCCTTAGCCAAATAGCTCCAATCCCATCCAACACCATCAATTTCTTGCATTGCAACCATGGCCTTGGGATCCCGAGCCTTAACAATTTGGCTTGAGGGTTTTCCAGCATTAGATCTTCTTGGAGATCTGCATTCTCTCATAAAGTGTCCCATACGATGACAATTGTAACACTCAACCTTGGATTTATCAAATCCAGCAGTGTCCTTAGCATTAAAAGTCATCTTCTTCTTGAATCTTCTATTCCATCTGTTTGCTCTTATACTTGCAAAAGCCATATTCCACTTTATGTCCATCTCCTCCAAGTGCTCATCACTAGTTTGCTCAAGGTCCTCATATGTAATCATTGAACTATTGGGCAATGTAGCAATGTATGCACACACAATATCTAGATCAATACCAGCAGGCTTAACTCTTGGTGAGTCAATTTTGTATGTGTCAGCGTCTGAAAATGAGCCGTTGACAGGTTTTGATCCAACGTTGACACACGTTGATCCAGTAACTGGGTGCATGTATGACTCCTTTTGATCAAATTGACCTTCACTATGTGAGAAGAAGGCCATGTTTCCATTGGTAGACTTGCTTCCATGATCCAAAAGAGTTTCATTCTCTATCAACCTTAGTTTATTGTAAACATCATCAAACGTAGAACTTTTGTGAGTGTTATTAGCAATTATAGACCTTGCTTCAATCTTCCATGCATCACCAAGGATTTTAAGAAAAGTGGCAATAATGTCAACATCACCAATCACTGTCCCCATGAAGGACAACTTTCTTGTAATGTCAAGAAGTCTGCTTCTCACACTACTTAGATTCTCATTAGGTTGAGCCTTAAAAACAGCATACTCATGCAAGAGTTGCTTCTTTTTCTCTTGCACAGTATCAGCATTACCACCATAAGCAACTTCAAGAGCTGCCCAAAGATCTTTTGCAGACTCATAGCCTCTGTATTTGTGCTGATTTTCTTGTCCCAAGGAGAGTTTCATAATGCTTAGGGTTTTCATGTCAACCCTTCTCTTTGCTATATCCTCAGTTAAGACAGCTCTACCATCATTAGGTTTTTCTCTTCTATCCTCTTCAGTAGAACCTTGAACTGCTATTCTTGCAGCAATGGCATCTGCAATCTTTTGAGCCTTATTGAATGTGTTTCCATATTCAATGATTTCCCATAGGGTGTAGTCATGGATTTGTAGATATTGCTCAAAGTTAAACTTCCACAGCTCATAATTGTCTGGGTCTAGCATGGGAATCTTGATGCTGTGGGTTGAGGAGGAGGATGAGTTTGCTTCTGGGGTAGACATGATGTTTTTAGGGTTTTGTGAAAATTTAGGGTTTTTGGCAGTTTAGGGTTCTTGTGTTCTTTAGATAAAAGTTTCTCAACAAGCTCTGATACCACTTGTTGATCCCAAACTTAGATCAATTTAGCTTGTGTAAACGAGATTAAATCAAGTTAAACACGTAGAGAAACTTTGTTGTGTATAAAACAATTTAAGTATTATGCGGAATTAATACTCAAAAAAGAACAGACAAACAATTGTAAAACAAACTTTCACTTGATTGATTATAACAAACTTGCATACAATGAAAGTGTTAAACGTATGAAAAACTTATATGAAACAAAACCTAAAGGTCTTATTTTATAGACATAAGAAGCCTTGTACAAGAGTCTACGTATCAGCTATACTAGGTAAAGATAAATATAGAAAATACATTGTTGATCCTATCTTTACTAGAAACAAACTAAAAACATAATACGCGTAGACCAAATCTTTCTATCAGTGCTTGACTTCATCCTATCAACGCTTGACATCTTCCTGTCAACGCTTGATCTGTCAACGCTTGTTTTCTTCTTATCAACGCTTGTTTTCTTCTTGTCAGCGTCCAAGTGTACTGGCTATATTTTTATTCCCAATAGATCCTCGTTTCACTTCGCGATTCTGGAGAAACCTGTAGAAAGCTTGGGGTACACAACTTAAGCTTAGCACGGCTTTTCATCCTCAAACAGACGGGCAGTCAGAGCGAACGATTCAGACATTGGAAGACATGTTGAGGTCATGTGCGTTGGAATGGACGGGTGATTGGGACGATTATATCTGTTTGGTGGAGATTGCATACAACAACAGTTGGCACGCAAGTATCAAGTGTGCTCCTTTCGAGATGTTGTATGGCAGAAAGTGTCGCGCCCCAATCTGCTGGGATCAGGTTGGTGAGCAAACACTTGAAGGACCAGAAATGATAGAACTGACTAATGAGAAGGTCCCAGTAGCTAAGCAGAAACTGCAAGAAGCACGGTCACATCAGAAGAGTTATGCAGACAAGCATCGTAGGGACTTACATTTTAACGTAGGAGATCACGTTTTCCTTAAGGTTTCACCGGCACGTGGTGTTAGACATTTTGGAATCAAAGGGATGCTCAGTCCTCGATTTATCGGACCGTTTGATGTCATTGAATGGGTCGGTGAAGTATCTTACCGTTTAGCGTTACCTTCGCAGCTTTCTCACGTTCATAATGTGTTTCATGTGTCCTTACTCAGAGGGTACCAGTACCATCCCCTTCACATGGTTCAGTATCCACTGGAACAGATTCGTGAAGATCTCACTTTCATAGAAGAACCCGAACGAGTTCTTGACAAACAAGAACGAGTCATGAGAAGGAAGACGATTACATTCTTCAAAATCCTTTGGAGGTATCATACCGAGCGGGAAGCCACTTGGGAAACAGAGGAGTCTATCCGGGCTTCTTACCCTCATTTCATATTTTGAGTTCGGGTATGTTCTTTTTTTCCAGTTTACTTTATCTATAATTCGGGGACGAATTATTCTTTTTAGGGGGGAAGAGTTGTAAAACCCGCATGCTTTTACCATGAATAGTACCCTTACGATCGTACGTACATGATTAGAACTTTCCTTTTATAGCACGTTTACGTTTTACGAACAAGAATTACAAGTATTACGTACGTGTTATAACACGATAAGTATTTATTACGTATCAAGACAAGATAATTATTTCAATAATAATTATAATCACGAAGATACGAACATGAAATCATGAACGTAAATTAATCACGAGCTTAGTATTACGTATGTATGTATCTTTATTACGATCACGAATAAATATATTAAGTCACGAACGATAACTAATTAAATAACGTAAAACACGAACACGAGAACACACTTATTATTTAGACACGTAAAATGTTCAGGTTACCCCTTTGTGGGCCCCTTACCCGCGGCTACAACAAGAAACAAGGGCCAAGCCCATAAAAATTTACTAAACAAGGAATTAAAGGAAAAGGTTATTTTCATAATAACAAAATTTAGAAAATACAAGAAACCCTAAAAATCTTTTCTTCTCCTTGTTCTTAGCCGCCGGGTTTAGCACACACCAAAGGGGTTTTTGATTGATTTTTGGTGTTCGATTTATTGCAAGGATCGTTGTGTGTTCATCCTTCTTTGATTCATGTGATCGGTATAAACCCTAAACCTCTTTTCTTTTATGTTTTGATTTATTAATCACATGAAATCATGCATGTTTTTAATAACAAATTAAAAACCAGTTATAAATCATGTAATTAAACATGGGGGTAAATTAATTAGTGGTTAAGGGGTGTTTGTTTGTTGGTCGACGCATAAACCGAGCCCCAAGGGGGTCTCGGTTTGTTTTTTATTCACACCACCGAGACCTCATGGTCTCGGTATGGTTCTCTCGTGTCACGGCAGCAGGAACCAAGGGAAACCCCGACCTCGGTCGGGGTATGTTGGTGTCGGGTGGGTCTCGGCTAGAACCAAAAAACCCCACCGACTTATGCCGGTGGCTAATTAAGGAAAGCAGGGGGAACCAAAGGCCACAACAGCAGGGGGAACACCGGCTAGCCGGTGGGAACCCATGCTAGCCAGCGGCTAGGTTTGACCAAGGGTGCAATTGGGTCCGGTTCACGGGTTAAAACGGGTCCGGTTCATACATGTTTAGATTAAAACACGGTTCGGTTCATGGGTTACTTTTTTTACAAGGTTAATTATATGTACAATTTATTTTTTTACAAGACTTAAATTAAATTAATTAAAAACATAAACATGATCAATTTAATTTACGTGACTTAGGTTATTAATTTTATTATTAATACATGAATTTTAACCTAAGTAATTTCCATTTAATTTGACTATATAATTAATTAATTATTAAAATCATGACTTATAATAAATTAATTTACATGACTTAGGTTATATTATTAATAGATAATAATACATGTTTTAACCTAAGTATATTTTTACCTTATTTAATTAAATCATGTTATATATTTAATTAAATACTTTAACCTATAGTTTATTTAATTTACATGATATAATTAATAAACTATACTAGTTAATTACATGACTTAGTATATTAATCAGTAAACACTTATGCTTATATAATTAGTTTAATAATCCAGCTTATTTCTATTTATGGAAACTTTCTATTTTTAGAAACTTATTTAATTAAGGCAGCTAATCTATTTATGGAAACTTTCTATTTTTAGAAAATTATTTAATTAAGGCAGTAAATCTATTTTTGGAAACTTTTTATTTTGGAAACTTTTTATTTTTGGAAACTTAATATTTTAGGAAACCTGCTATTTTTAGAAAGTTACTTATTATTACACAACAAGTATAGTAATACATGAAATACAAGAAATACTTAAACAGAATGGACAGAATACATGATAAACACAATATAAAGCTTAAATCTGTAAAACATGACATGAACATATAAAACAAGCTAAGACATGATAAAACCAGTTACGTACTCAGTAATCAGATACTTATACACGTATGTATTTATGTAGCATTAGTGATACCGAAGTAGGGCTCTCTTCCGTCCGTCTTCTTCGTTCACTGGACATAAGGTACGGATTCTCCATCCTTTCAGTATGGACATTCTTCCTTATTAGGATTTCCTGTATGCAGCCAACTATTTTCCCTAGTATATGTTTTACATGTTTTTGAATTGCTTATGTTTAATTAGAATGCCTAAAGCCATATACATGCATGACCAGTTTCACCTAGTTATGGAGGTACCATAACCATAACACTGGAGGCACCATTGTTATGACTTCACCATGGCAGAGTGATAGCTCGTGGTGTCCCTTTCAGCTTTTGTTCATATTATTATTATCAGGTGGGGCGTATGGGTGCATCCTAGTTACATGTTTTCAGCAGATTATTCAGTGTGAATGTGGTGTGTGCCTTGCATCCTTCACAAGGAGCTGATCCCTCCTACCCAAAACCAGTATATTAAATTAGAGGCAGCCCCTCTAATTTGCATGACGAGGTCACCCCTCCAAGTATTCATGCACGTGGATAATTCATGACCTATATTGGCTAATGGTGAATATGTTAAACAGTTTTTACAAGATAAACATAAGGATTTTCAAACTATAAAACCAGTTTTACTAAGATATAACCAGGTTATCCAGGACTTAGTATTTTCTGCTGTTTCATTTTTATATGCTTATATTATTCATGCTTTACTTGTATATCCGTGCACTGAGCGTTATGCTCAGCCGTTTTCCTTTTCATGTTCCCAAATCGGCAGGTACTCAGGGACGCTCGTATACTTTAAGCGTACGTGCATATGGATTGGAGGCTTCCTAGCCTTCTTTACTTTATGCATTTATCTATACTTTGATACTCATTTCCATGGACATTGTTTAGTCCTTTCGTTTACAGTACTTATGTTTGTGTGTTGAGTTCTACTTTTGGGATACCGATGTTTGATTCCGGCATTTCTTTAATGGTCATGTAATGTTTAGACATTTATCCTTGTATGCTTTAATGACGCGCCATAATCACGCGTGACATTCCATTTATCAAAATAGGGTGTTACAGCAGTACTTGTTATAACATAATGAGTAACTTTCTAAAATAGCAGGTTTCTATATATAGTAACTTCCCAAAAATAGCAGGTTTTCATATATATTAACTTTCCAAAAATAGTAAGTTTCCTTAAATAGTAAGTTTCTAAAAATAGAAAGTTTCCATAATTAGTAAGTTTCCAAAAATATAAAGTTTCCATATTTAGCATGTTTCTATAAATAGCTTGTTACCATATTTAGTGTATTTCCATAAATAGCATGTTACCATCTTTAGTGTGTTTCTATATTTATCATGTTGTTATAATTAATATATTTCATAATTAAACGTATGCTTATTAAATGATTAAATGGTATAATCTATAGTTTTAATAAGCTTATATTATATCATGTGTAATTATATTGTATATTTTAATAAACTTAGGCTTAACATATATTATTAATTAACAGGGGGTCTTGGTTCCCTGCTGTCCGAAAGCCACAACCCCCGAATGGGGGTATGGTGTTGTGGCCTGACCACGAACAACCAACGCCGACCCCTAAGCGGTTGCGGCTGTTGGTAACCAAACACCACCGAGACCAAACCCGGTCTCGGTTCACGTGTAACCCAAACAAACAACAGAATTACCCCGATCCCGTGTTTAATCTTTTATATTACATGTTTTTATACTTGTTCTTAATGATCTATAATAAAGAAAATAAATAAAAGATTAAAGATTATGGGATACCGTGTGCGTGAAAAGGTTTAAGACACGAACACAATACCGTAATAATTAATGATCCAAAAAACAACAAGGAATCGTCCTTGTAGTTTGATGTGTGCCGCGACAAGAGCAAAGAAGGAGGAGTAGGGTTTTGTGATTTTTCTGAAAAGATGATTATGAAAATCCCCTGGTGTTTTTATTGATTAACTAGTAAAATTACATGGGTCGGGCTTGGCCCATCTTTCCCTCCCTTCTCTTTTAGCCGAAATCCACAAACACCCCTATAGTTTTCATACTTGTTTTTCGTGTCTAAATATTATCGTGTGTGTTCGTGTTTCATTATCGTGTTATTATTTCTTGAATGTTTCTTAATCTTATACGTGAATTCTTTCGTGCATTAATATTCGTTTTTACATATGTAATACTTATAATAATTAATTAATATACATAACGTTCGTATTAATATTCATGATTCTTGTCGTATATTAATTAATTTAAAAGTTTAAATTTAACCATAAATTCGTGCATTTAATGATATTAGGGTTTTTAAAGCGGGTTTACAGCTACCCTCGGCTTCGGCCATTTCTTGTGCCATTGCTAAACCTCGTGAACATCATATTCTTGGTAAACTTGAAGGAGAAGTTGTCTATGTGTTGTAAAGATCTAAAGAGAGAGAGAGAGATGAAGAACTAAAGAGAGAAAGTTAGAGAGAGAAAGGAGAGGATTAGAGAGAAAGATGTTTGATTAATGAAATGAGAACCAACAATCCCTCCTAGCATGCTAGGAGGGGGTATATATCGTTGGAGTGACCGATCCTTTCTAAATACGTAAAAACGTATTTCCAACAATCTCCCCCTAAGGGAGGTCACTCCAAGTTACAATGTCCTAAATAGTCTATAGCTCGTGATATATGCTAACAATGATGTGACCGAGACTTTCTTTGGAAAAACGTATTTCAAACAATCTCCCCCTAAGGGAGGTCACACCATTTTACAAAATCTTAAACCTAGCATACTATGCTTGAGTCTTCGATCTTGTTCTTGTGAATATGCTGATGAGATCTTTGACTTTAGTCTTGAGCATGTTTCCTTTCCTTGACCTTGTGCATTCATCACTTGTGAAATTTGCCTCCTCGTGACTTCATGTTCCACATACTTACACCTTTATAAATTCTTGAAAGCTTCAAAGTTTGATACAACGGAAGACTTAACTTTTAGGCTTTCTTGAATTTGTTGAAGTATTAAGTGCATACAGTATAAGCATGTGTTGACGACTTCTTCTAGATTTTACACCGCAATGCCACCTTCTTGTTACGCTACATAAGACAGTTAGCAACAAAACATATACACGGATGAAATGGCCTTGAACATTTCATTCTAATTCAGTAGCATTTTACCTCCAGTCGGTTAAGACCGCTGGACGATATAAAATATCGTACTTGTGGCATGTAGTTTCAGTTATGAACCTCCTTTACAAAATTTCGCGGGTAAACCCGTTCTCTTTACTCGACCGTCCAAAGCTGACTGCGAACATAAAGATTGAATCATTTGGTTAAAATTATCCGCATGATTAAAGTCGTCAATTCATGTTCCTGGAACAAGTGAAATTGAATTAAGAACCGCACCATCGTTGCTTTCCAGTTGTCACGAGCTTGATTCATATAGAATCTTGCAGGTTACCTACCAAGTGCTGTTTGATGTTAACACTAGAAGGATTTCCACTCATCACTGTGAACACTATAGAGTGTGACTCTGAGTGTTCTGGCAAGATCACTAAGATATTGCGTAGAGGCCTGGAACGTGTTTAAGTTCAGTTAAGAATTAAACCACTGTTGCTTTCCAGCTATCACAAGCTTGATTCATAAAGAGTCGCACAAGTCACCTACCATGAGCTTTTTTATATTCGCTCAAGAAGGATTTCCATCTTCATTGTAAATACTTTCGTATTATTCGGATGTTCAGGCAAGATCATGAAGATTTTGCGTAGGACTCTTAAGATCTGTCTTACTTTTCACAGTGTGTGAAAAAACAAGGAATTATTAAAGTGTGTCCTTATGAGATATTTGATGATCTCAAATGGCTCTAGACGCGATCGTGCATTTTGGATTTTATTGGCCGGCGACTGGAGAGGAGTGCCACATTTCAGTACCAATTTATTTGGAGTGAATAAATCAATAGGTAATGCATTGTCTCCGTGTGATTAAAAAAAATATCTGTTGAGAGATATCTGAGTTAGCTGGGATGAGTTGTGCATTGCTTCACGGGGTCCATGATGTATTATCTTCAATATCAAGCATCATTAAAAATGATCTTAATAGCATATGTGTTGACCCGGTTTCTACCTAAGTTGTAAGGAGGGCTTCTTTCTTCACACCCTGTATCTTTACAATTCTTTTTCATTCTTCAACCCTTTCAATGCTTACCAATACGTCATAACTAGCACCTTGTTGTGATTGTTCCAGTGCTACCTGAAGTACTTGGTCGGCATTCAGCTACATTCACAATTTTTCTCCATCGTTACTAAGGAATACTATTTCTAGCTATGAAATGTCCTTGGGAAGATTCCTCCGGTTCTAGAGGAATCATTGGACTTTAACCTATCCTACCATCCTTATGTCACCATAATGTTCACCGTCGTGAATAGAGATGCTTTGGGTAAGTGTAGGTAACCATGAAATCCATTTTGATATCCAAATCCATTTAGCTCCCCCTTAACATATGCCACGATATCCGAAAAAATTTCGCACATGTCGGGATGAGCTATCACATTAAGTCAAACCATTTGTGATTAATCATTTCCCATATTAAATCCCATTTTCTCCCCCACATTAAAAATATTAACCCAATCGATGTTTTTAATAATAATTGATTTAATAGCATTTTAAGAAAATTTGGGAAGAAAATTGCAAAGCCAATTATCTTCTTGAATTACACAAGCTCCCCCTCAAATTAATGAAGGTGTACTTGAAACGTAAATTAAATACCTTTTAAACACAAGTGTAAGGTATTTATCACGTGCAAAAATCATATATGATAATTTATTCAAAAGATTAGCAATTTACGAGGTTGGACCTGAATGATGTAGAACATCATATGATAGAATCATATGGTTCTTGTTCAGGAATGTTGGTCGCCTCGTCATGTCTGAAGTTATCTCTTGACACCATGTGTACAATTGATCTTGACACCAATTTGTGAACTTGGCACTTTCGGCATCAAAGATTCTGAACGCTTGACAATTGCTCCCCCTCAATTGTTGACCCGTGTTCTATCAAAAGAGCTGTAGTCGTTGTTTGAGTAGTCGCATCGTCGAGTATGTAGATATCAATTGTAAATTACTATGATTTATGGAGATGATAACTTCATAAAAACAAGATTTCTCTTGTTTTAACAAATAAATGCACTGAAGCGTACATAGATTCGTGTTAGATTGTGTTATTACGTAAACACAATCCCTTACATGGTTATAAAAATAAACCATGCCCGAGAAAATTAATTCCCGTTGTTGAGTCAAAGTTTTCCGGTGAAATGCTTGACTTTAATGTGAATTGCGGGTTACTATCTGAAATAATAGCAAGCCATTATCAGCATGTCTTAAAACATTTGAACTTCTGCTAGAACTTTATTTACAACCCCGTTTCATTATTTATTGACATTTCTAGTATCGTAAATATTATCGATTCCAGAAGACATGCTCTTTTTATCAAAACATTTTTGAACACACAATTTTGAAAGATTTAGAAAAACCTTTTGATAAATTCTCAAAAAATTGTGTTCAATGTTTTGAAGACCAATTACTTGAGCTCAAGATGTTGAATATCTTACAAAACGAGCTCAAGTTTGAGAAGTTGTAAACTTCCCGTTGTGAGGATAAGTTTATCATCGATGATAGACTTTCCTTTTAACTGAAGAACGAGTCCTGTGTTGACATTTACTTACAAGTCGTTTTCATGAGCTTGAAAAACTTTTGAATGTTGTAATGTAAAGCTCATGACCGAGAAATATGAATTTCCCGTTATGAGGATAAGTTCTCTTATTTAAAAGATACACTTTCCTTTCTGAGCTTAAAACTTGGAATGTTTTAATACAAGCTCATGACCGAGAAAAATGAATTTCCTGTTAAGAGGATAAGTTCTCATTAAAGATAAGCTTTCCTAAAATTGAAGTCCGAGTTACAGTCTGATATTAATTGTAAGTCATTGTGCATGAGCTTAAAAACTTCGAATGTTTTTAATATTAGCTCATGCCCGAGAAAAATTAATTTCTCGTTGTAAGGATAGGTTATCATTAAAGATAAGCTTTACTAAAATTGAAGTCCGAGTTACAGTCTGATATTTAACTGTAAGTCATTGTGCATGAGCTTAAAAACTTCGAATGTTTTTTTTTAATATTAGCTCATGCCCGAGAAAAATTAATTTCTCGTTGTAAGGATAAGTTTATCATCGGCGATAAACTTTCCTTTCTTTGAAGTGCGGGTTACAATCTATCATGTGACTGCAAACCGTTGTGCACGAGCTTAAAAACTTCGAATGTTTTTAATATAAGCTCATGCCTGAGAAAAATTAATTTCTCGTTGTGAGGATAAGTTTACCATCGGCGTTAAACTTTCCTTTATTTGAAGATCGGGTCATCATCTAACATTTAACGATGAGCCATATACACGAGCTTAAAACCTTCGAATAGTTTTAGTGTAAGCTCGTGTCTGAGAAAACTTAATTTCTCGTTTTGAGGGTAAGTTATCGTTGACGATATAAACTTCCCTTTCTTTGAAGTTCGGGTCACAAACTGTGATTTGACTATGAGCCATATACATTGTAAGCTTAACTGAAAATCCCCTGAGACACATGTTTCTCTGATATCAGCTTCTTCAGTAACCAAACTCTGAGAGCGTCCTTAGTTTAACGGTGTACAAGGATCGGACCGGTTTGTTTTTGTTGATCCTTGACTTCGGTACCTGCATTCTCAGTTGAAGTTTGTATGCTTTTATATGGGTTAGCGATATCTATCTTAGAAACCTGCGGGGATTCACAGTTTTCTTTTCTTGTACCAGAGGTTACCTAAGGAGATGATTCACTTATCTTAGCTGGCAAACATTTCCTTTTATAGAAAACCTTAAGTTCAGGCTTAAGTGATGTATCATCCTTTTCAATTTCCTCCCTAGTAGTCTTAGTAGGATCGGAGACTATCCTAGTTATAGGGCACTCGTTTCCTACAAGCGTGAAAGTTCTACCAGTGGGGCGCCAAATTTACCAACGGGTTTGATTTTAGCTAGCCACTGGGATTTAATTCTAGCATGGGAGTTCACCTTATGTAGGAATTTCTTGACGCAAGAGTCATGATTTGCCTTAAAGACACATTTCCTACATGTTTTACAAGTAGCATATTTAATTTCCGACTAAGATCTAGATTTTCTATATGATTTATTGATGCTCCTAGTATATGACATGCTATGTTTAACAGTGTTGGGTAATCTAGAAGGCATCTGACTAGGTTTGAAAATCCTATCTCTTACTTGTGTCTTTTGAATAGCTTCCCTTAGACCAAATTTGTGATGAATGTCATTTGAGCTAGTTTGAGACGTGTTCTTTGGACTATGTCTAGGGAGACTAGAGGCAATCATGTGATTAGGTCTTGCAAAAGCTGATCTATTCATATTAGACCTAGGTGGTGGAGTGACTGTTCTAGAAACATGAACCATATCAACTTGGGAGGCAAACAGCGGTATCGAGGATTATGGTCACTCGGATCTAAATGCAGTCGGTTGTCTAACAGACTGATTTGAAGGCGGTTTCCCCAAGATTGATGGTTTTTCAAGCTTGTGTCCATACTAGTTCCTTTAGTTTTCCTCAACTCGTTTTTCAAAGCCGCTATTGCAAAAACCTTTTCCTGAACTTGAGCTTTTAAAGTCTCATTCTATTTGAGCAATTTATCAAGGGATGCCAATTTAGATTCTAGCAACTTAATTTGTTTTAAAAGATTATCCTTTTCAGCTTTAGAATCTAGACTTTTTGATCCAATTTTCGTTCAATAACAACGTTTGACTTTTCAAGTTTTTCAAAATATGTTTCAAATTTGTTCGTTCTCTTCGAAAATTCAAGTTTGGCATCCTCAAGATCTTTTGATTGCTGAGCTACGATCGTTTCGAGCTCTTTAATCTTGGAATCAGAAGTAGTTAATGAAACAGTCATAAGGCAATTATCATGATTGTTAGCATTTTGAGCACTTTCTCCCCCATTATGACGCACGTCGGATGAATCAGAAATGGTATCGCTATCATTCTTTTCCATCCCATGTTTGTCATAATTAGGTTCGGAATGCTCAATATGCGGCAGTTCATCAGCATATACATCATATACAACATTACTGTGTACCATGTTTGTAGGCTCTTCGTCATAAACGGGTATGGTGTCATCATAAGAGACGTCTGTTACATTCCCTGACGTGTTGCTGATAGCATGCTTAACTGTTGATTCCATGTCCTTGCAATAATTAGCAGTCTCCAACTCGTCAATCGTATGACCATTTTCCTCTTGCATCGTAGATTCTTGCACTCCATTACCATACGCTTGCTGAAGTCGGGATATTTCAAAAATCAAAGATGAGACTGATGCCATGAGTTTCAATATTGTACCACGGAAATTTTGAAGCTCGGTATGTGTATCTCGAAGAAATGACTAGCAAATCACTGAACTTTCAGGCTTGACGATATTGAATTAAAGGAAAGGAGTGAGTTGTGTGACAAGAGACTTATATGCAAGTACCGATGCAGAGTGATTAAAGTCTTCATTGTGGAGTTGCTCTGCTAGTTGGTTCAAGATGATGAACATCGATTCCATGAATATATGACGATCTTGACCAAATAGTGTCACAAATTCGCTCCCTCATTGAAGTCATGAAATGTTCACAAGATGAGACTGAAGTAGTCAAAATGAAGTGATGCCACTTTCTCTAGCTTTGTCTTGCATTGGATGCAAGTCTCCCTCTTGAACTGTCGAATTCAACGATTCCATTGAAATTCGATAAAGGTAATTGTGTTAATTGTCAAAAGACCAATACGATATTTGACAATTCATGGAGAAACCAAGAAACTGAAATTCGTGGGATTTGACAGAACCAACGAAAGATCCGTAAATAACTCTTAAAAATCCTCGTTTGGTGATATAACTTTTTCTCGGCTCAATAATTTCTTGGTCGACACACTTAGTCTCGTCACATTTTCTCATCACTTTAGTCAAAATATTACCACTTGGTTCTTACGAAATACCCGAATCAATTCAATAATACCTTTCGCAACCAATTAATCCAACAAAATTAATTTTGCAACATTCAAATATATAATCGATCACCTCAAATTCGATTACAAAATTAATCAACCCGTTAAATATCTTCGAATATAGTAGACCCAATGATCATTCATTTACTCGGCCCACAAAGGAACTCCAACATCAACACCATTACTAGTATAACGTAAAAAAATGGTGTGCATCCAAAATAAAAGCCCAAAGGGAGATTTAAAAAAATGTAACCGTATATTGTCCATGAAAAAATCACTCGGCCCATGAATCGTATGAGAAGAATGCTTGGCCTATAATCCGGTGTAACATTTTGTATTATAAATCCCAAACCCTAGTCACCTAATCACATTTAACCCTAATTTTTCTAATATTCGCAGCCACACACACAACTCACAACCACCGTCTCATTCCAAAGCCACCAGTACACTCATCCCATTTCATCATTAATACCTTCGATCTCTCATCTCATCTTGATCTCTCACCCACCACACAAATGAAATCATCTCATTCATCATATGTAGATAACAAAAAACAGATCACGTAAACACCATACAAATACATCTCAATCCAATTAAAAAACGAATATCAACACTACTTTAGAGCAAATCTTCTTCGACTCATTATCAGCAATAGTAATTTGATTAATTGGATGTCGAGCAAGTATAAATTTGGCTTCAAGATCTTGAATAAAGATTTCGGGTAGGTGATTTATTTGTTTTTCTTTGATTTTAGATCGATGATGGTTTTGACGAAGATCTTTATTAATGTTTGTGGTCAGCTGTGTCAAAAAATCAGAGTATTTGGTAGTCAGGTTTTGTATTTGAGAGGGGTTTGAGGCTGTTTGAGTTTGTGTTTGTTGAGGTTGAGGTGATTAGTTTTTTGGTTTGTGAGTCGTGATTCGAGAGTCGAGTTAAGTTTATGTGTCGAGTGTTGTCGTTGAAGAGTCAGTTTGTTGGTCGAGTCGTGAGTCGAGGCTGATGTTGTTGGAGTCGAGTTTGTTGTCCGTTGAGTTTGTGTTCTTGAGTCTAGAGTATTTAGAGGATGGGTTTTAGGCTGTTGAGGAAACAGTTGGTTTGGGTTTGAGTCGAGAATGTGTTCGAGTCTGTTTAAAAATGGAGTCTTGAAAATGATTCGAGATATGTAAGAACAGTGATTCAGAATATTAAAAGTTTATAATTTGGAATCCATATAATGAATAGAAGTCGGAATTGAAAAACACTAAATATAAGTCGGAATAGGAAATCGAAACACAAGTCGGAATAAGTAACTTTGGAGGGAAAAATAAGTCAGAATAGAACAAGTTCTAATAACAAGTCGGAATACGTAATCCTGAATCCGTTATCCTGAATCCGTTATCCTGTATCCGTTATCCTGAAACCGTTATCCTGAATCCGTTATCCTGAATCCGTTATCCTGAATCCGTTATCCTGAATCCGTTATCCTGAATCCTTATCCTGAATCCGTTATCCTGAATCCTTATCCTGAATCCTTATCCCGAATCCGTTATCCTGAATCCATAATATACTTTTACTTCACAGAAGTCGGATGCATATTCGTTTTGGAAGGAAAAAATAAGTCAGAATATAAAATGAAGCTTGATAATCCGGAACATGATTTAGATAATTCGAAATATGATTTTGATAATTTAGAATATGGAATGAAACTCGATAATTCGGAATAATGGATATATATTTTGGAGGGAAAAAATACTATAATTCGGAATACAGATAAAAAGATAGTTCGGAATATTTCAACTTTTACCACAGATAATTCGGAAACCCATTTTCATGCATAGTTCGGAATGTGTAAACCCTCTTATTCTGAATTATTCCAAAAAAAATTCAAACACTTGTAATTTTTACCCAAAATCAATACAAAAATTCCAAATTTTTCGTGTTTTTGACCAAAACAAATACCCAAAAACACTACAACAACTATGTAGATGATTTTTAGGAATATTAATCCACACAAAAAAAAATTGGATCGAATGATTTTAGATAAAAAAACTCACAAATAAAAGGATGAACAAACACAAGAACAACACAATCATCCATGGCTCTTGATACCAATAATAGGTCCATGCAATCCTTGGATTGTGTCACACCCCCAAATTCACTGCAGCGGAAGACTTGCTTTGGGGACTTGTGACTTCATGAGTATTCGAGAGCTTGATCCGAGAACGACCTCTACATGCCAAAAACCACAAAGAAGACTCCAAATAATCCACATAGTCAAGTATCTGAAATACATGCTTAAAAATGTCAACATAAAGTTGGTGAGTTCATAAGTTTTTGTTTTAAGGTGTTTATGAAAAATTAGAGTTTCTATCGACCACTAAAGTAAAAATTATAGAAGTATAAAAAAAATCATAATTTCTTAGTAAAACGTATTTTCTGATGAAAACAAACTTTGTTAATAATAAAAGAGTTTGTGATAAAGACAAAGTTCATTGATAATAATAAAGGTCAATAATAAAGACAGTTTACGGATAAAAACAGACTTTATGTATATAAGCAGAGTTTACTTATAATAATAGATGATCTCGTTAATAGTTGAATTCCTTGACAATAAAAGATATTCTAGTTAACAAATAAGATTCTTGATAATAAAAGAAGTGTTTGATGAACCACAAGATTTTCCAACCATTGTGACAATATAACAAATACAAAGTCACAAAAAAGGCATTTATTGTTGTCTAAGCTCATGACACCGAAGCGTTAACAACACCGGTAGTATAATCACATAATGCAGCTCCTACGGATGCCTAACCCACGACATCCGTCCACAGACTCAAATGAAACTGTGCCCGCTTGTCCTCTGTTGGAGCAAGCCGGACAGGGGCGTCAACCCCGATAGATCTATCCATAACATTCGCGCTTTCGACCGGTCATCCGGTCCGAAATTAACGGTTCATGATAATGGGCCAAAGTAATTGGGTTAAAACGGGACTTAGACCAATACATAAACGAGTATATGCACTTGTGTTCATTTTTGCAACCATTGTCTCTACCCGAGAACCAGTGAAAAGCAGTTAAAGTTTTGGGCTATGAACCCACAATAGAAATTTTTACTATCAGCATTCACAAGTATAACAATTAATGGAGTTAACCACTCAGCACGTAACAATTAAGGCAGTTTATGACCAACCAAGCAAATTATAAATAGTTTGTGACCAAACATGTACTTCCCCCAAAATGATTATAAAATCTTTATAAATCAATTTAAAACTAGAAAGATGGTGTATGAACTCACCTCGACGTAGTAGCACAAACAATAGTGATGCTAATAATACTCTCCGCGCAAACGAAAATTGATACGGCTCGATCATGGTGTTGTGGTTTAACTAATCGGCTAAATCCAATAACTTAACAATGTGTATTTGAGTTCTCGATAGATTTGTACATTAACGTAAGTCGTTGATAAAATATTTAAGTTATAAGTTATAATAGTTCAAGGGTTGGTTACTAAAATGAATAAATTAGGCACGCACACCAAGTATGTAATGTATTCCGTACATATTACGTATAACCAAACGATTATATAATTGTTATGTTGAATTATATAATAGCGATACCAATTTTACAAAATAAACCAAAATATATATTTACTTTGTAGTTACCGTATAAAGATCGTGATGAAAATACTTAGACAATAGTTCGACATATTTTAAGAAAATCACCATTTACTTAATAATTGTCACTTTTAGATAAAAAGTATTAACTTTTATTGGTTTACAAATATAATAGTATTTATTTATTTATCGATTTATAAATATAATAGTAATTTGTACCTAACAAAATATAAGGTATAAAATTTTATAGAAATTTCGATATAACCTATTCGTTTATACAACATTTTCCATATTAATCAATTCTCAATATTATCCAAACAGTCCACTTTATGCAAATCACGTTTTAACATATATCCAAACTAGACTATTTAATCACCATAATTAAATAGAACCAAACACAACCGATGTGTTATAATTTAAAAACCAGACACTCGATTTGAGCTACTTAAACACAAATTTTAGTGTTCGACATATTTATTTAACCATATGTATATATTTATATATGTATATCACCGTTATTTTTACTTAATTAATTAGGTTAGATGCGTTATTAGCCGATTCCAAAACCACAACGAACCATGAGCTTAATTCATGCCCGACACTCTAAACCCTCGACATCCCGCGTCAATAAAACCCGAATCTAATAATCAGCAATCCCAACGCCCCTTTATAACTTTCTGCACACCAAAACACCCCTTTATAACCCGTCTTCAGCCCCATACGCCCCATTTTGCTCACTGCTAGTCCCAAACACCCCCGTAACCCTTGCTGAAATCCCAAACGCCCCCTGTGGACGAATTTACAGCAGATCCAAACACCCCTGATGCGTTTTTACTAGTTAAACAAACACACCTGCTGGTGGTTATTCTGGAAACCAAGCACGCTCCATCAGGCTCATTAAAACGCAGCAACAAACACCCTTCTTGACTAGTTTATAACAGATTCGAACACCCCCTAATCGGCTGAAACGAATGGAGACATACAACCAGTACGGCTGAATATAACTGAAACATTCACCATGGTCAGTGGCGTGGTTAAACCACCACGTGATAGTGGCTGCCGTGATGGTAACCTGACGAATCTGTGGTTATAGTGGTGGTATTTTGGTGATAGCAGCAGCGGGCTGCGATGGTATTGTGGTGATAATATGGTGAGGTAGTGTAAGGTGGTTACGGTGGTAATAGTAACAAATCTGGTGGCGGGGTTACGGTGGTGGAGGCACGTGGTTAAACACCACGACAAGTGGATCTATAGTGGAGACTGGTGGCAGCGTGGTGATGCAGTGGTGAAGATGGCAGCTGGTGTAAGGTTGGTCTGATGGAGAACGAATTAATACAGTGGTTGCTGGTGTGGCGTCTACAGCGACGGCCGGTGGTCATGGTGTATTAGTTGTGAGGCTGTGGTGTAAAAGGCAGTGGCGGCAGCCAACTGCTGGTGGTTTTCGGACAACAAGGAGAGGTGGCAAAAATGATAAACATGATAGATCGAGTGGTGGGTCGTATAGATCGGTTGGCTTTAAGTGTTTTTGGATTTTTTATCTTTATTGGTGGCGGCCGGACGGCGGTGGTCGGAATCACAGTGGGCGGCGCCGGAAATTATTAAAGAGAGAGTGTGTGTGTAAAAATTAGGTTTAGGGTTTGTGTGAAATGAGGGGAAACCCTATTTTTTCCTTTTATATACTACTATAAGTTTTAAATTACAAAATGTGAAGTGTTTAATATTTCGAGGTTAATTGTGTAAAATTATTTAGAGGACTTTTCTTGTATCCTTGTTAAAATAAATCTATTATCGTGACCCGGGACTCGTTCGGGTTCGATAATAATTGATTCGATTTTTGAAATTCGCGTCATTGGCTTTAAAATGATTTTTCCGATAAATTAGGGTATTTACTCGACCAACTTCTCGTAATCGTTTACAAGTTTATTTAAAATGGTTATTATTTATCGGTTAACTCGAATACTTGCGTTCAAAGAAAAAAAAATTCAACTTGAACGCTCTAGATATCAACATACAATATTAAAATTAGAAGAGAAGTATCATATAATTTAATAAACCTTTTTATCAAATATTTTTGAATATTAAATATATATTTAATTTGTAACGCGCCAGTTCTCAGATTTTGCGTAGTGTTTTACAGTATGTAAAATAAACTCCCTTTTTCGAATCAAATGACTTTGATATCTCTCGAAAACGAATTCCGATTAATAAATATAATAATTAATTATTATTTAAAGTCTAGAAAATTCCCGGTTATCACAGTACATCCGTGTTATTTGGAGTTCGTCCTCGAACTCAATCGTTGTTACCCTAATACAAGTGTAGAGAAAATGATTTTGAAGTTATACCCTAGTGTTATATCGAATATACTAGTATTTATTCACAGATAAGTCTGTCCGAAGAAGTTTTTTTTTTCTTTTTTAATTGTGTTAACCACCAATAGTAGGAAAGGGATATATCTGATCAGTTCTACATGTCAATCTGACAAATCGGCCCTCGTTCATAGAGCGATAAAAGGAAACAATTCGAAGCGAAGTGTCTAGAAAATCGTCAGCTCTTAAAAGTCTACATTGGTTCACCACCACCAGCCCGTTAAGTTCACGTCGATCAGTATATATTCAGAAAAGATTCTCGTAACAATTCGTGAATCAAAGGAAGTTTAAAAATCACTCGTCAAAACGTCGTAATGATAAGATAACAAGACGGAATACGATATATTCGTATGGACGAATCCAGAGTTAAAAGAAATACACTCCTAACTGAAATACTGAATCAATACCACAAGTATATAGGGTCACGTCGGATATCCTTAAGCCCACTTATTTATAATCTCATATTTGCATACAAAAGCGTCCTAATCTATGCAAATATGTCATTATAAACTTATGGTTCGGTGATTTATGATTTCTTTATTCAAATGCAAAGGCGTCCCAATCCATTTAAATAAAGACTTCATAAATCATCCTACTTAAGTGTCACCGACAAAATACCCAATTCATAATCGTTAAAATCTATAAACGATAATATCTAAAATTACCAAAAGCAAAGCGCATGAGTTGCAAATACGTCGTCTTTCATAAGTAGACATTTCGAGGGTACTGGATCAAAGAATATAAGTGTCGATAGACGATAAAGAGATTGTAGACGTATATCAAGCAAAGAAACTCACAATTATAATTATGATAATTATATAGTATTCGGTTCTAAATACGCAATTATACAATCACGCAAATATTTCCCCTCCTCGAGGAAGACTCATCAAACACTAAGCTGAGTAATAACTTATCATAACCTAACCTCGAAACTCACTCACAAATAATGGCCCCGGGTTTTGTTATGAATTATTACACATCTCAACCTTTCGATGACTCAGCTCGACTATGAAAATACAGCACATTCCACATTAACACGTAATACTACAAGTCTTACCCACCCCCGAGGTAATTCATCAAAAATCATAGGTTGTGTAACGTCCTATACTTAAATTCAATCTCGCACTCAATCAAACATGAGGCCCACTGAGGCATAGTTAAGTATTGTTACACCTCTCAACCTTTTTGAATGAATTAGCTCGAACCTGGAGATTACTCACGACCAATTGTCAACAAAAATTCACATAATATCTCTAGGGTTTGTTATAAAAAAAATCAATTGGACCATTATGTAACTCACAATCCCCAATAAATGTTCTATCGTTCAAATATAAAAATATATTATATGTCTAAGTGAACTAATCAAGCAAGCGAACTCATGTACACAAGTAATAACATGACAGGCAACGAGCAATAACAACCATGCATTGCAAATATTCATATAGCTGCGGAATAAGTATGATGTGATGAGTGTTACTACTATATAAAAAAAATGAGAGCCGGTTATAGTCTAGAGTTACTAATGCAACCTAGTTCTCTATAACCAAGGCTCTGATACCAATCTGTCACACCCCCATATTCACTGCAGCGGAAGACTTGCTTTGGGGACTTGTGACTTCATGAGTATTCGAGAGCTTGATCCGAGAACGACCTCTACATGCCAAAAACCACAAAGAAGACTCCAAATAATCCACATAGTCAAGTACCTGAAATACATGCTTAAAATGTCAACATAAAGTTGGTGAGTTCATAAGTTTTTGTTTTAAGGTGTTTATGAAAAATTAGAGTTTCTATCGACCACTGCAGTAAAAATTATAGAAGTATAAAAAAAATCATAATTTCTTAGTAAAATGTATTTCCTGATGAAAACAAACTTTGTTAATAATAAAAGAGTTTGTGATAAAGACAAAGTTCATTGATAATAATAAAGGTCAATAATAAAGACAGTTTACGGATAAAAACAGACTTTATGTATATAAGCAGAGTTTACTTATAATAATAGATGATCTCGTTAATAGTTGAATTCCTTGACAATAAAAGATATTCTAGTTAACAAATAAGATTCTTGATAATAAAATAAGTGTTTGATGAACCACAAGATTTTCCAACCATTGTGACAATATAACAAATACAAAGTCACAAAAAAAGGCATTTATTATTGTCTAAGCTCATGACACCGAAGCGTTAACAACACTGGTAGTATAATCACATAATCCAGCCCCTACGGATGCCTAACCCACGACATCCGTCCACAGACTCAAATGAAACTGTGCCCGCTTGTCCTCTGTTGGACCAAGCCGGACAGGGGCATCAACCCCGATAGATCTATCCATAACATTCGCGCTTTCGACCGGTCATCCGGTTCGAAATTAACGGTTCATGATAATGGGCCAAAGTAATTGGGTTAAAGCGGGACTTAGACCAATACATAAACGAGTATATGCACTTGTGTTCATTTTTGCAACCATTGTCTCTACCCGAGAACCAGTGAAAAGCAGTTAAAGTTTTGGGCTATGAACCCACAATAGAAATTTTTACTATCAGCATTCACAAGTATAACAATTAATGGAGTTAACCACTCAGCACGTAACAATTAAGGCAGTTTATGACCAACCAAGCAAATTATAAATAGTTTGTGACCAAACATGTACTTCCCCCAAAATGATTATAAAATCTTTATAAATCAATTTAAAACTAGAAAGATGGGGTATGAACACACCTCGACGTAGTAGCACAAACAATAGTGATGCTAATAATACTCTCCGCGCAAACGAAAATTGATACGGCTCGATCATGGTGTTGTGGTTTAACTAATCGGCTAAATCCAATAACTTAACAATGTGTATTTGAGTTCTCGATAGATTTGTACATTAACGTAAGTCGTTGATAAAATATTTAAGTTATAAGTTATAATTGTTCAAGGGTTGGTTACTAAAATGAATAAATTAGGCACGCACACCAAGTATGTAATATATTCCGTACATATTACGTATAACCAAACGATTATATAATTCTTATGTTGAATTATATAATAGCCATACCAATTTTACAAAATAAACCAAAGTATATATTTACTTTGTAGTTACCGTATAAAGATCGTGATGAAAATACTTAGACAATATAGTTCGACATATTTTAAGAAAATCACCATTTACTTCATAGTTGTCAATTTTAGATAAAAAGTATTAACTTTTATTGGTTTACAAATATAATAGTATTTATTTATTTATCGATTTATAAATATAATAGTAATTTGTACCTAACAAAATATAAGGTATAAAATTTTATAAAAATTTCGACATAACCTATTCGTTTATACAACATTTTCCATATTAATCAATTCTCAATATTATCCAAACAGTCTACGTTATGCAAATCACGTTTTAACATATATCCAAACTAGACTATTTAATCACCATAATTAAATAGAAACAAACACAACCGATGTGTTATAATTTAAAAACCAGACACTCGATTTGAGCTATTTAAACATAAATTTTAGTGTTCGACATATTTATTTAACCATATGTATATATTTATGTATATATTTATATATGTATATCACCGTTAGTTTTACTTAATTAATAAGGTTAGATGCGTTATTAGCCGATTCCAAAACCACAACGAACCATGAGCTTAATTCATGCCCGACACTCTAAACCCTCGACATCCCGCGTCAATAAAACCCGAATCTCATAATCAGCAATCCCAACGCCCCTTTATAACTTTCTGCACACCAAAACGCCCCTTTATAACCCGTCTTCAGCCCCATACGCCCCATTTTGCTCACTGCTAGTCCCAAACACCCCCGTAACCCTTGCTGAAATCCCAAACGCCCCCTGTGGACGAATTTACAGCAGATCCAAATACCCCTGATGCGTTTTTACTAGTCAAACAAACACACCTGCTGGTGGTTATTCTGGAAACCAAGCACGCTCCATCAGGCTCATTAAAACGCAGCAACAAACACCCTTCTTGACTAGTTTATAACAGATTCGAACACCCCCTAATCGGCTGGAACGAATGGAGACATACACCCAGTACGGCTGAATATAATTGAAACATTCACCATGGTCAGTGGCGTGGTTAAACCACCACGTGATAGTGGCTGCCGTGATGGTAACCTGACGAATATGTGGTTATAGTGGTGGTATTTTGGTGATAGCAGCAGCGGGCTGCGATGGTATTGTGGTGATAATATGGTGAGGTAGTGTAAGGTGGTTGCGGTGGTAATAGTAACAAATCTGGTGGCAGGGTTACGGTGGTGGAGGCACGTGGTTAAACACCACGACAAGTGGATCTATAGTGGAGACTGGTGGCAGCGTGGTGATGCAGTGGTGAAGATGGCAGCTGGTGTAAGGTTGGTCGTGATGGAGGACGAATTAATACAGTGGTTGCTGGTGTGGCGTCTACAGTGACGGCCGGTGGTCATGGTGTATTAGTTGTGAGGCTGTGTTGTAAAAGGCAGTGGCGGCAGCCAACTGCAGGTGGTTTTCGGACAACAAGGAGAGGTGGCAAAAATGATAAACATGATAGATCGAGTGGTGGGTCGTATAGATCGGTTGGCTTTAAGTGTTTTTGGATGTTTTTATATTTATTGGTGGCGGCCGGACGGCGGTTGTCGGAATCACAGTGGGCGGCGCCGGAAATTATTAAAGAGAGAGTGTGTGTGTAAAAATTAGGTTTAGGGTTTGTGTGAAATGAGGGGAAACCCTATTTTTTCCTTTTATATACTACTATAAGTTTTAAATTACAAAATGTGAAGTGTTTAATATTTCGAGGTTAATTGTGTAAAATTATTTAGAGGACTTTTCTTGTATCCTTGTTAAAATAAATCTATTATCGTGACCCGGGACTCGTTCGGGTTCGATAATAATTGATTCGATTTTTGAAATTCGCGTCGTTGGCTTTAAAATGATTTTTCCGATAAATTAGGGTATTTACTCGACCAACTTCTCGTAATCGTTTACAACTTTATTTAAAATGGTTATTATTTATCGGTTAACTCGAATACTTGCGTTCAAAGAAAAAAAAATTCAACTTGAACGCTCTAGATATCAACATACAATATTAAAACTAGAAGAGAAGTATCATATAATTTAATAAACCTTTTTATCAAATATTTTTGAATATTAAATATATATTTAATTTGTAACGCGCCAGTTCTCAGATTTTGCGTAGTGTTTTACAGTATGTAAAATAAACTCCCTTTTCGAATCAAATGACTTTGATATCTCTCGAAAACGAATTCCGATTAATAAATATAATAATTAATTATTATTTAAAGTCCAGAAAATTCCCGGTTGTCACAGATTGTCTATGTGTTATAAAGATCTAAAGAGAGAGAGAGAGAGATGAAGAACTAGAGAGAGAAAGTTAGAGAGATAAAGGAGAGGATTAGAGAGAAATATGTTTGATTAATGAAATGAGAACCAACAACCCCTCCTAACATGCTAAGAGGGGGTATATATAGCCCACCCTAAATGTGGGCTTTATGGGTTATATGTTTACATAACTAAATCACGAGCCCATACTACGTATATATCGTTAGAGTGACCGATCCTTTCTAAATACGTAAAAAAATATTTCCAACAATCTTCCCATAAGGGAGGTCACTCCAAGTTACAATGTCCTAAATAGTCTATAGCTCGTGATCTATTCTAACAATGATGTGACCAGGACTTTCTTTGGAAAAACGTATTTCCAACAGAAGTTCGCGCTCTCACTATTTGGGAACTACTCACTCGTGATCTTAATGATTTTATGATCCCATGGGCCGAAATCATTAGGGAAAATGCAATGTGTCTCGATGGTGATCGCAACCATGTGCCTGTTTGTCTTGCACATATGTTGTATTCTGTTGAAACTTCCACTCCCTATAACCTTGCATTTTTCATGGCTAGAAGAATAAAATTTGTTCTCGTCGGGTCTCCCTCTAGTCTCCCTTTTTCTATGATTCTCTCACGCCTTCTTAGAAAAACTCTCCTTGACTTTCCACATTTAAATGCTTCATCATTTCACTTTGTGGATCAAGTTATGCTTCCCATTGAAGGAAACCTCTCACTTGAACCCAAGCATGATTCAAGTCAAGATGAAAATGTCCTTCAAGACAATTCTCTCAACTCTAGAAACAATTTGACATCTACCATCTCTCAATTATATTCTCTAGAAATTTATTCCGGCTATGAATTCTATCTCAAGCATCGTCTTCTAGGAGATCTAGGAGTGGATCAAGACAATGAAGAAATGTTAGTGAATGAAAGTGTGTTGAAGAATTATTCATGGTTGTTACCACGTGTGGTTCTTGGACATATTTATATTTCTTGTTCTTAGGATTCGGTGTTCTCTAACTAATATTTTGTGTTTGGATTGCTAATTATTTTAATCCTTATTCATTCATGTTATCGATCTTTCCATATGCATGACTTTGTGCATTTATGTGTTAGTTAGGTTTCTTGATTTTGGTTAATAGTCTACATTGGCCTGAAAAATCTTTGTAAAAAATCTGGGCTTCTGAAATTTACTAGAAGATCCTTTTTATGAGGCCACTGTCCACGGATCCTTAAAGACTGACGGTTCCTTAGTGATAAAGAACCGCAATACTATTTAAGGATCTGCAGGCTCTGGTCTCGAAAGAATCTTTGTTTTACACTGTTTTCCCTAAATCTTTGTAAACATTGATGAAATTTTTGCTAAAAGACCAGTTTTTCCCCAAATTAGCCTACCTAAATTCATGTTCACCAAAATGATTTTTAACTCATTACTTGTTTGGATCACCTCCTTCCCTGCTTAAACCTCCCTTGATTAATCTTCTTCTCCATCCTTCAAACCTTCTTCTAAAGCTTGACACACAACCATTGTGTCATCAAGATCATCAAATTCTTCCAAACAATCCTTATTCAAAAGAAACCTTAAGATGAAATTCAAGTTTCCTAAACTTGGTTCTCCATCTTTTCACTAACCCAAGAGTGAAATTTCTTCTATTATCATCTCTTCATCACTCTCATCTCCTCTTGCACCATGCAAGACATGCTCAACTCATGGTACTAACCACTCACATGGTTCTACTTCATCTTCATTCTAATCTAGGATGAATGAGTTTTCCTCACCTTTCACCCCACCAAATTCACCCATCTCACCTTTGAACACCATGCCTCATCCTTCTCCTCCTCCAACAAACAATCCAATTTTGGGTGTTCCTATTTCTCGTTTCTTGGGTGATCCACACTTGTTTGACTTTTTCATGCACAATGGAACCAATTGTCCTTGTCGCTTAAACAACTTCCACCTCATTGATATCCTTAGGTTGAAGATGATTGGGGCTCACATCAAGTTGTAAAGCTTCTTCTTGAACTTATTTTCTAATCATCCATCTCCTAGGAGATGAATGATGATTTTTTTAAAATAAATGTTTTTAAAAAAAATCAAGCGAAGGAAGACTATCTATCAAGAACTAGTTTAGCTAACTTTGTAATAGTTAGTTTGTATTTCATTTATTGTATTTCCTTTCCTTCATGAATTTTCATGAAGATGGGTTACGGATTTAGTATTTGTGTGTTTTAACCTTTGTGCTCACACTAATCAACTTCAATTTTATTAAAATTGAACCTATATCTATCACAACCTTGTAAAACTTGACTAAGATTGGATCAAAATATTATCTAAATATTTTGTTACCCATTGTCAAGACACTCTTTGTGAGTGTGTTGCCTTTTGTGCAACCAAAACATAATCTAGTGCTAAAAATGGTAAAAATCCACAATTTGCAGTTTTTTTAAATAGTCTTATTTTTTCTCAAAACCTTGTAAAATTGCATTTTCACGTCCACTGTATGTGCATCCCTAAAGATCGTACGGTCCTTATCCTGAATCTGTTGTCCTGAATCCTTATCCTGAATCCGTTATCTTGAATCCGTTATCCTGAATCCTTATCCTGAATGCTCATCCTGAATCCTTATCCTGAATCCTTATCCTGAATCCGTTATCCTGAATCCATAATATACTTTTACTTCACAGAAGTCGGAATGTATATTCGTTTTGGAGGGAAAAAATAAGTCGGAATATAAAATGAAGCTTGATAATCCGGAACATGATTTAGATAATTCGGAATATGATTTTGATAATTTAGAATATGGAATGAAACTCGATAATTCGAAATAATGGATATATATTTTGGAGGGAAAAAATACTATAATTCGGAATACAGATAAAAAGATAGTTCGGAATATTTCAACTTTTACCACAGATAATTCGGAAACCCATTTTCATGCATAGTTCGGAATGTGTAAACCCTCTTATTCTGAAATATTCCAAAAAAAATTCAAACACTTGTAATTTTTACCCAAAAATCAATCCAAAAATTCCAAATTTTTCGTGTTTTTGACCAAAACAAATACCCAAAAACACTACCACAACTATGTAGATGATTTTTAGGAAGATTAATCCACACAAAAAAAAATTGGATCGAATGATTTTAGATCAAAAACTCACAAATAAAAGGATGAACAAACACAAGAACAACACAATCATCCATGGCTCTTGATACCAATAATAGGTCCACGCAATCCTTGGATTGTCTATGTGTTGTAAAGATCTAAAGAGAGGGAGAGAGATGAAGAACTAGAGAGAGAAAGTTAGAGAGAGAAAGTTAGAGAGATAAAGGAGAGGATTAGAGAGAAAGATGTTTGATTAATGAAATGAGAACCAACAACCCCTCCTAATATGCTAGGAGGGGGTATATATAGCCCACCCTAAATGTGGGCTTTATGGGTTATATGTTTACATAACTAAATCACGAGCCCATACTACGTATATATCGTTGGAGTGACCGATCCTTTCTAAATACGTAAAAACATATTTCCAACAATCTTCCCATAAGGGAGGTCACTCCAAGTTACAATGTCCTAAATAGTCTATAGCTCGTGATCTATTCTAACAATGATGTGACCAAGACTTTCTTTGGAAAAACGTATTTCCAACAGAAGTTCGCGCTCTCACTATTTGGGAACTACTCACTCGTGATCTTAATGATTTTATGATCCCATGGGCCGAAATCATTAGGGAAAATGCAATGTGTCTCGATGGTGATCGCAACCATGTGCCTGTTTGTCTTGCACATATGTTGTATTCTGTTGCAACTTCCACTCCCTATAACCTTGCATTTTTCATGGCTAGAAGAATAAAATTTGTTCTCGTCGGGTCTCCCTCTAGTCTCCCTTTTTCTATGATTCTCTCACGCCTTCTTAGAAAAACTCTCCTTGACTTTCCACATTTAAATGCTTCATCATTTCACTTTGTGGATCAAGTTATGCTTCCCATTGAAGGAAACCTCTCACTTGAACCCAAGCATGATTCAAATCAAGATGAAAATGTCCTTCAAGACAATTCTCTCAACTCTAGAAACAATTTGACATCTACCATCTCTCAATTATATTCTCTAGAAATTTATTCCGGCTATGAATTCTATCTCAAGCATCGTCTTCTAGGAGATCTAGGAGTGGATCAAGACAATGAAGAAATGTTAGTGAATGAAAGTGTGTTGAAGAATTATTCATGGTTGTTACCACGTGTGGTTCTTGGACTTATTTATATTTCTTGTTCTTAGGATTCGGTGTTCTCTAACTAATATTTTGTGTTTGGATTACTAATTATTTTTAATCCTTATTCGTTCGTGCTATCGATCTTTCGATATGCATGACTTTGTGCATTTATGTGTTAGTTAGGTTTCTTGATTTTGGTTAATAGTCTACATTGGCCTGAAAAATCTTTGTAAAAAATCTGGGCTTCTGAAATTTACTGGAAGATCCTTTTTATGAGGCCACTGTCCACGGATCCTTAAAGACTGGCGGTTCCTTAGTGATAAAGAACCGCAATACTATTTAAGGATCTGCATGCTCTGGTCTCTATAGAATCTTTGTTTTACACTGTTTTCCCTAAATCTTTGTAAACATTGATGAAATTTTTGCTAAAAGACCAGTTTTTCCCCAAATTAGCCTACCTAAATTCATTGTTCACCAAAATGATTTTTAACTCATTACTTGTTTGGATCACCTCCTTCCATGCTTAAACCTCCCTTGATTAATCTTCTTCTCCATCCTTCAAACCTTCTTCTAAAGCTTGACACACAACCATTGTGTCATCAAGATCATCAAATTCTTCCAAACAATCCTCATTCAAAAGAAACCTTAAGATGAAATTCAAGTTTCCTAAACTTGGTTCTCCATCTTTTCACTAACCCAAGAGTGAAATTTCTTCTATTATCATCTCTTCATCACTCTCATCTCCTCTTGCACCATGCAAGACATGCTCAACTCATGGTACTAACCACTCACATGGTTCTACTTCATCTTCATTCTAATCTAGGATGAATGAGTTTTCCTCACCTTTCACCCCACCAAATTCACCCATCTCACCTTTGAACACCATGCCTCATCCTTCTCCTCCTCCAACAAACAATCCAATTTTGGGTGTTCCTATTTCTCGCTTCTTGGGTGATCCACACTTGTTTGACTTTTTCATGCACAATGGAACCAATTGTCCTTGTCGCTTAAACAACTTCCACCTCATTGATATCCTTAGGTTGAAGATGATTGGGGCTCACATCAAGTTGTAAAGCTTCTTCTTGAACTTATTTTCTAATCATCCATCTCCTAGGAGATGAATGATGATTTGTTTAAAATAAATGTTTTCAAAAGAAAATCAAGCGAAGGAAGACTATCTATCAAGAACTAGTTTAGCTAACTTTGTAATAGTTAGTTTGTATTTCATTTATTGTATTTCCTTTCCTTCATGAATTTTCATGAAGATGTGTTATGGATTTAGTATTTGTGTGTTTTAACCTTTGTGCTCACACTAATCAACTTCAATTTTATTAAAATTGAACCTATATCTATCACAACCTTGTAAAACTTGACTAAAATTGGATCAAAATGTTATCTAAATATTTTGTTACCCTTTGTCAAGACACTCTTTGTGAGTGTGTTGCCTTTTGTGCAACCAAAACATAATCTAGTGCTAAAAATGGTAAAAATCCACAATTTGCAATTTTTTTGAAATAGTCTTATTTTTTCTCAAAACCTTGTAAAATTGAATTTTCACGTCCACTGTATGTGCATCCCTAAAGATCGTACGGTCCCTTATATTTAAGGAACCGCAGGTTCCTTTAAGGAACCGCGGACAACATGCCAGTTTTTGGCTCGTTTTTGGTCTTTCTTCTTTGACCAGAGTCTTTTTCAAGATTCCTTGTTTACCAAATTTGGCTAAACATTCCTTGAAAACTTTTGTTATCATTTCAAATCTTTACCTTTTCTATTTTCTTTAAATTCTCTTCATTTGGGAGTTCTTCTTCTCATCCCTCACAATGTCTAACTCTTCTAATCTTAACCTTGACATCTCTTTGTCACAATCTTCTAAACCTAAAGCTTCTTCTTCTAAGCTTTCCAAGAAACCGAAAATCTCGGTTTGACCTATTTGGGTCAAGAAGAACAAGGATCATCATGATTCCGCTTCTTCCAAACCTTGCAAGACTTCTTTCTCTCCAATTACGTACTGGAATGTGATGACGTATAGTCCCTAGTCAGGCTGAATAGTCTGACTCACGGGTACTACCCGCGTCCATCAAGAATGGATTGGATTACTTGTGCAATGTGTGCACATAGTCCATAAGGTCTGGTAAGCTGCTGTCGCACTAGAGGTTAATTACTTAGCCAAGTCCTTGTCGCAGTGCGACAGGATCATATCGAATATAACTTATATTATAGTTATATTCGCCTAAGGAAAAGGGGATATACACTTGCCTTGGTTAGATAATGAAGATCAAGCTATTTCCAGTCATTATCTTTTCCTTAGGCCGCAATAACAGGGAGCCCAGCCTAGACTCTCTCAAGTATAAAAGGAACCCTTCCGGTTCCACAAAGGTACGATATACACGATACCCTAAACACTAATATACTCAAACCGATTACTTACTCTCACGCTAGATTCTATTCGTGGGTAACAAACCCACGGTAAGCCTAACGGTGTCTGTTTAGTGCGCAGGGTCCTAAAGAAAGTTTCACTTGGTGCGAGAGCCGGAGTCCACAAGACCCCAAATTAAGCCTAATTTGGGTTAAGCTCGGTCTATCCCAACTTTTGCATCAACAAGTTGGCGCCATCCGTGGGACTCTTGCTAAGCTCTAACAAATGACGAAAAGCGGTAAGAATGAAGGCCGTCAAGGATCCCTGACGGTAGATGGCCGTATCACATTAGTAAATGTTACCCCTGGATCTGCCAGTGAGGCAAACACTCGGGACATGAACAATCCCCCAGTCTTAAGAACAGGAGGAATGTTCTCAACTCTCCTACTCGCCATCGGGGAACAAGATACCGAATGGGTGTCAACCCAGCCTTCTCCTAATAAACAAAAAAGAAAGACGCCCTAAGAGGAGAGAGGGGAAGTCGTAGCTACAAAGGCACACATGATGGAGGAGTATGTAGCCCATAACTTACAAGCACTCATTCCTTTGGTGACAAAACATGAAACGATGGTAGAGGAATCAAAGCGCGCTAAGCATACCGCATCCTCAGAGGAAGATCTGTCAGGATCAAGTGATAGTCCGTCCGGAAAATATATGCGTGCAAGTTATTCCTCGGATGACCAAATCTTCTCACAACCGTGGAGGAGAGCCATGAAAAACGCTTTTACAAGGCGCATATAGCATTATGGAGACACTAGAAAGTGCCGCATGCCATCGAACGTAAAAACTTATGATGGCACGACGGATCCAGAAGACCACTTGAAAGTCTTTGAATCTCAGGCGGGCATGGAACAATGGCCAGAGCCCGTATGGTGTAATATGTTTAACTCCACACTCATAGGGAACGCGCGGACGTGGTTTGATAGGCTTCCGCCGCGAACAGTCAACGGGTACGAAGTGTTGTGAAAAGCGTTCAAAAGAAATTATGTGCAACAAAGAAGGCATGATAGGAGTGTTGTATCGCTTGCCAGGGTAAAGCAGCGCCAAGGCGAATACTTGGAAGACTTCCTGGAACATTTCAAAAGCGAGTGTCTTCAAGTAAAGGACTGCCCTGAAATTTTTGAAGTATCCTCATTCATGGCGGGGATACGAAATAGCGACAAAATAAAGAATCTTAATGAAAGAACACCCGAAACCTTTGACAGAGTGCTAAGGCGGGTAAAGTCTTTCATACAAGGAGAATCGGCTGCTTCGGAAATAACACGAGGTACTTATGATCACAAATCTACTCGCATGCCCATTAAAGGACCCAACAATCAAGGAAAATCTCTAGGCCTTGATTATGTAGGAAGGAGAAGGCAGGGTCGAGCTTATAACTCAAGGATTACCCCCCCTTAAGTTAACCCGAGGGAAATCCTAGTGATGGAAGGTGCGAGTTTCGCAAGGCCAACGCCAATGACTACCCCGGTCGAAAAGCGCGCCAGTAATAGATACTGTGAATACCACAATGAGAGAGGGCACGCTACAAATGAATGTATTCAGCTGCAGAAATATATCGAGAATAGAGTAAAGAAAGGCGAGCTAAAACACCTTGTCAAGGAAAACACGAAGGATGACAGACAAACAATCGCCAGCGAGAACATCTGCATGGTGGAATCATGGAAACGAAGGACAAGGCAGAGGGTTAGCCAAAAATTATTGAAGGGAAAAGACATTTCTTTTCCCCCACTCAATGCAAGGAACGTCGCAGACGGCCCGCTAGTTATAGAAATAAGCATTGGTCAGCACCTCATACATCGTATATATGTGGATGGAGGTTCATCAGCAGAAAAAATGTACGAACACTGCTTTCTAAAGCTTAGTGTAGAAATAAATACCAAATGATGCCTGCAACTTCCCCGCTCATTGGATTCAGCGGAGAAGCGGTATGGCCCTTGGGCCAGCTGGAGTTAGTAGTAAGAGTAGGGGATGATGAGCACTCGGTGGAAGTCCCAATGAATTTTTTAATTATACGGTCGCCATCACAGTACAACTGGATCATAGGGCGACCAACTATACTAGCAATGCGAGCGGTACATTCTACGACTCATGGTATGATGAAGTTCCCAGTCGATGGAGGGGTCGTAACCATATTTAACACGGTCGTTACACCCCCAGAATGCAACTCGATCGCAAAACCGCCTAGGGTCACGAGGGAACCAAAGGTGGACTCACCACCAAACTTGAAGGTAGTAATACATCCGCAGTACCCGGATCAGGAGATAACGATCGGGGGACATTATCTAACATAGGAAAGACAGACATGTGTCGCCTTTTGAAGGATAACCTGGACGTCTTCGCATGGGAACCGAAAGATATGACAGGGGTACCAGGATCGATAGCTGAACACAAGCTTCAGATCCACGAAGGATACCCTCCAGTTAGGCAAAAGAAAAGAGGACAAGCCCCAGAGCGCAACAAAGTAATACTAGACGAGGTAAAAAAGCTGGTGGACGCAAGAATCATGAGGGAAGTTTACTATCATGATTGGCTCGTGTAGGATATGTAAATCTTTCTTATGTTTTAGAGAGAGAAAGAGATAGAAAGATAGATGATTTCACATACACACTTGAGAGAGAAAAATAGGAAAACACATTTTACTATGTGTATTGTATGAGAAAACCACACCCTCTCCATCTAAGGAGAGGGTTTATATACCAAGCCCATAAGATGGGCTTGGGCTTACAATTGGGCCGGCCATACAAGCATGGACCGAGCTTTTCCTTGTTTGATATATTAAAAGATATCTAGACTACGAGCTACTACTTAATATATTGTCGGAGTGACCGAATCTTCCTAAATACGTAAAAACATATTTCCAACAATCTCCCCCTAAGGGAGGTCACTCCAAACAAGGGCGTTACCTAAGTTACAATAATAAAATAAACCTAGCATACTATGCTTGTCTTGAGCTCGTAGTCTTCGTCTTTCTTTACTTTTACTTTTCTGGTGAACATGCTGATGTGATCTTTGATATCAATCTTGAGCATTAATCTCTTGCCTTGATCTTGTGCATCCATCACTTGTGATCTTCGCCTCTTCGTGACTTCATGTCCCACATACTTACACCTTCATAATTCTTGAAAGCTTCAGAGTTCGATACAGCGGAAGACTTAACTTTTAGGCTTTCTTGAATTAGATGAGGTATTAAGTGCATAAAGTATAAACATGCGGGGACGACTTCTTCTTGGATTTCACAACGCCACCGTCTTCAAATGCCGTAACATAAGTAGACACGAACAAAATGGCTTTGAAAATTTCATTCTAATTCGGTAGCATTTTACCTCCGGTCGATGAAGACCGTTGGACGATATAAAATATCGTACTTGTGTCAGGTAGAACTAATTAAAAATCTCCTTGACAAGATTTCGCGGGTAAACCCGTTCTCTTTACTCGACCGTCCAAAGATGACTGTGAACGTAAAGAGTGAATCATTTGGATAAAATTATCCGCATGATTGAAGCCGTCAATGCTGATTCTTGGAACAAGTTTGATTCATTAAAGAATCGCACCATCGTTGCTTTCCAGTTGTCACGAGCTTGATTCATATTGAATCTTGCAAGTTACCTACCAAGTGTTGTTTAAGGTTAACACTAGAAGGATTTCCACTCATCACTATGAACACTAAGGTATCACTCTGAGTGTTCTGGCAAGATCACTTAGATATTGCGTAGAGGCATGGAACATGTTTAAGTTTAGTTAAGAATTAAACCACTATTGCTTTCCAGTTATCACAAGCTTGATTCATAAAGAATCGCCAAGTCACCTACCATGAGCTTTTTGATATTCGCTCAAGAAGGATTTCCATCTTCATTGTAAATACTTTCGTATTGCTCGGATGTTCAAGCAAGATCATTAGAATTTTGCGTAGGACTCTTAAGATCTTTCTTACTTTTCACAGTGTGTGAAGAAGTAACTAACTATGAAAGTGTGTCCTAATGAGATTTTTGATGATCTCAAATGGCTCTAGACTTGATCGTGCATTTTGGATTTTAGTGATCAGAGGCCGGAGAGGAGTGACACCTTTTCAATACCAATTTACTCGGAGTGAATAAATCGATAGATAATGCGTTGTCTCTGTGTGAATAAAACAAATACCTTTTGAGAGATATCTGAGTTAGCTGGGATGGGTTGTGCATTGCATCACTGGGTCCATGATGTCTATCTTCAATATCGAGAATCATTAAAATGATCTCAATAGCATATGTGTTGACCCGGTTTCTGCCTAAGGTTGTAAGGAGGGCTTCTTTCTTTAGACCCTTTATCTTTATAATTCTTTTTCATTCTTCAACCCCTTCAATGCTTACCAATACGTCATAACTAGCACCTTGTTATGATTGTTCCAGTTCTAACTTAAGTACTTGGTCGGCATTCAGCTACATTCACAATCTTTTCTCCAACTTTCCTAAGGACTACTACTTCTAGCTATGGAATGTCCTTGGGAAGATTCCTTCGGTTTAAGAAGAATCATTGGACTTAACCTATCCCACCGTCCTTATGTCACAACAATCTTCATCGTCGTGAAATAATTGGGTTTTGGGTATGTATATGTCACCATGAAAATCCATTTTGATATAGCAAATCCATTTTGCTCCCCATTAACATATGCCACGATATTCAAAAACATTTCGCATATGTCGGGATGAGCCATCACGTTAAGTCAAACCATTTGTGATAATTTCCCATATTAAATCACATTTTCTCCCCCATATTAAAAATATTAACCCAATCGATGTTTTTAATATCAATTGATTAAATGAAGTTTTAACAAAGGTTTTGGGAAGAAAAATGCAAGTCCGATTTATCTTCCTGATACCAAATGTATGAGATATGATACCGATGTGTAACATGATCACATATTCACCATATTAGAAAAAATTGACAAGGTTGGACCTGATTGATGAGAACATCATATGATAAGATCAAATGGTTCTTGTCGGCATATGTTGGTCGCTTCGTCACGTCTGAAGTCATCTCTTGACACCACGTGTACGACTGGTATTGTTGTCTTGACACCAGTTAGTGAGCTTGGCACGTTCGGCATCGAAGATTCTGAATGCTTGATAATTGCTCCCCCTCAATTGTTGGCCCGTGTTCTATTGAAACAACTGTAGTCGTCGTTTGAGTAGTCTCATCGTCGAGTATGTAGATACCAATTGTAGATTGCTATGGTTGTATAGATGATAACTTCATAAAAACAAAACTTCTCTTGTTTTAACAAATAAATGCACCGAATCGTACATATATTCGTGTTAGATTGTGTTATAACGTAAACACAATCCCTTACATGGTTATAAAGTAAACCATGCCCGGGAAAATTAATTCCCGTTTTTGAGCCACAGCTTTCATAAGAAATACTTCACTTTAATATGAAAAACGGGTTGTAGTCCGAAATAACCACAAGCCATATAGGCATGTTTTATGAAATATTTACAACTTTTGTACGAACTCTATTTATGAAGCCGTGTCAATATTAATCAACATTTCTAAGGCCATAAATATTATCGTACGAAAAGACATGCCTTTGAAAAATAAAGTAAAAATATTTTGGGATTTTTTTAGATTTTTCAATTTTTATGGTTTTTATATGGTTATATATTTTTGTATTTTGCTTTTGTGGATAAAAATATAAACTATATACATAGATGATCACCAAGGATACGGAGAATAGTTTACCACCACTATTCTTTCGCTTCATCTGCCAATTCCTTTAGAGTCTCAGGCCAGAAGGTTCTCATTCCTATCTTGTCGGCCGAAAATTCAATTCGAGCGTGATCTAAAGCCTTCGTGAAAATATCCGCCAATTGATACTCAGATCGGACAAAGTAAAGCTCTATTACTCCATTTTCCACTTGCTCCTTGATGAAGTGGTAGTGAATGTCAATGTGCTTCGACCGGGAGAATTAAACGTTGTTGCAGCATAAGGCAATTGCACTCTTGTTGTCACAGTACATCGGACTTTTGTTGAAACCTAGACCATAGTCAGTTAATTGCGATCTCATCCAAAGAATTTGAGCACAGCAAACGGACATAGCTATGTATTCTGCTTCCGTACTTGAAATTGTAGCGCTTTTCTGCCTTTTAGATGCCCAACTGATTAGTCGATCTCCTAGTAGTTGTAAAGTTCCACTCGTGCTACGCCTTGTATCTTGACAACCCGCGTGGTCCGCATCTACATATGCCATTAGTGCAATAGAAGAGTCCTTCGAATACCAAATTCCCTGATTAATGGTTCCTTTAAGATATCGAAAGATCCGTTTAACAGTAGGTAAGTGTAACTCAGTAGGCCTAGTTTGATACCGAGCACACATGCATCTAGCAACTGAAGATCAGGTCAACTAGCTGTGATACACAGAAGGGTATCGATCATTCCACGATAAAGTGTCGGATCAACGGCAACTCCACGTGGATCTGCATTAAGCTTAGTTCGTTCTACCATTGGAGTATCCACGGGGTCGCAAGATTCCATCTTATATTTCTTAAGAGATTCAAGGGCATACTTGGATTGATTGATAAAGATGCCTATGGGACTCTGAGATATCTGAATACCTAAGAAGAATGATACCGTGCCCATCATTGACATCTTAAACTTGGAAGACATGAGTTTCCCAAACTCATCGGATAAGGTTTGGGTCGAGGCAGTAAATATAATATCATCAACATATATTTGTACCATAATCATATCTTTACCTCGTTTCTGAATGAACAGTGTGGGATCCACCTTGCCTTTAGCGAAGCCTTGCGTAATGAGGAATTGTGACAATAGATCATACCATGCGCGTGGATCTTGCTTCAACCCATAGAGAGCCTTCTTAAGCCTATACACATGATTAGGATAATTAGGATTCACAAAACCATCCGATTGTTGGAAATAGACCTCTTCCTTGATTTTACCATTAAGAAATTCCGTCTTTACATCCATCTGATAGACGATCATATTCATATGGGCTGCATAAGCGAGGATAAGTCTAATAGCTTCCAAACGGGCAACATGTGCAAAGGATTCCATAAAGTCGATGTCCAATAATTGCTTGTATCCACGAGCTACTAGACGAGCTTTGTTCTTCAATATTCCGCCTAACTCATCGAGTTTCACCTTGTAAACCCATTTCAAAGTGAGTAACTGCACATGATCCGTGCATGGGACAAGTTCCCATACTTCAAGACGTATAAATTCATTAAGTTCTTCTTGCATAGCTTCTATCCAACAGGATTGAGTAAAAGCTTCTTGCCATGTCATAGGTTCAACTTCAGTGAGAAAAGCATCAAAATGACAAAACAATTCATTTTCTTGTAACTGACTTCGTGTGGATACCGGACGATTAGGGTCACCAATAATTGAATCGATAGGATGATCCTTTGTCTACTTGTTGTCATGTTCACGAATCCGTGGATTGGAGTAAACCGTAGTAGGAGTTTCCTCTGAGGTGGACGACCCGGCTTGATTAAGGTCGGGAATTGGTACACCAAAGAATGGAAGTTCACGCATTTGAGCGAATTCCAAATCGTGATCATCATCATCCTCTTCATCATCAATAGGCGTGACATGGGTAGTTGAAACATGTGTTGGTTGATAATTACTCGTTGAAGGTATATCTTGACCAATTGTAGTTGCATATGTGTTTGATTGTGCTTTGGTTGCTGGAGCGACAACTTCGATTACCGGAGCTATTACTTCAGGTTCTTGAGCAACAATACTTGGAGGAGTAAAGAACGGTTGAAACAACGTATCCCATTCATTCCTAGAAGGTGGTGTAAATGATGATGAAGTAGGGTTATTTGGGACAAGACCAGAGCTAATGTTACTGGGTCCCATTTCATGTAGTGCGGGTTCAGAGCTGCTTTGCTCAAAAGCCATTGCTGTCATCTCATCAAAATCAACATTCATAGTTTCGGGGATCTTAAGAGACTTATGGTTGTAGATTCAGTATGCCTTCTTTGTAGGTGCATAATCAATGAAAATACCAATATCAGCCTTGGGTTGAAGTTTTCCCAAATTGTCACCATCATTATTGGGATAGCAGAGAGAACAAAATACATGAAGATATGATAAATCTGGTACTTTTCGATGAAGAAGCTCATAAGGTGTTTTACCATGGCGTTTACGAATTAGTGACCGGTTTTGGGTGTACAATGCGGTAGATACTGCTTCTGCCCATAAAAAGAATGGAGACTTTGCATAAATTAACATCGTGCGAGCAGCTTCCATAAGTGTGCGATTTCACCTTTCAACGACACCGTTTTGTTGTGGAGTGCGAGAAACGGATGTTTCATGAGATATGCCAACTTCTTTATAATAATCACGCAAAATTTGATTCACAAATTTGGTTCCATTATCTGTACGAATGCGTCGGATAGTAGTGTTGAGACGCACTTGAATCATCTTGAGAAATCCGATGATGAATTTAGGTGCCACATTTTTTGTTGTAAGAAATTTCACCCATGTAAACCGAGAGTAATAATCCACAATGACGAGGATGTACCTTTCACCACTAAGACTTTCAACACGCATTAGCCCACAAAGATCAATATGCAACAGATAAAGTTTCTCTTGGTTGGTGTCTTTGGTCTTGGGTTTGTATGATTTCTTAGTGCTTTTCCCCATTGTACACGCGGAACACAAATGATCCTTGTGAAATGTAAGTTTAGGAAGACCACGAACAAGTTCGTTTTTCGCCAAATGATTAATAACTTCAAAGTTAAGATGAGATAACCGTCGATGCCATAACCAGGACTTAGTCTTCGATGCTTTGGAGAGAAGACATACAGGAGAAGCGGCCATCATATCTTGTAGAGACAAAGTGTACAAATTATTCCCTCGAGTACCTTTCAATAAATCAACCCCTTCTAAATTACGAATGAAGAGGGTAGCTCTCGAAAAGCAACTTCTAGGTTTGCATCACAAAATTGTCCCACAGAAAATAAGTTGTGACCGAGACCTTCCACATAATACACTCTCGAAATTATAACATTCCCAATATGATATTCACCGTAACCCATTATCTTTGCAATATGATCATTTCCAAATCGAACCGTACCAAGAAACTTGCTGACGAAATTTCTGAGCTGAGAGCGATCTCCGGTCATATGCTTGGAGCAACCAGAGTCCAAATACCAGAGAACAATTTGGACCACCTGTTTTCAGTAACAACAATAGACAATGCATTAGAAACTATTGGTTCCGGAGTGTTAGCAGATACAGATATGAAATTATCAGAATTACTAACATTTGTGTGACCCTTAGATTTCCTACGTTTTCTAATGTGAGTTTTAGCACTAACAGGTTTTACTCTTCCAAGTTTCTTAGATTTTGGAGTATTAGCCGGTACTACATTGGGAGTATACCTATTTAAAGGGCACTTGTTTCCTACGGTAGTGTTGGTGTTCCTAGTTAAATGACACGCTTGTGTTTTGGTAGCCTTGGTACTCCTAGTTAAAGGGCACGCTTTCTTCGCTTTAGTGGGAGTGATCCTAGTTAAAGGACACATATTTCCTGCTATAGTGAAAGTTCTACCAGTGGGGCGCCACATCCAACCAACTTGGGTTAACACTTTCCCAGTCGGTTTTCATTCTAATCTATTTTTCTGGGCATTCATCTCATTCAGATGGTCAATAAGGCAAGAATCATGACGACTAGAAAACATACATTCATTGCAGTTCCAACATTTAAAATTAGAATTCACAGTAGGCTTAGAACGCTGCACAACCGCAGAGCTTTTAGGTTTAGCTACATGATTCTTTTTATTCAAAACATAAATAACATTCCTAGGATGGGCTTCTACTTTCTTCTTCACTTGACTACTAGATGGGGGCAAGATCCTATCATTCTTCTTGTTTCTTTTAAGCTTAGATCTTTGAGCCTTAGTAGTGGTGCTTACTCCTGTAGAAGGCAACAAGGGAATATTAGAAGCGGGTTTTGATTTTTCCTTATCTTTAGTGACCAATGTTTGAGATGGCTTAGTCTTAGGGCCCTTGTTAAGTGGTGTGACGGCGATAAGGTTCCTTTTGATTGCACTAGAGGACGATGCTGAGACAGTGGTTACGTTATCCACAACATACTTACCTTTTAGAGTACTTGCGAAGTGTTTCCTTTAACTCACCCAAAGCCAGATTTTTATCACAAATTTGTTCCCTCAAATCAGATATTTCCACCGACTTTCGATTTTATTGTTCAATCAATGATTGATTCTGTGCAGTGGTATTAGCACATGCGGGCTTTACTGAATCGAAGAGTTGTGTATTTTTCTGTTTTAAGTTATCAACTTTGGACAAAATCTTGGAAACTCGATTATCTAGATCAAGTTTAAAATTCTCAGTGGCCTCAAGTACGTTCACACAATTATGCTCCTTAGACTTCTCTATGTCTATCGACAAAGATTTAGCAACCTTGTCACTTGCCTGACGCTGTTTTGATTGTAAATTCAATCGAAAATTATTTTGAAAATTTGCATCATCAATATTAACACCTTCGAATGACGTTTCAAAGATTTCTTGAATAAATTGTTGCTTGCATTCAAGCGAAATACAATGTGTTTGAATCTTATCAAAACGTTTTGAAAGCGAAGAATATGAATCTTGAAGCTTTAAAAATTCAGCGTCAGATTCGTGACAAGTACTATCTACCACATTATCCACAGATTCAACATTATGCACAATAGAATCATTATCAACACTTTTATTCACACAAACGGAAACTATATCATGAGACATCACTTGCTTCAGAAGCTGATCATTTTTTTGTGAAACTCGTTCTATTTCAAGTAAACTGTTTTCATAAGCATCATCCATTTCATTGAAAACACGTCTAACTTCTTCTATTTCCAAAAGCAAATCTTGATCAACATTACTAAGACAAGCATTAACATTGTTTACAAATGGAACAATTTCGTCTCGGAACGCAGCTCTAGTGTGCTCAAAATTCCATTCACCTTCCGTTATGGCCGAAGCCGTCGTACGTTCCAAAATTCCCTTGTCAAAATCGGCTAAGTGTTGGTGTACCACATTTAAGCTAACAGATGCCTTACTTACCGGTGGAATTAACTTCGTTAAATCCGTTTTGACAAGTGTAGGAGACGTACTGGGAGGGTTTCCATTTGACAAACTTTGGGGCACAAGAACTGTCAATTCAGCTAATTCCTTTTGTAAGCGAATACGTGTCTTTTTAGAAAAAATGATCTTTATTATACGTATCATAATCAAGCTTATGGAATTTTGAAAGCATTTTAGAATGAGTTTCTTCTACAAGTGACTGTGTCTCCTCAGTACTACGAACAAAAGGTGCTTCTTTCGATTTGCCAATTAGGGTCATATCATAAAGACACAGAATATAATCCTAAGCTTGTTTTGCATAACCGGGATTAGGTGGTAAATCTTGAAGATGCTTAAGTTCGAGTTCTTTAAACGATTTAGTTAAAAGATGAACCTTTTCTGTGGAAGCGTATTGTTTTAAAAGCTGTTGTTCTTTGAATTTAAGAAGTTTGGTAGCATTAATTTCCGATTCAAACTTTTTAGACTCGAGAGTTTCGAAATCTATTTTAAGTTTCTGAAAATCATTGACAACCGACTCTTTTGCTTTTAATTCATTGGAAGGATTAGATTTTAATGATTCTATTTCTTTCAAGTGTTCAATCTTTTCAAAACAAAATTGGTCAAATTCAGAACATGTTATTTTCTTTGCTTGAGGGACCATTTCAAAAGTTTTGACATTTTCTTTATGCAACGCAAGCTCAGCAGTTAGGGTGGAATTCGTATATATGGATTGTCTGAGAGCAATATGCATTTGATCAATAATATGTTTAGGCACCATGACCAAATCATATTGAGCATAAGATTCCATACCCGTTGTGGCATTTGGTTGAGCTTCACTCAAATGTGTAGGATTGGGTACCACATCATTTGAGTTACTAGTTCTCGAATGCTATTCGAGGTTGTCATTTTCATGCCCAAATTGATGTTGGTTATCATTATTACCAAGATTGTTTGTGATGGGTACCTCACTGATGACATCAGAACCGTAGTGAGATAGATTAGCAACGAGAGCAGCTTGGGCAGAGTGAATGTCATCACAATCCGAATCATATGCGTCAAGATCATCTGCTTGATAAGCTGCATTAGAAGTGGAAACGACTGCAATGCCTTCATTGTCTGCTGCCCATGGGTCTGTAAGAAATGCTAACTCTTCTGAATCCAAGATCTTTCCCTTAGATTAAGCATCAACCAAATACATCTTCTCACGAAACCATGTTGCATCCCTTCTTCATTTTGGCTGAGTACATTCCCTAGCCATATGACCTTGTCATCGGCAATTGTAGCAAGTCACAACCTTTTGAGGACCAATGGGGCTTCCATTTCCATTAGCTTGATAATTCACAGCTTGAGCATTCACAGTCCTTGTAGGAGGTCCATATGAATTTTGCCTTCCCTGAATAGGTTGCACCGTCACTTGACCATCTTGAACAGTAGCTTGTTGTCGAGGATCTGAAGAGGTGCGGAGCTGATTGTTTGTTGGTGGAAATCCTCTAGTTGCAACAAGTTTTGACAAGTAGGCAGTGAGATGGTTTAGAAAATCAGCTGGCGTATCATTTGGCGTAAAGACCGGTGCTTGGATTGGTGGAAGTTCTTTGGAGTAGAAAGCTTGTGCTGGTTGTGCTTCTATTGGAAAATATCCTTGCTGAGGAGTATAGCCCATTGGAGAAGTGTTGGCTTGCGATGGTGATGTCTGATATGGTGGTTGCTGTGGAAAAGATTGTTGATGAACACTTTGTTGAAATGCTTGTTGTGGCTTCATTAGTGGTTGATAAGATGGTTGTTGTGGTTACTGATAGGTGTGTGGTGGTGGTGGCTGCTGCAAGTATGATGGTTGTTGATAAGTATAAGTCATGTTTTGTTGAGAAGCATAGATGGCAAGTGGATCATGAACTTGAGATGTAGACAACCAAGCCTTGATCACATGGCATTCGTGTTGTTGAAGAAAAGCTTGAAGTTGATCCACATTGGTGTTATGCAAGTCCTTAGCCAATTTAACATCCATCACGTACTTTTTCCATTCTGCAGGAAGAGTGTTCAAATACTTGGTGTTCAATTGAAAGGTAGGAAGTTCCATTCCATAGATATTGAGCTCATTCAACAATAGGGTAAATCTCAGATAGTAATCATTGAGAGTCTCCCCTGGCACATAGGCAAACTTATCAAAAGTATCATAAAGCTTACACTCTCGTTCTTGTTTAGTTAACGAGGTGCCTTGCATTAGAACATGAATTCTATCCCATAACTCTTTGGCAACTTTATGTTTACTGACGAGTTTGTAGACATCTGGAGGAAGGGCTTGGAGAATGATATTTGTAGCTTGTTTATCACACTTGTCTTGTATCTTAGCATCTCCCGTTAATTCACCCGTAGTTCGAGGACGAGTAACAGCACCTTCCGTCACAGTACCATATACCAATGGTCCATTGAGCACCGATGCCCAAATTAGATGTCCATTTTCTTTGTTCAACATATAAATTTCCATTCGGGAAGCCCATTCCTCATACATTGTCTTCACCAACATTGGGTGACGATTATCCGTACCCGAGAGGATGGACTTATCTGTAAGAAATGTGTACTCCATTTCTATAAGTTAAGATTTACAAATGTTGATCGAACAATGAGAGAAAGTTAATGTGTTTGTTGTTGTGTGTTAAAGCTGAGAAATAATGTTGAAATCCCCTAAATTATGTTCTCGATAAACCAAAATTCCAAGACAAAATTACACACGATTAAAAATTTTCAAAAACACGTTTTTGAAAAATCTTGGAAATCTTGTCACTCTATCGGAATGCACAAAACAAGTTCTGTCGCAATACTTGTCTGAATACCTATCGCAATACTTGATCGCAATACCTATCGGAATGCACAAAACAAGTTTTGTCGCAATGTCTATCTGAATACCTATCGCAATGCTTGATCGCAATACCTGTCGCAATGCTTGATCGCAATACCTGTCGCAATGCTTGATCGCAATACTTGTCGCAATGCTTGATCGCAATACCTATTGCAATGCTTGATCGCAATACATATCGCAATATTGATGAGATTTGGACAGAGTAAGGTCGCAATATTGCCTTAGTTTCGTCGCAATCCACGATCGCAATGAACGATCGCAATCCTCGATCGGAAAAAGGGGTATTAGAATACTCTTCGATCACAGTGTAGAAAACCTAGGGTTTTTGCGATCGCAATGTAGAACCCTGCTTACTTTGCGATGAATACCAACTTTGCGATGGAGACAAAAGGACCACTTTTCTCAGATAGTATACAACAAATTTGGAATTTTAAGCCTAGAAACGAATCAAACACCCAAAAATTTGTGTTTTTAACCAAAATACCAATACCAAATCACTATAGCAAGTAACTAGATGAAGTATATCAAGATTAAATCATAAAAAGACAAAAAAAATGGTTTGTGTGATTTTGGATCAAAATGGGCGAGAGAATCAAGAACACAAACACAAAAACCAAACAATCATCCCATTGCTCTTGATACATTTGTAGGATATGTAAATCTTGCTTATGTTTTAGAGAGAGAAAGAGATAGAAAGATAGATGATTTCACATACACACTTGAGAGAGAAAAATAGGAAAAGACATATTACTATGTGTATTGTATGAGAAAACCACACCCTCTCCATCTAAGGAGAGGGTTTATATACCAAGCCCATAAGATGGGTTTGGGCTTACAATTGGGCCGGCCATACAAGCATGGACCGGGTTTTTCCTTGTTTGATATATTAAAAGATATCTAGACTACGAGCTATTACTTAATATATTGTCGGAGTGACCGAATCTTCCTAAATACGTAAAAACGTATTTCCAACAGCTCGCTAACCCGGTAATGGTAAAGAAACATGATGGCAGCTGGCGCATGTGCGTTGATTTCACAGACCTCAATAAAGCTTGTCCCCAAGACTGCTATCCACTCCCGGAAATAGATTGGAAGGTGGAATCATTGTGCGGATACCCCTTCAAATGCTTCCTGGACGCGTACAAGTGATACCATCAGATACAAATGGCAGAAGAAGACGAGGAAAAGACAACATTCCATACCAGCCATGGGGTGTACTGTTACACGAAAATACCGTTTGGACTAAAGAATGCAGGGGCCATGTATCAACGACTAGTTGATAAGGCATTTGAAAGCCAAATAGGGCGAAATTTGGAGGTGTATGTCGATGACTTGGTAATAAAGAGTCATACGGAGAGCGAGCTTATTCGGGACATAGAAGAGACTTTCTCTACCCTCAGAAGGATAAACATGAAGTTAAATCCAAAAAAGTGCATCTTTGGGGCGACAGAAGGCATGTTCCTAGGATACATGATTGACCCCGATGGAATCAAACCCTGTACGGAGAAGACAGACGCGATTATTCAGCTCCAGAGCCCAAAGACGAAGTAGGAGGTGCAGTCGCAAAATGGGAAGCTTGCAGGATTGAACAGGTTCCTGTCCAAGTCAGCAAAGAAGTCGCCCCCCTTATTTAAAACTCTTAAAAAGTGCATTAAGAAAGGAGACTTCAATTGGACGAAGGAAGCAGAAAAGGCCTTCAAGGAATTAAAGGCACATTTAGCTACGCTCCCCATGTTAGTCGCACCACGGCCTAAAGAAGAGTTGATAATATATTTATCTGCAATGCATGGAGCGATTAGCGCGGTGCTAATGACAGACATGGACAATGTGCAAACACCAGTGTACTTTATAAGTAGAGCGCTGCAGAGCTCTGAGCTAAATTACACCCCGATGCGGAAATAAGTGCTCGCACTAGTGTTCGCAGCAAAAAGGTTGCGCAGATATTTCCAAGGACACCCGATAGTGGTGATAACTGATTAACCCATAAAGCAGGTAATCTCAAAACCAGATGTCGCAGGCTGGTTCCAAAAATGGAGTGTTCTACTATGGGAACACAATATTACCTACAGACCTCGCAATGCCGTGAAAGGACAAATCCTGGCGGACTTTATCATTGAAAAGCCAGAAGAGGGTGTTCAGGGGCTGGATCAAAAGGAAGAAGACCAAGACCCGTGGATCTTGTTCACGGATGGGTCATCCTGCACCGATGGATCAGGCGCGAGACTCATACTCACCAATCCAGGAGGAATGGAGTTCACATATGCATTACATTTTGAATTCACAGCCACAAATAATGAGGAAGAGTATGACGCGCTGATAGCAGGGCTAAGAATCACAGCGAGAATGGGGGTGCGCAATCTCGAAGCAAACATAGATTCTCGACTGGTAGCAAACCACATACTTGGTCATTATGAAGCAAAAGAGGAAAATATAGTGCAATACTTACAAAAAGCCAAAGCATTGATTGAAGGGTTCCATAGGTTCCAGATACGCCAAGTACCCAGGGGGGAGAACAAGAAAGCAGACGCTCTTAGCAAGATAGCCTCCACCAGTTTTGCGCACCTATCGAAACAAGTCCTAGTTGAAATCCTGAAGGACAAGTCAATAAAAGAGCAAGAGGTCGTGTCAGTTGTAGAGGAAGAAGGCCCTACATGGATGACACCGATTATAGATTATTTAACGAATGACTCACTCCCGCATGATGAAAATGAGGCACGGCGACTGCGAAGGCGGTCGAGGCAATTCGAAGTCAGATATGGGATCCTTTACAAGCGGTCATTCCTCCAACCATGGTTAAGGTGTGTAGGACCACGACAGGCGTAGTATATCATTAGCGAAATCCATGAGGGATCGTGTGGAATGCACGCAGGACCAAGGTCCGTGGTGGCGACAGCATTGCATAGCGGGTACTACTGGCCAACTATGCATATAGATGAGCGAACACTTATTAACAAATGCAATGACTGCCAAGTGCACAGACCAGAACCGAGGCAGCAACAGGAGGAGCTCACGCCAATTACCTCCCGTTGGCCATTCTTCAGCTAGGGAATTGATATAGCGGGGCCCTTCCCTGTAGCTGCGAGAGGAGTTAAGTTTCTCATAGTTGCGATGGATTACTTCACAAGGTGGATTGAGGCAAAGTCAGTCGCAACGGTAACTGGGAATCAGGTAAAAAGGTTCGTATGGGACAACATAGGATGTCGTTTCGGACTACCCGGTGAAATAATCTCGGATAATGGGAAGCAGTTCACAGAAAACCCGTTCAAAGATTGGTGCGCGGATAAGGGGATACATCAACGTTTCGCATCGGTTGCACATCCACAAACAAATGGACTTGTGGAGAGAGCGAACAGGAGTTTGGGAGATGGCATAAAAGCACGGTTGGGGGAACATAATAAAAAGTGGGTCGATGAGTTGTCGCATGTTTTGTGGGCACATCGTACGATGATTAAGACGGCCACAGGTGATACCCCTTTCGCCCTTACATATGGGACAGAAGCAGTCATTCCAGCGGAGATAGGACTGCAAACACTCCGCACAACAGAGGTAGACATGGTTACTAACGATGATGAACTGCGATTAAACCTAGACGTACTCGAGGAGCGACGAGAGTTAGCAGCAATCCGCGAGGCAAAGTCAAAAGCAAAAATGAAAGGTTACTATGATTCTAGGGTACGCAAGTCCTCATTCAGACCAGGTGATTTTGTGTATCGCTCAAACCCGGAGAGTCGCTCTGAGAATACAGGGAAACTTGGGCCAAAATAGGAAGGACCCTACATAGTGACAGACGCACTTGGAAATGGTGCACACCGGCTGCGCGACATGGATGGTCGTGACCTACAAAGACCTTGGAACATATGCCATCTAAAGAAATGCTACCTTTAAAAGCGGAACTTCCCAAGTGGATATATTGTTTTTTCTTTTTATTATTTATGTTCAAAAAACTTGCAAGTATTAATAAAACAATCGTGGTCCCTAGCTAGTTCCACGACGCATTCTAAAAACTTTTTTTGTAATACATACTTTTTCTTATTATATTTATTGCCTATTGGCGCACACGTGTACAATGTTTCCAGGAGGAATAAGAGGAATGAGCCTACCCTATTAATTAGACTCGTCGAGTAAGTGGGATGCACCCCCTTGGACCATGGATCGTGTATCCTTGTTAGGCCCCTTGCTATTAATGATGTCGTAGCAAGTTATGCAGACAGTAAACTCTGAGACTGTTAAGACACACTTGTGCACACCTAACAATGGGTCAGCCTCACCTGACAGTCCTTATGGTAGTAGCGGTATACCGCATGTAATGAGCTTCTCAAACCCATATGGACCATTTATAAGTTTACATTAGCTTATTATGCGAAATCGTGCTATAAACATTAAAATATACATTCTATAAAAAAAAGAAGGATAGTGTTTATTACGAAGCAAACATTTGAAAATACAAAGCACGAAAATGTGTTTACAAATCTTAATAACATACTTTTGGTTAGTTAATAAAATAGTGGTTGCAAGATCTTTCTTTGTGTTGCTCGTACCCAATTATATTTGTCGTTGTTTCGTTCTCGGTATCTTCTCGAATTGATCACGGTTAAAAGTGGAATTATCGTAATTGGTGACTAAAAGGGGGAGCTTTTGATCTATTTCTACTTAAAAGGAAAAAGCGTGATGTGATAAAAATAAACTAAAAGCAATTAATAAATACAATTTAAAATAAAGCTTGAATTAAACTTGAATTAAACTTAAACAGTAAAATACCTTCCCTTGGAAAAACTACTGATTCAGAATAATTCTGCTGATCTGGAATAATCACTTCATCAGAAATAAATAACCTTCATCCGGAATAAACCCTTCATGTGGAATAATCACTTGATTCGGAAAACAATGTTCATCCGGAATATATGACTGACTCGGAATAATGCTTGACTCGGAATAATCATGCTCATTCGGAATACTTTGCTTTATCCGGAATAAATTAAAAAGAAACCTTCATTCGGAATATATGCTTATTCGGAATAATATGACTCACTCGAAAAAACCTTCGTTCGGAATACTTGTTGGTTCGGAATGTTTTAGTAAAATGCTTGGTTCGGAATGTTCAGCTCATCCGGAATAAAACTCTTTATCCGGAATAACTTTAATTTGGAATAAATAAAACAAAAGTGCTCGTTCGGAATATTCAACTGATGCGGGATAAATAAAACTAAGTGCTCATCCGGAATGTTTAGCTCATTTGGAATAATTCGACAAAACCCCTTGGTTCGGAATATTTAGTTCATTCGGAATATGGGGATTTGAAAGACGCGAAGAACAGGGGAACTTAACAATACGAATTTTTACCAAAATCAACCAAGTTTTTAACCAAAGATTAAACCAAGCTAACCACTAATAATCTACTAATGATAAGCATCAAACCAAATCAATAAAAACACAAAACCACTTGTTTTTAGGAATCAAAATCAACAAAATAAAAACTTAGAACTTAGAATAAATAAGAAAAGGAAGAACAAGATTAAAAGGAAACTTGTATTAAGGATTAAGACTCAAACAAACAATAATAAAAATCAAACTTACATGAAGATGGATCAAAAATTAAAAGGTGCCAAACACCCTAATGGTGTTTGGTTTGCTACGAACCAAAAAGAAAGGAAACAGAAAAAATGAAGACTAGTTGAAAAATGTGAAAGAGGTCTCTTATTTATAGGCCTTGGAGTTGGTTGGTGAGTGGGCTTTCTCCCTTTCTTTTTGTCTTCTCGTCTTTTCCGTAAAGTTGACGTTTTCGACTCTGATTCGGGATTTGTCGATGAATAAATTCAACTCGTCTTTTAATTTCTTCGTTTAATAGACTTGAGTTCTTCGACATATAAAAATCTTCCATCTTCGGTCCTTTTCTTCGATAAATCTTCAAATAGGCCCATTGACTTCAAATATTTTGCATCTCTTGGACTATAGACTTCGTCTTTCGTCTTTTTCTTCGATAAAACCCGTGCAATCCCATGTTTTCTTCAATATTTATCCGGTTGGCTCTGAAAATACAACAAACATACAAACCACGCATAATTCCAAACAAATGACATTAAATACGCGTTTTGGTCTCGTTTCAGCAAGAAATAAGTGGTAAAAGGATGGGTATTTTCACACCTATCAATCCCCTACACTTGACCATTGCCATGCCCTCATGCAATGCTTAGTTTCAAAGCACAGATTATATTTCTCATCATAAATAACCTACCTTGGCCTTTATTAAATACTAAACTTTAAGGAGACAAAAAGAACAAAACAAGTAAAGAATTCAAAGACTTACATTGGGGTTTTAGTTGTCATGAATGTTCATCACCCTCAAGTTTCACGTTCCCCATACCAAGCTTAAAAACGAGATCATTGTTATTATAAGTTAGCAAACTAACACGAACTCATGTGGCCCAATTATTCACTTAGACTCCCTTATTCCTAGGCGTATCTCTTATATTTTATTGTTGTCTTGAATGATCACGAGGATGCATTGTTTGACTTATTTTGATAGTTATTTAAGCTGAAAACAAAGTGAGACGATTTAATCAATAGTTAGCTAAAGGACAAAATCTTTTAAAACTGCTTCTCGGGACCTCATAAAGTTCATATCTTGGAATAACTCGCTTCACGATTTGAGACCTTTCTCGGACCGATATTTGGCAGCGACTTCATACTTCAAATCTTTGAGAGACGTTCTTGAAATTATGGTCTTCTCTTTATAATAGGAATTTCTTCACTTGAAGTTTTGAGAGATTCTTCATATTTGGACCACGACTTCTTCATTTTTCTCCAATCTTTATTTTGGACTTTGATATACAACGATCCTCCTCCTTTTAGGACTTGGATCTATTTATCCTCATACCTTGCTACGGTCTTTTCGGATAGACTTCTCCATGATCTTTTGGGGAGTTATTGCTTTTCGTCGTGTGTCTCGATCCTTCATATTGATCTTTGATAAATTATTCTTCACATCACTTTTGGTTCTTTAGCAACAAAATGTAGCCCTCATGCCTTGTTAGGGCCTTTCGGACTCGCCAATATTCGCATCCCGCTTCAATAAGTTATGCCTTGGCTATGAACTCTAATTGATACCGAGCAACTTTTAAACGATCTTGTGCTAGAAGCAAAGTAACTTTTCAAATTGTACAACCTTATTTATTGCAGATAAATTTATTAGCAAGCGATGGGAGAATAGGCTTATAATCAACTCACATAAATTCACGAAAGAATACCAAACTTATAATTGACTCTATCATCTCTCGTTCTCTATAATTTAAAATCTCAAGGAATGAGACTCGTGGATGCTTAGCCAATTAAATTAAAGTTTTGGGTTTTCGAGTCATTTATAGGATCTTGCAAATTCTTAGACTTTTTCAAGTTTAGAATTCGCATATTAAAGTTCCCTTGATAAACGACTCTCTAGGATCAATTATAGGAACTTGCGAAAAGTTCTTGTTCTTAACCCGTGAGAGTTAAGACTTTCGCGTTTTAAAGTTCCCTACATAAAAGCCTAGCAAAACTTGACTTAAACACGTTAAGGATACTAGCTAGAGTAAACTTAGATAAGTAAACTCGGGTTGAGTCAAAAGATTCACAACGTTTGAAAATTTAAAACCACTTTATTAAACTTTATTTTAGCAAGGAAAGAAAATAACATTAACAAAGCAAAATACAACTATACAACTAGGCGAATAGATTAAAAGTTTTGAAAAACGTCGAAAAAGATGATTTTCCAGTTAAATAAAGGCACTTTAATGGAAAATTCCACTTAAAACTTCGATAGAAGTCTCCTCTACACTTAATATAAACATTGTCCTCAATGTTTAAGCATGTGGGAAAAGTCTCCCATACACATATGACATTGTGCACGTTGGTTAAATCAAGTTAAGGAGGAGACAACTAAAGTGATCAATTTCAAATGTGAGTATGAAGAAAATTGAATCACGATAGTTGAGAGATAGAACCGGATTTGCGGATAACATGGGAGCACGGTTCTTCAAAGATTCCAAAAGTGCACTTATCCCTGTAATCACATCACCATACAAACACAAACAACCTATATAGCTCCCCTACACTTAGGATGAAAAACGGAAAAAGGGGGGATAGATACTCGGGTTGCCTCCCGAGGAGTGCTTGTTTTTGTTAACCGAGTCACGAGCCTGACTCGGTCCCGAAACTAGTTCATGGGAAACGTGGTGAGGGATGGAATCATCTCATGAGAGATGTCCTCGCCAAAGTACAACTTCAAACGCTGGTCATTCACCTTAAAATTGGGCCCATTTGGCTGAGAAAGCTCAATGGTGCCATATGGAAAGACTTTGGCGGCGGTGAATGGACCAGACCAGCGACTCTTCAACTTGCCCTAGAAGATCTTCAACCGAGAGTTAAAAAGTAAGACTTGATCACCAACGTGGAACTCTCGGTTCTTAATTCTAGCATCGTGGATGATCTTGGTCTTCTCCGTGTAGATCAATGAGTTCTCGTAAGCTTCATTCCTCATTTCATTTAGCTCGTTGAGTTGAATCTTGCGAAGATCACCGGCTTTGTTGATGTCTAAGTTAGCCCACTTCAAGGCCCAGTATGCCTTATGTTCCAGCTCGATAGGGAGGTGGCATGCTTTCCCGTACACAAGACGATAAGGTGTACAACCAATCGGGGTCTTGTAAGCGGTACGGAAAGCCCACAAAGCATCATCTAACTTATCGGCCCACGAGGCACGATGCTCTCCCAGAGTATGTTCCAAAATTCGCTTTAATCCTCGGTTGGAGATCTCGGCTTGGCCATTAGTTTGTGGGTGATACGCGGTGGAAAGACGGTGATGGACACCATACTTAGCCATGACTCGAGCAAATTGGTCATTGCAAAAATGAGTCCCGCGATCATTAATAATAGCACGTGGCACACCGAATCTAGCAAATAGCTGCTTCAAAAAGTTCACAACCATCCTCGCATCGTTCGTTGGGAGGGCCTTAGGTTCAACCCATTTAGAAACGTAGTCAACAGCTACGAGGATGTACTTGTTCCCCTTAGATGATGGAAATGGCCCCATAAAGTCGATACCCCATACATCAAAGATTTCACATTCTTGTATGAAATTTTGAGGGATCTCATCTTTATGTGTGATCTTGCCTTGTCTTCGGCAAGGATCACAATGTTTAACCATCTCGTGAGCATCACGATAAATGGTGGGCCAATAAAATCCCGAGTCAGACACTTTCTTTGCGGTGAAGTTGGGACCAAAGTGACCACCGGTAGGTCCTTTGTGGCAAGCCTCAAGAATGTCTAAAGCTGCCGATCCGTCAACACATCAGTGAATAATCAAATCAGCGCATTGTTTGAAGAGAAAAGGGTCATCCCAAAAGTAAGTCTTAACATCGTTTAAGAACTTTTTCTTTTGTTGGGATGTTAACCCTTTGATGAGAACACCACCCGCTAAGTAGTTTGCAATGTCGGAAAACCACGGGGTGTCATCAAGATTGGAATTTATAGACATTAAGGTCTCAAGGGGAAAAGAGTCATTGATCTCTTGATTCGGATGATCCCCTTGATAAGGATCCTCAAGTCTACTTAGATGATCCGCGGCTAGGTTTTCAGCTCCCTTCTTCTCACGAATTTCAATGTTAAATTCTTGAAGGAGTAAAACCCAGCAAAGAAGTCTTGGCTTAGAGTCGTGCTTAGTCTTCAAGTACTTCAACGCAGAATGGTCCGTGTATACAATGGTGGTGGATAAAACAAGATAGGGGCGGAATTTTTCAAAGGTATAGACAACAGCTAAAAGCTCTTTTTTGGTTGTCGTATAATGCAATTGAGCCCCCGTCATTGTCTTGCTAGCATAATGGATTGGTTGGAAGTGTTTATTCACTCTTTGGACCAAAATCGCTCCAATAGCAAAGTCGCTAGCATCACACATCAACTCGAAAGGTAGCTCCCAATTAGGGGTGACCAAGACGGTGCCTTAATTAGCTTATCCTTAAGAAGGTTGAATGATTCAATACACTCTTTGGAAAAGATAAAAGGAGTATCTTTTTCCAAGAGGTGGGTCATCGGGCGAGCAATTTTAGAAAAGTCTTGAATAAATCGACGATAGAAGCCCGCATGACCGAGAAAACTTCTCACACCCTTCACGGTTGAAGGTGGAGGTAATTTGGCTATGACATCCACTTTAGCACGGTCCACTTCAAGACTGGATTTTGAGATTTTGTGTCCTAGCACAATGCCTTCTTTTAGCATAAAATGGCATTTTTCCCAATTTAGAACAAGGCGAGTGGCTTCGCACCGCTTAAGCATACGTTCTAAGTTGGCTAGGCAAGAAGAGAATGAATCCCCAAAGACCGAGAAATCATCAATGAAGACTTCCATGGTTTGCTCAACCATGTCATGGAAGATAGCTAACATGCACCTGTGGAAAGTCCCGGGGGCATTGCATAAGCCAAAAGGCATTCTTTTGTAAGCAAATGTTCCATAGGGATAAGTGAATGTTGTCTTCTCTTGATCTTGGGGATCGATGGGTATTTGGAAATAACCCGAGAAACCATCTAGAAAGCAGTAATATTCATTACCCGCTAAACGTTCAAGCATTTGGTCCATAAAAGGAAGAGGAAAATGATCCTTTCTCGTGGCATCATTGAGTCTGCGATAGTCTATACAAACTCTCTACCCAGTAACGAGACGTGTAGGAATCAACTCGTTGTTTTGATTGGGCACAACGGTGATTCCGCCTTTCTTAGGCACACAATGGACTGGACTAACCTATGGTGAATCCGAGATAGGGTAAATCATGCCGGCATCAAAAAGTTTAATAACCTCTTTTTTGATAACGTCATGGATTTTAGGATTCACCCTTCGTTGGATTTGAATTGTGGGCTTAAAGTTGTCCTCCATGAGAATTTTATGTGTGCAAAAGTGAGGATCAATTCCACGAATATCGGAGATTTTCCAAGTGATAGCTCTTTTATGTTTCTTGAGAACTTCAGTGAGACGAGTTTTCTCATCGGCTTTTAAGTCCTTAGCAATGATAACGGGAAGTTGATCAATACCTTCTAAGAAAACATACTCTAGATGAGGAGGTAAGTCCTTAAGCTCAAGAGTAGGAGGATCCTCAATAGATGGTGTAACTAATGATGGATCATCACGAGTCACCTCTTTAGGAGAAGGAGGAGAGAAAGGGTCTTCATTGAGAAGTTTCTCAATTGTACGAATATCTTCTTCCCACTCGGTGGGGGAATCATCATATTTAAGATCAAGTGGACCCAAGCTAGCTTCAAAATCATCCTAAAGAAAGTCACTTTCTCAAAAAGGAGTTAATGACGGAGCGATTGAGGCAACAGTCTCAACATTGGGTAGAGAAGAAAGATTACTTTTGCAAGCATCATTAAAGTGTTCTTCACAAGCCTCATCGAGAACATCAATAGCATTAACACTCTCATATGAATAAGGTTGCTTAGAAATCTTACCCATGTTGAAGACAATTTTATCGTCACCAAGTCTCATGATTATTTCGCCCGCGGCTACATCAATGAGAGTGCGACCGGTCCTCAAGAAGGTACGTCCAACGATTAATGGAACACGGGGATCCATCTCGTAGTCAACGACAACAAAATCCGCCGGGAAGGTGAATTTGTCAACGCCAACAAAGACGTCTTCGGCTATCCCCACTGGATAAGCAACCGTACGGTTAGCTAATTCCAAAGTCATTTTGGTAGGGACTAGCTCGGGGAGAGATAATTGCTTCCAAACACTTAAAGGCATTATGTTTATACTAGCACCTAGATCAGCTAGGGCCATGCAATTCTCTACTCCCGGGAAGTTGCAAGGAATCAAGAAGCGACCCGGATCACCAAGTTTGGTGGGCAATTTCCTTAAGAGAATCGCGGAGCAATTCTCGTTAAGTTGGGTATTAGCAATATCAAGAAGCTTCTCCTTGTCACTAAGAAGATCTTTAAACATCTTCGCATATTTAGGCATGTGAGCGAGAGCCTCAGCGAAGGAGATGTTGAAATTCAATTGTTTAAACATTTTGAGAAAGTTTGAAACTTGAATATCATCCTTGCTCTTTTGCTTCTCTTTCCTCAACCTTGAAGGATAAGGTATGTCGGATGAAGAGGAAGGCTTTAGAGGGATAGGATCACCCACAACCGTGGGTGGTGGGGGAATGGGGGTAGAAGTCAAAGGAGGTGAGGAAAGTTGTTCTTTTTCCTTGGTCACAATCACGGGTGGAGGTGTAGGAAGCTCGGGTTCCGTATAACCTTTTCCACTACGAGTGGTAATTTCTTTCATCTCCCCTCTTGGATTAGCAACGGTGTTACTCGGAAGAGTACCCGAAGAAGAGGGTTGATTACCTTGGAAAAGCGAACCTATCATATCACGTATATTATCCGCTTGAGTGCTGAAAGAGTCTCTCATGTCTGCGCGAATATCATTGCTTTGTTTTGCCATGTCATTCCTTAGCTCGGCTCGAATATCACTCCCTTGTTTTGCCATGTCTCCCTTCAAGTTGATGAATTGACTCTGAAGATTCGTCACCATCTCTCTATTAGTCCTCATGAACGTCTCGATGTCTTGATTCAACGTCGTGGTTGATTGAGAGGTGGAGCTTGGTAAGCTTGAGAATTTCCTTGAGGTGGATATGGGTTTCTTTGGGATTGATAATGATTATTAGCACGAGGTTGGGTTTGGTTATTTCGGTTATAGCTTTGTTGTTGGTTTTGGTTTTGAGGAGTAAAACCGGGTGGGGAAAGATAGTTGTTTGAACGATAACTTAGCAAGTTACGGTCTCCTTGAGGACGAGCTTGATAGCCTCCCGATGGATATGTACCGTATGCCGCGTTAATGTTTTCACAAAAATTGCCTTGAGTAGAAGGACAATCAATGTAAGAATGAGGACCACCACATGTTTCACAAGAAATAGCAACGGCTTTAGCTTGTTGAGTATGGTTAGTAGCCAAAATTTGCATATTTTTGCTCATTTCGATAATGGCTCGTTCCATGGAGGACATGTCGGTGGTGGAAGAAGTAGATGAAACATTGACTCTCGGATTAGATCTGGAGGATGCGGATGAATCCCAATTCTTGTGGTGAGTAGTCATGTTTTCAATCAACTCTCTACACTCCTCCGGTCTCCCTTTCATAAAAGTATCACCGGCGGCGGCGTTGATCGTGTCACGATCACGAAAAGTGACACCATTGTAGAAAGTATCAATGAGAGTGACGGGGAGCATGTTATGATTTGGACAACGGTCAATCAAATCATTGTAGCGTTCCCAAGCATCGAAGAGCGATTCATCATTGTCTTGCATGAATCCACTAATTTGGTTACGAAGGCTCGTGACCATGGATGGTGGAAAGTAGCGTGACAAAAAGCGTTGAGTCATGTCGTCCCAAGTATGAATAGAATTCTTTGGGAGACGGTCAAACCATTTTTTGGCATGGTGAGAAAGCGTGTGGGGAAATAGTTGAAGGCGAAGTACATCCATAGAAACACCGTGCATCTTTATGCTTTGAGTAATGGTAATGAATTTGTCGAGGTGCTTGTTGGCATCATCATCCGGCAATCCGCGAAATGGATTAGTTTGCACTTGTTGGATCATGTGATGTTTCAACGAAAACTCCTGAGCCGTGATTTGCATTGGCGCAATCGGGCCTCCACGTCCATTCATCGTAGGTTGGCATAGCTCCTCCATGGTTCGTAGGTCGGGTTGGGGTAGATTATTCATGTTTGGGTGGGGTGGATTATTATTGTTGTTGTGTACACCGGCCATGTCTAAATTATCGAGAGTCTCGGGCTCGGGATAAGACGTTGATCGAGTACGCATACACTAAAAAGAAAATGCAAGAGAAAATATTTTTGGTTTTATAAGTTTTTTAATTTTTTGTGTGTTTTTGAAAATTTTATATTTTTATGGGTTTTAGAAAAAATTTGTACTTGAAAATAACGTTCACGGGGAACGGATCCCAAAATCTAATTTTTCTCACAAAAAACCGTTGATCCTTACGAAAAGAGCCGGCAGCGGCGCCATTTTAATAACATACTTTTGGTTAGTTAATAAAATAGTGGTTGCAAGATCTTTCTTTGTGTTGCTCGTACCCAATTATATTTGTCGTTGTTTCGTTCTCAGTATCTTCTCGAATTGATCACGGTTAGAAGTGGAATTATCGTAATTGGTGACTAAAAGGGAGAGCTTTTTATCTATTTCTACTTAAAAGGTAAAAGCGTGAAGTAATAAAAATAAACTAAAAGCAATTAATAAATACAATTTAAAATAAAGCTTGAATTAAACTTGAATTAAACTTAAACAGTAAAATACCTTCCCTTGGAAAAACTACTGATTCGGAATAATTCTGCTGATCCGGAATAATCACTTCATCCGGAATAAATAACCTTCATCCGGAATAAACCCTTCATGCGGAATAATCACTTGATTCGGAAAAAAATGTTCATCCGAAATATATGACTGACTCGGAATAATGCTTGACTCGGAATAATCATGCTCATTCGGAATACTTTGCTTTATCCGGAATAAATTAAAAAGAAACATTCATTCGGAATATATGCTTATTCGGAATAATATGACTCACTCGGAAAAACCTTCGTTCGGAATACTTGTTGGTTCGGAATGTTTTAGTAAAATGCTTGGTTCGAAATGTTCAGCTCATCCGGAATAAAACTCTTTATCCGGAATAACTCTGATTCGGAATAAATAAAACAAAAGTGCTAGTTCGGAATATTCAACTGATGCAGAATAAATAAAACTAAGTGCTCATCCGGAATGTTTAGCTCATTCGGAATAATTTGACAAAACCCCTTGGTTCGGAATATTTAGTTCATTCGGAATCTGGGGATTTGAAGGACGCGAAGAACAGGGGAACTTAACAATACGAATTTTTACCAAAATCAACCAAGTTTTTAACCAAAGATTAAACCAAGCTAACCACTAGTCATCTACTAATGATAAGCATCAAACCAAATCAATAAAAACACAAAACCACTTGTTTTTAGGATTCAAAATCAACAAAATAAAAACTTAGAACTTAGAATCAATAAGAAAAGGAAGAACAAGATTAAAAGGAAACTTGTATTAAGGATTAAGATTCAAACAAACAATAATAAAAATCAAACTTACATGAAGATGGATCAAAAATAAAAGGTGCCAAACACCCTAATGGTGTTTGGTTTGCTACGAACCAAAAAGAAAGGAAACAGAAAAAATGAAGACTAGTTGAAAAATGTGAAAGAGGTCTCCTATTTATAGGCCTTGGAGTTGGTTGGTGAGTGGGCTTTCTCCCTTTCTTTTTGTCTTCTCGTCTATTCAGTAAAGTTAACGTTTTCGACTCTGATTCGGGATTTGTCGATGAATAAATTCAACTCGTCTTTTAATTTCGACGTTTAATAGTCTTGAGTTATTCGAAATATAAAAATCTTCCATCTTCGGTCCTTTTCTTCGATAAATCTTCAAATAGGCCCATTGACTTCAAATCTTTTGCATCTCTTGGACTATAGACTTCGTCTTTCATCTTTTTCTTCGATAAAACCAGTCCAATCCCATGTTTTCTTCAATATTTATCCGGTTGGCTCTGAAAATACAACAAACGCACAAACCACCCATAATTCTAAACAAATGACATTAAATACGCGTTTTGGTCTCGTTTCAGCAAGAAATAAGTGGTAAAAGGATGGGTGTTTTCACACCTATCAAATCTCTAAGATGATTGGAGAGCAGATGGGTCTCAGAGGAGCATCTCTTTAGTTTCAGCAAAGGAGGGCAATAAGCAGTAGCGCGATGATCCTTAAGGCTTTTTTCCATCCGGTCCAGTAGGCATGAATCCCTCTCCAGCAATGGTAATGGCATCACAGGGATGGTAGGAGCAAGGTGGGCCGCACCAGCAAAAGGCGCTGCTTCTATGTTTAGCAGGGTTTTCTTGGCAGCTGCGCGACTTTGATGCGCTGCAAGGACCTTAGATAATGGCACTTCCTTCACAATCTTGAAGGGATCAAGAATATCCTTGGGATGCGCGAATACGGGCACAGCCAACTGCTCCATAGATGGCTTAAGGTGAAAGTCTGCCAATGATTCTATGCCCTTTGCCTTATGGCGCGCCAAGGTAAGACCCTCCACCACTTCAATTAGAAATTCATGATCCTTATCCTCTAAACCAAAAGAAGGCAGCGGACATACACTCATTTCTTTCATGGCTACGTGAGCTTGGCATCGGCCTTCGGGTCGTAAAAGGGCACCTTTGATAGTTCTCGGTTCAATAGCTTCTCCGTGTGTGCAGTCGCCAAGCCTCTTGAAGTACCCTCATTGATGGCGGCTATGACAGACTAGGAGAATGAGGCTCGCAGGGTGGGGTCATCCAAGGCAACCATTGCGGCCAGGCGTAGACCATGGCACACTAACCTTCGTTTCTCGGCTATCTCTTTAATTAAGCGTGGGTACAACTCCTCATCTAGCTCGATGCTCAGCCTCTTCAATTGGTAGCTGAGGTCGCTCACATCCTCCTTTACCCTCGCACCCAGAGCATCAACATTAGCAACAAACCTATCCTTCCCCTCCTCAAAGGCCCCCATAGCAGCAATGTTGGAGGCCTTTATATGGATAAGATGGGCGCGCTCTTCCTCTAGGGCAGCAGATAATCTGTTTCTTTCTTGAGTTAGGGAATGGAGGAGGGCGACATCTTTTCTTCCTCTCTCGGCTTCTTGGTCTATTTTTTCTTGCATGTCGCCGAGAGTGGAGGATTTTTCTTCAGTAACTTGCCTCAACTTTTCCTCTGTCATATGGAGTTGGGCAGCCAATTCAAGGAATCTCTTCTTGAGGTGCGATGTCAGCGTCACTTGTTGCGCTGCTAGATAGCTCGCCTCATCGGCCAAGACAGAGTCGCCTCATCCCTTCAAGTACTACCTTTGGGCCGGGGCCACGATGTTGTCTAGGAAGCTTGAGCAGTCAAATGCACTTGTGAGATCGGATGATGCAGGGACTCCTAGTCAGGGGCGAAGGTAGGATCTGGGGCGAATGCATCTCCTCCTGTTGAGGAAGCCTCTTTTTGGGGGGAGGGTGTTGTCTTGACTTTTGTAGCAGATCTTTCCTGTTCGTCGCTGCTGTATAAAAGTAATAATTAGACGGATGTTTAAAGTATGATCACATAAGAATGCAGCGAAGAATGTTTGGTTTATGCTAACATATCGAAGGAAGTGGTTACCTCAGATTGATGGTTGCGGGGGGAGTGTGTGGAGGGGTCCTTGCTAGGTTCTTTTCAAACTCTTCCTCCGTGGTGCGCACCCCTGTCCAGGAAGGGCCAGCCCTGGTGCGTGCGAGTTTGTGTGGGATGATGGGGGGCTTCTACGTCTTTTTACTAAAGAGATAAAGTCCTCTTCCTCAAAATCATCTATGATTTTTCGGCATCTTTGGTATATTCATCTAACGATAGCGAGGAGCTAAGAAATGGTGGTGGTTGTTGTTCTACAGGTGGCTGCTGTTCTAACTGTTGCATCGATGGGGATGGCGGTGGCTGGTCAACGCCAGGGCCTTCGCTCCCTTGAGCGATCGAGGGCTCTTCAATTTCCGAATCCATGGTATTCCTCTGCGCGCGGTCGTGGAGTGATTCTTCATTTTCCTGTTGAGGGCGAGACAACACCAGCAAATTTTCAAGAAACGCACCACGGACAAGGTCAAGCACATCCATAACTGCGAAGGGAAAAAAACAGAAAACAGGGAAACATATTTTAGTATCCTAGTATGCGATGGTACTTACAAAAGGTTATGATGAAGGCGGGAAGGACCACTAACCCTGGCCACTCTCACTACGAAACGCTATTACCATGTGCTCACCATAGATGGGTGCGCGGCTTAGGCCAAGAGTGACTAACATACTCTCCGGGTAGGGTTGCACGGGGATGCGGTTGTTGTTTAGAGTATCCGCATCTGCAGCATTGTAGGAGTCGGGGCCAGGTAGGGGGTCCTTCCTCACGGTGTCAGGGGTCAAGAATGGAAAGTGGAAGGGAAAGGCGACGTCATCGACCCAGAAGAATATGTCGGTCTGATTCCTTAAAGAATCTATCTTTCCATCAAAACATTGCATACCACCCTTTCGCTTAGCAAAAGAGACCCAGCCATTGGCTAAATTCCTTTGGTAGAATACGCAGAAAAGATCTACTGTAGGTTCTATGTCTAGGGTGTGGCATTTTATTTCGAAATTTGAAATTTTCGTTGCCCCTATGCAATGTAGCTGGGAGACGTGGGTCTCGTAGTGTATTAATACACTCAGAAATAAGCGCGACATGGGTATGCGCTGGTTTGCGTAATCTAAGTAACGGGTGTACAACCCTATCTTCCCAACGGGGAACTGACTTATATTATGTTGTGGGTTAGAAACTTCTGGGTGCAGATATTTGGGTATGTAGAATTCAGAGGTAAATTGATCTAGCTGATCAATGGTCAAGATGGACGTGATGTTGGTTAGCTGTTTCACCATGGCGCTGGGTATACAAAATATGGTGGTTGCGCGAATTACCTTAATAAGAGATCTGGTGATGATGGTAAATGATAGAAGCGTTAATTGTGGTTTGAAGGTTTGTAGACGATAAACAGTCAAAAGGAGGGTCGATGGGTTTATATAGGCTTCCTTAGTTTTACTGTTTATGGTCAGATGTGTGCCACGTGTCCCCCACTTGCTAGATCTAATGGTAGAATATGAAGGGGTAATTATGACGTGGCACGCACTTTTCTCGCGTACCAAGGAGGTTAGGTGAAAGGGGGGATGTTTGTCTTCTTGGCGGGAATGTTTAAAATCTGAGTTTATGCGGCTGTTTGTGTTTGATTATAGTCTAGTAGCCGCGGATTGTACCTGCGACCACTAGACTGGGGGGACATGATGACGTATAGTCCCTAGTCGGTTAGTTTGAACTTGTTGGATCATGTGATGCTTCAATGAAAACTCCTGAGCCGTGATATGCATCGGCGCAATCGGGCCTCCACGTCCGTTCATCGTAGGTTGGCATAGCTCCTCCATGGTTGGTAGGTCGGGTAAGGGTGGATTATTCATGTTGGGGTGGGGTGGATTATTATTGTTGGGGTGTGGTGGATTATTATTGTTGTTGTTGTGTACACCGGCCGTGTCTAAATCTTCGAGAGTCTCGGGCTCTGAATAAGACGTTGATCGAGTACGCGTACACTAAAAAAATGCAAGAGAAAATATTTTTGGTTTTTATAGGTTTTTTAATGTTTTTGTATTTTTGAAAATTTTATATTTTTATGGTTTTTTGAAAATTTTTGTGCTTGAAAATAACGTTCCCGAAAGAACGGATCCCAAAATCCAATTTTTCTCACAAGAAACCGTTGATCCTTACGAAAAGAGCCGGCAGCGGCGCCATTTTAATAACTGAAATTTAGTTGATTAAAAATGTAGCTTTTGCAAGATCTTTCTTTGCGTTACTCGTACCCAATTGTATATGTCGTTGTTTCGTTCTTGGTATCTTCTCGAATCGATCACGGTTCAAAGTGGAAATGTTGTAATTGGTAACTAAAAAGGGGGAGCTTTGATCTATATCTACTAAAACGATAAGTGCGAGAAGTAATAAAATTAAACTAAAAGAAATTACTGAAAATAAAACTTGAATTAAAATTAAACAGTAAAATACCTAAACTTGGAAAAAACAGTTGATTCGGAATAATTGCTTGATCCGGAATATTTGGAATATTTGGCTCATTCGGAATAAATCAACTCATGCGGAATAACCTAAAAAACTGCTTCATTCGGAATAATTAACACCACCTTCATTCGGAATAATCGTTGACCCGGAATATTTGCTTGATGCGGAATGATAGCTTGACTCGGAATAAATATGGTTGATCCGGAATGTCCTTTACTCGGAATAATGTTTATCCGGAATATATGGCCTTCATGCGGAATATTGGTTCATTCGGAATCTTGGTGTTCGTCCGGAATAACCTTCGATCCGGAATAATGTGCTCACTCGGAATAACTTAAACAATGACCTTTATTCGGAATAAAAACCGATTCAGAATATTTTCTTAAAAACTTTGATTCGGAATAAACAAACTCATCCGGAATATTGATTAATCCGGATGAACAGGCTGATTCGGAATAAATTGAAATGAAAATGCTGGTTCGGAACACTAAGTTTATTCGGAATAATCTTAACAAAAAAACTTGATCCGGAATATTTACCCCAAAACCTTCATTCGGAATCTGGGGGAAGCAGACATATGCGAAGAACAGGGGAATAAATTTTGATCACGAATTTAACCAAATCAACCAAGTTTTTAACCAAAACTTAAACCAGTTTAACCACTAATCATTTACCAATGATAATAATCAATCCAAAACAACAAAAACATAAAACCCACTTACTTTTGAAGATCAAACTCAATAAAATGAAACTTAGAACTTTGAATCAACAAGAGAAGAAAGAAAGATTAAATGGAAACTTGTATTAATGATTAAGATTCAAACAAACAAAATGGAAAGATTAAACTTACAAGATTGTGGAAGAAATCAAAGAAAATGAAAACCACCAATCTCCTTAAGGGAGTTGGTTCCTACGAAACAGGAAATGAAATAACAGAAATTTACTAGTCTAAAATTTGTGAAGGAAAGGGTATTTATAGGGCTTGGCTTGGTTTGGTGAGTGGGCTGTCTCCCTTTCTTTTTGTCTTCTCGTCTTTTCAGAAAAGTTGACGTTTTCGATTTCGATTCGAGATTTGTCGACGAATAAATTCAACTCGTCTTTTAATTTCTTCATTTAATAGACTTGAGTTTCTTCGACATATGTAAATCTTCCATCTTTGGTCCTTTTCTTCGATAAATATTCAAATAGGCCCATTGACTTCAAATCTTTTGCATCTCTTGGACTATAGACTTCATCTTTTCGTCTTTTTCTTCGATAAAACCCGTGCAATCCCATGTTTTCTTCAATATTTATCCGGTTGGCTCTGAAAATACAACAAACACACAAACCACGCACAATTCCAAACAAATGACATTAAATACGTGTTTTGGTCTCGTTTTAGCAAGAAATAAGTGGTAAAAGGATGGGTGTTTTCACACCTATCACACCCTAATTACGGTTGTTCAAAAAATGAGGTAATATTCCGACCTTCCATACTAGTTCCGGTTGATGCCTACAAGGCATAAAAATTATTTGGGCAACCCCTTGTGGAAATGTGTCCGGTATGTATCCAGGATCCTCACATATTGAGCGTTATATGTATTCATGGCAGGGGATAATCTATTCCTACACGGTATTTTACCACGAATGGTTGTGGGAAAAATATGGCGTCTACAAAAAGGAATCTATTATACCAGTTCTTTAAAGAATCCAAGGATTTATTATAACACTGAGAAGCGCTGCATGAACTTTTTTGAAAGCGAGCCATCCATTAACCAATTACAGAACATAAAACACTCGAAATAAACTCACAATGGGGGTAATATTTAGTGATTCACAGCTTATTTCGAACTGGTTTATTTTGCATGCTCCTATTCCATGAAATTGGGAGATGTGGAAGTCGTAGTTCCTAAGTAGGTCTACAAGAAACCTTGTAAATAGGATACGGTAGTTGGCCTTATTGAATAGGCGTGTGTATAAGCCAATCTTACCGGGGGGATCGGTAACATCGTCAAATGCCCTGGGGCTCAAGTTCTATCACCAGTGGTATTGCTATGTTTTGGGTGGCTTCAAGGAGTGGCAGTTCATTCTCCAAAAGGGGGCGAGTAATTTCCTTCACCTCTTGGGGATTGCCTAGGCGGAGTAAGCCGAATAGGTTTAATAGGGAGATTTTACTAGGTTCAATTGTTCGTTTTCTCGGAATCTCTTCGAATTGATAACTGGTTAATTGTGTGAGATTAGTTGTTCTTGGTGAATCAAAATGAAATGGTTGTCGTCTAAATCTAATGAAAAATAAAGACTTGAAACAAATAAAAATAAAGTAAAGACGGTAAAAAGAAACAATGAAAGATAAAAACTTGGCGAAAAGTAAATAACGAGAAATTAAAAGGCAAATAAAGTAAATAAGACAAACTTAAACTTAAACTAAAAGGAAAGCAAGTAAAAATACAAATAAGGAAAAAGGCGGGAAAAATAAAGCTTAAAACTAAAAACTGAAAACATTCATTCGGAATAAAACAGCTCATCCGGAATATGTCACTTATCCGGAATAAACTATTTGATTCGGAATAAAGTGTTTGATCCGGAATAAAAAGATAAAAGAAGTTGATCCGGAATAAATAATTTGATCCGGAATAAAAAGGGAAAAATGGTTCATTCGGAATAAAGTCCTTGATCCGAAATAAAGTTTGATCCGGAATATTATTCCGGATGAAGAGCTTGATCCGGAATAACCAACATTCCAGATGAAGGAGCTTGATCCGGAATAACCAACATTCCGGATGAAGGAGCTTGATTCGGAATATTTGAGATATTCCGAATAAACAACTTTGATCCGGAATATTTTAGATATTCCGAATAAACAACTTTGATCCGGAATATTTGAGATATTCCGAATAAACAACTTTGATCCGGAATAAATTAATATTCCGAATAAACAACTATTCCGAATAAAGGGACTTTGATCCGGAATATAAAATATTCCGGATGGAAAATCTTGATGCGGAATAAAAATGGAGGATGCTTGATTCGGAATAATCTGGGCAAGAAACAGTAACATAGAACGAAGAACAGAAGGATGAAAATAAGAACGAATTTAACCAAAACTAATCAAGATTAACCAAAAGATTAAACCAAAACAACCATAAATGATCTACTAACAATAAACAATCAATCCAAATCAGTAAAACTAACAATCATAACCAACATAATCAAAACCCACTTAATCAAAACCATAAAAACCCAAGAACATGAACAATAAAGATGAAGAACAAATCAAACAAGAATGGTAGAAGGAGATTAAACAAGAAAAGATAAAGATTCAATAAAACTTACTTGAATTAAAGAGTGCAATACATGAAAATTAAAGTGCAAGAATTTAAATGTGCAGGTAAATTAAAATGGTGGAAGAGTGAGTTGTCAAGCCACCAACCCCTTGAAATGAACACACTAATAAACTATATATAGGGAGATTAGGGAGGAGCTTAGGAAGCTTCCTCCCCCTTTCTTCTTTCTCGTAATTGCATGCTTAAGTCCTTGATCTTCATAATCCTTTGTTAATCTTCTTAATACTTGGACTTAAATGACTTTGGCTCGGGATTTCTTTGAACTCGTCTTGTAATTCTTCAATAAATTAGACTTGAGTTCTTCGGCTTTTAGTAAACTTCCGTCTTTTGACTTTTTCTTCAATAAATCTTCAGAATTGGTCTTGGACTTCCGTTCTTTTTCCACTCTTGATTTCTTGACTTCGTCTTTCGTCTTTTTCTTCGATAAAAGCCGGTGAAATCCCGTGTTTTCTCCACTTTTCACCTTTTCGTCCTAAATCACAACAAAAACACAAACCACGCATAATTCCGACATAAATGACATAAAATACACGTTTTGGCTCGATTATTATTGCAATTAAGTGGTAAAAAGTATGGGTGTTTACACACCTATCAAATCCCCTACACTTAACCATTGCAATGTCCTCATGCAATGCATTAATCACAAAGCACGTTTACATTTTTCATCACAATTAATCCACATTGGCCTTTATTAAAGAGATAGAAAATTATAAACATTCAAAGTAAGAAAGAAATCAAAAACATACCTTAGGGTTTTGGAAATGTCATGAATGATCATCATCCTCAAGTTTTCACTTTCTCCAAACCAAACTTAAAAACGAGATCATTGTTATTATAAGTTAGCAAACCAACACGAACTTATGTGGGCCAATTATTTACTTAGACTCCCTTATTCCTAGGTTTATCTCTTATATGTTATTATTGTCTTGAATGATCACGAGGATGCATTGTTGACCTATTTCGATAGTTATTTAGGCCGAAAATAAAGTGAACGATTTAATCAATAGTTAGCTAAAGGACAAAATCTTTTAAAACTGCTTCTCTGGACCTCATAAAGTTCATATCTTGGCATAACTCGCTTCGCGATTTGAGACCTTTCTCGGACCGATATTTGGCAGCGACTTCATACTTCAAACCTTGAGAGACGTTCATGAAATAATGGTCTTCTCTTCATAATAGGAATTTCTTCACTTGAAGTTTTGAGAGATTCTTCGTATTTGGACCACGACTTCTTCATTTTTCTCCAATCTTTATTTGGGATTTTGATATACCACGATCCGCCTCCTTTTTGGACTTGGATCTATTTATCCTCATACCTTGTTAGGTTCTTTTCGGATAGACTTCTCCATGACTTTTGGGGAGTTTTTGCTTTTCGTCGTGTGTCTCGATCCTTCATATAGACTTTTGATAAATGATTCTTCACATCACTTGGATCTTTAGCAACAAAATATAGCCCTCATGCCTTGTTAGGACCTTTTTGGACTCGCCAATCTTCGCATCCCGCTTCAATAAGTTATGCCTTGGCTATGAACTCTAATCCATACCGAGCAACTTTTAAACGATCTTCGGCTAGAAGCTAAGTAACTTTTCAAATCGTACAACCTTATTTATTGCAGATAAATTTATTAGCAAGCGATGGGAGAATATGCTTATAATTAACTCACATAAATTCACGCAAGAATACCAAACTTATAACTGACTCTATCATCTCTCGTCCTCCACAGTTTAAAATATCAAGGAATGAGACTCATGGATGCTTAGCCTATTAAATCAAAGTTTTGGGTTTTCGAGTCGCCTATAGGATCTTGCAAATTCTTAGACTTTTTCAAGTTTGGAAATCGCATTTTAAAGTTCCCTTGATAAACGACTCTCTAGGATCAATTATAGGAACTTGCGAAAAGTTCTTGTTCTTAACCCGTGAGAGTTAAGACTTTCGCGTTTTATAGCTCCCTATATAAAAGCCTAGCAAAACTTGACTTAAATACGTTAAGGATACTAGCTAGAGTAAACTTAGATAAGTAAACTCGGGTTGAGTCAAAAGATTCACAACGTTTGAAATTTAAAACCACTTTATTAAAAATTTATTCTAATAAGGAAAGAAAATAACCATACAAATGTAAAAACAACTATACAACTAGGCCAAAATAGATTAAAATTTTTGAAAAATGTCGAAAAATCAAATTTTCCGGTTAAAATGAGGAAAAATACAAGGAAAAGGCCACTTAACTTCGATAGAAGTCCCCCTACACTTAATATAAACATTGTCCTCAATGTTTAAGCATGTGGGAGTAAAATCCCCTACACTTAGGACATTGTGCACGTTGTTTAAATCTCGTTAAGGAAGAGACAACTAAAGAGATTCCTATTTTAATATTGAGAAAATATAAAATAGTGAATCGAAAAGAGTTTAGGATAGAACCGGGAAGAAGGGAACACGGAATCACGGTTCCTCAAAAGTTATCAAGAGTGTGTCTTTGAAGCTCTAATCCCTGCACATGATAAGAAGGAAAACAAGAAACACCACGGGGCTCCCCCTACACTTATGGTAAAGATAGATAGATAATTGGGTTGCCCCCCAAAAAGCGCTTGTTTTTGTTAACCGAGTCACGAGCCTGACTCGTCCCCGAATTAAATGGTCCATAGGGAATCATCTAATGTGATACCGGGATCAAAGACCTTGTCCTCGTTCCCGATTGTCATCAACAAAGGAGAGGCGGGGGGATAAGTCTTGAATGGGAGAAAGGTCCTTTCAACATACGAGAAGTATGTGAATTCAAGAACCACGGGAGGTGGGGTGGGTAAAGTAAGCACATTGTCATCCCCCAAAGACAATGAATGCTGAGCATTCGACAAAGCCGTAATGTTATCAATTATAGAATTGTCATTGTCACCTCCCCGGTCAAAGCACTCATCCTCATTTCCCGGTATGAAACGAGGAGAGTAAAAGCGATACATCACCCGCTTGGGTGTGCACGCGGTAGGATGAGGTGGTAATATAATATGAGAAGTATGAGAACAATTACCTTCCACCTGCGTCCCTTTTGCAAAGTATGCTCATTAATAGCAAGAGAATCAGGGCTATCAATATCCTCAATCCCTTCATCAAAGAGGGGATTCACCTCACTAGATATGTAGGTGTCATCAAAATCAAATAAAGGGTTCGAATAAATCTTTAAAGTTTCATGCAGAACGTCTTCATCGGATAGTGACTCGTCATCACTAGAAGTAAAATCATCATCTTGATCAAAAAGAGGATTAGAGAAAGCCAAAGAATCATCTCCTAAAGTGTTGGTGGAAGGAACATCATCATTAAGAGCGACCTCATCCGTAAGCTCCTCAAAAGTTGGCACATCACAAACCTCATCAAAGAATTTATCAAGACCAAAATCACTAACCTCACTCGGAGTATCACAATCCTTAGAGGCGTTGGGGATATTAAGAGAGGGAATTACAATTGCGCTAGGACATTGAGAAACTAGATCATTCCAAGAAATAGTATTCTCATCGTAATCATCATCATAATAGTATTGACGTACAAGAGGAGGGGTATAATCACTAAGATTAGATACTTGCTCTTGTTGTTGTCGCTTTTCCTCGTCCCTAACTTCTTTAATCAGAACAATGGCTTCTTGAAGTTGCAAAACAATGGAGTGTGTTTCTTCATTCAAAGTAGTGAGTTGTTGGGCAATACGAATTCTATGAGAGGATTGATGATTGAGGTTGGGATGTGGGGGCTCACAGTTATAAAAACCAGAATTATAGTACGAATGTGGCTCATAGTAAGTCATCGGTTGAGAAGAATTAGAACACGGATTTGGTTCATAATAATCCATTGGCTGACAATAAGAAGTATCGTGAGGTCCCCTACAGTTGTTGCAAAACGGGTATGGAGAAAAATCGGGTGCGTCTTGTGGATAGCTATTATCATTGTCATAATTGTACCCCGATTCTTGTCCGTGACCATACGGGTATCGAACCGGGCACGAAACATGCCAATGATAATCGCTTCAACAATAGATGCACGAGGGAACAGGAGGAGGTGGATTCAAAAAGGACGAATTAGTCGAGTTGCACAAAGGAAAAAATCCGAATAGGAATTGTGTATTGTCGATATCGTTTCCGCACCGCTCACATGTACACCATTGACAAGAGTCGTTCCCAGATAATTGTTTCCCACACCCAACGCAATGGACATAAGAATCCATAAATAAAAATAGATAAGCAAGAAGAATATTTTTGGTGCAAAACTTTGAAAAAGAAATGCTTTTTATGATTTTTCAAATGTTTTTGGATTTTTGAAAATTTTGACAAGAAAAATAACGTTCACGAGTGAACGGATCCCAAAAGCCAACGCGTCTCTCACAAACAACCGTAAATCATCACGAAAAGAGCCGGCAGCGGCGCCCTTTTAATACGGAGATTTTACTAGGTTCAATTGTTCGTTTTCTCAGAATCTCTTCGAATTGATAACTAGTTAATTGTGCGAGATTAGTTGTTCTTGGTGAATCAAAATGAAATGGTTGTCGTCTAAATCTAATGAAAAATAAAGACTTGAAAAATAACGTTCACGAGTGAACGGATCTCAAAAGCCAACGCGTCTCTCACAAACAACCGTAAATCCTCACGAAAAGAGCCGGCAGCGGTGCCATTTGATACAAATGTTTTCATTGGGGTTCAGATTTATTCTCGGAATCTTCTCGAATTGATCACAGCTCAAAGTGGAATAGTTGTTCTTGGTGACAAATAGGGGGTTTGGTTATCTATTCTACTAAAAAGGTAAATGCTTGAAGTAAATAAAAGATTTAAACCAAAAACAGTTAATGAAATAAAACTTGAATTAAAATTAAACAATTAAACGATTAAGCAGTAGAATAACCTCACTGAAAACTTGCTTGATTCGGAATGTATGCTTGATCCGGAATATTCAAGATAAAAGCTTGATTCGGAATAATGTTGTTGATGCGGAATAACTGAAGAAATGCTCTATCCGGAATAATAGGCTCATGCGGAATACCATACTCATGCGGAATAAATGGTTGATGCGGAATAATGAGGTTATGCGGAATAAATGGTCTTGATCCGGAATATTGGATATTCCAGATGGAAAAGATTGATTCGGAATGTTGAGCTTGATGCGGAATAAAATGGAAATGAGCTTGATTCGGAATAAAAGTTCTATTAGGAATAAAAAACTTGATGCGGAATAAAAGTTCTATTCGGAATAAAATTCTTGATGCGGAATAAATGGTGATCCGGAATAAATGAGTTATTCCGGATGGAAGGAGTTGATCCGGAATATAAAATATTCCGGATGAAAGAGGTTGATTTGGAATAATAAATATTCCGAATGGAGGACACTGATCCGGAATATAAAATATTCCGAATGAAAAATCTTGATACGGAATAAAAGATGAACAGTACCTGATTCGGAATCTGGGGAACGAAGAACAGTTAAGCAGAAAAAACAGGGTAAAACGATTTTAATCCAAACAAGCCAAATTTAACCAAAAGATTTGAACCAAACTAAACACTAATCATCTACTAACCATAAACATCAAATCCCAACAATAAAAACACAAAACCCAATAACTTTTGAAGATCAAATCAACCAAATAAGAACTTTAAGCTTAAAATCAAAAAGATGAAGATGAACAAGATTAATGGAAGGATTATATTGATTGATTAATGTAAAGTAGACAAAAGGAAAGATTGAACACTTACAAAATTAAAGATTTAACAAGAATGAAAAATCACCAACACCTTAATGGTGTTGGCTTCCTACGAAAGAAAAGAAAGAAACTGGGAAATGAAAACTAGCTCAAAAAGTGTGACGGGGTTTCCTATTTATAGGCTAGTGGTTGGTTGGTAAAGTGGGCTTTTTCCCTTTCTTCTTGTCTTCTCGTCTTTTCAGAAAAGTCGACGTTTTCGATTCTGATTCGGGATTTGTCGACGATTAAATTCAACTCGTCTTTTAATTTCTTCGTTTAATAGACTTGAGTTCCTTCGACATATGTAAATCTTCCATCTTTGGTCCTTTTCTTCGATAAATCTTCAAATAGGTCCATTGACTTCAAATCTTTTGCATCTCTTGGACAATAGACTTCGTCTTGAGTCTTTTTCTTCGATAAAACCCGTGCAATCCCATGTTTTCTCCAATATCCATCTGGTTGGCTCTGAAAACACAATAAACACAAAAACCACGCATAATTCCAAACAAATGATATTAAATACGTGTTTTGGTCTCGTTTTAGCCAGAAATAAGTGGTAAAAGGATGGGTGTTTTCACACCTATCAAGGTTCATCTCTGAAACAAACAATAAATAGTAAGTTACGGTCGCGTTTCGAATAATATACGAACGTGTATTTTTACCCACCCTCATTATGGTTGTTCAAAAAATGAGGTAATACTCCGGCCTTCCAAAGTAGTTCCGGTTGATGCCTACAAGGCATAAAAATTATTTGGGCAACCCCTTGTGGAAATGTGTCCGATATGTATCCAGGATCCTCACATCTTGAGCGTTATATGTATTCATGGTAGGGGATAATCTATTCCTACACGGTATTTTACCACAAATGGTTGTGGGAAAACTATGGCGTCTACAAAAAAGAATCTATTATACCAGTTCTTTAAAGAATCCAAGGCTTTATTATAACACTGAGAAGCGCTGCATGAACTTTTTTGAAAGCGAGCCATCCATTAACCAATTGCAGAACATAAAACACTCGAAATAAACTCACAGTGGGGGTAATATTTAGTGATTCAGAACTTATTTCGAATTTGTTTATTTTGCATGCTCCTATTCCATGAAGTTGGGAGATGTGGAAGTCGGAGTTCCTAAGTAGGTCTACAAGAAACCTTGTAAATAGGATACGGTAGTTGGCCGTATCGAATAGGCGTGTGTATAAGCCAATCTTACCAGGGATATCGGTAACATCGTCAAATGCCCCAGGTAGGATTGGGTGGACGCTGGGAGGAATAAAATACTCAGAGCAAAATTCTAGGAATTTGTTCTCTGGATACTCATTCAGCACGGACGTAATGGTGGGGAAGTCCTTAATCATGATTTAGTAAAAATGTGAGAAGGGCGCGGTGATCTAACCTAGAAAGTGGGATATTCGTTCAAAGGCGCGGTGGATAGAAGATGAAGAAGCAACAATGGAGGTTATGATATTTAGCAACTATGTGTGTACAGTCACATACAAGGTTATATATAGTGTTACTTCGATAACTGTGTACTGATAGATGATTTCCATGTGTATCCCACTCACATGATCTAACGAGTAGGGATTCATGTACAATTGAAACGTCAGCTTGGCCCATATTGTCTAATCAAACTGTAGGTTTACGAGGCTCGATGTGCAGACCTACTTGATTCACTTTTCTAGAAAACGTCAGATGAACAGTTGCTTGCGTGGTACTCTGTTATGACTTGCACGACTCACATTCAGTGTATTCATTTGAGTGGCTCCGACATACTGTGCCCCATGGTAATCCATGTGCTTTCTGTTTTCTCTCTTTACGGTATGACTGTTTAGATGTTTGAAGTCTAGTAATCACGCCAACGGCTGTAACCATTAGACTAGGGGACATGATAACGTATAGTCCCCAGCTGGGTCTTAAACCCGGCCCACGGGTACTAGCCGTATCCGACCCAACACGAATGGGTTGAGTAATTGTTACTTTGAGCTTATGGGCCCAGAATAGTAATAGCCACATGCGGTATATTGCGAACCACATCGATACCCGCACGCAGAGTGATTTGGACAGAATCACAACCTAAATAGGATTGTGATTCGCGTAAAGGTAATAGGATATTCACTATCCTTAATTAAAAGATAAGGATCCGTTTATAGGTAATTATCCTTTGCTTAGGGCTCAAGATTCGGTAAAGCCCAACAAGGGCTCTACCGCCTATATAAGGAACCACAAGGGTTACACAATGGTACGCTTCACATCATAACCACAACTCTCACCAATTACTAAACCCTAAACTGATACTTACTCTCACGCCGGAGTCTAATCGTGGAAAACATTCCCACGATAAACCAAAAAGTGTGTTGCCTTTTTAGTGTGTAGGGTCTTAACAAGAAGTTCTCTTGGTACGAGAACCGGAGCTCGAGGTACCGGAATCAAGCCTAATTCGGGTCATTCAAGGTCCATCCAACTTTTGTATCAACATGAAGTATGAATGTATAACACTTATGAATAAGTAAGTAATTATAATAAACAAGGTATAAACTGTCATTTAGAAGTAATATTTCATTTTAGAACACTAAGTACAAACCATTTAAAGCTAAGTACAAGTAAATGTACATAATAGTCTAGATCACCACCTAAAAACCATTTCACAATGAATTGGAGCCTAATGTTTTGCAACAAATTATAAAACAAAACCAAGTATCATAATAAGTGATGTAGACTAAAAAACAAAGTAACAAAGATAAGTAATTGGATCTGTTGATTCAATAAGAATGCCAGAAATAATTCTGCTAATAATTGTTGATTCTGAAGAATGCCCAAAAATTAGGGTAAAACACGGCAACACAACGGCCAGTGGTCTAACTTTTATTAAACTGATAACTGTCTTGCTAGGGTTACAACAGATTCATTAAATAATGAATGCAAACAAAGAAAAACCCTAAAAATCCAACGGGCTGGACCGTAGCCCAATGACAAAGTCCAACTGAAAGTGAAAAAAATATAAAAATGAAAAAAAACTGATAGTAAAAAGGCTTTTCGGGCCTTTGAAAATCCGCAACCAGCTAAAAGGTGGTTACAGCGTCGTCGGTCTCCTTTTTACGCACGTTTTGACAGGTCACGGGCTGAAAACGGACTTAGGATGCAAAAGTTATGCCCATTTTACTAAACCCCTCTTCGTCACGCGATCTCGGGCCTCCAGAAACAAGTCAGCCCGTTCTTCAATACTTGGGCCTCCATCATTCCCCCCTGGATAAGAAAAATTCGCCCTCGAATTCTCAACTGTATCATCATCTAAAGAATCACCATGGTAAGGCAACAAGTGCTTCACATTAAAAACATCAGAACAACGAATATGACTTGGCAACTTCAAACGATAAGCATTTAAGTTCATCTTATCCACAATTCCACTAGACCAATCTTCTTAGCAGACAATTTATTATATTCGCCAACTAGAAAACAATCCTTAGTCAAAACAGCCCACACAAAGTCTCCTACTTCAAAGTCAACATGTCTCCTCTTTTGATCTGCATCCTGCTTGTACTTCGAATTAGCGCGAACCAAGTTGTCACGAACACATTTATGAACATCATGAAACCCCTCAACAAAATCCTGCACTTTCTTCGGAACAGACCTAGAAATATGAGGAGTCATAAGATCAAGAGGACCACGTGGCTGAGCAGAATAAACCACCTGGAAAGGACTAAACCCAGTGCTCCGATTAACAGCATGATTATGAGCAAACTCAGCTTGATACAACTTCTGATCCCATGCCTTCACATGATCACCCACCAAACACCTTAACAGGTTACCAAGGGACCTATTAACAACTTCGGTTTGCCCATCAGTTTGAGGATGATAAGCACTACTAAAATTGAGTTGAGTATTCACCATCTTCCACAAACTACGCCAAAAATGACTCAAAAACCTGGTGTCCCGATCAGAAACAATGGAGGAAGGTAAACCATGTAAACGGTACACATCCCTAAAGAAAAGTTGGGCTACGTTAACTGCATCTGTTGTCTTCTTGCAAGGAATAAAATAAACCATCTTAGAAAAACGATCAACAACAACAAATATTGAATCATTACCCCTTTGAGTACGAGGTAGCCCCCACACAAAATCCATGCTATTCTCAACCCAGGGCTGCAAAGGAACTGGCAAAGGCATATAAAGACCTGCATTAGTAGCTGCCCCCTTTGAAACTTTACAAATACGACACCTCTTGACGTAACGATCCACTTCCTTCCTCATAGTAGGCCAAAAATAAGAAGCTTGAACCAACTGTAAAGTGAGATCACGACCAACATGTCCTTCACCATGCAACTCCTTAATAATTTGCAAGCGAAGACTTGAATCAGGAATACAAAGTTGATTCCCTTTGAATAGGAACCCATCATGCATAACAAAATCTGTTTTTTCTCCGGATTGCAAATCCTGCAGAACAATTGAAAAGTATGGATCCACAGTCACCATGACACGAATGACATCCAGTCCAGGAACATCAACCTGCATGGTTACAAGTAAACTACTTCTCCTGCTTATGGCATCAGCAGCACGATTGGAAGCACCCATTTTGTGTTTCACCACAAAAGTAAATTTCTCAAGAAAAGCCAACCAACACCCATGTTTATGTGAAACCTTATCTTGAGTACGAATATGCCTTAAGGAATCATGGTCAGTGAACAAAATAAACTCCTTATGAAACAGATAATGGCGCCAATGCTTCACAGCTTGGACCACTGCATAAAACTCCAAGTCATAAGTAGAGTACCTCGACTTCGGCCCTGTCAACTTCTTGCTAAAATAGGCAACAGGCCGCCCACCCTGACTAAGAACTCCACCAATTACAACCTTAGAAGCATCAGTATGAAGCTCAAAAAAATTAGAAAAGTCAGGCAATACCAGGATTGGTGCTGTAGTAAGCTTTTTCTTGACAACCTGAAAAGCCATCTCTGCTTCCTCTGTCCACATATATGACTTACCCTTCATACAGTCTGTCAAAGGGGCCATAATGGAACTGAAATTAGGGATAAACCGCCAATAGAAAGAAGCAAGACCATGGAAACTCCGAACTTCAGTAATGGTAGTTGGAGTTGGCCACTCCTGAACAGCTGCTACCTTAGATTCATCCACCTGTATGCCTTCACCAGAAACAACATACCCTAAAAACAAAACTTTAGGGGTCATGAACACACACTTCTTCCTGGCTGCATAAAAATTATCCTTCCGAATCAAGGTCAAGACCTGCCTCACATGATTGACATGCTCATTATAAGAAGCACTATAAATAAGAATGTCATCAAAATAAACAACCACAAACTTGCCAATAAAAGGCCTGAACAGTTGATTCATCACACGCATAAATGTGCTTGGTGCATTTGATAAACCAAAAGGCATAACCAACCACTCATACAACCCTTCACGGGTCTTGAAAGCGGTCTTCCACTCGTCACCAGGTCTAAGACGAATCTGGTAATACCCACTCTTCAAATCCAACTTCGTGAAAATGGTAGCACCACTAATCTGGTCAAGCAAATCATCAAGGCGAGGAATAGGAAACCTGTACCTCACAGTAATCTTATTGATGGCTCGACTATCAACACACATACGCCATGTACCATCCTTCTTTGGATTCAATAGGGCAGGAACAGCACACGGGCTCATACTCTCAAGAACATGACCCTTGGAAACCAGCTCCTCAACCTGCCTGCGCAACTCTTCATGTTCTCCCGGGCTCATCCAATAATGTGGCCTGTTAGGCAACTGTGACCCATGCTCTAGATCAATATGATGTTTTATGTCACGCAATAGTGGCAAACCATCAGGTAATTCATCAGGGAAAACATCAGATAATTCCTCAAGTAAAGGGATCATGGATTTAGGAACTTCACCGTCTTCAGAAACCTCCTTCCCTATTAATACAAAAACATCACCTCCCACCTCCAGCTAGTCTTCGAACTGCGAAAGAGTTAGTAAAGTACCAGTGGGTTTATTAACTACTTCCTTAGGTTTATTTGGCATCAAAGTAATCTTCACACCCCCAAACAGGAAACTATAAGGATTAGTTCTCCCATGGTGAGTTACATCACGGTCATACTCCCAAGGTCTACCTAACAATATGTGACAAGCATCCATAGATATCACATCACACCAAAGATTATCCTTATAAGTTGTTCCTACAGAAAACGGAACTTGGACACGCTTGGAAACTGTTATCTCCCCACCCTTTTTAAGCCACTGTAATTTATAAGGTTTGGGACGATCTTCAGTTTTCAGCGCTAATTTCTGGACTGCACCTTCAGCTATCAAATTATCACAACTACCTGAATCGCATACAAAAGTGCAAATGATAGGTGTGAAAACACCCATCCTTTTTACCACTTAATTACAATAATAACTGAGCAAAACGTGTATTTTATGTCATTTATGTCGGAATTATGCGTGGTTTGTGTTTTTGTTGTGATTTAGGACGAAAAGGTGAAAAGTGGAGAAAACACGGTATTTCACGGGCTTTTATCGAAGAAAAAGACAAAAGACGAAGTCAAGAAATCAAGAGTGGAAAAAGAACGGAAGTCCAAGACCAATTCTGAAGATTTATCGAAGAACAAGTCTAAAGACGGAAGTTTAATAAAGCCGAAGAACTCGAGTCTAATAAACAAATAAATTATAAGACGAGTTTAATTAATCCCGTGATAAAGTCGATAAAGTCGAAGAACTTAAAAGACGAGAAGACGTGAAGAAAGAAAGAAAGAGGAGGCAACACATGCACCTCCGCATTTCCTATAAATACCCTCCTAAACTCATTTAGGAGGGTTGGTTAGTTTTAGTTAGTCTAGTTTTCCTTTTCATTTTGTAGGTGATTCTAGAGAGAGAAAGTGACAGTTTCTCTCACTAGGATCCCAATCTTTCATCTTCCTTTCTTGTTGTTTTTAATCAAAACTTTACTTATGATAGCTTAATTCTTGGTTTAATCTTAATCTTATTCTACCTTTCTTAGCTTTTTATATAAATTGGATTCAATTTATGCATGTCTTTATTGATTTTTATGTTTGATTCCTTAAAAAGTTTGTCTTTTCATTTCCATTTAAGTTTTCATACGGAATAAGCTATAAGCTTGACAATCTTATTAGCTTATTTTGTGTCTAGCTTATTTGTTTTAAGTTTTCTTAAAAGGTTTTATATTTTTAAAGTTTGCTTATTTTGTGTTTTTATAAAGTTTATGAATTTCGTTTTTAAAAGCTTTCAAATTTATGTTTATTAAGTTGTTCAAGTTTCGGTTTAGTGTGCTTATTGATAGGGCTTATTGAGATTTGTGCTTATCTCCATTTTTCGTATTTGTTGGTGTTCATCGCAATATTGAGGGTAATACACATTCCGATGGGTTGCTTGTTTGTATCGCAATAACCCTTGTGGTTCTACTTTGCGATCATTTGTACCATCCCCCTTATTCCGATCGGGATTGCGATCGCTCATTGCGATCGCATATTCCGACGGAGTTTAAGGTATATTGCGACGAAGTGCTGCCCAAATTTTGATAGCCACATTCGGATAGAATTTGGCACTTTAATTATTCCGACAATTTTTATTATTAGACATTCCAATAGTTCTATTTTAAAATATTCCGACAGTTTTCTTTTAGTATTCCGATACTTTGTTATATTCTATTATTACGACAGTTTTTATTTATTTTATTTTTTTTACCTATTACGATAGATCAAAATACACATTGCGATACTAGCATTAAAATCAATATTACGATAGATTTTATAATATTCCGATGGAGTTTTTTTTGGCTTATATTGCGATGCATGCATGCATGCATAAAGTCTTGGCGCCAAATTGAGCTAACAGGTTGCTAGCTTGAGCTAGCTGCCTGCTAGCTTGTTTATTTATTATTTTTGTTCCGTAATCGTTTAGTTTAATCTGAAAGTTGTTCCAATTTTATTTCTGAAAGTTACGTATTTTTAGTTGAATTTTTCTTCTAATTTTAAAATTACTAATTTTTCGTAAAGTTCAAGTTTTATCTTTTATTTAGTACCCGCTTTAGGTTTTGCCTCGTTTAGCTTTAAAGTACCATTTTAGTTTTATTCTCTCCTTTTTCATTAGGTTAATTTTATTTTCGGTCAAAAGTTAATTTCTTCGTTTAGTTTTATTTTTATTAATTGTTTCGCTTTAAATTTCGTTTTATTATTTGTTTTAATATTCGTTTTAATATCGTTTTAATTTTTAGTTTTTAAGATTCACCTTGTTTTGCTTTTATTATTTGTACTTGTATTTGGTTTGTTTTTTAAATACTTTTCGCATTAACTTTGTAATTAGTTTTAGATAATCAACTTCCCTTTTTCTTAACTAAAAACAACTGAGTCACACATTTAACCGGAAATCAATTCGTTAAGACACCGAGAACGAACAATTGAACCTATGCAAATCTCTTACATTAAAATGGCGCCGCTGCCGGCTCTTTTCGTGAGGATCTACGATTTTTTGTGAGAGACGCGTTGGCTTTTGGGATCCGTTCACTCGTGAACGTTATTTTTCGTGTCCAAATATTTTCAAAAATCCAAAAACATTTGAAAAATCATAAAAAGCATTTCTTTTTCAAAGTTTTGCACCAAAAATATTCTTCTTGCTTATCTATCTTTCTTTATGGATTTTTATGTCCATTGCGTCCGGTGTGGGAAACAATTATCTGGGAACAACTCTTGTCAATGGTGTATATGTGAGCGGTGCGGAAACGATATCGACAAAACACAATTCGGATTTTGTCCCTTGTGCAACTCGACTAATTCATTCTTTTTGAACCCACCTCCTGTTCCCCCGTGCATCTATTGTGGAAGTGATTCTCATTGGCATGTTTCGTGCGCGGTTCGATACCCGTATGGTCACGGGCAAGAACCGGGGTACAATTATGACAATGATAATAGCTATCCACAAGACGCACCTGATCTTTCTCCTTACCCATTTTGCAACAACTGTGGGGGTCCTCACGATACCTATTATTGTCAACCAATGAATTATTATGACCAAAATCCATGTCCTCAGTTTTCTTCACCAATGGATTATTATGAACCAAACCCGGTTTCTAATTCTTCTCAACCGATGAACTACTATGAGCCACAACCATGCTATAATTCAGGTTTTCAACATTTTGAGCCCCCACAACACCCCATCGATCATCAACCCTCCTTCGAACATTTGAGCCCCCACGAACAATGGGACACTCTTGTTAAGCAAAGTCAACAATTCAAGAAGCTTGCAACAAGATCATCGAGAAATGTCAAGAGGATCAACGACAGGAGCAAATATCGAATATCGAGACTTATACTCCTCCTCCGGTGTATCCATACTATTACGATGATGATGACGATGAGCCTACTATTTCTTGGAATGATCTTACTGCTCAATGTCCTAGTGCTATTGTCATTCCTCCTCTCAATATCCCAAACGTGTCTAAGGATTGTGATACGTTGAATGAGCTTAGTGATGTTGGTCTCGACAAGGTATTGGATGATGAGGTTCGTGACTTACCTGCTATGGAGCCTGAGGACGACGTTGCTCTTACGGAAGAGGTCGATCCTAGTGATGACGATTTTTCTCCAAGCTATGAGAATTTCACTTTTGAAATTTCTCAATCTCCTCCGGGAGATGCGGGTGATGACGATTTATTTTCTCCGGTTTACGAGAAGTTCACCGATGAACATGATCTTATGGATGAGGTGGAAGACGTGCTTCTTCGTGATAGATTACGGAAAGTGCACCTTCTTATTGCTCAAATCGAAGCGTTGACTTCTCCTCCTCTTTCCGCGTCTTTGCCTCCATCTATTCCTCCCGTTGAAGATAATGACCCATTGCTGGAAGAAATCGACATTCACTCCATACCACCAGGTAATGATGACGATGATTTGGAGGGGGACATTATTTTTGATAATTTGCTGCAGGAAGACATTGTCCCAAGTCCCCCTCCCGAGCACCTTTCATCCTCCCCTTTAGCCACTATTACGGAGGATGAGTGCTTTGACCCGGGAGGTGACATTGATTATTCTATGATTGATACCATTACGGCTTTGCCGTTTGCTCAGCATCCATTGTCTTTGGGGGAGGACAATGTGCTTACTTTACCCAACCCACCTCCCGTGGACCTTGAATTCACATACTTCTCGTATGTCGAAAGGGTTTTTCTCCCATTCAAGACTTATCCCCCCGCCTCTCCTTTGTTGATGTCAACCGGGAACGAGGACAAGGTCTTTGATCCCGGTATCACATTCGAGGCTTCCCCATGGACAATTTAATTCTGGGACGAGTCAGGCTCGTGACTCGGTTAATATAAACAAGCGCTTTTTGGGAGGCAACCCAATTATCTATCTATTTTCACCATAAGTGTAGGGGGGAGCCCCGTGGTGTTTCTTGCTTTCTTTCTTATCATGTGCAGGGATTAGAGCTTCAAAGACACACTCTTGATGACTTTTGACGAACCGTGACTCCGTGTTCCCTTCTTCCCGGTTCTATCCTAAACTCTTTTCGATTCACTATTTTATATTTCTCAATATTAAAATAGGAATCTCTTTAGTTGTCTCTTCCTTAGCGAGATTTAAACAAAGTGCACAATGTCCTAAGTGTAGGGGAGTTTACTCCCACATGCTTAAACATTGAGGACAATGTTTATATTAAGTGGGGGGGGGGGGGATTTCTATCGAAGTTAAGTGGTCTTTTCCTTGTATTTGTCCTCATTTTAACCGGAAAATTTGATTTTTCGACATTTTTCAAAACTTTTAATCTATTTTGGCCTAGTTGTATAGCTGTTTTTACCTTTGTATAGTTATTTTCTTTCCTTATTAGAATAAATTTTTAATAAGTGGTTTTAAATTTTCAAACGTTGTGAATCTTTTGACTCAACCCGAGTTTACTTATCTAAGTTTACTCTAGCTAGTATCCTCAACGTGTTTAAGTCAAGTTTTGCTAGGCTTTTATATAGGGAGCTATAAAACGCGAAAGTCTTAACTCTCACGGATTAAGAACAAGAACTTTTCGCAAGTTCCTATAATTGATCCTAGAGAGTCGTTTATTAAGGGAACTTTAAAATGCGATTTCTAAACTTGAAAAAGTCTAAGAGTTTGCAAGATCCTATAGGCGACTCGAAAACCCAAAACTTTGATTTAATAGGCTAAGCATCCACGAGTCTTATTACTTGAGATTTTAAACTGTGGAGAATGAGAGATGATAGAGCCAATTATAAGTTTGGTATTCTTTCGTGAATTTATGTGAGTTAATTATAAGCCTATTCTCCCATCGCTTGTTAATAAATTTATCTGCAATAAATAAGGTTGTACGATCTGAAAAGTTACTTAGCTTCTAGCCCAAGATCGTTTAAAAGTTGCTTGGTATTAATTAGAGTTCATAGCCAAGGCATAACTTATTGAAGCGGGATGCGAAGATTGGCGAGTCCGAAAAGTCCCGAACAATGCATGAGGGCTACATTTTGTTGCTAAAGATCCAAAAGGATGTGAAGAATCATTTATCGAAAATCAATATGAAGGATCGAGACACACGACGAAAAGCAAATACTCCCCTAAAGATCATGGAGAAGTCTATCCAAAAAGACCCTAACAAGGTATGAGGATAAATAGATCCAAGTCCTAAAAGGAGGCGGATCGTTGTATATCAAAGTCTAAAATAAAGATTGGAGAAAAATGAAGAAGTCGTGGTCCAAGTATGAATCTCTCAAAATTTCAAGTGAAGAAATTCCTATTATGAAGAGAAGACCATTATTTCATGAACGTCTCTCAAGATTTGAAGTATGAAGTCGCTGCCAAATATCGGTCCGAGAAAGGTCTCAAATCGCGAAGCGAGTTATGCGAAGATATGAACTTTATGAGGTCCCGAGAAGCAGTTTTAAAAGATTTTGTCCTTTAGCTAACTATTGATTAAATCGTTCACTTTATTTTTGGACTAAATAACTATCGAAATAAGTCAAAAATGCATCCTCGTGATCATTCAAGACAACAATAAAATATAAGAGATACACCTAGGAATAAGGGAGTCTAAGTGAATAATTGGCCCACATGAGTTCGTGTTAGTTTGCTAACTTATAATAACAATGATCTCGTTTTTAAGCTTGGTTTGGAGAAAGTGAAACTTGAGGATGATGATCATTCACGACATTTCCAAAACCTAAGGTATGTTTTTAATTTCTTTACTTTGAATATTTATAATTTTCTATCTCTTTAATAAAGGCCAACGTGGGTTAATTATGATGAAAAATGTAAACGTGCTTTGTAACTAATGCATTGCATGAGGACATTGCAATGGTTAAGTGTAGGGGATTTGATAGGTGTGAAAACATCCATCCTTTTTACCACTTAATTACAATAATAACCGAGCCAAAACGTGTATTTTATGTCATTTATGTCGGAATTATGCGTGGTTTGTGTTTTTGTTGTGATTTATGACGAAAAGGTGAAAAGTGGAAGAAACACGGGATTTCACGGGCTTTTATCGAAGAAAAAGACAAAAGACGAAGTCAAGAAATCAATAGTGGAAAAAGAACGGAAGTCCAAGACCAATTCTGAAGATTTATCGAAGAACAAGTCTAAAGACGGAAGTTTAATAAAGCCGAATAACTCGAGTCTAATAAACAAATAAATTATAAGACGAGTTTAATTAATCCCGAGACAAAGTTGATAAAGTCGAAGAACTTAAAAGACGAGAAGACGTGAAGAAAGAAAGAAAGAGGAGGCAACACATGCACCTCCCCATTTCCTATAAATACCCTCCTAAACTAATTTAGGAGGGTTGGTTAGTTTTAGTTAGTCTAGTTTTCCTTTTCATTTTGTAGGTGATTCTAGAGAGAGAAAGTGACAGTTTCTCTCACTAGGATCCCAATCTTTCATCTTCCTTTCTTGTTGTTTTTAATCAAATCTTTACTTATGATATCTTAATTCTTGGTTTAATCTTAATCTTATTCTACCTTTCTTAGCTTTTTATATAAATTGGATTCAATTTATGCATGTCTTTATTGATTTTTATGTTTGATTCCTTAAAAAGTTTGTCTTTTCATTTCCATTTAAGTTTTCATACGGAATAAGCTATAAGCTTGACAATCTTATTAGCTTATTTTGTGTCTAGCTTATTTGTTTTAAGTTTTCTTAAAAGGTTTTATATTTTTAAAGTTTGCTTATTTTGTGTTTTTATAAAGTTTATGAATTTCGTTTTTAAAAGCTTTCAAATTTATGTTTATTAAGTTGTTCAAGTTTCGGTTTAGTGTGCTTATTGATAGTGCTTATTGAGATTTGTGCTTATCTCCATTTTTCGGATTTGTTGGTGTTCATCGCAATATTGAGGGTAATACACATTCAGATGGGTTGCTTGTTTGTATCGCAATAACCCTTGTGGTTCTACTTTGCGATCATTTGTACCATCCCCCTTATTCCGATCGGGATTGCGATCACTCATTGCGATCGCATATTCCGACGGAGTTTAAGGTATATTGCGACGAAGTGCTGCCCAAATTTTGATAGCCACATTCGGATAGAATTTGGCACTTTAATTATTCCGACAATTTTTATTATTAGACATTCCAATAGTTCTTTTTTAAAATATTCCGACTGTTTTCTTTTAGTATTCCGATACTTTGTTATATTCTATTATTACAACAGTTTTTATTTATTTTATTTTTTTTACCTATTATGATAGATCAAAATACACATTGCGATACTAGCATTAAAATCAATATTACGATAGATTTTATAATATTCCGATGGAGTTTTTTTTTGGCTTATATTGCGATGCATGCATGCATGCATAAAGTCTTGTCGCCAAATTGAGCTAGCAGGTTGCTAGCTTGAGCTAGCTGCCTGCTAGCTTGTTTATTTATTATTTTTGTTCCGTAATCGTTTAGTTTAATCTGAAAGTTGTTCCAATTTTATTTCTTAAAGTTACGTATTTTTAGTTGAATTTTTCTTCTAATTTAAAAATTACTAATTTTTCGTAAAGTTCAAGTTTTATCTTTTATTTAGTACCCGCTTTAGGTTTTGCCTCGTTTAGCTTTAAAGTACCATTTTAGTTTTATTCTCTCCTTTTTCATTAGGTTAATTTTATTTTCGGTCAAAAGTTAATTTCTTTGTTTAGTTTTATTTTTATTAATTTTTTCGCTTTAAACTTCGTTTTATTATTTGTTTTAATATTCGTTTTAATATCGTTTTAATTTTTAGTTTTTAAGATTCACCTTGTTTTACTTTTATTATTTGTACTTGTCTTTGGTTTGTTTTTTAAATACTTTTCGCATTAACTTTGTAATTAGTTTTAGATAATCAACTTCCCTTTTTCTTAACTAAAAACAACTGAGTCACACATTTAACCGGAAATCAATTCGTTAAGACACCGAGAACGAACAATTGAACCTATGCAAATCTCTTACATTAGCAAACCTTACCCATAATGGTACAAGTTGACTGAAAGATATTGTGTTTGAGCCAATCATCACCATCAACTTTAGGTGTTATGTAGGAGCGCCTTACCACCAAATTCACCCCCACATCTCCAGACACATACTCCTCCTCATACTCAGGTTCTGCATCATAAACTGCGTCTCCCACGTAGTCATCATAAGCTACATCATCATCTTCCTCATGTTCAATAAATAACTGCCTCTTCCCAGCCTTCTTACACTCTGATTGTTGGTGACCAGGTTCACCACAGTTAAAGCACTTGAACCCACCACTGCCGGCCGCTTTAGGAACTGGTCGAGTATTCTCAGCAACTGCTTTAGCCTGAGTTGGGGCAAAACGCGATGCCGCATTACCCGAACCAGAAGCACCTGTTATTGCAGGAGAAGAAGAACTCCCCACTCGTCGGTTCTGCTTCTCAAAAGTCAGTGCTCGTTGATACGCTTCAGAAAGTGTCATCGGATCAAACATGTTAACAGAATCCATGATCTGGACTCTTAAACCACCAATGTATCGAGAGACAAGCTGATCTTATGTCTCTTGAACGTCATTCCTTGCAATTAGTTGGTAAAATTCGGTCGTGTAATCTTCAACAGACTTGGCTCCCTGTTTCAGATTCTGTAACAGCGGGTACATCATTCGCTGGTAGTTATGAGGAATAAATTTATCCCTCATGACTTTCTTCATCTTCTGCCAACTCGTGATCTTTGACTTCCCAACTCTGTTCCTCGTCAGTTTCAATTGTTGCCACCACGCGGATGCCCGACCACGTAACTTGGTAGCGATCAACGAAACCCTTTTGTTTTCTGGAACTTCTTTGAATTCAAATACTTCTTCAACAGCAACAAGCCAATCAATAAACTCATCAGGCTTTAAAGTGTCCCCATTAAAATCGGGAATATTAACCCTCATTCCGGTCTCCCAACGCCTATCATTATTCCCACTGCGATCTCTCATCTGTCGCCCTACTGATTGTTCATCATCAAACAAACCATCACCAAACGGATTTTCTTCCAGATCTGCATCTTCTTCCTCATGACGGTGATTACGAGGCCACCTATTGCTCATCAAAGTGTTCATCTGGTCGGTCAATTGATCAAACATTTTATCGAATCGCTCCTTCATTCTTTCCATCATACGCTGCTCAAATTCCTGTTCATTCACATCGTGAATAGGCCTAGTTCTCCTTGGAGGCATCTTGATCAGGAACTTTGGCTCTTGATACCAACTGATGTAGACTAAAAAACAAAGTAACAAAGATAAGTAATTGGATCTGTTGATTCAATAAGAATGCCAGAAACAATTCTACTAATAATCGTTAATTCTGAAGAATGCCCGAAAATTAGGGTAAAACACGGCAACACAACGGCCAGTGGTTTAACTTTTATTAAACTGATAATTGTCTTGCTAGGGTTACAACAGATTCATTAAATAATGAATGCAAACAAAGAAAAACCCTAAAAATCCAACGGGCTGGACCGTAGCCCAATGACAAAGTCCAACTAAAAGTGAAAAAAACATAAAAATGCAAAAACCTGATAGTAAAAAGGCTTTTCGGGCCTTGGAAAATCCGCAACCAGCTAAAAGGTGGTTACAGCGTCGTCGGTCTCCTTTTTACGCACGTTTTGACAGGTCACGGGCTGAAAACGGACTTAGGATGCAAAAGTTATGCCCATTTTACTAAACCCCTCTTCGTCACGCGATCTCGGGCCTCCAAAAACAAGTCAGCCCGTTCTTCAATACTTGGGCCTCCATCATTCCCCCTGGATAAGAAAAATTCGCCCTCGAATTCTCAACTGTATCATCATCTGAATAATCACCATGGTAAGGCAATAAGTGCTTCACATTAAAAACATCAGAACAACGAATATGACTTGGAAACTTCAAACGATAAGCATTTGAGTTCATCTTATCCACAATTTCCACTGGACCAATCTTCTTAGCAGACAATTTATTATATTTACCATCTGGAAAACGATCCTTAGTCAAAACAGCCCACACAAAGTCTCCTACTTCAAAGTCAACATGTCTCCTCTTTTGATCTGCATCCTACTTGTACTTCGAATTAGCGCGAACCAAGTTGTCACGAACAGATTTATGAACGTCATGCAACCCCTCACAAAATCCTGCACTTTCTTCGGAACAGACCTAGAAATATGAGGAGTCATAAGATCAAGAGGACCACGTGGCTGAGCAGAATAAACCACCTGGAAAGTACTAAACCCAGTGCTCCGATTAACAACATGATTATGAGCAAACTCAGCTTGATACAACTTCTGATCCCATGCCTTCACATGATCACCCACCAAACACCTTAACAGGTTACCATGGGACCTATTAACAACTTCGGTATGCCCATCAGTTTGAGGATGATAAGCACTACTAAAATTGAGTTGAGTATTCACCATCTTCCACAAACTACGCCAAAAATGACTCAAAAACCTGGTGTCCCGATCAGAAACAATGGAGGAAGGTAAACCATGTAAACGGTACACATCCCTAAAGAAAAGTTGGGCTACGTTAACTGCATTTGTTGTCTTCTTGCAAGGAATAAAATGAACCATCTTAGAAAAACGATCAACAACAACAAATATTGAATCATTACCCCTTTGAGTACGAGGTAGCCCCAACACAAAATCCATGCTAATATCAACCCAGGGCTGCAAAGGAACAGGCAAAGGCATATAAAGACCTGCATTAGTAGCCGCCCCCTTTGAAACTTGACAAATACGACACCTCTTGACGTAACGATCCAATTACTTCCTCATAGTAGGCCAAAAATAAGAAGCTTGAACCAACTGTAAAGTGCGATCACGACCAACATGTCCTTCACGATTCAACTCCTTAATAATTTGCAAGCGAAGACTTGAATCAGGAATACAAAGTTGATTCCCTTTTAATAGGAACCCATCATGCATAACAAAATCTGTTTTTTCTCCGGATTGCAAATCCTGCAGAACAATTAAAAAGTATGGATCCACAGTAACCATGTCACGAATGACATCCAGTCCAAGAACATCAACCTGCATGGTTACAAGTAAACTACTTCTCCTTCTTAAGGCATCAGCAGCACGATTGGAAGCACTCGTTTTGTATTTCACCACAAAAGTAAATTTCTCAAGAAAAGCCAACCAACGCCCATGTTTATGTGAAACCTTATCTTGAGTATGAATATGCCTTAAGGAATCATGGTCAGTGAAGAAAATAAACTCCTTATGAAACAAATAATGGTGCCAATGCTTCACAGCTTGGACCACTGCATAAAACTCCAAGTCATAAGTAGAGTACCTCGACTTCGACCCTCTCAACTTCTAGCTAAAATAGGCAACAGGCCGCCCACCTGACTAAGAACTCCACCAATTGCAACCTTAGAAGCATCAGTATGAAGTTCAAAAACGTTAGAAAAGTCAGGCAATACCAGGATTGGTGCTATAGTAAGCTTTTTCTTGACAACCTGAAAAGCCATCTCTGCTTCCTCTTTCCACATAAATGACTTACCCTTCATACAGTCTGTCAAAGGGGCCATAATGGAACTGAAATTAGGGATAAACCGCCTATAGAAAGAAGCAAGACCATGGAAACTCCGAACTTCAGTAATGGTAGTTGGAGTTGGCCACTCATGAACAGCTGCTACCTTAGATTCATCCACCTGTATGCCATCACCAGAAACAACATACCCTAAAAACAAAACTTTAGGGGTCATAAAGACACACTTCTTCATGGCTGCATAAAAATTATCCTTCCGAAGCAAGGTCAAGACCTGCCTCACATGATTGACATGCTCATTATAAGAAGCACTATAAATAAGAATGTCATCAAAATAAACAACCACAAACTTGCCAATAAAAGGCCTGCGCAGTTGATTCATCACACGCATAAATGTGCTTGGTGCGTTTGATAAACCAAAAGGCATGACCAACCACTCATACAACCCTTCACGGGTCTTGAAAGCGGTCTTCCACAAGTCACCAGGTCTAAGACGAATCTGGTAATACCCACTCTTCAAATCCAGCTTCGTGAAAATGGTAGCACCACTAATCTGGTCAAGCAAATCATCAAGGCGAGGAATAGGAAACCTGTACCTCACAGTAATCTTATTGATGGCTCGACTATCAACACACATACGCCATGTACCATCCTTCTTTGGAGTCAATAGGGCAGGAAAAGCACACGGGCTCATACTCTCACGAACATGACCCTTGGAAACCAGCTCCTCAACCTGCCTGCACAACTCCTCATGTTCTCCCGGGCTCATCCTATAATGTGTCCTGTTAGGCAACTGTGACCCATGCTCTAGATCAATATGATGTCGTATGTCACGCAATGGTGGCAAACCATCAGGTAATTCATCAGGGAAAACATCAGAGAATTCCTTAAGTAAAGGGATCATGGCTTCAGGAACTTCACCGTCTTCAGAAACCTCCTTCCCTATTAATATAAAAACATCACCTCCCACCTCCAACTCGTCTTCGAACTGCGAAAGAGTTAGTAATGTACCAGTGGGTTTATTAACTACTTCCTTAGGTTTATTTTGCATCAAAGTAATCTTCACACCCCCAAACAGGAAACTATAAGGATTAGTTCTCCCATGGTGAGTTACATCACGGTCATACTCCCAAGGTCTACCTAACAATAAGTGACAAGCATCCATATATACCACATAACACCAAAGATTATCCTTATAAGTTGTTCCTACAGAAAACGGAACTTGGACACGCTTGGAAACTGTTATCTCCCCACCCTTTTTAAGCCACTGTAACTTATAAGGTTTGGGACGATCTTCAGTTTTCAGCCCTAATTTCTGGACTGCACCTTCAGCTATCAAATTATCACAACTACCTGAATCGCATACAAAAGTGCAAACCTTACCCATAATGGTACAAGTTGACTGAAAGATATTGTGTTTGAGCCAATCATCACCATCAACTTTAGGTGTTAAGCAGGAGCACCTTACCACCAAATTCACCCCCACATCTCCAGACACATACTCCTCCTCATACTCAGGTTCTGCATCATAAACTGCGTCTCCAAAGTAGTCATCATAAGCTACATCATCATCTTCCTCAGGTTCAATAAATAACTGCCTCTTCCCAGCCTTCTTACACTCTGATTGTCGGTGACCAGGTTCACCACAGTTAAAGCACTTGAACCCACCACTGCCGGCCGCTTTAGGAACTGGTCCAGTATTCTCACCAACTGCTTTAGCCTGAGTTGGGGCAAAATGCGATGCCGCATTACCCGAACCAGAAGCACCTGTTATTGCAGGAGAAGAAGAACTCCCCACTCGTCGGTTCTGCTTCTCAAAAGTCAGTGCTCGTTGATACGCTTCAGAAAGTGTCATCGGATCAAACATGTTAACAGAATCCATGATCTGGACTCTTAAACCACCAATGTATCGAGAGACAAGCTGATCTTCTATCTCTTGAACGTCATTCCTTGCAATTAGTTGGTAAAATTCGGTCGTGTAATCTTCAACAGACTTGGCTCCCTGTTTTAGATTCTGTAACCGCTGGTACCTCATTCGCTGGTAGTTAAGAGGAATAAAATTATACCTCATGACTTTCTTCATCTTCTGCCAACTCGTGATTTTTGACTTCCCAACTCTGTTCCTCGTCAGTTTCAATTGTTGCCACCACGCGGATGCCCGACCACGTAACTTGGTAGCGAACAATGAAACCCTTTTTTTTTGAACTTCTTTGAATTCAAATACTTCTTCAACAGCAACAAGCCAATCAATAAACTCATCAGGCTTTAAAGTGTCCCCATTAAACTCGGGAATATTAACCCTTATTCCGGTCTCCCAACGCCTATCTTTATTCCCACTGCGATCTCTCATCCGTCGCCCTACTGATTGTTCATCATCAGACAAACCATCACCAAACGGATTTTCTTCCAGATCTGCATCTTCTTCCTCATGACGGCGATTATGAGGCCTCCTATTGATCATCAAAGTGTTCATTTGGTCAGTCAATTTATCAAACATTTGATCGAATCGCTCCTCCATTCTTTCCATCATACGCTGCTCAAATTCCTGTTCATTCACATCGTGAATAGGCCTAGTTCTCCTTGGAGGCATCTTGATCAGGAACTTTGGCTCTTGATACCAACTGATGTAGACTAAAAAACAAAGTAACAAAGATAAGTAATTGGATCTATTGATTCAATAAGAATGCCAGAAACAATTCTGCTAATAATCGTTGATTCTGAAGAATACCAGAAAATTAGGGTAAAACACGGCAACACAACGACCAGTGGTTTAACTTTTATTAAACTGATAACTGTCTTGCTAGGGTTACAGCAGGTTAATTAAATAATGAATGCAAACAAAGAAAAACCCTAAAATCCAACGGGCTGGACCGTAGCCCAATGACAAAGTCCAACTGAAAGTGAAAAAACATAAAAATGCAAAAAACTGATAGTAAAAAGGCTTTTCGGGCCTTGGAAAATCCGCAACCAGCTAAAAGGTGGTTACAACATCGTCGGTCTCCTTTTACGCATGTTTTGACAGGTCACGGGCTGAAAACGGACTTAGGATGCAAAAGTTATGCCCATTTTACTAAACCCCTCTTCGTCACGCGATCTCGGGCCTCCAGAAACAAGTCAGCCCGTTCTTCAATACTTGGGCCTCCATCAATAAGACTATAATTTCACTTCAAGAAAATGTATAAATAATTAATGTACAAAGTACATGTTTTTAAATCATGGAATTCTAATAAAGCCTATTACCTCCTAGAATATTATTATCCTATATAACTCATTAAAGTAAGTTTGTATACTCTTTAGAAACCTTAAACATAATATATAAGCCCTATATTAAACCTATATAAGAAGATAAACACAAATAACCCAAGGTACAAGTCACTTAGGCATAGTAACCTAAAAATCACTATATTACCCATTTCACATAGAATCAATGCATAGTCTTTTAGGAAAAGTGTAAAAACTTCATTATCAATACATTTAGGCTATTATATTATATTAAGATAAGGTAAAAGAACGCTAATGCACAATGTAAAACATTTTAATGCATGACTTATAAATTAGGTCAAAATAGGTATTTTCATACTTTAGACATTTTTACTTGGAATAACTTAGTAAAACAAGTGTAGAGACTCCATGAACACATTAAGGATAATGTAGGAGATGTAATTGAGTTTACATCGGTAGATAAATCAATAATAATGACTTCTATAATGATTAAACCCAAGATCACTAGAAACACTAATGCGGCTAGGTTTTCTTCCCAATTTTACTTCAAACCAATGTTAATCCTTAAACCAAGGACCCCAACTTCTTAATTACAATTTGTAAACCCTAATTACACCTAAATACATCACTAATTATATTACTAAACCCTTATTTACAAGAATTACAAAGTTACAAGCCCTAGAAATGCATCTGGCAAGGTTTTTCCCTCTAAAAATACATTTAAACACTTTCCCTCCCAAATTCAAACTTAGGATCAGACCTAATATAAATTTTGAGACATTTTTAAGAAGTTGCATCACCTACTTGTAGGTTACACATCCTTGTTCATATCCTTATGTTGTCGCGACTTAATATGAACCATAAACCATGGATTTGTTTGAATCTAGAATGTATGAATCATCACCTAGACTTAGTTAGTCATATCTAGCATCCCTTAGTCACTACCTTGCTGTTCTTACACGTTCATGGCCATATCTTAAGGCTTAAGTCTTGAAAACTACTATAAATAGGACATTAACCTTTCATTTGAAACTTTCACCATGATTTCCTACCTCCATACCCATTCTGATTTTCCACTTCTAAAAAGGTTCTAAGATACTGATAAGACTAGAAACCATGTCTAGAAAGAATCCATTAAAGCTCTTGAAGCTTTGTGAACAAGTTGTGTTCATATGAAGCCCTAGAAATCATTTTGGAGCTACCAAGGTAATCACTAAGTTATTTAAGCTTAAATCTTGTTATAATACTGTTTTAAGGCTTGTTATAATGTTAATAATATGTAAATAAGCTATTCTAATAAGTATTGGTTCATGTAATAATCTAAAATTGAAGTTATAAGCTAAAGATGTAATAAAACCCTACTTTTGTAATGTATATGAAATAATGAGTTAAAATCCATTTCAAAAGCTATATATCTAGAAAACTAATTTTATTATGTTTATAATTATGTTTATAAACTTGTTTTAAGTTCTTAGATCATTTGGTACAAATTTGAGCTAGTTATGTAATTTTAAGCAAGTAGAGGGACTAAAACTATCATTTTTGAAACTATAAATATTTTGGGCCAAAAGTGTCATTATACTAAAGTAAAAACTAATATTATTGATATTGTTAAGTTTGAAACCTTGTGGTTAACATTAGAAGGTTGAAATTATAGATACTTAAACTATATACTTTAAGGGTTAAAAGTGTAATTAAGCTACACTTATAACTAAAGGGTAATTTTTGCCAACTTTATAACTAAACGATATAAAGTATATATTATGTCAATTGAAGATACTATACTTATCATTTAGTGAAAGTATGTTCCATATCGATATTACGTTCTAACTTAGTGGTTGGGTTTATGGTTTAAAGTGCCCTCGCTCCTCAAACGTTTATAGAATGGCTTCAAAAGTATGATGGCCTGAATAATAATGTGATATTTTAATAATCTATGAACCTTAGGGAAAATCATAAGAAAAATACTTAAAACTTGGAACAAAGACAAAGACTTTATATATGTATACATATGTGTTGACTTAGGTTTGTGAGACCAAGTTGTTGTTTGTGAATGAAATATATCTGATGCAGCTCGAACTAAGTGGACATAAGGTAAGTTCATAGCCTCACTAAAGTATACTACTTTGTAAATGATTTAAAAAACCGTGAGAGGGATATATGCTAAATTGGAATACAAGTATTTGTTGATCCCAAAGTCAGATCTTAAACCTTAATAGCTTGTTTAAGGGTTGTGATAGAGAGAAAGAATTCAATCTAACACTAGAGAAACTTTGCAAAGCAAAGTAACTAAACAAGATGCGGAATGTAATGTTTAGCACAAGAACAAATGAGATTCAAACGTTGAACTTTAATATATCAAAGATATACGAATACCCAAAGTGGTATTAGGGTTTACAAAACCTTAAAGTAATAATAATGAAAAACGAAATGAGAAAGACACTCTTTGCATGCTAACCTAGTGAGTCCTTTTATAGATGCAAGGACCCACGTACAAGATCACTACTAACAAACTATGGAAAGTATTAAGGAATAATAACTGAAACGCGTAAAGATCTATTCCATGTTTATCTTGACGGCAGGGCCTTTGACTCCAGCAGGGGAACGGATCCCCCTGCCTTTGTTATTTAGCAGGGGGAACTTACTCTAGCAGGGGTATGAATAATCAACTAGCAGGGGAAACAAATAAGCATAGATTTATTCCCAACAATCCTCCCCTAAACTTGTGCTTTCCCCTAAAGACAAGTTTCTGAATAAATGCTAGTTGATGAGGATGCTTACAAACTCTCTGGCCAAATCTGACTATGAACCATTCTTACCAGATCATAAGCAACAGGCTTTTTGGCATCAACAATTAACTTAGCCTGTGCTAACTTCTTCAAGGTTTCCTGAGAGAAAGGATAATACCTATGATTGAGTAAATAAACACTCACACCTTCCATTACTACCTCATAAACCCCAGAATTTGTAAATAGCTTCCAATACACCAAATCTCCTTTATTCACTGCATCAAATAGAGGATCAAATAATTCATGTTCATACATTCTATGCATGCACTCCCAGATTACCCAATCCTTCTCAACACCATCCATGGTAGGAGGTTTTGTAGCAAACGTTTTCTTCAATATTTTCCACAGATCTTCTAAGTCTTCACTATCCAAAATTTGAAACATGACATCTAGACTTAGAAATGTCTGTGCTGTATTGTCAGCCCTTTTAAGCTTCCACCAAGTTCTCCCTTTGTGTTCATAAACAGCATACTCTATAATAGCAAACTTCTTTCCAAGTTCACTAGGTGAGATTTCATCATTTTCCTGCAAAATCAGCTGTTTATCAATTTCATCATTTGATGGCCCTTGAGACTCTTTAGTGATTATGCCCACTTGCTCCATTCTCTTGAGTCTCTTTGCTGCTCTTTGTGCATTAAGTACAGACTTCTCAAGCACTTCTGGAAAACTTTCACCTGCTTGGTGTGATTCCTCTGCTTGGGATGATGCACCTGCTTGTGTAGTCTCTCCAGCTTTTCTTTTCTTTGTTGCTCTAGCTTTCTGTAGCACTTCACTTTGTCTCCTAAGATACTCAGCTTCCTCAGGAGTGTTGATTGTCATCCAATCCTCCACATCATACAACTTTAGAACTGGTCTGACTGCTCTCTTTATGGCTTCAAAGCTCATATCTGTGAAGTCACCATCCTTCCACTTTCTATGCCTTTTAAGCAGAACTTTGTAGTGATCAAGTTGCCCTTTCTCTGATGTTCTATACTTCTCACTCTGAATTTGCATTGCCCTTCTTTCCAGATATTCAATTTGAAATTTGTAAACAAGGCAAGTCAACTCATACCTGTCTTCCAAAGGAGCATTTTTCAACTCCTTCTCCCATTGATCAAGAAATTCTCCAACATGAGGTACCCTGTCATCTAGTTCCCTATGCATAATCTCAACCTGTTTTAGCATATCTTTGGGCCTCATCTTTTCCATCCTTTGATCCTGCATATCCATTTCCTCTTGTTGTAGCCTGAGAGCTACTTGTGCATCATGTGCTTCTTGGATCTTCTGCTGTTCAGGAGTCAGATGCTTGTATTTTCTCTTGGGCTGTTGCACCATGATTCCTTTTCCTTTGTCTTTTGGATCCACTGCTGGTGCTGGTTTTGCTTTAGATGCAGGTTCTTTGATTGTTATCCCCTTCTGAGCTGGTTGCTTTCTGTTCTTCCTAACAAATGTTTGAGTAATGTTCTTAGCAGGGGATAAACTTACAGCAGTGGGATCAATGGCAGGGGAAACTTTTGAAGCAGGGGCTTCTTCTTGATTGCCCATGGTGAGCAATGTTTGAGCAATATCTTTGGTTGCACTCCCCTTGTCACTTCCCTTATCAGCACTTTCTCTCTTTCCATGCTCCCCACCAGGATATGAATAATACTCAATAGATCCTTCTTTGTGTGGAATTTCCTCCCCTTTGGAAGCATCCTCATCTGTGGAAAGAATCAGTCTGGGCTTTCTCCTCCCCTCAAGAGTAGCAAGTCTGGTTTCCAGATGAGAGATAACTAGACCTTGCTTTTTGACATCTTGTACTAGTTGTGCATTCTGCCTTTTCATACTCATGCACATTTTCGTCAATTCCAGATTTGTCAAAGGTTGCATACTGCTCTCAATCCTAGAAGGGAATTTCTCCCCTTGTTGGATATCATGGAGTGGGGGAGAGGACTTATTGATGGTGTCACTATCCTGCTCACCCCTTGAGGATGAGACAGTAGTGGCAGCCAAACCCCCAGGTTGCTCCAAACTCTTGGAGACTCTCCTCTCTGCTGCTTGTGAAGATTCACCAGGCAAGGGAGACCTGGCAAACCTGGATTTTGAACGCCTTTCTTGGTGTGGATCAGCAGGTGGTAGGTTCTTGTCAGGGGATTCAGCAGTGGATTTATGGCTGTTTGATGTTTGGCTTCTTCCCGTCTGATTTGGTCTAGCATGATTGAAGTGAATGGAATGTTTCTGCCAGAGAACAAAGGTGATGGTGCAAGTAATGTGGTGAAAAGTTTGGTTGTGTGTTTGGTTGCTGAAAAATAGTTTCTGTGTGTGATGGGACCATGATCACTCATATTCAGCAAAACTTCTATAAACCTTGGATACATGCAAAACTTTGAGGTGCTTGAAACATTTTTAACCATGCCTTTAAAAATCATTTGAGAAAAACAATACTTCCTTCCTGTTGCAAAGCAGATCAGGGCAGAAGCTATCTCACTACCAACTTCATTAAAAGCAGTGGTTTTGGGTGACAAACATTGCATAATAGTATGAATCAAAAGTTTCCAATGAGGGGCAAACTGGCCTTTAGCAAACTTTAATTTTTGATTTTCAGAAAGTTTATACCCCAATTTTTCAAGACCTTCAAAAATTTCAGCCTCAGAAAAGTTGGTTATTCCATCCTCATCATCAAGGAGGAGATTCTCCCTGATGGAGGCAAGTGTGATTACCTTGGAATGACCATCAACTGTGCTTTGAATTATGACCTCTCCATTCACTGTTTTGGTCATGGCTTTAGACCAGAACTGTTGAATGTGTGAGGTATAAATGCGAGGATTGATGAGAAGGGCCACTTTGAAGTAAGAAGACTTTAGAAAGGCCACAGCCTCAGCAAACTCGGCTGGTTCATCATGAAGCAAAGCGATTTGGTTATGATTAGGAGCAATTTTAAGGGACATGATGAATTTGGAAAATAGTTTAGAGGTTTATAGAGATGGGAGGTAAGTGGGATTAGGTCGAGAGAGATTTATGGACCTGCTGGTAAAGGGAATTAAGTTTATATAGACAAATTGAAGGGCTGTGATTGGACCAAAATTTTCAAATTGCAAAAATATCAAGAATAAATCTTGATAAAAAATTAAAATATTTGAAATAGAAGAAAAAGATTACCAATCAGCTAAGAAAGCGCCTTAAATATCTTTTAAAAAGAATAAAATATTCCCTAACCAAAATATAAGCAAGCAGGCCCAACGGCTATGAACAGGGTAACGGTATTGTCGGTCAACGGTCAAACAGGGGAATGATGTGAAGGCAGGGGAATAAAAGATAAAAGCAGGGGAAACTTTCCTAGGGGTATTAAACTAGTCATAGAAGGACTAATGCTAACTAGCTCTGCTCTAATGCACACACTTGTATACGCAAGATAGATACATAGAATCTCAAGAGTCCTCTATTCAGCAATGGTAAAAAGTTAATACATAAGTCCCCCTACACCAGGTAATCCCAAGAAATCATGCATACCCCAGTCACCATCCCAACCTTGTCCCTTACTTATGGTCAGTTAGTCTTGGCAATGTGTGCCACACATCTGTATTTGAACAGCAAGCTGCTTGAATAAAGAAATGCAAACACACACTACAGTGCCTCAAGGTTTCAGAGTTCAGACAAGCTGTGCAGCAAGTCATCATTACCCTGAACCCCCACTCACCAATGGATATGATCTAGAATCATATATGAGTATTCTAAGAATACCCTGAATCCTAAAGGTTTGACCTAACCTCCCCTGAAACATAGAGTATATACCTGATCCACCAAGGAAAATAGTATGCACTATATGAACCTCTGCATTGTTAGTCTAAAACCACATAAAACCACTTTTGAAAAAAAAAAACACACCCAGCTTAAGAGAAAAATTCTCTTGGCAGGGGAATGAACCCCAGGCAGGGGAATCAGTGTTAAAAAGCAGTGGAATGAAAGAAATGGTAAAATTGACTAACAATTATACAACAACAGCAGTTAAGTAACCCTGATTACATATGACAAAAATAGACATCAGATTTTAAGGAGTAACCATTCCAATACCTGCAACCAGATACTGAAACCTCCCTACCTCAAAAGCTTTTGTTAAAAGATCAGAAACATTAAGTTCTGTATCAATTTTCTCAGGGACAATCAGTCCTTTTTCAAAACAATCTCTGATAAAGTGATGTCTAATTTCAATGTGTTTGGTTTTGCTATGAAAAACAGGGTTCTTTATGATGCAAATAGTGCTGTTGTTGTCAATAAATATCTTGGTTTTAAGAAAGTTGTACCCATAATCAAGCAATTGATTTTGCACCCAAAGAACTTGACCACAGCATGCAGCAGCTGCTACATACTCAGCTTCAGTTGTGGATGTTGCCATGATAGTCTGCTTCTTACATTGCCAAGATATAAGCCTGCCCCCCAAAAATTGACATCCCCCTGTTGTAGACTTCCTATCATTGTTGTCACCAGCATAATCACTATCTGAATAAGCTATCAGCTCAAATGGTGACTCCTTTGGATACCAGAGTCCTAAGGTGGGGTGACATTTTAGATACCTAAAAATCCTTTTCACAGCAAATAAGTGACACTCTGTTGGTGACACCTGGTATCTTGCACATAAGCAGACTGCAAACATGATGTCAGGTCTTGAAGCAGTGAGATACATAAGAGACCCAATCATAGACCTGTAATTCCTGACATCAATAGGCTTTCCAGGACCATCCTTGCCCCATGGATGATCCTTGTCCATGGGAGTGGACACCTTCTTCCCATCAGACATGCCAAACTTCTTTACAATCTCAGCTACATATTTGTCTTGTGAGATAAATATCCCATCTTTCCGCTGCTGAACTTGTAACCCCAAAAAGAAGTTTAGTTCTCCCATAGCACTCATTTGAAATTTATCCTGCATTAATTTGGCAAACTCTTTGCTAAGCATGGAGTTGGTTGATCCAAAAATGATGTCATCCACATAGACTTGTACTAGCAGAAGGTCACCCTTTTGTTTCTTAGTAAACAGGGTCTGATCAATCTTCCCCCTGCTGAATCCATTGTCTAGAAGATATTTGGAAAGAGTACCATACCAGGCTCTGGGAGCTTGGTGAAGGCCATACATGGCCTTTTTCACTTTGTATACTTTGTCAGGATGTTCTGGATCTTCAAACCCTGGTGGTTGCATGACATAGACTTCTTCATCAATGGTTCCATATAAGAAGGCACTTCTCACATCCATCTGGAAAACAGTGAAGTCCATGAATGAGGCATAAGCAAGGAATAATCTAATAGCTTCAATCCTTGCTACTGGAGCAAACACCTCTTTATAATCAATCCCTTCTTCCTGAGTAAACCCTTGTGCTACTAACCTTGCCTTGTTCCTGACAACTATTCCCCTTTCATCCTTTTTGTTCCTGAGTACCCACTTGGTCCCAATAGGCCTTGCCCATTTGGGACAATCAACCAGAATCCAAACCTCTTGTATGTCAAATTGTAAGAGCTCCTCTTGCATAGCTTCAACCCAGCTTGGGTCATTTAAAGCCTGAAAAATCTTCTTTGGCTCTTCTTGTGACAAAAATGCAGTAAACAGACAACATTGCATGTTGTCATGATTAAACTTCATGGTGATGTTAGCAATGAAGCTGTGCTCCTTTGCTGTATACCTTGTATGTCTGGGAGCTTCAGGATCACCAATGATCTGAGAGATAGGATGATCCTTATTGATTCTATAGGTAGGCTGCATGATGACTTCTGTTTCATCTTCTTCCAAATCAGAATTGATGGGGCTATTTTGATTAGGAAAGAAGTCCTCAAAGGAACTTCCAAATGAGACAGCATGACCTAAAGATGGGTGCTTGTGAGCAGAATGAAGCTCTGAATAACTAGGGCCTCCACTCCTGATGATTCTGCTTCCACTGCTGGATATGATAGGACCATCATTTATGGGTGTAGATGATGAGATGAGTGGGGATTCTCTTTCTGCATCAGTAGTCTCATTAGCATCATGATCCTTTGTGAAAGAGGAATCAATTCCTCTAGCAGGGGAATCCAGGATTCCACTGCTTTCAGCCATTCCACTGCCTTCAGACATAGCAGGGGATGAGATTGGCTGTTCTTTTCCTGAAGCAGAATTATCTTCTTGTTTATCAGCTTCACTAGGAAACAATGAGGGTACATTCATGTACCTCAGAGGTGACTTCTCAGCATTATTAGTTTCTTGAGTACCTGAAATGTTAGTGTTCTGCAAGACAACAGGTACATAATTCATAGACATGGAAAGTACATCTATATCAAAGAACCAGTCAGGACCTGTTTGAACATCTTCAGGTTTGTCTTCAACAAAATTCACATGAAGATTTTCTGTGATTTTGCTTGTCTTCTTGTTGAAGACCCTATATCCCTTGCTGTTTAAGGAATAACCCACAAAGTATCCATCATCACCCTTTTCACTAAACTTACCAAGATTGTCAATGGTGTTCAAGATGATAACATGACACCCAAAAGGTCTGAAAAAGTCAATTAAGGGAGGTCTTCCATTAAACAGCTGATAAGGGGTCTTGTTGTGTGCCTTGACTACCAAGGCCCTGTTTTGCACATAGCAAGCAGTGGATACAGCTTCAGCCCAAAAGATAACTGGAAGTTTGGAATCAGACAGCATAGTTCTTGCAGCTTCAATGAGTGTCCTATTCCTTCTTTCTGCCACTCCATTCTGTTGAGGTGTTCTAGCAATGCTAAATTGCCTCTTGATGCCTTTGTTTATGCAGAAAGAATCCAGCTTCTGATTTCTGAACTCACCACCATTGTCTGATCTTATGGTAACTACCTTCATGCTTTTTGACAGTTCAATTTGATTGATGAACCCAATAAGTACATCAGCAGTGTCACTCTTTTCAAATAGAAAGAATGTCCATGTAAATCTTGAAAAATCATCAGTAATCACTAAGCAGTACCATTTCTTCATTATACTTGCCACAGAAGTAGGACCAAAAAGATCCATATGTAGTAGTTCTAATGGCTTGGTGGTGGACATACTTGTTTTTTACTTGCAAGATGCTCTGTGTTGCTTCCCTTTCAGACATGCTGCACAAGTATGTTCAGTGGCAAAAGACTTGGAGGGAAGACCATGAACCAGATTATGCTTCACTAGTTTGTTCATGTTCTTGAAATTAAGATGACCAAGTCTTCTATGCCATTTCTTACATTCATCTGCTGAAGCTTTGGCAATGAAACATGTTTCATTGTCTTGAAGAGAGATGTCCTTGAGATCAATTGTGTACATGTTCTTCTGTCTTGGTGTTCTGAGAACAATTGGAGTGTCTTGTGGCAAGACAAACTCCTTTCCTAATACCAAGCATTCAGTGTCAGTAAACAAGACAAAATTCTTGTTATCAGTCATCTGTGACACACTGAAGAGATTATACTTGAGTTCTTTCACCAAGTACACATTGTCAAAAGTCATCCCATTTGTGACAATAGTTCCTTTTCCTGTTATAGTTCCATGTCCATCTCCAAAAGAAACACCATCATTGTCATGCAGGGGTACAAAGTTAGACAAGTAAGCTTTGTGTCCAGTCATACTTCTTCAGCATCCACTATCCCAATATGCTCTATCATCCCTTGTCTTCTTTGTCACCTGCAAAAGGAAAAACAAATTAGTTTTTCTTGGGGACCCAAGCCATTACAGACTTGGATCTACCTCGTGTATCAATGTAGGAGAGCTTATCAAAAATTAGAGATACACCATTAGGTTGAGTACCCCTTTTGGGTGCCCAAACCCAACGAGCTGAGGCTTTCACAGCTTTTCCCTATCTTCCCATGTTCCTAGAAGGTACAACTTTTCTAGCAGGGGATACTCCAGTTTTAGCAGGGGAATCCTTATGCATAGCATAGGGAACCCACCTTTTGTTTTGGCCTCTGTTCATGTGTTGGTAAGGTCTAGGGCCAGATCTATATGCAGTATAAGGTGTTGGGGTGACATCATTTTCCTTTCTAAGGGCTGGGGCAACATATTTCTCAGCAACTCTATTTCTCAAAGCAGGGGCAACATACTTGGCAGGGGAAAAGGATTTTGCCCCTGCATTTAGAAGAATGGCTCTAGGTTGCATATCCTTTAAGGGATTTGCAGCCACCATCTCCATTGGTGCCTTACACTCTTGATAAGTGTGTTCAAAACTGCCACATGTGAAGCAGGGCTTGGTATTGATCACAAAGTCTTTTCCTAGTTGATGAGACTTTTGGTCATTCCAATTTCTTTGATTACCTCTGACATTCCTGTACATACCAGCATATTTAATGGTAGGTTTAGGAGAGTGTGGCCTAGCCTTAGATTTGGAAGAGATGCTCTTAGAGTTTGGATTGCTGCTAGAGATTCCTTCTTTTGAAAATCTAACAGGGTTGTCAATTTGCTTTAAACCAACCTGTTCCTGTTTAACATCCCTAATGACACTAGTTTTAACTAGAGACTCTTCTGTATCAAGGTTATTAGGTATATAAGCACTCAAGTCAAACTCAATGTCATCCTGTTTTTCAAAACAAGGGAGACCAGTCCATGACAAGTCTTTTCTAGGATAGGCAGCATGGATGTTAGCAGGGGGTGGTGGTATAGTAGCATTCATATTCTTAATTCCAAACCCTGTTTTGTCCTTAGGAGATTGACCATTTTCAAATGCCTTGGTTAAATCTTTTGAAGCTTTTCCAAATTTTTCAACAGTTTCCTCATCTATCTTTTGGTTAGCTTTGAAAATTTCAAGTTCAGCAGTTAAAACATTTATAGATTGGTTATTCTCCTTGGCATCCCTTTCTAGAATCACAATGTGATCCCTATACTCACTTTCTCTTTGCCTATATTCTCTTATGGTGGACTCTAGTTGTTCTAAAGCACGTTTGTAATTATCAAGATCATTATCACAATTGATATAGTCAGCTTTTACCTTTCTGATTTGATCATTTAAAGATTCAGTATTTTTCCTACAAGCTTTAGTATAGTATGAGTCATCATATACCTCATTGTCAGAGCTGGAACTTGACATGGCCATAAGTGCAAAGTCTTCTTCCTTTTCCTCAGCCATCAAAGCTTGATTTCTTTCCACACTTTCTGTCATAGCACTCCAGTCCCATCCATTTGCTCCATCTATCCCCTGCATTGCTACCATGGCTTTAGCACCAGAATCCTCATCCTTTCTATGGCTATTTCCAGACTTAGGTCCTCTGCACTCCCTTGCAAAATGACCCTTCTTGCCACAATTGTAGCATTCAACTTTTCCTTTATCAAACCCAGCCACATCAGATGGATTAATTGTGATCTTCTTCCCATACTTCTTGTGGAACCTGTTTGCTCTCATGCTGAGCAATGCCATATTCCACTTGATATCCAATTCTTCAAGTGCTTGCTTACTGATTTGATTCAGATCTTCATGTAACACTGTAGATCCTTGTGGCCCTTGAGATGCTATAAAGGCACATGCAGTGTCAAGGCTGAATGTGGCTGGTCTTTCTTCATCATAGGAAGGTCCAGACCTGGTAGCAGGGGAATAAGTAGCAGGGGCTACTTCTATTCCACCGTTCTTGGAGATTCCACTGCTTTGTGATATGAATGCCATGTTAGCAGGGGGATCAGCAATTCCACTTGAGTTGGTGGGAATTGTCCCTTTTGAATTCATTTCATTGACAATAGGTTCAAAAACATTTAAGTTATTGTATATATCATCAATATTCTTGTTGTCCAAGTCATCCTTATTCTGCCAGATTGCCTTATAGACAAACCATTCTTTCTGGAGGCTGTTAAGAAACCTGGTATTCACCTGCTCTCTTGTCACCTCAATATCAAAGAATTCCAAGTGGGCCACCATGTCTTGAAGCCTATTGTAAATAGCTCCAATTGATTCATCACCAATTGCTTTGAAAGAAGCAAAATCATCCAGTATTTGGTTCTTCTTCTTCTTCTTTGTGGCTTCATTTCCTCCAAAAGTTGTGCCTATGGCTTCCCATAGTTCCTTAGCTGTTTTGTATTTCCTGAATCTGAGTTGATGTCTATCAGGTAGGGCCAACAGCAAAGAGCTGTGAGCCCTGACATCATGCCTTCTAGCCATTATTTCCTTATCACATAGAGCAGCAGATTTCTTCTTGTCCTTACCTTTGGAACTTTCACCTTCATCCTTGCCTTCTTCAACTGCCACCATTTTGTTGAATTGATCACCAAACTCTATGATCTCCCAGAGAACATAGTGTTCCATTTTCAGGTATTGTTGGATTCTGAATTCCCATAATTCAAAGTTTTCAGGATCCAACATGGGTAACTTGAGGTTATTATGGTTGTTGCTATTTGTGGATGAATCTGAAGACATGTTTGCTATGAGGATTTTGTTCTTGATTTAGACAACGTTTCTCAACAAGCTCTGATACCAAAACACTTGTTGAACCGAAGATCTTTAGACTCAATGGTTTACACCATTTATCTAGGTTGATCATCATTCATATGATAACATAGCGGAATAAGAACAATGATCATGAATAAGATGTTTGACAAGACGAATGATTCCCAAAGGGTTTGTATTATATATGATTAACACAAACCACTCTAGGCATGTATACATTGAATCACATGCCTAGAGATCAAAGACTCTGTAGGTTACATTTGAGTAGTATGAATTGATAAATAAACCTACGGTCTGGTGTTCCTTTTATAACTTAAGGAACCCAGGGATACATGGAAACTAAATAAGATAATAATGACTAAATCAAAACAGAATTATTCATTCTTATCACTACTTGACCAAATCTCCATCTTTTTAGTATATAGCAGGGGAATCTTCACAGCAGTGGAAAGTTTTGTAGCAGGGGAAACTTTCTTGTATTTTGTCCACCAGCTTGAAGTTTCTCCTAATGCCATATTTGGTCCTTCTTGTTTCCATAGTGATTTGACTCATCAACTTTTGACCCAACAATCTTCCCCTAGTTGATGATGTCAAAACACTTCCCCTTAAACATACAACACCAAAGATCAACAGGTTGAACACTCTCTGTAGACAACTTCCCCTTTTTGACATGATCAAATAGGGGTCTTCTATGTAAACAACCTTGATTTTCAACAACTACCAACCAATACCATACTTCTAACCCAAGCATTCCACCTTTCAAAATACCATCCATGAAGCACATAGGAACACCCACCTAATAAAAAATGATTTTGAACAGTAGATACTCACATTAGTTGTCGTAATACCAATGAGCAGTAGCGAAAACCATCACCTCAATGTCATATATGAATGACTAACACTTCAACAATTAGCTTCCCCTAAAATTGTGCTAGTAATTGATGAATCTTCAATTCTGTAGGCTTTATGTAATGATTACATATGAAGAAAACTGATTATAACTTACTTGATGATGAAGAAGAATAACCCGAACTTGCGTTTTATATCTTGCACTAACCACATGACAAAGTGTTCCCCATAAAAAATCCTCATTTACCTTTGAAATGGGACACTGAGCACAATAATGTAACTCCTTTAAGTGATAGAAAATATGTGCATAGAGTACTATAAGAAAAATCACACATTCCTAGATCTTGTACCACTTCTTCACTAAGCGTTTAAGCATAAAACACATACCCGCGAAAATCTACTTCGTCTTCAAATAACTAATAAGAACTTTTCTTCGTAATCAATAAAATTAAAACGAGCCTTTATACCTTTAAACCGGTTGCTGTGAATATACCAAATTCCAAAACCTTGTTGTCCCAAAACTCATATCTGACAGCAGGGGGAACTTTTAAAAACAGTGGGAATTCTTTAATGAAAGTAGGGGGAACTATTGAAGGCAGGGGGTCGTAGCAGGGGGAAATTTTAATGAAAGTAGGGGGAACTTTTTCACAAGCAGGGGGAACTTTTCATGCCCCTGTTTTTGTTATTAATTGTGCCAAACCCACTCAAAGTGGGAATGAATTTATAACAGGTAATAAATAAAAACAAAGACTATTAAAAATATACCTTACTGTGAAAATATACCTGTGCTAATTTCCATCTGCTTATACCAGTGCCCACAACTACATTACCTCTGAGTTGGACCCTCGTCTGACTTTAATTATCCAGTACCCACATCACGAATATAACTTGCTGCCCATATCTGTTCTTTGTGCAAACCAAGACTATCACAAAATTAATTTATTCACATCAAATTAATCTTGGATCACTTCAAAAATAGTTTGCATGCGAGTACTAATAACCACCCACAAATTAATACCCCACGTGACACTTATTAATGAATACAATTCATTACTTCTTAAAGCCGTGTGAATACAACCATATATTACTTCAATCGTTTTGACCAATAATTGTTCTCATGACATATATTGCTTCTGTATCCAATAAACATCATGTATCATTAAGTATCAATCAAGTGGTTAAGTTCAGAATATAACCTCTTTTTGCTATGCTTGGACAATCGCAATCCACGTCACACAGTCCCATTTTATGATGACAAATAAACATGTATTTTGCACCAATTCCTAATCTGACCATTTATAAATAAACGTGGGTGCAAAACCATTTGATTGGACCACTAGATGAATACAGCCTTTGACTTTTCTGGTTTCTGCCATCACATATTTTTCATGAATTGCATCCTTCACGTGGGAATAAATATGAATATGATACCCACTAATTGTCCTCTTACTAACCAAGAATATACGAACATATTTATATGATAAATACATGCCGCCGAAACCAAAAACACAATCAATTAATGATCCTTGACATACCAACCGTAATTCTCCACAGCTTTAAACTTTATTTACCAATATTTTTAGGGCTTTGAGGAATTGACCCTCTCAATAAACCCTAAAAAAATCTTCACAGCAACAAGATTTAAACATCTTGATTCACCTAGATATCGAGCCACCCGCTCTGATACCACTTGTTGAACCGAAGATCTTTAGACTCAATGGTTTACACCATTTATCTAGGTTGATCATCATTCATATGATAACATAGCGGAATAAGAACAATGATCATGAATAAGATGTTTGACAAGACGAATGATTCCCAAAGGGTTTGTATTATATATGATTAACACAAACCACTCTAGGCATGTATACATTGAATCCCATGCCTAGAGATCAAAGACTCTGTAGGTTACATTTGAGTAGTATGAATTGATAAATAAACCTACGGTCTGGTGTTCCTTTTATAACTTAAGGAACCCAGGGATACATGGAAACTAAATAAGATAATAATGACTAAATCAAAACAGAATTATTCATTCTTATCACTACTTGACCAAATCTCCATCTTTTTAGTATATAGCAGGGGAATCTTCACAGCAGTGGAAAGTTTTGTAGCAGGGGAAACTTTCTTGTATTTTGTCCACCAGCTTGAAGTTTCTCCTAATTCCATATTTGGTCCTTCTTGTTTCCATAGTGATTTGACTCATCAACTTTTGACCCAACAGTATTTTGGTATGCTTCCCTGATATGTTGATTGACACTATGTTTACTGCTGCCTTAAGTCCTTTTTTAATCATGAACCGCTAATCATTTCCTAGAAAATGAGAGCTCATATTATAAATAGTACTATTTGAGGACTAACATCCTCTGTCTATGCAACTCGCACCTCCTAGAACCCTAGTGGCCAAACAGGCATACTTTATTTTGCAAACTCATGATAGTTTGGCAGACTTCCTGCATAAGGGCAATTGTTGGTTTTTGTCAAACTGCAGGATCATGAGCTTAGTGCCATGTAAACATTTATTTTTATATGTGGGCGAATAACAACGTAGGTCAATAAAAGGATCTTGTATTCAAAATGATTTCAAACCTATGAATTCACTCAACCTTAGTGTTGATTTTTAAGCATATATTTCAGGAATTTGTGGCTGATAGCATGGAGCAACACAAGGATGGCATGAAGAGGCACGAGCTTGAAATTATTATTCTAGATTTTGGGAACCTCATGTTGTAACCTCTGATTTTAAATGATATACAAAGAAATTGATTTAAACACTCTTTTGAGTTGTTTTATATTACTATGACTTGTGTTCTATGAAGTTATACCCCAAATTAATGTTCCGCTGCGTTAAGGTAAAAATGGGTGTGTTACAAATTGGTACTCAGAGCCATGGTTATTGAGAACAAGAATTAAAATCTTTACCATAGATACTTTTACAATAATTTCAATAATTCTTCCTTGCCAATGCTAGTGCCGCTACTCTCCAGAATTATATGTAAGTTTAAGATTATGCGGTAAGTAATACTATGTCTATGTGTAAGTGATATTATCTTTAGATGTTATTGATATTACTTTGATGTGTACGTAATATAATGTGACTATTATAAATAAGTTATGTTATTTATCGACGTCTCCAGAAATATGTATCTTCCTCTAATTATCATCTTATCGGGTTCATAAGAGTCGCGTTCTACAAGTGTTCCTAACGACTTCCCAAAGTATATTTCCAATATTCCGACAAATAACCTTTATGATACCTTAGAAATCCATACAAAGATGAGAAAATCCCAAAAGCCGTTTTGCCTTTTGATGACGACCCCTATATGCAAGTTACACGAGCATACAATGAAGAAACAGATTTTACACCTCGACATCAAATTCATCCATCACCTTCCCCTAGTTACACAACATCACCTATATTTGAAAATTCACCTAAATTTAAAGATATCCTACCCTATTTGAAAGAACTTCCTCCCGAACGTATTAAAGATCATGAAGATAAAGTTGAAGGACTTAGGAAATGCCGAAGAATCATATAACGAGATTTTGAGAAATTAGAAGAAGATATTGAAGAAGCCAAGGCCAAGTTGAAGAAAAGACAAGTGATAAACGATGAAGAAATTGTTCAAGATCGACTAAAGATTTCTACTCTAGAGTTAATCACTAAGGACATTCAAATTAGACATCAAGACAATATACGAAGTCTTTTTGATGCCATCAAAGAACTCATGAAGAAGAGATGAAGACATTAGACTAGAAGTTGTAAATACTTTTAGCTTTCTTAGCTTTACTTTTATGTTAACAGTGAAGCTTGTCCTATGAATATAAACAAACAAGTTGTTAATAAACAAAAGTTGTGTTTCTCATCTAATCTTGTCATTTCATACTTATTTTTGAGAATTAAGAGATCCCTATTTCTTGGTTTTTTCACGAATGATTATAAATTAAAATTGCGTTCATTCTGGAAAAATCATATGCTTGATAAAGTATATATTTTTTGAATTACTGTTATCTTCTATGAAAATATAGCTTCTTTGTACCTACCATTCATTGCCTTATATAAGTAAAGTTGTTACATTATACTCCATATCATTCTTGCTTATGTTACGATTATTTATGATTCATATCTTTATAAATCCATTGTAACCCTTTGAAATTATGTTTCTCAATTGGATTTATTATCCTCATATATGAATGAAAATCAACATATTAAGTTTCCTATATACCCTACAAAATAAACAAAAAAGATATACCTTGTGTTCAATAAGCATTTATATTTATCCATATACATATGTGATAGATGCTTTCTGATATGAGGATACATTTATTATAAATTCTTTCTCTTCTATTTTATCACTCTAAACCTTAACGGTCTTCGACGAATGATTGACGATGATGTATCTGCAATTACAGATTTCTAATGAGAAGTACTATTCAAAAGAAGATTATATGGCTGTTAGTTTTTAATATCCAAGGAAGAAAAGATGCTAATAGTATTACCCGTTGGATTGAAAGAGACAAATTAGTTTTCTACAGTATTAATCGTATTGGGGATTGTAAAGTGAATCTTGCTACCAAAAGATAGCACTTCGTCAGTTATCTTGGTGAATTCTTTATGTAGGAATTACATATCTTGAGTTGATATGACAAAACAAGATGAAGGACCTAATAGTAAATTAGTTAGCTTCTATAGTAAGCTAGGTTGTGATGTAACCCTAGTACCTCTATATATAAAGAGGGATAGGCACAAAGGTTTATTCACTGATTTCACAAACAATGTAAACCATAGGTGTGTGTGTGTGTTTCTCCTGGTGTCAATCCTATAAGGCACCAGGAGTAGTAGTTAGTAGCTTATTAGTAAACATTTTATGAATAAGAAAACTTGTTTATAACTTTGATTGTGTTCTTTATGTTCCGTTGTGCTTATTACAATCATTGTTATTATATCCCAGATAAGTCTAGATCCTAAGACTCAACAAGTAGTATCAGAGCTTGTTAGCTCTCGATCTGTTGATCTACAAGGTTTTCAGTTAATGTTATTTTCTGCTTTTGAATAATAAAGATGTTATTGCTGATCTAGGGTTTTTCCCAACAAACCCTAGATGATTCGTGGTTCTGCTTTGCTGCTGTTACTTTCATGTTGTTGCTGGTACTTTGAAAGTGGTCATACTAGCTTTGGTGAGTTGATCCTTGATCAACGATGAACCCTAGTATGATAGATATTTGTGGCTGCGGTGATATTCTTAAAAGAAAGTTTCGTTTTTAGGGTTTGACCTGGAAACCCTAGATTTGTGTTTGGAGCAGAAAGGGAGTGTTTTGATCGTGACTTGGATTCAAAGAAAACAACAGGATTAAACAAACGTAGAATGGCAGGATCATGATATGGGTTTAGGGTTGTTAAACCCTAGATTCATTAAATGTTCTTGTTGTTTTCATTTGTGTGATCCATATGTTTTCTGGTTCATGATCTATGGAGATTCGTGGGAAGGCAGGAAGAAAAACAATGGATCTGTGTTAACAAAATAATAATTATCATTATTAAATTAACAAAAGATTCGTGTATACTAAACCCAAAATATCATGGTTCGTAACTTGTTGCTTGGTGTTTGCTGATGGATCTTGCCAAATAGACGTTGTTTATGGATGTGTTTTTCATACTGCCGTAGTAGATTATTAAGGTTTATTCAAACCCTAGAACCGGTGTGGAGTTGGAATAACGCAGGAAAAACTCCATCATATGTAACACCCCATTTTGGTAAATGGAATGTCACGCGTGTTTATGGCGTATCATCAAAGTATACAAGGAAAAATGTCTCAAATATTACATGACCATAAAGGAAATACCAGAACAAACATCGATACCCCAAAGTATAAGCTCATCACACACAAGCATAAGTACTGTAAAGAAAAAAGGACTAAACAATGTCCATAGAAACAAGTAGTAAAATGTACGATGAAAAGCATAAAGTAATGAAGGCTAGAAAGCTTCCGTCCATATGCATGTACGCTTAGAGTCTACGAGCGTCCCTGAGTACCTGCAGATTTGGGAACAGGAAAGGAAAACGGCTGAGCATAACACTCAGTGCATGGATATACAAGCATAGAAGAAATAACATAAGCATATACAACATATAGCAACGGAATTGATTAAGTCCTGGAAAACCTGGTATACTTAGTAAAACTGGTTTTATAGTTTGAAAAGCCTTATGTTTATAATATAAAAGTTGTTTAACATGTTAACCATTAAGTCAATATAGGTCATGAAATATCAACGTGCATGAATACTTGGAGGGGTGACCTCATCATGCAATTAGAGGGGTTGCCTCTTATTAATATAAGTTTGGGTAGGAGGGATCAACTCTTTGTGAAGGATGCAAGACACACACCACATTTAGTTGAATAATATACTAAAACATGTAACCTAGGATGCACCCATACGCCCCACATGATAACATAATAATATGGCCAAAATCTGAAAGGGACGCCAAAAGCTATCACTCCGCCGTGGTGAAGTCATAACACTGGTGCCTCCAGTGTTATGGTTATGGTACCTCCATAACTAGGTGAAACTAGTCATGCATGTATATGGCTTAGGAATTTAAATTAAACATATGCAAATCAAAACATATAAAACATATACTGGGAAAATAGTTGGCTGCATACGCGAAATCCTAATAAGGAAAGAATGTCCATACTGAAAGGACGAAGAATCCGTACCTTATGTCCAGTGAACGAAGAAGACGAACGGAAGAGAGTCCTACTTCGATCTCACTAATGCTACATAAATAGTATACGTGTATAAGTATTCTGATTACTGAGTACGAAACTGGTTTTATATCATGTCTTAGCTTGTTTTATATGTTCATGTCTTGTTTTACTGATTTTAACGTTATACTGTGTTTATCATGTATTCTGGATATTCTGATTAAGTATTACTTGTATTTCTTGTCTTATTATACTTGTTGTGTAATAATAAGTAACTTCCTAAAAATAGCAGGTTTCCAAAAATAGAAAGTTTCCAAAAATAGAAAGTTTCCAAAAATAGATTAACTACTTAAAAAAGATAAGTTTCTAAAAATAGAAAGTTCCTAAAAATAGTAAGTTTCCTGAAATAGAAACTTTCCATAATTAGAAATAAGCTGGATTAATAAGCTAATAAGATAAGCTTAAGTTTTACTGATTAAATATACTATGTCATGTGATTAATAGTATAGGCTATTAATTATTACATTTTAATTAAATAAACTATATGTTATATGATTTAATTAAATATAATCATGATTTAATTAAATTAAAGTGCATATAATACTTAGGTTAAAACATGTATTAATATTTATATTAATATAATCTAATTCATGAAAATTAATTATTTATATGTCATGTTTTAATAAGAAATTAATTACTGTAGTCTAAATTACATAAATAAATACTTAGGTTAAAATCATGTATTATTAAATAATAATAATAATAAACATAAGTCCATGTTTTAATTAAATTAATGATATGCCATGTTAAATTAATTTAATTAACTTGTAAATAAATATACTTGTAAAACTATTAAACTTGTAAAAATAATAAACCGAACGCATGTATTATTTTTGTTAAAACATGTCGTGAACTGGCCCGTGAACCCGTGAACCTGTCGAACCAAACCCAACCAAAAACAGTGGCAAACCAACCTAAGCCGGTTGCCCCTGCTCTTGGCAAAACTGCTACCGGCTGCTGCCGGTGGTCTTGTCTTTCTCGATCAGCCGCTGACACACAAAAGGTTCCCACCGACAGTTGCCGGTGGTCCCCCTGCTTGCTGCAGTTTCCCCTGCTTGCTGTGGTTCCCCCTGCTTACCAAAAATAGCCACCGGCTTTAGCCGGTGGTGGGGCTGTGGCTGCCGAGACATCCCAAAACCACAAGGACACCCCCGACGCGAGTCGGGGTGCCTTGTACATGTTGCCGACCGAACCTAAACCACACCGAGACATGTGTCTCGTGTGGTGGTGCGAACCAAACGACACCGAGAGTCTTGGGACTCTTGGTTTGTGTGGTGGCCGAACAACCAAAACTCGAAAACATCCCCATTAATTTTCCCACCATGATTATTAGCATGTTTTAATCTTGTTTTTAAAACCCCCATGATCACATGTGCATAAAAGCATAAAAAGAATTAAAAAGAAAGGTTTTCGGATTACCAAAACACATGGAATGAATAGAGGATGAATATACGAAAACGTTCTTATGATTTCTTAAATCAAAATCAACCAACCACCCTTTGTTCTTGATGTAGCCGCCGGCCAAGGAGAGAAAGGAGAAGGATTAGGGTTTTTATTTTTCTAAAAATCTTCTGTGAATGAATAATGTTTTACATTATTTGTTTATTTAGTAAAAACAAATGCGCTGGTCCCCCTTCCTCCTTGTTGTCGTGGCTTGTATGGCCCACCAAGGGAAACCCGTATCTTTTCCGTGTTCTAATTATTTACGTGTTCGTGTGCTTGTAATTACGTTACGTTATTATTAAATATTTGTGTTATAATAAATACTTGTACGTAATCGTAATAATAATACATGTAAATACATCATTATATGTTCGTGATTCTACCTTCATGAGTTCATGTTCGTGATTTAATAATTATTGATAACAATTATCGTGCATTTATACATAGTTAATACTAATCGTGTAATAACACGTACGTAGTTCTTGTAATTTATATTCGTGAAATGTATTCATGGTATAAAAGGAAAGTTTTAATCATGTACGTACGATTATAAGTGTCCTGTTCATGGTAAAAGCATGCAGGTTTTACAACTCTTCCCCCCCAAAAAGAATAATTTGTCCCCGAATTACAGATAAAGTAAACTAAAAAAGAGGAACATACCCGAATTCAAAACTTGAAATGAGGGTAAGTGATGAGACTGCTTTTATACATAGTCTCATCGTCCAAATCGGGCTTAAAATGCATAAAATATCATTAAAACTGCCAAATATATGCTTGTGTTTGTTGCTTGTGTATTTTAGGTACGGATATTGAGGAAAACACAAAAAGATCACAAGAATCAATCAAAAACGAACACGGGAAACGAAGCCGCACAATGAACCGAACCCAAATCTGGAATTTCCATTCAAGTCCTTGAAGTTTTGAAGATTGGCAAGATTGTTCCCTCAAGAATTGAAGACTTGGCATTTTATACCCTTGCAAAACTCATAAATTGTATTGAGGTCCCTTAAATGTCAAGAAATCACATCAATGGTCCTTGAAGAATGGTCAAAATACAAGAAAAGCCCTTGGAATAAGTTTATAAACTTTATTGTGGCCAAAATGGGAAAAACAAAACTTAGTTTATAAAGGAAAATTTGCTTTGAAGCTGGTAAACTTTATTTGGCAAAGATCGAGGAGTCTAGGGACTAAAAAGGGCAGACAACATAACTTTCATTAACCAACCCCTGGCTGACACGTCACATTGACTGGTCAAGCAGCCAATCACCACCCCCTAAACCCACACGTCATTTCCCACTTAAGTTTTAAAATTAACTGATTATTTTTTAAATCAGTTTAATAAAGATTAGTGGGGGAAACACTTAATTTAAAAATTTACTCTCCCTAATCCTAATCAAAACCTGCCTTTTATCCACCTACATCCCAAAAACCCTAAACTAAAATCCAGATTAATTAACTTAATCCTTCACCCTTCATCTAATTAATCATGGGGGTTTTACCCACAACCCCACTCCCAACACAAAACCCAACACAGAAAACGACCTCCTCCTTTCTTGTCCCCTCTCCAACTCACACCATATCACGAGAACCACAAACTTCCAAACTGATTTGACCAAATCAAGGGATAAGATGAATTTGCTTGCTCTCTACTCAAATCCAACGAAGAAAAGGGCTCAAGTACACTGCATCCATCACATGGGCATCAAGAATCAGATTTCAAACTAAGCATCTCCAAGGAATATCCGAAAATTCTTCAAAGGGCTTTTTAGGACTTTCAGAGATTAGGTTTATCATTCTAGATAGTTCCTAGTACTTGTATAAAAGGGAGTCGACTTGTGACCCCTTATCTTTTGTTCCAGATTTTTACTCAAAAAGTTGTAATCCCTTTTTAAATCTATAAAGTTGGTATTTTTATGAAAAATTGTAATTCCTTTTATTACTTTTAAAAGTTGGTAAATGATTGAGTAGAATCTGAGTTCCATTAACATTTTTTAAACACTTTGTGTTTGAAGTTTTCAGAAAAAGGTTCCTGAAATATTGATTTTTTTGGTGAAATCTTGTTTCCAAATTTGGTTTTTCAGTTTGTAAGTGATTTGTTTGAGTGTTTTGAAGGAAAGTATTTGAAGGAATTTTGTGAAAAGGTTTAAAAGGTTTCAAAATCAGAAAATACCATATTGTGTTTTCTTCATTTTTTCTTAGCAGGTTTTACTTGGAGCTTGCTTGTTGTCCAAGAGATCTGCACAGGCCCGGGCCTGTTTGGAGGTGGCATAGCAGCCATTGTGGGACCTGGATTGTAGGTCCCACAAGGTAAATCCCTTATTTTCCCATTTTCAGTTTTCTTATTTGTTATTTATGTGACTTGGTATGATTTTTGTGCAAGTGTTTAAGTGACTGTTTATTGGCTTGATTATGCTCTCTAGTGCTTGTATGCATGTTAGAGGTGATTAGGATCAGTTTGGTTAGGATTTGATTTGATTTGGCTTGAAAAACTTCAAATTCAGAATATAAAGGTGTGTTTGGATTTGAGTTTTAACTGAACCTTGTGAGAGCATTGGGTGTTAAAATCAGTAAGGGTGCACTTTATTTGCTAGCTAGGTTCTTATTTAGTCACTAGGATTTATTTTAGTGGGATTTGAAACAAATTTGCATGTAAAAAAGTGGAAGATAGCACATAAATCAAAAAATCCTCTTAGGGACTGTTTTTGTGTGAATTTGTCATCAAATCTTGCAAGTTGTTAGATAATAGGTCATTTAAGGATTGTGAATTGCTTATATGTCAATTGGTTAGTTATTGTGCAAGTTTGGAAGGTCTTAAATTCATTTTTGTGCATGTAGAAAAGGGAGTACTGTTCATCAAAAACTTCAAAGTAAGATCAGAAACTGGATTGTGCGTTTTGTGTGATTTTTGTAAAACCTGTGTGTTTTTCTTGTGTTTGTATTGACTCCCTATACTCAACTGAGTATAGGGGTGCCCCCACTGTCCAATCAAACATCACAAAGATCATAGAACAAGGCCTCTTGTTCATATCTTAATAAGTGAAGATATCATTTTTCCTTTGTGTTCATAAAAAACCAATCTGAGCACGTTTTTGGTCCTAGCTTGTTTTAATCCTGCTTAGTTGGATTGGGTGTTGTGATTTTGTGACTAAAATAGCATAAGGATTGAGTTTCTAAGTTTTAAAAAGAAAAAAAAATATAAAAAGCAAAAAGGACGTGGCCAGGACTCGAACCTGCGCCACTCCTCTCACAACACATACAACTTACCAGCGTGCCCTTGGGTCTTTTACTGCTAAAGACTCAAGACACTTGGTAGTTAACACGTTCTTGTTTGGGCTTTTCATAAATAAGCCGTAGCTAAATAAGCTACCACAGGCTTATTGGCTAAGCTTTTTTGCCAAGTTATATTTTTCCTAGGATTAGTACCTCTTTTAGGATTTTTTTTAGCTTAAGTTTACATTTTTCTCTTTCTTTATTTATTTTTTATTAATTTTTATTTACCCGGTTTTAGTTAAATAGTTTAAAAATAGTATAAATAGTTTTTCAATTTTATAAAAATTGTTTTTAGGTTTTATTAAAGTAATTTGAGGTTTACATCACTTTAAGTTTTCAAAAAGTCTTATTTTTAATTTTATTTGATTTTAGGGTTTTTAACCAACTTTAAAATTTAATATAAATTTATTAAATAGGTTTTAGAAACTTTTAATTGCATTTCTGTCTTAGTTACATTATTTAAGATTTTTGGTAATTTTTTAGAATTTTTTAATAAACTTTGAATTTTTTTGAATATTTTATTATTAAAAATTGAAAGTTAGTTTTTTCTACTTTTTTCATTTTTCCTAGTACAATTAGCATAAATTAGGAGTTTTAAAACTTTTAGAATATTTCTATAGTCCTTAGATTTATTTTTATAATTGTTTTAAGTTTTATTAGTTTTATTAATTTTTAAATCATTTTAAATAGTTTTGGTTAGTTTAAAAATTTTCTAATTTAGTTTTAAATCAAGTTAGGTTGTTTTAGAGGTTTAAAAGTGATAAAACTCATTTTGGGCTTTTTAAGTAATTAAATTGATTTCTAGGGCTTTAATTAGCATTACACAAATCAAAATCAATTCATTACACAACGCACGTGCCTCCTTGGGAAACAAACTTGAACTTATTTGGTCATTAGTGCTCGGTTTTCCTAAACCGACACTTAATACTTGCCACTTTTGCCATCCTTTTCCTAAAGGGTAGTAAAAACTCTACTATCATTTTTGGCGCCGCTGCCGGGGAGGCGTGTTGTGTTTTGATTGAACAATTGTTGTTTTTATACTAACCATAAATAGTATTTGTATTAGTAGCACTCTACTAATACGTATTATCGGTTTTCGGTTTTTGTGTGAATACTATTACTATATTGTATACGTAGAACAATAAATTCACAAGTACTCCAAATACGTGAGAAATCACAACATTGACTTGGGAGGTCATTACCCAATCATTGTATTCGAATCTCAAACCAAAGAAAAAAGGCAAAAATAGATAAATACTTTCGTGAAGCTCGATTTTGAAAAATACAAACTATAAGGTGGGTATAAGGTGGTTGTATTTCACGACCTAAAGGAAAAAGGCTCTTAAGTGCTTCGCGCCGCCTCGTTTCCTCCGCTTGCTTGTGCGTATTTTGATTTTGAGAGCTAATCGAGGGTTTTGCCGCCCAAAGTATTATTACATATCATATATATTTTCTTGGTTTCCATTGATTAAACCCTCTTGGACGATTTGGTGTTCCACCATCGTTCTAAAGTCATCGAAGGCGTTCACTCCACGTGATCGTTTTCATTCCTTGAGGCTTCTTTAATTTGAGAGATTTGATTAAGGAGGAGATTTGTAGATTTGTGTCTATTTAATACATTCCACAAATCCAAAAAGATAATACAATCAAAAACCACAAAAAAATTGAAAAATACAAAACACCAAAAAGAATCTTCTTTGCTCGTCCCCTCGTTGTACGTGACATTTATGCTAACTCGTAATCAAGCAAAACGTGCACGTAGACGAAAGAACAAAACTCCCACTCCAACTCATTCTAGTGAGGAGTCTCCTATTGACGAACCCATTGTACGAGAAGCACCAACCATGGCGAATCGAACTATGATGGAGTTACTTCAAGCACCCACCGAGGGTTATGGAGAAGCTATTGTGATTCCCGCTATCCTTGCGGAGAAATTTGAGGTGAAAACGGGTTTGTTGTCGATGATCCAAAACAACAAATTCCGTGGTGATGAGAAGGACAATCCACACAACCATATCCGCCAATTCAATCGTCTTACCGCCACCTGCAAATTTAAGGATGTCTCGAATGACTCGATTAAGATGATGCTTTTTCCGTATTCCTTAGCGGGGCCCGCTAAAATTTGGTTAGAGAAAGAGCCACCCAATTCTATATTGACGTGGAAGGATCTCGTTTCAAAATTTGTGAACGAATTTTTTCCGCCCTCTAAGACTACGCATTTGAAAAATGAGATTTCTAAATTTTCACAAGAATCAAATGAAAGTTTTTCAACGGCTTGGAATAGGTTTAAGGAGATGTTACATGAATGTCCTCATCACGGTTTTTCCGACTTGCACCAAATTGACACGTTTTACAATGGACTTAATGATCATGAAAGAGATTATTTAAATGCCGCCGCGGGTGGTAATTTTTTGTGTAAAACGGTTGAGGAAGCTTTGGTCATAATTGAAAATAGGTCTAAGGTTTATAGCCCTCGTGACACACCGAGTGTTGCCAAATTGGGCACGTCATCGTCTCGTAGCATTAATGCTTTACATGATGAGGCAAATGATGAAAATCGGTTTTTTGATAGATTTGCTAACCTTATGTCCCATTGGAAAGCTCAAGAAGCTTCGAATTCCGCTTCGGTTAAAGCGGTTTCTAAGAGTTGTTTGTCGTGTGGTGGAGCTCTTGATCTTTCCGAGTGCATTACCGCGGATGGTAACACTTCGAGTGCTTATATAGCCACGGGAACTTATAACCAAAACGGCCAAGGTTCCCGCCAAAATCAAGCTCCACCAAATCAAAATGCTAATAACTATCGAAACAACAACCAAGGTGGTAATTATCAAGGCAATCAAAGGAATTACAACAAGGGTAGTTATCAAAGTGGAAATGGGCAAATTTCAAACCAAAACTAAAACCGTGATTTTCAAACTACCACACAAGGTTTTCAAAATGATCACATCAAAAATCTTCAAGGAGAGTTTTTTAATTATGCTAAAGCAAACGATGCTAAGTTTGACAATATGCAACGTGAAATGGTTAGCTTTAGATCCGAGTTGAAAACGAGCTTAAAAACGAACTTGCTAATGAACTTAAGACTCATGCTAATAAAATGGAAGGAAATGTTCAACGACTCCAACAAAATCAACAAAAAATGGAGCAAGGTCAACATGAGATTAAGCAAGAATTGTTAAAAGCGGATGCTAGGCAATCTATGTTTGAAGACCGAATGGGAAAAATGTTTGAAGCTATCATGTGTAAACCTTCTTCTTCGGGTGGTCTTCCTAGTGATACCATCGTGAACCCGAAAGGAGAATTGAAGGTTATTACTACTCGTAGTGGTAAAACTTTCAAAGAACCCATTTCTCGTCCAAGTACTTCTATGGAGAAGGAAAAAGAGAAAGAACCCAAGGTGGTGGTAGAAAAGGAGCAAATTCCAAGCCCACAAAGTACCGCTCAAACCACACCTACGGTTGAACCAATACCAATCATGGAACCCGAGATTCCAAGGCCGATGCCTATGCCTATGCCCCAACCCACACCACCCTTACCTTACCCTTCAAGACGAGACAAGGAAAAGGCACAAGAACGAAATAATTATCAATTTGAACTTTTTATGAAAATGTTTCGTGACTTGCATTTTAATATAAGTTTTGTCGACGCCTTAGTCATGATGCCTCGATTTGCCGCGAACTTCAAAAGTATGTTGAATAACAAAGAGAAATTGCAAAAATCGTCTAGTTGTTCATCGGTTTTTCTAAGCCGCATACCTCAAAAAGTCGGTGATCCCGGCAAGTTTTTAATCCCATGTGCTATACAAGACATGGAAGAATGCTACGCCTTGGCCGATCTTGGTGCTAGTATTAATTTGATGCCTCTTGAGATTTTTAAATCGCTCAATCTTCCCAATCTCACTCCTTCAAGAATGTCAATCGAAATGGCCGATCATTCTACGATTCTAGCTTGTGGAGTTGCCGAGGACGTCTTCGTGAAAGTTGGAAAGTTCTACTATCCCGTAGACTTTATTGTTGTTGACATTCCCATCGATCCTAAAGTTCCTTTAATTTTAGGTCGATCATTTTTGGATACCTCGAGAGCACTTATCGATGTGCACGCTAGGAAAATCACTCTTCGTTTCAATGAGGAAGAACTCGTCATAAATGCAACTCAAAATTCCACGCTTTCTCATGTGTATTCTATCACGTCTTTGTACAATGTCAATCCCATCAAAAACATTTGCAAAAAGATTTCAAAAAGAGTTTTAGGAGTTGTTGAGAAAAATGAAGTTCCGTCCCCTCCGCCGGTGGAGGTTAAGAGTGTTAAGCCTACGATTCCAATTGTGAATGATTCTTCGGATGATGAATATGTTGATCCCGATGGGGGAGTTTTCTTTGTTGACAAACGTTTTGAAAACTTACCACCACCTTTACCAAAACGGTTTTCAAATGTGAGAATTTTTAGTGTGACTAACATTGCTTTAGAAACGCCAAATATTTTTGACATAATTAAGTCGGGTTTTCATAAGGAGAGTTTAAAAGATGAAAAAGGGAAAGATTTTGAATTGAATTTAAAAGATTTTTCTACAACTCTAACTCCGTCATCACCACGTGCTTTGAGTGCTACAAGCTCGTCTTCTCCTTTTGACGATGCTTTGTGTGGACTTAGTGTGGGGGAAGCCCCTTATGTTCCCTCCCCTTTCTCCACCGAGGACGAGATATTTGATCCTGGAATTGCTTATAAAGGGAAATCTCGGTCTTCCGCCGATGCAATAAATGGAAAATCTTTCTATTTGATTGGTGCGAGTCTACCTCGAGTAGCTCAATGTTTTCATGACTTACCCATTGTCCCACCCTTCTATTTCTTCTCATCTATTTTCTTGAAACCCTTTGGGTTTGTGTTGACACACGATGAAGTGGCGTTGATTTGTTTTTCCAATGAAAATGAAAACGCCATCTTCGATCCCGGTATTTTGCATCATCAAAGGACTTAGTCCTTAATACCGGTTGTTTTTGGGCCTTGTTTATCATGTAAGCCCCACCAAAAATTGACCACACCATGATTATCCCTAAATGATCACATTTATGGGGATTCGAGTCGAGCTTTTGACTCGGTTATCAAAAACAAGGTGCCTCGTGGGGGAGACCCATGCTTATCCATGTACATATTATTGCTTTCTAATTAGTTAATGTGAGGGGATTTGTGCCCTTCCAACCTTTGTTCCGTGGTTGTTTGTGAATTGTGGCTTTTAGATCATGATCTTCACGATTGGAGCCTCTCGTGTTCGTTTTATGGGAGCACTCGATCGTTTGCTTTGGAGACTTTCTCAATATCCATGATATATCCTTTTGATGTTCTAACCTTAGGTTTTTAGCACACTTCATAAACGGCTATTAATTTATTGGTTACACCCTTTCCATGCTAGATTAGGCATTCGACTACGTCTCTAGTATGGGGGTGTTTGCACCCCTAGACTCGAAACATTGAGGACAATGTTTAACTTTAGTATGGGGGGTGAATAGATACTTGCCTTGCCAAACCTTCACGCTTTCCAAAGTTTATCTTTTTGTTATCGTTTTTGTTGCAAAATAAGGCTAAAAATGGCCAAATTTTAAAATTTTTCTCATGTTTCATAAGTGTTTGAAGACACGAATGTAGATTTTCCGATGGCGAGAATAAGAGTAATTTTTGACTCGACCGTGCGTGTTGAGCACTTAGCTTTGATTCCTTAACTACACATTAGGCTAAGTCTCTTAAATGAGGACGAGAAATGATAGAGTTAATTATAAGTTACTATGCTAAACGTATAGTACTCGTATTCTTTCAAAAACTCATGTGTTCTCATTGTTTGCTTATTCTCCTTCGCATGTAAATATTTTTTGCTTAATAAATATTGACTTAGCGGTTTAGTTAGGATTGTTTGGTTTCTAGTCTTTTCTAGTAGCTTCCGTGTAATTAAATTGGGAAGACATTAAGGTATCGCCAGCGTCACGGTTTTGAAGTATTGGCACCCTAATAATCGAAAGCTTCACCCAATAATAAGATTTCAAGTGCTCACCTAAATCTGGCAAACAATTTGAAGCCCCACAAGGCCGAAAAATCTATGCAAAATTGAAAGTGAATCAAGCCTTAATCTTCGAAGCTTTAAAGATCCAAAATTCGCTTTAGCGTGAGGATATACGTCTTTGGTTAATAAAACCACCGATGAGGCGGATAATAAAAGGCAAGGCAAGACCGAAGTCATAATAAAAGCTTCATGGCGAAGTTGAATAAAAGATGGAGGTAAACCAAAGATAATAAGGCCCTTCCGTTAGGGGGCGTATAAAAGTCTTGGTAATAAGTCTCATGTTCAAAACCATTATAAAACCGTGTTTATCGATTCTTCTTGTCAACTTAATTTTTTAACATCGTTGTCTATTAGGAGGGGTTATTGATTTGATGGTCTTAATTACACCGTTAGGACTCTATTTTTAGACCTAAATCTCTATTATCGCATAAGTCAAACAATGTATCCTCGTGAAACATTCAAGACAAAATAAAATATAAGAGATACAACTTAGGAATAATGGGAGGATAAGTACGTGATTAGGGCATATGAGTAGTGTTAGCATTACTAACTTATAATAACAATGATCTCGTTGCACGCTTGGCTGGAATTGGGGTGAAAATCGAGGACGATGAAATTATTTCTAACGAAGCATTCACGTGTTCTTATTCTATGAACCTAAACGTCCCATTTTGCGATGAAAATCATACATTATGTCTAAAACACAAGTAGTAGTAATAGTAGTAGTGTAGCTAGTTTATCATTCAATAAAGTGAATAAAAATGAATTTTGGAGGTGCTACGATACTTTATTCTAGCATTGCGTGAGGGCACGGCAATGGTTTAGTACGAGGAGTGATGAGACTGCTTTTATACATAGTCTCATCGTCCAAATCGGGCTTATAATGCATAAAATATCATTAAAACTGCCAAATATATGCTTGTGTTTGTTGCTTGTGTATTTTAGGTACGGATATTGAGGAAAAGACAAAAAGATCACAAGAATCAATCAAAAACGAACACAGGAAACGAAGCCGCACAATGAACCGGGCCCAAATCTGGAATTTCCATTCAAGTCCTTGAAGTTTTGAAGATTGGCAAGATTGGTCCCTCAAGAATTGAAGACTTGGCATTTTATACCCTTGCAAAACTCATAAATTGTATTGAGGTCCCTTAAATGTCAAGAAATCACATCAATGGTCCTTAAAGAATGGTCAAAATACAAGAAAAGCCCTTGGAATAAGTTTATAAACTTTATTGTGGCCAAAATGGGAAAAACAAAACTTAGTTTATAAAGGAAACTTTGCTTTGAAGTTGGTAAACTTTATTTGGCAAAGATTGAGGAGTCCAGGGACTAAAAAGGGGAGACAACATAACTTTCATTAACCAACCCCTGGCTGACACGTCACATTGACTGGTCAAGCAGCCAATCACCACCCCCTGAACCCACACGTCATTTCCCACTTAAGTTTTAAAATTAACTGATTATTTTTTAAATCAGTTTAATAAAGATTAGTGGGGGAAACACTTAATTTAAAAATTTACTCTCCCTAATCCTAATCAAAACCTGTCTTTTATCCACCTTCATCCCAAAAACCCTAAACTAAAATCCAGATTAATTAACTTAATCCTTCACCCTTCATCTAATTAATCATGGGGGTTTTACCCACAACCCCACTCCCAACACAAAACCCAACCCAGAAAAGGACCTCCTCCTTTCTTGTCCCCTCTCCAGCTCACACCATATCACGAGAACCACAAACTTCCAAACTGATTTGACCAAATCAAGGGATAAGATGAATTTGCTTGCTCTCTACTCAAATCCAACGAAGAAAAGGGCTCAAGTACACTGCATCCATCACATGGGCATCAAGAATCAGATATCAAACTAAGCATCTCCAAGGAATATCCGAAAATTCTTCAAAGGGCTTTTTAGGACTTTCAGAGATTAGGGTTATCATTCTAGATAGTTCCTAGTACTTGTATAAAAGGGAGTCGACTTGTGACCCCTTATCTTTTGTTCTAGATTTTTACTCAAAAAGTTGTAATCCCTTTTTAAATCTATAAAGTTGGTATTTTTATGAAAAAAAATTGTAATTCCTTTTATTACTTTTAAAAGTTGGTAAATGATTGAGTAGAATCTGAGTTCCATTAACATTTTTTAAACACTTTGTGTTTGAAGTTTTCAGAAAAAGGTTCCTGAAATATTGATTTTTTTTGGTGAAATCTTGTCTCCAAATTTGGTTTTTCAGTTTGTAAGTGATTTGTTTGAGTGTTTTGAAGGAAAGTATTTGAAGGAATTTTGTGAAAAGGTTTAAAAGATTTCAAAATCAAAAAATACCATATTGTGTTTTCTTCATTTTTTCTTAGCAGGTTTTACTTGAAGCTTGCTTGTTGTCCAAGAGATCTGCACATCCCCGGGCCTGTTTGGAGGTGGCATAGCAGCCATTGTGGGACCTGGATTGTAGGTCCCACAAGGTAAATCCCTTGTGTTCCCATTTTCAGTTTTCTTATTTATTATTTATGTGACTTGGTATGATTTTTGTGCAAGTGTTTAAGTGACTGTTTATTGGCTTGATTATGCTCTCTAGTGCTTGTATGCATGTTAGAGGTGATTAGGATCAGTTTGGTTAGGATTTGATTTGATTTGGCTTGAAAAACTTCAAATTCAGAATATAAAGGTGTGTTTGGATTTGAGTTTTAACTGAACCTTGTGAGAGCATTGGGTGTTAAAATCAGTAAGGGTGTACCTTATTTTCTAGCTAGGTTCTTATTTAGTCACTAGGATTTATTTTAGTGGGATTTGAAACAAATTTGCATGTAAAAAAGTGGAAGATAGCACATAAATCAGAAAATCCTCTTAGGGACTGTTTTTGTGTGAATTTGTCCTCAAATCTTGCAAGTTGTTAGATAATAGGTCATTTAAGGATTGTGAATTGCTTATATGTCAATTGGTTAGTTATTGTGCAAGTTTGGAAGGTCTTAAATTCATTTTTGTGCATGTAGAAAAGGGAGTACTGTTCATCAAAAACTTCAAAGTAAGATCAGAAACTGGATTGTGCTTTTTGTGTGATTTTTGTAAAACCTGTGTGTTTTTCTTGTGTTTGTATTGACTCCCTATACTCAACTGAGTATAGGGGTGCCCCCACTGTCCTATCAAACATCACAAAGATCATAGAACAAGGCCTCTTGTTCATATCTTCATAAGTGAAGATATCCTTTTTCCTTTGTGTTCATAAAAAACCAATCTGAGCACATTTTTGGTCCTAGCTTGTTTTAATCATGCTTAGTTGGATTGGGTGTTGTGATTTTGTGACTAAAATAGCATAAGGATTGAGTTTCTAAGTTTTAAAAATAAAAAAAAATATAAAAAGCAAAAAGGACGTGGCCAGGACTCGAACCTGCGCCACTCCTCTCACAACACATACAACTTACCAGCGTGCCCTTGGGTCTTTTACTGCTAAAGACTCAAGACACTTGGTAGTTAACACGTTCTTGTTTGGGCTTTTCATAAATAAGCCGTAGCTAAATAAGCTACCACAGGCTTATTGGCTAAGCTTTTTGCCAAGTTATATTTTTCCTAGGATTAGTACCTCTTTTAGGATTTTTCTAGCTTAAGTTTACATTTTTCTCTTTCTTTATTTATTTTTTATTAATTTTTATTTACCCGGTTTTAGTTAAATAGTTTAAAAATAGTATAAATAGTTTTTCAATTTTATAAAAATTGTTTTTAGGTTTTATTAAAGTAATTTGAGGTTTACATCACTTTAAGTTTTCAAAAAGTCTTATTTTTAATTTTATTTGATTTTAGGGTTTTTAACCAACTTTAAAATTTAATATAAAATTATTAAATAGGTTTTAGAAACTTTTAATTGCATTTCTGTCTTAGTTACATTATTTAAGATTTTTGGTAGTTTTTTAGATTTTAATAAACTTTGAATTTTTTTGAATATTTTATTATTATTTTTTTATTAAAAATTGAAAGTTAGTTTTTTCTACTTTTTTCATTTTTCCTAGTTCAATTAGCATAAATTAGGAGTTTTACAACTTTTAGAATAATTTTATAGTCCTTAGATTTATTTTTATAATTATTTTAAGTTTTATTAGTTTTATTAATTTTTAAATCATTTTAAATAGTTTTGGTTAGTTTAAAAATTTTCTAATTTAGTTTTAAATCAAGTTAGGTTATTTTAGAGGTTTACAAAGTGATAAAACTCATTTTGGGCTTTTTAAGTAATTAAATTGATTTCTAGGGCTTTAATTAGCATTTAAAAATCATTATTTAATTAATTAAAAGGTTTGGGTGGTTTTGATTTTTTTTTGTAAACTCTTTTTACATTATTTAGGATTTGTTTTGCAACTTTTAATTAATTTTTAGGTTTAAATTTTTAATTTTGTAGTTTTTACGGTTTTACGTGAACGCTTTTTCATCTTAGCTCGATCCGTCTTCGTAACCGTCATTCTCTTCTCACCCCATTTCTATTTTCTCTTCTCATAACAATAAAATCATCATTAATCATTTCTTAACACAACACACTAGCCTCCTCGAGAAAGAACTCACTTCATTTTTGGGTCATAACTTGTGGTTTTCCTAAACTACTCGTTAATACTTACCCTAATTGCCTCGTTTTCCTAAACGAGTGTGAATTTACAACTATCAGTAAGAAGTCCGGATAGACTCCTCGGTCTCCCAAGTGGCTTTCCTCTCGGTATGGTCCCTCCACAGGATTTTGACGAATGGAATCGTCTTCTTCCTCATGACTCGTTCTTGCCTGTCAAGAACTCGTTCGGGTTCCTCTATGAAGGTAAGATCTTCATGAATCTGTTCCAATGGATAATGAACCATGTGAAGGGGATGATTCTTGTACCCTCTGAGTAAGGACACATGGAATGTAAAACCCGCATGCTTTTACCATGAATAGTACCCTTAAGATCGTACTCCAAAATCAAAAGAGCGATTAGGTTGAAAAAAGTAAAGGAATATTCCCTAATTGTTCTGGCGCATTTACTTAATAGATTTAAACTTTCCTAATATAGCATGCTTACGATTACGTGTTAGGATTTTACGTATTACGTACGTGTTAGAACACGATAAGTATTTACTACGCACGAGCACGTAATAATTATTTGACAATAATTAATCACGAACATGCGATCATGAAATCATGAACGTAATTAAAACACGAACTATTATTAATTACGTAAATATATTTATTACGAGCGTAATTAAATATATTAGATCACGATATTTACGTAACGAGAACACTTGAAACGCGAACACAAATAATCACGAACGTATAACTTAACACACGAGAACACACCAATGTTTTAGACACGGAAAACATTCGGGTTACCCCTTGTGGGCCCCATTACCACGAAATTAGGAGGGGGGATGGGCTTAGCCCATCAATTTTTCACTAAAAAGGAAAAGGGATATTTTTCGTTACTCATTTTCATTCACAGAAGATTTTTAGAAAAACCCTAAAACCCTCTTCCTTGTTCTTCTTTGTGCCGCCACCTTAAGAACACCACAAGAGGTGGTTTGTGATCTTGGATCTTGAAGTTTTAATGATTGATCGTGTTGGTTCTTCGTCCTTTTGATCCACGAATTCGGTAATCCTTTTTAAAACTTTTCTTTTGATTTAATCTTTTTATAAATCAAGAACATGTGATGTTTTTACAAAAACCTAATAATTAAACATGGATCTAACATGATTTGGTGTTAAATAAAATCAAAAGGTGTTTTAAGGGGTGTTTGTTTTTGGCCGCAGCCTGCACCGAACCCGAAGGGGTCTCAGTTTGGCCAAGCCGACCACCACCAAGACCATACGGTCTTGGTTGGTGCGTGTGGGTCCCACGGCAGCAGTAAAACACGGGGTACCCCGAGTTGGTTTGGGGTACGATGTCGATTTCATGTCCGGTTCATTGTTTTTAGCTTAGATCCGGTTCATGGTGTATGTTTAGTTTTTTTTATGTTATGAGCTTATGTTAAAATTAAATTAAAAAAATGATATGATTAATTTAATAACATGACTTAGGTTATTTTAATTATTATAATCATGAAATTAATTAACCTAAGTATTTATTATTCTAGACTTATAATTAATTAATTATTTAAAAACCATGGATATAATTAATTAATTAACATGACTTAGGTTATATTATTAATATATAATAATACATATTTTAACCTAAGTATTTAACTTATTTAATTAAAAACATGTTATACTTTAATTCAATATTTTAACCTATAGTTTAATTTAATTACATGAAATAATTATTAAACTATACATTATATCATATGACTTAGAAAATAATCATGAAAACACTTAGGCTTATATATTTAGCTTATTTAACCAGCTTATTTCTAATTATGGAAACTTTCTATTTTTAGAAATTTAATTAAATAAGGCAGCTAATCTATTTATGAAAACCTTCTATTTTTAGAAACTTATTTATTTCAGGCAGCTAATCTATTTATGGAAACTTATTTAATTAAGGCAGCTAATCTATTTATGGAAACTTTCTATTTTAGAAACTTATCTATTTTAAGCAGTAAATCTACTTTTGGAAACTTTCTATTTTTGGAAACTTTCTATTTTTGGAAACTTTCTATTTTTGGAAACTTTCTACTTTGGTAACTTTCTATTTTTGGAAACTTTCTATTTTTGGAAACTTTCTATTTTTGGAAACTTTCTATTTTAGGAAACCTGCTATTTTTGGAAAGTTACTTATTATTACACAGTAAGTATAATAACACATGAAATACCAGAAATACTTAATCAGAGTAAACAGAGTATAAGATAAACATAGTTTAAGGCTTTAAAACAGTAGAACATGATAAGAACACATAAAATAAGCTAAGACATGACATAAAACCAGTTACGTATTTAGTAAGCAGATACTTATTCATGTATATATTTATGTAGCATTAGTGATACGGAAGTAGGATTCCTCTCAGTTCATCTTCTTCGTTCACTGGACATAAGGTACGGATTCCCGTCCTTTCAGTATGGACATTCTTTCCTTATTAGGATTCCCCGTATGCAGCCAACTGTTTTCCCGTAGTATAAGTTATGTGTTTGATTGCTTATGTTTAATTAAGATTACCTATAGCCATATACATGCATGACCAGTTTCACCTAGTTATGGAGGTACCATAACCATAACATTAGAGGCACTGATGTTATGACTTCACCACGGTGGAGTGATTGCTCGTGGCGTCCCTTCAGCTTTTGGCCATTTATATTATATTTATCATGTGGGGCGTATGGGTGCATCCTAGTTACATGTTTTCAGTCAGGATTTCATGGTGAATGTGGTGTGTGCCTTGCATCCTTCACAAAGAGTTGATCCCTCCTACCCAAAACCAGTATATTAATTAGAGGCATCCCCTCTAATTTGCATGATGAGGTCACCCCTCCAAGTATTCATGCACGGTGGATTTTCATGACCTATATTGGATAATGGTAAAATATGTTAAACAGTTTTCATAAGATAAACATAAGGCTTTTCAAACTATAAAACCAGTTTTATGAACATGTTCCAGGTTTTCCAGGACTTATATATTTCCGCTGCTATTAAGTCTTTATTATGTTTTAGTCACTTATACTATGTCTATATCCGTGCACTGAGCATTTTGCTTAGCCGTTACTTTCCTTTCCATGTCCCAAAACGGCAGGTACCCTAGGAAAGACTCGAGCATTTGGAGGACGTGCATAGGATGGAAGCTGCCAGATACTTCTTTTCCTTTTTGCCTTCATATACTTATGCTTGTTTAGTCTTTCATTCATTTCTTTTGCTTTATTGTGTTTTGGGCTTATGTTTGGGAACCGATGTTTGATTCCGGTTATCCCTATGGTCATGTAATGTTTTATACATTTATCCTTGTATGCTTTGATGACACGCCATAATTACGCGTGACATTCCATTATAAAAATGGGGTGTTACAATTATGGTATCAGAGACAAGGCTTCGACCTGTAGGCTCTAAAACTCGACCTGTGACTAGTGGGTAGTCACCAAGAGCTTCCTAAACCAACATTTGTTATTCCACGTATTGATGTTTTCAGCGCATTGTTGTTTTAACCATGATGTTTTCAGCACCTTGAGGTTTTAACCTTGATGTTTTCATCGATATTGTTTTACTAATATGGATGGACAACCGTCATTCATATTTAGTTATGTGTCATTTTTCATGCATAATGTTCCTCGTGAACTGTGGCTATGTGGACTGTACCCCAGTAGTTCATAATTAGTCACATAAATTTTATTTTTTTCTGATAAGTTTTGACAGATGAGTTTCATTTAATTATGTTTCATGTATCATTGTTGCAGGGATTATGACTAAGTAATGGTTGGTACAGGACTGGCCCTATTTAGTCGCATGTGCTTTTATCGAAACTTTTAACTTTGGGACCGACCCATAGGCGTCCCCTCGCCATGTCTTTTGTTTTGGAACCGACCCATAGGCGTTCCCTCGCACATATAAAGGTTTTATAAACTACATTACGCATTCATGCACTGTTTTTCATGCATAAAATTTTTCTCATAATTTAAATTGGCATAAATTTTTTTTCATGTCCCCTCATAAGTTATTATGTTTTTATGTCAAGTATGTTTTCATACTGTCATGGTTAACTTCAGTTTCATGCTGATTATGTTATACACTTCTTCGTGATAGATGGTTTCATGTTTCTTCATGATAATTCCGTCTTCATGTTGATTATGTTTTACGCCTCTTTTGTTATTTACGTTGTCCTGCAAGACATTATTAGATTTCATTGAATCATGCTTTCATGATAGTCATGGTTGGTTTTCATTGATCATGCTGTCGGGCAAATCATCGTTGAATTTTATGTAACCATTCTTTAACGTTTCCGGTATAACCAGAATGATGTCTATGCTAATACTACCAGGTTATCATGATGGTTTTCCTAACCGTTTAACCGGTATACTTTCCTTAAATCATGATAAATAATCGACCCTATACCGATCATTTCATGTGCATTCCACGTGTACTCCACGTACCGTATTTCATGTGTATTACACGTACCTTAATCCATGTGTATTTCACTTGCAATACTTCACGAGTATTCGCTAGTCAATTCTAAATCATCTTAGGTGTATTTTCAATTGCTGATATTCTACAAGATTGCTGATGTCGCTCATAACTTGGAGATGTTACTAAAGGTTGATGCTGCTGACGTTTGGAGACGCTACGAGATGCGGATGCTGTTCACAACCTGGAGATCCTACAAGACGAAGACAAAGGCGTCGGAGCAAAGCAATTGGACGAGAAGATGCTTCACCATCAGACGATTCCCATCAATCATTGTCCCTAATTCTTAGTTACATGTCACACGTCATTCGGCTGTCATTTCAGCCATATGAGTGCAAACCGGTACCAGCCGGCCACTCAGCTGAATAGTTACATGAATCACGGTCATGAGAATGACCATCATGGAACTGACAGACAGGACGATAGTAACCACTACTATGACAACAACTATCCTAGAAATCGCAACAGAAACTCTGGCCACGGACGTGGTCAGAAATACAAGGATTAGTAGTCCAACCGATCCGCCAATTCTGGCATAATAACCTTATATTGTGGTTATATTTGTTTCACATCTCGAGACACATGTCAAGACATCAATCAAGACACATGTCTCACGTATACCTCCTGAAGACACATGTCAAGGCACCAGTCAAGACATATGTCATGCTTATAGTTCCAAGAAACGAGTCAAGACACATGACTCACGTCCAACTATGGAACATTTCTAAGAAATTTAGGGTACCCTCCAAGGGTATATCTTTTTTTTTTGTGCCATGTATTAATCAGCCCACAAGAATTTCAATACCATTATCGGCGCATCAGTGAGAACTGTCACGTTGCCGATTTCACTTTCATTTCTTCCACCATAGTTTAGATATTCATGACCATGATGGACGCCTTTCGTATTCCCACGCATACGAAGGTTTTCCTTCAGTTTAATGATGAGATCCAAGCTGCTAACGCATTTCCTCGGATAAACACGAGATGAATTTTATCCTAATTATGGACTATGAACAGCACACCATGCTACGATTCATAATGATGTACAATAATGTTCAGGCTCCTAAACACATTCAGCTTGATTTTCCATCGGGAAAATCTGTACAAATTATCTATGCTTACAAGCATGTGCGTTGTTAGCCATGGTCGCTAAAATTTTCTAGCTGTCAGTAAGACACGACCACTTAAGTCTTTTACGCATAGCCAGTTGATTATTCCAAAATCTTCCCATACATTCCAGAAGAACCTTCAAGGAGAAGGACGGTAACATAAGATTATGTGTCGACTACCGTCGATTTTTAAACAAATCACCATTTACGACCGTTACTCTCCTCCATGTATTGACAGGATCGGATTCATGATCATGCTGCCAATAGTGACGGGTGAAAGAGCAGAACATGCCCATGACTGCTATTCGTACACAACTCGGTCATGCTAGATTTATAATTTTGAATTAGTCTCATCAATGCTCCAACGGCATTATAAGAATGAGTTTCCATGAACTCATAGCAAATTCATCACTGCTTTCATTGAGGATAACCTGATTTTCCTTTAAGCCTAGAAGAAGAACAGGAAGACCATATTTGCACTATGTTGCAAATTCTATGACAAGAGAAATTTTACCCTGGAAATTTTTCCAATATCAATTCTGTTTGATCACAGTGACACGCTGAATCACATGGGTTTCTACGGTTAATCTTACCATGACTCAGCTTATGCGTAAAGGAGAGAACCCTACACTACATTAGGTGTTCTAGAAAATCCTACGCTAGGAGAAGTCTAGATTCAGAGACTCAGAGTTTCGCAAACTCTTATGTATCAAGTTCTACGAAGCAAGATACAGTTACGTTCATATCTAGGTACCTGACATACCAACAGGTTAAGATAGGACACCAACAAACTGGGATGTTTTTCATCATCTGAAATGGTGAACTGAAATGGGACAAGATCTCCACGGATTTTGGTTACCAGTTTAACGCAAACTCAGAAGAAGCATGATGCTATCTGTTTATTGCAAACAGTTTGATCAAGTCTATAGAATCCATACATCCCTTAGGATTTCAGAACCAACAGATTGATCGTACATGTTCCAGCCAAGGCTCATCCGATCACTTGGCAATTCCTCAGTTATCGGGTCAGACAAAGATTCATAATTGTACTCCTAAATTACTTCACGTCTTCATTCTGATTCCACGACTTGCTTTCGTGCTCGCGTTCATGACACTATTCACGTTCATGATCGTATCTGGGCTTACGATTTTACGTTCATTTCGTTCTGGGAAGTTTTGCAAGAACTTGAGAGACCAGACCAAGTTTAGTATAACTCCCCATCATCAGATAAACGTTTCACGTCATATTCCACGTCTCACCTTGTAGCGTTTGGTGTTACCGCCATTATATTCTATGATCACGATATGTTTCACATGTCATGTTCATTCCACGTTCCTCATATCATGATCAAGATATGTTACACGTATCAGGGATCACGATATGTTTACTCATACTAAACTCGCCATATCTCCACGTAGCACGTTCAAAAATTTTCACGTATCACGTTCAAAATTTTTCACGTACTACGTTTCTATATGTCTCGCGCATCGTTGCTAGTTATCGGTTAAGTTGGATTGTTTTGCACCATAATGTTTCAGTTACTCTTACACGTTAATTCTTTTTCCTCGATCGAACTTAGGGGATCTACCTTACGTTGATAACCAAGAACTTCTTCGTAATCCAAGTCAAGGTCAGGAGGACCAAGACTTAGCATTCGTGTCAAGATCTTATAAGGAACCGTTCCAAGAGGGAAGCCACTTGGAAATGGACAAGTTCATCCGGACTTCTTATCCGTTTTCTCTTATCAATTAGATATGTCCTTTCAGCCACGTCACGTTCCATGTCCTTTTAAGACATGTCACGTTCCACGTTCTTTCTGCTAGGTCACCTGCACGTTAATTTATCTTACATACCCTCTCAGTTTGATTCGGGTATGTTTCTCGTTCAGTTACGTTATCTATAATTCGGGGACGAATTATTCTTTTTAGGGGGGAAGAGTTGTAAAACCCGCATGCTTTTACCATGAATAGTACCCTTAAGATCGTACGTACTAGATTTAAACTTTCCTAATATAGCATGATTACGATTACGTGTTAGGATTTTACGTATTACGTACGTGTTAGAACACGATAAGTATTAACTACGCACGAGCACGTAATAATTATTTGACAATAATTAATCACGAACATGCGATCATGAAATCATGAACGTAATTAAAACACGAACTATTATTAATTACGTAAATATATTTATTACGAGCGTAATTAAATATATTAGATCACGATATTTACGTAACGAGAACACTTGAAACACGAACACAAATAATCACGAACGTATAACTTAACACACGAGAACACACCAATGTTTTAGACACAGAAAACATTCGGGTTACCCCTTGTGGGCCCCATTACCACGAAATTAGGAGGGGGGATGGGCTTAGCCCATCAATTTTTCACTAAAAAGGAAAAGGGATATTTTTCACTACTCATTTTCATTCATAGAAGATTTTAGAAAAACCCTAAAACCCACTTCCTTGTTCTTCTTTGTGCCGCCACCTTAAGAACACCACAAGAGGTGGTTTGTGATCTTGGATCTTGAAGTTTTAATGATTGATCGTGTTGGTTCTTCGTCCTTTTGATCCACGAATTCCGTAAATCCTTTTTAAACCTTTTCTTTTGATTTAATCTTTTTATAAATCAAGAACATGTGATGTTTTTACAAAAACCTAATAATTAAACATGGATCTAACATGATTTGGTGTTAAATAAAATCAAAAGGTGTTTTAAGGGGTGTTTGTTTTTGGCCGCAGGCTGCACCGAACCCGAAGGGGTCTCGCTTTGGCCAAGCCGACCACCACCAAGACCATACGGTCTTGGTTGGTGCATGTGGGTCCCACGGCAGCAGTAAAACACGGGGTACCCCGAGTTGGTTCGGGGTACGATGTCGATTTCATGTCCGGTTCATTGTTTTTAGCTTAGATCCGGTTCATGGTGTATGTTTAGTTTTTTTATGTTATGAGCTTATGTTAAAATTAAATTAATAAAATGATATGATTAATTTAATAAAATGACTTAGGTTATTTTAATTATTATAATCATGAAATTAATTAACCTAAGATTTATTATTCTAGACTTATAATTAATTAATTATTTAAAAACCATGGATATAATTAATTAATTAACATGACTTAGGTTATATTATTAATATATAATATTACATATTTTAACCTAAGTATTTAACTTATTTAATTAAAAACATGTTATACTTTAATTCAATATTTTAACCTATAGTTTAATTTAATTACATGAAATAATTATTAAACTATACACTATATCATATGACTTAGAAAATAATCATGAAAACACTTAGGCTTATATACTTAGCTTATTTAACCAGCTTATTTCTAATTATGGAAACTTTCTATTTTTAGAAATTTAATTAAATAAGGCAGCTAATCTATTTATGGAAACCTTCTATTTTTAGAAACTTATTTATTTCAGGCAGCTAATCTATTTATGGAAACTTATTTAATAAAGGCAGCTAATCTATTTATGGAAACTTTCTATTTTTAGAAACTTATCTATTTTAAGCAGAAAATCTATTTTTGGAAACTTTCTATTTTTGGAAACTTTCTATTTTTGGAAAATTTCTATTTTTGGAAACTTTCTATTTTGGTAACTTTCTATTTTTGGAAACTTTCTATTTTAGGAAACCTGCTATTTTTGGAAAGTTACTTATTATTACACAGTAAGTATAATAACACTTGAAATACCAGAAATACTTAATCAGAGTAAACAGAGTATAAGATAAACACAGTTTAAGGCTTTAAAACAGTAGAACATGATAAGAACACATAAAATAAGCTAAGACATGACATAAAACCAGTTACGTATTTAGTAAGCAGATACTTATTCATGTATGTATTTATGTAGCATTAGTGATACGGAAGTAGGATTCCTCTCAGTTCATCTTCTTCGTTCACTGGACATAAGGTACGGATTCCCGTCCTTTCAGTATGGACATTCTTTCCTTATTAGGATTCCCCGTATGCAGCCAACTGTTTTCCCGTAGTATAAGTTATGTGTTTGATTGCTTATGTTTAATTAAGATTACCTATATCCATATACATGCATGACCAGTTTCACCTAGTTATGGAGGTACCATAACCATAACATTAGAGGCACTGATGTTATGACTTCACCACGGCGGAGTGATTGCTCGTGGCGTCCCTTCAGCTTTTGGCCATTTATATTATATTTATCATGTGAGGTGTATGGGTGCATCCTAGTTACATGTTTTCAGTCAGGATTTCATGGTGAATGTGGTGTGTGCCTTGCATCCTTAACAAGGAGCTGATCCCTCCTACCCAAAACCAGTATATTAATTAGAGGCAGCCCCTCTAATTTGCATGATGAGGTCACCCCTCCAAGTATTCATGCACGGTGGATTTTCATGACCTATATTGGCTAATGGTAAAATATGTTAAACAGTTTTCATAAGATAAACATAAGGCTTTTCAAACTATAAAACCAGTTTTATGAACATGTTCCAGGTTTTCGAGGACTTATATATTTCCGCTGCTATTAAGTCTTTATTATGTTTTAGTCACTTATACTATGTCTATATCCGTGCACTGAGCGTTTTGCTCAGCCGTTACTTTCCTTTCCATGTCCCAAAACGTCAGGTACCCTAGGAAAGACTCGAGCATTTGGAGGACGTGCATAGGATGGAAGCTGCCAAAGACTTCTTTTCCTTTTTGCCTTCATATACTTATGCTTGTTTAGTCTTTCATTCATTTCTTTTGCTTTATTGTGTTTTGGTCTTATGTTTGGGAACCGATGTTTGATTCCGGTTATCCCTATGGTCATGTAATGTTTTATACATTTATCCTTGTATGCTTTGATGACACGCCATAATTACGCGTGACATTCCATTATCAAAATGGGGTGTTACATGGAAAACGTCTTGTACATGAGAAAGCTACGGAGATAACGCTAAACGATAAGATACTTCACCGACTCGCTCAATGACATCAAACGGTCCGATGAATCGAGGAATGAGCTTCCCTTTGATTCTAAAACGCTTAACGTCATGTGTTGGCGATACCTTAAGAAAGACGTGATCTCCGACGTTAAAACGTAAGTACCTACGATGCTTGTCGGCATAACTCTTCTGACATGAACGTGCTTCTTGCAATTTCTGCTTAGCCACAACGACCTTCTCGCTGGTCAACTCTATCATTTCTGGTCCTTCAAGTGTTCGCTCACCAACCTGATCCCAGCAGATTGGGGCGCGACACTTTCTGACATACAACATCTCGAATGGAGCACACATAATGCTAGCGTGCCAACTGTTGTTGTATGCAAACTCTACCAAATAGATGTAATCGTCCCAATCTCCTGTCCATTCCAACACACATGTCCTTAACATGTCTTCTAATGTCTAAATCATTTGTTCTGATTGCCCGTCTGTTTGAGGATGAAAAGCCGTGCTAAGCTTAAGTTTTGTATCCCAAGCTTTCTGCAGACTCTTCCAGAATCGTGAAGTGAAACGAGGATCTTTGTCCGAGACGATGCTGGATGGAGCACCATGAAGTCTCATGATCTCCTTCTTGTAAGTATCGGTGAGTTTACTGACCGGATCATCCTTGCGGATCGGTAAGAAATGAGCTGACTTAGTAAGTCGATAAATGATAACCCAAATTGCATCGTGCCTCCTCTTTGTCTGCGGAAGACCGGTAACAAAATCTATGGTGATCTTGTCCTACTTCCACTCTGGAAGATCTAATGGTTGTGGAAGACCGTTAGATCGCTGATACTCGATCTTAACCTACTGGTAGGTAAGACATTTAGAGACGTAAGTCGCAACATCTTGTTTCATAACACTCCACCAAAAGTATTGCTTGATGTCGTGGTACATCTTGGTTGAACCAGGATGAACGGAGAATGGGGAGCTATGAGCCTCAGCTAGCAATGATTCCTGGAGTTCTTGATCATCAGGAACACAAATTTTCGTGCCCAACCATAAGATACTGTCTTCGTCTACACGAAATTCTGTCTGCTTCTCCAAGTTCTGAATTATCGCCTAGATTTCACCATCATCCTTCTGAACTTCCTTGATCCTAGAGAGTAACTCATGTTCCACTCTAATATTAGCCCAGTAACCGTTCTGTCCACGTACCATGATCTTGATGTCTAGTCGCTCCAAGTCTCTTATAATTTCCTCCTCAATTTTAATGTCGTTTATCATACTTGACTTTCTACTAAGTGCATCTGCCACTACATTCGCCTTGCTGGGATGATACTGTAGATTAATGTCATAATCCTTCAACAACTCTAACCATCTCCTATGTCTCATGTTCAGTTCACGTTGAGTGATGATGTACTTCAACCTCTTGTGGTCTGTGAAGATATCACATGATTCTCCATACAAGTAGTGCCTCCATATCTTCAATGCAAACACGACTGCTGCAAGTTTCAAGTCATGCGTAGGGTAGTTTTCCACATAAGGCTTAAGATGTCGTGAAGCGTAAGCGATCACTTTCCCATGTTGCATTAGAACACAGCCAAGTCCCTTCCCAGAAGCATCACTGTAGATTTAAAATCCACCTGTACCAGATGGGAGAGTAAGAATCGGTGCAGATACTAACTTCTGCTTTAGGTCTTCAAAGATCTTCTCCCTTTCTTCAGTCCAGATGAATTTCTTCCATTTCCGCATAACTTTGGTCAATGGTAGTGCTAAATGGGAAAAGTTCTCTATGAACCTACGGTAGTAACCAACCAAGCCTAGGAAACTGTGAACTTCAGTCGCTGATGTCGGTCTTGGCCACTTGGTAATAGCCTCAACCTTTGCTGGATCCATGGTGATTCCTTCTACTGATATTATGTGACCTAAGAACGCCACCTTGTCTAACCAGAACTCACACTTGGAGAATTTAGCATACAGCTGCTCCTGGCGAAGAATCTGTAATACTGTACGAAGATGATCTTCGTGTTCCTCCTTGGACTTAGAGAATATCAGGATGTCGTCAATGAAGACAATGACGAACTTGTCCACGAACTCATGGAAGATTCTGTTCATCAAATCCATGAAAACAGTTAGAGCATTTGTAAGGCCCAATGGCATGAATACAAATTCGTAGTGCCCATAACGTGTACGGAAAGAAGTCTTGGCGATGTCCTTCTCTTTAACCCGTAACTGATGATAGCCTGACCTTAGATCAATTTTGGAGAAATGTTTGGCCCCTTGGAGTTGGTCAAACAAGTCGTCAATACGTGGCAACGGATACCTATTTCTGATGGTGATCTTGTTGAGCTCGCGATAATCTATGCAAAGACGCATACTGCCGTCCTTCTTCTTCACGAATAAGACCGTTGCGCCCCATGGAGATGCGCTTGTCGAATGAAGCCTCTTCCAGAAGTTCTTGCAAGTGGTCCTTCAACTTCTTCAGCTTTATGGGAGCCATGCGATAAGGAGCCTTGGAAATCGGCTTAGATCCTGGGATGAGCTTGATATTAAACTCTACTTCACGTGCAGGAGGTATGCCCGGAAGTTCTTCTAGAAATACGTCAGGAAATTCTGACACTATTGGATGATTCTAAATTGATGGATATTCAACATCCATGTCATGAATAGTAGCTAGATAGCCCTGGCAACCATGTGAAAGTAATGCACGTGCTTACAAAGTCGAGATTATTTGTATAGACCTTCCGGGTACGAACCCGTTGTGGATGTACTCTGGTGCATTTACATCACCGAAGATGACTTGATATGTATGGCCGTCTATGGTGGCATGATGTTTGGATAGCTAGTCCATGCCTAATATCATGTCGAAATTGCACATATCCAGAGGAAGTGCGTCAAGTGGACGAATCTTGCGGTCAAAGTCTAGGGGAAGGCTCTTGTACACATTGGTTATGCGTATAAAGTATCTTAAAGGCGTGGAAATGTTTAGTACATTCTCTAATGGGATAGGGGATATCCTAACATTCTTAGCATAAGCAGTAGAAATGACCGAATGAGTAGAACCCGTGTCAAATAAAACACATGCAGCTTGACCATACATATACAAGATTCCAGTGATGGTACCTGTAGACTTGTTGGCCTAGTTGCAAGAAGTCGTGTAAACGCATCCACTAGTAGGAGGCGGCTTGGAATCAGCATGTCCAAATGTGCCCTCCATCTCGCCCTTGTGGCAGTCCTTCATGTGATGACCAGTAAGGCTACAATTGTATCATGCGTCACTATCGCGGCGACATGGCCCTGGGTGCCTACGGTTGCAGGTAGTGCAAAGAGGGTGAGTATACCCTCCAGCAGGTGCCCTTGCTGGTTGGGAGCCTGTTAAGAACAGTATACATGAGACATGGTTTATAGGTACAAAAGGACAATGCGGAAAAATCGTAAGATGTAATACCAGTGATAGCTGGACGGTTAGGCTGTGAACCTCTTTGGTTCTGGTCCCTCCCGTTACCATGATTCCTGGTAGAAGATTGCTAATGTGTCAGAATTATGAAATATTGCATGTAACATAAGGAAATGAGTATGTGTAAGGACCTGCTGCTGTTGGAGTTTCCAGCGTTGTTACGGTAATTATCATTACCGCCACGCCTATCCGTAGCAGAACCGTCTTGAGTCTGACCGTTTCCCTTGGGCTGAGTAGGCTGTTGCTGAGTAGCCGGCTGAGACCGGTCCCCAGTCTTCTGCCTGAAAGATGCAGTTTAAAGAGAGATATAAATATTGGATAATACAGAAAGAATTTGGAATGGTCAATGCTGAATAACGAATATTTACCTCTTCTCGGGTCTCTCTGCTTCCCCGAACTCTTCTATTTCTTGCAGCATCTCCAGCTTACGTGCTGCATCGGTAACTTGTGCCACCGTGTTGAAAGTAACACACACCAAGTTGTTGGCGACCGATGTACGAAGAGCCCACCAGAAGGGTATGCTTGCTCTTCGGTAGTACCTACGGCTGCGCCAAGAAAACCAGCCAAACGAAGAAAGCGCTGCATGAACTCGTTGTTGTTCTCCCCAACTCTCTGCCTGATCTCGTGGTACTCCCTCTTCAGCTTGTCTTGCTCAGCCTTGGGGAGGAACTGTTTCATCACTAACTCCCTGAACTGAGCCCAAGTCAAACCAGCCACCCAATTGTCAGCTCCCTCAGACTGCTTGAATGCCTTCCACCGTCCTAGCACATCACCTTCGAACTTGTAACAGGCCAACCTCTACTTGAAGACGGGGTCACAGCCCATTGCATCGAATATCTTCTCAATATGAGCCAACCAGTTTTCAGCTTCACTGGGGCTATCAGTTTTCTCGAAGGATCGAGGACGTTGCTTGTTGAATCTCTCCAGCCATGTGACCAATGTTGTTGGAGGATGAAGAGGAGGTACTGGGTGCTGTTGTTGATTGTTGGCAGCCTGCACCTCAGCCCTGATTTCGTTCCTCAACTGAGGAAGCAAAGCTTGCATCGCAGCTTGGACTGCTGCATTGAGTTATTCTTGCTCACGTGTGAGAACCATCTGACAGTATAAAACAAAATACATGATTAACTGATCCAACGTAAAATATATACATGAAAAAAAAAATATACCAATAAATCATGAGAAAAAATTTATGCAGGAAAACTAGTACATGAATGCATGATGTAGTTTTGTGAAAACTTTTATATGCGCGAGAGTGAACGCATATGGTCAGTTCACTCAAAACAAAAGACATGGCGAGGGGACGCCAATGGGTCGGTCCAAAAGTTAAAAGTTTCGATAAAAGCACATGCGACTAAATAGGGCCAGTCTTGTACCAACAATTACTTAGTCATTAACCTTCGACAATGACATATATATGAATGCTTGAAAATAATGAATGCATGAAAACCGACTGTCAGTTCTAGGAAGACCATAGTGATTACCCACTAATCACAGGTCGTGTTTTGAGAGCCTAAAGGTTGAAGCCTTGGCTCTGATACCATAATTGTAACACCCTATTTTGGTAAATGGAATGTCACGCGTGATTATGTCGTGTCATCAAAGCATACAAGGAAAAATGTCTCAAACATTACATGACCATAAAGGAAATAGCGGAACAAACATCGGTACCCCAAAGTATAAGCTCATCACACACAAATATAAGTATTATAAAGGAAAAAGGACTAAAGAATGTCCAATGAAACAAGTAGCAAAATGTATGATGAAAAGCATAAAGTAATGAAGGATAGAAAGCTTCCAATCCATATGCACGTATGCTTAGAGTCTACGAGCGTCCCTGAGTACCTACCGTTTTTGGAACATGAAAGGAAAAAGGCTGAGCATAACGCTCAGTGCACGGATATACAAGCATAGAATGAATAACATAAGCATATACAACATATAGCAGCGGAACTGATTAAATCCTGGAAAACCTAGTATACTTAGTAAAAATGGTTTTATATTTTGAAAAGCCTTATGTTTATCTTATAAAAACTGTTTAACATGTTAACCATTAAGCCAATATAGGTCATGAAGTATCAACGTGCATGAATACTTGGAGGGGTGACCTCATCATGCAATTAGACGTGTTGCCTCTAATTAATATAACTTTGGGTAGGAGGGATCAGCTCCTTGTGAAGGATACAAGGCACACACCACATTCACCTGAATAATCTGCAAAAACATGTAACCTAGGATGCACCCATACGCCCCACATGATAACATAATAATATGGCCAAAAGCTGAAATGGATGCCACGAGCTATCACTCCGTCGTGGTGAAGTCATAACACTGGTGCCTCCAGTGTTATGGTTATACTACCTCCATAACTAGGTGAATTTGGTCATGCATGTATATGGCTTAGACATTTAAATTAAACATAAGCAAATCAAAACATATAAAACATATACTGGGAAAACAATTGGCTGCATACGGGGAATCCTAATAAGGAAAGAATGTCCATACTGAAAGGACAGAGAATCCATACCTTATGTCCAATGAACGAAGAAGACGAACGGAAGAGAGTCCTACTTCGATCTCACTAATGCTACATAAATAGTATACATGTATAAGTATTCTGATTAGTGAGTACGTAACTGGTTTTACATCATGTCTTAGCTTGTTTTATATGTTCATGTCTTGTTTTACTGATTTTAACGTTATATTGTGTTTATCATGTATTCTGGATATTCTGATTAAGTATTACTTGTATTTCTTGTATTATTATACTTGTTGTGTAATAATAAGTAACTTCCTAAAAATAGCAGGTTTCCTAAACTAGAAAGTTTCCAAAAATAGGAAGTTTCAAAAAATAGAAAGTTTCCAAAAATAGATTAACTGCTTAAAATATATAAGTTTCTAAAAATAGAAAGTTCCTAAAAATAATAAGTTTCCTGAAATAGAAAGTTTCCATAATTAGAAATAAGCGGGATTAATAAGCTAATAAGATAAGCTTAAGTTTTATTGATTAAATATACTATGTCATGTGATTAATAGTATAGTCTATTAATTATTACATGTTAATTAAATAAACTATATGTTATACGATTTAATTAAATATTACCATGATTTAATTAAATTAAAGTGCATATAATACTTAGGTTAAAACATGTATTAATATTTATATTAATATAACCTAAGTCATGAAAATTAAGTAATTATATGTCATGTTTTAATAATTAATTAATTACTATAGTCTAAATTACATAAATAAATACTTAGGTTAAAATCATGTATTATTAAGTAATGATAATAAACCTAAGTCCATGTTTTAATTAAATTAATTATATGCCATGTTAAATTATTTTAATTAACTTGTAAATAAATATACTTGTAAAACTATTAAACTTGTAAAAATAATAAACCGAACCCGTGTATTATTTTTATTAAAACATGTCGTGAACCGTCCCGTGAACCCGTGAACCGGTCGAAGCAAACCCAACCAAATACAGTGGCAAACCAGCCTAAGCCGGTTGCCCCTGCTCTCGGCAAAACTGCCACCGGCTGCTGCCGGTGGTCTTGTCCTTCTCGGCCAGCCGCTGACACACAAAAGGTTCCCACTGGCAGTTTCTGGTGGTCCCCCTGCTTGATGTGGTTCCCCCTGCTTACCAAAAATAGCCACCGGCTTTAGCCGGTGGTGGGGCTATGGCTGCCGAGACCTCCCAAAACCACAAGGACACCCCCGACGTGAATCGGGGTGTCTTGTACCTGTTGCCGACCGAACCTAAACCACACTGACACATGTGTCTCGTGTGGTGGAGCGAACCAAACGACAGCGAGAGTCTTGGGACTCTCGGTTTGTGTGGCGGCCGAACAACCAAAACCCAAAAACATCCCCATTAATTTTTCCACCATGATTATTAACATGTTTTAATCTTGTTTTTAAAACCCCCATGATCACATGTGCATAAACACATAAAAAGAATTAAAAAGAAAGGTTTTCGGATTACCAAAACATGTGGAATAAATAGAGGATGAATACACGAACACGTTCTTATGATTTCTTAAATCAAAATCAACCAACCACCCTTTGTTCTTGATGTAGCCGCCGGCCAAGGAGAGCAAGGAGAAGGATTAGGGTTTTTATTTTTCTAAAAATCTTCTGTGAATGAATAATGTTTTACATTATTTGTTAATTTAGTAAAAACAAATGATTTTGGCCCCCTTCCTCCTTCTTGTCGCGGCTTGTAGGGCCCACCAAGGGAAACCCGTATCTTTTCCATGTTCTAATTATTTACGTGTTCGTGTGCTTGTAATTACGTTACGTTATTATTTAATATTTGTGTTATAATAAATACTTGTACGTAATCGTAATAATAATACATGTAAATACATAATTATATGTTCGTGATTCTACGTTCATGATTTCATGTTCGTGATTTTAATAATTATTGATAATAATTATCGTGTATTTATACATACTTAATACTTATCGTTTAATAACACGTACATAGTTCTTGTAATTTATATTCGTGAAATGTATTCATGGTAAAAAAGGAAAGTTTTAATCATGTACGTACGATTATAAGTGTACTGTTAATGGTAAAAGCATGAGGTTTTTACATCATAGGTGTGTATCGTGTGTATGGTAAGGATACGATGTTAAGATGAATGTGGGTATGGCTTGATAAAGTCAAACGAATGGAAACGTGTGATGATTATTTGAATGCTAAAATATTGGGATTCCTTTCTATGATTCTTTCTTGGTTCATAACGTGGGTAAGTTTCCCTATTTTATTACTTGCGTGATTTATGGAAACTATTCAAGATATGTGATACGAAAGTTTTGGAAGCTTTTATTTCTTGCTAACTGGACGAATTTTATGCTATAAATCAGCTCTACAAGTTTTTAATCTGCGTGAATTATGGGAGATATGATTTGGTTGCCTATATTTTAGGGATATGGATATGCACGTTACATACTTTTGCTCTTATTTAATCGTGTATTAAAGACAAGTTTGTATGGGCTGGATTATACTTTGGCAATACATGGTTGATGCAAGTATCGTCTATAATTTTCCAAGTGGTTTTGGACCACAACAGTATAGCGACAGATTTAATGAAAGTTCTTGTGTCACTAAAAGTCTGGAGGAAGAAGGATTGTTTGGTGTTAGCAACAGCTTTAGCAACAGTGTGGTGACAGCATGTGAAAAAAAATGGAAAAAAGCGGTTTTGAGATGCTACTGGTAGGTTTCATTATGTTGTTCCTACTGGTGAGCTATGGTTCCTATTGGTCATATATATTCATGATGGTTGTGTTCTTGGTTCCTCCTAGTAATATTTGATGGTTCCTCCTATTTGAATCATCGGTTCCTACTGGTCGGTTCTTACTAGTCGGTTTTTACTGGTCCATACCACTGGTCGGTTCCTACTGGTTTGTTCCTATTGGTAGGTATATGTTCTTGCTGACTTTCTTATGGTTCCTGCTGGCTTGTTGTATACTAATTTTCTTTGGCCGGTTTTGGTTCCTACTAGTCAAGTAAGATTGCTATTGCTCTAATTTAGTGATTAGTCTGATGTCACTACTGTTACTGGAGGAGGAGTTCTCCGCCATCATCATTTCATTGTGGAGATTCATTGACGAAGACGCTTGATTATTACTTATTTGATGTTGTAGTTGAGTTTCACAGGTTTTGTGTTCTTATCATATCTTAAAAGGAAGGGAGTACCGTTTAAGATAACTTGCTTGGTTTGTATGGTGACGAAGACTTGACATATCTAGCGAAGGGGTAAGATCTATTTTCTTATCTTAAAAGGAGTAGCAGCCTTTTTAAGATAACTTGCTCTATGTGTACATTTTCTATCACTTGAAGGCGTTAAGTTATTGTGCTCAATGTCTCATTTATTTGAGGATTTTGTTCGTGATCGACGTCACGTGGTTAATGCAAGATATAAGACACAAGTTTGGGAGATTCCACTTCTTCATCAAATTTGTTATACTTGATTTTTTTCATCAGTGATCTTTCCATGGAGCCTACTGGATTCGACATGCACTTCTTAAGGGGAAGACACTCCCTTTTTAGTTGATGTGACAAAAAGGGGAAGAATGCATGGATCGAAGGGAAGCTTAGCCTTCATCTATATTAGCTTCAGGGGAAGCTTGTGCTTACTCGTTTTGTCAAATGAACTAGGGGAAGATTGTTGGGAATTATATATCTTGAGTTGATATGACAAAACAAGATGAAGGACCTAATAGTAAATTAGATAGCTTCTATAGTAAGCTAGGGTTGTGATGTAACCCTAGTACCTCTATTATATAAAGAGGGATAGGCACACAGGTTTATTCACTGATTTCACAAACAATGTAACCATAGGTGTGTGTGTTCCTCCTGGTATCAAGCCTATAAAGCACTAGGAGTAGTAGTTAGTAGCTTATTAGTAAGCATTTTATGAATAAGAAAGCCTTGTTCATAACTTTGATTGTGTTCTTTATGTTCCACTGTGCTTATTACAATCATTATTATTATATCCCAGATGAGTCTAGATCCTAAGACTCAACACTTTATACTCAATCTATTAAGATAAAAGAAGTTCATGATATCGCTTGATTAAGTTTCAAATATCTCTTAATAAAATAATATTATCCTTCAACCAAAATCGAGAAGGTGAAAGAAGAACTCTACTATCTAACAATAAAAGGAATTAACCTCGAGACATACATGAGGAGATTTCAAGAGTTAGTAGAGTTATCCTATTACTAATACCCAAAAAATGATGAAGGTTTATCAAGGTATTTTATCAAAGATTTTGAAGAAAGATTACTATAGAATATTGGTAATCCAAGATCTAGAGATTGGTTGATGGTTTTTTGAGAGCGAAAGTTAGAGAGAGAAAGCGAGAGAAAATGTATAAACTATATTATGAAAAGTGAACCAACCAACACCCTCTCCATCAAAGGAAAGGGTTTATATAACTAAGTCTATAAATGGACTTGGACCGCCGACCCATGAACATTATCATGGGTCGATTTTGTTCAATGTTATACAAATAACCTAACTACGAGCCGGTAACTATATTGTTGGAGTGACCGAGTCTTCTAACGGGAAAAACGTATTTCCAACAATCTCCCCCTAAGGGAGGTCACTCCAAATTACAAAGTCCTAAATCTAGCATATTAGATCTTCGTTCTTGTGCTCGTAGTCCATTGTCTTTTTCTTCTTTACTTTATCTTCTTGTAAATATGTGTTGATAGTCTTTAAGCTTGATAAGGCTTGTGAGACTATCAATTGATTTATAAAGTACTTTATAGGAAACACTTTTAAGCAACGAAGTAGTGTGTGTTCATGTGAGGCAGGTCTTGACCTTACTTCAGAATGACAGTTTTTATGCAACCACGAACTAGTGTGTGTTCATGTTAACCCTAGTCAATCCATAACACAATACATATGATAGAAATAGATATAAGTTAGAGAGAGAAAGTAGTGACAGAAAGTAGAGAGATGGTGGAAGGTTTACACTTTTACTATGTAAAAAGAAATGAACCAACACCCTATTCCGCACATGGAAGAGGGTTTATATACCCACGAGCTTGGTGGGCTCGTGGGCTTGTTTCTTGGGCCAGGCTTGGCTTATCTTTGGGCTTAGAGCCCTTAACTTATACAATATTAGCTTAAAGTCTAAGCCCGGTTAACCCGACTAACATATTACAAATACAAGACCTTTAACGACTAAGATGACCTATTACATTCTTGTTCGACTATATAAAATATAGGGCTAACAATCTCCCCAAATGTATCGGTCATCTTAAAATGCATAAGATGATTGAGTGAATACATTCTTGTGGAGGTGATCTTCCTTCTATGGTCTTGTATCTTGGTCTTTATCTTGTTAGTAACGGCTTTGTTCCTTCATGCCTTTGTGATCTTTATCTTGAGCCTTTGTCATTTGACTTTGAGTGATTGAGATCTTCAATCTATCCTTGATAGTGTTCATCTTGTGCTTCTTGTGACAAGATGACCCATTACATTCTTAAGTATCTTGATTATCGCCATCTTGTGCTCTTGTGACTTCTGAATCGACATATTTATACTTTGTTGATTTCGAAAGGCTAACAGTATCCCATACAAATATAGTTGTAGTTAGTCCTTCAAATATCCATCTGAGTTGTAGTATGAACATGTGAAGACGACTTCGGTTAGTACACAGCTACGCCACCTTCTTTATATGCAGCAACATATATAGACACGGACAAAATGGCTTTGAATATTTCACCCTAACTCGGTAGTTTTTTACCTCTGGTCGGTGAAGACCATTAGACGATATTAGATATCGTACCTGTGATCGGGTAGATTCGATTAAAAACCTCCTTGACATGGTTTCCTGGTGGTAGTAGCTAGTTATCTTTACTCGACCATCTCAAAGCAGACTGTGAACGTAAAGAGTGAATCATAAGGATAAATTATCCGTCTGATTAGAGTCGTCAATTCAGAATTCCTAGAACAAGTTTGATTCTAAAAGAATCGCACCATTGTTGCTTTCCAGTTTGTCACAAGCTCGATTCATAAAGAATCTTGCTAGTTACCTACCGCAATGCTGTTTGAGTTTGACACTGGAAGGATTTCCATTCGTCACTGTGCACACTAAATAGTGTCACTCTGAATGTTCTAGCAAGATCACATGGATTTTGCGAAGAAACCTGGAATCAAGTTTTAATCACTTAAGAATTTAAACTTAGTTGCTTTCCAGTTCTCACAAGTTTGATTCTTGTAGAATCGCACAAGTTACCTACCATGAGTTTGTTTGATGTTGACTCAAGCAGGATTTCCATCTTCATCTTGAATCGTATCACTCAGATGTTCTGGAAATATCACAAGGATAATGCATAGGACTCGATTGTGTCCTAATGAGATGATAGATTGATCTCTTTAGGCTCTAGACTCGATAGTGCGTTTTGGTAATCGGAGGCTGGAGCAGACTGCCACCTTTTCAGTATTAACTAACTTGGAGTGAGAAAGTCAATAGATATGTGTTGATCTCTGTGACAATGAGACAAGTTTCTTTTGAGAGAAACCTGAATGGCTGGGAAGGGTTGTGCATTACATCACTGGGTCCATGACACTTGTCTTCAATAGATGTGTTAACCCGGTTTCTGCCTATGTTTCATAGAGTATTCAACTCCTTCAATGCTTACCAATACGTCATCACTAGCACCTTGTTGTGATTCTTCTAGTGCTAACTTAAGTATTTGGTCCGCATTCAGCTTCATTCCACTCCATCTTTCCTATGGAAAACTATTTCTAGCTATGGAATGTCCTTGGGTAGATCCCACAGGTTCTGGTTGGATCATAGGACTTAGTTTCCTATCCTAAACCACCTTTTGACTCCATCGTTCCGTCGTGGATAGTAGGTGATTAGGATATCGATCGTAACCAATAAAACCATTGAAAAACCTTTCAAACTGCTTGATAAAAATCAAAACTTTTAACACTTTGAAAGTTTTACATTTCCGAAAAGCTCCCCTTATGCACATGCATCGATATGCGAAATAGTTTAGCATGTGAAGAAAGAGTCGCACTTCATTCTTTGAGATCACATGTTGTGATATATTACATTTTAATCACATTTTCTCCCCTATCTCTAATATAAAAATTTAATATTAGATATACTAATTGGTTAAAATATGACAGTTTCTAAAAATCTTTAGGAGAGAAACATGTGTGCATGCATGAATCATGGAACATTAGTCGGGTAGCTACCCCTCAACAATATATGTGTGTCTTAAAACAAAGGTTGACAAAATTTGTGAGAAAACGACACCACAAAATATGTTGAGGTACGAAGATGAGATGCCTTATCCGATATAATATAATTAGATTTGAGAAATTAAATATCATTTTCGGAATGTGTTGGATACATAAAATATGACAATTTATGAGATGTACCAAACAGCATTAAAGGCTTGATTTTAAAACGCCCCCCCCCCCCCCCAAAAAAAAAAAAAATTAATCCAAATAACATATGACATTTTTGTGATATAAAACCACATTATGAGGAAGGAAGTGTTGAACACATAATTTTGAACGATTTAGAAAAATCTTTTGAGAAATTCTTGAAAAATTATGTTCAACGGTTTTAAAATAGAGTCTGATTTGCATGATCTCAAGACTTTGAATGTTTTGTGACTAGCTCATGACCGAGAAAAGTTAATTTCCCGTTGTTAAGGATAAGTTATCGTCCGTGATAAACTTTCCTTAAGTTGAAGTTCGACTTCTAAACTGACATTTACTTAGAAGTTGTTTTTCATGAACATAAAAACTTGGAATGTTTTTCTAGGAAGCTCATGACCGAGACATATTAATTTCTCGTTGAGAAGGATAATTTATCTTCTGTGATAAACTTTCCTTATTTTAGGTCCGAGTCTTAAGCTGTGATGCGCTTAGAAGTCACTATGAGAGAGTATCAAGCAGCTTCATTTGCTAGAACCTCCAAGTCATCTGGAGTCATATACTTCATACCAAGACGACCAATGAGATACGCAAACCTATCTTGTGATAAATCTTTTATAAACAACTCTGCCAGCTGGTACTCAGTTCTGACAAAGTATAATTCCACGATGTCGCGTTCTACTTGTTCCTTGATGAAGTGATATCTGACGTCGATGTGCTTGGTTCGTGAATGCCGAACCGGACTGCAAGAGATGGCTATGGCCGACTTTGAGTCACAATACATAGGTATTTTATCAAAGTGGAATCCATAATCCATGAGTTGAGTTCTCATCGAAAGGAATTGAGCACAACACGAGGATAGAGACACATACTCTCCTTCTTCGGATGACAACGAGGTGCAACCCTGCTTCTTTGACGACCAACTCACGAGCTTGTCTTCCCCTAGAAATTGTACACCACCAGAAGTGCTCTTTCTAGTATCAAGGTAACATGCATGATCAGAATCTAAAAAACAATTAGATTAAAACCGGTTTCCTTCGGATACCAGAGTCCCATGTGAATGGTATTTTTATGGTACCGAGAGATCCGTTTAACCTCCTTGAGGTGCTTTTTAGTAGGTCTGGCTTGATATCGTGCAAAATAACATGTGGCATGATGAATATCAGGCCTGATGGCTGTAAGGTACATGAGAGACCCGATCATACAGCGATATCGCGTTTGATCTATGGGAGCTGAGAACAAGTCAGCGTCTAGGGATGATGTAACACCCTATTTTGATAAATGGAATGTCACACGTAATTATGGCGTGTCATCAAAGCATGCAAGGATAAATGTCTAAAACATTACATGACCATAGGGTAAAACGGAATCAAACATCGGTCCCCAAACATAAGCTCAAAACATAATAAAGTAAATGAAATGAATGAAAGACTAAACAAGCATAAGTATATGAAGGCAAAAGGAGAAGAATTCTATGGCAGCTTCCAACCTATGCATGTCCTCCAAAATGCTCGAGTCCGTCCTTGGGTACCTGCCGTTTTGGGACATGGAAAGGAAAGTAACGGCTGAGCAAAACGCTCAATGCACGGATATAGACATAGTATAAGTGACTAAACCATAATAGAGACTTAATTGCAGCGGAAATGAATAAGTCTTGGAAAACCTGGAACATGTTCATAAAACTGGTTTTATAGTTTGAAAAGCCTTATGTTTATCTTATGAAAACTGTTTAACATATTTTACCATTAGCCAATATAGGTCATGAAAATCCACCGTGCATGAATACTTGGAGGGGTGACCTCATCATGCAAATTAGAGGGGCTGCCTCTAATTTAATATACTGATTTGGGTAGGAGGGATCAGCTCCTTGTGAAGGATGCAAGGCACACACCACATTTTACCATGAAATCCTGACTGAAAACATGTAACTAGGATGCACCCATACGCCCCACATGATAAATATAATATAAATGGCCAAAAGCTGAAGGGACGCCACGAGCAATCACTCCGCCGTGGTGAAGTCATAACATCAGTGCCTCTAATGTTATGGTTATGGTACCTCCATAACTAGGTGAAACTAGTCATGCATGTATATGGCTATAGGTATTCTAAATTAAACATAAGCAATTCAAACACATACTTATACTACGGGAAAACATTTGGCTGCATACGGGGAATCCTAATAAGGAAAGAATGTCCATACTGAAAGGACAGGAATCCGTACCTTATGTCCAGTGAACGAAAGATGAACTAAGAGGAATCCTACTTCCGTATCACTAATGCTACATAAATACATACATGAATGAGTATCTGCTTACTAATACGTAACTGATTTTATGTCATGTCTTAGCTTATTTTATATGTTCTTATCATGTTTTACTGTTTTAAGCCTTAAACTGTGTTTATCTTACATTCTGTTTACTCTGATTAAGTATTTTGGTATTTCATGTATTATTACACTCACTGTGTAATAATAAGTAACTTTCCAAAAATAGCAGGTTTCCTAAAATAGAAAGTTTCCAAAAATAGAAAGTTACCAAAAATAGAAAGTTACCAAAAATAGAAAGTTTTCAAAAATAGAAAGTTTCCAAAAATAGAAAGTTTCCAAAAATAGATTAGCTGCCTTATTTAAATAAGTTTCTAAAAATAGAACGTTTCCATAATTAGATATAAGCTGGTTAAATAAGCTAAGTATATAAGCCTAAGTGTTTTCATGATTATTTTCTAAGTCATATGATATAATGTATAGTTTATTAATTATTTCATGTAATTAAAATAAACTATAGGTTAAAATATTTAATTAAAGTATATCATGTTTTTAATTAATTAAATTTAAATACTTAGGTTAAAACATGTATTATTATTTATTAATAATATAACCTAAGTCATGTTAATTAATTAATTATAACCATGGTTTTTAAATAATTAATTAATTTATAAGTCTATAGATATAAAATACTTAGGTTAATAATTTCATGATTTTAATAATTAAAATAACCTAATTCATGTTATTAAATTAATCATGTCATGTTTATTAATTTAAATTTAACATAAGACTATAAAAATAATAATCTTAACATACACCATGAACCGGATCTTAACTAAGAACCATGAACCGGTCATGAAATCGACACCATACCCCGAACCACAGCGGGGTTCCCCTTGTCTTGTTGCTGCCGTGGGACCCACACCAACCAACCGGGACCATATGGTGTCGGTGGTGGTCGAATAGCCAAACCGAGACCCCCTCGGGTTCGGTTTAGGCGGCGTCCAAGAACAAACACCCCTAAACCATCCCTTTTGATTTATTCCAAAACCAATTACATGTTAGATCTATTATTTAATTAGGTTTTTAAGAAAAACATATCATGTTCTTAATTATTTAAAAGATTAAATAAAAAAAAAGGGTTAAAAGAATTGCCGAATGCGTGGATCTAAACAAGAATTAACAAACACGAACACTAGCACCAAATCCAAGATCAAAGATCAAATAAACACCCCTTTGGTGTGTTTGAGGGTGGCGGCCAAAAAGAAAAGAAGAGGAGGAGGAATAACTTTTTTTTAGGTTTTGTGAAAATCTTCTGTAAAAGTGAAAATGAGTAGTGATTTTTCCTTTTACCCTTCTTTAGTAATTTTGATGGGCTTGGCCCATCTTTCTTCCTAATTTCGTGGCATATGGGGCCCACATGGGGTAACCCGATCATTTTCCGTGTCTAATTAATAAGTGTGTTCTCGTTTTCGTGTTTTACGTGTTTATTCGTGTTTATTTGTGTTCGCGTTTTGTGTGTTCTCGTTAAATAATTACCGTGACCTAATATATTTTTTTACGCTCGTCATAAATATATATATGTAATTAATAATAGTTCGTGATTTAATTACGTTCGTGATTTCATGATTGCATGTTCGTGATTAATTATTGTCAAATAATTATTGCGTGTTCGTGCGTAGTAAATACTTATCGTGTACTAACACGTACGTAATACGTAATATCCTAACACGTAATCCTAATCATGATATAATAGGAAAGTTTTAATCTAGTACGTACGATCTTAAGGGTACTATTCATGATAAAAGCATGCGAGTTTTACAACTCTTCCCCCTAAAAAGAATAATTTGTCCCCGAATTATAGATAACCTAACTTAAAGAGAAACATACCCGAATCAAACTGAGAGGGTATGTAAGATAAATGAACGTGCGGGTTTCCTAGCAGAAGGAACGCGGAACGTGACATGTCTTGAAAGGACATGGAATGTAACGTGACTGAAAGGACATATCTAGTTGATAAGAGAAAAACGGATAAAAGTCTGGATGAACTTGTCCGTTACCAAGTGGCCTCCCTCTTGGAACGGTTCCTTCACCAGATTTTGACACAAATGATATATCTTGGTCCTCTTGACCTTGACTTGAAATACGAAGAAGTTCTTGGTTATCGACTTAAGGTAGATCCCCTAAATTTGATTGAGGGAATAAGAATTAACGTGTAAGGGAAACTAAAACGTTACGATGCAAGACAATCTGACTTAACTGATAATTAGAAACGATGCACGAGACATAAAGAAACGTAGTACGTGAAAAATTTTGAACGTGATACGTGAAACATTTTGAACGTGCTACGTGGAGATATGGCGAGTGTAGTATGAGTAAACATATCGTGATCCATGATACGTGTAACATATCTTGATCATGATATGAGGAACGTGGAATGAACATGACATGTGAAACATATCATGAACATAGAATATAATGGAGGTAATGCCAAACGTTATAAGGTGAGACGTGGAATATGACGTGAAACGTCTATCTGATGATGGAGAGTTATACTAAACTTGGGTCTGGTCTCTCAAGTTCTTGCAAAACTTCCCAGAATGAGAAAAGTGAACATAAAATCGTAAGCCAAGATACGATCATGAACGTGAATAGTGTCATGAACGCGAGCATGAAAGCAAGTCGTGGAATTTGAACAAGGACGTGAAGTAAATAAGGAGCACAATTGCGAATCTTTGTCTGACCTGATAACTGAGAGATTTCCAAGTGATCGGATGAGCCTTGGCTGGAACATGTCCGATCAATCTGTTGGTTCTGAAATCCTTGCGGATGTAAGGATTTTGCAGACTTGATCAAACTGTTCGCAATAACCCAGATAGCATCATGCTTCTTCTGAGTTTCCGTTAATCTGGTAACCAAAATCCGTGAAGATCTTGTCCCATTTCAATTCACAATTTCAGACGATGAAAACATCCCAGTCTGTTGGTGTCCAATCTTAGCCTGTTTGTATGACAGGTATGAAGATATGAACGTAACTGTATCTTGCTTCATCGAACTTGATACATAGGAGTTTGCGAAACTCTAAGTCTATGAATCTAGACTTCTCTTAGCGTAGGATTTTCTAGAACACCTAATGTAGTGCAGGGTTCCCTCCTTTACGCATAAGCTGAGCCATGGTAAGATTAACCGTAGAAACCCATGTGATTCAGCGTGTCACTGTGATCAACCAGAACTGATATAGGAAATTTTCAGGGTGGAATTTCTCTTGTCATAGAATTTGCAACATAGTGCAGATATGGTCTTCCTGTTCTTCTTCTAGGCTTAAAGTAAATCAGGTTATCCTCAATGAAAATACTGATGAATTTGCTATGAGTTCGTGGAAACTCATTCTTATAATGCCGTTGGAGCATTGATGAGACTAATTCAAAATCATAAATCTAGCATGACCGAGTCGTGTACGAATAGCAGCCATGGACATGTCCTGCTCTTTCACTCGTCACTGTTGGCAGCATGATCATGAGTTCAATGTTGGAAAAGTGATTAACACTATAAGGTCGATTGGACATGTTGTCAATACGTGGAGGAGAATAACGGTCATGAATGGTGATTTGTTTAAATCGACGGTAGTTGACACATAATCTCATGGTACCATCCTTCTCCTTGTAGGTTCTTCTGGAATGTATAGAAAGATTTTGGAATAATCAACAAGCTATGCGTAAAAGGACTTAAGTGGTCGTGTCTTACTGACAGCTAGAAAATTTTAGCGACCATGGCTAACAACGCACATGCTTGTAAGCATAGATAATTTGTACATATTTTCCTGATGGAAAATCAAGCTGAATGTACTCAGGAGCCTGAACATTACTGTACGTAATTATGAATCGTAGCATGGTGTGCTATTCATAATCTATAATTAGGATAAAATCCATCTCGTGTCTGTCCAAGGAAATGCGTTAGCAGCTTGGATCTCATCATTAAGCTGAAGGAAAACCTTCGTATACGTAGGAATACGAAAGGCGTCCTTCATGGTCATGAATATATGAAATATGGTGAAAGAAATGAAAGTGACATCGGCAACGTGACAGTTCTCACTGATGCGCCGGTAATGGTATTGAATTTCTTGTGGCCTGATTAATACATGGCAGAATAATGTAAAGATTTTGCTAGGTTTGAAAAGTTCGTTTCTCGGTATCTTAACGAATTGATTTCCGGTTCATAATGTGACTCAATTGTTTTTGGTGAAAAACAATATTTTTGGTTGTTTTAAAATAAATGTGCAAGACGTAAATGAAAAAGTCGTTAAAGTAAATCTAACTCTAATTTAAAATAAATGGCGAGTAATTAAAAAGCGTGACGAAAATTAAAAGGCACTAAAAGTAAATAACACAAACTTAAAACTATCTAAGGCAAACTTAAAACGTAACTAAAACTTAAACTAAGGCAAGGATAAAATAAATCTAAGGCAAGTAAACTTAAAGTGCAACTAAGGAAAAGGCGGGAAAAGTAAAGCTTGAAAATTAAAAATTAAAAACTGAAAGTTAAAAGAACCTGAAAACAACTCATTCGAAATAATCCTTCGTTCGGAATAAATCACTCGTTCTGAATGTCACCTTCGTCCGGAATAATTTCTTCTTCACTCGGAATGTTTACCAAAATCATTGATCCGGAATAAAATGCTCACTCTGAATAATGGTTTACCCGGAATATGTCACTTATCCGGAATATTCAATATTCCGAATGAACACCTTTGATTCGTAAGAATTTGTTGATCCGGAATGTTACTGATTCGGAATAATTCCTTGGCCCTTCGTTCGGAATATATTCCGAATGAATACCCTGATCCGGAATAATAGATGTTCCGAATAAAACTCCTTGATCCGGAATAATTTCCTTGGTTCGGAACTTCCACTGATCCGGAATGCTCCGATTGAAGCCTTCGTTCGGAATGCAAGTTGATCCGGAATAAAATCCTTGATTCGGAATATGTTCAGAATGAACAATCCCTTTCCACTGATTCGGAACTTCTGGCTTGATCCGGAATAAAATATTGACTCGGAATAAATTCCGAATGAACTCAACTCCTTGATTCGGAAAATGTTTTGTATGAACAATCCCAAATCCTTCGTTCGGAATATATTCCGAATGAACCACCACTGATCCGGAAGAAATTGATTCGGAACTTCCTGAACTAAATCTTGATTCGGAACAATTAAGGAACAAACCTTCACTCGAATATTACCTGGGAAACAGAAACAAGGCGAAGAACAAGGAAGAACAAACGAAATACGAATCTAAACAAAAACTAATCAAATCAACCAAAAGATTAAATCAAACTAATCAATAAACATCTACTAATCATAAACAAACAATCCAAATCAATAAAACTAACAATAATAACCAAACTAATCAAAACCCACTTTAATCAAATCAATAAAAACATCAAAAACATAAACATGAACAAATAAGCATAAAGATTAAAGATTAAAGAAAGGTAGATAGGAGATTGACAAGAAAAGTAAAGATTGACAAGAATTAAAAGGAAACTTACTTGAAATTAAATGTATTTAAGGTGCAAGACAATTAATGTAAATGGACATGAATTTAAATGACAAGGTAATTAAAAGGTGGAAGACTAATTGTCACACTTAGCCAACAAAATGAAATGTAAATCCTAATCATCTTTTTATAGGGGAGATTAGGGAGGTGCTTAGGAAGCTTCCTCCCCTCTTTCTTCTTTTCTTAATTGCGTCATTAAGTCCTTAATCTTCTTAATCTTTTGACTTTAATGACTTTATCTCGGGATTTCTTCAAACTCGTCTTGTAATTCTTCAATAAATTAGACTTGAGTTCTTCGGCTTTTGGTAAACTTCCGTCTTTTGACTTTTTCTTCGATAAATCTTCAGAATTGGTCTTGGACTTCCGTTCTTTTTGCACTCTTGATTTCTTGACTTCGTCTTTCGTCTTTTTCTTCGATAAAAGCCCGTGAATGCCCGTGTTTTCTCCATTTTTCACCTTTTCGTCCTAAATCACAACAAAAACACAAACCACGCATAATTCCGACATAAATGACATAAAATACACGTTTTGGCTCGGTTATTATTGTAACTAAGTGGTAAAAAGGATGGGTGTTTACATACCTATCAAATCCCCTACACTTTACCATTGCAATGTCCTTATGCAATGCATTAGTTACAAAGCATGTTTACACTTTTCATCACAATCAATCCATATTGGCCTTTATTAAAGAGATAGAAAATTATAAACATTCAAAGTAAAGAAATAAAAAATATACCTTCGGGTTTTGAAAATGTCATGAATGATCATCATCCTCAAGTTTTCACTTTCTCCAAACCAAGCTTAAAAACGAGATCATTGTTATTATCAGTTAGCAAACTAACACGAACTCATGTGGGCCAATTATTCACTTAGACTCCCTTATTCCTAGGTGTATCTCTTATATTTTATTTTTGTCTTGAATGATCACGAGGATGCATTGTTGACTTATTTAGATAGTTATTAAGGCTGAAAATAAAGTGGGACGATTTAATTAATAGTTAGCTATAGGACAAAATCTTTTAAAACTTCTTCTCGGGACCTCATAAAGTTCATATCTTGGCATAACTCGCTTCGCGATTTGAGACCTTTCTCGGACCGATATTTGGCAGCGACTTCATACTTCAAATCTTGAGAGACGTTCATGAATAATGGTCTTCTCTTCATAATAGGAATTTCTTCACTTGAAGTTTTGAGAGATTCTTCATATTTGGACCACGACTTCTTCATTTTTCTCCAATATTTATTTTGGACTTTGATATACAACGATCCGCCTCCTTCATATTGATCTTTGATAAATGATTCTTCATATTGATTTTTGATAAATGATTCTTCACATCACTTTTGGATCTTTAGCAACAAAATGTAGCCCTCATGCCTTGTTAGGGCCTTTTTGGACTCGCCAATCTTCGCATCCCGCTTCAATAAGTTATGCCTTGGCTATGAACTCTAATCATTACCGAGCAACTTTTAAACGATCTTGGGCTAGAAGCTAAGTAACTTTTCAAATCGTACAACCTTATTTATTGCAGATAAATTTATTAGCAAGCGATGGGAGAATAGGCTTATAATTAACTCACATAAATTCACGAAAGAATACCAAACTTATAATTGACTCTATCATCTCTCGTTTTCCACAATTTAAAATCTCAAGGAATGAGACTCGTGGATGCTTAACCTATTAAATCAAAGTTTTGGGTTTTCCAGTCATCTATAGGATCTTGCAAACTCTTAGACTTTTTCAAGTTTAGAAATCGCATTTTAAAGTTCCCTTGATAAACGACTCTCTAGGATCAATTATAGGAACTTGCGAAAAGTTCTTGTTCTTAACCCGTGAGAGTTAAGACTTTCGCGTTTTATAGCTCCCTATATAAAAGCCTAGCAAAACTTGACTTAAACACGTTAAGGATACTAGCTAGAGTAAACTTAGATAAGTAAACTCGGGTTGAGTCAAAAGATTCACAACGTTTGAAAAAAAACTTTATTAAAAATATATTCTAGCAAAGAAAGAAAATAACTATACAAAGGGAAAAACTAATAGGCCAAAATAGATCAAAATTTTTGAAAAATGTCGAAAAATTGATTTTCCGGTTAAAATGAGGACACATACAAGGAAAAGACCACTTAACTTCGATAGAAGTCCCCCCTACACTTAATATAAACATTGTCCTCAATGTTTAAGCATGTGGGAGTAAGCTCCCCTACATTTAGGACATTGTGCACTTTGTTTAAATCTCGCTAAGGAAAAGACAACTAACGAGATTCCTATTTTAATATTGGAAAATATAAAATAGTGAATCGAAAAGAGTTTAGGATAGAACCGGGAAGATGGGAACACGAAATCACGGGTCGTCAAGAATCATCAAGAGTGGATCATTGAGCGCTCGAATCCCTGCACATGATAAGAAAGAGAACAAGAAACACCACGGGGCTCCCCCTACACTTATGGGTGAAAATAAGGAAAAATAGATAAATAATTTGGTTGCCTCCCGAGAAGCGCTTGTTTTTGTTAACCGAGTCACGAGCCTGACTCGTCCCCGAATTAAATGGTCCATGGGGAAGCCTCGAATGTAATACCGGGATCAAAGACCTTGTCCTCGTTCCCGGAGGAATAAAACAAAGGAGAGGCAGGAGGATAAGTCTTGAATGGTAGGAAGGTCCTTTCAACATACGAGAAGTATGTGAAATCTTGATCCACGGGAGGTGGGGTGGGTAAAGGGATCACATTGTCATCCTCCAAAGACAATGGATGTTGACCAATTGGCAAAGCCGTAAGGTTATCAATCATAGAATGGTCATTGTCACCTCCCGGGTCAAAGCACTCATCCTCATTTTCCGGTATGGAACGAGGAGAGTAAAAGTGATACATCACTCGCTTGGGTGTGCACGCGGTAGGATGAGGTGGCAATATAATATGAGAAGTATGAGAACAATTACGTTCCACCTGTGTAGAGTCCAGTCTTTCCACCTCAGCGATAGAAGGAGGAATGGCTAACAACGGATGCTCATTAATAGCAAGAGAATCAAAGCTATCAATGTCCTCAATCCCTTCGTCAAAGAGAGGATTCATCTCACTAGATATGTAAGCGTCATCAAAATCAAATAAAGGGTTCAAATAAATCTTGAAAGTTTCCTTCGGAACGTCTTCATCGGATAGTGATTCGTCATCAGTAGAAGTAAAATCATCATCTTGATAAAAAAGAGGATTAGAGAAAGCCAAAGAATCCTCTCCTAATGTGTTGGTGGAAGGAACATCATCATAAGAAAGTGCATCATACTCATTGTCACTGTCGGATGTCAACTCAGATTCACTTGGAATTGGGACAAGGTTATCAGCACTGGACTTATTAAATTCGTCGGATTCCTTTGCAGGAATTGTGCTAAGATCCTCATCCCCTAGGATGGGTGAATCCTTAGGCTCCAGAGCCGGCAAGTCAGGAGAAGGAATAAAATTCTCATCGTTCCAAGAAATAGGACTCTCATCGTCATCACTATCATAATAATATAGAGGCACAAGAGGAGGAGTATAAGCATTAAGGTTAGATACTTGCTCTTGTTGCTGATCCGCTTGACATTTCTCCATGATCTTGTTGCAAGCTTCTTGAACTTTGTGAAAGTTGTCAAAAAGTGTGGCCATTTGCTCAGGAGGAAGTGCACAAAAGGGTTGATGATTGACGGTGTGACGTGGGGGCTCAAAGTTATACACACTGGGATGATAGCACGGAACTTTCTCAAAGACCTTCGACGGATCACAAGAAGAAGCATCGTGAGGGCCCCCACAAATATACCACCACAGGTATGGAGAAAAACCCGGTGCATCTTGAGGATAAGGATTGTCATAGATGGGAGAAGGTGAGAAAGTATTGTAAGAGGAGAAGTATGAATTTGTTGAATTGCAAAATGGATAAAATCCAAATTGTGTATCGTCAATATCAAAACCACACCGCTCACAAGTACACCATTGACATGTTTGAAAACCATGCCATGGTCTCCCACACCGTACGCAAGACGAATCCATGAAGAATTATAAATAAGAGGGGTAAAGAAAAGAATTAAACATAATAGAGGATAAAGAGGAATATTTTTGGTGCAAAACTTTGAAAAAGAAATGCTTTTTATGATTTTTCAAATGTTTTTGGGATTTTTTGAAAATTTTTGACACGAAAAATAATGTTCACAAGTGAACGGATCCCAAAAAGCAACGCGTCTCTCACAGAAAACCGTTAATCTTCACGAAAAGAGCCGACAGCGGCGCCATTTTAATGTAAAGATTTTGCTAGGTTTGAAAAGTTCGTTTCTCGGTATCTTAACGAATTGATTTCCGGTTCATAATGCGACTCAATTGTTTTTGGTGAAAAAGAATATTTTTGGTTGTTTTAAAATAAATGTGCAATACGTAAATGAAAAAGGTGTTAAAGTAAATCTAACTCTAATTTAAAATAAATGGCGAGTAATTAAAAAGCGTGACGAAAATAAAAAGGCACTAAAAGTAAATAACGCAAACTTAAAACTATCTAAGGCAAACTTAAAACGCAACTAAAACTTAAACTAAGGCAAGGCTAAAATAAATCTAAGGCAAGTAAACTTAAAGTGCAACTAAGGAAAAGGCGGGAAAAGTAAAGCTTGAAAATTAAAAATTAAAAACTGAAAGTTAAAAGAACCTGAAAACAGCTCATTCGGAATAATCCTTCGTTCGGAATAAATCACTCGTTCGGAATGTCACCTTCGTCCGGAATAATTTCTTCTTCACTCGGAATGTTTACCAAAATCCTTGATCCGGAATAAAATGCTCACTCGGAATAATGGTTTACCCGGAATATGTCACTTATCCGGAATATTCAATATTCTGAATGAACACCTTTGATTCGGAAAATTTGTTGATCCGGAATGTTACTGATTCGGAATAATTCCTTGGCCCTTCGTTCGGAATATATTCCGAATGAATACCCTGATCCGGAATAATAGATGTTCCGAATAAAACTCCTTGATCCGGAATAATTTCCTTGGTTCGGAACTTCCACTGATCCGGAATGTTCCGAATGAAGCCTTCGTTCGGAATGCAAGTTGATTCGGAATAAAATCCTTGATTCAGAATATGTTCCGAATGAACAAACCCTTTCCACTGATTCGGAACTTCTGGCTTGATCCGGAATAAAATCTTGACTCGGAATAAATTCCGAATGAACTCAACTCCTTGATTCGGAAAATGTTCCGAATGAACAATCCCAAATACTTCGTTCGGAATATATTCCGAATGAACCACCACTGATCCGGAAGAAATTGATCTGGAACTTCCTGAACTAAATCTTGATTCGGAACAATCAAGGAACAAACCTTCACTCGGAATATTACCTGGGAAACAGAAACAAGGCGAAGAACAAGGAATAACAAACAAATACGAATCTAAACAAAAACTAATCAAATCAACCAAAAGATTAAATCAAACTAATCAATAAACATCTACTAATCATAAACAAACAATCCAAATCAATAAAACTAACAATTATAACCAAACTAATCAAAACCCACTTTAATCAAATCAATAAAAACATCAAAAACATAAACATGAACAAATAAGCATAAAGATTAAAGATTAAAGAAAGGTAGATAGGAGATTGACAAGAAAAGTGAAGATTGACAAGAATTAAAAGGAAACTTACTTGAAATTAAATGTATTTAAGGTGCAAGAAAATTAATGTAAATAGACATGAATTTAAATGACAAGGTAATTAAAAGGTGGAAGACTAATTGTCACACTTAGCCAACAAAATGAAATGTAAATCCTAATCATCTATTTATAGGGGAGATTAGGGAGGTGCTTAGGAAGCTTCCTCCCCTCTTTCTTCTTTTCTTAATTGCGTCATTAAGTCCTTAATCTTCTTAATCTTTTGACTTTAATGACTTCGTCTCGGGATTTCTTCAAACTCGTCTTGTAATTCTTCAATAAATTAGACTTGAGTTCTTCGGCTTTTGGTAAACTTCCGTCTTTTGACTTTTTCTTCGATAAATCTTTAGAATTGGTCTTGGACTTCCGTTCTTTTTGCACTCTTGATTTCTTGACTTCGTCTTTCGTCTTTTTCTTCGATAAAAGCCCGTGAATGCCCGTGTTATCTCCACTTTTCACCTTTTCGTCCTAAATCACAACAAAAACACAAACCACGCATAATTCCCACATAAATGACATAAAATACACGTTTTGGCTCGGTTATTATTGTAAATAAGTGGTAAAAAGGATGGGTTTTACACACCTATCACAGAACAAAATGGATATACCCTTGGAGGGTATCCTGAATTTCTTAGAAATGTTCCATAGTTGGACGTGAGTCATGTGTCTTGACTCGTGTCTTGGAAATATAAGTATGACATATGTCATGACTGGTGTCTTGACATGTGTCTTGAGCTATGGAACAAATAGAACCACGATATTAGGTCATTATGCCAGAATTGGCGGATTGGTTGAACTACTAATCATTTGTATGTCTGATCACGTCCGCGTCAGGAGCCTCGGTTGCGATTTCTAGGATAGTTTTTGTCATAGTAGTGGTTACTATCGTCCTGTCTATCAGTTCCATGACGGTTATTCTCATGACCGTGATTCATGTAACTATTCAGCTGAGTGGCCGGCTGGTACCGGTTTGCACTCATATGGCTGAAATGACAGCCGAATGACGTGTGACATGTAACTAAGAATTAGGGACAATGATTGATGGAAATCGTCTGATGGTGAAGCATCTTCTCGTCCGATTGCTTTGCTCTGACGCCTTTGTCTTCGTCTTGTAGGATCTCCGGGTTGTGAACAGCATCCGCATCTTGTTGATCCCAAACTTAGATCGATTAGCTTTGTGTATACGAGATTAGATCAAGTAATACATGTAGAGAAACCTTTGTATATGCTTTGTAAATCTAAGTGTTATGCGGAATTTAACACTTAAACAAGAACACACAAGATATAAACAAACTTTCACTTTGATTATCAACGTCGAACTTGCTTACAATGAAAGATGTTTACGAATGAAAACTTATATAAAACTTATTTTTTTTAAACATTAACCTAAAGGCCTTCTTTTATAGATACAAGAAGCCTTGTACAATAAGCTACGTATCAATTATTCTAGGTAAAGATAAACATAGAAAATACATTGTCGTTTCTATCTTTACTAGAAGTATTCTAGAATATAATAAACGTGTAGATTATATCTTCCATCAGTGCTTGTCTTCAATGTGTCAACGCTTGACTTTAACTTGTCAACGCTTGAGCTGTCAGCGCTTGCTTTGCTCTTGTCAACGCTTGAATTGTTCTTGTCAGCGCTCAAGTGATTCTAGCCTTAATTTATTCCCAACAATCCTCCCCTAAACTTGATATCCACTCTTATGATCAAGTTTCTGAATAAGCATTAAGAACTAGGAGGAGTCTGACAAATCTTCTCATATTGGTAATGAATAAATCTGATCAAATCCTTTGCCACGTCACTTGAATAATCTATCTCCAGCTGAGTGTCCTTCATCTTTTCCAAAACAGCCTTGGATATGAAATACTGAGCATCCACAAGTAAATACTCAGCAAACTTTGTAGAACTCAAATGGTATACACCAGCAGCTGAATATAACCTCCATTGAAGACCACTGAGGTCATCTTCAAGATCCTTCCAAATTTCAGGATCTTCCTCTTTTGTCCCACACATTCTTTTGAATGTGGTCCAAAGTTTTATTCCATTAGCTGAAGTTGGTGCTTCAGCCTCATACTTCGTCTCTAGTAACCTCCAAAGGTCCACCAAGTCTTCTCTATCACAACTTGCAAATAAAGATATGAGAGTGGTAAAAGTGTGTACCTCCTTGCCAAATCTGCCAATCTTCCAGAATCAACATTCATCCTCATCATAACTTACAATTGGATTCCTGGAATCTAATGGTAACACTTGCACCATATCTGAAGCTTCTAATGGGGAGAGCTTGAGGCTCTTTCTTATAACTGCTTCACTTGGATATAGTGGATCCATATCTTTTGGAAACTCAAATTTAAATCCCTTCTTCACTGGCCTGGGAATCATCATTGCTTTCTTGATTTCCATTTCTTCTACAAGTTGCTCCTTTCTTTCATCTGAAAGAAGTCTGAGAGTGTTTGCTTCCTGCACTCTCACCCAAATGGGATAAGCCCTATGTTCCAACTCATCAAATGTCAAAGCCTTCAACTTCTGATGTGTCCATCCAACTCCATGACATCTGAGCAACATAAAGTAGAGCTCCCTTCTATCCCTTTTCAACTCTGTGAGAATATTGCTTGCCTTGTGTTTCAATATTACCTTACAATCCTTCTAAACTCTAAGAAGAAGCTCCAATCACCATATTTGATCTGAAATGGTCAAGTCTGGATTATCCATGCAGCTTTCTTCCCAAGAATTGTACATTTGAACCACCTTTGGCATGTCAAAGTCAACCTGCAATTTTAATTCTCTCAACTTTTCCCTAGCAAGCTCATCACCATACTCAAGCCTTTCAGGTTCTATAATCATCACACTTGAGTCTGAGCTAGCTCCATCACTTTCTTCTTCAGAAGTCACAACAAATGGTAACTTTTCCTTTTCATCTTGTTCCAGTATTTGTTCAGCCAATCTTCTATCAAATTCAACTTGGGTTGCATCCTTTGGAACAATCTCTTCTACCAATTTACCCTTACCCTTATCTGATGGTGCAATGGTTGATAAGGTAGATGGTAATACCTGAGTAGGAACCTCCTTGATGATAGATGATGACTAGGATACATCACCTTCATGTGCAGGTCTGTCAACGCCCAAATTTATCCTATCAGCGCCCAAAATACTTCTATCAGCGTCCAAATTTGCCTTGTCAACGCTCAAATATTTTCCCTCAGCGCCTTGTGTAACCTCTCTCAACATAGCTGTAAATGATAAATTTAGATTGGTTGGAGAGATTAAGGACGTATCAAAACCTGTTTGTTCCTTCAAAGTTGTAAGGGCTTCAGCAACATCCATTGATTGACCATCTTGGCTGCCCTTATCACTCAGATTTCTTTGATCTTCCTCCCCTTTGGAAGACTCCTCCATACCCCTCCTAGCACGATCACTTTCCAAAATAACAATCCTCTCCCTCAATTGCTTGAGTTCAAGGCCTTGTGAGCTGACAATTTGTACTAAGTCTGCATTTTGCTTTTGCAAGCTTATGCAGACAGCCGTCAATTCCAAAAGAGTCATTGGTTCCAGTCTTGCCTCTTCTAAAATGGGGATTTGACCTCCCAAGTCAGATTCATTGGGCATGGATGAGGACTTAATAATGGTGGGACTGCCTTGGCCAGCATCTAAGCCAGAACCAATAGTCCCAGCCTCATCCAGGTCACCAGCCACACTTGTGGTGGTGGTTCTCTCTGCTTCATGGCTAGGACCACCAGAGGAGAACACTCCAGTAGTCCTTTGGTGTTTCATCAACCTATATTCAGGTGGTGTAGAAGATGGTGTGGAAGAATGGGTAGATGTGGGTTGGTTAAGGGGTGTTTGGGATTGTGAAGGTTGTGTGTCAGCGTTGGAAATAGGCACATCAACGCCAACATTTGATGTGTCAGCGTCAAAGGGTTCTTGGTCAATTGGCATTTGTTCAGGTGAGGGTAAAGGTTCAGGAATGGGTTCAAGTTGTGGTTGAGGGTCAATTTGAGGTTGGGGGTCTGGTTGGGGTTGTGCTGCTGTAATAACAGCAAGCATGGCTGGGGTTAAAGGTAAGTCTCTATGGGGTGGTGAATTCATCTTCGTAAAAATAGCTTTCTTTTGCTCAGGGATCTTATAAAAATCATTGTGATCCCTTGAGCAGTAACCTTGATCATCAAAAATCATTTGCAGAAAACGGGGATAAGCTAAAGTCATTTTTGTCCCCTTGTTTTTACACATCCCTTCAAAAATCATTTTAGAATAGTTATATTTTTGCCCTGTTGCAATGCACACAATAGCACTAGCAATGGATCTATTGATCTCATTGTGTGCAGTACATTTGGGACTCAAACATTGAAGGAGAATATGTATGAGGTACTTCCAGGCTGGGGGAAATTCTTGCTTATGATACTTATTAAGAGTACCTTCATCAGGAAAAGGATATCCCAAAGCCCTAAGCCCTTGTTCTATTTCATTTATGGGAAGGGTGGCTATACCATCAGCATCATCAAGATGCAAGGCCTGGCGTACCAAGGCCTCAGTAACCACCCAAGACCTCCCATGAACAATAGAAGTTAATGTGGTCACTCCATTAACTGTTGAGGAACTAACAGTGTTCCAAAACTGCTTAATGTGTGTGACTGGAATGAGTGGTGCATGAGAAAGAGCATACCTTAATGGGGATGCATTCAAATACGCCACCATTTGTGTGTATTGAGGAAACAGAGTATCATCAGCAGCAAGATAAGCAATCATGTTGTGTTGAGACTTGAACCCCAATTCCAATTCTGCTGAGTTAAACTTTGGTGCCATTGATGAAAGCTATTAATTTTAAGTGTAGAAGATGAAGTTGATAAGAGAAAAGTGTTAGACAAGAATTATAAATACCCTGTTTAAAATAGGAGCCAAATTTATAGGAGAGAAAGAATGCATGTGATTGGCCCAAAAATAGGCAAAGATTTTCAAAAATCAATCATGAAAATATTGAAAAAGTTTATAAGTTATCTCATGCATTAAATGAAAGTAACAACTCCTAAAATTACGGCTTGAAAATATGTCAAAAAGTAACAACTGGGTAGGTCCCATTGAGTGTCAACGGTCAAAAATAACCTATCAACGCCCAACGGCTATAATCTTGTCAATGCTCCCAAAGCCAGCGCTGACAGGAAAAATTTCAGCGCTGATAGGAAGAAAGCCAACATTGTTAGGAAGTCAAACGTTGTCAGACCCAAACCTTGTGTGCAGCAACGTCCACAAGTGATTAGACCTGCCCCATTCTTTTCTAGAAGGTCTAACACTCATGGACAAAGACCTTTTCAAAAGACAAACACCTGGTCAAATAGGCAATGGGTTCCTGTAGCAAACCCTAGGTTCAACGCTGACAAGGGTAATTTCAGTGTTGACAGGACAAAATCCAACGCTGACAGAAACGTGACCAGACCTAAATATTTGCAGCCACAAGGTAAGGGGTCTAAAGCTTCTTCAAGCTTAACATGGAGACCCAAGAAAGATCAAAACCCTAATGATAATGGAATTTCAATGACTTGCAATAGATTTAATTACATTTCAAAGGTCATTACAAAACCAATTGGGGTTAACTGGGTATTTCATCCTAAAAGGGATGAGAATGGGGTTGTTGTGAGAACTAAGTCTGTTCTTATTGAACAACCAGATGAATCCAAGTCTTCTGAGACTTGGGTTCCCAAAGAAAACTAATTTGTTTTCTCTATGTGCAGGGCATTCAAAGACAGATCAATGATTATGGATATTGGGATAGTGGATGCTCAAGGCACATGACAGGGAAGGAAGACTATCTGACGAATTTCACCCCTATTAAAGATGGTGATAAGGTTTACTTTGGAGGAGGATATGGAACTATCACAGGCAAAGGAACCCTTCTCACCAATAATCTGCGTTTTGAAAACGTCTTCCTGGTAAAAGAACTGGATTATAATCTGTTTAGTGTATCACAAGTTTGTGATAACAAAAATAAGGTTCTTTTTACTGATACTGAGTGTTTGGTGTTAAGCAAGGATTTTAAGATCCCTGATGAGAAATATATTGAGTATAGAACACCTAGGCATAAGGACATATATAATGTGAATTTAAAATGGGGTTGCTGATAGGAAAAATAGAACCCTAATTGAAGTAGCTAGAACAATGTTGGCTGATGCTCACTTTCCTATAGCCTTTTGGGCTGAAGCTGTTAATACAGCATGCTATGTGAAAAATAGAGCATTGGTTAACAAAATTCAGAACAAAACACCTTATGAGTTACTTTGGGGTAGAAAACCTAATATTGGTTTTCTCAGACCTTTTGGTTGTCATGTAGTAGTACTAGATACTAGTGATGCCTTAGGGAAATTTAGTGCAAAAGGTGATGAGGGTTACTTCATGGGGTATTCAGTCCAGAGCAAGGGTTATAGGGTTTATCTTAAAGAGGACAAACGTATTGTTGAGAGAGTACATGTTAGGTTCTTAGAGAATAAACCTAGTGATCCTGAAAGTGGTCCTAATTGGTTGTTTGATTTGGAACCCTTATCTAGAACTTTAAATTATATGTCTGTCACTAATCCAGACATTGTGAAGGTAACTTCAAATGTTGTGGAGGAACAAGTTGTTGATGTTTCAGGTACACAGGTTAATGAGAGGGTCGGATCACAAGCAGAAAAGGCATCTCCTACATTTGAATATGTCACAATTCCCATTTGGACAGATGCTTTTGCTGCTGCTGCTGCTGCTGGACAAGATAATGGTGGTTTCCAAATACCACCAGATACAAACATGCATGGTTCTTCAGGCGCTGACAAAGGCAAATCTAGCGCTGACAAGACCAATTCAGACGTTGATGGCTCAGACGTTGACAACAACATTTCAAGCGCTGTTAGCCCAGAAGCTGACAACCAAGATTCAAACATTGACACACTTGTATGCCAAATGTGAAAAGCTACCACAAGTGTAACAGGCTTTCTTAGACGCAACCTTAGGTCTAGTAGAGAAGAAACCTGTTCCATGATTGCTAACTTGGCTCTTGGGTGACCTATTATTCCTATACATCTCTGCATATTTAATGGTAGGTCTTCTAACAGTGTTTGAGCCTAGGTCAACAGCTTTACCAGTGATTGGGTGAGTAACCTTAATGGGTGGTGATTCATTGGGACTTTCACATAGCAAACCTCCCTTAACAAATAAAGTAGGGTTAGCTTTCTTCCACTCATTTAGGTCAGTCAATTTTTGTTGATACTCTTCCACTGGAGTGACAACTCTTGGTGGAGGAATGAATTCCTCTTCTTGGCATTCTGGTATCCCAGTCCAAGACAAGTCCTTTCTAGGGACACCATAGAAGTCACCAGCTGATGGTGGAACAAGAGAGTAATCATTCATCCCAATCCCAGTCATGTCCTTAGGATCCCTTTGTTTAGCTACACAGTCTCCTAGGGTTTGGGTGGCTCTATCAAATCTTTGAATTTTGAGGTCAACATTATCTTTATTCTTAATGGCCTCATTTAACTTAGCCTGTAGGTCTCTATTGACCTTTGTCATGATGTTTCTAAAATCCATACTACCCTCTAGCTCATGTTTTAAGATATTTATCTTATCTTTTAAGTCAAATTCCATTTTCTTGTATTCAGAAACGGTTTTCTCAGTTTCAGTAAGAGCTAGTTGGTAATTGGACAATTTACACCTTTCAGTGCTCATATCATCTTTTAGTTTTAACACCTCTTTGTTAAGTCTTTCAGTGTTTAACCTACAACCTTTGCTACAAAAAGCATCATCATATACCTCATTATCAGATGAAGAGGAGGAGTGTGCCATGAGAGCATATTCAACATGCTCTTCTTCTTCAATATCAGCAACCAAAGCTTTATCCTCTTCAACATCCTTAGCCAGATAGCTCCAATCCCATCCTGTACCATCAATTCCTTGAACTGCAACCATAACTTTGGAATCTTGAGCTTTAACAACCTGACTTGAGGGGTTACCAGCATCAGATCTTCTAGGAGATCTGCATTCCCTCATGAAGTGCCCCATACGATGACAGTTGTAGCATTCAACTTTGGATTTATCAAATCCAGCTGTGTCTTTAGCATTGAAGGTCATCTTCTTTTTAAACCTTCTGTTCCACCTATTTGCTCTTATACTAGCAAGAGCCATGTTCCACTTGATGTCCATCTCTTCCAAGTGCTCATCACTTATCTGCTCAAGGTCCTCATATGTAATCACTGAACCATTGGGCAAAGAAGCAATGTAAGCACAAACAGTATCCAAATCTAAACCAGCAGGTTTAACTCTTGGGGAGTCATTCTTGAATGTGTCAGCGTCTAAAAAGGAGACGTTGACAGGACTTGTTCCAGCGCTGACAAATGATGATCCAGTAACTGGATGCATAAAAGAGTCCTTCTGATTGAATTGACCTTCACTATGAGAGAAGCAGGCCATGTTGCTGGTGGTAGATTTGCTTCCATGCTCTGAAAGAGTTTCATCTTCCAACAGTCTTAGTTTGTTGTAGATGTCATCAAACGAGGAGCTCTTGTAAGTATTGTTGGCCAGAATAGATCTTGCCTCAATCTTCCATGCCTCACCAAGACTTTTAAGAAAGGTAGCATTGGTGTCAACATCACCAACTTGTGTCCCCATTAAGGACAACTTGCTTGTGATGTCAAGCAATCTGCTTCTCACACTACTCAGTTTCTCACTGGGTTGAGCTTTGAAGACAACATAATCATGCAGAAGTTGCTTTTTCTTTTCTTCCTTAGTGTCTGCATTGCCACCATATGCAACTTCAAGTGCTTCCCAAAGATCCTTAGCAGATTCATAGCCTCTATATTTGTGCTGGTTTTCTTGTCCCAAAGAGACTTTCAGAATATTTAGGGCTTTCATGTCAACCCTTTTCTTTGCAATATCTTCAGCACCTACAGCTCTACCATCTCCAGGTTTTTCTCTCTTATCTTCATCAGGGCATCCTTCAACGGCTGATCTTTGAGTAATGGCATCAAGAATCTTTTGAGCCTTATTGAATGAGTTTCCATATTCAATAATCTCCCAGAGTGTGTAGTCATAGATCCCCAGATATTGTTCAAAGTTGAACTTCCATAAGTCAAAGTTGGTTGCATCAAGCATGGGAATCCTGATGTTTGGTAAGGGTGAAGAGGAGGTGGTTATTGCTTCAGACATGATGTTTTTAGGGTTTCTGAGAAAATTAGGGTTTTGGTGTTTTTAGGGTTCTGGTGTTCTTCAAAGATCAAAAGTTCCTCAACAATCTCTGATACCACTTGTTGATCCCAAACTTAGATCGATTAGCTTTGTGTATACGAGATTAGATCAAGTAATACATGTAGAGAAACCTTTGTATATGCTTTGTAAATCTAAGTGTTATGCGGAATTTAACACTTAAACAAGAACACACAAGATATAAACAAACTTTCACTTTGATTATAAATGTCGAACTTGCTTACAATGAAAGATGTTTACGAATGAAAACTTATATAAAACTTTTTTTTTAAACATTAACCTAAAGGCCTTCTTTTATAGATACAAGAAGCCTTGTACAATAAGCTACGTATCAATTATTCTAGGTAAAGATAAACATAGAAAATACATTGTCGTTTCTATCTTTACTAGAAGTATTCTAGAATATAATAAACGTGTAGATTATATCTTCCATCAGTGCTTGTCTTCAATGTGTCAACGCTTGACTTTAACTTGTCAACGCTTGAGCTGTCAGCGCTTGCTTTGCTCTTGTCAACGCTTGAATTGTTCTTGTCAGCGCTCAAGTGATTTTGGCCCTAATTTATTCCCAACACATCTCGTAGCGTCTCCGAACGTCAGCAGCATCAACCTTTAGTAACATCTCCCAGTTATGAGCGGCATCAGCAATCTTGTGGAATATCAACAATTGAAAATACGCTTGAGGTGATTCATAATCGACTAGTGAATACTCGTGAAGTATTGCAAGTGAAATACACATGGATTAAGGTACGTGTAATACACATGAAATACGGTTCGTGGAGTACACGTGGAATGCACATGAAATGATCGGTATGGGGTCGATCATTTATCATGGTTTAAGGAAAGTATATCGGTTTAACTGTTAGGAAAACCATCATGATAACCTGGCAATGCTAGTATATCGGTTGCATAGAGAAACGCTAAAGTGTGATTACACAAAATTCAACGATGATTTCCTGACAACATGATCAATGAAAACCAACCATGACTATCATGAAAGCATAATTCAATGAAATCCAACCATGTCTTGCGTGAAAGCATAAATGACAAAAGAGGCGTAAGACGTAATCAACATGAAGACGGAATTATCATGAAGGAACATAAAAGGATCTATCATAAAGGAGTGTATAACATAATCAGCATGAAACCGAAGTTAACCATGACAGTATGAAAACATACTTGAGATAAAAACATAGTAACTTATGAGGGGACATGAAAAATTTTTATGCCAATATATCATGAGAAAAATTGTATGCATGAAAACAGTGCATGAATGCGTAATGTAGTTTATAAAAACCTTTTATATGTGCGAGGGGACGCCTATGGGTCGGTCCCAAAACAAAAGACATGGCGAGGGGACGCCTATGGGTCGGTCCCAAAATTAAAAGTTTCGATAAAAGCACATGCGACTAAATAGGGCCAGTCCTGTACCAACCATTACTTAGTCATAATCCCTGCAACAATGATACATGAAACATAAATAAATGAAACTCATATGTCAAAACTTATAAGAAAAAATTTTATGTGACTAATTATGAACTATTGGGGTTCAGTCCATATAGCCACAGTTCACGAGGAACATTATGCATGAAACAATGACACATAAGTAAATATGAATGACGGTTGTCCATCCATATTAGTAAAACAATATCGATGAAAACATCAAGGTTAAAACCTCAAGGTGCTGAAAACGTCATGGTTAAAACAACAATGCGCTAAAAACATCATTACGTGGAATAACAAACGTTGGCTTAGGAAGCTCCTGGTGACTACCCACTAGTCACAGGTCAAGTTTTAGAGCCTACAGGTCGAAGCCTTGGCTCTGATACCATAATTGTAACACCTCATTTTGATAAATGGAATGTCACGCGTAATTATGGCGTGTCATCAAAGCATGCAAGGATAAATGTCTAAAACATTACATGACCATAGGGTAAACCGGAATCAAACATCGGTCCCCAAACATAAGATCAAAACATAATAAAGTAAATGAAATGAATGAAAGACTAAACAAGCATAAGTATATGAAGGCAAAAGGAGAAGAAGTCTATGGCAGCTTCCATCCTATGCATGTCCTCCAAAATGCTCGAGTCCGTCCTTGGGTACCTGCCGTTTTGGGACATGGAAAGGAAAGTAACGGTTGAGCAAAACGCTCAGTGCACGGATATAGACATAGTATAAGTGACTAAAACAAAATAAATACTTAATAGCAGCGGAAATGTATAAGTCCTGGAAAACCTAGAACATGTTCATAAAACTGGTTTTATAGTTTGAAAAGCCTTATGTTTATCTTATGAAAACTGTTTAACATATTTTACCATTAGCCAATATAGGTCATGAAAATCCACCGTGCATGAATACTTGGAGGGGTGACCTCATCATGCAAATTAGAGGGGCTGCCTCTAATTTAATATACTGATTTGGGTAGGAGGGATCAGCTCCTTGTGAAGGATGCAAGGCACACACCACATTCACCATGAAATCCTAACTGAAAACATGTAACTAGGATGCACCCATACGCCCCACATGATAAATATAATATAAATGGCCAAAAGCTGAAGGGACGCCACGAGCAATCACTCCGCCGTGGTGAAGTCATAACATCAGTGCCTCTAATGTTATGGTTATGGTACCTCCATAACTAGGTGAAACTGGTCATGCATGTATATGGCTATAGGTATTCTAAATTAAACATAAGCAATTCAAACACATACTTATACTATGGGAAAACATTTGGCTGCATACGGGGAATCCTAATAAGGAAAGAATGTCCATACTGAAAGGACGGGAATCTGTACCTTATGTCCAGTGAACGAAGAAGATGAACTGAGAGGAATCCTACTTCCGTATCACTAATGCTACATAAATACATACATGAATGAGTATCTGCTTACTAATACGTAACTGATTTTATGTCATGTCTTAGCTTATTTTATATGTTCTTATCATGTTTTACTGTTTTAAGCCTTAAACTGTGTTTATCTTACATTCTGTTTACTCTGATTAAGTATTTATGGTATTTCATGTATTATAACACTCACTGTGTAATAATAAGTAACTTTCCAAAAATAGCAGGTTTCCTAAAATAGAAAGTTTCCAAAAATAGAAAGTTTCCAAAAATAGAAAGTCACCAAAAATAGAAAGTTTCCAAAAATAGAAAGTTTCCAAAAATAGAAAGTTTCCAAAAATAGATTAGCTGCCTTATTTAAATAAGTTTCTAAAAATAGAACGTTTCCATAATTAGATATAAGCTGGTTAAATAAACTAAGTATATAAGCCTAAGTGTTTTCATGATTATTTTCTAAGTCATATGATATAATGTATAGTTTATTAATTATTTCATGTAATTAATGTTGGGAATAAATTAAGGCCAGATCACTTGAGCGCTGACAAGAGTAAAACAAGCGTTGACAAGAACAAAACAAGCGCTGACAGCTCAAGCGTTGACAAGATAAAGTCAAGCGTTGACACATTGAAGACAAGCACTGATAGGAAGATATACTCTACGCGTTTATTGTATTCTAGAATAGTTCTAGTAAAGATAGGAACAACAATGTATTTTCTATATTTATCTTTACCTAGAATAGCTGATACGTAGATTATTGTACAAGGCTTCTTATGTCTATAACAGAAGACCTTTAGGTTAATGTTTCATATAAGTTTTCATTCGTAAACTACTTTCATTATAAGCAAGTTTGATATTGATAATCAAAGTGAAATTTGGTTTATATCATTGTGTGTTCTTGTTTAAGTGTTAAATTCCGCATAACACTTAGATTCATAAACATATACAAAGGTTTCTCTAAGTGTATTAATTGATCTAATCTCGTATACATAAAGCTAAATCGATCTAAGTTTGAGATCAACAAGTGGTATCAGAGCTTGTTGAGGAACTTTTGATCTTAAAGAACACAAGAACCCTAAAAATCACCAAAACCCTAATTTTCTCAGAAACCCTAACAACATCATGTCTGAAGCAATAACCTCCTCCTCCTCAGCTTTACCAAACATCAAGATTCCCATGCTTGATGCAACCAACTTTGACTTGTGGAAGTTCAACTTTGAACAATATCTAGGAATCTACGACTACACACTCTGGGAGGTTATTGAATATGGAAACACATTCGATAAAGCCCAAAAGATTCTTAATGCCATTGCTCAAAGAACAGCTGTTGCTGGATGTTCTGAAGAGGATAAGAGAGAAAAACCTAGAGATGGTAGAGCTGTGGCTGCTGATGACATAGCAAAGAGAAGGGTTGACATGAAAGCCCTAAATATTCTGAAAGTCTCTTTGGGACAAGAAAACCAGCATAAATATAGAGGCTATGAATCTGCTAAAGATCTTTGGGCAGCTCTTGAAGTTGCACATGGTGGCAATGCAGACACTAGGGAAGAAAAGAAAAAGCAACTCATGCATGATTATGCTGTCTTCAAAGCTCAACCCAATGAGAAACTGAGTAGTGTGAGAAGCAGATTGCTTGACATTACAAGCAAGTTGTCCTTCATGGGGACACAAGTTGGTGATGTTGACATTAATGCCACCTTTCTTAAAAGTCTTGGTGAGGCATGGAAGATTGAGGCAAGATCTATTCTTGCCAACAATACTTACAAGAGCTCCTCGTTTGATGACATCTACAACAAACTAAGGCTGTTGGAAGATGAAACTCTTTTAGATGAAACTCAATTCAATCAGAAGGACTCTTACATACATCCAGTTACTGGATCATCATATGTCAGCGCTGAAACAAGTCCTGTCAACGTATCCTATTCAGACGCTGACACATTCAAGAATGAGTCCCCAAGAGTTAAACCTGCTGGTTTGGATTTGGATACTGTTTGTGCTTACATTGCTTCTTTTCCCAATGGTTCAGTGATTACATATGAGGACCTTGAGCAGATAAGTGATGAGCACTTGGAAGAGATGGACATTAAGTGGAACATGGCTCTTGCTAGTATAAGAGCAAATAGGTGGAACAGAAGGTTTAAGAAGAAAATGACCTTTAATGCTAAAGACACAGCTGGATTTGACAAATCCAAAGTTGAATGCTACAACTGCCATCGTATGGGGCACTTCATGAGGGAATGCAGATCTCCTAGAAGATCTGATGCTGGTAAACCCTCAAGTCAGATTGTCAAAGCTCAGGATTCCAAAGCGATGGTTGCAGTTCAAGTAATTGATGGTATGGGATGGGATTGGAGCTATCTGGCTAAGAATGTTGAAGAGGATAAAGCTTTGGTTGCTGATATTGAAGAAGAAGAGCATGTTGAATATGCTCTCATGGCACACTCCTCCTCTTCATCTGATAATGAGGTATATGATGACGCTTTTTGTAGCAAAGGTTGTAGGTTAAATACTGAAATACTTAACAAAGAGGTGTTAAGATTAAAAGATGATATGAGTACTGAAAGATGTAAATTGTCTAATTACCAACTAGCTCTTACTGAAACTGAGAAAACCGTTTCTGAATACAAGAAAATGGAATTTGACTTAAAAGATAAAATCAATATCTTAAAACATGAGCTGGAGGGTAGTATGTATATTAGAAACATCATGGAAAGGGTTAATGGTGAATTACAGACTAAGTTAGATGAGGCGATTAAGAATAAAGATAATGTTGGCCTTAAAATTCAAAGATTTGATAGAGCCACCCAAACCCTAGGAGACTGTGTAGCTAAACAAAGGGATCCTAAGGACATGACTGGGATTGGGATGAATGATTACTCTTTGGTTCCACCAACAGCTGGTGACTTCTATGGTGTCCAACAAAAGGACCTATCATGGACTGGTTTGCCAGAGCTCCAAGAGGAGGAATTCATTCCTCCACCAAGAGTTGTCACTCCAGTTGAAGAGTATCAACAAAAATTGACTGACCTAAATGAGTGGAAGAAGGCTAACCCTACTTTATTTATCAAGGGTAGCTTGCTATGTGAAAGTCCAAATGAGTCAACACCCATTAAGGTTACTAATCCAATCACTGGTAAAGCTGTTGACCTAGGCTCAAACACTGTTAGAAGACCTACCATTAAATATGCAGAGATGTATAGGAATACTAGGTCTCCCAAGAGCCAAGTTAGCAATCATGGAACAGGCTTCTTCTCTTCTAGACCTAAGGTTGTGTCTAGAAAAGCTTGTTACACATGTGGTAGATTTTCACACTTGGCATACAAGTGTGTCAACGCTTCCAAAGCCAGCGCTGACAGGAACAATTTCAGCGCTGACAGGAACAAAGTCAACGTTGTTAGGAAGTCAAACGTTGTCAGACCCAAACCTTGTGTGCAGCAAAGTCCACAAGTGATTAGACCTGCCCCATTCTTTACTAGAGGGTCTAACACTCATGGAAAAAGACCATTTCAAAAGACAAACACCTGGTCAAATAGGCAATGGGTTTCTGTAGCAAACCCTAGGTTCAACGCTGACAAGGGTAATCTCAGCGTTGACAGGACAAATTCTAACGCTGACAGAAACGTGACCAGACCTAAATATCTGCAACCACAAGGTAAGGGGTCTAAAGCTTCTTCAAGATTAACATGGAGACCCAAGAAAGATCAAAACCCTAATGAAAATGGGATTTCAGTGACTTGCAATAGATTTAATTACATTTCAAAGGTCATTACAAAACCTATTGGGGTTAACTGGGTATTTCATCCTAAGAAGGATGAGAATGGGGTTGTTGTGAGAAATAAGTCTGTTCTTATTGAACAACCAGATGAATCCAAGTCTTTTAAGACTTGGGTTCCCAAAGAAAACTAATTTGTTTTCTTTATGTGCAAGGCATTCAACGACATGACAATGATTATGGATATTGGGATAGTGGATGCTCAAGGCACATGACAGGGAAGGAAGACTATCTGACTAACTTCACTCCCATTAAAGATGGTGACAAGGTTTACTTTGGAGGCGGATATGGTACTATCACAGGCAAAGGAACCCTTCTCACCAAGAATCTGCATTTTGAGAACGTCTTCCTGGTAAAAGAACTTGATTACAATCTGTTTAGTGTATCACAAGTTTGTGATAACAAAAATAAAGTTCTTTTTACTGATACTGAGTGTTTGGTGTTAAGCAAGGATTTTAAGATCCCTGATGAGAAATACATTGAGTATAGAACACCTAGGCATAAGGACATATATAATGTGAATTTAAATGGGATTAAAATGAATAATAATATGTCTTGTTTTTATGCTAAGGCCTCAGTAGATGAGAGTAATTTGTGGCACAGAAGACTAGGGCACATAAATTTTAAAAATATTAATAGGCTTGTGAGACTTGGTTTAGTTGATGGTTTGCCTGAGAAGGCCTTCCACAATGACCACTCTTGTGTTGCATGTCTTAAAGGCAAGCAGCACAAGGTCTCATTCAAGTCCAAACAGGTGCACACTAGTTCTAGACCTCTTCATATGCTACACATGGACCTCTTTGGTCCAACCAATATAGAAAGTTTGAATGGTAAGTCATATTGTTTTGTAGTTACAAATGACTTTTCTAGGTTTACTTGGACATTCTTTCTAGCTATGAAGAGTGACACAGCTGATATTCTAATTGATTTTATCACTCAGATTGAGAAGAGGTTTGGCAATGAGGTTAAAATGCTTAGGAGTGATAATGGTGGAGAATTTAGGAATAAGAAGCTAGATGATTTCTGTGCCAGGAAAAGAATTACAAGGCAATTTAGTATTTCTAGAACCCCACAACAAAATGGGGTTGCTGAGAGGAAAAATAGAACCCTAATTGAAGCAGCCAGAACAATGTTGGCTGATGCTCACTTTCCTATAGCCTTTTGGGCTGAGGCTGTTAATACAGCTTGCTATGTGCAAAATAGAGCATTGGTTAACAAAATTAAGAACAAAACACCTTATGAGTTACTTTGGGGTAGAAAACCTAATATTGGTTTTCTCAGACCTTTTGGTTGTCATGTAGTAGTGTTAGACACTAGTGATGCCTTAGGGAAATTTAGTGCAAAAGGTGATGAGGGTTACTTCATGGGGTATTCAGTGCAGAGCAAGGGTTATAGGGTTTATCTTAAAGAGGACAAACGTATAGTTGAAAGAGTACATGTTAGGTTTTTAGAGAATAAACCTAGTGATCCTGAAAGTGGTCCTAATTGGTTGTTTGACTTGGAACCTTTATCTAGAACTTTAAATTATATGCCTGTCACTAATCCAGACATTGTGAAGGTAACTTCAAATGTTATGGAGGAACAAGTTGTTGATGTTTCAGGTACTCAGGTTCATAAAAAGGTTGGATCACAAGCAGAAAAGACATCTCCTATCCTAGAATATGTTACCATTCCTATTTGGACAGATGCTTTTGCTGCTGCTGCTGATGCTGCTGGACAAGATAATGGTGGTTTCCAAGTACCACCAGATACAAACATGCATGGTCCTTCAGGCGCTGACAAAGGCAAATCTAGCGCTGACAAGACCAATTCAGACGTTGATGGTTAAGACGTTGACAACCACACTTCAAGCGTTGTTAGCCCAAGCGCTGACAAACAAGGTTCAGGCGTTGACAACAATTCTGCCCATCTTTTCTCTTCCAATTTTGAACAAGGTGAACCTTCCAATATATATGAAGAGGTTCATCCTCATGTTGATGTAAGAGAGTCTGATGAAGAAGATATTAGCAACATGGAGAATGAGGTTGAGGACACCAGACTTTTTGAAGGTGGAGTTCTCACTTCCACCATGAAGAATCACCCCCCTTCCCAGATCATTGGTGATGTTATGACTCCAGTTCAGACTAGAAGATCTCATCAAGGTCTTGGTGGGTTTATTGCTAATATACACAAGAAGGTTGATACCCCTCTTGTGCAAGCATGTTTGTTTGCCTGTTTTCTGTCACAAGAGGAACCCAAGAAAATATTTGATGCTCTCAAAGAACCAAGTTGGGTGGAAGCAATGCATGATGAGCTTCACCAATTTGCAATTCAGGATGTTTGGGAGCTGGTTGATTATCCTAGATATGTCAGACCTATAGGGACAAGATGGGTTCTCAGGAACAAAAGAGATGAAAGAGGCATTGTGGTCAGAAACAAGGCAAGGTTATTGGCTCAAGGTTATACACAAGAGGAGGGGATAGACTATGAGGAAGTCTTTGCACCAGTTGCAAGGATTGAAGTTATAAGGATTTTTCTAGCCTATGCATCCTACATGGGCTTCACTGTCTATCAAATGGATGTCAAGAGTGCCTTTCTCTATGGCACCATTGTTGAGGAAGTATATGTAATGCAACCTCCTGGTTTTGAGGATCCAGAGCATCCAGATAAAGTGTATAGAGTCGAAAAGGCTATGCATGGCCTTCATCAAGCCCCAAGAGCATGGTATGGTACTTTGTCTACCTATTTGGTGGACAATGGATTCAAGAGGGGCACCATAGATCAGACACTATTTACAAAGAAGAAAGGCAAGGATGTGTTGCTTGTGTAGGTCTATGTTGATGATATCATTTTTGGATCTACTGATCCAAAGATGAGTGAGGATTTCTCCAAGCTTATGACAGACAAATTCAAGATGAGTGCTATGGGTGAGATGAACTTCTTTCTTGGTTTACAAGTTCAGCAGAAAGAAGATGGTATCTTCATCTCCCATGATAAATATGTTGTTGAGATCTTGAAGAAGTTTGGCTTTTCTCCACATGAAAAGAGGGCTACTACTCCTATGGATAGAGAACACCCTTGGGGAAAGATTGGAGATGGGAAAGATGTTGATGTCAGGCATTATAGATCCATGATTGGATCCTTGATGTATCTTACTGCCTCTAGACCTGACATCATGTTTGCTGTGTGTGCTTGTGCACGCCATCAAGTGACTCCCAAAGAATGTCACCTTTATGCTGTGAAGAGGATCTTTAGGTACCTAAGATGCTATCCTGGTCTTGGTTTGTGGTACCCTAAGGATTCACCATTGGAGCTGATTACATATTCAGATAGTGATTATGGATGTGATAAATTTGATAGGAAATCCACAACTGGTGGATGTTAGTTTCTTGGGAGCAGGTTGATATCTTGGCAATGCAAGAAACAAATAGTGGTGGCTAATTCTACAACTGAAGCTGAGTATGTTGCTGCAACTGCTTGTTGTGGACAAGTTTTGTGGATTCAGAACCAGCTGTTGGACTATGGGTATAATTTCATGCATACCAAGATATTTGTTGACAATAACAACACTTTATGCATCATTAAGAATCCTGTACATCATTCTAAAACTAAACACATAGAAATTAGACACCATTTTATAAGAGATTGCTTTGAGAAAGGTTTAATACAACCAGATAGGGTTGACACTGAGGAAAATGTGTCAGATTTACTAACTAAACCTTTTGATGCTGGGAGATTTCAATACTTGGTAACAAGTATTGGAATGGTCAATCTCACATAATATGTGTTTTGGAGTCTTTTTGGAAAGTGATCGTGCTAGGAGGGGTATGGAGGAATCTTCCAAAGGGGAGGAAGATCCAATAAATCTGAGTGATAAGGGCAGTCATGATGGTCAATCAATGGATGTTGCTGAGGCCCTTACAACTTTGAAGATACAAACAGGTTTTGATACGTCCTTAGTCTCTCCTACCAACTTAAATTTGTCATTTACAGCTATGTTGACAGAGGTTACAAAAGGCGCTGAGGGAGGATATTTGGGCGTTGACAAGGAGAATTTGGACGCTGACAGTAACATTTTGGGCGCTGATAGGAAAAAATTGGGCGTTGACAGACCTGCACATGAAGGTGATGTATCCCAGTCATCATCTATCATCAAGGAGGTTTCTACTCAGGTATCACCATCTACCTTACCAACCATTGCACCATCAGATAAGGGTAAGGGTAAAATGGTAGAAGAGATTGTTCCAAAGGATGCAGCTCAAGTTGAGTTTGATAGAAGATTAGCTGCACAAATCATGGAACAAGATAAAAAGGAGTCACCATTTGTTGTGACTTCAGAAGAAGGAAGTGATGGAGCTAGCTCAGACTCAAGTGTGATGATTATAGAACCTGAAAGACTTGAGTATGGTGATGAGTTGGCTGAGGAGAAGCTGAGAGAGTTGAAATTGCAGGTTGACTTTGACATGCCAGAGGTGGTTCAAATGTACCATGCTTGGGAAGAAAGATGCATGGAAAATCCAGACTTGACCATTTCAGATCAAATATGGGGTTTGGAGATTCTTCTTAGAGTTCAGAAGGATTGCCAGGTAATTTTGAAACACAAGGCAAGTAATATTCTCTCAGAGTTGAAAAGGGATAGAAGGGAGCTATACTTTATGTTGCTCAGATGTCATGGAGTTGGATGGACTTATCAGAAGTTGAAGGCTTTGACTTTTGATGAATTGGAAAGCAGGGCTTATCCCATTTGGGTGAGAGTGCAGGAAGCAAACACTCTCAGACTTCTTTCTGATGAAAGAAAGGAAGAACTTGCAGAAGAAATGGAACTCAAGAAAGCTATGATTGTTCCCAGGCCAGTGAAGAAGGGAATTTCATTTGAGTTTCCTAAAGATATGGATCCACTATATCCAAGTGAAGCTGTCATCAGAAAGAGCCTCAAGCTCTCACCTTTAGAAGCTTCAGATATGGTGCAAGTGTTACCATTATATTCCAGGAACCCAATTGTGAGTTATGAAGAAGATGAATGTGGGTTCTGGAGGATTGGCAGATATGGCAAAGAGGTACACACTTTTACCACTCTCATATCTTTGTTTGTAAGTTGTGATAGAGAAGACTTGGTGGACCTTTGGAGGTTGCTGGAGACCAAGTATGAGGCTGAAGCACCAACTTCAGCTAATGGAATAAAACTTTGGACCACATTCAAAAGAATGTGTGGACCAAAAGATGAGGATCCTGCAATTTGGAAGGATCTTGAAGATGACCTCAGTGGTCTTCAATGGAGGTTATATTCAGCTGCTGGTGTTTACCATTTGAGTTCTACAAAGTTTGCTGAGTATCTACTTGTGGATGCTCAGTATTTCATATCCAAGGCTATTTTGGAGAAGATGAAGGACACTCAGCTGGAAATAGATTATTCAAGTGACGTGGCAAAAGATTTGATCAGATTTATTCACTATCAATATGAGAAGGTTTGTAAGATTCCTCCTAGTCCTTAATGCTTATTCAGAAACTTGATCATAAGAGTGGATATCAAGTTTAGGGGAGTATTGTTGGGAGTAAATTAAGGCCAGATCACTTGAGCGCTGACAAGAGTAAAACAAGCGTTGACAAGAACAAAACAAGCACTGACAGCTCAAGCGTTGACAAGATAAAGTCAAGCGTTGACACATTGAAGACAAGCACTGATAGGAAGATATACTCTACGCGTTTATTGTATTCTAGAATAGTTCTAGTAAAGATAGGAACAACAATGTATTTTCTATATTTATCTTTACCTAGAATCGCTGATACGTAGATTATTGTACAAGGCTTCTTATGTCTATAAAAGAAGACCTTTAGGTTAATGTTTCATATAAGTTTTCATTCGTAAACTACTTTCATTGTAAGCAAGTTTGATATTGATAATCAAAGTGAAAGTTTGTTTATATCATTGTGTGTTCTTGTTTAAGTGTTAAATTCCACATAACACTTAGATTCATAAACATATACAAAGGTTTCTCTAAGTGTATTACTTGATCTAATCTCGTATACATAAAGATAAATCGATCTAAGTTTGGGATCAACAATTAAAATAAACTATAGGTTAAAATATTTAATTAAAGTATATCATGTTTTTAATTAAATAAAGTTAAATACTTAGGTTAAAACATGTATTATTATTTATTAATAATATAACCTAAGTCATGTTAATTAATTAATTATAACCATGGTTTTTAAATAATTAATTAATTTATAAGTTTAAAGATATAAAATACTTAGGTTAATAATTTCATGATTTTAATAATTAAAATAACCTAAGTCATGTTATTAAATTAATCATGTCATGTTTATTAATTTAAATTTAACATAAGACTATAAAAATAATAATCTTAACATACACCATGAACCGGATCTTGACTAAGAACCATGAACCGTTCATGAAATCGACACCATACCCCGAACCACATCGGGGTTCCCCTTGTCTTGTTGCTGTCGTGGGACCCACACCAACCAACCGGGACCATATGGTCTCGGTGGTGGTCGAATAGCCAAACCGAGACCCCCTCGGGTTCGGTTTAGGCGGCGGCCAAGAACAAACACCCCTAAAACATCCCTTTTGATTTATTCCAAAACCAATTTCATGTAAGATCTATGATTTAATTAGGTTTTTAAGAAAAACATATCATGTTCTTAATTATTTAAAAGATTAAATCAAAAGAAAAGGGTTAAAAGAATTACCGAATGCGTGGATCTAAACAAGAATGAACAAACACGAACACTAGCACCAAATCCAAGATCAAAGATCAAATAAACACCACTTTGGTGTGTTTGAGAGTGGCGGCCAAAAAGAAAAGAAGAGGAGGAGGAAGAAGAACTTTTTTTTTAGGTTTTGTGAAAATCTTCTGTAAAAGTGAAAATGAGTAGTGATTTTTCCTTTTACCCTTCTTTAGTAAATTTTGATGGGCTTGGCCCATCTTTCTTTCTAATTTCGTGGCATATGGGGCCCACATGGGGTAACCCGATCATTTTTCGTGTCTAATTAATAAGGGGTTGTTTGGTTTAATGTTTTTGGAAGGTTTTTATTGAGTTTGAATATAAAAAACAACCTTAATGATGTTTGGTTACTTTTTCTGCTGTTTTTAAAATACAAAAAAAGCCAACATTTATGAGGTTTGAAAAACGTGGGGTGAGGTGTGGTTTATAAAAACGGAGGTGTAAAAGTCAAATGTAGACTTATATACCCTTTTATTCTATCTACTTTTTTTTTAATTTTCATTTCTTCTTCATCCTTATCTCATCATCTTCAATCCTTTCATCTCATTATCTTCAATATTTATAACAACTCCAACCATCAATAATAAATCACAAATTTTTGTGCAAGTCACTAAAGAATTGCAAAAAAAAATAAAAAATCAAAGCGTCAATAAACTTTCATCATTTTTATGTACATATCTCACCTGGGTATCTCAAGTTCATCAAAAAGATCGAATGTTTAACAATGATTTGTCATTTTTTTCGTATATATTGTTTTTTCTTATAGTATGTTCATCGTTGTAATCATCTTGTTTGAGTTTTAGTTTCTTCAACTCAACTTTTGGGTTAAGAAAAATTTAATTATTGGAAGATTCGAATACATGTTAACCAAAACATGGTTTTTTGTTCTATGAAGAAATGGATTTTGGTTTCAACAGTCAGATCTGTGTTAAAAAACACAACTGTGATTTAAGGAAAAAGAAGAAATGGGTGATAAAGAAAGGATATAATTGTCATTTACTAATATTATAGTTGAATGTTTCTTCTCACATTTTAGCAAACCAAACATGCAAATAGATACTAAATTACAGTTTTTATAATTGGCTGACAATAAAATACAGCATGATTTTAAACTCACGTTTTATAAACTTATGAACCAAACAGCCCCTAAGTGTGTTCTTGTGTTCGTGTTTTACGTGTTTGTTCGTTTTTATTTGTGTTCGCGTTTGGTGTGTTCTCGTTAAATAATTACCGTGACCTAATATATTTATTTACGCTCGTAATCAATATATATATGTAATTAATAATAGTTCGTTATTTAATTACGTTCGTGATTTCATGATCGCATGTTCGTGATTAATTATTGTCAAATAATTATTGCGTGTTCGTGCGTAGTAAATACTTATCGTGTACTAACACGTACGTAATACGTAATATCCTAACACGTAATCGTAATCATGCTATAATAGGAAAGTTTTAATCTAGTATGTACGATCTTAAGGGTACTATTCATGATAAAAGCATGCGGGTTTTACAGATGAGGTCGACAAAGGTGTACCAACGCGATCACATGAGGTCATACCATGCTTTTGAAGTATCTCTTGAGCAACTTAGCTTTGTTAATAAAGATACCACGTGGGGATTGATTAATCTGGAGGCCTAAAAAAATTTTAGCACCCCCATCATTGACATTTCAAATCTGTTGTGCATTAATTTTTCAAAACGTTTTGAATGTTTTGGGTTCATAGAACCAAGAATAATGTCATCAACATAAACCTGCACTAGCAGTATGTCATCCCCATATTTGTTAATAAAGAGAGTAGGATCAATAGAACCTTTAGATAATCCTTTGGAAACCAAGAAGTTTGATAGTTCTTCGTACCACGCCCTTGGGGCTTGTTTAAGTCCATATACATCCTTCTTGAGACGGTAGAATTTGTTAGGAAGATGAGGATCAACGAATCCTTTCGGCTAGTTCACATACACTTCTTTCTTCAAATGACCGTCGAGAAAAGCAGTTTTAACGTCCATCTGATAAACCGTGAAGCCCTTATGTACAACATAAGCAAGGAATATCCTGACTGATTCCAAACGAGCGACTAGAGCGAAAGATTCATCGAAATCAATTCCTTCTTGTTAACGGTATCCCTTAACCACAAGACGAGATTTGTTTTTGATGATTGTTTGTTCTTCATCCAATTTGTTTTTCTAGATCCATTTGAAGTCGAGAACCGATGTTCCATATGGTCAGTCAACAACTTCCCATACTCACGGAAATTCTTGCATTGATTCAATCCACGTGTGATCAGTCATGGCTTGTTTGATGTTTGTAGGTACAGTGAAACTCACGGTGAGTGCATACATACATACATCGCCATCGGTTTCGAGTTGTCTGCGTGTTCGAACCGGTTGTGAATGATTTCCAATAACTTGTACCAATGGATGATCACGTGTCCAGTGGTGATTGGATGGATATTGTTGATGGAATGTATGCATGTTTGACGGATCAACATGTTGAGTATAAGACTCTCCGCCTTCACGTACCAGTGTACGGAATGGGTTGATAAATTCTTCTTCGTCAGACTGGGCATCGACTGCTTGATTATTGTCTCCTCCTGTAGCATTGACGGTTGGTGATGTTGGCCGTATGATAGTTTCTTGAGTTTGTTGAGTATCCAATGGAATTGTCTCTTGCGCAACGGTTGCTGAAGTAGATGCAGTTGGGTCTTGTTGACTTTGTTCGGGTGCATCAGCAGTATTGACAGCGGAAGGCTTTGACACAACTTGATTGTTCCCATAGTAACATTCATCAAACATTGGATCATATAAATCAACCAACTCATTCATTTGTGTCTTGTCCGTCGAGTCTGCTGTAAGAATATTTTCTTGACATTCTTGCGCGGGACGTACACTGTTTTGTGTAGGTGCCATTGCTAGACATTGAGGTGCGGGACTTGAGCTGTTGTGATCAAGTACCATGTGTGCTAATTCGTCAAAGTTCACATGAATTGTTTCGACAATAATCCTTGTTCGCTTGTTATAGACCTGATATCCTTTCGACAATGTAGCATACCCCACAAAAATACATGCATCGCCTTTTTTCATCTTATCGAGATTCTCACCGTCTTTAAGAATGTAGCATAAAGATCCAAATACGTGAAAGAATTTAACAGTAGGTTTCTTGCCATTTACGATGTGGTAAGGTGTCTTTTCATGTCTAGGGATGACGAGAGAACGATTCTGAGTATAACATGCAGTTGCAATTGCTTCAGCCCAGAAGAATAGTGGCAATTTTGATGAAGAAAGCATTGTTCGAGCTGCCTCAACCAAAGTACGGTTCCGTCTTTCGACAACGCCGTTTTGTTTAGGACTTCGAGCAATTGAAGTTTGGTGTTCGATGCCTGCTTCTTGAAAGTAGGCTTGCAGAGTTGTTGTTCAAAAATTCAGTACCCCCTATTCGTTCTGACCGTTAAGACTTGAGCTTGAAGATTGCGTTGTATCATCTTGAGAAAGTTTTTTAGAACCTCCGGTGTTTCATCTTTGGACCTTAAGAAGTAAGTCCATGTATATCTGGAGTAATCATCAACAATCACGAGAATATACTTTTTCCCGTTAATACTCTCTACACGCATGGGGCCACATAAATCCATGTTTAGAAGTTCCAATCGTCCTTTTGAGCTTAGGATAGTCTTTGTTTTGAAGGACTTTCGTTTTGCTTTCCCCAAATCACAAGAAGAACGAAGATGGTCTTTGACGAATTTTAACTTAGGAAGACCGGTCAGAATATCATTCCTCGAAGCAAGTTGATGGAGTCAAAGTTGAGATGTGACAGTCGTTGATGCCATAACCATGCTTGAGATGATGAAGCTTTAGCCATTAAGCAAATTGGATTTGTTGAAGACGTGTCTTGAAGAGTTACTGTGTAGAGATCAGAACCACGAGAACCTGTAAGAAGGTCATTCCCATCGTAGTCTCCAACATAGTAAGTAGTTTTCCGAAAAACCACTTCCAAATCCGCATCACAAAATTGACCAACCGTGAATAAATTGTGATTCAGTCCCTCGACGTAATAAACCCGTTTGATAGTGATATTCCCTTTAACCAAATCGCCATATCCAAGTATCGGTGCAAACTGATCATTTCCAAACCGCACCGTACCTAGAAACTTCTCCACGAAGTTACTGAGAAGCTTGAGATTGCCCGTCATGTGCTTTGTGCACCCGGAGTCCATTATGAATAGAATGATTTCGACGAGCTGCATAAGAATTAGAAGACAATGTAGAGTCTGACAGATTGGAGCCCTTGATAGAAGTGGGTTCCAAAATATTAGTAGGCCTAGATACAAATCCTAAAGGCAAGCTAACATTCATAGACCCAATTATAATAGTGGTTATCTTAGGTACCCATTTGTATCCGGGTGGTGTAAATCTCGAGTACCCCCCGTTTACATGTACTAATCATGTTCTCATAAAGCTTCTTTAACCTGTTTTGTCTACGCAGAGTAGTGGAATCTAACGCACTTAGTTTCTTAAGTGGTTGAGAAGTGGATTGGTTTAAAGTTCTTGTGGGTTTTCAAGTACTAGCGGGAACAAGAATAGGCTTCCTAGTTCTAGAATTCACACCATTATGATTAAAAGCACAAGCATCATGATTGAAAGTACGAACACATGTTCCAAATTTAACACAAGCAAATTCAACCTTCGAATTCTTAACATTCAAACTGTCATTACATGAAGTAACAGACGTTTTATTCTTAGAAAACTTAAAATTCCTACGGTGGTCTTCTACTTCCATCTTCTTCCGTTGACTATTGTTAGGCGTGACCTTATCTTGCATTCTAGTGCTCTTAAGTTGTGCTCTGATTGTGGTAAAATACGACCTTTTAGGAAAATGACGTAAATGCGGTAAGTATTAAACAAATGATTTTAGGAAAAATCAAATGCTAATGACCCAATGAAAAGATCGTTTCCCAAGGAGTTTTATTGTGTTTGAATAACTTGTAATGATTTTGGATTATTATTGAGAATGAAAAGATGAGAAAAGAGAATGACGGATAGGATAAAATTAAACTACGACGATAAGACAAAAAATCGTAAAAATAGACAAAATAAAAATTTACTCTAAAAACTCCCAAAAAATTACCAAAAATAACTAAAAATCCAATTAGGGTTTACAAATGATAAAAAAAAATTCGAACCTTTTATTTAATTAAATAATAATTTTTTAATGCTAATTAAAGCCCTAAAAATCAAATTAATTAATAAAAAGTCCAAATAAAGATTTTTCAATTTGTAAAACTCTAAAATGACTTAATTAAACTAAAAAGAATTTTTCAAATTTTTAAAACTATAAAACTATTTAAAATGAATTAATCTAAAAATAAAATATAAAAATAATATTAAAAATTCAAAAATTATACAAAATTCTAAAAACTTGCAAACTAGTTTATATTAACCTAAATAATCGGAAAATGAAAGTGAAATTACCAAAATATCCTTATTGGGCCCCCAAATGGGCTAAAAATAAAAACAACAAGCTTAATGGGCTTTTTAGCCCAATAAAATTCAAACTCAACCAAATAAGCCCAAAAACACCAGTCTGGCTCAAAATTCAATTTTAAGCATAAAAGTCTAAAGGCCCAACACCTGAAAATGTGTTTTCACAACTTAATAAGCCAAAAGTTTATTCTTAATGGGCCAATAAGCCCATTAAGCTATAAGCTAATGCCATAAGCTCTACTTAAACGCACAAACTTCTATTGAGATTCTAAACCCTTTCGCAAAAACAAATTTTAAAAAAGCTCAAGTAATAAGCCAGAATCATGAAAAGAACTTTTTCACAAAACGACAAAATAGTCGGGTTTGAATTCTAGAGGGTTTCAAAAGCTGATTCTTTTTGCAAAAGCTCACAAATAGCTTAACTAAGAATAATAAAAAAGAAAAATCACAAAAAATCAAGTAGAATAAGTTGTAGAAGCAAATAAGCTGGCTAAAAAAGCCAAATAAGCTAGTTTCCTAGCAAAAGCTTAACCAAAAGAGCTGAAACCTTTCAGAAGTGATAATAAGCTGAGAAAAATGACACCTATAAAAATAACTAAGTTGTTGCATGCACTGATAAGCAGAACTGGAAAATAAGCCAAATATAGCTTATTTGACCATAAGTCAAAGTGTTCCAAACTTAACCAAATTGCCAGGACTTGTTTATGAGCTTGTTTTGAGAAACTTTTGTGAAAGAATCAAGGCTGAATCCCTTTGAATCAAGAGGCCAGTTAGCCAAATGATTATTAGTTTTGGACAAATATGGCCAATAAGCCAGTTGGTTTATAAGCACTCAAATAGGAAATCCAAATAGCCAAATAAGTTCACAAGCAACATAATAACAAGTGTCAAGCAACCAAATATCAAGGAAAGCACTAGGTAAACAATAGCAAAGCACAAAAGAGGTGGTCACTTTGCTGATGCAATTGACCACTTCAGCCAGCTTCAATAAGCCCTAGCTCACTCAATAAGCCACCAAAATAAAAAAGCAGATAAATCACAGATAGCTTATCACAAAAACTCTTCCCAAACCAAAAATAAGACTCTCAATCCAACAAACAAATATTTTATCCTTGCTGATGTGTTTGACCAATTTCAAACCACTTTTATCAGATTTTTCCAAAACTTGCAAACACTTTTCCAAACCTTATAAGACTAAACCAATGACCATAACAGGTGACAAATGACTTGTTTAGTGTATAAAAACCCCAAGAACCAAGGGCACAAGGCCACAAGGCCTTTTGATCGCAAAATCCAAACAACCTTGTTTTAGCCGTTTTTCAAACAAACTTTTGATTTTTTCAAGCAACCTACTGATTTTATGCTTCCAATACCTCACCTAGGTGACAACTAGCAGATCTAAGCAATAAAACACAAAGCACAAACACAAGAACTCCAAATCACATAACAAAACTCATAACAGATTCTAACCAAATATTTTTTTAGGGGAAACTTAAAGAAATCAATACCTATCCTCCATAACTTCCTAGGAGGATCAACAATGCTCCTTGGACCACTCTTAACAGCTAGAGAGTGACCAAGGTCCTTGAACAAAGAAAGGAGGTCTGTTGATGGTTCAAAGTAGAACCAAGACCTTGAATCAATGGTTCTTCAACACAAGAGAGCAAACATCCTGTCCAAACGCTTAAAACCCTTCACAAGCTTGGTATAATCAAGCTAGAAAGAGCTTAAGGCTTTTGGTTAGGAGTTAGTACAAGATATAACACAAGAAGGGGTATCAAATATCAGCAGGGTTATGAACCACCTTTCAAACACTTCTAATAACTTTTCCAATAAAAATCCAAGCCAACCACTCAAGAACTAAGGTCTTGGGTAGCCAGTGAGTGGATCTAAACACCTAGAATCCAAGGGCTTCAACTGGTAAAGCCTTAAATCTTAGATGAAACCTATTTTCAAAACACTTTTTGAAAAACTTTGAAACCTTAACAAACTCAAACGTATGAAACAATAACCAACAAAACAACTTAAATAAGATTGTGGAACACAGATTAAAGCTTCTAAAACCAACTTCATTCAATATAAAGGATTACAATTGCATAAAATTTAAATACATAAACTTATATTGAAGTGAAAGTAATTACAAAGAAATTTCCTGGAAAATGGAACAATGGGACTCTCACAAGCTGAGGTCTCCTTTTATAATGCTACAAAGACTATTCTAGAAATAAAAACCCTAGCTAATGATTCCCAGAAATGCCCTTGACGCGTTTGAGTTGATAAGTTGTCAAAATTGATCTTGGGCGTTCATTTTTTCCTGTGGGAACAAGTATGAAGTGTAAAGCGTTGGTCTTGCCACGTTGGATAACTTGGAGGTGAAGTTGTTCACTGATTGGTTGAAAGGGAGTTGGGAGTGGGGTCCATGGTGATGGGACGTGTGATGTTAAGTATAGGAAGGGTTTGTGTGAGATTGAATAACACGTGGGTGTAGGTAATTGGGATTTACCCCTTGGTTTAAGTGATATGGTAACTGGGTATGGATGGTGAATAGTAACTCCATTTGATCCGAAAAAGGGGGTGGTAAGTGTTTGGCGCGTGTTTGAGTTATTCAAACTTTCAGAAAGGCAAAAGTAGTCCTTGTGTTTTGGCAAAACATGTATACAAAGTCTTTTCAGCCTAAAACTTGAAACCCTTTGTTAATTAAGTTTCAGTTTTCATACTTTTGCCCCAAATACTTTTCCAAGGTATTTTTAAGGACTTGTTTTGCCATTTTTGGATATCTGAAGGACTGATCTTGGAGATTCTTGAACTTTGAAGGTCTTCATTGTATGTTTGACATATTGGAGGACCATTGTTGACATTTCTTTAATCTTGAGGGACTAAACTTGCCAAACTTTCAAAGTTTAGGGACCTTTTTGTCATTTTGACAAACTTAAGGGACCAAACTTGTAATTATCAATATACAAGGGTATTAAGTGTCATTTCTTCATTGATGAGGGATCATTCTTGAACATCTTCAATACTTCAAAGTCTTTTCTTTGAGAAATCATAAACTAGGGCCCGGTTCATTATGCAGCTTCGTTTCTCGTGTTCGTTTTTCCTTGTTTCTTGTGATCTTTTGTCTTTTTCACAATATCCATACCTAAAATACACAAGTAAACAAACACAAGAATATATATGGTATTTTAATGACATTTCATGCATTTAAAGCCCGAAAAGAACAATGAGATCATGTATAAATGCTATCTCATCACTCCCCATACTAAACCATTGTCGTGCCCTCACTCAATGCTAGAATAAAGTATCTAAGCATCTCCAAAGTTCAATATTATTACCCTTTATTGAAAAGTAAACTTGCTACAATACTATGAAGATGTGTTAAAAACATAATGTATAACTTTCATCACGAATGTAACTTTTAGGGTCAATGAATAAAAACAAGTGAATGTCTCATAGAGTAAATTTTGTCATCCTTGATTGTCATACATTCCATGCTAAGTGCAAAAACGAGATCATTGTTGGTATAAGTCACAATGCTAACACTACTCATACGTCCAAACTGTGTAATACTTTCTTCCCCGTAATCCTAGTTATTATGAAAGAGAAGGTATCTAGAATTTTATAACTATTTGTCATGGATCACAAGTGATTCATATTAACTTATTTGAGTTTTTATTAGTCCGAAAATAAAGTAGTACGATTTAATCGATAGTTAGCCAAAGGACAAAATCTTTAAAAACGGCTTCTCGTAATCTCCTTAAGTTCACATCTTGGCATAACTCGTTTCACGATTTGAGACCTTTCTCGGACCGATTTGGCATGTACTTCATTCTTCAAATCTTCGGAATACATTCTTGAAGTTATGGTCTTCTCTTCATATTTTGGAATTTCTTCACTTGACGTTTTTGAGAGATTCTTCATACTTGGACCACGACTTCATCATTTTTCTTTAATCTTTATTTTGGATTTTGATATACAACGATCCGCCTCCTTTTAGGACTTGGATATATTTATCCTCATACCTTGTTAGGGTATTTTTGGATAGACTTTCTCCATGATCTTTAGGGAGTAATTGCTTTTCGTCGTGTGTCTCGATCCTTCATATTGATTTGGAATAATGATTCTTCACATCATCTTGGATCTTTAGCAACAAAATAGAGTCCTCATGCCTTGTTAGGGCCTTTTTGGAACTTCACCAATCTTCGCGTCCCCCTTCAATAAGTTATACCTTGGCAATGAACTCTATTCAACAACGAGCAACATTTAAACGATCTTGGGCTAGAAGCTAAGTAACCTTTCAAATCGTACGACCTTACTTATTGCAATTAATTTATTCCTAATGCATTGATCTAATGGGAGAAAAAGCTACGATTAAAAACATATGAGTTTTTGAAAGAACATTTTCATGTTCTACGTTTAGCATGATCACTTGTCTAACTCTATCACTTCTCGTTCTTCACTATTTAAATACCTCTAATTAAAGTGACTTGTGAATACTTAGCCATGCAAGTCAAAATTAAGCTAAATTTGGATTAGCTTCATTAAGACTATATTAAATCTAAGTTTTGGGTTTTCAAGCCACCTATATGATCTTGAACTTTCTTAGACTTTTTAAGTTTAGAGAATGCATTTTAAAGTTCCCTTGATACGTGACTTTCTAGGATCAATTATAGGAACTTGAGAAAAGTTCTTGTTCTTAACCCGTATGAGCTAAGACTTTCGCGTTTTAAAGTTCCCTATATAAAAGCCTAGCAAAACTTGATTCAAGCGGCTTAAGGAATGTAAAGGGCTCCAAATGCCAATCAAGTCAAAAATTAACTCTTATTCTACCCATCGGAAAATATACATTCGTGTCTTAAAAACACTTATGAAAACTAATAAAAATTTTAAAATTTGGCCATTTTTAGCCTTATTAGCAACAAAACAAAACGATGAAAGTTGGAAAACGTGAGGGCGTAGCAAAGCAAGTATCTATTCACCCCCATACTAAAATTAAAAATTTTCCTCAATGTTTCGAGTCTAAAGGTGGAGCACCCCCATACTAGAGATGAAAAGTCGAATGCTTAGGATCTAGCATGAAAAGGGTGATCAAAAATATATCTAAAGCCGTTTATGAATTATGCTAAAAGATAATTATTAGAACAATAAAGGATATGCCATGTATTCGTGAAAAACTCTTTAAGCAAACTGTGACAATCCGTCAATTTATGGTTGATATTCTATTCTCAAGTATTATTTAAAAACATTATTTTAATGTTACATTATGAACTCACTTATTTTTGGGAAGTAATTTGGATTTATGTCTTGAAGTAGCGTCGACTACGTCTAAACCGGAGGATTCAACGTTACGTGCTTACGTTTACATACACCGTCCTTGGTGACAGTCCGACATTTCAGAAAATAAATTTATCCGTAAATATTATTTTGGAATTTTAAATTTGTGTTGGTTCATAAACTCACAAATTTCCGAGAAGAGATTAGGACTTACGATTATAATTTAACGCCCTTTACGACTAAACCAGAAACCTTAGGATTACGTATTTACGTTTTCAAACTCCGTTTTTGATGAGACAATTTTTATTAGATTCGTTTTGTGTCGTTGATTCATAATTTATAAAAATGTTTTTCGTAAAACGACCCGAGGGCACGTAAATCGAGGAAACTAGAATCGAGGAATACCCGTAAATTAGTGGGATGAGACAAGTTTACACTTGCCTCACCCCACAAATGGGTGGCCAAAACTCCACCAACACATCTAAGATGTGTCAAAGCTTACTAAGTAAGCTAGGACACTTGTCCTAGCTACTTACACAAATAAGCTAACTAGCAAAACCACTAAACACTCAAACCATTTCTCACAAAAACATACATGCAAAACCACTTATTTCTCTCATCTCTCTCTCTTATTTTCGTCCCATATTCACCCAAAACAACCTCCATTTGATCTTGATTCAATCATAAATCATATGTATTATTTATTGATGAAAACCCATTGAAGTTATAAAGATTGGAGGTGATCTTAGCATGTAAAAAGGAGTTTTCAAGGGAGTTTGGGGCTGATTTCTCAAGGAGTTTTCATGAACAACAAGGGCTGATTTTTGGAGGAATCTACAAATACTTGGTGATCCTAGAAGTGATGTTGATATCTCATAAGATTGGTTACCCAAAACCAAGTCTTGTTCATCATCAACCCCATCTTTTCATCATCTTGGTGGTATAAAGATTGTTCTTTCCATCTTCTTGTTATTTTGATTATGTAATCTTGTATTTCTTTTACTTATGTATATGTGTATGATGATGAATGATGATTAAAAATATTATGTGGGGATTTGGTGTTGATAAATTTGATAAACATGGGCAAAAAGATGGACAAACTACATGTAAAAATGGTTAAATCTTGCTTAAATGGTAGGCTGTATAAAAACAGTAACTAACCACATGATGAACTGATAAAATGGCTTAGATTAATGGATATACAGTAAGTAATATGTCTTGTACACATGTGAGAGTTGTCCATGCAATGGAATCATTGTAATGAGTGAGATATGATCAAAACAAGTTTAAGGTACAAATCTGAGTTCACTGTTTTGGACGATTTTTAGAAAATACTTAGAAGATGATTCAACAGTAGCTATAGAAGAGTTAAATGGAGCACATATCATCTAGTTTATGTGATAAACATTTGAGCTTCTATCTCCATATAGAACTCTAGATATGGCAGTTTTGATGAAAGTGAAGATAAAAATCAGATTTTGGAAATTAAAGTATAATACTATTATATAAGCACTCAAAATTTAATAGTATAAAATATAAATTAAAACTCACTAACTTATATAATACATTTATATAAATATGTACAATGGTAAATAAGTAGACATTTTATAAAAATGATAACTTGTTAAGTTTTATAAGCTATAAAACTATAAACATGATTTTACGACTTTTTCGGCTAATACCGTAAAATTAACGTTTTTGTTAAATAAAACTTAGATGGTTGGACCCGTCTAATGAAAACTTTATAAAACTTATATACTGATATATAGACATGTATAACAAGTAAAAACCGATAAAACCCGAACTATAGGGCATACGGACATTAACGAGCTAAGTAAACATATTGGACTAATACTTGGGCTAATAATTGGACTAAATAAGATAAACACTCATAAAAAGAACTTATTGGGCTTAACCCATTTGGGCCCAACTTGTAAAGTTTAACTACTGATAATATAAGTATAAAATGGATTAACACAAGTTAAATAACTTATAATAAGCTTATTGGACTTAAAACGTGTAAATAGGTAAAACTAGTAAGCTAGTATAAAAGTTACCGACATATAACACTAAAATGAGTAAACGAGAATATGTAAACCCACTTGATCATCATATATATATATAATCATCATATGTATACATAATTGTTATTTTTATAAAGTCATTGGACATGAGTCTAAGACGAGTATTATTTGTCTAGGTTTCCGTAATTGAAGCACGTACCGTACGACCGAATTGCCGATAGCCCGTCTTCCCACATCAACGTGAGTTCATAGCCTCGCACTCTTTTAAACGTTTTTATGAAATGTTTTATAAACCCGCGAGGGAGATAACATGTTAGTTTTTATAAAATAGGACACCATTTGTCCCGATTGTTTGTTTATTGATTTGGACCCGAATGATTGAATGACCCGATTGTATGACCCGATAAATGATTAAAGGACCCGATAGATGAAATTAAATGGATTATTAAAGTTAGGTTATGTCACTAAAAGTCCCATTAGCATGAATTGTGAACTACCGGGATTTGGTAGACGCTTATGCATTTAATAGTACTATTTGGGGACGATCACCCCAGTTCGCGCCTTGACGGTTGATCCCCGTCGTGCCACATTGATTGGTAAGCGAATTTATGTATGAGAAGATTTCCATAGCGTGACCTTTGTGACGACACGCTACTTTAGATGGGCAAAATTAGTATCGGGTTAGCTACCCGTTGTTGGTTTAGTAAGGTAACAATGTCATGCGACTTATAATAATCCAATTACCGAAATACTAATAGACGCTCCGAATTTCGATGTATTGCCTGACTAGCAATACTGGGTCATACTATTGATATTATGTTTGTATTTTGGTTTTCATAACCATATTCATATAACGGTTTTTATTTTCATACAACGTCATAAGACGTATTGTATGACGTTTTTACGACATTGGCTCGTATAATGATTTTTAAGGCAAACGCCGATATTATGATTTTGATAAAGATTTGTATAAAATGATTTTGGCTATTTTATAGCCTATTACAATGATTTGTACGAAATGATTTTTGGTAATAATTTTATACCAAAGTTATATTGATGGAATTTATTAAACTCTATGAATTCACACGGCGTTATCGCTGACCTTTTCTTTTAACATGTTTTATCTCAGGTACTTGAAGGTAATTCTCGGGAAGACGACAAGAATTCATGGCCCACACTTAAACAATATTTTCCATTCAAATACTTTGTTAAACTTTGTATGAAATAATATGACTTGGGACCGATGTATCTTTGATGTTTATGAATGGAAATGATTTATTATTAAACGACGCGATTTTTATGCGTTGTCTATGATGTGAGTAATGTGCTATCCCGTAACACCAACGAGTCTTCCGCTGTATTGAGTTGTATAAATTAGGGGGTGTTACAGTTTGGTATCAGAGCTCTCGTTATAGAGAACGAAAGATTTTTAAAACCAAGGTTTTGAATAAAACATTTCAAAATCTTTTAACTATAAACATTTTTTAAAAATGTCTAAAAGTCTTTTTACTATAACGGTGCCGAAGAATTCCCGAGTTACCGACAAGGCCAAGACTGAGAAGTGTTATTTTAATATATATATAACTTGGATTATATATATATATATATATATATATATATATATATATATATATATATATATATATATATATATATATATATATATATATATATATATATATATATATATATATATATATATATGATGTAATTTTATTACATGATTGCTTGATGATTATTTTGATTTTTATACGAGGTATTTATACGACGTAGATTGTCACAAGAAACCCTAACTTCCCTTGCAAATTAATCGAAGCTATTCTCGTAGGAATTCTAGCTATCCTAGATCTAAACCAAGTTGTCGATATTTATGATCCCAACAAATGGTTGATATTCGTAGAAATGTAGATATTAGTTGATTGTGATATTGAAAAAGAATTGGCGAGATTAAATCTAATATCGATGTCATGACGATCTTTCCTTATAGAGTGGAGTTTTACAAAACGTTACCACCTAGAAAGATGTCATCTGATTCGTTGTCATCCAATTCTTAAATTGAAATCGAAAGGGTGAAAGTAACACCCCCACAAAATGCTATGCGCAGCGGAACTACAACATTTGGGTGCTACTCAGTTATCATTGCACACAAGATATATCGAACGACTCTAAAGAGACGTCAACTTAAAACTTGAATTAAAAATTGTTAAATGATACATGTCCACGGTTTTTCCAACCCCACTTGGTACAACAGAGCTTAGCGTTTTCGGTCCCCATGAATCTCGACCCAAAAATTTCAGTTTCACAACAACATAACATTAAAGTTAAAAATGTTTAAGTAGGAAAGGGAGGAAAAACAAGCAGACTCCAAGCCATACACACAACATCCATCCCATGCACGCTCCATGCTACACTTCAGCGGTTACCTGAAACACATGCCAAAATTTGGTCAACGAAAACGTTGAGTGGAATTCATAGGTTTTACAATTCATTTTGAACGCATGTGAAATAAAAACCATTCACGATTATTCATAGACTTGTCGATCAAACAATCTATATTCAAGATACTGACAATTGTGTTTAAGCTCATGACACTAAACCGTTAACTCAATCACCCGCGTAATAATTACCGGCGTGATTCAGATGAAACCATGGCCCCTAATAAGGCATCAGTTGCAATTATACCTTATCTCTTATCACAAATTATCCGTCCGCAGGGGGTATCAACGTACTAGCCCTCGTCTCGGATAGGGTAGTCAACCCCATAGTACTATCACTTTGTATAAGCGGCTATTTCCCCCTTCGCAAGGGCAAGACAATAGTTAATAGTTCATGAAATTAGGGTCTTTTGCAACTAGGTACTCAACACAATTTCAAAGGCAACATGCGGGACCAACAATCATTCATGACATACGTTCATTTTAAAAACTAGCATGCATTTCCCTCGCGGGTAAAACAGTTTGAAATAATAATAAGCGAGGCTATAAATTCACACCTTATATATCAAGTAGTCGGTAGTTCGAGAGATGATCACTGACGACGATACGGATGCCCGGGTAAATCAACACCTATCAACCAAATAACGCGTAATGAGTAATCTCATTTTAAATACCTTATGGTACTGTATAAAATACATAGATATTAGTCGCTTAGGACAATTACAACTCACGCCAAAACAAAACAACAAGCATCACTCATTTTACACCATTTGTTCTTATTATTTACGTCATCCATTTTTACTCATTTTCGCCGATACTTGCCGAAAGTACGGGCTGTTTTACTATATTTAACCGTTCTTATAAAATTTGAAAAAATTATCAAAAATACTATAAGACCTGTAGATAACACATATTTAATCCCAATAAAAATTTTTACTTCTACGACCCGTTACTCAACGCCTTTCCAAAAACTACATTTTTCGGACAGAAATTGTACTTCGACCAACTTGGACTTCTTTGACCTATTTGAAATGCACCTTTGACCTCTTTGACTCCTAAGTCCACTTATAGACTCAATTACACAGGTTTGTGACCAAAATTTGACCTTTGACCTTTTACCAATTCATATTTGTGGTCCTCGGGATTTGACTAAAACTAAACATAAATTCGGATTATGAAAGTTCTCGTCTCCCGGTACACGATCTTTAAAACCTCATAACTTTTGGCTCGTTTGGAGTCACGAGCTCTACCTTATACCAAATTAAAGCTAAGAAGACACTCTATGACTACATTTAGCTATCTAGACCTGTAGGAAAAATTATTTTTACGAAAATGTCTTAAACTTTCTGCCTAAATTTAACCATACCAAAATCACTCCTACACTTGTTTTCAAACCCATTAATCATTACTAGGCTTCATCCTAAGCATTCCCAATCATAACCAAACACTAATTTCAGTTCCTAACCCCTATTGATCATCAACCTCATAAGCTAAAAATCTAAAAACAAACATGCAAACACTTGTATCCATCTAGAACATCAATAAACACAAAACCAAACACAAAACCAATGCTCAAAACATCAATCACCATGGCTCCCCAAACACCCCCTTTAGCCGTGGGGTTTGGGTGACCAAATAACCACAACCAAATCAATTTTGGTGGGTTTGTTTAGTGATTATACCCTCATTTTACATGAATTTAACATGCATTAATCCAATTAACCTCAAAAACGAGTTTGAATGATCTTGAAAATTTTTGGAAAAATTTTGTTAATGCATGTTTGAAATAACCATAGATTAACACTCACCAATGGATTTTAGAAGGTGGTCTAAGGTTAGATTTTGTCAAAACTCAAAAAAAATGGTGGATGGTGGTGGTTTGGGGGTTTTGGCCGTCGGCCTAGAGAGAGAGAGGGAGTGTTCATCTTTTTTTTTTGTGAAATGTTGTGTGTGTGAGTTGCTTCCCCCTTTTGTGAAATGGGAGGGACTAAAGTGCAATTAAAGCTTTCTTTTGGCCTCAAGTAAAAACGTCACCAAAACTTTGCGGGATTGACTCACTAGTCATTTTAGAAAATTTTACGGGAGTCGGAAATTATCCCAAACACTCCAAAATACTTTTGTGATACTTTAAATGTACTCGGAAAGTTATAAAACTCACCCGACTCAACTTAACACGAACCGTAAGTAAAATTCTAGAAAAATTACATTATCGATAAATCGTCAATAATTATAGAAATTTGGGCATCCATCGGGATCGTATTCGTCCTCGTCCTTCTTGAATCGTCAATCGTAAAAATTATAACCTCGAACATCGGCTTTAATCAAAATACTTATATATATATAGAAATTAAATTTTATTAAAAATTTCAAAAATTAGCGTAATTTAGGGTAACGTTAATGACCTCGGTTCTAGGGTGTCACATCCACCCCTCCTTAAAGAGAGCGACGTCCCGGCGCTCGCCTCCTCTTATACTCACATTTCGTTCCGCTGGAACAGATGAGGATACCTTTCCTTGAAAAAGTCCTCACGTTCCCAAGTGTATTCCGGTCCACGCTTAGAATTCCATCGAACCTTCACAATGGGAATTCTACTACGCTTCAGCCTCTTGACCTCTCGGTCCATAATTTCCACAGGTTCTTCCACAAAATGCATTTTGTCGTCCAGTCGAATCTCGTCCAAAGGAATCACCAATTCCTTATCCGCCAAACTCTTCTTCAGGTTCGATACGTGAAACGTGTCGTGAATAGCACTAAGCTCGCTCGGCAACTCTAACTTGTACGCTACTGGTCCAATTCGTTCAACGATCTTAAATGGTCCAATATACCTCGGACTCAACTTTCCTTTCTTCCCAAAACGAATTACACCCTTCCACGGCGATACCTTGAGCATAACCATATCTCCGACTTCAAACTCCAATGGTTTCCTTCTGTTATCGGCATAACTCTTCTGTCGGCTTCTCGCAGCAAGTAGTCGGTTCTTGATTTGCACAATCTTCTCTGTCGTTTCTAAAACCATTTCAGGTCCAGTCAATTGACTTTCTCCTACTTCACTCCAACACACAGGCGATCTACACTTCCTTCCATACAATGCTTCGAACGGTGCTGCCTTGATACTCGCATGGTAACTATTATTATACGAAAACTCCACTAGAGGCAAGTGGCGTTCCCAACTTCCTCCAAAATCAATCACGCATGCTCGGAGCATGTCCTCCATCGTCTGAATAGTTCGTTCACTCTGGCCGTCAGTTTCCGGGTGATAAGCCGTACTTAAATTCAATTCAGTGCCCATCGCACGTTGAAGCGATTTCTAAAATTCCGAAGTAAATCTACTGTCGCGATCCGAAATGATCGATAACGGCACTCCATGTCTGCAGACGATCTCCTTCACGTACACATTGGCTAGCTTTTCCATACTGTCCGTCTTCTTCATAGGTAAGAAATGAGTAGATTTCGTTAACCTATCCACTATTACCAATATCATATCACATCCACTAGGAGTTCTAGGTAAACCCGTCACGAAATCCATAGCGATTTTCTCCCATTTCCATTCTGGGATCTCTGGTTGTACCAACAATCCAGATGGTTTCTTATGTTCTGCTTGAACCTTCGCGCAAGTCAAACACTTACTAATGTAACGAGCAATATCCGCCTTCATATTCGGCCACCAATAAACTTTCTTCAGGTCGTGATACATTTTATCCGATCCAGGATGTATCGAATATTTCGACTTATGCGACTCGTTCATAACCAATTCTCGTACTCCAGGCTTTCCTTCCTCAGATGAACACAATGGTAACAAAATCCGATTCTTGAAATATCTCAGTCCGTCTGACCTAATCACGAAAAGAGGTTTCAACATTCTCCCCAAGTTCTCAGCTTCAATATTCCCCTTCATTAGTCCCCTCTCTTGAGCCTTCAGTATAGTTTCGGTTAAGTCAACGTTCTCAGTCATCACCAAAGCTCTGACTCTCAAAGGTTTCTCTCGTTCCTTCCTACTTAGTGCATCCGCTACAACATTCGCCTTGCCAGGGTGGTAGCGAATTTCGCAGTCGTAATCACTCAGTAGTTCTACCCATCGTCTCTGTCGCATATTCAACTCCTTTTGATCTAAAATGTGTTGCAAACTCTTGTGGTCTGTGAATACAACACACTTCGTCCCATACAAATAGTGTCTCCACAACTTCAACGCAAAAACTACAGCTCCTAATTCCAAATCGTGCGTCGTGTAGTTCTCCTCATTCTTCCTCAGTTGCCTCGATGCGTAAGCTATCACCTTTTCACGCTGCATCAATAACGCTCCATAACCGTTACGAGATGCATCACAATACACGACAAAGTCTTCGGTTCCTTCAGGCAATGACAATATCGGTGCGGAACATAACTTGTCCTTGAGCGTTTTGAAAGCGAGTTCTTCCTCGTCTCCCCATTCATACACCCTATTCTTTTCGGTAAGCTTTGTCAATGGTTTTGCAATCAACGAAAATCATTCAATGAACCTTCGATAATACCCAGCTAAACCAAGGAATTGTCGAACTTCAGTCGGCGTTGTCGGTGCCGACCATTCCCTGATCGCTTCGACCTTTGCAGGATCCACGCGAACTCCCTTGATATCAATTACGTGACCTAGGAATTGCACGGATTCTAACCAAAACTCACACTTCGAGAATTTCGCATACAACTTCTCCTTCTTTAACAACTCCAAAATCTTTCTCAGGTGCTTCTCGTGCTCCTCCTTACTCTTAGAGTAAATAAGAATATCATCGATGAAAACAATAACAAACTTATCTAGATACGGCTTGCACACGCGATTCATAAGGTCCATGAATACAGCATGCGCGTTCGTCAACCCAAACGGCATCACTCGAAATTCAAAGTGTCCATACCGCGTACGAAAGGCAGTTACAGGAATATCCTCCTCTCTTACACGTAGTTGATGATACCCTGATCTTAAATCGATCTTTGAGTATACACTGGAACCTTGCAATTGATCAAACAAATCGTCAATCCTCGGCAATGGGTACCGATTCTTAACCGTCAGCTTGTTGAGTTCTCTATAGTCAATACACATCCGAAATGAACCATCTTTCTTCTTCACAAACAACACTGGCGCTCCCCATGGTGATGAGCTCGGCCTAATAAATCCCTTGTCCATCAATTCCTTCAGTTGATCCGATAACTCCTTTAACTCGGATGGTGCTAAGCGATAAGGTGCACGCGCAACCGGCGCAGCTCCTGGCACCAAATCAATTCGAAACTCGACCTCACGGGTGGGTGGTAAACCCGGCAACTCGTCTGGAAAAACTTCCGGATATTCGCAGATAACAGGTACCTCTTCAATCCTCGCCTCTAAATCACTATCACTCGAAACTTGTGCCAAAAACACATCGCATCCGCTCTCTACATACTTCATCATTTTCAAACAGGAAATCACTTTCAAACGAGAAGTGCATTCGTCTCCCTTCACAGTCAAGACTTTATTCCTCAACGAAATCTGAACTAATCTCTCGCCACAGACGATCATAGCACTGTGCTCCATTAGCCAATCCATTCCCACAATCACGTCAAACGATCCTAGCTCTATAGGCATCAAGTCGATTTTAAAAGCGTAATTTCCTAACTTTAAGGTACACCCTTTCAGTATAGAATTCGTACTAACAATTTTTCCATCGGCTAACTCAATGTTATAACTAGTCGCTAACAACACCGGTTTTCTATCGATATGACGACTAAATTTAACATCTACAAAACTCTTGTCGGAGCCAGAATCAAACAAAATACTAGCATAACAAGCGTCTAGCAAAAACGTACCGGTAACCACGTTAGGACCCTGTGGTTTATCAGCCGTCCCTACTTGATACACGACAGCAGCATTGTTACCTCCCCGCTTGTTTCCTGCCTTCGGGCAATTCACTTGCATATGGCCTCTCTCTCCACATCCAAAACATCCCCTCATTCTGATAGCATTCGCCCCAGTGGCTACTCCTCTCGTTCGGCAATCAGACATCCTGTGACCTGCTTTTCCACATTTGCCGCATGCAGGCGGGCAATTCCCTACATGGTACAAGTTGCACCTACCACATTGGGGATTCACTTTCACTCCTCTGGGGTTTGTCACAGCTCTCATCCCTTCATTCCTTCGTTGGTTAAACTGCTGATTGCGGTTCTGACCATGGTTGTTTCGATTTCCACCTCGGTTTTGGCCCTGGGATTGATTGCTCTGTGCCGCTTCCCATTTCCTCTTATTTCCTTCAGCAATGAAGTTCTTCTTGTCCTGGAGCTTGACATCCATCAATGCGTGAGCCATCTGGACCGCTTCATCAAACGACCCAGGTTTAGACGAAGTCGTCTCACCCTTGATATTACTGGATAAACCTTTGATGTACTGTTTCATCTTCTTGGCATCATTGACAAAAATGTCTGGACACAAAAGGCTTAGTTCATTAAACCTCCTGGTGTAAGCAGCGATATCATTGTTCTTCAAGGTCAGGTGCCTCAACTCATCTTCCAATTGACCCAATTCCTCTTCCGGGCAGAACTTCTTGGTCAAAAGAGCTTTTGTTGCAGTCCATGTTCTTGCATTCGCTACAGCCAATCCAACAGTGGCTACTTGGGTGTTCCACCAACTTAATGCATCATCAAGAAACGTAGCAGCCGCAAACTTGACCTTGTTCGCTTCTGAACAACCACTAATCTCGAAAGTACTTTCAACCTTTTCCAACCATCTCCTAAGTTCTAGAGCTCCACCAGTTCCACGAAATTGCGTGGGACCGCATTTCATAAAACTAGAATAAGTACACTCTCTCGGGGCTTGCTGTCTCCCCGCGTTTCTACCCTGGTCCGGATTTCTTCCTGCTCGGTCTGCTTCTAACGCATTTGCTATAGCTTCCTGAATCATTGTGTTCACACGATCGGCGGTTAGCTTTGGAGGCATGGTGTTATCGAATATCTCTTTCTGCAAGACAGGGAAAATAGAAAAACAATGTAAGTATACGTGTCAAGATTAAGATGGATTTCTCTTTCAAGACAGAATATAAATACAACGACACATCACTACAGAGTTACTAATATTCATCAATTCACATCACAAAAGATCAAATTTAAGACATATCACAGATCATGAAAGGTAAACATGGATTGTATTGATAATTTAACCAAAATTGCGACAAGTATTGCCACTACAATCATTCACCATAAAACTTAAGTCCTCAAGTTTTTCGTCATAATGCCATCATACAAAAGTCTAAAACAGTTCTATTACAACGATCAAAGATAAAATACAAGACAAGCAACTAGGCATGTGGTGATCCACACGGCCTCTTGGATGGCGGTTCGTCATCATCTTCCTCGGGTTCCTCTTCGCTATCATCCTTGTCCACATCATCCATTTTTCTCTTTCCTTTATCGTTCGGCCCACATTCAGTCTCCTTTTTCGTCCCTGACGTAGACCCACACTCAATCGCTACCTGATTTCCCACAGTAATACAAGCACCTTTAGTAGGCGGCTGAATCATGAAGTCATTCGCTTCCATTTCCAAATCGTCCACAAATCTCCAATCTGGGGGCAATGATGCTCTCACTCGATGCTCCCAACTCTGCATCCTTGACAGTCTCACTTGATCTTCCCTAACACGGTCAAGACTAGCGCTCAAATTCGCGACCATCGATCTTAGACTGTTGATATCGCTTTTGTTTACATTTCCATCATACTCAATTCTTGCAGTCCTTTCCAACAATCTTTGGTGTTCTCTTTCATTCTTATCAAACCTCTTAATTACCCTGGTCTCAACTACAAACCGCTCATACATCAACCTATCCATCCTCCTCAAACGACCTGCGGGATCCCAGTAGTGTCTTGGTCTCGGAAAGTAGACCCTTGCGATATTCTCATGAATCGATTGCGACTTGGATGATTTGCTGGACTCTGCACCGCTCCCATTACTTACTCGAACAAATCCTGGCACTGTTCTCAAATAGTCCTTACAATTGTCCATCGGGCGATTAAAGGGTTGCTGCTCATATCGATCGGTTGGAGGTACTTCATAACCCTTTGGCGAATTCGGAGATTGAAACAAATCAGGTTCGGTCTGACCTACAGCATTCTCGGGAATGCCATCATCCATTAGTTCCTCGGGCTCTTCCTCAGAATCCTCACTCTCATCACTACTGATGCTAAAATTGTCCACCTCACTTTCATCATTGTCATTTTCCGGCCCTATTTCCTCTTCTGGAGCGATCCATCCATTGTCATTATCCGGCGGGTTCGGAGGAAACGGTCCCCCTTCGTGACCTACGACGTAATCGTTTCCATTACCATTAGGCGGTACCTCGGCCATTCCTGCAATAACAGCGAATTTTGGAGGGTACATAAGTAATTATACAATATTTATAAATACATGCATGCAAATGCAATGCAAAGGTGGTACATATGCCCAAAATGTAATAATATGATGCTCATGCATGATTAATACAAAAATTACGATGTCGGATATTCCACGTATAATTTCAACGTCTACATATAGTAATTTCCATACTTACGTAATAATTACCCACATATATACTTCAACTCAAAAGTATACGTCAAATGCCATGAATACAAAAATAAATCTTACCGGAGCCATGCAGGATAGTTGTGTGTGCTTGGACCATTTCTTACGACACCAAAAGTTATAGTTTAGGATTTTCAAAAACGACCTAGTTCTCTATAACTCATGGCTCTGATTACCAATCTGTAACACCCCAACAAAATGCTATGCGCAGCGGAACTACAACATTTGGGTGCTACTCAGTTATCATTACACACAAGATATATCGAACGACTCTAAAGAGACGTCAACTTAAAACTTGAATTAAAAATTGTTAAATGATACATGTCCACGGTTTTTCCAACCCCACTTGGTACAACAGAGCTTAGCGTTTTCGGTCCCCATGAATCTCGACCCAAAAATTTCAGTTTCACAACAACATAACATTAAAGTTAAAAATGTTTAAGTAGGAAACGGAGGAAAAACAAGCAGACTCCAAGCCATACACACAACATCCATCCCATGCACGCTCCATGCTACACTTCAGCGGTTACCTGAAACACATGCCAAAATTTGGTCAACGAAAACGTTGAGTGGAATTCATAGGTTTTACAATTCATTTTGAACGCATGTGAAATAAAAACCATTCACGATTATTCATAGACTTGTCGATCAAACAATCTATATTCAAGATACTGACAATTGTGTTTAAGCTCATGACACTAAACCGTTAACTCAATCACCCGCGTAATAATTACCGGCGTGATTCAGATGAAACCATGGCCCCTAATAAGGCATCAGTTGCAATTATACCTTATCTCTTATCACAAATTATCCGTCCGCAGGGGGTATCAACGTACTAGCCCTCGTCTCGGATAGGGTAGTCAACCCCATAGTACTATCACTTTGTATAAGCAGCTATTTCCCCCTTCGCAAGGGCAAGACAATAGTTAATAGTTCATGAAATTAGGGTCTTTTGCAACTAGGTACTCAACACAATTTCAAAGGCAACATGCGGGACCAACAATCATTCATGACATACGTTCATTTTAAAAACTAGCATGCATTTCCCTCGCGGGTAAAACAGTTTGAAATAATAATAAGCGAGGCATAAATTCACACCTTATATATCAAGTAGTCAGTAGTTCGAGAGATGATCACTGACGACGATACGGATGCCCGGGTAAATCAACACCTATCAACCAAATAACGCGTAATGAGTAATCTCATTTTAAATACCTTATGGTACTGTATAAAATACATAGATATTAGTCGCTTAGGACAATTACAACTCACGCCAAAACAAAACAACAAGCATCACTCATTTTACACCATTTGTTCTTATTATTTACGTCATCCATTTTTACTCATTTTCGCCGATACTTACCGAAAGTACGGGCTGTTTTACTATATTTAACCGTTCTTATAAAATTTGACAAAATTCTCAAAAATACTATAAGACCTGTAGATAACACATATTTAATCCCAATAAAAAATTTTACTTCTACGACCCGTTACTCAACGCCTTTCCAAAAACTACATTTTTCGGACTGAAATTGTACTTCGACCAACTTGGACTTCTTTGACCTATTTGAAATGCGCCTTCGACCTCTTTGACTCCTAAGTCCACTTATAGACTCAATTACACAGGTTTGTGACCAAAATTTGACCTTTGACCTTTTACCAATTCATACTTGTGGTCCTCGGGATTTGACTAAAACTAAACATAAATTCGGATTATGAAAGTTCTCGTCTCCCGGTACACGATCTTTAAAACCTCATAACTTTTGGCTCGTTTGGAGTCACGAGCTCTACCTTATACCAAATTAAAGCTAAGAAGACACTCTATGACTACATTTAGCTATCTAGACCTGTAGGAAAAATTATTTTTACGAAAATGTCTTAAACTTTCTGCCTAAATTTAACCATACCAAAATCACTCCTACACTTGTTTTCAAACCCATTAATCATTACTAGGCTTCATCCTAAGCATTCCCAGTCATAACCAAACACTAATTTCAGTTCCTAACCCCTATTGATCATCAACCTCATAAGCTAAAAATCTAAAAACAAACATGCAAACACTTGTATCCATCTAGAACATCAATAAACACAAAACCAAACACAAAACCAATGCTCAAAACATCAATCACCATGGCTCCCCAAACACCCCCTTTAGCCGTGGGGTTTGGGTGACCAAATCACCACAACCAAATCAATTTTGGTGGGTTTGTTTAGTGATTATACCCTCATTTTACATGAATTTAACATGCATTAATCCAATTAACCTCAAAAACGAGTTTGAATGATCTTGAAAATTTTTGGAAAAATTTTGTTAATGCATGTTTGAAATAACCATGGATTAACACTCACCAATGGATTTTAGAAGGTGGTCTAAGGTTAGATTTTGTCAAAACTCAAAAAAAATGGTGAATGGTGGTGGTTTGGGGGTTTTGGCCGTCGGCCTAGAGAGAGAGAGGGAGTGTTCATCTTTTTTTTTGTGAAATGTTGTGTGTGTGAGTTGCTTCCCCCTTTTGTGAAATGGGAGGGACTAAAGTGCAATTAAAGCTTTCTTTTGGCCTCAAGTAAAAACGTCACCAAAACTTTGCGGGATTGACTCACTAGTCATTTTAGAAAATTTTACAGGAGTCGGAAATTATCCCAAACACTCCAAAATACTTTTGGGATACTTTAAATGTACTCGGAAAGTTATAAAACTCACCCGACTCAACTTAACACGAACCGTAAGTAAAATTCTCGAAAAATTACATTATCGATAAATCGTCAATAATTATAGAAATTTGGGCATCCATCGGGATCGTATTCGTCCTCGTCCTTCTTGAATCGTCAATCGTAAAAATTATAACCTCGAACATCGGCTTTAATCAAAATACTTATATATATATATAGAAATTAAATTTTATTAAAAATTTCAAAAATTAGCGTAATTTAGGGTAACGTTAATGACCTCGGTTCTAGGGTGTCACAGTTAATGTTGCACTTGAGGCTGTCATTGGAACCATTACCCAAAAGCCTCATGCCACTAGTACCTTTCCGGGAAGTCTAATTGAATGATCGAGTCATTTCATACTAGTGACTCATTTGATGACTATTGTTGAAAGAGCTATAGGATTGGAAATTAAGTGTTGTTCATATCGAGCTTTTATCGCCCTATTAAGGTTTATGAATAAGGTTGAAAGTATTCGAGAATGATGTAGGATATCACATTGAGTATGATTTGGTTGAAACTTGAATGAAATAAAATTTAACTCGTATGGAATAAGAAATTGTTAAGAGGAAATCGTTAAGTTTTGTGTTTAGATTATAAGGTTTTAATTGATTGTTAGTTTTTGATAAGTGTTGTTCCTAGGCCATCGTCCACTAACGAGGATGCCCAGTGTCCAAGAAATAAATTGAAGAAATTTTCTTCTAAATTGGGACCGATGGATCTTCCGGGACAGGTGGGACACCTAATGACTCTTGTAGATTAGTATTCATTGTGGTATCTTTTAAAAATCCCTAACTTAACTGAGATATCAGTTGGTAGGATGAGTTCTGAGAATTGTATGACATAGTGACACGTAATGTGTTATACGGTACAATTTTGACTTGCTTGTGATTAATGAAAAAGACTACCTTTGATTGCTAAATTCTACATGTATCGATGTTATCTATCTTTTATTGCTTCTTCCTAATGCTCGCATTAGTGATGCAACCATTGAACAAGTACTCATCTCGATTTGAGTTACGTTGCGGATTATTCTTTTGAGTGCCATCGAGATCATGAACCTCATGATTATTTGGCTAAAGCTCATTTCCTATTATATTGAAGTTAGTTCTTGGTGAACAACTTTTCATCACATTTTTGTAGATCACTCATTGTTTTTATAAGTTAAAACAGTATCCCTTGAGAAAAATTGAATTTTCATCACTATAAGGGTTATTCAAAGTGAGATTTATAAGTGATTGTTATCGAAATGAAGTTGTTTATAAAACACCTTAGAAAACTTAATTGTTTTCATAACAAAGAAGATCTTTGTAAATTTACTCTTGATTCTTATTTAAGAATTAAGCATGAAAATGTTTTTATTATAAACATGATCATAAAATTTTGACGAACTGAGCATTGCATCGTTAATCTTGAAATTGTATATAGTTGCGCGCCTACATACAATTTGGAATGGACCATGCAAGACTGATTAGTAGTCACCATAAAACTAAATGAATAAACACTACATTTTCCTTGAAGGTTGTGAAAGATTAAATTTTATGAGATCTGCAAGAAGTGAAAAATAGGGACATAGTGTTAGGGACACCTACATATGTGCCTGTATCATCTATTCTTTTGAGTCGAATTTACTCATCTATGGAAATTGTCTTATTTGACAATTGACGATTCTTTCTTGTCCAATTCTCCCATAGTGAGATTCTTAGGAAAAGTATCTGATTACCGAGTGTTGATACCCGACTGGATGTATCGACGTTCCTATCATTTCTTTTGAATTGATTTCATTTGAATGACCTGGGTAACGATCCGAGGAGCTTTCGAATGCGTACTCAAATTATGAAAACATTGGGATATATTCATATTCATTAAATGTTTTCGTCTGTATCTGATTTGAAATTCTCTCGCGTAGATTATGCGTTAACCTTACTCTTTTAATAGTAGTTATGTATCCAGATATCCTTGAAATTTGTGAAGGATTATGAGTTATTATTAGTCTTTTGAGAAGTTCACATCTTATCGACGGCAATAAAACTGGAAAGTTGATAGTGCCAGTAGAATGGATTGATTGATTATGACATGACGACATTGTCTTAATCGATGGGAACTTGAATAGAATTCCCCTAAAAGATAAGATGTTGATTATCAAAAGTGATCTAAATAACTCTTGATGGACGATTTTATCCTGCATTTAGACTTGAAATCATACCGTGAATGGTTGTGAACTAGTTATAATTATTGTAATCTAGAAGAACCTAATATGTATTTATTAAAAGATGTTTATGTTATCTGAAACTTTAGTAAGTATTTGTTGATGGTGAATTACCTAGACTTTCGCCATTAAGGCAAGTAGAATTTGGTATTGATTATATTCTCGGTGTTGCACCTGTGGCTTGTGCACTGCACGTCAGCACCATCTAAATTAAAGGAATTACCGTACAATTAAGAAAGTTGTCGGAGAAAGATTTTATTCTACCAAGCCTGTCATCATGAAGAGCTATGGTGTTATCATTCCTTATATTTATAGATTACTATAAACTGAGTAAATTGACAATCGAAAACGATATCCATAACTCGAAATGGAAGATTTGTTCGATCATTTACAAGGTTTTTGATCCTCAGCATGGTTATCATCAACTTCGCATCTGCGAAAAAGACTATCTATTCCAATCATTACATCCAAAACTTGTAATGAACATTATGAGTTTCACGTGATGCCGTTTGGATTGACTAATGCACATGTAGTATTCATAAATTTGGTGAATCTCGTGTGTAGGCTGTAATTTGATGAATTCATGCTTGTGATCATTAAGGACCATTTGTTTGTGTATAAGAATAAGAAGGAGTTAATAATTATTTATAGGTTGCCCTGAATTGGCCGAACAATGAAAACATGTACCTTGAATAATTAACATGAGATTAAAGACTTAACCTTAACATTATTTGACCGTGTGATTAATAAGATAATGAAATATATTGACTCTTCAAAAATTAAGAGCCCTTTTAAGATTTTGGGTTTTACCAAAAAGAAATGGAAATATGTTTTGACAAATGCTTTAACAAAGGATTTTTAAAGGGATTATTCCCTTATACACAAACCATTTAACTAAACTTCAGTTTAGGGGTAAATGTTTGTGTATACCTGAAGATAACTTAAGAAGGATTGAGTAAAACCATTTATACCATAACCTGAAAACTTAAAATGACAATTTTTGCTTTTCAACTAAGAAAACTTTGACCAAAGTATAAACAAAGGTTTTTCGAACATTTACAAATCTTATTAATTATTTTCAATAAATCAACAAAAATTGTGTTAACTAAATTCAAATTTATTTTGAACATTTTATATAATTGGTCGAACTAAGAAATTAAAAATTTTTACGTTTACATTTCATAAAAATTGAATATTTAATATTTAATTAGTTGTAATAATTATCGACGCTTTAAACGTCGGATTGAGTAAAACTGATAAAAATGATAGATGAGACGAAACTGAAACTTAGAAAATATGAAGAAAGGTGAACGTAATTACTGACGCATAATATATAAAGAATATCTGAGTGAATTGTGGACATGATAATTACATCATCATGAGAAGTGAATATAGATACCGACGCATTATGTAGAAAAGATAAAGAACCAGTTAGGACATGTTCCTTAATAATGAAGGTGCAAAATAAATTGCCGAACGATATAAAAATAAACAATGTTTGTAAAAAGAATAATATAAATAATGAAGGAGTTCGCGGCTAATGTGAACCATTAGAATTGAGAAACCGATAGCGTTAAATGTTTTAAAGGCCACTTGTGGTTGCCTAAGTGTTGTGAGATATAGTTATGATTAGAATTTGTAAGTATAAGTATTCTATTTATGTCATTTATGACTAAAAGTATCTATGTCTGAAGAAGTTGTACTAATGGCAAATTATGAAGGCAGACATCACCTCATACATTAGTAAACGTCTAGCTATTGCAAAGGTCATCATCTGAATTTGATTCGATTTGGGTCATCGTCGACAGACTGACCAAATCTGCTAAATATCATTCCCGTTAATGATAAATGCAAAAGAGTTATGAAAACATAGTGTGCCTGTATCGAACATCTTTATCAAGATCCCCGCTTCGCATCGAATTTCTATAGATTTGCTCAGAAGTCGTTGGGAACGAACCTTGATGAGAGTACTGTTTACCACCCCAAATCGAAGGGACGAGGTAAAGTAACGATACAAAGTAATATAAGTGCTACTTTATGTTTGAATGATTGACCTTTGGTAATGAACTATATAATCGTTTTCCTTTGGAGAGATTATCATTGACAATCATTGTGTTAGGATCGAGATCGAATCTTGTTAAGATTTAGAAATTAGAGCATCTGTAAGCAGGAGTTGAGATGGAGACATCCGACATACACCCACTGTGAGTTGGACATGTCTTTTAGGTTTAAGGTTTCCTATGATGGCAAACCTAACCTTACAAAATACCCGACCCGCGAGACCTGAAATGATTGTTGAAATTAGGATTTGATTATTGACAGCCGGTAGTAGGCAAGAGGTTATGTGAATATGAAATGTAGATCTTGAAGTGCCAAATGGGTAGCAAAATTATGCCATAATTTTTAACCTTGGAAAAAATGAATTCATGATCTGACAAATCATGGGATATAAGTCCCCATTGTTTGGGACCATTGAGATGATGTGAAAGATTGGTTTGAAAGGCATATAAGCTGGATCTACCCTAGGACTTCAAGGACTGCGTAAATTATGTTTCGTAAATCGAACTTGATGGAATATCTATCAAGTGAGAATCTGATTGTTCTTAGTAAAGCTTAGATCGGCGAAAAGTTGCATTCATCAAAAACCCGTGAACATCATGGATAGAGAAAGTAAGTCAACATTAAGCCTGATCTTATTCCCGTAGTTATGTTTAATGAAACTCGCGTATTGGAATAGATTACACTTGTGAGAAAAGACCGAATGTGGAGGAAATACACACATGGCTTTAACTCTATAAGAAGCGAGTAGTAAGGTAAGATGATCTTTGAGGACAAAGATCCTGATTAGGGGTAAATGCTGTGACAATCCGTCAATTTATGGTTGATATTCTATTCTCAAGTATTATTTAAAAACATTATTTTAATGTTACATTATGAACTCACTTATTTTTGGGAAGTAATTTGGATTTATGTCTTGAAGTAGCGTCGACTACGTCTAAACCGGAGGATTCAACGTTACGTGCTTACGTTTACATACACCGTCCTTGGTGACAGTCCGACATTTCAGAAAATAAATTTATCCGTAAATATTATTTTGGAATTTTAAATTTGTGTTGGTTCATAAACTCACAAATTTACGAGAAGAGATTAGGACTTACGATTATAATTTAACGCCCTTTACGACTAAACCAGAAACCTTAGGATTACGTATTTACGTTTTCGAACTCCGTTTTTGATGAGACAATTTTTATTAGATTCATTTTGTGTCGTTGATTCATAATTTATAAAAACGTTTTTCGTAAAACGACCCGAGGGCACGCAAATCGAGGAAACTAGAATCGAGGAATACCCGTAAATTAGTGGGATGAGACAAGTTTACACTTGCCTCACCCCACAAATGGGTGGCCAAAACTCCACCAACACATCTAAGATGTGTCAAAGCTTACTAAGTAAGCTAGGACACTTGTCCTAGCTACTTACACAAATAAGCTAACGAGCAAAACCACTAAACACTCAAACCATTTCTCACAAAAACATACATGCAAAACCACTTATTTCTCTCATCTCTCTCTCTTATTTTCGTCCCATATTCACCCAAAACAACCTCCATTTGATCTTGATTCAATCATAAATCATATGTATTATTTATTGATGAAAACCCATTGAAGTTATAAAGATTGGAGGTGATCTTAGCATGTAAAAAGGAGTTTTCAAGGGAGTTTGGGGCTGATTTCTCAAGGAGTTTTCATGAACAACAAGGGCTGATTTTTGGAGGAATCTACAAATACTTGGTGATCCTAGAAGTGATGTTGATATCTCATAAGATTGGTTACCCAAAACCAAGTCTTGTTCATCATCAACCCCATCTTTTCATCATCTTGGTGGTATAAAGATTGTTCTTTCCATCTTCTTGTTATTTTGATTATGTAATCTTGTATTTTGTTTACTTATGTATATGTGTATGATGATGAATGATGATTAAAAATATTATGTGGGGATTTGGTGTTGATAAATTTGATAAACATGGGCAAAAAGATGGACAAACTACATGTAAAAATGGTTAAATCTTGCTTAAATGGTAGGTTGTATAAAAACAGTAACTAACCACATGATGAACTGATAAAATGGCTTAGATTAATGGATATACAGTAAGTAATATGTCTTGTACACATGTGAGAGTTGGCCATGCAATGGAATCATTGTAATGAGTGAGATATGATCAAAACAAGTTTAAGGTACAAATCTGAGTTCACTGTTTTGGACGATTTTTAGAAAATACTTAGAAGATGATTCAACAGTAGCTATAGAAGAGTTAAATGGAGCACATATCATCTAGTTTATGTGATAAACATTTGAGCTTCTATCTCCATATAGAACTCTAGATATGGCAGTTTTGGTGAAAGTGAAGATAAAAATCAGATTTTGGAAATTAAAGTATAATACTATTATATAAGCACTCAAAATTTAATAGTATAAAATATAAATTAAAACTCACTAACTTATATAATACATTTATATAAATATGTACAATGGTAAATAAGTAGACATTTTATAAAAATGATAACTTGTTAAGTTTTATAAGCTATAAAACTATAAACATGATTTTACGACTTTTTCGGCTAATACCGTAAAATTAACGTTTTTGTTAAATAAAACTTAGATGGTTGGACCCGTCTAATGAAAACTTTATAAAACTTATATACCGATATATAGACATGTATAACAAGTAAAAACCGATAAAACCCGAACTATAGGGCATACGGACATTAACGAGCTAAGTAAACATATTGGACTAATACTTGGGCTAATAATTGGACTAAATAAGATAAACACTCATAAAAAGAACTTATTGGGCTTAACCCATTTGGGCCCAACTTGTAAAGTTTAACTACTGATAATATAAGTATAAAATGGATTAACACAAGTTAAATAACTTATAATAAGCTTATTGGACTTAAAACATGTAAATAGGTAAAACTAGTAAGCTAGTATAAAAGTTACCGACATATAACACTAAAATGAGTAAACGAGAATATGTAAACCCACTTGATCATCATATATATATAATCATCATATGTATACATAATTGTTATTTTTATAAAGTCATTGGACATGAGTCTAAGACGAGTATTATTTGTCTAGGTTTCCGTAATTGAAGCACGTACCGTACGACCGAATTGCCGATAGCCCGTCTTCCCACATCAACGTGAGTTCATAGCCTCGCACTCTTTTAAACGTTTTTATGAAATGTTTTATAAACCCGCGAGGGAGATAACATGTTAGTTTTTATAAAATAGGACACCATTTGTCCCGATTGTTTGTTTATTGATTTGGACCCGAATGATTGAATGACCCGATTGTATGACCCGATAAATGATTAAAGGACCCGATAGATGAAATTAAATGGATTATTAAAGTTAGGTTATGTCACTAAAAGTCCCATTAGCATGAATTGTGAACTACCGGGATTTGGTAGACGCTTATGCATTTAATAGTACTATTTGGGGACGATCACCCCAGTTCGCGCCTTGACGGTTGATCCCCGTCGTGCCACATTGATTGGTAAGCGAATTTATGTATGAGAAGATTTCCATAGCGTGACCTTTGTGAAGACACGCTACTTTAGATGGGCAAAATTGGTATCGGGTTAGCTACCCGTTGTTGGTTTAGTAAGGTAACAATGTCATGCGACTTATAATAATCCAATTACCGAAATACTAATAGACGCTCCGAATTTCGATGTATTGCCTGACTAGCAATACTGGGTCATACTATTGATATTATGTTTGTATTTTGGTTTTCATAACCATATTCATATAACGGTTTTTATTTTCATACAACGTCATAAGACGTATTGTATGACGTTTTTACGACATTGGCTCGTATAATGATTTTTAAGGCAAACGCCGATATTATGATTTTGATAAAGATTTGTATAAAATGATTTTGGCTATTTTATGGCCTATTACAATGATTTCTACGAAATGATTTTTGGTAATAATTTTATACCAAAGTTATATTGATGGAATTTATTAAACTCTATGAATTCACACGGCGTTATCGCTGACCTTTTCTTTTAACATGTTTTATCTCAGGTACTTGAAGGTAATTCTCGTGAAGACGACAAGAATTCATGGCCCACACTTAAACAATATTTTCCATTCAAATACTTTGTAAAACTTTGTATGAAATAATATGACTTGGGACCGATGTAACTTTGATGTTTATGAATGGAAATGATTTATTATTAAACGACGCGATTTTTATGCATTGTCTATGATGTGAGTAATGTGCTATCCCGTAACACCAACGAGTCTTCCGCTGTATTGAGTTGTATAAATTTGGGGGTGTTACACAAACGATCGAGGCTCACGTAAACGAACACGAGAGTCTTCAATCGTGGCAATTATGATGATCTAGATAACACATTCACAAACAACCACGAGACAACAAGTTGGAAGGGCACAAATCCCCTCTCATTAACTATATAAGAAAGCGATAATATGTACATGGATAAGCATGGGATCTCCCCCACGAGGCACCTCGTTATTTATTACCGAGTTATGAGCTCGACTCGATCCCCTCAATGCTAATTATCATTAGGGAAGGTGACTTGGTCGAGGTCGTCCAAAGGACTTCCCCACCGAAGTAGTGCTTAAGCCTATGTCCATTCACTTTGATATTAGAACCATAATTTTGAGCTAGATCGATGGTCCCATAAGGAAACACTTGTGTTATGGTGAACGGACCCGACCTACGAGATTTCAATTTCCCAGAAAATATCTTCAAACGAGAGTTAAAAAGTAAGACTTGATCACCAAAGTTAAAAACCCGGTTTTTAATCTTTGAGTCATGAAACTTTTTAGTCTTTTCCTTAAAAATTAATGAATTTTCATAAACATTATCTCGTAGTTCATCCAATTCATTAAGTTGTATTTTCCGGTGATCTCCCACGGTCTTCAAGTCATAGTTGACTTGCTTTAGGGCCCAATATGCCTTGTGTTCCAGTTCACTAGGCAAGTGGCAATTCTTTCCATAAACCAACTTATAAGGAGTACAACCGATAGGTGTCTTATAATCAGTACGAAAGGCCCATAAAGCGTCAGCGAGTTTGTCGGACCATGAAGAATGGTTTTCTCCAACCGACCATTCCAAAATCCTCTTCAATGCTCGGTTTGAAACCTCGACTTGCCCACTCGTTTACGGGTGATAAGTCATAGAAAGACGATGTGTAACCCCATATTTCCTTTGAACCTTTTCGAATTGGTCATTACAAAAATGGGTTCAACGATCGCTTATAATAGCACGAGGGGTTCTAAACCGAGAGAATAGTTGCTTCAAAAACTTCACTACCACACGGGCATCATTTGTAGGTAAAGCCTTAGCTTCCACCCACTTAGATAGGTAGTCGACGGTGAAGAGGATATACTTGTTTCCATGAGACGATGGGAACGTCCCCATAAAGTCAATGCCCTAAACGTCGAAAATCTCACACACTTGAGTTATATTTTGCAGCATTTCATCCTTTTGAGAAGATTTTCCTTGACGTTGTCAAGAATCGCACGACTTAACAAGTGCGTGTGCATCACGATAGATCGTTGGCCAAAAGAAACCGGCATCGAACACTCTCTTAGCCGTGAAGTTAGCACCATGGTGACCACCCGTGGGTCCCTCGTGACAAGCTCTAAGGATGTTAGAAGCTTCGGTACCAAAGACACAACGTCGAACGAGTTGATCCACACAAACCCGAAAGAGATAAGGGTCGTCCCAAAAATAGAACTTGACGTCACTAAAGAATTTCCTGTTTTGTTGTGTCGTCATACCCTTGATAATGAAGTTGCCCGCATGGTAATTTGTAATGTCGGAAAACCATGGGGTGTCGTACTTAGAATTTACTACACCGAGACTCTCGAGAGGAACTGTTTTGGTGATTTCCTTGTTCTCGAGCTCATTCTTGTGAGGATCTTCTAAACGAGAGAGATGATCGGCCGTTAGATTCTCGAGCTCATTCTTGTGAGGATCTTCTAAACAAGTATGGTGACATCAAATTCTTGTAGGAGGAGAATCCAATAGAGCAATTTGGGCTTAGCATCAAGCTTAGAGAAGAGGTACTTGATAGCCGAGTGATCCGTATACACGATGCTTTTCGTCAAGACGAGATAAGGTCGGAACTTCTCAAAAGAATACACCACGGCAAGTAGTTCTTTTTCTATTGTAGTGTATTTCATTTGATCCTCGGTCATCGTCTTACTAGCATAATGGATAGGTCGAAAGTTCTTTTCATGACGTTGCCCTAAAACGGCCCCAATTGCATAATCACTTGCATCGCACATGATTTCAAAGGGTAATTCCCAATTAGGAGCAACAAGAATGGGAGCTTCGGTAAGTTTACTTTTAAGAGTTTCGAAAGCTCGAACACAATCCTCATTGAAGTTAAAAGGAGCATCCTTCTCGAGAAGGTGTGTCATAGGTTGGGTGATTTTCGAAAAGTCTTTGATGAAACGACGATAAAAGCCCGCGGGCCTAGGAAACTCCTATCTCCCTTAACGGTTTTGGGATGAGGTAATTTGGCGATGACGTCTATCTTAGCTTTATCTACCTCAGTCCCCGCTTTCGAGACCTTGTGCCCTATGACGATTCCTTGTTTACACATAAATGACATTTTTCCCAATAAAGCACAAGCTTGGTTTCTTTACAACGTTTTAACATTTTCTCGATATTGGATAAACACGACGTTAACGAATCACCAAACAACGAAAAGTCATCCATGAATACTTCCATCGACTTCTCGATCATATCATGAAAAATAGCCATCATACATCGTTGAAACGTTCCTGATGCATTACAAAGTCCGAAAGGCATTCTGTGATAAGCAAACGTTCCATATGGACACGTAAACGTAGTTTTCCCTTGATCACGAGGGTCGATAGGGATTTGAAAGTGACCAGCAAAACCATCTAAAAAGCAATAGAAGTCATTTCTCGCAAATCGCTCCAACATTTGATCCATGAGGGCAAGGGAAAGTGGTCTTTACGAGTGGCGTCATTTAACTTTCGGTAGTCAATACACACCCTCCAACCGGTCACAACACGAGTGGGAATTAACTCGTTGTTTTCATTAGGCACAATGGTCATTCCTCCCTTCTTAGGGACACAATGGATTGGGCTCACCCATGGGCTATCGGAGATAGGATAAATCATTCCCGCGTCAAGAAGTTTTAAGACGTCTTTTTTAATGACATCATGAATTTTGGAGTTTACCCTTCTTTGACATTGAATTGTGGGTTTGTAGTCATCCTCTATCAAAATCTTGTGACTACAAAATTTTGGGTCACTACCCTTAATGTCGGAAATTTTCCACGCAATTTCCCCTTTATGAGCTTTAAGAATAGTCAAAAGTGCGGTTTTTTCATCATTGGAAAGATCTTTCGCAATAATAACCAGCAACTTGTCATCACCTTCCAAGAATGCGTATTCAAGGTGAGATGGAAGATCTTCAATTCAAGGATTGGCGGTTCCTCGATTGAAGATTTTTGTTCAACACTCATAACTTCCATCGGCGGAAGAAATGGTGGAATGAGAGTATCATTGCCAATAATCACCTCATCTTCATTGTCGATTTCATTCAAAATAAAATCTCCTCCTTGGAATGGAGTGATATTTGGTGTAGAGTTATCAAGAATCGGATCCGTAATAGTGGGATTGCCACTTGACGAACTATCGGAAAAACCTAACACTTCTTGTGAAAACTCATCGCAAACTACATCGACTAAGTCAATATGGTTGATGGTAGCGATTGCATAAACATGAGAAGGTGTAGAATTTTGAGTAGTGTTTATAACAAGTTCCTCTTCATTGAATCTCAAAGTTATCTTTCTAGCATGAACATCGATAAGTGATCTCGAGGTGTCTAAAAATGGACGACCTAAAATTAGAGGAGCTTGAGGATCTGCGGGGATGTCCACTACGATGAAATCAACGGGATAATAGAACTTCTTCACTTTCACGAAAACATATTCGGCTACTCCACATGCGAGAATCGTAGAATGATCGGCCATCTCGATAGACATGTTCGATGGAGTAAGAGTCGGAAGTGATAGCGATTTCCACATGGAAAAAGGCATCAAATTAATGCTCGCGCCAAGATCGGCCAAGGCGAGGCATCCTTCAATTTCTTGAATATCACAAGGAATGAGAAACTTCCTGGGGTCACCAACTTTTTCCGGTATTCGGTTAAGATAAACCGAAGAACAATTAGATAGCTTAGAAAGCTTCTCCTTATCGTTCATCATACCCTTAAAAGTCGAAGCGAAACGAGGCATATATAACAATGTGTCGGCTAAACTCACATTAAAATAAACTTGTTGAAACATTTTGATAAAAATCTCAATTTGTTGTTTATTATGTTTTTGCAATTTCTCCTTGTTTCATCTCGATGGGTAAGGTAAGGGTGGTGTGGGTTGGGGCATAGGCAACGGCCTTGGAATCTCGGGTTCCACAATTGGTATTGGTTCAACCATAGGTGAGGTTTGAGCGGTCCTTCGTGGGCTTGTGATATGCTCCTTTTCTACCATCACCTCGGGTTCTTTCTCGATTTCCTTCTCCGTAGAAGTACTAGGATGAGAGATTGGTTCCTTGAATGTTTTACCACTACGAGTAGTAATAACCTTCATTTCTCCCTTCGGGTTTGCAATGGTATCACTAGGAAGACCACCCGAGGAAGAGGGTTTACACATGATAGCTTCAAACATACCAGCCATTCGATCTTCAAAATTAGATTGCCTTTTATCCGCTTTTAACAATTCTTGCTTAATATCATGTTGACTTTGTTCCATCTTTTGTTGATTTTGTTGAAGACGTTGAACGTTTCCTTCCATTTTATTAGCATGAGTTTTTAATTCATTAGCAAGTTCGTTTTTAAGCTCGTTTTTCAACTCGGATCTTAAGCTAATCATTTCTCGTTGCATGTTATCAAACTTAGCATCATTTGCCTTAGCATAATCCAAAAATTCTCATTGAAGATTATTAGTGTGAGCTTTTTGAAAACCTTGTGTAGTATTTTGAATATCACGGTTTTGATTTTGATTTTGCACGTGCCCATTGTTCCCACATTGGTAATTACCCTTGTTATAGTTACGTTGATTGCCTTGATAACCACCACTTTGATTGTTGTTTCGATAGTTGTTAACATTTTGATTTGGGAAGCTTGATTTGGGCGGGAACCTTGGCCGTTTTGGTTGTAAGTTCTCATTGCTACGTAAGCACTCGAAGTGTTACCACCGGCGGTAATGCACTCGGAAAAATCATGAGCTCCACCACAGGATATACAACTCTTTTCAACCGCTTTAACCGATGCGGAATTCAAAGCATCTTTTTCTTTACAATGAGTCATAAGCGTCGAAAATCTATCTAAAAACCAATTCTACTCATTTGCTTCATCATGTAAGGCATTCATGTTACGAGAAGATGACGATGAACCCATAGTGGCAACACTCGGTGTGTTACGAGGGTTATAAACCTTAGATCTATTCTCGATAATTTTTAAAGCTTCATCGGTCGTTTTGTAAAAAAAATTACCACCCGCGGCGGCATTCAAATAGTCTTGTTCATGATCGTTAAGCGGATTATAAAAAGTATCAATTTGATGCAATTCGGAAAAATCATGGTGAGGACATTCATGTAACATTTCCTTAAATCGTTCCCACGCCATTGAAAAACTTTCATTAGATCGTTGTGTAAACCTTGAAATCTCATTTTTCAAATGTATCGTTTTTGATGGCGGGAAAAATTGGTTCACAAACTTAGAGACGAGATCACCCCATTTCAAATTCGAATATGGCGGTTCTTTCTCCAGCCAAATTTTTGCGGGTCCATCTAAAGAGTATGGAAACAACATCATCTTAATGGCGTCATGTGGAACATCCGTAAACTTGCTTCTTGCGGTGAGATGATTGAAATTCCGTATGCGATAATGCGGGTTGTCTTTTTCATGTCCGCGAAACTTGTTTGCTTGAAGCATAGACATTAAACCCGTCTTGATCTCGAAATTCTCCGCAAGGATGGCGAGAATCACAATAGCTTCTCCAAAACCCTCGGTGGGTACTTGAAGCAACTCCATCATAGTACGATTAGCCATAGTGACTATTGGTTCTACAACGAGTTCGACAATTGAAGGTTCTTCTTCAATCAAAGGATCTTGATTTACTTCCTTTTGACGACGTTTGCGAGCTCGTTTTTCGTGATTACGAGTTTGCATAAACGTGACGTAGAATGTGAAGGTGAGCAAAGAAGATTCTTTTGGGGTTTTTGTTGATTTTCAATTTTTTTGTGTTTTTGATTGTTTTTAATTTTTTGGATTTTGTGTGTATTATGTATACAACAATCTACCAAATCTCTCCTCGAATGAAACTCTTGATTAAAGGAGCCTCAAAGAATGAAAACGATCACGTGGAGTGAACGCCTTCGATTGACTTTAGAACTTTGGTGAAAACCAATTTGTTCAAGAGGGTTTAATCATAAAGAAACCAAGCAAATATATATGATACGTAATAATACTTTGGGCGGAAAAACCCTCGATTAGCCTTCAAGATCAAATACTCACAAGTGAACGGGGGAATGAGGTGGCGCGAAGAACTTAAGTACCTAACTTCCCTTTAACGGCCTTTTATAGCACGTTGCCTATCTATTCACCTTAAAGTTCGTATTTTTCAAAATCGAGCTAATAGAAAGTATTTATCTATTTTTGCTTTTTTCTTTTTGTTTGAGATTCGAATACAATAATTAAGAGATCAAATCCCAATTAAGGTTGTGCTTTCACACTTTTGGAGATATTTTGGATTAATTGTGATACATATACAATATAGTAATAATATTTCACAAAGAAAACGAAAAAACCGATAATACGTGTTAATAGATTTTTATTTAACACAAATACTATTTATGATTAGATATTAAAAACAAAATTGTTCAGATTAATCACGACACACCTCCCCGGCCGCGGCGCCAAAATGATTTTGGTAAAATACGACCTTTTAGGAAAAAGGCATAAATGTGGTAAGTATTAAACAAATGATTTTAGGAAAAATCAAATGCTAATGACCCAATGAAAAGTTCGTTTCCGAAGGAGGTTTATTGTGTGTGAATAAATTGTAATGATTTTGGATTAATATTGAGAAAGAAAAGATGAGAAAAGAGAATGACGGATACGATAAAATTAAACTACGACGATAAAACGTAAAATCGTAAAAATAGACAAAATAAAAATTTACTCTAAAAATTCCCAAAAAATTACCAAAAATAACTAAAAATCCAATTAGGGTTTACAAATGATCAAAACTTTTTCAAACCTTTTATTTAATTAAATAATAATTTTTTAATGCTAATTAAAGCCCTAAAAATCAAATTAATTAATAAAAAGACCAAATAAAGATTTTTCAAATTGTAAAACTCTAAAATGACTTAATTAAACTAAAAAGTATATTTCCAAATTTTTAAAACTATTAAAACTATTTAAAATGAATTAATCTAAAAATAAAATATTAAAATAATATTAAAAATTCAAAAATTCTAAAAAAATTCTAAAAGCTTGTAAACTAGTTTATATTAACCTAAATAATCAGAAAATGAAAGTGAAATTACCAAAATATCCCTATTGGGCCCCCAAATGGGCTAAAAATAATAACAACAAGCTTAATGGGCTTTTTAGCCCAATAAAATTCAAACTCAAACAAATAAGCCCAAAATCATCAGTCTGACTCAAAATTCAATTTTTAAGCATAAAAGTCCAAAGGCCCAACAGCTGAAAATGTGCTTATCACAACTTAATAAGTCAACATCTTATTCTTACTGGGCCAATAAGCCCATTAAGCTATAAGCTAATGCCATAATCTCTGCTTAAACACACAAACTTCTATTGAGATTCTAAACCATTTTGCAAAAAGAAATTTTGAAAAAGATCAAGTAATCAGCCAGAATCTTGAAAAGAACTTTTTCACAAAACGACAAAATAGTTGGGTTTGAGTTCTAGAGGGTTTCAAAAGCTGATTCTTTTTGCAAAAGCTCAGAAGTAGCTTAACTAAGAATAATCAAAAAGAAAATTCACAAAAAATCAAGTAGAATACGCTATATAAGCAAATAAGCTGGCTGAAAAGGCCAAATAAGCTAGTTTCCTAGCAAAAGCTTAACCAAAAGAGCTGAAACCTTTCAGAAGTGATAATAAGCTGAGAAAAATGACACCTATAACAAAAACTAAGTTGTTGCATGCACCAATAAGCAGAACTGAAAAATAAGCCAAATATAGCTTATTTGACCAAAAGTCAAAGTGTTCCAAACATAACCAAATTGCCAAGACTTGTTTATGAGCTTGTTTTGAGTAACTTTTGTAAAGGAACCGAGGCTGAATCCCTTTGAATCAAGAGGCCAGTTAGCCAAATGATTATCAGTTTTGGACAAATATGGCCAATAAGCCAGTTGGCTTATAAGCACTCAAACAGGCAATCAAAATAGCCAAATAAGTTCACAAGAAGCACAATAACAAGAGTCAAGCAACCAAATAGCAAGGTAAGCACTAGGTAAACAATAGCAAAGGACAAAAGAGGTGGTCACTTTGCTGATGCAACTGGCCACTTCAGCCAGCTTCAATAAGCCCTAGCTCACTCAATAAGCCACCAAAATCAAAAAGCAGATATAACACAGATAGATTATCACAAAAACTCTCCCCAAACCAAAAACCAGACTCTCAATCCAACAAACAAAGATTTTATCCTTGCTGATGTGTTCGACCAATTTTAAACCACTTTTATCAGATTTTTCCAAAACTTGCAAACTCTTTTCCAAACCTTATAAGACTTAACCAATGACCAAAACAGGTGACAAATGACTTATTTAGTGTATAAAAAACCCAAGAACCAAGGGCACAAGGCCTTTTGATCCCAAAATCCAAACAACCTTGTTTTAGCCCCTTTTCAAACAAACTTTTGATTTTTTCAAGCAACCTACTAAATTTATGCTTCTAATACCTCTCCTAGGTGACAACTTGCAGATCAAAGCAATAAAACACAAAGCACAAACACAAGAACTCCAAATCACATAGCAAAACTCATAACAGATTCAAGCCAAATATATTTTTAAGGGGAAACTTAGAAATCAATACCTATCCTCCACAACTTCCTAGGAGGATCAGCAATGCTCCTTGGACCACTCTCAACAGCTAGAGAGTGACCAAGGTCCTTGAACAAATAAAAGAGGTCTGTTGATGGTTCAAAGTAGAACCAAGACCTTGAATCAATGGTTCTTCAACACAAGAGAGAAAACACCCTATCCAAAGGCTTAAAACCCTTCACAAGCTTGGTGTAATCAAGCTTGAAAGAGCTTAAGGCTGTTGGTTAGCGGTTAGTACAAGATATAACACAAGCAGGGGTATCAAATATCAGCACGGTTATGAACCAACTTTCAAACACTTCTGAAAACTTTTCCAATGAAAATCCAAGCCAACCACTCAAGAACTAAGGTCTTGGGTAGCCAGTGAGTAGATCTAAGCACCTAGAATCCAAGGGCTTCAACTGGTAAAGCCTTAAGTCCTTAGATGAAAACTGCTTTCAAAACACTTTTTGAAAAACTTTGAAACCTTAACAAACTGAAACGTATGAAAAAATAACCAACAAAACAACTTAAATAAGATTATGGAACACAGATTCAAGCTTCTAAAACCAACTTCATTCAATATAAAGGAATTACAATTGCATAAAAGCAAAATACACAAACTTATATTGAAGTGAAAAGAATTACAGAGAAATTGCCTAGAAAATAGAACAAAGGGACTCTCACAGGCTGAGGTCTCCTTTTATAATGCTACAAAGACTATTCTAGAACTAAAATAGCTAACGATTCCCAGAAATTCCCTTGACGCATTTGAGTTGATGAGTTGTCAAAATTGATCTTGGGCGTTCATTTTTTCCTTTGGGAACAAGTATGAAGTGTAAATCGTTGATCTTGCCACGTTGGATAACTTGGAGGTGAAGTTGTTCACTGATTGGTTGAAAGGGAATTGGGAGTGGGGTCCATGGTGATGGGACGTGTGATGTTAAGTGTGGGAAGGGTTTGTGTGAGGTTGAATCACACGTGGGTGTAGGTAATTGGGATTTACCCCTTGGTTTAAGTGATGTGGTAACTGGGTAGGGATGGTGAATAATAACTCCATTTGATCCGAAAAGGGGGGTGGTAAGTGTTTGGCGCGTGTTTGAGTTATTCAAACTTTCAGAAAGGCAAAAGTAGTCCTTGTGTTTTGGCAAAACATGTATACAAAGTCTTTTCAGCCTAAAACTTGAAACCCTTTGTTAATTAAGTTTCAGTTTTCATACTTTTGCCCCAAATACTTTTCCAAAGTATTTTTAAGGACTTGTTTTGCCATTTTTGGATATTTGAAGGACTGATCTTGGACATTATTGAACTTTGAAGGTCTTTATTATATGTTTGACATATTGGAGGACCATTGTTGACATTTCTTTAATCTTGAGGGACTAAACTTGCCAAATTTTCAAAGTTTAGGGACCTTTTTGTCATTTTGACAAACTTAAGGGACCAAACTTGTAATTACCAATATACAAGGGTATTAAGTGTCATTTATTCATTGATGAGGGATCATTCTTGAACATATTCAATACTTCAAGGTCTTTTCTTTGAGAAATCATAAACTAGGGCCCGGTTTATTGTGCGGCTTCGTTTCTCGTGTTCGTTTTTCCTTGTTTATTGTGATATTTTGTCTTTTTCACGATATACATACCTAAAATACACAAGTAAACAAACACAAGCATATATATGGTATTTTAATGAAATTTTATGCATTTAAAGCCCGAAAAGAACGATGAGATCATGTATAAATGCCATGTCATCATGGTCCGCTAATGCTAGTGGTGGGAATTACTCCTGTAGAAGAAGACACACATTGATTAGTTTTCCTAATATTATGAGGTAACCGCAATGTTCCAGTTTGAGTGGGCCTAGTGTTCATCTTATACATTCCTGGTGCTATCACATTTGTGCTCTTATCAGTTCATAGCTTAGGCGAAGTCTAAGGGGGTTTTCCCAAAACAGATGATTTAGGGCATTTAACCGCATTCAGTTGACGAACAGCGGATGATTTACCCAAATCAGACTTCCCTTTCATTTTCACAATGATTTTTTGTAACTCACGGATCATGACCCCTAAGGTTCTGTTTTTAGGGTATGTTGTTTCTGGCAATGGCATACAATTGGATGAGTCTAAGGTAGCAGCTATTCAGGAGTGGCCAACTCCAACTACCATTGCTAAAGTTCGAGTTTCCATGGTCTTGCTTCTTTCTTTAGGCGGTTTATCCTTAATTTAAGTTCCATTATGGCCCCTTTGACAAAATGTATGAAAGGGGAAGTCGTTTGTGTGGACGGAGGAAGCAAAGCTGGCTTTTTAGGTTGTCAAGGAAAAGCTTACTACAGCGCCAATCCTGGTATTCCCAGATTTTTCTAAACTTTTTTAGCTTTATACTGATGATTCTAAGGTTGCAATTGGTGGAGTTCTTAGTCAAGGTGGGCGACCTATTTCCTATTTTAGCGAAAGTTTATAGGGTCGAAGTCCAAGTACTCTACTTATGACTTGGAGTTTTATGCAGTGGTCCAAGCTCTAAAGGATTGACGCCATTATTTGTTTCATAAGTAGTTTATTTTGTTCATTGATCATGATTCCTTAAGGCATATGCTTACACAAGATAAGGTCGCACATAAGCATGGGCATTGGTTGGCTTTTCTTGAGAAATTTACTTTTGTGGTGAAACACAAAACTGGTGCTTCCAATCGTGTTGTTAATGCCTTAAGTAGGAGGAGTAGTTTACTTGGAACCATGCAGGTTGATGTTCTAGGACTTGATATCATTCGTGACATGGTGACTGTGGACCCATACTTTTCAGTTGTTTTGTAGGATTTTCAATCCGAAAATGAAAACAAATTTTATTATGCATAATGGTTCTTATTCAAAGGGAATCAATTATTCTTGATTCAAGTCTTCGCTTGAAAATTATTAAGGAGTTGCATGGTGAAGGACATGTTGGTCGTGATCACACTTTACAGTTGGTTCAAGATTCTTATTTTTGGCCTACTATGAGGAAGGAAGTGGATCGTTACGTCAAGAGGTGTCGTATTTGTCAAGTTTTAAATGTCACGACTACTAATGCAGAACTTTATATGCCTTTGCCTATTCCTTTGCAGCCTTGGGTGGATATTAGCATAGATTTTCGGTTGTGGCTACCTCGTACTCAAAGGGGTAATGATTTAATATTTATTTTTGTTGATCGTTTCTAATGTAATACCCCATTTTGATAAATGGAATATCACAAGATAATTATGGCGTGTCATCAAAGCATACAAGGTAATATGTACTAAACATACATGACCAAAAGGGAAAAAATTGAATCAAACATCGGTTCCCAAACATAAGCCCAAAATATAAATAAAGTGAATGAAATGAGAAGGACAAAACATATGTCCAAATAAGCATAAGTATAAGAAGGAAAAATGAGAAGAAGTCTAAGGCAGCTTCCATCCTATGTACGTCCTCCAAATGCTCAAGTTTGTCCATGGGTACCCGCCGTTTTGGGACATCGAAAGGAAAATATACGACTGAGCAATACGCTTAGTGAACGGATATATGACTATAAAATGAAGAACATAAACATAAGTAAAGTGAACTAGAATAATGAAATGATAGTGCAGCAGGATAATGTAAGTCATGGAAAACCTGGCTTAAGCTTATAAGACTGGTTTTTTTATATTTTTGATAAGACTTATGTTTAGTTTAACTGAAAAAACTGTATATTAAATATGCCCGGAGCCCATAGAGATCATGTTACATCAACGTGCATGAATACATAGAGGGGTGACCTCGTCATGCAATTAGAGGGGTTGCCTCTAATTAATATATAAAATGAGTAGAGGGATCAGCTCCTGTAACGGATGCAAGGCACACACCGCAGTTACCATGAAATCATACTACTTGTCCTTGGATGCACCCATTCGCCCCACATGATAATAATAACATAGGCCAAAATACTGTAACGGACGCTGCGAGCAATCACTCTCCCTCAGAAGAGTCATAACACCGGTGCCTTCAGTGCTATGGTTATGGAACCCCCATAACTAGTTGAAAATGGCATGCATATATATAGCTCATGCAATCTAAAATAATCATACATATACTGATGTGTTTAAGACACTTATACTAATGGGGAAAAACAGATGACTGCAAACGGGGAATCCTAATATAGGAAGAAAGATGCCTTTACTGAAGGACGGAATATCCGTACCTTATGTCCAGTAATGTAAACGAAGAAGACGCGACGAATACCACTCTAACTCCACAAGTGCTACATAATGAAGAGGGACGTGTATGAGTCATCTGATTAACTTATACTTAACTAATTATTAGTTTACTTTACGTGTTATTACTTGTTTACTTGTTCCTGTCTTCTTTTAAGTGTTTTAGACTTGTTTTACTGTTCCATGTTTAATCATGTGTTTTCTTAATTTCATGTGTTATGATTAATGAAATTCATGTTTCTACGTGTTAAATTATTTGTTGCATCATAATACGTATCTTCCTAAAAATAGCAGGTTTCTATATATAGTAACTTTCCAAAAACATTAGGTTTCCATATATAGTAAGTTTCCAAAAATAGAAAGTTTCCATAATTAGCCTAATACCATAATTAATATACTTCCATAAATGAATAATAGGTTTATTAAATAATAACAATGATATAACATATAGTTTTAATAAGCTTATAATATGTCATGAGTAATTATACTGTAAAGTTTAATAATAGATAAATACTAGGGCTTCATTTATAATTATTAATGATAATATTACATGATATCATAAGTATTTATTAAATAATAATGATCTATGATTTAATAATTAAACTTTACCTTCAAAGATATAAATTGATTAAGCTAAGTTTTAATTAATTTAATACACATGAGTAATTAAATTAATAATTATTTAATCATAAGTTTTATTTAGATAACATGTACAAATATAAACCATGGTTTTTATTTAATAATTTATACCCTAAGTCATGCATACAAATTAGTTTAATCAACATGATTCAATTAAACTAACTAAATAAAATAAAATATAAGTTTAATACACTTAGCAAAACACCCCCTTAACCGCCTTATACCCTTATCCAAACGCCCCTTATACTCTGAGTCCAAAACCCCCCACCGACAGCAGTGGCCTAGCCACTGTCTGCCGTGGGTTCCCACTGTTTTCATTATTGTTACTTGATGCGCGTCTTGCACTCCTAGTTTTAAATTTATTAACAAGACATTAATTCCTTAACTACGCATACGAGCAAGTATACTCGTTCTATTGTAGCAAAGTCGGGTAAGTCTAGGTCGTCCCATGGGATTTGCGCATAATCAAAATGTTGTGGTGGTGTAGGCAATAGGGTTGTCACTACCGTTACTACCGCAAGAATTAACATGGTAAAGGTAAACATAACTAAAAACAATACTTGTGTGAATTCCATTTCATCCGTAGGAGAGATAGTTTGCGTGCATAAGCAACTATGAATTACAAATCTAAAGTATATAAATTCTATTCCATAGTATTTTTCATAGAATTCATATTAACCAACTGGTGTAGACAAACCCTTTCGGCCTATGATCATATATTCCAATTTGTTATAATCGCCATATGCTAGAAAACATAAAGAGATAAGTTTGGTTTGAATGGGTCCTTTCGACCTATACCCAAGATAAATCTTTTGACAAAATCTTTTAACAAACTCGTCAAAGTTAGTGTCAATCACCAAGAAACCAAATTGACTCATGCATAAATCTTTTGGAACATAGTTTACCGGAAATCCTTTCGACCTCTAAATCCAATAAGAAGCTATATTTCATTTGATTATCTAAAATGTTTCAAGAATTATCAACCATAAAAACCCATTTACATTTTCTTGTTCATAAAACCAAACTCCCCTTTAGAATTCATGTTCATCACACAAGTATATCACACTACTCAGAATTCAAACACATCTCAACACAAGTCATAATTTTCTCAAACATTCAATAGAACTTAAATTATAATGAAGATTAATCCAAGTACAAGAAGTTACCAAATGTTCTTCCAAAAACAAGAAATAACAAAAACAGAATTTGTAGCAATTCCAAGCCTCCAATTGATCAATGTTCCTCCACCCGAATCTCTCCTTCACGAAATTCGTCCTCCTCTTGAGAATTAACAGAGGTTTATTATCTTTTGGGTTATATAAGTTTGGTGATTCTAACCTTTGTCAAGGGTTAGAATGATCAATGGATGAAGCACTATAAAACAAATGACCCTAAGGTCTAATTTATACATGTTTATGCTTGGAGAGGAGGGAATAAACTCCAGGGAATGTTAATGGGAGGAAAATGAGAAGCCTCTCATTGATGGTGGGAATTTATGAATAACTCTTGCTAGACTTGACTAACAACATGCTGGTGGCAAATGAAGGTTGGTTTGATGGAGGCATGGACTTGCTTGCCAGTGGCAACTGAATGCTACTTTGATGTTGGTGGCAAATGAGGGTGGATTTGATGGAGGCAAGCAAAGTGTTGCTGGTGGCAACTTAGCCATATTCCATACTTTTCCTTCTAATCCTTCCTCTTTCTTTTCTTTCTTCTACACTTCTAAAACTCCTTCATCATCTTTTATTCTTCACACGAAATCTTGCGCTTTCATGCTTCGTTTATTCCTTCTTCTCCAATTCGCGCTTTTTATTCCTTTATTCACGTTTCTTTGTCCTTTCTTCCTACAAAACATAATAACCGAACTTTGCACAATATTAGCACTAAAAGTCCGTTTATTACCACAAATAATACACCAATAGTGAAGATAACTCTTATTAATACATGTTGGATTTGAGCGATATCAAATCCCCTCACACTTAAGTATTGCTCGCCCTCGAGCAAGTAAAGTAAATTCAAAATCTAAACATAAACTTGTTTCGACTCTCTAATTCTATAAAATGCTAAAGACTCAAGAAATAGTAGACATATCTTAATCCGATGGGGCGTGAGCACCCGATAATTTTATCAAAAAGGACTTTATCAATTTTGATAAATAAAATAAAAAATACTAACCACCAAATGATCACTTCCATCTCTCTCATCATACCATCCTCGTCTTTCTCCAAAAAAAATTTCAACTTCAGGTACCACGTCTTGACACATTGGCGAATCGATACTACCATTTTACTTCTTCTTCCTTCGTCTTCATAATTTATAGCTCATTGGCTATTTGCTTCTTTTCCGCAATCCCCCCACACTTTGGATGAACATACGCTACAAAAAATACAAAATAGAGTAGCTAATCATTTTTTGTTGAAATAACTCATGCGAATTAAAAGTGTGACCAAATGATCATCAAAAATCATTTTTATAAAATATGTGATTAGCAACTTTTTGAAATATTTTGCCTTTTATAATCTATTCTTGCCATAATCACACAAATTGTGATCTCACTGCGGATTAATACACTACTAAAATAAAAAATTTAAAATTTAACTATTTTTTAGATTTTTACGTTTCTTTTGAAAAGTAACTAAAGTTGACAAAATAGACCATTTTTCCTATTTGACCACCCCCTCACACTTAAGTTTTACATTGTCCTCAATGGTAATAAACGTACTTAATAGTATAAAAAATGGGGAAAATAAGTTGAAATGATACTACCGAAATATGAACCATGAACTCCATGTGGTTTTGTTGCATCATGAGTCTACAGAAAAATCCATATATTTCCACCAATGTTGAAGTCATATTTCAATTCCTGCAAATACTGCACTAACAAAAGAAAAAAAAATTCTTCCAAACAACATAAAATAAAATAAAATATAAATAACAAAAATGTATAAAAATAAAAATCAACCCAAGTTATCATTCTACAATCATAATCCCTTGGAAACAAAATAAAATAAAACAAAGTTTTTTTTTATATTTTTATTCTGAAAATAATATCTTACAAACTTCACATGATATGGTGTCTTCAATCTTCCATATCTTCGTCATCATCATGAATTCCTCTTGATGATCCTCCGGTGTAAAAATTTCTGAGAACAATGGAGCTACTTCCAACGTATCCACCCGTTTGTGGATCTATGTAGTCATCAACGGACACTCCTTCTCCTCCATAACTACTTTCATTCCCATAAGAATTGTGTGTGTGTGGGTGAGGATAAGGTACATATGGGTATGGATATGGTGGAACATTTTGTGGCTCATAGGTTGGGTAATTATAATGTGCTTGATCCGCCAAATGGTGTAGTATTGGCACGGAATACTCAAGGATGTAGTTGTTTCTCATGGTCATACTATCCCTCCATATCATCATCCTTTCAATCTCACTCAAATTTTCATTCCATTCTCCCCAACTAGAGTTCACTCCACTCGTATCGTGCTCCTCTTCTCCTTGTTCTTCACTTTCTTGTTGTAATGGCTCCAGATACCTTAGACATTTCTTTCGCTTGTCTAACTCCCTTTCCAAAGCTCTTATATCCCAAAATTCATCTCCAACTGGCTTCGATAACTTTTTTGTAACACTGTCGTTAAAACATCGAGCCTTATAGCTATCCATGTCACATAATGACCTCCACATATCTCACTAACTATTTTCAAGCCCGGGGATTTCTTATACAAGTACTCGGCAATTCCCCGTACTATATTCACTTGCATTTCTCCACTTGCTACACTCAACAACCATAGGTCAGTTAATTGGCATCTCTCCCTAGTTCCCGATCGATGCTCAAGTTGTCCTACTATGAACCTATGTAGGATTCTCAAAAGTGGATCTCTAACCGATACAAGTTTCTTAATCCCCATAGTATTTCCAGCTATGCTTGCCCAATATTCGTTTACTATTAAAAATTTCTTATTGGTTTCTAGTCTAGAAAAGTGTAGATCAAATAATGGATTGTCTAAATCTTCTTTATCATACAATCCTAACACTTATCCAAACTGCGCTAGTGTAAAACAGTAATCTACACCTAACAACCTAAACCAAATGCAAGGTTCATCTTTTGCATCTTTCATGTCCTTGTTGAAATAAAAAGTTGAAAAGAATTCAAGACATAACTCACTATATACCTCACCTTGTATGTCCAAGGCCCTTTCCAATGAGTAGTCCTTAAAAGTTCCTCCCGACCTATGAGTATATGTCATTTTCAACTTCTTTTTCAAAGCTTACTCACAATTGTACTTCCTAAGCAAGTCCCAATCGGCTATTCTTGTTCTGTCAAAAGCTTTCCCTTGTAACCCCGCTAATCTCTTATTGTAGGCATGGCGTTCCATTTCTCCTAATCCTCTCCATTTCAAATGTTCATAAGACACAACCCTCACCTTGTACGGTATCTCTTCTTGACCATACTTACGCTCGTATTTTTCGATCAATGGGTTGGGAGGCGTTGTTTTCTTTTGCTTCTAAAAAAATTACAATACACAACACTTGAAATATTAGTATGTTAGTACAACAATCAATTAAACATATCTAAACAAATTCTATTAAAACAAAACAAATAAATAAATACAAACAAACAAAATAAATAATTTTTTTCAGGTGCCTTGCCGGCGGCATTGTGAAAACAGTGGACCAAATTCCGGCCGGCAAGGGTGTGGTGCCGGCGGCATGCTGAAGCAGTAGGTGTTTTGCCGGCCGGCAACCTTGTCTTGCCGGCGGCAACCCTTCCTATTTTATATTTTTTCATCCCCCTTAACACTTTGTATAGCTTCTACTATTCCCAAAATGGATCAAAACATTATGAACATCATCCATTTCGTGAAATTATTTTTCTAAACTAATCAAAACTAATAACATTACACCTATAGCATCAACATATTCATCATTCTAAACTAACTAATCAATCTTACAACTAATTTGATGAAAACCCACTTGATTTCATCATCATCTAATCAAAATTAATCTACCCTCACACTATCAATGGCTCAATTCCTTAAATTCATACCACATCTTAGTTTATTTTCTATGATTCATGCATAATCAACAACAAGATTCATGAAACAATCAAAAATGAAAATCAAAAGATGGGTGTTGGATTCAATTACCTTGTTGGGTGCCAATTTATTTCCTTCAAGAAAACACAAGAACTCAAAAAAAATCTCTCTTCTTCTTCTCTCTTTCTCTTGCGTTTTTTTATGTGTGTGTGGGGTGTTTGGGAAAAACTAACCCAACTCCTCATTATGGGCTTATATCTTTCTAAGTTCCCAGATTTTCGTTTAACGGTTGTTATTCCGTCAACGACTTTTCAAAAATTTCAAAAAATTTCTAAAATTCCTAAAAGTAAAATGAATAAATAAAACAAAATAACTAAGCAAACTAAAATTACCAAGAACCAAAAGTGTATAAGTTACCAAGTCATCACGAAAATAACCAAAATAGTTTTTAAGGTAAAAACTGAAAATAAAAAGAAAAATCAAGCCTTTGTCTTGAATGCTTTTATTTTTTATTATTCCCGTGCTTCTCTAATCCATGAAGTGTTTGATGTCCAATATATCATCGGGCTTAAACTTATTTGAGAGTTCTCTTTTGGTAGGCTTCGTCTTGAATGCTCGTGTGTACAAGTTTCCACACGGTGTAGTAATTTCGATCTTTGCATGCCAAAACTTGTCTCCTTCTATCCTTGCATACTTACTATCCCCATTCGGACCCCAATCGCGGTTCTTTAATTGCACCGATAGCGATCCCAAGAAATATGTCATCTTCTTGAAAACTAGGATGTTCTTGAAAGGGTTGAAGTAGGCTTTAATAGCTAAAGCCTTTTCCATAGGATCATCACAATTAAGTTATGGTGCTCCTAAAGTTCCATACAAAGGAAAACCATCGGCATCTCTTCCGACTTCAAAACAACTCAACCACTCGTCCTCCATCTCGCTCTCGAAGTCCAAATACCAAGGCTTCTCCCTCGGTCTTGGTGCATAGGTGTGAACGGAAATCTCGTCATTAATTGCAATCGTACCTCGTCCTAAGTCAATAATTGCCCCACACGTTTTCAGAAAAGGCCTTACCAATAATAAGGGTAGGTCTTTGTCTTCCGGTATGTCCATGATTAGAATATCCATGACATATGCTTGGAAACCAACTTGTACACGAACGTTCCTTACCATACCCATAGGTTTGGTTTGTGTATTATCCGCCATGGTTAGGTCTGAAAAGTACGGCTCCGGGTTGGTCAAGCCAAGGCTTTGGTAGATAGAATATGGCATGATAATCACACTAGCCCCCGTGTCGGCTAGTGCATCGAACGGTGTGGTTCCATTAATGAGAATTGGGATGACGAAGTTCCCGGGGTCTTGCATCTTCTTAGGCAAACCGTGTTCAATGATTCTCTCCTTAATATGATTATTGAATTTCTTCTCCTATAAGACGAGATTTTCCCATCTCTATCTCATCGAGCTTTTTCCGGTAACTCACATAATTTCCCAAGACTTCCAAAATTGGTTTGGATTCCTTGAGTTCTTCCTCTTTTTTGTTCAATATGATTCTTATCCTCTCCTTTTGTTTGTTGGAGATTGGATAAGCTAAGGGCAATGGGTTGGGTACAAAGGCGGAAGGAGATCCTTCCTCTAGGTCGGCCGGTTTTGGAAAGAAGTCATTTGGAGTCAACTTGCTAGCCTCCACGTTTTTGTTTCTTTTCGCCTTTCCCATCTTCACCACTTCACTTTCATCTTCAGCTTTAGGTCCACCCTAAACCAAGGACTCAATGTAATCATCTTTTTCGCCTTTGAGCTTGGTCAAGTTGACCGTCAATGTGCCTTGCTCGAAGTCCACTACACATCTTGTTTCCCACAAAAACTTATAACCGAAGACCACCGATGGTTCGCCTATATCGGCGTGGTCTATGATATAGAATTCTGTCAAGAACACGTAACCATGGATATTAACCCGCACATTTCGTACTACCCGTCTCCCGTAATCGGTGTAACCAACAATCATGAATCCTAACTTACCCAACATTTCTTCAGTCATGTTATTTGTCAGGTAGGTTAGATTTAATTCTGCATCCCAAGCTTTTTGCTCTTCAACCTTACATGGAATGGCAAATTGCATCAATGGTTCGGTATACGAACGATATTCGGCCCTTTTATAGACCGCTTTTTCAAAACCTTCTTCTCGGATTACTACACTTTTGTGAGGCAATGCCTCCCACGTATCCTTCTCTTCTTGGGTCTTTTCCACATGAGTGACGTTTGAGTCACACTCGTCACTTAGTTCTCCGTCCAATCCATTCAAGAACTCGGAAATTTCGCTAAGTGTGTTCATTTCTTTTTTAGAATAAGACTAACAAGACAAAGTTAACAAACATTAGGGTTAGCGTTAGTTAAAGAAAACACAATTAATACAAATAAACAATCACCCAAATTCCTAAAACAAATAAAACAATTAAACAAACAAAATAAATAATTTTTTTTATTTTTTTTTGGTCTGACAACCTTGCCGGCCGGCATGGGGGTGTTGCCGGCGGCAAGGTGAAGCAGAAGACTAGTTGCCGGCCGGCAAGGTGATGGTGCCGGCGGCATTGTGATGACAGTGAGCAAGTTGCCGGCCGACAAGGTGATGGTGCCGGCGGCAACTGCCCTAGTGCAGAAATTTTTTTTTATTTTTTATTTTTTTGATTTACCATTTCTTTTTTCAAAACAATTTTCTGAATTTTTATAAAAACATTTCTTTTAGCTTTTCATTAGAGGAACAAAATCAAAAAACTAAAATCATAAAACTTTTAATCCTAAACAAAATTAAGCTTAATCCAAAACACTATCTAAATTGCTTTTATTCTCTTTTTTCTAATTTTATGTGTATGAGTGTTCTTATGAAATTTCTAGTGCAAACATAAAATAACATAAAACACATTTTATTCAAGCATTTTATTTAAAGTATGAGATCCTAAGCCTCTTCTCATTCACTTTTTATTAGAACTAAAAACTAAATTTCTAACACCGCTACTAATTTATAATGATTATAACATGAAAAGTAAACAAATCCCTGGCAGCGGCGCCAAAAACTTGATGCGCGTCTTGCACTCCTAGTTTTAAATTTATTAACAAGACTTATTAATTCCTTAACTACGCATACGAGCAAGTATACTTGTTCTATTGTAGCAAAGTCAGGTAAGACTAGGTCGTCCCATGAGATTTGCGCATAATCAAAATGTTGTGGTTGTGTAGGCAACAGGGTTGTCACTACCGTTACTACCGCAAGAATTAACATGGTAAAGGTAAACATAACTAAAAACAATACTTGTGTGAATTCCATTTCATCCGTAGGAAAGATAATTTGCGTGCATAAGCAACTATGAATTACAAATCTAAAGTATATAAATTCTATTCCATGGTATTTTTTATAGAATTCATTAACCAATTGGTGTAGACAAACCCTTTCGGCCTATGATCATCTATTCCAATTTGTTATAATCGCCATTTGCTAGAAAACATAAAGTGATAAGTTTGGTTTGAATGGGTCCTTTCGACCTATACCCAAGATAACTCTTTTGACAAATTCTTTTAACCAACTCGTCAAGGTGAGTGTCAATCACCAAGAAACCAAATTGACTCATGCATAAATCTTTTGGAATATAGTTTACCGGAAATCCTTTCTACCTCTAAATCCAATAAGAAGCTATATTTCATTTTATTATCTAAACATGTTTCAAGAATTATCAACCATAAAAACCCATTTACATTTTCTTGTTCATAAAACCAAACTCCCCTTTAGAATTCATGTTCATCACACAAGTATATCACACTACTCAGAATTCAAACACATCTCAACACAAGTCATAATTTTCTCAAACATTCAATAGCACTTAAATTATAAAGAAGATTAATCCAAGTACAAGAAGTTACCAAAAGTTCTTCCAAAAACAAGAAATAACAAAAACAGAATTTGTAGCAATTTCAAGCCTCCAATTGATCAATGTACTGTTGTGAATCTAAGTTTGTTAGATTCCCTGCATCATAGATTTAAACACAAATTAAGCTGTTAGATAGTCACTTGCCTGTGCCTAGAAGGCAGGAAAGCATCACAAGACTCACAGAGATCCAAGTCTCTGTGAGCAACCTCAAAGGAGTCCATGTCAGAGACATTGTCAAGGAAGTCGAAGATTACTTGAAGACATACTCATTGGCTGTGATGGATAACAGCCAAGATGTATCAGGGACTCTGAGGGGTTGAGGGTTAACAGGGGTGGCAATACCCTATTAACACTCATCACACTTTGGACATGCCATTTGTGTGTACGAGACTATGAAGAAAAAGGAAAGTGTTTCAAGATATGTTTCCTTAAAGCATTATGGCAAACTACCAAGAATAGAAGAGCATCTTGTGACAGATGTCTAAAAAGTGAATGTCTTGTGTAGTCACTATCAACTAGTACTTAGGTCAACCTCGTATCACTATAAATAGGATGTGTAGCCCAGCATTAATGTTTACCACTTTGAGAATATTTACACCATTAATGCTTAGAACTTATTGAATCAAACAGCTGTGACTGTATTCATAAGTTAGGGTTTTTAGTTGTTCAAAGTGTGCACAACACATTGTCGTCAAACGGTTTTATCCATAACACTTGTAATTCTTTATTATACAATAATAAGATTACGTTCGAAAAGTAATAACTTGTGTTGATTAGTTAAGTTTAGTGTTTCTAGCATTGATTAGGGAATTTCAATTGGTATCAGAGCGGTGTTTGATATTAAAACCTTCAAGAGACATCGTTCTCGGTTTTATAATCAAGATCCACTATGCCAGAAACATCAAACCCACCACAATCGCCTTCTGGAAACAACAACAAAGCATCACCATCTTCACCAAGACTTACCCCTCCACTTCCTAATGACGATGATCTACCCCAACTTCTTGACTCAAAAGGCGGATCACATGTCACCAGCGTACCAGTCTTTGATGAAGAAGATTTTGCTAGCTGGAAGAGTCAATTCCTTGTGTATCTCGATGGACTTGAACCATTTCTTCTATAAATTCTAGAAAATGGTCCTTATGTTCCCATGGCGCTTACCTCTACTGAAGAAAACCCTCTTCCCAAACCTCTCAAACAATGGACTCTAGCTGATAGAAAATTGGCAAACCAAGATAAACGTCTCAAAAGCATCATCATATCCTGTCTTCCCAAACACATCATGAAGTCTGTCATTCAGTGTCCCACAACCAAACAAATGTGGACAGACCTCATCCTTAGCCATGAAGGACCCTCTGAAACCAGAGAAACCAAGATTCAGGCACTCAGACTTCAGTTCAATGCTTTCAAGGCACTTGAAGGTGAAAAGGTTCAACAAACCTATACAAGGCTGAAGATTCTTCTCAATGACCTCGCTATGAATGATGTCACCATTGGTCAAGCTGAGATTAATGCCACATTTGTCAACAGCCTTCCAAGAAAATGGCTGAGTATGAATCAGACCCAGAGAGCCAATAACTCAATCAAGAATGACACCTTAGCTCAACTTTATGGAAAGTATAATTATGAAGAAGGGTTGATTGATACTATATACAAATCAGATACTGAAAGGTTTGTAGTTCAAGGAGCAACTTCGAATGCCTTGATCTCTGCTCCACATCCTCATGACAGCGACTCTGACGTTGAAGAAGACACCCGCATCAGCCAAGAGTTCTTGACAGACCTTAATGCTGAGTTTCATGAAAGAGCCTTGCTAGCCAATCAAAGAAGATTCTTCAAAAGATCAGGGAGAATAGGATCAGCTAGTAAACAAACTGACAGATCAAAAGAAACTTGTTTTGCCTGTGGAAAGCTTGGACACTTCATAAAAGACTGTCCTTCCACCAAGACATCCTCACCTTCCTATCCATCATCTCCGCCAAACCTTACAAGTTCAAACCACAACACAACAACTCATCTCACCAATCCAACTCATCAGACAATGAGAAGAAGGATTACAAGAACAAGTACAAGGCACTTAAAGCTGAGTTAGAACAGATGAATTTGAAGCTTGAAGCTCTATCTAAGAAGAAAGGAGGTGATAAAAAGACAGAGAAAGGGTTGGTAGCTGAAGCATATGATTGGAATGATGAGCGGCTGACTTCGGATGAGGAAGATACTACTAGAGTCAGGGCTTTCATGGCTATAGCTGAGAATGAACCAGCTATTGGGAAAGGTGATGCAAGATTAGGACAATTGGTTGACATCACAATGAAAAAGGTACACAGGCTTTTATTTATGTCTGATAGTGATGAACGTAAACATGTCCTTGATTACACCATTGTTGATTTGCACTTTGTTGAGGAACAAAGAAAGAACCTGCTTGATAAGTTTCACTCTGTTAAAAATGAACTGTTGAATGCTAAATCTGAATGTGAAACTCTCAAACGGGTTAATTTATAGAAAATATCCCTTCAAAATGAAGTCAGTAGGTTAACCTTGAAGAATAGTGCCTTAAATTATCAAGTATCCGAATTAAACAAGGTTATTGAAAAATGGTTGTGTAGTAGGTTCACTATAGATCAATTGCTTAACGATGAACTGCCTGCTAACATTAAAAGGGGTGTATCTGCTAAGAAAAATAAGCTAAAAATTCTCACCAAACCCAAAGAGATTGTTTTTAAATCTATAGAGACTATTCATATGTCAGATCCCATTTTGACTGATGACCCTGTCTCTGAAGATGTGGTTGAATTACCACCTTTACCCAAACTCTCAGGAGTTGAACCCAGTAGTTCCTCAAGAGGAGCTAAGGGTGAACTTAAAACAGATTTTGAGAAACCACCAGCTAAAATATTCTCTGTACCTGCTAAACAATCTGTTAAGCAAGTTGCATTTAAGCCTGTCTCAACAAAAGCTGTGAACAAAGTTGACTCCTCAACTGAAGAATGCCTGTTTTCATTAATGAAAGAAGTAGAACTCTTAAAACAACACATTAAGCCTTCCGCTGAATGCTCTACTTCTCGTGAACCTAAGTCTGTTCTAGGTGAACCCAAGGGGGAAAGGTTAGTCAAACCTTATTGCAATATCTGTAAGAACTCTCATCATATGACCTTAGACCATGATAGACAAATGGCTGTTAAGAGAGCTCAGACACCTTCTAGGGAAAGACAACATGGTTATAAAAGACAACTTGGGAACTAAAGACCTTATCCTCCCTGTAAATTATGTGGATTCACAAACCATCACTCAAATGAGTGTGGTGACTTCCCAGGTTGTGATATCTGTGGAAGTTTTACCCATGAGACAGCTAATTGTCCTTCCTATCGCCAAAAGTTCTACAGGAACTCAAGAGTTGCTAATCATCAATTCAGAGAACCCACTGGAAAGTGGGTTCACCATAGAACTAACTTGTTTCTATGTATCTATGTAGAAACATCTTATGGAATGGGTATGGTATCTAGACAGTGGCTGTTCTAGACACATGACAGGGATTCAACAATAACTGCACATATACTCAAGGGAGTCAGGTCCTAAAGTGGTGTTTGGAGATAATTCTTCAGGCGACACAGAGGGATACGGCTCAGTAAACTGCAATGGGATAACTTTTACGAGGGTTGCATATGTGAATGGTCTTAAACACAATCTCATTAGCATCAGCCAATTGTGTGATGCTGACTACAAGGTTTTGTTTACTAAGACTCAGGGAACCATATTCAACAAGAACAATGATGTTATGCTTATTGCACCTAGAAGGAGAGATGTTTATGTCATCAACATGGCTGTTTGCTCTGAAGACAGCTCAAATTGTTTTCTTGCTAAAGCCTCTGAAAGTGTCAATTGGCTGTGGCACAAAAGACTGTCTCATCTTAACTTCAAGAACATCAACAAGATAGCCACACAAAACTTGGTTGCTGGTCTACCTTCAGTGATGTTTTATAAAGACAAGACTTGTTCTGCTTGTGTCAAGGGAAAGCATCACATGTCTTCTTTCAAGACCAGACAATCATTTTCTATTGAAAAGTGCTTACATCTCCTTCACAAGGATTTGTTTGGGCCTGTCAAACCTCAGACCATTAATCACAACAAATACACCTTGGTCATAGTTGATGAGTTTTCAAGGTATACATGGGTTTTCTTCCTTAGAAGGAAAAGTGATGCAGCTGATACCATCATGTCCTTCATCAGACAGGTTGAAAATATGAATGATGTTAGAGTCAAAGCTCTAAGAAGTGATAATGGTACTGAATTCAAGAATCATCAACTTGAATCCTTTTGTGATGAAAAAGGAATATCACATAACTTCTCTTCAGCTGGCACCCCTGAACAAAATGGTGTGGCTGAAAGAAGAAATAGGACTTTGATTGAAGCAGCCAGAACTATGTCAAATGGTGCAGCTTTACCAAAGCAATTTTGGGGAGAAGTTGTTCACACTGCCTGTTATACACAAAATAGATCAATCATTGTCAAAAGACATGGTAAAACTTCCTATGAAGTTTTTAGAAATAGAGCTCCAGATGTCAGCTATTTTCATGTTTTTGGATGCCCTGTGTTCATTTATAACTACAGGGATAAACTTGGAAAATTTGATGAAAAAGCTGATGATAGTTTCTTCTTAGGATACTCTCCAACAGCCAAATCCTTCAGAGTATTTAACATCAGAAGACAAGAATTAGAAGAAACATTTCATGTCAAATTCAATGAAGATGATGATGTCATACAGATAACTGGAACAGAGGGTGAAGAAATTGATTTTAATGAAAATGTGTCATTCCCAAGTGATGAATTCTCCGAACCAAGACATGCTTGTCATCACTATCATCACTCCAACACTCTCACTCCTTATGTTCCTGCTTTTGACCCTTTGTCTACACACAACATTGAAGTTCCTACCTCTCATGAACTTGATGAAGAAGAACCACAACCTTCTTGTAGTCCTTCTTCATCAACTGCTATTGATGACTCACCAATTCTTCAAATCCCTGAAGATTCTCCTGCTGATAATGAAGTTGTACCCCTTGATATGGCTGAAGACTCAGACACTGAAGTAAACTTTGAAGAAAGCCCTCCTAGTCAGCAGGATGAAACTCAAATTGTACCAGCTATACCCACAATTGTCCCTGTCCATGATTCCCCAGCTCCTCAAACCAAGTGGTCAAGAGATCAACACATTCTTCTTGTCAACATCATTGGGAAACCTAATGCAGGGGTTACTACTAGACAGCGAATTCATGACTCAGAGTCTGCCTCAGCAAATGAATGTCTCTTTGCTGAATTTCTCTCTCAAATTGAACCTAAGAGAGTAGTTGAGGCTCTTGTAGAAGATGGGTGGGTAGCTACTATGCAAGAAGAAATCAATCAGTTCAAAATGAACAAGGTATGGACACTAGTGCCAGCTCCACCTGGTAAGAACATCACAGGCACTAGATGGATCTACAGAAATAAGATGGATGAAATTGGAAACATCATCAGAAACAAGGCCGTGCTGGTGGCACAGGGGTATACACAGACTGAAGGAATTGATTATGATGAAACATTTGCTCCTGTAGCAAGACTTGAAGCCATCATAATCTTCCTGGCTTATGCTGCTTATATGAACTTCACTGTGTATCAGATGGATGTTAAGAGTGCATTCCTCAATGGAGATTTGGCTGAGGAAGTATATGTTGAACAACCTGAAGGATTCGAGAACAACGAGTTTCCCAATCATGTGTACAGATTACACAAAGCCATGCATGGGCTAAAACAAGCTCCAAGAGCATGGTATGAAACTCTTTCTAATTTCTTAACTAAAAACAAATTTGTCAGAGGTTTTATTGATAAAACACTCTTTACCTTCAAGGATAAGAGTGATTTCATCATTGTGCAGATTTATGTGGATGATATCATCTTTGGGTCAACAAATGTTAATCTTAGTAAACGTTTTGCTAAATTAATGACCAAGAAATATGAGATGAGTATGATGGGTGAATTAATTTACTTTTGGGTTTTCAAATTAAACAATGTCCTAAGGGAGTTTCAATTTGTCAAGAAAAGTATGTTAAAGATTTACTTAAAAACTATGACTTAGCTAATTGTGCATCAGTGAAATGCCCCATGCTTCCACCCAACAACTTGGGTCCAAATGAGTCAGGGGTCTCTGTTAATGAGACTTTATATAGAGGCATGATTGGGTCACTCATGTATCTAACAGCTAGTCATCCTGATATCCAATTCTCCACATGTCTCTGTGCGAGGTACCAAGCTAACCCAAAAGAATCCCATCTAGTGGTTGTTAAGAAAATTTTTAGGTATCTCAAAGGAACACCTTCCCAAGGTCTATGGTATCCCAAGGAATCAGGCTTTGATCTCAAGGCCTATTCAGATTCAGACTATGCTGGATGCTGTATTGACAAGAAAAGCACCTCAGGTAGCTGTCAAATTCTAGGAGGAAAATTGGTTGGATGGAGTGCTAAGAAGCAAAACTCTGTGGCCATGTCATCAGCTGAAGCTGAATATGTCGCTGCTGCCAGTTGTTGTGCTCAGGTGCTCTGGATGAAAAGTCAATTGGCTAACTATGAAATCTTATATGACAAAGTGCCAATCTTTTGTGACAACACCAGTGCCATTGCCATCTCCAACAACCCTGTTGTTCACTCTCGTACCAAACACATTGATATCAGGTATCATTTTATCAGGGATCACATAATGAAGGGAGATATTGAGCTGCACTTTGTTCCCACAGAGCTGCAACTAGCTGATATTTTCAAAAAGCCTTTGGCTGAACCTTTGTTCAACAGGCTAGTTGCTGAGCTAGGGATGCTCAATATCTCAAAGCATGTGGCTTGATAATAAATGTGTTCATTAAATGACTGATTCTATATTAAATGTTTTTCACATGAAACTAGGTAGTTACTTTCCAAGTAAATGCTAAAAAAACATTCTCAATATTTAATCATCTATTTTCGATTAATGAGGAGACAAATAGTTTTGAAAGGTCAAGGGACCCACAGTGCAGTCATTTTCCCACTTTGCATTAAATGCGGTTGAATAACTGTTTTCACATTTGAATATATACATTGTCTCACGTCTCTCCTCACCTACCACTATTCTCATTTCACAAATATCTCTCTCTCACTAAGTTTTCTGTCTCTAAAACCATCCTCCATTTTCGCTCTTCTTCAACCTTGAATCCATGGCATTCCCAGTTCCCAAGGCAGCAAACGTCAACTTTGAACTTAACGAAAGCATTCTTGCATCGAACAACTCCATTGGATGGCTCAAGGCTCCAAACGAATACTACTCAGATCTCGTAAACTTCATGAAACATTGTGATGCAAGTGAAGCATTCACAAAATCCCCAACCACCTTCTACCAAGAATACCTTAGGGAATTCTGGTACTCTGCTGAAGTCGTTGATGACACCATTACCTTTAGCCTCTCTTGCAACCAACACCCCTTTGCCTTCTCCTTAAAAGACTTTGCTAGTGTGGCTAGGTTAAGACATGGTGATGAATGCCTAAAGGTGATTGACAAAAAGGCTGTTAAGGACGCCTTGGCCACACTTAAACCCTTTCATGATGTGAACACTGCTCTTACACCCGCTGAGGTCCTCTCTAAGTCTCCTCTAAAGATCAAGTATTTTTCCCCTATGTGGCGTTTCCTCTTCACCCACATAGTTAAATCTCTGGGAAGAATGCAGGGATCCCAAGATCAGATATTCTTTACCCACCAATCTATTGCATATGGGTTGATCTGGGGAGCTGATGTGGATGCATGAAGTATTCTCTTCTCCAATCTAGTTGAACACCTGAAAGGACGGAATCAAGTCAGGGAGAAGAACATTTGCTACGTTCGCTTTCTATCTATGATCTTCAAAAGCCTGTTGGGTGACAGCTATCATAACTCTGCACTCACTTCTCTGAAGCCCTATCGCATCACTGGTGCCATCTACAAGGAAATTGGAGCTGAAGATGTCCCTGTCACCTCCCATATGATGAACATAGCAAACCAACAACCATCTGCTGAGAAGTCCTTGCTCCCTTCTTCTGAGAAGGTAATTACCTCTGGTGTGTCTGGCAAGTCTAAGTCTTTGACCTCTTGGCAGCACACCACGACGTCCAAGACTTCAACTGGCCAACAACCTAAGAAGAAAAAAAACACATCTTCTCCCCACACTAAAACTGTTGCAAACGCCAGGGGAAAGAAGATTGTGAACCTCGACACCTCCTCTGTTCCAGAGACTCATGTGGAATCAGAGACTTCAGCTGACCAACAACAGGGGTCCAGTGTCTCGATGTCAGCCGAGACAACAGGGAACCAGCCGAATTCTGCTGATATCGCACAGGTAATCAGTGTAAATTTTTTGAGGTCCACAAGCAGCCACTCTCAAATGTCTATAGGTGAGAGTGGTGAAGTTAGGGTAATCCTCGACCCATAGAAGTCTGTCTATGCACTTAGAACTCTTTAAGACTTCTGTACACCCTGTCTATGCACCAGGGAATGATTCATTTGTGTTTATAAAGCACCCCGATGACCCTGCACCCTCTAGACAGTAGTCAGGCAAACAAAAACCTGAATACATATATGTCTCGACCTTGACCAGCTGTACCTCACACAGCCTCTTGGTTCCCTCAGAAAAAGAATCCCAAATTTTTTACTTTTAGGGGAGCTGAATAATCATCCTCAGCTCTTCTAGGGACAGCGTAATAATACGATCTTAACCTTTATCTTTTTCACACTTAAAAGAATCCCAAAGGATTTATCCTTTTCATGGAGAGCTGAATCATCACCCTCAGCTTTCCTAGGGACAGCGTAACAGGCGACCTTCACCTACATATGTTTCATCATTAAAAGAGTCCCAAAGGTTTCTTAACCTTTTGGGGGGCTGAATAATCACCCTCAGCCTTCCTAGGGGCAGCGAATGGCGATCCTTAACAACATATGTTTCACAATCAAAAGAGTCCCAAAGGTTTTAACCTTTTCGGGGGGCTGAATAATCACACTCAACTTTCCTAGGGGCAGCGTATGGCGATCATTAACCTTATACTTTTCACCCTTAAAAGAATCCCAAGGATTTATCCTTTAGAGTGGCTGAGTAATCACCCTCAACATCTCTGGGACAGCGAAATGGAGACCATTCCCCTTCCTTATTTCCCTGTTACTAATGAAAACAATTTGCAGGCTGATATTGTACAGCCAAACATAGAATCCTTGGAGCAACAAGACAAAGCGGTTGATACAATCATTCAGGATCAACCAAATGACGAAGAGCCCCTGCTTGATATTGAAGAAGAAGTGCTTTCATTAGTTGATGATTTCTCTGAACCTGAATCGATGCCTGAGGACGAAATCCCTGAGGGGATGTTTGAGGAGGAGGAGGAAGAAGAAGAAGATGATCAACAATCTGTGTCTCCTCCCAAGGAAATAGCTGTGTCCACACCAGCTGATAATATTACTCCTCCTCCCAAGGAAGTTGTTGTCACTCCCACATCTGCTACCTCTACCACAACAGTCTTCCAAAGACCTGCTTATGATCCAACTGCTGAATTCCTTATGATTGATCATCCTGCCCAAACCAACTTTGATCTTTTGCCAAGGGGGGATGATTATGCTCAACAAAGCCTGAACATCCATAATCTTCAGCCTTTTCATCATCAATCAGATATTTGAACGCCTATCAAGAAAGCTGGTTGTTATCAAGTCTGAGATGCATAATTTCATTGTCACATTTCCAGGGATCATCAAGAAGGCGGTCACAGATGCAGTCACTGAACCCATCAAGGATGGTGCAAGAAAAGGAGTATCACAAGGACTTAGTCATTTGTCTACAAGAATCAAGGATGCCATTGTCACAGAGGTCACTGCTCTCCTTCATGATCATGATCAATGTTCTGTTGTGAATCTAAGTTTGTTAGATTCCCTGGATCATAGATTTAAACACAAATTAAGCTGTTAGATAGTCACTTGCCTGTGCCTAGGAGGCAGGCAAGCATCACAAGACTCACAGAGATCCAAGTCTCTGTGTGCAACCTCAGAGGAGTCCATGTCAGAGACATTGTCAAGGAAGTCGAAGATTACTTGAAGACATACTCATTGGCTGTGATGGATAACAGCCAAGATGTATCAGGGACTCTGAGGGGTTGAGGGTTAACAGGGGTGGCAATACCCTGTTAACACTTAGCACACTTTGGACATGCCATTTGTGTGTACGAGACTATGAAGAAAAAGGAAACTGTTTCAAGATCTGTTTCCTTAAAGCATTATGGCAGACTACCAAGAATAGAAGAGCATCTTGTGACAGAAGTCTGAAAAGTGAATGTCTTGTGTAGTCACCATCAACTAGTACTTAGGTCAACCTCGTATCACTATAAATATGATGTGTAGCCCAGTATTAATGTTTAACACTTTGAGAATATTTACACCATTAATGCTTAGAACTTATTGAATCAAACAGTTGTGATTGTATTCATAAGTTAGGGTTTTTAGTTGTTCAAAGTGTGCACAACACATTGTCATCAAACGGTGTTATCCATAACACTTGTAATTCTTTATTATACAATAATAAGATTACGTTTGAAAAGTAATAACTTGTGTTGATTAGTTAAGTTTAGTGTTTCTAGCATTGATTAGGGACTTTCATGTTCCTCCACCCGAATCTCTCCTTCACGAAATCCGTCCTCCTCTTGAGAATTAACAGAGGTTTATTGTCTTTCGGGTTATATAAGTTTGGTGATTCTAACCTTTGTCAAGGGTTAGAATGATCAATGGATGAAGTACTATAAAACAAATGACCCTAAGGTCTAATTTATACATGTTTATGCTTGGAGAGGAGGGAATAAACTCCAGGGAATGTTAATGGGAGGCAAATGAGAAGCCTCTCATTGATGGTGGGAATTTATGAATAACTCTTGCTAGACTTGATGTGAGACCCCCAAAATCTGACATGGAACAACTAGGCAACGAGGGGGTAACACGTCATAGTACAAGAAACAATGAATTACAGTTCATACAAAGCTGACGAAATTAAAACATATACATTACATCATAAAAGGTCAGAGTTTTTAAACATAGGTCCCCGGGTTTTAAAAGCGGAAAATTATATTATTTCGTCTCGATTTACAACATTAAGTTGCCCAAATGATATAATAAACTCCTGATAGTTTATATAAAACCAATCTTTCAAAAGCATCACAGAAATCTCCAAGCTGTGATAATATCCTGCGGGCTCCCATCCAAGAAAAGCTAAGTATAATCCCTGAGATTAAACATGTAAAATCGTCAACATAAAGTTGAGTGAAATTCATAGGTTTAGTAATAAGAATGTGGAACACAAGCATTCGTTTGTAAACAAGAAATAGGGGAAAATGGTTACGTACGATAACCATAGTCCGAAACATTATTATTGTTGTTTAGTTCATGAACCGAAGCTTAACTCAGTGTAAGTTCCTCTAGTCAGTATTCAGCCTAAATACTCAAGTGAAATAAACAAATATTAGTGCGTCAAGGTAATCGGGACGGGGATAGTCAATCCCGATGGATCCAACCACAACATTCGCGCTTGGTAGCAGGATTAATTAACGGTTCATGATCAATGAGAGGAAACTTAAGGCTAGACTAAAAGCAATAATATCAATGAAAATCAGTTGGAAATCCTCAAGTTCTGGAAAGCATACAATTTCTGGATAGCATACAAGTTGAGGATAGCACACAGTTTTTAAATGCTTGTGTTCCACCATGTAAAATCTCACCCCGTGTTTAGAAACCATGTACAAGTAAAAAGAGGCTATGAACTCACCTTATCCACGAGGTAAGTCAATCACGGTACTCAGCAACTAAGTAGAAACGGTAGTGGTAGACGATCACCGACGATATGGATGCCCGGGGAAACACGAAAACCGCAACCTATCACAATAAGGCGCGCGTTAAGATTCGAACTCAATATCGATATATATACCAAATACAATATGACTCAAATGTTTTCAAAGTATACACGTTTCAAAACCATTGACACGAACCAAAAGAATCCATTTATCCAACGTTACTCGTTAAAACACTTGAACACTTGAAAATGACCCGTTATACGACGCCAAGTCAACGCAAGTCAAACTATCCATTAACCTTAATTGGATCAGTAGCTAAGTCATTTATACAATTACTAAGCACTTGAATAAGTCATCATGTCCGATGATGAATACTCAAACTCACGCAACACAAACATTGAACTACGTGTCCAAAATAAAAATCAGCAAGTACACTCCGAATGTACACACCGATCTACCCTATCTAGACTTGTCCGTTTTACATGAAAATTGGTGTCAAGGTCACTTATAACCTGTATAAGACCTCACCAAAATTTGAGCCAAAGTTCACACTTTAAAATCCATCAGCTCGACACTTTACTCGACTCCAAATTTGGGACAGATTTGTGCACTTGTTTTGTAAAACCGTTTAGACCGCTTTAAAAGTACAAACTCGACAATCCGTCAATTGAAACTACTACTAGACTCATCAAACTCAGTTTGTAAACCTTGAAAACCAGTAGATACATTTATCTATCAAAGCCTAAAGTCCCCGAGATTCGACCCAAAATCAGCCACAATTTCGGATTGTGCCGACTTGCGTCTCCCGGTACACGAAAACTAAAACTAGCATAACTTTTGACTCGTAATGAGTTAGAAGCTCTATCTTATACCAAAACGACCGTCTCAGAAAACTCTACAACAATTTCAAATAATCTAAGTATTTCACAGACCTTAAACCCACGAAACAATCTGTTTAAAGTTGCTGTCCCAAATTAGCCTTTTAGAAAACATGACAAATCAAATTTTCAACCAAAACCACTCATTCCTATACCTATAGAATCATCATACTATCATACCCATCATCCAAACACTCCTAAAAACACTTGAATGTAAAATCTATCAAAATCAAAGATTAAAAACAAGACTTTTAAGGATTAAAATGTGATGATCATACCAAAAACAATGCATGCAAGATGGTTTAAACATCAATCCACTTTGAATTTATAAAATCTTCATAACTTGATGCATGTATGTGATTTGTGTATCATTGGAATCACCATTGAAAGTTATGAGGTGGTCCTAAATTTGTTTTTGTTAAATCATGGTAGATGATGGTGATTTAAGGGTGTTTTGTGGTGGTGTTCACGGCAAGGGGAGGGTTTGTGTATTTTTTTTTTTAAAAAATGAGTATATGTGTGTGATAGTGGAAGTAAAATAGATTTATATATGGTGGTTAGTTGTAGGGACCATTATTGCCAACTTTAAAACTTGTGGACTTAAAAACAATCAATAGTTTTAAAGGGTAGAAAATGTCTATTAGTAAATCTTGAAAATATTTACGGGGCTCGGGATTCGTAAAAATACTTTTCAAAAGTTACAATGCATCATAAAAATGATTATATGATTTCCCGACACGACTTAATACGTAATTAAAACGAAATAGTCGAAAATATTAATTATCGAAACAATCGATAAATAAACGTAATATTTTGGGCATCCGTCGGTATCGCGATCACTAGGAATTCTCGTTGTACATTGATTTTGAATAAACTCGTTGTAAAACGCACGCGGGTGATTTTAAATCAAAAACTTTGATTTAAATTAAATATGGAAAATAAAATAAAATTTTTATAATTCCATACAAAGTATTTATCGATGATCAGAAAAATACTTAAAAAGTATAATTCAAAAATCTCAGGATTTACATATAACAATACAAGAAAACGTAATACGTTGGAAAATGCAAGAAGCACAAATAAAAAGAATAAAATAATGTTGGGAAAGTACGGGTTCCCACAGTCTTCCTCCCTAAAGGAACTCTGGTCCCCAGAGTTCTCCTAAAAACAGTAGAAGATGCAAACAAGAGGAGGTATAAAGTGTAGAACAAAATTCATTGCTTCCGAGGTAATTTACGTACCACGACGAAACTTAAAAATTGAAATTCACTACGCTTCAGTTTCTTTGTTCCTTTTCGTATAACTTTTCAGTCTTGGATTAGAATAACAATCTTTCAATACGGAGATACATCAAGAGATAGGATTGTTGGAAATACGTGCGATAATCTAACAAGAATGAACACAAGAATCGCTTACACAGGCAAAGTGCGATAAAATGAACCAAGATTGTAAGTCAACAAGGGGTGGTAAATCGTGCAACTGTAAAACGTGACAATCTTAGAATGTAAGAATCTAGTCACAAGCGGAATAGAAGGAAAAAAATGAATAACATATAATCATTTAAAATACCATCTATCAAAATCAGTTGTCTAAGATTTTGGTATTACTTTAAAACTTTGGTTTAGATATTTTCTTTATTAAAAGAAAATTTTACAAGGTGTAGAGATTTAACAATCAAACTCTATATAAAATGAGTGGGTAAACAGTTGTCAAATCTTTTTCTTGATCAGGACTTCAAGATAAAAGTAACTCAGTTCAAATAGTTATTTTGATCAGCTTAAGAGCTTTTCGGGTGACTACATAAAATTATAAAAACTCAGGTTTATCGTTACCATTAAGAAAAAAAATCAGTTTTTTCCAGGTTATTTAGAATCATTGTTAGAAATTATAATTAAATTTAATAATTTCATTAGGTTGACAGTAAAGTATGATAAAATCAATTACTTTAAAAGATACAGTTTGATATCATGTTTAAATAATAGTTATAAATTTACCAAAGAGGATGTATAGATCATGTACTTAACTTGAAACAGTTATTTTGGTAATTTAAACATCTGATAAAATGTATAAAACGTTCAAAAAAATTAATAATAATTTTTAGAAATTCAAGAAAGTGTTTAAGGTATCAAGGATAAACACGTAACATTTTCTGGTTTCAAAAGGTGACAAGACAGCAACGAATATGAATCATATAAGGGTCAACAATTTGTATGCGGGCAATAACACAAGGTAATAGAAAAAAAACCGTATCAATTCTTAACAAACGTGATAGAATAGATGCTTCGATGATAATAAAAATAATAAGAAACAAAGGATTCTAGCAATGATTAATTCACAAGTGTGGTTTACATCACCACAACGGCTTATTAAGTTCTCAGGGGTCGATACACGATCGAAGGAGAAAAGCCACACAACGAATTTTCGAATCAAAGAAAATTCTTAAGAAGTCAATTGAGAATAATTTCAGTAAGATGAACAACATTAACAATGAAAGGCAAAATCAATACATGGTTCACACGAATGAATTTTCAAGGCGATAGTGTCTTAACACATATCATGGCAAATACACGTAATCATCGTTCACGTCCAGTCATAAATCACTAATCGCATCCAGAGACGTTTCGAAGGTCTACCAAAATAGATAGAGATGGTCGATCATAGAAGCATAACAACGTTGAAACTTTCAAGTCAGGTATCAATGGTAAGAAATTAGACAAGCAGTAACAAGAATGGTATCATGAATGAAAATGAGGTAACAAGTATAACAAAGGTTGTTGAGTAAGGAAATAGGTGCTTGAGGCACGAACTTTGTTCAAGAAAAGATAATGGTTCTTATGTGTAAGTCACGAACTGTTGTTACTCGCATCAGATGTAAAAGTTTTCTAAACTTTATTTATCTAACGTTTTAAGGAACATATTAAAAAGTTGATTGTTGGTCAAATATTTATGGCGACTACTATTCGGCCTTGCATGGCTCCTTCTAAATTAGGCATAGGTGATCAGGCCATGCATAATTTAGGACTAGCAATGCGATGCTCATCTTCGTCAAACCAGTATTATAGGTCATATTATTTAAAATATGTATATAATGCCATTTGTAAAAACAGAAATCAAAATAGTTTATGAAACTATTCGCCAATAAGTTACTGGCTAGATATTTAATTCAACAACAGTAATGTTACAAGATTCTTTACAAGACCCAAAGTAGAACAATTTGTGAGAATACATTGTAAAATTAATATAAATTAATTTTATAAGATAGCATTTAATTATTTAAGAAAGCCCAAATGAAACCTTTTGTAAAATGATTCGCAAACAAGACCAGTTTGAGTTTATATAGTAACATGACAATAGTTTATAAAGTAGCGAGTGGGTTACAAGAGGGAAATAAGGAGTAGTTCAAGACAGTCAACGAAATGGTTACAAGGTGCTAATGTTTCAAGAGGTTTAGCAGGAATCGTCAGGAGACACGTGTCAAAACGATAACGAACGATATGTAAACAAGATCTTCAATTCTCGGTCCAAATCAGTGGTTCGATAGAAGCAAAGAAAATAATAGAATGACAAATAAGTCATAAATAAAAGAAAGGAATAAGGAATCCGTATGTGCACATCGTAATTTATTTGACAAAAATACACTTTTAAGAAAATAGAACATCAGTTTGTCAAATCACTTGGTTCCTAAAAGTTCAAGATTTATGTACATGTTTGACCGAACTCAAAGTTACTATTTTATAGTTGTTCAAACGTAAGCCTTGTTTTTAGTTTGCAAAATATCATTAGTAAAAGTTTTACGAGCTCGCACCAATTTTATAGGTAATACTCGACTTTTGGCTAAGTATAAAATATTGTTGTCCCAAGTCTTTTCGAATTGACTATTGGTTAAAAGTGCGACTCAATCGTCTTTTGGTGAACAAGAGAATGGTTTGGTTTGTTTATCTGATTTTAACTAAAAGCAAATAAGTAAATGTCGTTGAGTAAAGTTAAAGTGTTTAATAATTAAACTACAAGCTATGTGAAAAACTCTGAGTAAAAACTTTTAAACTTAAAAACATGTTCCATCGCAATATAACAATTCGTTTCTGTCAGAATGCACCAAATCATAACCATCAGAATATCACTCAGAAAGAGCCATCGGAATAATCAATACAAAGGTCCATCGGAATGTTAAACTTACTATCCATCGGAATGCAACTACAACAAGTCTATCGCAATGTTGATTGTTGGAATGTCCTCTTATCGCAATGATTCAGATCGGAATAATGCCATTCGCAATGCTGTTCAGATCGGAATGCAGTAAAGTAAATTTGGGAAGCGTTTCGTTTAATCAAGAGCCTTAAGACCCGTCGGAATGTGCGATCGCAATATGCGATCGCAATCCCAGATCGGAATAAGGGGGAATGACCAACCCGATCGCAAAGTAGAGTCCTTAAGGATTATTGCGATCAAAATGACGAAACCGTCGGAATGTGCAAAAACCCCAAAATTGCGATGGAAGCAATCTTAATCCGAAATTCGTGGCAAGTTCAAAACTCAATAAGCAAGTATAATAAGCTATCCTACCCGATCCTAAAACAATTCAAAAAGCTTAAATTTGATAACTTTTCAAAACATAAAATCGAACACTTTATGAAGGAAATCTCATCGTAACAAAAACCTTTTAGAAATCCGAAAACCTATAAGCTAGAACTTGTAATAAGCCAATAAGCATTAAGAGCTTACAACTTATACGTGTAGGAGCTTATATAAGCACAAAGGAAATGAACTTTCTAAACATACAACCTCAAATTTAATCTCGGATCAATAAGGATTCGGATCAAAGTAAGGTTTCGGATCAAAAATTCAAATAAGCCAAGAAATGTAGAATGAGATTAAGGAACACAAAGCTTAAACTTTTGATTAAAATGAACTCAAATACAAAGATTAATGAAAGCTTGAAAGAAAGAAAAAATGAAAAGCTTAGTGAGAGAAAGTTTAGAACTTTCTCTCTCTAAAAACTAGAAAGAGAAACTTAAAAAAAATAAAACTAGCTAACCCCCCTCCTAATGTGATTAGGAGGGTATTTATAGGGAAGTGGGAGGCATGTGTGGTGCTTTCTTCTTTCTTTTTCTTCTCGACTCGACTTTAATTCTTTGTCTTTTCTCGATGTCGTCTCGGGATTTGAACTTGTCTTTTAAATTTTCTTCTTCTATTAGACTTAAGTTCTTTGACTTCATTAAACTTCCGTCTTTAGACTTTTTCTTCGATAAATCTTCAGAATAGGCCTTGGACTTCCGTTCTTTTTGCACTCTTGATCTTTTGACTTCGTCTTTTCCCGTTTTCTTCGATAAAAGCCCGTGAAAGCCCGTGTTTTCTTCCTTTTTCATCTTTTGGTCCTAAAACACAATAAAAACACAAACCACGCATAATTCCGACTTTTACGACATAAATTACACGTTTTGGTCTTGTTATTATTGGAAATAAGTGGTAAAAGGATAAGTGTTTTCACACTTACTAAATCCCCTACACTTGACCATTGCAATGCCCTCATGCAATGCATTACTTTAAAGCACGGTTTACATTTTCCATCATAAATAACCCACCTTGGCCTTTATTAAGTACTAAACATAAAAAGATAAAAACAAATAAAGAAATTAAAAACTTACATTGGGTTTTGGCAGTCATGAACGTTTATCATCCTCAAGTTTCACGTTCCCCATACCAAGCTTAAAAACGAGATCATTGTTATTATAAGTTAGCAAACTAACACGAACTCATGTGGGCCAATTATTCACTTAGACTCCCTTATTCCTAGGTGTATCTCTTATATTTTATTTTTGTCTTGAATGATCACGAGGATACATTGTTTGACTTATTTCGATAGTTATTTAGGCCGAAAATAAAGTGAACGATTTAATCAATAGTTAGCTAAAGGACCAAATCTTTTAAAACTGCTTCTCGGGACCTCATAAAGTTCATATCTTGGCATAACTCGCTTCACGATTTGAGACCTTTCTCGGACCGATATTTGGCAGCGACTTCACACTTCAAATCTTTGAGAGACGTTCTTGAAATAATGGTCTTCTCTTCATTAATAGGAATTTCTTCACTTGAAGTTTTGAGAGATTCTTCATAAATGGACCACGACTTCTTCATTTTTCTCCAATCTTTATTTTGGACTTCGATATACAACGATCTGCCTCCTTTTAGGACTTGGATCTATTTATCCTCATACCTTGTTAGGGTTTTTTTGGATAGACTTCTCCATGATCTTTAGGGGCGTATTTGCTTTTCGTCGTGTGTCTCGATCCTTCATATTGATTTTCGATAAATGATTCTTCACATCACTTTTGGATCTTTTAGCAACAAAATGTAGCCCTCATGCCTTGTTAGGGCCTTTTCGGACTCGCCAATCTTCGCATCCCGCTTCAATAAGTTATGCCTTGGCTATGAACTCTAATCCGTACCGAGCAACTTTTAAACGATCTGGGGCTAGAAGCTAAGTAACCTTTTAAATCGTACACCTTATTTATTGCAGATAAATTTATTAACAAGCGAAGGGAGAATAGGCTTATAATTAACTCACATAAATTCACGAAAGAATACCGAACTTATAATTGACTCTATCATCTTTCGTTCTCCACGGTTTAAAATCTCAAGGAATGAGACTTGTGGATGCTTAGCCTCTTAAATCAAATTTTTGGGTTTTCGAGTCATCTATAGGATCTTGCAAGTTCTTAGACTTTTTCAAGTTTTAGAAATCGCATTTTAAAATTCCCTTGATAAACAACTCTCTAGGATCAATTATAGGAACTTGCGAAAAGTTCTTGTTCTTAACCCGTGAGAGTTAAGACTTTCGCGTTTTATAGCTCCCTATATAAAAGCCTAGCAAAACTTGACTTAAACACGTTAAGGATACTAGCTAGAGTAAACTTAGATAAGTAAACTCGGGTTGAGTCAAAATGTTCAGACTAAGAAAAATTGAAAACCACTTTATTGAAAATTTATTCTAGCAGGGAAAGAAGATAATCATAATAAAAGAAAATACAACTATACAACTAGGCCAAAATAGATTAAAAATTTTGAAAAATGTCGAAAAATCAAATTTTCCGGTTAAAATGAGGGCAAATTCATTGAAAAGAACACTTACTTCGATAGAAGTCCCCCTACACTTGAGATAAACATTGTCCTCAATGTTTAAGCATGTGGGAGTAAACTCCCCTACACTTAGGACATTGTGCACTTTGTTTAAATCTTTCTAAGGAAAGGACAACTATAGTGATTTCAATGTGAACATATAAAATATAAAATATTGAATCACAAGAGTTTTAGGAGAGAACCGGGAAGATGGGAACACGGTATCACGGTTCGTCAAAAGTCATCAAGGTGGATCTTTGAAGCTTTAATCCCTGCATAGCAAAAGAAACAAGACAACAAACACATACGGGGCTCCCCCTACACTTATTATGAAAGCAGTAAATGATAGATCACGGGTTGCCTCCCGAGAAGCGCTTGTTTTTGTTCACCGAGTCACGAGCCTGACTCGACCCAAATTTAGTTCATGGGAAACGTGGTGAGGGATGGAATCATCTCGTGAGAGATGTCCTCACCAAAGTACAGCTTTAAACGCTGGCCATTCACCTTGAAATTGGGCCCATTTGGCTGAGAAAGCTCAATGGTCCCATATGGAAAGACTTTGGCGACGGTGAATGGACCAGACCAGCGGCTCTTCAACTTGCCAGAGAAGATCTTCAACCGAGAGTTGAAAAGTAAGACTTGATCACCAACGTGGAACTCTTGGTTCTTGATTTTTGCGTCATGAATGATCTTCGTCTTCTCCTTGTAAATCAGCGAGTTCTCATAAGCTTCATTCCTCAGTTCATTCAGCTCGTTGAGTTGAATCTTGCGATGATCACCGGCTTTGTTGATGTCGAAGTTATCCCACTTCAAGGCCCAGTGTGCCTTATGTTCCAGCTCGATGGGGAGGTGGCATGCTTTCCCGTACACAAGACGATAAGGCGTACAACCGATCGGGGTCTTATAAGCAGTACGGAAAGCCCACAGAGCATCATCTAACTTATCGGCCCATGCAGCGCGATGTTCTCCCACAGTACGCTCCAAAATTCGCTTCAATCCACGGTTGGAAATCTCGGCTTGCCCATTGGTTTGGGGATGATAGGCGGTGGAAATACGGTGATTGACACCATACTTAGCCATGACTCTTGCAAATTGATCATTGCAAAAATGAGTCCCGCGGTCACTGATGATAGCACGAGGAACGCCGAATCGAGCGAAAAGCTGCTTCAAAAAGTTCACAACCACCCTCGCATCGTTCGTAGGGAGAGCCTTAGCTTCAACCCATTTAGAAACGTAGTCAACTGCGACGAGGATGTACTTGTTCCCTTTGGAGGATGGAAATGGCCCCATAAAGTCGATGCCCCATACGTCAAAGATTTCACATTCCTGTATGAAATTTTGAGGCATCTCATCCTTATGTGTGATCTTGCCTTGGCGTTGGCAAGAATCACAATGCTGAACTATTTCATGAGCGTCACGATAAATGGTGGGACAATAGAATCCAGAATCAAACACTTTCTTAGCGGTGTAGTTGGGACCAAAGTGACCACCGGTGGGTCCTTTGTGGCAAGCCTGGAGAATGTCAAAAGCTGCCGGTCCGTCAACACAACGACGATGATCAAATCAGCACATTGTTTGAATAGATAAGGGTCATCCCAAAAGTAAGTCTTAACATCATTCAAGAACTTCTTCTTTTGCTGGGATGTTAACCCTTTGATGAGAATACCACCCGCTAAGTAGTTTGCAATGTCCGCAAACCGCGGGGTGTCATCAAGATTGAGATTTATAGACATTAAGGTCTCAAGGGGAAACGAGTCATTGATCTCTTTGTTCGGATGATCCCCTTGATATGGATCCTCAAGTCGACTCAGATGATCCGCGGCCAGGTTTTCGGCTCCATTCTAGTCGCGAATTTCAATGTTGAATTCTTGAAGGAGTAAAACCCAGCGAAGAAGTCTTAGCTTAGAATCATGCTTAGTCATCAAGTACTTCAACGCGGAATGGTCCGTGTATACGATGGTGGGGGATAAAACAAGATAGAGGCGAAATTTCTCAAAAGCATAGACAACAGCTAAAAGCTCTTTTTCGGTTGTCGTATAATGCAATTAAGCCCCCGTCATTGTTTTGCTAGCATAGTGGATTGGTTGGAAGTGTTTATTCACTCGTTGGCCCAAAACCGCACCAATAGCAAAGTCGCTAGCATCGCACATCAATTCAAAAGGCAGCTCCCAATTAGGGGTAACCAAGACCGGTGCCTTAGTTAGCTTATCCTTAAGAAGATTGAAGGCTTCGAGACACTCTTTAGAAAAGATGAAAGGAGTATCTTTTTCCAAGAGGTGGGTCATCGGGCGAGCGATTTTAGAGAAATCCTGAATGAATCGACGATAGAAGCCCGCATGACCCAGAAAACTTCTCACACCCTTCACGGTTGAAGGTGGAGGTAATTTGGATATGACATCCACTTTAGCACGGTCGACTTCAAGACCGGCTTTAGAGATTTTGTGTCCTAGCACGATGCCTTCTTTTACCATAAAATGGCATTTTTCCCAATTCAGAACAAGGCGAGTGTCTTCGCACCGCTTAAGCATACGTTCCAAATTGGCAAGGCAAGAAGAGAAGGAATCCCCGAAGACCGAGAAATCATCCATGAAGACTTCCATGGTTTGCTCAACCATGTCATGGAAGATAGCCAACATGCACCTTTGGAAAGTCCCGGGGGCATTGCATAAGCCAAAAGGCATTCTTTTAGAAGCAAATGTGCCATAGGGACAAGTGAATGTTGTCTTCTCTTGATCTTGGGGATCGATGGGTATTTGGAAATAACCCGAGAAACCATCAAGAAAGCAGTAATATTCATTACCCGCTAAACGTTCAAGCATTTGGTCCATAAAAGGTAGAGGTAAATGATCCTTTCTCATGGCATCATTGAGTTTGCGGTAGTCTATACAAACTCTCCACCCAGTAACGAGACGGTAGGAATCAACTCGTTGTTTTGATTGGGAACAACGGTGATTCCGCCTTTCTTAGGCACACAATGGACTGGACTAACCCATGGTGAATCCGAAATAGGGTAAATCATACCCGCATCAAGAAGTTTGATAACCTCTTTTTTGATGACTTCATGGATTTTAGGATTCACCCTTCGTTGGCTTTGAATTGTGGGCTTGAAGTCGTCCTCCATGAGAATTTTATGTGTGCAGAAGTGAGGATCAATTCCACGGATGTCGGAGATTTTCCAAGCGATAGCTCTTTTATGCTTCTTCAACACGGCGATAAGTCGGGCTTTTTCTTCTTCTTTCAGGTCCTTAGCGATGATGACCGGTAACTTCTCGTTGTCTTCAAGGAAAACGTACTCAAGATGAGGAGGTAGGTCCTTAAGCTCAAGAATAGGAGGATCCTCAATAGATGGTGTAACTAACGATGGATCATCATTAGTCACCTCTTTAGGAGAGGGAGGAGGAAACGGGTCTTCATTAAGAAGTCTCTCAATAGTACGAATGTCTTCATCCCAATTAGTGGAAGAATCATCATACTTAATATCGAGAGGACCCAAGCTAGCTTCGAAATCATCCAAGTCACTTTCTCCAAAAGGAGTCAATGCCGGAGTAATTGAGGCAACGGTCTCAACATTGGGTAGAGAAGAGAGAGTACTTTTGCAAGCATCATGAAAATGTTCTTCACAAGCCTCATCGAGAACATCAATAGCATTAACACTCTCATATGAATAAGGTTGCTTAGAAATCTTACCCATGTTGAAGACAATTTTAACGTCACCAACTCTCATGATTATTTCGCCAGCGGCTACATTAATGAGAGTGCGACCGGTCCTCAAGAAGGGACGTCCAACGATTAATGGAACACGGGGATCCATCTCGTAGTCAACGACAACAAAATCCGCCGGGAAGGTGAATTTGTCAACGCCAACGAAAACGTCTTCGACTATCCCCACTGGATAAGCAAGCGTACGGTTAGCTAATTCCAAGGTCATTTTGGTGGGGACTAGCTCGGGGAGAGATAATTGCTTCCAAACACTTAAAGGCATTAAGTTTATACTGGCACCTAGATCGGCTAGGGCCATGCAATTCTCTACTCCCGGGAAGTTGCAAGGAATCAAGAAGCGACCCGGATCACCAAGTTTGGTGGGCAATTTCCTTAAGAGCACTGCGGAGCAGTTCTCATTAAGTTGGGTCTGAGCAATGTCAAGAAGCTTTTCCTTATCACTTAAAAGATCTTTAAACATTTTCGCATATTTGGGCATGTGAGCAAGAGCCTCAGCAAAGGAGATGTTAAAATTCAATTGTTTAAACATTTTGAGAAAGTTTGAAACCTGGACATCATCCTTGCTCTTTTGCTTCTCTTTCCTCAACCTTGAAGGATAAGGTATATTGGATGAAGAAGAAGGCTTTAGGGGAGTAGGATCACTCACAACCACGGGTGGTGGGGAAATGGGGATAGAAGGTGGAGGAGGTGAGGAAAGTTGCTCTTTTTCCTTGTTCACAATCACGGGTGGAGGTGTAGGAAGCTCGGGTTCCGTATAACCTTTTCCACTACGAGTGGTGATTGCTTTCATCTCCCCTCTTGGATTCGCAACGGTGTTACTCGGAAGAGTACCCGAAGAAGAGGGTTGATTACCTTGGATGAGCGAACCAATCATATCACGAATGTTAAGCGCTTGAGTGCTGAAAGAATCTCTGATGTCAGCACGAATTTCATTGCTTTGTTTTGCCATATCATTCCTTAGCTCGGCTCGAATATTTCTCCCTTGTTTCTCCATTTCGCCCTTCAAATTGATGACTTGACTCTGAAGATTCGTCACCAGCTCCCGATTAGTCTTCATGAACGTCTCGACGTCTTGATTTAATGCCATCGGTTGATTGAGAGGTGGAGCTTGGTAAGCTTGAGAATTTCCTTGAGTTGGGTATGGGTTTCTTTGGGATTGATATTGACTGTTAGCACGAGGTTGGGATTGATTGTTTCAGTTATAGCTTCGTTGTTGGTTTTGGTTCTGAGGAGGGAAACCGGGTGGAGCAAGATAATTGTTTGAACGATAACTTAGCAAGCTACGGTCTCCTTGAGGACGAGCTTGATAGCCTCCCGTGTGATAAGTACCGTATGCTGCGTTAACGTTTTCAGAAAAATTGCCTTGGGTAGAAGGACAATCATTATAAGAATGAGGACCACCACATGTGTCACAAGAAATAGCAACAGCTTTAGCTTGTTGAAAGTGGTTTGTGGCCATGGTCATGAAATTCTTGTTCATCTCAGCGAGTTGTCGAGAAATTTCAGTCATCTCAGGATTGGAAGTAGTAGAAGAAACATTGACTCTCGAGTTAGATCTTGAGGATGCGGATGAATCCTAATTCTTGTGGTGAGTAGTCATGTTTTCAATCAACTCTCTACATTCCTCCGGTCTCCTTTTCATAAAAGTACCACCGGCGGCGGCATTGATCGTGTCACAATCACGAAAAGTGAGACCATTGTAGAAGGTATCAATGAGAGTGACGGGGAGCATATTATGATTAGGACAGCGGTCGATCAAATCATTGTATCGTTCCCAAGCATCAAAGAGTGATTCATCATTGTCTTGCATGAATCCACTAATTTGGTTACGAAGGCTCGTGACCATGGATGGGGGGAAGTAGCGCGACAAAAAGCGTTGAGTCATGTCATTCCACGTATGAATAGAATTCTTCGAGAGACGGTCAAACCATTTTTCGGCATGGTGAGAAAGCGAGTGGGGAAAGAGTTGGAGGCGAAGGTCATCCATAGAAACACCGGGGCACTTCATGCTTTGGGTAATGGTAATGAATTTCTCGAGGTGTTTGTTGGCATCATCATCCGGAATTCCGCGAAACGGGTTAGTTTGCACTTGTTGGATCATGTGATGCTTCAACGAAAACTCCTGAGCCGTGACGTGCATCGGCGCAATCGGGCCTCCGCGTCCGTTCATGGTGGGTTGACACAATTCCTCCATTGTTCGTAAATCAGGTAGGAGGACATTGTTGTTGTTGTTGTTGTTATTCAAATTGGGTTGAGGTGGGTTATTATTGTTGTTATTAACACCAGCCATATCTAAATCTTCACGAGTCTCGGGCTCAGAATAGTTTGAAGATCTAGTACGCATACACCTTCAGAAGAAAAATATACACAGAGAGAATATCTATATAATATTTTTGGTGCAAACTTTTTGGAAAAGAATTGCTTTTTATGATTTTTTAATGTTTTTGTATTTTTGAAGAATTTTATATCTTTTAGGATTTTTTGAAAATTTTTAAAGCAAGGAAAATAACGTTCAAAGAACGGATCCCAAAATTCAATGCGTCTCTCACTAAAAACCTTTAATCTTAACGAAAAGAGCCGGCAGCGGCGCCATTTAATACTCGGCTTTTGGCTAAGTATAAAATATTATTGTCCCAAGTCTTTTCGAATTGACTATTGGTTAAAAGTGCGACTCAATCGTCTTTTGGTGAACAAGAGAATGGTTTGGTTTGTTTATCTGATTTTAACTAAAAGCAAATAAGTAAATGTCGTTGAGTAAAGTTAAAGTGTTTAATAATTAAACTACAAGCTATGTGAAAAAACTCTGAGTAAAAACTTTAAAACTTAAAAACATGTTCCATCGCAATATAACAATTCGTTTCTGTCGGAATGCACCAAATCATAACCATCGGAATATCACTTAGAAAGAGCCATCGGAATAATCAATACAAAGGTCCATCGGAATGTTAAACTTACTATCCATCGGAATGCAACTACAACAAGTCTATCGCAATGTTGATTGTTGGAATGTCCTCTTATCGCAATGATTCAGATCGGAATAATGCCTATCGCAATGCAGTTCAGATCGGAATGCAGTAAAGTAAATTTGGGCAGCGTTTCGTTTAATCAAGAGCCTTAAGACCCGTCGGAATGTGCGATCGCAATATGCGATCGCAATCCCAGATCGGAATAAGGGGGAATGACCAACCCGATCGCAAAGTAGAATCCTTAAGGATTATTGCGATCAAAATGACGAAACCGTCGGAATGTGCAAAAACCCCAAAATTGCGATGGAAGCACTCTTAATCCGAAATTCGTGGCAAGTTCAAAACTCAATAAGCAAGTATAATAAGCTATCCTACCCGATCCTAAAATAATTCAAAAAGCTTAAATTTGATAACTTTTCAAAACATAAAATCGAACACTTTATGAAGGAAATCTCATCGTAACAAAAACCTTTTAGAAATCCGAAAACCTATAAGCTAGAACTTGTAATAAGCCAATAAGCATTAAGAGCTTACAACTTATACGTGTAGGAGCTTATATAAGCACAAAGGAAATGAACCTTCTAAACATACAACCTCAAATTTAATCTCGGATCATTAAGGATTCGGATCAAAGTAAGGTTTCGGATCAAAAATTCAAATAAGCCAAGAAATGTAGAATGAGATTAAGGAACACAAAGCTTAAACTTTTGATTAAAATGAACTCAAATACAGAGATTAATGAAAGCTTGAAAGAAAGGAAAAATGAAAAGCTTAGTGAGAGAAAGTTTAGAACTTTCTCTCTCTAAAAACTAGAAAGAGAAACTTAAAAAAAATAAAACTAGCTAACCCCCCTCCTAATGTGATTAGGAGGGTATTTATAGGGAAGTGGGAGGCATGTGTGGTGCTTTCTTCTTTCTTTTTCTTCTTGACTCGACTTTAATTCTTTGTCTTTTCTTGATGTCGTCTCGGGATTTGAACTTGTCTTTTAAATTTTCTTCTTCTATTAGACTTAAGTTCTTTGACTTCATTAAACTTCCGTCTTTAGACTTTTTCTTCGATAAATCTTCAGAATAGGCCTTGGACTTCCGTTCTTTTTGCACTCTTGATCTTTTGACTTCGTCTTTTCCCGTTTTCTTCAATAAAAGTCCGTGAAAGCCCGTGTTTTCTTCCTTTTTCATCTTTTGGTCCTAAAACACAATAAAAACACAAACCACGCATAATTCCGACTTTTACGACATAAATTACACGTTTTGGTCTTGTTATTATTGGAAATAAGTGGTAAAAGGATAAGTGTTTTCACACTTATTAATAGGCTTCAAATCATGTTTCTAACTTCTATCAGTTTTGACCTTTTTAGTCAACTTTGACTTTTGGGTTTGACCCGACCAATTAACTCACTAAACGATATTCTAAGACTCAAAGTCTAATGCATTTCGATGTAAAACAATGTTTTGAACAACTTTCTAGTTTTGCCCGAGACTTGAAACGGAATAAAAATTGACGAAAATGCCCTTGTATTAAATCTGTCAGCAAAACGATATTTTAGAACTACGCAAAAAATAAGTTTTTAAATTTCACCATCTCAAATGAGCGTAACCTGCTCGATTTTAATGTTTATTGGCCAAATTTTATGTCCTAACCGGACGTCTCAACAAGTAGAAATATATATTTTTATGTCTAAAGTTATAAAAATATTTTCTCGACACTATTAAACTTCCTGTAAAGTTATTGTACAAAGTATATTTTTCGACATACCTTGAAATTTAATTCAACTTTATAATGATCCAAATTTTATGTACATACATTACTTGTGGATTCCATAAAAACGAAAGAGAGTAAACTGTACAATTAAACATGTAAAGAAAACACAGTATAGAAATGGTTCAAGAATACCAACGAATATCTAAGAGATAAAAAACGACGCATGACATCCATGTCTTCGGTTGCAAGATGCAATACAGGAAAGTCTCCTTGCGGCGTGATTTTCCAAAATCACAAGACATACCGAGAAAGAAACAAAATATTAACAAGTCACACTCCTGAGGCTAGGAGGTTTAATGAAAAAGGGAGGATACAAGTAGGATCGTATTCCAAACAATTTTCACATAAAAATGACGATCATGTGTTCAAGGTACAATGGATGTTATAAGTCGAAGTCGAAACGGAGAATGGTCAATGAAAAAGAAAGAAAAAAAATGTAGTCCATGTACAAGTGTCGTGTAAAACGGTGACGTAAAGGTAAATCAAAATTATGAAAACCCACGATATTATTCGTGTAATGATTAAACGAATGCTTCGAGATGTGTGACTCACACGATGTCTTTTAGTCTTTCTGGGAGACACATTGAGCTACACAATGGTCTATAGACTATTTTCCAAGACATTCAATCACAAATGGTCGACAAACAAATTGGATATCTAAATAGATATTTTAAAGAAATTGAACAATGAGAGCAACACGTACGGTAGAAGAATGAAAATCAGGAGTTTCATCGGAAACAACACTTATTCGATCCCGAACAATGGTATCACGAGAGTATGCACAACATGTAGCAGTGAGTCAAGAAAAACAGATGATTCAAAACGAACGAATATATGAAGTCAGTCGTATCACGCATAAATGAAATAGAGCAAGAAAAGTCGGCAGCACACGCGCTCTGAATACAAATAGGTAACGTCATAACGATATAATATCATTGCAATAAGATCAGTTCACAAGAACAAGAATTCAAGAAATACAGTATAGGCAGATGTAAACACAGTAACATTCAATGATAATTCATGAAGCACATAGGCTTTGAAAAGACATAGTAATTATCGTCATTAGCGTAAAGTAATATTTCAAAATTAAATCAAAAGATGAAATACTACAACGATAATTAAAAGTAAATAATAAGGGTTAGAGAGTTACCCGCGAAGATATCGAACATCAATGGCAGATTCTGTGTTTGACACTTAGAAACAATAAAATATTTGAACTTTCGGTTATAGACTAAGTTTTGAAAAACGACTCAGTTCCCTATTACCACCGCTCTGATACCACTCTGTGAGACCCCCAAAATCTGACATGGAACAACTAGGCAACGAGGGGGTAACACGTCATAGTACAAGAAACAATGAATTATAATTCATACAAAGCTGACGAAATAAAAACATGTACATTACATCATAAAAGGTCAGAGTTTTTAAACATAGGTCCAGAGTTTTAAAAGCGGAAAATTATATTATTTTGTCTCGATTTATAACATTAAGTTGCCCAAAAGATAGAATAAACTCCTGATAGTTTATATAAAACCAATCTTTCAAAAGCATCACAGAAATCTCCAAGCTGCGATAATATCATGCGGGCTCCCATCCAAGCAAAGCTAAGTATAATACCTGAGATTAAACATGTAAAATCGTCAACATAAAGTTGAGTGAAATTCATAGGTTTAGTAATAAGAATGTGGAACACAAGCATTCATTTGTAAACAAGAAATAGGGGAAAATGGTTACGTACGATAACCATAGTCATTATTGTTGTTTAGTTCATGAACCGAAGCTTAACTCAGTGTAGGTTCCTCTAGTCAGTATTCAGCCTAAATACTCATGTGAAATAAACAAATAGTAGTGCGTCAAGGTAATCGGGACGGGGATAGTCAATCTGGATGGATCCACCCACAACATTCGCGCTTGGTAGCAGGATTAATTAACGGTTCATGATCAATGAGAGGAAACTTAAGGCTAGACTAAAAGCAATAATATCAATGAAAATCAGTTGGAAATCCTTAAGTTCTGAAAGCATTCAATTTCTGGATAGCATACAAGTTAAGGATAGCACACAGTTTTTAAATGGTTGTGTTCCACCATGTAAAATTTCACCCCGTGTTTAGAAACCATGTACAAGTAAAAAGGGGCTATGAACTCACCTTAGCCACGAGGTAAGTCAATCACGGTACTCATCAACTAAGTAGAAACGATAGTGGTAGACGATCACCGACGATATGGATGCCCGGGGAAACACGAAAACCGCAACCTATCACAATAAGGCGCGCGTTAAGATTCGAACTGAATATCGATATATATACCAAATACAATATGACTCAAAAATTTTCAAAGTTTACACGTTTCAAAACCATTGACATGAACCAAAAGAATCCATTTCTCCAACGTTACTCGTTAAAACACTTGAACACTTAAAAATGACCCGTTATACGACGCCAAGTCAACGCAAGTCAAACTATCCTTTAACCTTAATTGGGCCAGTAGCTAAGTCATTTATACAATGACTAAGCACTTGAATAAGTCATCATGTCCGATGATGAATACTCAAACTCACGCAACACAAACATTGAACTACGTGTCCAAAATAAAAATCAGTAAGTACACTCCGAATGTACACACCGATCTACCCTATCTAGACTTGTCCGTTTTACATGAAAATTGGTGTCAAGGTCACTTATAACCTGTATAGGACCTCACTAAAATTTGAGCCAAAGTTCACACTTTAAAATCCATCAGCTCGACACTTCACTCGGCTCCAAATTTGGGACAGATTTGTGCACTTGTTTTGTAAAACCGTTTAGACCGCTTTAAAAGTACAAACTCGACAATCCGTCATTTGAAACCACTACTAGACTCATCAAAATCAGTTTGTAAACCTTGAAAACCAGTAGATACATTTATCTATCAAAGCCTAAAGTCCCCGAGAGTCGACCCAAAATCAGCCACAATTTCGGATTGTGCCGACTTGCGTCTCCCGGTACACGAAAACTAAAACTAGCATAACTTTTGACTCGTAATGAGTTAGAAGCTCTATCTTATACCAAAACGACCGTCTCGGAAAACTCTACAACAATTTCAAATAATCTCAGCATTTCCCAGACCTTAAACCCATGAAAAAATCTGTTTAAAGCTGCTGTCCCAAATTAGCCTTTTAGAAAACATGACAAATCAAATTTTCAACCAAAACCACTCATTCCTATACCTATAGAATCATCATACTATCATACCCATCATCCAAACACTCCTAAAAACACTTGCATGTAAAATCTAACAAAATCAAAGATTAAAAACAAGACTTTTAAGGATTAAAATGTGATGATCATACCAAAAACAATGCATGTTTCAATTTATGGATGATGGTTGGAGACTCATTGGAGCATGTTTCAATTAATGGATGATGGTTGGAATATTTATATTACTATCTTGACATAAATTTTTATTTACATGTATATTATTTGGCAACTTGTGTATCATAGTTTAAGGGGAGGTTTTAGGAACCTTTAGGACTTTTGGGTATTCTTATAATACTCTTGTCACAATTCTAGATTGTGTCCACTGGTGAGTATGAGTTAGTTTACTAAATCATGAGGCACTATAGCATGCAAAGTTGACATACTATGCATGCTGCCAAGACCTTTTTGGCCTAGAATTGGATGTGGTCTGTTGGGAGACTTTGGAATGGTTTATATTGGGTTTACCTGGGAGTTACAAGAAATTTTATGAGATAACTTAATTGTTAAGAATTTTGGTTAGCAAGGGACACTAGAGGACTGGTAAGTCTATCTTGCATAAGCAAGTGTGCATAACTGGACAGTGCTTGACGCCCTATAATAATTATCAATTTCTAGGTTATCTTCACTAGGATAAATTACTTTGTTAAGGTCCTTTTTCATTTTTATTACTTTTATTTTTGGACGCTGACAAATATTTTTCCAAGCGTTGCTGTGACCAATTTAGACGCTGACATGGCTTTTGCAAACGTTGACAAGAATATAGCCGTTGGGCGTTGATGGGTTATTTTTGACCGTTGACACTCATTGGGACCTACCCAGTTGTTATTTTTGACGAATTTTGGGGCCGTAATTTTGGGAGTAGATAACTTTTAATTAATGCACAACATAACTTATTTCCGTTTCAATATTTTCATCATTATATTTTGAAAATACTTGCCTTATTTTTTACCAATCACATGTGCCTATCTCTCCTATATATTTGGCTCCTATTTTTAAACAGGGTACTATCATATTCTTGTCTAACACTTTTTCTCCTCTAATTCATCTTTCATCAATCTTTCACAAACAGCTTTCTTCAACAATGGCACCAAAGTTTAAACTAAGTGACTTGGTATTGGGATTCAGGAGTCAGCACAACATGATTGCTTATTTGGCGGCTGATGACACTTTGTTTCCACAATACACTCAGATGGTGGCGTATTTGAATGCATCTCCTCTTAGGTATGCTCTTTCTCATGCTCCTCTCATCCCTGTCATTCATATTAAACAGTTTTAGAACACTGTTAGTTCCTCAACAATTAATAATGTGACTACATTAACAGCTATCGTTCATGGGCGTACTTGGGTGGTTACTGAAGCTTTGGTTCGCCAGGCTTTGCATCTTAATGATGCAGATGGTATAACCACCCTCCCCATCAATGAAATAGAACAAGGACTTCGGGCTTTGGGATATCCTTTCCCTGATAAGGGTACTTTGAATAAATATCATAAACAAGAATTTCCCCCAGCCTGGAAGTACCTCATACATGTCATCCTTCAATGTTTGAGTCCCAAATGTACTACATATAATGAAATTAACAGGTCAATTGCTAGTGCAATTGTGTGCATTACAAATGGGCAAAAGTATAATTTTTCAAAATTAATTTTTGATGGCATGTGTAAAAACAAAGGGAGTAAGATGACTTTGGCTTATCCCAGATTTTTGCAAATGGTTTTTGATGTGTCAAATTACTGCACAAGGGATCATGATGATTTTTATGAGATCCCTGTGCAAAATAAAGCTATTTTTAGCAAGATGAACTCACCCCCTCACCGTGAATTACCCCTCACCCAAGCCATGCTTGCTGTTATTGCAGCAACACAACCCCAACCAGACCCACAACCACAACTTGACCCAATACCAGAACCTTTGCCTTCACCTCAACACATGGAAATTGACCAAGAATCCTTCAACGCTGACACATTAAATGGTGGCATTGACACAAGTAATCCAAACGTTGACACCTTTCCTTCACAGACCCAAACACCCCTTAACCTTCAAACTACCACCCAATCCACATCATCTTCTACACCCCCTGAATATAGGTTGATTAAACGTCCAAGGACTACTGGAGTGTTCTCCTCTAGTGGTCCTAGCCATGTTGTAGAGAGAACCACCACCACAAGTGTGGTTGGTGCTATGGATGAGGCTGGGACTATTGGTACTATCTTAGATGCAGGCCAAGCCAGTCCTAACATCTTTAAGACCTCATCCATGCCCCATGACTCTAATTTGGGAGGTCAAATACCCATTCTAGAGGAGGGCAGATTGGAACCATACACATTGATGGAATTGATGGCTGTCTGCATTAGCTTGCAAAAGCAAAATGCAGACCTGGTACAAACAGTCAGTACACAAGGCCTTGAACTCAAGCAATTGAGGGAGAGGATTGTTATTTTGGAGGATGCTAACACTAGGTGTGGTATGGAGGAATCTTCCAAAGGGGAGGATGAGCATATTAATGTGAGTGACAAAGGCTCACATGATGGAGAATCTTTAGGTGTTGTTGAAGCTCTTACTACATTGAAGAAGCAACCAGGTTTTGATACATCTCTGGTTACTCCTACAAATTTGAACTTGTCTTTTACAGCTATGTTGGAGCAGTTTACAAGAGGCGCTGAGACAAGTAATTTGAGCATTGACAAGCAAAATTTGAACGCTGACACACCAAGCGCTGACAAGAGTAAATTGGGCGCTGACACAAGGAATTTGAGCGTTGACAGACCTGCAGATATGGTTGATGTATTCCAGTCATCAGCTATCTTCAAAGAAGTGTCTTCATAGGTACCATTATCATCTTTACCCATCATTGATCCATTAGATAAGGGTAAAGAAATCATGGTAGAAGTAGAAGTTCCAAAGGATGCAGCACAAGTAGAGTTTGATTCAAGGTTGGCTGCACAACTTGTGGAACAAGAAATGAAGAAGGTTGGTGAATCACCATTTGTTGTTACTTCAGAAGAACAAGAAGGAAGTGATGAAGAAAGTTAAGATTCAAGTGTTATGATAATTGAACAACCAGAAAGACTTGAATATGGTGATGACTTGGCAAAAGAGAAGCTTAGAGAGTTAAAATTGCAAATAGACTTTGATATGCCAGAAGTTGTTCAAATGTACCATGCTTGGGAGAATAGGATTATGGAGAACCCAGATTTGACAATTTCAGATCAAATTTGGGGATTGGAGATTCTTCTAAGAGTTCAAAGATACTACAAGGTAATTCTGAAGCATAAGGCTAGCAATGTTTTCTCACTGCTGAAAAGGGATAGAAGGGAGCTTTACTACATGTTACTCAGATGTCATGGAACTGGATGGACCTTCAAGAAATTACAGGGATTATCCTTTAAAGAATTGGAGTACAAGGCTTATCCCATTTGGGCAAGAGTGCAGGAAATGAATACTCCTAGACTTCTTTCAGATGAAAGGAAAGAAGAACTTGCAGAAGTGATGGAGATTCAAAAGGCTATGATTGTTACAAGGCCTTTGAAGAAGGGAGTTCCACTTGAGTTTCCTAAAGATTTAAATAAAGTGGTTCCTAGTGAAGCTGTTCTTAGAAGGAGCATTAAGCTCTCATCCATGGAAGCTTCAGATATGGTACAAGTGTTACCTCTTGATGCCAGAAACCCTATCATTAGCTATGAGGAAGATGCAAGTGGGTTTTGGAAGATTGGCAGATATGGGAAAGAGGTACATACATTTACTACTCTTGTGTCTCTCTTTGCAACTATGGATAGGGAAGACTTGGCAGACCTTTGAAAGTTTTTTATGGCCAAGTATGAGACTGAAGCACCTACTTCAGTCAATGGAATAAAGCTTTGGTCAACATTCAAGAGAATGTGTGCACCAGAAGAAGAAGATCCTATTTGGAAGGATCTTGAGGATGATATCAGTGGACTTCAATGGCGTTTGTATTCAGATGCTGGTGTATATTATTTGAGCTCTACAAAGTTTGCTGAGTATCTTCTTATATATGTTGAGTATCCCATGTCCAAAGAAGTTTTGGAAAAGATGAAGACAACACAGCTGGAGATTGACTATTCAAGTGATGTAGCCAAAGATTTGGTTAGGCATGTTTATTACCAATATGATAAAATTTGTAAGATTCCTCCTAGTTCTTAATTTTTATTCAGAAACTTGATTACTAGAGTAGATATCAAGTTTAGGGGAGGATTGTTGGGAATAAAATGTAGCCAGTACACTTCAACATTGACAAGTAGAAAACAAGCGTTGATAAGAAGAAAACAAGCGTTGACAGATCAAGCGTTGACAGGAAGATGTCAAGCGTTGATAGGTTGAAGTCAAGCAATGATAGAAAGATATGGTCTACGCGTATTTTGTTTCTACTTTGTTTCTAGTAAAGATAGGATCAACAACGTATTTTCTATAATTATCTTTACCTAGAATAGCTGATACGTAGACTCTTGTACAAGGCTTCTTATGTCTATAAAAGAAGACCTTTAGGTTATGTTTCAAATCAATTTTCATACGTTTAACACTTTCATTGTATACAAGTTTGTTATCATCAATCAAGTAAAAGTTTATTTTACAATTGTTTATGTGTTCTTGTTTGAGTATTAATTCCGCATAATACTTAAATTGTTTTATACACAACAAAGTTTCTCTACGTGTTTAACTTGATATAATCTCGCTTACACAAGCTAAATCGATCTAAGTTTGGGATCAACATACGGTACATGGAGTACACATGGAATATGGTACAAAGAGTACACATAGAATATGGTACATGGAGTACACATGAAATGCACAAGAAATGATCTATATGGGGTCGATCATCTGACATGATTTTAAAGGAAACAATTGGTTAAGCAGTTAGAAAACCAAACTGAAATGAGCATCATGATAGCCTAGCAATTCCAGTATAGACATCATTATGGTTGCATAGAGAAAACACCCAAAAGTGTGGTTAAACGAAATTCAACGATGATTAGCATGAAAGCATGATTAATGAAAACCAACCATGTCTATCATGAAAGCATGATTAAATTCAATCCATCAATGTCTAGCATGATAGCAAAATCAACACGAAGAAAGATGGAACAAAACTAACATAAGGAGCATAGAAACATAATCAGCATGAAAACGATGTTAACCATGAAAGTATGAAAACATACTTGACATAAAGAAACATAACAATTTATGAGGGGACATGAAAGAAATATGAATGTAACGAAATGAAATCTGAAAATTGTTGGTGTGGACTACCATGGGTCGGTTCACAAAACAAAAATTGACATGCGCAAGGATGAACGCCTATGGGTCGGTTCACCAAAACAAAATTGAAATGAGAAAGGGTGAATGCCTATGGGTCGGTTCACCAAAACAAAATTGACATGAGCAAGGGTGAACGCCTATGGGTCGGTTCACCAAAACAATATTCGAATGAAAAGCACATGCGACTAAATATGGCCAGTCTTGTACCAACCATTACTTAGTCAAAATACCTGAAACAATAATACATGAAGATAGATAAGTAAAAATCAACTGTCAAAACTTAACAGAAAACGTGTCACCAAATATGAAGGTACGGTGATTCAGTCCATATTAGTCGAAGTTCTCAAGGAACATCATGCATAAAATAATGACATGTAACTAAGTACGGATGACGGTTGTTCAACCCATATTAGTAAAAACAATTCCGAGGAAAACATCATGGTTAAAACATCAAGGTGTTGAAAATATCAATACGTAGAATAACAAGTGTCGGCTTAGGAAGCTCCAGGTGACTACCCACTAGTCATAGATCGAGTTTTAGAGCCTACAGGTCGAAACCTTGGCTCTGACACGATAATTGTAACACCCCATTTTGATAAATAGAATATCACAGGATAATCATGGCGTGTCATCAAAGCATACAAGGTAATATGTACTAAACATACATGACCAAAAGGGAAAAACCGGAATCAAACATCGGTTCCTAAACATAAGCCCAAAATATAAATAAAGTGAATGAAATGAGAAGGACAAAACATATGTCCAAATAAGCATAAGTATAAGAAGGAAAAGGAGAAGAAGTCTAAGGCGGCTTCCATCCTATGCACGTCCTCCAAATGCTCAAGTCTGTCCATGGGTACCTGCCGTTTTGGGACATGGAAAGGAAAATATACGGCTGAGTAATACGCTGAGTGAATGGATATATGACAATGAAATGAATAACATAAACATAAGTAAAGTGAACTAGAAGTATGAAATGATAGTGCAGTGGAACAATGTAAGTCCTGGAAAACCTGGTTTAAGCTTATAAGACTTGTTTTATATTTCTGAAAAGACTTATGTTTAATTTATACTGAAAACTATATTTTAAATATGCATGGAGCCCATATAGATCATGTTACATCAATGTGCATGAATACATAGAGGGGTGACCTCGTCATGCAATTAGAGGGGCTGCCTCTAATTAATATATAGAATGAGTGGAGGGATCAACTCCTGTAACGGATGCAACGCACACACCGCAATTACCATGAAATCATACTACTTGTCCTAGGATGCACCTATTCGCCCCACATGATAATAATAATATAGGCCAAAATACTGTAAGGGACGCTGCGAGCAATCACTGTCCCGTAGAAGAGTCATAACACTAGTGCCTCTAGTGCTATGGTTATTGAACCCCCATAACTAGGTGAAATTGGCATGCATGTATATTGCTCAGGAAATCTAAAATAATCATACATATATCGATGTGTTTAAGACAGTTATACTACTGGGGAAAAACATATGGCTGCAAACGAGGAATCCTAATATAGGAAGCAAGATGTCCTTACTGAATGACGGAATATCTGTACCTTATGTCCAGTAATGTAAACGAAGAAGACGCGAAGAATCATACTCTAACTCCACAAGTGCTACATAATAAAGTGGGACGTAGTATGAGTCGTCTGATTAACTTATACTTAACTGATTATTAGTTTACTTGACGTGTTATTACTTGTTTACTTGTTCTTGTCTTGTTTTAAGTGTTCTAGACTTGTTTTACTGTTTCATGTTTAATCATGTGTTTTCTTAATGTTTCATGTGTTATGATTAATGAAATTCATGTTTCTACGTGTTAAAGTACTTGTTGCATCATAATGCGTAACTTCCTAAAATAGCAGGTTTCTATATATAGTAACTTTCCAAAAATAGCAGGTTTCCACACATAGTAAGTTTCTAAAAATAGAAAGTTTCTATAGTTAGCATAATACCATAAATAATATACTTTCATAAATAAATAATATTTTTATTAAATAATAACAATGACATAACATATAGTTTTAATAAGCTTATAATATGTCATGAGTAATTATACTGTAAAGTTTAATAATAGATAAATACTGAGGTTTAACTTATAATTATTAATTATAAGAATATTACATGATATCATAAGTATTTATCAATTAATAATAATCCATAGTTTAATAATTAAACTTTACCTTAAAAGATATAAATTAATTAAGCTAAGTTTTAATAAATTTAATGCACATGAATAATTAAATTAATGATTATTTAATCATAAGTTTTATTTAAATAACATGTACAAACATAAACCATAGTTTTTATTTAATAATTTATACCCTAAGTCATGCATACAAATTAGTTTAATCAACATGATTCAATTAAACCTAACTAAATAAAATAAAATACAAGTTTAATACACTTAGCCAAACACCCCCTTAACCGCCTTATACCCTTATCCAAACGCCCCTTAAATCTGAGTCCAAAACTCCCCACAGACAGCAGTGGCCCAGCCACTGTCTGCCGTGGGTTCCCACTATTTTCATTATTGTTACTGCTAATGGCTTATGACTACCCACTTGTTACTAATTGTTCCTACTGCCAGTTGCCTCTAACCACTGCCATGTAATATTTACCCACCGAGACCTATTAATGTCTAGGTTCCCACTATTTTAACCCAAACCCACCTGCTAGGGTTCTGGTGTTGCCATCGTTAGAACAAACCCAAGCCGACCCTTCAGTAGGTGTGCGGCTGGTGGAATAAAGTCACCACCGAGACCCTTTTTGGTCTCGGTTTGTGTGCAAACTGGCTATAACGACATCCCCCTTTAATCTTATTTAATCCTAACGTGTAACAACATGTTCTTAATTCGTTTTTAATGTATTATTGAATCAATTTAACATAACTAATTAAAAGAAAAAAATATATTAAGGATTAGAACATACCTAATACGTTTAAGGTTTAGGATTACAAACATGTATCATGAACCTTGATTCTTGAAATAAAGAACAAAAAACCCACGATGTGTTCTTGGTCCTTGGGGTTTATGACGACGGCAGAAGGCAGAAGGAAAAAAAACGATCGTTTGATGTGGTGTTAGGGTTTTATGTGTGAATGTTTCTTAATATATATCTACTATCCATCCCGTGTTTTAATTTTGCTTGGACTAGGATTTCATATGGGCCTTGGGCCCTTCTTTTGGGCTTCTACTATCCGTCCCACATAAACACATACCTTTATGTTTTTATTTCGTGCTTTTATAAAACTTTCGCGTATTCGTGTTTTTAAATACAGTGTCCTATTTCTTGGATGGTTTAATACACGTTATACGTAAATACATGTCGTATAATAATAATAACAATAGACGTAATTACTTTTTGTAGGAAATTTTTATACGTGATAATCGTATTAAGGTTCGTGTCGTGTGTCGTATATTAATAAGTCGTAAAGTTTTTATTTATACGTAATTTCATATGATTAATGTTCTAGGAATTTTAAAGCGGGTTTTACATCTAAGATGGTTCATTTTATTCCTTGAAAGAAGCCAACAGATGCAGTTAATGTAGCCTGATTTTTCTTTAGGGATGTGTACCGTTTACATGGTTTACCCTTCCTCCATTGTTTCTGATCGAGACACTAGGTTTTTGAGTCATTTTGGGCGTAATTTGTGGAATATGGTGAATACTCAACTTAATTTTAGTAGTGCTTATCATCCTCAAACTAATAGGCAAACTAAAGTTGTTAACAGGTCCCTTGGTAATCTGTTAAGGTGTTTGGTGGGTAATCATGTGAAGGCATGGGATCAGAAGTTGTGTCAAGCTGAGTTTGCTGATAATCATGTTGTTAATCGAAGCACTGGGTTTAGTCCATTCTAGGTGGTTTATTTTTCTCAACCACGTGGTCCTCTTGATCTTATGACTCCACAGGTTTCTAGGTCTGTTCCTAAGACAGTGCAGGATTTTTTTAAGGGTTGCATGATGTTCATAAGACTGTTCGTGACAATTTGGTTCGCGCCAGTTCGAAGTACAAGCATGATGGAGATCAAAAGCGACGACATGTTGATTTTGAAGCAGGAGACTTTGTGTGGGCTGTTTTGACTAAGGATCGTTTTCCAGCTGGTGAGTATAATAAGTTATCTGCAAAGGAGATTGGTCCATTGGAAATTGTGGAGAAGATGAATTCGAATGCTTACCGTTTGAAGTTACCAAGCCATATTCGATGTTCTGATGTTTTTAATGTGAAGCACTTGTTTCCATACCATGGTGATTCTTTTGATGATGATACTGATGGGAATTCAAGGACGAACTTTTCCTATCTAGGGGGAATGATGGGGGCCCAAGTATTGAAGAACGGGTTGATTTGTTTCTTGAAGCCCAAGATCGTATGAAGAAGAGAGCTTTCTTAAAACAGCCATAACTTGAGCATCGTAAGTCCGTTTTCAGCCAATGACCTGGCCAAATGATCAGAAAAAAGAGAGGAATGACGTGGTAACCATCTTTAGGCTGGTTAAGAATTTTTCTAGGCTAAAAAGGAATTTTATTGTTATTTATTTGCATTTTCGTGTTATTTTTAGTTTTTGTTGGACTTTTTCATTGGGCCACAGTCCAACCTACTGGTGTTTTAGGGTTTTCTTTCATGTCTTTATTTAAACAATCTATTGTAACCCTACCAGACAACTTTCAGTTTAATAAAAGTTAAACCATTGACCGTTGTGTTGCCGTGTTTTTACCCTTATAATCGATATTCATCAGAATCAATGTTTTTTAGAAGGTATTGTTTCTAGTATTCATTAGGATCAACAGATCTAATTTATTTATCTTATTTCTAGTCTAAATCATTGAGGAAGGATCTGATTTGGTCGCCTTTTTTTTCTGCTGCTTAAGATTCATCTTTTTCTTATGATTTACAGTTTACATGTCGTCTACTCGTCTTTACATGTATTGGGTTTTGGTGTTTATGTTGTTTTTTTGTAAATAGAGATTCGGGGTTGCAACTTCCGGGTTATTTCACATTGTGTTTCCTATTGCACCAGAAGCAGTGAAAGCGGAATTGAGGTCGGTCTATAGTCAGTTATATCGAGATGATATATCGATGGTTAGGAGTTCAACTACGACTAGTTATGGAGAGTTTGCTGCGACTATGGAAGATCAGCTTCACCAGAGCAGTCATGTATAACTACAAGAAATCAGTATGAAGGAAATCAGGAGGATGTTGTATAATACTTTTTGATATCTTAATTTTCTATCTGTAGTTTTTAAACTTTAACCGTATTTCAATATGTATATGTATCATAGAGCGGAAGCAGATGACAAGCCTTGGCGTATGGTTAAAACTATTTTACACGAGCTCGTAAAGCTTGGTGGCACTACAATTAAAGGTCATCTTTCCATTGTTTCGATAGATATGGAACTCAAACCTATAATACTTGCCTATATGAATATCAATCTTCAAGTATTACATTCTTTAGTAGATTAAATGATTAGCTCATGCAATGTGTCAAAAATTTCTATTAATTTTTTTTTCAGTATTAGACTTTGGCTCCTTCAAGAATGTTGATACCATTAGGGCCTACTGGCCAAACACATTGGGTAATTTAATTGCCAGTAATCCAATGCATGTTGCACGTGCAGATGCCCAATTAAAGGTTAGTTCTTAATTGCTTTATGCATTTTTAATTAGCTAATGACATGATTGTTTGATTATATAAGCATTAACTACTGATTTGAAGTTAAGTGTTACATGGACAAAAGAAGTCCTTGCTAAAATTCAATGTGAATAACGGTTATTGACACCGGATCACGTGTTTGGTTACGCTACTGATTTAAGCACCCTTCTAGACTTATTGATGATGTATATTATAAGTTTCATGTTATTTTTATTTCGGTTGCTAACTACTTGCTCCTTTTATGTTGTAGAAACATGAAGAGGACTTAAGAGAAAATGAGTAATTTTTGTTGAAAAACGTGGTCCAATGTACTTCAATGTGACACTACTCCAACACGCTACCAGGTTAACCTTAATTTTAATTATAAATTTATGTGCACAAAGTACCAAAGCATAATCTTTTTATGCATAGGTTTATAGGACATGTTGATTAAAATTTAACTATCCAACGCTTGCATCTTTGGTTAGAATGAAACAATATCAAATTAGTTCTTATATATGCTTACTAGGCAATAGGAATATACATTATTTATAAGTGACCCCAAATACTCATATGTAATTTTATTTTCTTAATTGTGTTCATTTTGGTTTACTTTTTTGTGCAGATTTCAAAAAAGCCATCACAAAAGGTGGTTCAAACATATATTGTTTGGCTAGATCTCTAAGGCGGATCGGCTAGCTGGAATTGGTAAGTTAACAAGTTTTGTTGGTCTTAATCTTGTCCCGTACGTATCTAACTATACTCATTATAAATTGGTAATGTAGCTCATTATGGTAGAGTGCTCACATTGTATGCGAGAGGCATGGGGTTCGATTCTTCGCACTTCCTTATTAACACTTTTGGTCACTGTTTCTTTAATTTGTTGTGTGACTAAACATTACAAAAAGTCACATAATCACAAACTTCTTGTGGCTGTTGGATAACAATCGTCGCATAAAACGCACATTTAATTGAACTAAAAAGGCATACGGTCACACTTATTAACACTATTAGCTGCTTTATGCCTAATTGCATATGACTAAATAATGACCATGCTTTGTGCGACTATACATTACAAAACATCACATAATCATAAACTTCGTGTGGCTGGATAACAATCATCACACAAAACACACATGTGACTGAACTAAACAAGAATACGACCGCTCTTATTAACATTATTAGCCACTTTATGATTCATTGTATTTGACAAAATAACCCCAAAGACAATGCTTTATGTGACTAAACATTACAAAACGTCACGTAAACATAAACTTCATGTGGCGGTTGGATAACAATAGTCACAAAACACACACATTTGATTGAACTAAACAAGCGTACGGTCATACTTATTAAAACTTTTGGCCCACATTTGGTTAATTTATATGTGACTAAATTCATGAAAAACAATTCTTTGTGTGACTAAACATTACAAAACGTCACACAATCATAAACTTCATGTTGCTGTTGGATAACAATAGTCACACAAAATACACATTAACTTGACTTTAAACGACATATAGTCACATTTCTTAACACTTTTATCCACTTTTGGTTAACTCGTATGTGACTAAATCCAGAAAAACATGTTTTATGTGACTAAACATTACAAAACGTCACAAAATCATAAACTTCATGTGGCTATTGGATAACAAAAGTCACACGAAATACACATTCACTTGCTTTTAAAAAGCATATGGTCACACTTATTAGCACTTTTAGCCACTTTTGATTAACTTGTATGTGACTAACTCTAAAAGAAAGACATCTCATAGTGTGACTAAATCATCACAAACGCCACATTTATTATATATTCGTGTGGCCAAAGAACATGAAATAGTCACACAAAATTCATGTGACAAAAGGACATACAATAGTAACACTTAAAAACCATTCGTGTGATTGTAAAGTGTTTACGATCACACATACTAATTAATCCAACAAAACTTCTGCCTAATTTGTCACACATATTCGAGTTTTGTTCAATATTTTTCGAAACAAAAGGCCACAAACTCAATAACGTCACCGTAGAATACCTATGGTGGCGCGTCCTTTGGTGATAGAGACCGCCAAAAATTGTGTGTGAGGAAGAAATATAGTCACACTTTTCAAGTGTGACATTTAGCATTCTCTGTACTAGTTCAACAACATTGACAGATGAACAAAACTAACTATTTTTATTGATGAACAACACTTTTTAAATAATCACAATGTTCATCGGTTCATCAGTCTTGTTAATAAAGTTATGAACAACATTGACTGATTAACAAGGTTAACCATTTTATTGATGAACAACACTTTTTAACTAATCACAATTGTTAATGAAGTTATGAACAACATTGACAGATGAATAAGACTAACTATTTTATTTATGAACAATATTTTTAACTAATCACAATGTTCATCATTTTATCAGTTCATCGCCTCATGAGTCTTGTTCATCGGTTCGTTAGTACATTTTTATTTTAAAAATCTAAAAGAAGATGTTGTATAAAAATTGACCTAAAATCAATAATTTTATGTTTTACGATTTTTATAACTAGAATGTGACAGTTGTCAAATTTATAATCAAAAACCTAATACGTACATTTTTTACAAAATTTGAAAATAAAGAATGAGTTTTTTGAATCTTATATCAATAAAATGATTAGTAATGCGTTCTTGTATCAAAATTAGATTATTTAAGCCGATTTTATCACTAAAAGTCTAAGCCTTACACTTTATCAAACACTTTGTTTGCCACGAATATGACTGTGATAACTCACTCATGTCATCAAATATACTAGTGCTTCGAATTTTTTGTTATACCTACTTTTGATACAAAAGATGGATGGACAATGTGCTACAATTATGTATTAACAACTAGCATTCAAGATTAACCAAATCACCACAAATCCAAGGCTCCGAGCCTTACCAATAACCATAATTCCAAGGCTCCAAGCCTTACCAATAACCATGGTCCCATAGGTGCTCATACACCTATGAACCAATCCCAAGGCCCCACCTTGTCAACATCCCCTTGGTACCAAGTCAAACCACAATAACTGAGACGGTACATGTCCCACGATCCAAATCATAAACACAATCAAGAATCACATAGCAGTTAATCACATAAGTGTACACACAAGTCCATCACAAACCAGAAAAACATTCACAGCATTCTTTACAAAACCATACAGTGTCTCTTCCATTCCATCTGAAAATCAAATCATAAAAAGACATGGGACTATGAAACTCACCTGAACAAGCTTCTCCAAGTACCCCGCACTCTAGCACAAATCTAAAACACAAACGTATACAATCAAGACATGAACCACATACCAAAATGGCTCATCAACCTATGATGGATATCTAACCTTATCCTATAACTTAACCCCATTTATACGCCATATGAATCTCATTACACCCCTATATAAAGCCCTTAACTTAGTTTAGTTCATAACTCGTCCCAGTAGCATTTAATCCAAAACAGTCCCGTTTTTCATACTTCAAACTGTTGGTCGAACACCCACTTAACAAAAATAACATGCCCTGTAAAAGAAACCCTATTACCTTACATGTGTTAGATAACTCTACCCTTTGGTCTCAACCTTAAAGATACTGTTAAGGCCTCCACATATATATATATATATATATATATATATATATATATATATATATATATATATATATATATATATATATATATATATATATATATATATATATATATATATATATATATATATATATATATATATATATATATATATATATATATATATATATATATATATATATATATATACTTTTACCTATCCAGAATTTACTGATTTTGAACATATGAAAAGTTTGTTATGACCAGAGGGTCTTACCCTATCCCATGTGCTTAGCCCTTTTCCAGATCTTTTATTTAATATATAATTTAAACCTCATGTTCATTTGAAGCTCCAATTATAAACCTAAGTACCCCAAACAATTCAAAACATAAAATGAAAACAGGCTGATCCAAAAACTGTTTTGACACCCGACTGATGTAACATGTTTTTGAACCACTTCCCTCCATCCAATTTAGTTCTAGATTCTTTCGTTGGAAAGACAGTTCAATTACCTTTCCAGGGACATAAGATTAAAAATTTAAAAGTTTGTATAACTCTAGATATGATCAAAACAATGGACCAAAAATTCTGCCCAGTTTTTAAAAACGAATTTAAACATGATTAAACCCTAATTACGATCACTAATCCTCATAATAACCAAAGTAATCAATTCATATGAACCCTAATCTCATTAATCTCAGAAAAATCACAAACTCTAATACATCATAAGATCAATTACATGATTGAATTGATTAAAATCATTAATAGAACAAGGGTTTTGAAGGTTTTACCTTAGAAATCAATGGAAGATCTTTCTTTTTGAAACCCTAATTGGCCACCATTGTTGAATTTTGGCTAGGAGCTATTATGGAGGTTAAAAATCTGATTATTTTGGTTATGGTTTGGGTTTGGTTAAGTCCTAAAGGCCCCCTAATCCCATTACAAGTCCATTGGGCCTGTTTTGAGTTTTTCCTTCTTTCTTTCTTGTGTCGTCCAAACCGACCCCCTTTATTATTTTTTATTTTTATTTTCTTTTTATTATTAGTTAATGTATTAATAATATTACCTTAATTTACCTTAATTTATTTCAGCTTCAAAAACCTCCAAAACATCAAAATCGTAAAACTAGTCAAATTTACGCGTATACCGTAAAAGACGTAAAAATATACAGTTTTATAAAAACTATTAGAATATGAAATAAACTATATAATTAAGTCCTAAATGACTTAAAACCATCCCGTAAATTATTCCCGTGACTAAATAGTTCATCCGAGACCCCTAAATGCACAACCCTAAATCGTAAAAATACAATTTTCTATAATACATATACGTATACGTAAAACCACTAAATAACACCATCATATTTCATAGTCACTACTATGTGAGCTCATGAAAATGAAACAATCACACGTCGTTTCACTCACATGGTACCCTGTACCCGAAAACGATGTCCAAACCACATTCTATTTACACCACATAACTCATAAACACATAAAGACACGTAATTCCACGAAATATGGACAAAATAAAACTAATTGACGAACCTCAAAACCGTGGTTGTCACATCACTCCCTCCTAATAGAAATCTCATCCCGAGATTTACTCCTTAGGATCAGTCACATCAATCAACAAAACATATGAGGATACTTGTTCTAAAAGAACTCCTCTCATTTCCACGTGAACTTTAGTTCATGACTCAAATTACTAGATATATTAACCAAAAATATTTAACTTCATTCTCAAACTCTTAACCTCATAGTCCATAAATCTTACAATGACTCTTTGAAAATCAAAGACTCTAATTATCACAAATCCCGAATAACCGTATATGCAAATATGCATTCTCAAACCACATTTCCCAAATCTTAATGCATGAAATATATCATGTACACCACTTAATTCCCCAGATAATTCTATACCCATAAGCTACTGGTCTGATCTTTCTAAAGATCATAAATTGACCTACAAAACTTAACATCAACTTTTCCCTTTTTACCAAAACCTACCACCCGTTACTATGGGTGAAACTTCCTACATAACTTTGTCACTAAACTCTAGTGATTTCCTCTTTTTCAACATATCATCTCTTGTTACTCTCGTCCTTTCCACAAACACCATTTCCACATTAGTAGTCTCTCTCATGAATTTTAGTCCACCATAAGTACAACTCACCCTATCCTTCCATATAGTGCCTCAAATGGCATTCATCGACTTCTAGTATGATAACTATCAATATATGAAAACTCAGACATCGCTAACAAGTTTCCCACATCCCTCTGAATCATTCACCAAGCTCTCTAAACGACTCCTATACTTGTATCAATTTCCCACTTCTTCCATCATTTTCTAATTAGCTGGATATACTCATATCCAATCATTTTAATCAACTCCCTTTAGTCCATACCGCAAACTACTTAAAAATTCCAATTTCCTTACACAGGTGACCTATGATGATATTTCACATATTGATTAGTTTATCACAGCGAGGCTCTTCCAATCCAAATCAACTTATGATCTATACACATCACCAAAAGGACGGTTATCTTAGTTAGTCTATCAACTGCCATCCAAACCCATGCTACAACTACTTCCATAAAATTTGGATAGATCATTAGTAGCACCTAGACACTTCTTTCTCACTTTTCTCCATCAAATATATTTTTTTCCTGATACTCAACACTTCCTTTATACCTACACAATGTCTTACCTTCAAGGTCATAGTGCTCGTCATCTTGTCTCAGTTAGACCAAGCCATTCGTCTCTCATGACACATCACATCTATAACTCCTCAACTATTTGATTGTCGATACTAAGCCTTCCAATCAAACAGTATAGGTCAGTACCATTTCCTTTCCACACTACAACAATATTAGCATGCTTAGTGCCTTAGGCTACTCATTAGGCTATACCAAAGTTTTACCTTCGGTTCCTATCTCGGCCTATTTCATTCATGGTTCGCATCTATCCACACTTCATTCTTCTTCCTCAGCTCATGACATACATCACGATGTTATGCTTCCCTTCTTTCAAGTCATCTATACCTCAAATTTTTTTCCAAGTAGCTTCACTTGTTTTTCCTCACAATCAGTTCTCCTACCCCCTCCTAATAGGGACATACTAGAGTTTTATGTGATCCCATGCGGATCATACTCTCATCTTATACCCATATTAGTTTCCATTTGTCTAAACTAAGCCATATTTTAAATTCTTATTCAAATCTCATACTACTATTTTGATCTTGCACCCAACATAAGGTACTTTCAATCATCATCTTCTAGGGATACTTGGTTCTCTCCTTCCATGGTTCTCCCTAATTCCTACACTATCCCGTCCAACATAAATTCCATACTTCATTCATCAATTCTATGGAAATCGCTAGTGCATTGGATAATGTATAACTGTCTCTTCCAAAGATCTTTCGTAACACCTTCACAAAACAGACTCTCTAATCACTTCTCCATGAACTAATTCAGCTCAGCTTCACTACTCATCCCTCGATATTGATTGCCACAAAAATTCTATCCGCGTAGTCACTCGGCTCCCCTTGTTACCTACACGAGTTCTTAATCTCCCATGTTATGTATTCAATTCATCACGATCCACTAGTTCAGCTCTTTGTAACTCTACTCCGGTACTCGATCTGTCCTTCTTCGTCACGAACCATACGGAGATTCCCATCATAGTGCTTGTCACCTTTCCAGTCCTTGCAACTTCTATGACTCCTTCGAAATCTCTTGCTTCCTTCTAGCAGGCGGCACGTAGTCCTTTTAGCTCTTTGATTCACGATGTAGCTCTTCACGCACTCATTCTCGTCTCTATGATGTTACCTGGGAACTTCACACTACCCAGTAGCCTCTAACTTCAACCCATCTACCACAATATTTCTAAAGGTACTTCAACCCCTCAATGGCTCACTCTTCCTTACTTGTTGTACTTCACCATTAATCAACTTCTTACCAATCATTCTTTTACATCCATGTTTTTCTTCACGTCTCTACTACTACCTTGCCTCCATAACTATACCAATTTCCTTGCGTGTTATGTGCCCAATCTTTCCATTGGTATAAACTTTCTAGTCTACCCTCACATCCGCTAGTACTTTCATCAATCTCCTAATGGTACTTCAACCAACTTCTCATAGCATGACATCTCGTTCCCACGACCAGTCAACTAACTTTACTTACTCCCTTACTCCCGTAACCAATCTAAGTTTCAAAACTCCATAAATCTTAATCATTCCTTCAACACAACCTTTAAACCAAAACACATCTCTCCATTCTAATATCTAACCATAAGTAATACTACCCAACTCTATCCTCTCATCCTAACGTTTCCACAACCGCATAACTAAATCATGACGTGTACCAAAAGAATTTCAAACAATCGTGTCCCAAAATAAAAAATAGGGTAAAACAAACCCTAGCGAAAACAACTGAAAACAAAACAACATAATCCGAAATATCAATGGAGTGTGCCAACAATGAAAAATTAGACTCATTGTGGTTAGTATTACCAAATTTCGATTCCTTAGAAAAATTTAAACTTTTGTCCCAATTAGTTACTTCTCATAAAAACCAAACTTCAATACTACTAAAATCAATCATACTCATTTTTAACCATAAACTCATCTTTTATCTTCATTAATTTATCAAGGATATCAACTAGTTGGTATACTACAGTCTTATTCTAACCATTATCTTTTTTACACATATTAAACTTATTTCGCTTGTTATTATGAAACCAATACATGTTTATAAAATATAGTGTTTTTTTTCTTTCATTTTAATCTATATTATTATTATTATTATTATTATTATTATTATTATTTTATATAATCCATTTAGGCTGGTTATAACTAAACTATTACAAGTTTACAAGGTGTGGTGTTATTATTATCATTACTATAATAAAATCTCCTTTTTTACTCTTTCCGTCTAGTTAAATACTTCTAAAATTTTAACTCCACTTAAGAAAATCATTGTAAAATTTCTTCACCCTTTAAAATGTATTATCACATGTTACCTAGAAAACTAATCTAATTATTTTCAAGAAAAAATTTTTTTATAACTTACTACCACAAACTTATATAAAAGATACTTAATGCACGATATCATACCATACACTTACAAATTATTTTCAAAGTCGTTTTCCTATAATTAGCCAGACTTACTTGCAAGAAAATTTAGTAGTTCTCATTAATTAAAATACCTACCCAAATGTAGACACACATCAAAAGACTCAAAACGTCGTTGGAACTCCATCAAACTCCAGCACCATAAAACACGAGCAAACACAAGGTACATTCAAGTTATAATAACTATTGAACGACCATATATCATAACTTAACACATACTAGTATATATACATCCGCATATATACCAATTAAATCACCCAAAACATACTCGTTACCATACATGTCAGATCAGTCAATCGCGTCATACACTCGTTTTTCCATACGAGTAATCACCATCTTACAACAAGGCATAAAAAGCATCACTAAAACCAGTCCATATCGTGTGACCCCATAATCACACAACATGAATATAACCCAAAACATATAACACACTAAAAATAGCCATATGGTAGACAGCCATTACATAAACCCATATATTATACATATACCAAAAAATCCACATGTCATCATATACAAGCATGTACTAACCCTCTTTTATGCAATCATACTTAAGAACCCATTGAAGTTGTGGTACTTGTATAACTATGTTGGCCACCATACTTATACAATTACCCTTTCCTCAATTCACTCTCTCCTATGATGACACTTATAAGAATCAATACAACATATAACACATAAATTCATCTACTCACATAAGCTCATAACCACATAAACAATAAGGTCCAAAACTCCATCTATTAAAATAATATAGTCAAACTCTTGGAATACATAAATCCATAGTCTAGCTAAAACAACATAGACAAACTCCAACACAACATCATAATCAGTTATAAGTCATGTTGCCCATAAGAGTGGAAACAACTTAAGATCCTTCATATCCACCTACTCCTAGTAACTCGAATAACCACATGATTCTTAGGGAACATGACTTAAACATCAAAAGAAAAATACTATACATTAGGTACACCAAATAACTTACTGGTGAAAGTAATTTATATATCAAAAGCAAAACAGAAATTAACAGATGACTAAGTATGGGCAACTACAGTTCAACTCATACTAGTCAAAATTCACAAAAAATAAAATTTAGGATAATACAATCAAGACCACACGTAATTCTATGACGCCTATATGCAGGGATCCTTAAGCTATAGACTAGGCTAGGCAACCTAATTCTCTATAACCATTGGCTCTGATACCATTCTGTCACACCCCCACCATGGCGGAATATGGGGCGCGATGTATGGATATCATCACAACAATAGCGTGTCTATAGAGATAAATAAATGAAATGGAAATATCATAAATGGTGACACAATGTCATGAAGATATCTCAAACAATGCAGGCGTCTAGGTAAGTAGGTAACAGGTCTACCTCTTACCAAAGACATACAATTAACAAATAACAAACATATAGGTGTCTATAAAGTATCACTTATTCAAACATAAATAAAGACTAAGAGGAAAGGAGGTTCCTCCAAATGCAATCCTAAGCCTTCCAGCTAGCCACTCCTATTCTCACACTTAACCACATTCTCACCTAAAAGAGACACTAAAACACGTCAACCTAATGTTGGTGAGAGTCATAGGTTTAGACTCCAACCTCAAATCAGTTATAAGCTGTGTATAACAACCATTAAGAAAAGAACATATGGACAATGTGCTACAATTATTTATTAACAACTAGCATTCAAGATTAACCAAATCACCACAAATCCAAGGCTCCAAGCCTTACCAATAAACACAATTACAAGGCTCCAAGCCTTACCAATAACCATGGTCCCATAGGCGCTCATACACCTATGAACCAATCCCAAGGCCCCGTCTTGTCAACATCCCCTTGGTACCAAGTCAAACCACAATAAATGAGACGGTACATGTCCCACGATCCAAGTCATAAACACAATCAAGAATCACATAGCAGTTAATCACATAAGTGTACACACAAGTCCATCACAAACCAGAAAAAAAATTCACAGCATTCTTTACAAAACCATACAGTATCTCTTCCATCCCATCTGGAAATCAAATCATAAAAAGACATGGGACTATGAAACTCACTTGAACAAGCTTCTCCAAGTACCCGCGCTCTAGCACAAATCTAAACACACAAACGTATACAATCAAGACATGAACCACATACCAAAATAGCTCATCAACCTATGATGGATATCTAACCTTATCCTATAACTTAACCCTATTTATACGCCATATGAATCTCATTACACCCCTATATAAAGCCCTTAACTTAGTTTAGTTCATAACTCGTCCCAGTAGCATTTAATCCAAAACAGTCCCGTTTTTCATACTTCAAACTGTTGGTACTTAACAAAAATAACATGCCCTGTAAAAGAAACCCTGTTACCTTACATGTGTTAGATAACTCTCCCCTTTGGTCTCCACCTTAAAGATACTGTTAAGGCCTCCATATATATATATATATACTTTTACCTATCCAAAATTTACTGATTTTGAACATATGAAAAGTTTGTTATGACCAGAGGGTCTTACCCTATCCCATGTGCTTAGCCCTTTTCCAGATCTTTTATTTGATATATAATCTAAACCTTATGTTCATTTTAAGCTCCAATTATAACCCTAAGTACTCCAAACAATTCAAAACATAAAATGAAAACAGGCTGATCCAAAAACTGTTTTGACACCCGACTGATGTAACATGTTTTTGACCCACTTCCCTCCATCCAATTTAGTTCTAGATTCTTTCGTTGAAAAGACAGTTCAATTACCTTTCCAGGGACATAAGATTCGAAATTTAAAAGTTTGTAGAACTCTAGATATGATCAAAACAATGGACCAAAAATTCTGCCCAGTTTTTAAAAACGAATTTAAACATGATTAAACCCTAATTACGATCACTAATCTTCATAATAACCAAAGTAATCAATTCATATGAACCCTAATCTCACTAATCTCAGAAAAATCACAAACCCTAATACATCATAAGATCAATTACATGATTAAATTGATTAAAATCATTAATAGAACAAGGGTTTTGAAGGTTTTACCTTAGAAATCAATGGAAGATCTTTATTTTTGAAACCCTAATTGGCCACCATTGTTGAATTTCGGCTAGGAGCTGTTATGGAGGTTAAAAATCTTATTATTTTGGTTATGGTTTGGGTTTGGTTAAGTCCTAAAGGCCCCCTAATCCCATTACAAGTCCATTGGGCCTGTTTTGAGCTTTTCTTCTTTCTTTCTTGCGTCGTCCAAACCGACCCCTTTATTATTTTTTATTTTTATTTTCTTTTTATTATTAGTTAATGTATTAATAATATTACCTTAATTTACCTTAATTTATTTCGGCTTTAAAAACCTCCAAAACATCAAAATCGTAAAACTAGTCAAATTTACGCGTATACCGTAAAAGACGTAAAAATATACAGTTTTATAAAAACTATTAGAATATTAAATAAACTATATAATTAAGTCCTGAATGACTTAAAACCATCCCATAAATTATTCCCGTGACTAAATAGTTCATCCGAGACCCCTAAATGCACAACCCTAAATCGTAAAAATACAATTTTCTATAATACATATACGTATACGTAAAACCACTAAATAACACCATCATATTTTATAGTCACTACTATGTGAGCTCATGAAAATGGAACAATCACACATGTTTCACTCACATGGTACCCTGTACCCGAAAACGATGTCCAAACCACACTCTATTCACACCACATAACTCATAAACACATAAAGACACGTAATTCCACGAAATATGGACAAAATAAAACTAATTGATGAACCTCAAAACCGTGGTTGTCACTGTATATCTCCTTTTCCTTAGGTGAATATAATCATAGGATAGATTATATTCTGCTTTATCCTATCGTAGGGCGAAGAGGACTTAGTTAAGTAATACACTGTTGTGCAACAGTGGCTTACTGGACCTCCTAAGCCTTGTGTGCGCTGCGCAACGACAATCCATACCCAATGGATACGGGTAGTACCTACAAGTCGGTTTATACAACCCGAATAGGGACTATACGTCATCATGTCCCCCCAGTCTAGTGGTGGCAGGTTCTGACTGCATCTACTAGACTACGAACCTGCTAAGTGGGCCATCGCAGTTTCCAATACCCTAGAAGTTTCAAATTCTCCCGCCAAGGGCTCATACATACCCCCCTTTTCAATAAACCCCTTGAAAACCAGGAAAAACGCCTGGCACGTCACTCCACCCTTAACCTTCCACCGTTTGATGATGATAGTAGAATACACGTGGCACAAATCCGAAGAAGTGGAATAGTAAACCGAGTGCGCTTTTCAACTGCTCTGTTTCAACAGTAAAAACTTCCATTGTGATGCTCTTGTCTTCCCACCATTCGAAGCGAAATACGCCTAAGGTAATCATCATCAAATCTCCATAGTTTTGATACGTGCTTCCAATCATGGTCAGAAAATTATCCGAAATCACTTCCATGATCACTGTTGAGGAACTTGATCAGTTCACTACGGACTACCATATCCCCAACTATCTGCACCCTGAAGTACTGAACCCACGCTAAAATATTGCCGAGGCGCCCGAGGGCAAGATAGGGATGTACACCAGATTTTTCGACTATGCCAACCACCGAATCCCTATGTCGCGCTTCCTAATAAGCGTGTTAACCCATTATGAAATTCATGTGTCACAACTACACTGTATAGGAGCGGCGAAGATTTAAAATTTTGAAATCAACTGTCGTATGCTTGCCATAGAGCCCATCGTTAACCTGTTTCGTGTCTTCTACCAGCGCCTTTTATCTAATGGGTGGGTGTCATTTGCCAAACGAAAAGGGGGTTTCCAATGCTACATGGAAAAGTAGATTCTTTACGGAATTGGAACGACTCTTTCTTTTGGATCGACGAGGCCGCTTACCCTTTTCAAGACCCATTCCTAACCTCCGGGACGTTGAGGAAGGACCTCCTGTCTGGCCCTACCACATACAGCGCCGCAGATGCATACATATTAAACAACAACCGCATTCACATTCAGACATATCCTGAAGCTCTGTTGTGTATTTTGGAGCTCAGTCGTGCCATCATCTGCGGCGAGGGAGAAGTTCCTTACTTCCGCACTCAGCGTGGCCAGGGTTAGTGGTCTCCTCAAATTTCTTCATACCATTACGTAAGTATGTTACCTCTCGTATTTATCTAACAAAATTCTTGTTTGTTGACTATGTATCATGCAGCCATGGATATTCTAGATCTTGTCCGCGAATCTTTCCCAGAAGATCTACTTGTCTACGCGCACCCACTGAGGGAAAATGAGGAGTCACTGCGCGAACGAGCTGAGACAAACATAATGGAGCTCGATGTTGGAGAAGCATCAGCTGCCCATGCGCAGGAGGATATGGGTGCAGGATAACAACAACAGCAACAGCTACAACAACAACAACAGCTACCACAACAGCAGCCACCGCACTAAGAAGGAAGTCCCACCTTGTCGGAGTTTAACCTCTCCGAAAATGTTGAAATATGTGTTGAACTGTTTGAGAAAGAAGATGAGATCGCTTCCAGCCTAGCACACAAGAAAAAGAGGGGCTCCCCTTCTGCCTTCTGAAAGTCTGCGTGTACCAGCGCTGGATCTTCCACAACAGCTACCCCAGAGCCACCAGCAGAAAAGACACCCGCAGAGCACACCTCAGAGGAGGATACGGGTGACAAATCTGAGGGAAATCCTCCACAGACCCCTCCTGACATCATCAACCTAAGGTAAATACCGAGAAGCGTATCCCTGTGCGTGACTGACATTCGCCTGTTTGTTTACATATTGGTAACATTCTTTATGTCTATGCAGTATTGACCAGGAGAATACAACTATTACTGATGTTGGTGCGACTTCCCCCCCCCCCTCCCCAAGGATACTTCTGCAGCTGGGGGAAGTGCGCATATAGAGGATACCATATTCGGTCCAGAGTGGAACCTTCCAAGGTCTTCTGACTTGACCGACGCATATGACTATGCTAGATTCCTTGATCATATCGTGCCCCCTGCGCGGGAGAGTGTGCTTCATGGGTACAGTGATGTTTCCCTTGCTGATGAGGTGAGTTTTGTGGCGTCGCAAAGCGTGACTCTGTTGTCACGGGTGAGGAGAAGGTTTATGGAGTTGTCTGCCCACGTCAGAGCTTCAGAAGAAGAACTTTCCAAAGCCAGCGAAGAAAAGGCTAAGGCTATTCATGAGCTACAAGGAAAAATCGCCGAGGAAGTGGAGAGGGGCAAGCAAGATGATGCCATAATATTTATGTTGACCAAGTAGAGAAATGGTCTTGCAGCCGCTCTATCAGACGAGCGTGCCCAGTTTACACCAGCTAAGGGCTTCTAACGAGGATGCAATGAAGTCCTTTGAGGTTTATCGAGACCAACTATTTACTAATGTTGACTCTTTGGGCGCGCAGGTGAAAGAGAGAGTGGGGGGGCTTGCAGGCCAGCTGAAGCGCATGAGTATTGAGTACTACGAAGACCTGTACCCACGTCTTATGCGTGAGGTGGAAGAGAAGCGCTGGTTGGTGCGCCATGGCTTGCGCCTGGCTGCTTTGGGTGCTCTCGAGGATCAGACTTTGCGGGCCACCTTTGCCAAGTCCATTATATCCACCATCAATGAAGGCCTACAAAGGTGATCTGTTAAAGACAGAACTGAAGGACGTGGTATTTTATGATCCTTCTGCGAAATCCAAGATGACCGCGGTTATGGGAAAAATAAAGGTATGTCCCGTACCTTCGTTCGGTCTTAGCAGTGATGACGTGGAATCTCCCATAGAGGGTGTGATGGAGGGGCTAACTCTGGCTCGCCACAAACTGGAGGGCGCCAAGACCCAAGCAGATTACCACCTGAAGCCCTCTAAGGAACAGTTGACTGTACCAATTTTTGCTCACCCTTGTGATGCGGATAACCCCTTCCATATTGCGAAGGAGGTCCCTTTGTCTGAAGTACTTGCAGCGCACGCTAGTCGTGCTACAGCCAAAAGAGCCGCAATGGGTCTAGAGGCTTCTTCTTCTGTTGGTGCTACCCACCTTGCTGCCATATTCTCTGTGCTTCCATCGCCCTTACTAGAGAGGGATGCGCGGCTACTTGAGCTGATTGACAAGAACAAGAAGGAGCATCGGGAATCAGCTTAACTCCCTCTCGTCTTGAAGCTTAAGAGATCTTCATCTGATTCTGATGTTTTGTCAAACATGTGATGTAATATAAACAATTTGTTATCCAAATTTTTAGGTGCGTGTGTTCGCGCCTTGTCTGTAATAACTTCGATATTTTATGTGTATAACTTAGCTTTTGCACTACGCTTTAAATTTGTATCGCGATATTGTTCTTTTTATGAAATTAGTGTAATTGCATAAATGGTCCCTATGGGTGAGGCAAACTCATTACGTGTGGTATTCCGCTACGACCATAGGGACAACCAGGAGAGGCTGGCCTGTTGTTAGGTGTGCACAAGTGTGTCTTTATTAAGACGCAGCATGATTGTGTTAGCTGTAAAAACCTTGCTACGACGTCATGAATAGCAAGGGGCCTAACAAGGATACATGATCCGTGGCCGATGGGGTTGCATCCCTCTTACACGACGAGTCTAATTAATAGGTTAGACCATTTCCTATTATTTCTCCTGGAAACGTTGTGTACTCGTACACAAGTAGGCATGAGGTGACTATACAAATTAGATATGTAAAAAATGTTTGAGAATGTGTCGTGGAACTAGCTAGGGACCACGAATTTTATTAATACTTGCAAGATTTTGAGTACATGAGAATGAAATAAAAAAGAAAACAATACATGTGTTAAAGGTAGTGCTTTTTCAGATGGCAAATATTCCAAGTCCTTTGCAAGTCGCGACCTTCCATGTCGCGCAGCCGGTACACACCATCCCCCAAAGATTTTGTCACCATGTAAGGCCCCTCCCACTTGGGTCTAAGTTTGCTTGTATTTTCTGTGTGGCTAGCTGCGTTCGTGCGGTATACAAACTCTACTGGTATGAACGAAGTCTTTCGCACCCTAGCGTCGTAGTAGGCCTTCATTTTAGATTTTGCCTTAGCTTCATTGATCGCTGCCAACTCTCGTCTCTCATCAATTATTTCCAAGTTCAGACGCAATTCATCGTCGTTTGTGACCATGTAGAATTCCGTTGTGCGGAGTGTCGGCAATCCTATCTCCGCTGGGATAATCGCCTTTGTCCCGTATGTTAGGGTGAAGGGGGTATCCCCGGTTGCGGTTTTATCATGGTGTGGTGCGCCCATAACACGTGTGATAATTCATCAACCTATTTCTTGTTCTCCTCCCCCAGTCGCGCTTTGATGCCGTCTCCCAAGCTCCTATTCGCTCTATCAACTAGTCCATTAGATTGTGGGTGGGCTACGGATGTGAATCGCTGCTTTATATTGTTTTTCGCACACCAGTCTTTAAATGGGTTCTCCACGAATTATTCTCCATTATCGGAGACGATTTCCCCAGGCAGCCCAAAGCGACATACTATATTATCCCAAACGAATCTTTTCACTTGGTTTCCAGTGGTTGTTGCTACCGATTTAGCCTCAATCCACCTCGTGAAGTAGTACATTGCAACTATCAGGAACTTAATCCCTCCGGCTGCCACCGGGAAAGGGCCTGTGATATCGATTCACCGTCAATAAAATGGCCAAGGAGAGTTAATGGGTGTTAGTTCTTGCTGGGGCAGGCGCGACACTGGTCTGTGCACTTGGTAGTCGTTGCACTTTGAAATGAGTGTCCGCGTATCCGAATGCATTGTTGGCCAGTAACATCCGCTGCGGATCACTTTTTCCACCACTGACCTGGGTCCTGCGTGCATGCCACACGATCCCTCGTGTATCTCGCTGATGACATAATGCACCTGCTGCGGTCCTACACATCGTAGTTATGGTTGGAGGAACGATCGTTTATAAAGGATCTCGTCCCTAACCTTAAACTGTCTCGAGCATCTGCGTATTCGTCGCAACTCGGTTTCGTCCGGTGGGAGTAATCCATTTGTCAAGTATTCCATGATCGGTGTTATCCATGTAGGACATGCTTCTTCTACGACACATGCAACTTCCTCCTCCCTTATTGATTTTTCTTTGAGGATTTCTACCAACACCTGTTTGGATAAGTGTGCGAAGCTGGTGGATGTTATCTTACTGAGGGCATCAGCTTTTTTGTTCTCCCCCTTGGTACTTGGCGTATCAAGAACTTATTAAAGCCCTTGATTAATAACTTAGCTTTCTGCAAGTATAGTATCATATTTTCCTCCTTGGCTTCGTACTCTCCTAGTATGTGATTCGCCACTAAGCGGGAGTCCACATTTGCCTCAAGATTGCGCACAACCATACGAGCTGCGATCCGTAGGCCTGCTATGAGTGCTTTATATTATGCTTCGTTGTTTGTAGTTGTGAACTCAAAACATAGTGCGTATGTGAATTCCATACCTTCAGGGTTGGTGAGAATAAGGCATGCGCCAGATTCGTCTGTACAGGAGGATCCATCCGTGAATAAGATCCATGGGTCTTGGTCGCCCTCCTCCTGTATGGATGTATGTTCACATTCTTCAGGTTTTTCAATGATGAAGTCTGCTAGGATCTTCCCTTTGACATCATTATGCGGTCTGTACGTGTAGAACAATGATAATCTTGTGAAACAAGGGGGTTGATGTTTTTCTAGAGAGAGAAAGTTAGAGAGAGAAATGAAAGAAAACTCATATATTGAAAATGAAAGAATAAAACAACCAACACCTCTTTCCATGGTGGAAAGAGGTTTAAATACCCCAAGTCCTTAAAGGACTTGGGCTTCCGGCCCATGAACATGCTCATGGGTCGGGCTATGTAATAAATGACACTTAACTTAACTACGATCCTATAACTACATTGTTGGAGTGACCGAGACTTTCTAAATGCGTAAAACGTATTTCCAACAATCTCCCCCAAAGGGAGGTCACTCCAAATTTACAAAGTCCTAATCTAGCATGTTAGATCTTGTTCTTGAGCTCGTAGTCTTCTTTTCTTTCTTTTTCTTTTCTTTTGTGAATATGTGTTGAATGATATCAGCCTTTTTGCTTGGAACATGTTCTTTTGGCCTTTCACGTGCAGCCTTTACTTTTCTTGTGAGGTTCGCCTCTTTGTGACTTCATGTCCCACACACTTATCCTTTGTTGAATTTGGAAGTTTCAGAGTCGATACAGCGGAAGACTTTTAGGTCATACTTTCTTGAATTTTCAGGAGTATTTGATGCTAAAGGAATAAGCATGTGAGGACGTCTTCAACAGGTACACCGCAACGCCACCGTCTTCAACTGGTACACAGCAACGCCACCGTCTTCAACAGGTACACAGCAACGCCACCGTCTTTAACAGGTACACAGCAACGACACGAATAAAATGGCTTTGACATTTTATTCTAATTCGGTAGCGTTTTACCTCCGGTCGGTGAAGACCGTTGGACGATATTAGATATCGTACCCGTGACGGATAGTTTCAATTAAGTAACTTCCTGACAGGATTTCGCGGGTAAACCCGTTCTCTTTATTCGACCGTCCAAAGCTGACTGCGAACATAAAGAGTGAATCATTTGGATTAAAATCCTTATGATTGAAGCCGTCAATTCATGAAACCTGGAACAAGTGAATTTCTATTAAGATATTCACCATCGTTGCTTTCCAGTTGTCAAAAACTTGATTCAAATTGAATCTTGCTTGTTACCTACCAAGTGCTGTTTGATGTTAACACTAGAAGGATTTCCACTCGTCACTGTGAACACTAAAGAGTGTCACTCTGAGTGTTCTGGCAAGATCATACGATAATGCGTAGAGGCCTGGAACGAGTTTAAGTTCAATTAAGAATTAAACTACTGTTTCTTTCCAGTTTTTCACAAGATTGGTTCTAAAAGAACCGCACGTGTAACCTACCATGAGCTTGTTTGATGTTGGCTCAAGCAGGATTTCCATCTTCATTGTAATACTTACGTATTACTCGGATGTTCTGGCAATATTACAGGAATACTGCGTAGGACTCATGAAAATCTCTTACTTTTCACAGTGTGTGAGAAAGCAAGGAATAATTGGAAAGTGTCCTAATGAGACTTTTGATGATCTCGTGGCTCTAGACTCGATAGTGCGTTTTGATTTAGTGAGCGATGGCTGGAGAGGAGTGCCACCTTTTCAATATCAGTCTATTCGGAGTGAATAAACCAATAGATAACGTGTTGACCTCCGTGTGATTAAAACAAATACCTTTTGAGAGATATTTGAGTTAGCTGGGAAGGGTTGTGCATTGCATCACTGGGTCCATGATGTCTTTCTTCAATATCGAGAATCATTAACAAAAATGATCTCAATAGTAGATGTATTGACCCGGTTTCTGCCTTAAGTTGTAAGGAGGGCTTCTTTCTTTACACCCTTTATCTTTACAATTCTTTTTCGTTCTTCAACCCCTTCAATGCTTACCAATACGTCATCACTAGCACCTTGTTGTGATTGTTCCAGTGCTAGCTTAAGTACTTGGTCGGCATTCAGCTACGTTCACATTCATTCTCCATCTTTCCTAGGACTTCTAGTTCTATCTAGGGAGTTGTCCTTGGGAAGATTGCATCGGTTCTGATGAATCATTGGACTAATACCTATACCTACCACCCTTTTGTCACCACATCGTCGTGAGATAAGTGTGTTTTAGGTTGATATAGTCACCATGAAAAATCCTTGAAAATCGCTTAAAGCACTTGTGATATTAAAATCAAAGATTTTGTGCCTTAAGTGTTTTGATCATCAAAAACGCTCCCCCTTAACTTGTGCATGACACATGTTAAGTTGGTTTATCTTTTAAGTCTTTTTCATTGTTTTAGCCAAATATCATAAAGTCTCCTTAATCCCATTTTCTCCCCTTTCCAAAATGTTAACCATCAATATTTTGGATATTAATGGATTAACCGGTCTTTGGGTAATAAAATGAAATTATATGTTGGCCAAAGAACATATTAATGCTCCCCCTCAAATTAATGAGGGTTAGTTGTAGTGCTTGAGTATGATTTGTTTGAAAGATTTAGAATCTCGAGAGAAATTCTTGAAAAATATCATACTTTTACACTACAACAAGCCACAAAAAGCTGATAAAGTAAAAAGATAACATATTCACAATAATGTACATATGGAGTTGACCTGTAATGAGACGAACCAAAATTAATTGGTTCGTTCCGTGAGCCGATGGTGAGCTCCATATGGTCATCCACCGACGAATCGTTCTATGCTTCGTAGCAACCGGCGCTTCCTTAGCACTTCCTCAATCTTCCTGATTGCATACGAAAGTTGCATGAGCATCTTCATTTAGTACCATGTGAGTCGGTTCAGGAAAAGATGTGGTGATATTTGCATCTCGATACATCATACTTGTATCTGTGTCAGCACTGCTCTCACGTTCTTCACTTGGTTCCCGACTTTCAAGTTGAAAGGTAGCAGCATCTTCATACTAATCTTCATAAGTATCTTCTTCGTCGAAGAATTCCGTATCACCATCAGGATTACCAAAATCTGCTAAGTCTTCAAATACCATTGAGCCTGATCCACCAAAGGCTTCCTGTCGACTTTGTTGAAGAATAATACGAAGTCTTTTGTCTTCAGAAAGTTGTTGTTGAGCAGGATCATTTGGAGCAACACTTGCCTCTTTGCCTTTAGCTTTCCTTGCTTTCTTAGGCCTGCGGAGTGGTACTTCTTCCTGTTCTTCTTCAGTGTGGATCAGCTCATCTTCATCATCTTCGTCAACAATTTGCATTTTTCCTGAGCGTTTATCTTTAGGAGCAGCTGGTTGACGCTGTGAAACTCGTTTCTTGCGTTTACCTTTTTGCTTCTCTGAGGGTGGTAAATTTACCCGCTTGAATTGTGCGTCAATGTCTTTAAGCATTTCTTGGTATTTATCACTCTCCTTGATTCCATCATTAATCATCGTGTCGGGTACTAGTGCAGGAAGTAATGCATACTTTGTGGAATTTGTGTCTGTATTCATTGAGAGAATCACATAATCATCATCTTTGGTGTGATAGAAGAACTTCCCGCGAGTGTCAATGGTTGGGTCATTCTTCATAAAATGGTGGATAATGAGCTTGGTGAATCTCGGGAATGGAAGATGCACGGATTTCTTCTCCGTTCCAGTAATCTGATAACAAAATTCTTGCCAGAGAAGAAGTGCATAGTCGACTTTTGATGCAGTATACAATCCCCAAAATAAGTGAGCCTGTGGTGGTCTCATTGCATCGGTGCCCCTAGTTTTACCAGTGAGACACTTGACGATGATGGTGATAATTGCTTTCCAGGGTTGCCCTATGTGTGAGGTGTTAAATTGTGATGGGTTGTTTAATTCACCCTCATAATTCATGGCACGAATGACTCGAAGCACTTCATCATTCTTTGGGTTAGCCATAAATTGTTCTCCTTGTGCCAACCTAGGGAGCTTAAACAATTTCCGAAAAATGCTCAAGTTGAGTACCCTTGGTGTTTTGTTCAGTTCGAAAGAGATAGTCTTGTTAGAGAAAGATGCAGTGTTCCAGAATTCATGCATGTAGACTTCGGGAACAGATGCAATACGTCTGAGTGTGTCTCTGATGGGTGATATGTCTAGGATATCCGTGGCTATTTTGAAAGCAGGTAAAACCGGGTCAAAATCATCTTGTAATCTAGAGTTGTTCTCAGCATATGGAAGCCTATTACTGAGCGAGACAAGTTCAAGATCACGGAGTCGTTGTTCTTCCTCGGTGATTGACATTTTCCTGCTTTGATGACATATTCACAAATGATATATACAACATATGTAGATATATTAAATCTATGCCAATTTTAAACACAGGAAAAATATCATTACACAACATTCACACATACATCAGATGAACAAGGTCCTTACATATAGCAATACACTTAGGAAAATGGCATGACTGCCAGTGATAATTTTATTCTAAAGAGATACCGTCCTAGCCTTAGTTCTTACAATATTTGGATTTCTTGGAGGTCATGACCAAAACCTCAGTAGGTTTAGGTTTGATTTCTACTAACACCTCAGTAGGTCTTGGTTTGATTTCAACCAAAACTTCAGTGGGTTTTGATTTAGTTTCAACCACTACGTCAGGAATTGTAGGATTACCCTCAACCCAAAAGATAGTGGGCTTGAACAAAGATGAAGCTTTGTCTGCCATGGCCTGGAAACACAAGACATTGATTAAGTAATTTGTATCTCTTTTGTTTACATAGGAATCAACTTATTAAATAAGATGAACTTCTGTAATAAGAAACCGTTCAAGTATTCTTATGAGATAAAAATTAACTTGATTCAATAATACTTGGTTTCGTTTAAATGGCCCTAAAGAACTTAAACCTAAAGAAGAATTAGTGCAAGCTAGGCCGAACTCATGGTATATCCTAATGCAATAGTATAAACGTAAGAGACCTAATTCCATCAAAGTGTAGCAGACCATCGGAATCCTAACCATACCATCGCAATGAAACAATCATCGGAATCCTAATGAAATAACATCCTATCGCAATATCTAAGGCCATCGTAATCAGTGCATTTCCATCGGAATAACTGAGAAGTCATTGCAATATTACCCATCGCAATACATAGTGCTAAGACATCGCAATGACACATCGTAATGTGCCATCACAACACGCCATCGCAATGAGCCATCGTAATGGCCATCGCAATGAGCCATCGCAACGAGCCATCGAAATGACCCATCGCAACGACCCATCGCAATGAACCATCGCAATGACACGTCGCAATGAGCCATCGCAACGAGCCATCGTAATGACTCATCGCAATAGCCCATCGCAATGAGTCATCGTAATGACTCATCGCAATGACTGGCATCACAATGATGTATCGCAATGTACATCGAAATCCGTGACAGGGATTCGATCTCAACTTTGACTTCACGATCTGGAATTTTAGGCAATGTTTTAACCGATTCTGAGCAAAACCATTGTGTAATTATGTATCCTTAACAAATCCCAGCACTTAAAAGACATATTCATAGCCAAAATCAAGAAACCCTAAAGCGAAAAACGTGATCTATCGTTCCTGTGTTGATATATTAAGATGAAACGGTTTTAAAGAGATGAACTATAACCAAAGATATAATACCTAGATGTTTGAAGCAGCAAGAAATAAGTTATGAATCACAGATCAAGATGGAGCTTGATGTCGCAAAAATGGCGGAGGGGAGTTGTGTTTGTGTGTTTGTTCAGTAAAGACGGGAAGAGGGGGGTAATGGTTTTGACTTGGTCAAAATTGATTCAAGCACCCACCACTTTTGCAAAAGTGCAAAACTGGTCCCCCTATTTAAATTGTTAGTTAAAGTTAAAGTTCAAGTTAACTTAACATACAATAAACTCGTTTCCAAGCACAAACACAAATACTTGACGCCAAAAGGTTAATGACCTATGCAAGAGATACTTAAATCACACAAGGCACACATAGCGTAACTAAAGATGACGGGTAGCTAATATTTCCTGATAATCCTTTTTAACGACCAAATTTGTTAACATAAAGAATTAATATTTGCTCCCCCTTAATCTCTGACCCGTTTTCTATTTAAAGGGCAGTAATCAAAGATATTATAGACACAACTATTAATGAGTACATTTGCCGGTTAAGTGATTGTATAGAACGATTCTGGTGGAAATAAGATTTCTCTTATTTAAACAAGATAAGTGCACTGAAACGTACACAAATTTGTGTTAGACCAAGTTATAAAGTAAACTTGGCCCCTTACAAGGTTTTAAAGTAAACCTTGCGCGAGAAACTTAATTCCCGTTGTGAGCCAACGTTTTCAAAAGAAATACGTGACTTTAATATGAAAAGCGGGTTGCAGTCAGAAATAACTACAAGCCATAATGGGCATGTTTTAAAACTTGTACAACTTTTATACGGACTCTATTTATGGCGCCGTGTCAATATTAATCGACATTTCTAAAGCCGTAAATATTACCGTACTAAAAGACATGCCCGATTTGAAAAGAAAAATATTTTTGGGTTTTCTTGGTTTTATATTTTTTATGGTTTTTTCTTGGTTTTATATTTTTTATGGTTTTTTCTTGGTTTTATATTTTTGTATTTTGCTTTTGATGGTTTAAGTATGTACGATAATATACAAGATCACGATCAAAGGATACTCGAGAATAGTTTACCAGTACTATTCTTCAGACTCTTCTGCCAACTCCTTAAGTGTCGCTGGTGAAAATGATTTCATGCCTAGCTTTTCGATCAAAAACTCGATGCGTCCTCGATCTAAGGCCTTTGTGAATATATCTGCCAGCTGATACTCAGTGTTGACGAAGTATAGTTCGATCACTCCATTTTCCACTTGCTCCTTGATGAAGTGGTAGCGGATGTCAATGTGCTTTGCTCGAGAGTATTGAACATAGTTGCAGCATAGAGCGATTGCACTTTTGTTATCACAGTACATCGGGATTTTGTTGAATCCAAGACCGTAGTCAGTCAATTGTGATCTCATCCAAAGAACTTGAGCACAACAACCGGACATAGCTATGTATTCAGCCTCAGTACTTGATATCGCAGCGCTTTTCTGCCTTTTTGATGCCCAACTGATAAGTCTATCTCCAAGGAGTTGCACACTGCCAGAAGTGTTACGTCTGGTATCTTGACACCCGGTATAATCTGCATATGCATATGAAATTAATGCAATAGAGGAATCCTTTGGATACCACAGACCACGATTAAGTGTTCCTTTTAGATACCGAAAGATCCTTTTCACAACATGTAAGTGCTTTTCGGTAGGCCGAGCCTGATACCGGGCACACATGCCTATAGCAAATTGCAAATCAGGCCTGCTAGCAGTCAGATAGAGAAGGGTGCCGATCATTCCACGGTAAAGTTTAGGATCGACAGCTATCCCTTCCTTATCTTCATCTAACTTGGATCTCTCCACCATTGGAGTATCCACGGGGTCACAGTTTTCAAAGTGATATTTCTTTAAGGATTCAAGAGCAAATTTGGATTGATTAATAAAGATGCATCTGGGATTCTGAGAAATTTGCAACCCTAAGAAAAATGAAATTTTTCCCATCATCGACATCTTAAAGCGTGTGGACATAATTTTCTCAAAACGGTCAGAAAAACGCTGATTAGTAGCAGCAAATATTATATCATCAACATAAATTTGTACCAGTATCATGTCGTTGTCCTCCTTGAGAATGAATAATGTGGGGTCCACTTTGCCTTTGGAGAAGCCTTTGGAGATGAGATACGTCGATAATAGATCATACCACGCGCGTGGAGCCTGTTTCAACCCGTAAAGAGCCTTCTTGAGCTTGTACACATGATTAGGATACTCTGAATTGACGAATCCATTCGGCTGGCTTACATAGACATCTTCCCTTAATTCACCATTAAGAAATGCCGTCTTAACATCCATTTGGTAGACGATCATATTCATGTGAGCAGCATAAGCAAGGAATAGTCTAATTGCATCCAATCGTGCAATAGGAGCAAAGGATTCTTCAAAATCGATACCCAAAGCTTGTTTGTAACCTCTAGCGACCAATCTAGCTTTGTTTTTCAGCACACTACCTAACTCATCGAGCTTAACCTTGTATACCCACAACAGTGTCAAGATTTCAACGTTGCTGGGTAACGGAACTAATTCCCACACTTCAAGACGTTGGAATTCATTAAGTTCCTCTTGCATGGCTTTAATCCATGATGATTTGGTCATTGCTTGTTGCCAGTTTTTAGGTTCAGTGTCTGAAAGAAATGCATCAAAATAGCAATATAATGCATGTTCTTGGAGTTGATGGCGTATTAAGACTGGTCGATCGATGTCACCAATAATATTGCGGATTGGGTGATCCTTTGTCCATTTAGTGTTGTGAGTTTCAATCCGTGGTGGTCGGGAGTGAACGATTGCAGGAGCTTCCTCTGAGGTAGACGCACCCGTAGGGTCATCAGGTATATGTGAACCAAATAAGGGCAGCTCTTGTAAGTGAGCATATTCTAGATCGTGATCATATAGTTCCTCTTCAACATCATTAGGAACGAGTGGGGGTGATGATTCAGGTGTTGTTTGAGAATTGGTGGGGGATGGGACATCATGTTCAAGAGTAACAGTAGATGCCTCGGATAGATTTCCATTATCTTGAGCAACAACTACGGGAATCGGAGCTACTGCTGCAGTTGCTGGAGAATCATTACTCTGTGGATCGAAGAATTCATCAAACATAGGTTGAAATAATTTATCCCACTCGGACCTTGTTGGTGGTAAAAATGATGGAGAAGTAGGATTGTTGGGAATTAATCCGGAACTGATTGTACCGGTTCCCATCTCGTGTAATGCGGGTTCAGAGCTGTGTTGCTCAGAAGCCATCGCTGTCAGCTCATCAAAATCGACATCCAAAGTTTCTACAATCTTGCCAAGATGACGGTTATAAATCCGGTAAGCTTTCTTTGCGGGTGAATATCCAATGAAAATTCCAATATGAGCCTTCGGTTGAAGTTTTCCCAGATTTTCACTATTTGTATTTGGATAGCAAAGTGCACCAAACACATGAAGATATGAAATATCGGGTTTGTGTCCATGAAGTAGCTCATATGGAGTTCTGCCATGACGTTTGCGAATGATGGAGCGGTTTTGGGTATAACATGCGGTTGCCACTGCTTCTGCCCATAAGAATAAAGGAGCATTCGCATAAATCAACATAGTTCGAGCAACACCCATAAGTGTACGGTTATGTCTTTCAACGACACCATTTTGTTGTGGAGTGTGAGCCACAGATGTTTCATGAGAAATACCAACCTTTTCATAATAAGTTCGAAGAGTCTGATTAACGAACTCAGTGCCGTTATCAGTCCGAATGCGGCGAACAGTAGCATTACGACGTACTTGGATCATCTTTAAGAAAGTAATGATATGCTCTGGTGCTTGATCCTTAGATGCTAAAAACTTTACCCATGTAAACCTTGAGAAATCATCCACTATGACGAGGATGTATTTTCTACCACTCACACTAGCTGTACGCATTGGCCCACAAAGATCCATGTGCAAAAGATACAGTGGTTCTTGGTTGGTGTCTTCTGCTTTAGGTTTGTAAGATTTCTTGGTGCTTTTCCCCAATGAACACGCGGAACATAAATGATCCTTGTCGAACTTAAGTTTCGGAAGACCACGAACAAGTTCGTTTCTAGCCAAATGGTTAATAGCATCAAAGTTAAGATGAGATAACCGTCGATGCCACAACCATGACTTGGTCTTAGATGCTTTGGAGAGTAGGCAAACAGGAGAGGCGGCCATCATGTTTTGAATAGACAAAGTATAGAGATTATCCCCTCGAGAACCCTTTAACAAATCATTTCCCGCAAGATCGCGAATGAAGCAAGTATGTTGTCGAAAGGCCACTTCAAGGTTAGAATCGCAGAATTGTCCTACTGAGAATAGATTGTGACCAAGTCCCTCCACATAGTAAACCCTTGAAATCGTGACATTCCCAATTTGGTATTCACCATAACCCATAATCTTTACAATATGGTCGTTGTCGAATTTTACCGTTCCTAGAAACTTGCTGACGAAATTTTTGAGCATCGAGCGGTCTCCAGTCATATGTTTGGAGCACCCCGAGTCCAAATACCAAAGAATAATTTGGACGACCTGAAAATTTTACCAAACACATACGATGTATCGGATTCTAATTGTTCTTCTGAGTTAGCAGGTACAGATACAGTTATCTTAGATTTGCTATCAGATGAAACTTTAGGTTTCCAGATTTTCTTACTAGTGGTTGGCTTAGATTCTAGTTGTCTAGTATTCTTAGGTACTTTTTGACTGGGGACATTACCACTGGTAGGCACATTAGTGGGGGCAGACCTAGTTAAAGGACGCTTTTTCCATTTCTTAGTGCTAGTGTTCCTATTTAAAGGACGCTTAGACCTAACTTCCATGGATGTGATCCTAGTTAAAGGGCACGTAGTTCCATTTGCAGTAAAGGTCCTACCAGTGGGTTTCCATTGCCACCCAACTTGGGTAAATTTCTTCCCTGTTGGAGTCCATTCAAGATTGTTCTTAATAGCATGCATTTCATTCACGTGATCAACAAGGCATAAATCATGATGCTGAGAAAACATGCATTCATTACAATTCCAACATTTCGCATTAGAATTCACATTTTGCTTAGGTTTCCACTCATAAAGAGGATCTTTTGTCTTAGCTACATGATTCTTTTTATTTAAAACTGAAATAACGTTCCTAGGGTGCACTTCTACTTTCTTCTTCTCAGTCCTATTAGTGGAAGGCTTGATCCTATCTTTCTTTCCTCGAGATCCTTTAGCCTTAGTGGACACATTTACTCCTGTAGAAGCCAAGGGAACATTAGTTACAGATTTTAAAGGTGCCTTACTTGATAGTGCCAATGACGGTTTTGCTCCTGGAGTCTTATTGAATGGAGTTACAGCAATGGGTCGATTAGTGAGTAGTGCAGAACCCGGTTTTCCTATGTATTGCAAATATGCTAAGCAATATTGAACACGCTTAATATATTCATGAGCTGAATAGTAGTAACTGCTTGAGGGATCTAACGCATACAAATCATCTAAAATATCCCTAACCAGATCTACATGCTTAGTTGCATTCCTCATATAATCATCGTAGGTAATCGGGTTTTTCTTATGGAGCGGGTTCTTATAAAGCACTACTGACTTGGTTGTTGGAGCACTAGAGGACGGTGCAGAGTTGCTAGCTAAGTTATTAACAACTTCTTGTCGGGTGAGAAGAAGTGTCTCCTTTAACTCGGCCAAAACCATGTTTTTGTCTATGAGCTGAATTTTTAGGTCAGAGGTTTCCTCACATTTCTTGTTCAGTTTGTCAATTAAAGACTTTCGCTCTGTCGCATTAAACGCGAGGTGTTCTTCGATTGAACCAGAAATTTGTGAGTCTCCCTGCCTTACTTGTTCACGCTCTCCTAGTATAGAATTAATTCTAGTTTCTAGGACATGATTCTTAGCCTCTGCAGCCTCTAGTTCCGTTTTTGTTTCTACTAATTCTCTCTTAAGTCTCATCATCTCTTCTTCTAAATTTTGAACCATCTGAATCATCTTGTCACTTGTCTCAACGGAGTTTCCACCATCATTTAGTTTTGAAAGAGTTTCATTTTTAGATTGATTCTCAATTTCAAGAGATATAGAATGTTGTTGAAGCTCGTTAAAACTTTTTGAAAGTGTATTATATGAATCCTGAAGCTTTAAAAATTCAGCGTTGGATTCATGACAAGAATGATTTTCTACAGTATTCACATTTTCAACAGTATTCACAGATTCATGCACATCATCACAAATATTCACAGTAGATGAAATTTCATGAGTATATTGAATAGTAACAACTTGCATCACTTCGAGAGACACCATATGTTCTAAAAAGCAGTCATATTCTGATAAGATATTTTCCTTTTCAATTAAGTGTTGTTCATAAGCATCATCCCTTTTATTGAAAACTTTTTGAACTTCACCAATTCCAAAACTTAAATTACACGCTAGATCATAGACTCCTTGTTTAATATGGTCCACAAACGGAACGATCGCTTCTTCAAACACCGTTTTCATGTGTTCGAACGCCCATTCTCCAGCGGTTTGAGCCGTTGAAGTCGTACATTCCAAGATGACCTTGTCAAAATCGGTAAGGTATTGCCCAATCTCTTGAATGCTGAGCTTTACCGTACTAACCGGGGGAAGATTCTTAGGAATTTCCTTTGGTTTGTCCGAGTTGACAAGTGTAGGAATTATACTAAGGCATTCTCTAGTCGGCATGAAAGTGGATGTTTGGGGAGTTCTCTTTTTCATATTAAAACGAATTCTAAGATCTATTGTGGCATTTTTTGCATTCATTGAAGCATAATCATATTCAGGATATGTCGAAAGTAATTTTAACTGCTTTTCATCATATGGTGTCATGGAATCACTTGAGAACACTATCGGATCTAATACCAAACCTAACTTTGTTGCATCATACAATCGTGGGTTGTGGTTAAGTGCTTGCTTTGCATAACCCGGGTTAGGTGGTAAGTCTATGAGACGCGATAGGTTGAACTCTTTAAATGATGCATGAAATAAGTGTACTAGATGTGAAGCAGCATATTGTTTTAAAAGTTTAAGTTCCGTTTCTTTAATTCTGCTAGACGTCTTAATTTCCATTTCAAGCTGTTTGGACTCAAGAATTTCAAAATCCGTTTGAAGTTGTTGAAAATTAGTAACGACTGACTCTTTTTCTTTAAGCTCATTCGAAAGATTTGCTCTTAAACTTTCAATTTCAAGCAGATTGTCCATTTGAACTTTCCTAAACCTATCAAATTCAGGATTGGTTAAGGTAGTGGACACAGGAGTCATTTCCAAGGTTTTAACCTTGTCCTTATGCAAAGCAAGCTCAGCAGATAAAGTCTGATTAGCATTAAGGGTTTCAAGGACTGCATTATTCATTTGGCTAAGCAAAGATGCAGGGACCATAACCAAATCAGGTTGAGCAGACGAATTAATAGTCGTAGGAGCTCCCGGTTGTGGTTCACTCAAAATCTGAGGACTTGCAATGTTATTGCTATCATTGTTTGTCTCATCGATTGAATTACTAACCACCGGAGGCTGTTTCGAATACTCATACATTTGCTCAACTTGATAAGGTACAATGCTAGTATATGTAGCAGTATTTGGTACCTCAACAATGGTATCAGTCCCATAGAGTGAATGATTTGCCATAAGAGTTGCTTTGGCGGTGTTAAGATCATCACAATCCGAGTCATATGCATCCAAATCATCACATTGATAAGAAGCATTGTTGGTGATGACTGTTGTGAGACGATCAGTTTCCGCTACTCCTGGATCTGCAAGGAATGCCAATTCTTCTTCATCAAGCTCACGACCTTGGGCTTGAGCATTCACCAGGTAAATCTTCTCCTTAAACCATGTGTCGTCCCTTCTCCTATTAGGCTGCTTGCATTCTCAGGCCATGTGCCCTTCCCCTTTGCAGTTGTAGCAAATAACCACCTTCATTTTACTAGTGTTGTTAGCCCTTGTAGCAGTAGTATTGGATGAATGTGCACCAGCAGTAGACGAATTTAATCTCCCTTGAAGTGGTTGCACCATGACCCTGTCGTCCTGAATTGTTGCCTGTTGTCGAGAGTTAGACGAGTTCCTTAACTGATTGTTAGTTGGTGCTGAACCTCGGTAACCTCTTTTGTTCAAAGTTTGACTTAAAAATGCAGACATCAGAGCTAGGATTTCAGTGGGGCTATCTCCTTGTCTAAATTCAAGGACAGGGATGTCATCTTCACAGTATAATGTTGATGCTGGTTGAGCAACAAACTGATTGGTTGGAACACTTTCTTGATGTGAGTAATGATGTTGAGGAGCCTCGAGTTGTGGATAGGTACTAGCAGGGTTGGTGGGAGGTTGATACGGTGAATACTGGTGTGAAGCATAAGGTGATGGGTGTGAATCTCCTTGTGATGATGATGTTGCTGGTTGGTGATAAGATGTTGGCGGCGGTGGCAGAATCGAGTACTGTGGAAAGCTTGGTGTTTGATACACAGGTTGATATGAAGATTTGTGTCCTAAAGCAAGCTGAGAGTTGTGATATGACAGTGTAGGATGATTTGCCAATAATGCCATTGGTTCATGATAAGGTCCTTGAGAGATTCGGTTTTGGATCACATGCTTCTCATGTTGTTGTAAGAAAGCATAGAGTTGATCTAAATTGGACTTGTGTAGATCACGAATCATTTTGACATCCGTCACATATTGACTCCATTCAGGGGGTAGTGTGTTTAAAAACTTGGTGTTTAACTGAAATTGTGCAATCCTTAGATTATAGACATTCATGTCATTCATCAGAGTGGTAAAACGCCAGTAAAAATCATGAAGAGTCTCCCCTGGAATGTATTGGAATCTATCAAACAAATCATATAATTGACATTCTCGTTCTTGCTTAGTAAGAGATGTCCCTTGTAGCAAAACCGCAAGTCGATCCCAAAGATCCTTGGCCACTTTATGTTCACTCACCATTCTGAAGATATCGGGTGGAAGGGCTTGAAGAATTGTCTGAACAGCCCTTTCATCGGCATCTGCAATGAGTTTGTTGGCATCGGTTAACTCATGATACTGCCTTGGCCTTGTCACATTGTTGACGGTAACCTCTCCCCAATCTAATGGACCTTTGTCAATTGATTCTAGCATAAGTCGACCACTTTGTTTGCCCATGATGTACGTTCTCATTCGACTTTGCCATGATTCAAATAAATCTTTGATGAGCAAAGGCGGGCGAGTATCGGTACCCGAATGATCGATATATCGGTGAGTGAAGTCATAGTTGGCATAAATGAATGTGAATTCATTTTGTGATCCCTTGAAAAAGATTATCAAAGATGATCGAACAATGAAATAAAGTTATGAGTTTTTTGTGTTGTTAACTAAAAGATATTGTTATCTTGTTGTAGTGTTAGCTTTTGAACGTTTCCAAATTACCAAATTAAATGCCAAATAGAAGAAAATCCACTAAGTATCTAAAACAAGTTCTGTCGCAATGTTCGTTCTGTCGGAATACCTAGATCGGAAAGTCTTACTATCGGAATGCCTAGATCGTAATGCAAAACTATCGAAATGATTCAGATCGCAAAGTGCTATCGGAATGACTCAGATCGTAATGCTTTAGATCGCAATGTAACCTTGTAGCAATGATGATGGTATCGTAATGCCTAGATCGCAATGCAATGTCTATCGGAATGCTCAGATCGCAATAGCTATCGGAATGATTCAGATCGCAAAGTGGCTGACAAAATTTAAGCAGAGTAACGACTTAACAAACCTTCCTTATACCCGTCGGAATCTCAGATCGCAAAGTACGATCGGAATGCCAGATCGGAATAAGTAATAAAAATCCAACGATCGCAATGTAGAACCAAACCCTTTCCGATGGTAAGGTTATTGCGATGGAAGCCCAAGTACAATTTGTACTTTCCGATGGATGTTTCTGCTAGAATTTCGGAATGAAGAACACAACCTTTTTTTGCACTTTTGATCTAAGAAAACTGATGTTTTAATGAAAACCAAGATACCAAGAACACGTTTAAGCACAAATCCCTATGTTACACTACCTAATACTACGATCAAACCAAAAAATTTGAAGATTTCGGCAAAAACCAACTTGTACTCTACGAATTGTTAAGAAGACAACACTCAACACAAAAACAAACCTTTATCTCATCCCATGCTCTTGATACCAATTGTAGAACAATGATAATCTTGTGAAACAAGGGGGTTGATGTTTTTCTAGAGAGAGAAAGTTAGAGAGAGAAATGAAAGAAAACTCATATATTGAAAATGAAAGAATAAAACAACCAACACCTCTTTCCATGGTGGAAAGAGGTTTAAATACCCCAAGTCCTTAAAGGACATGGGCTTCCGGCCCATGAACATGCTCATGGGTCGGGCTATGTAATAAATGACACTTAACTTAACTACGAGCCTATAACTACATTGTTGGAGTGACCGAGACTTTCTAAATGCGTAAAACGTATTTCCAACAGTACGTGATGTTGTGTTCTCCTAATATAACACTCCACTTTTGTAATCTGCCTGCAACGTATGGTTTTGATATTATTTGCTTTATTGGCTAGTTCATAATGACCGCTATTAGATGAGCTTGAAAATATCGTTGTAGCCTTTTTGCTGCAAATACCAGTGCTAATACCAATTTCTCCATTGGTGTATAATTCAATTCCGAGGTTTGCAAGGCTCTGGTTATGAAATATACTAGTGTCTGCACTTCTCTCTGTCCGTCATTAGTACTGCGTTGATCGCTCCATGCGTAGCCGAAAGGTACACTATCAATTCTTCTTTCGGCCTAGGTGCGACCAATGTGGGTAGCGAAGCTAAATGTCTCTTTAGCTCTTCGAAGGCTTTTTCTGCTTCCTTTGTCCAATTGAAGTCTCCCTTTTTTATGCACTTCTTGAGTGTTTTGAATAAGGGGAGTGACTTCTCTGCTAATTTGGACAGAAACCTGTTTAGTCCAGCTAGCTTTCTGTTTATAGATTGTACTTCCTTTTTTGTCCTTGGGCTTTGGAGTTGTATGACCACGTTTGCCTTATCTGGACAAGGTTTTATGCCATTAGGCTCTATCATGTATCCTATGAACATGCCTTCTGTGGCTTTGAAAGTGCATTTTTCGGATTTAATTTCATGTTTATTTTCCTAAGCGCGGAGAAGGTTTCCTCTATATCACGGATGAGTTCCTCCTCAGTATGACTTTTTATGACTAGGTCATCAACGTACACCTCCAAGTTACGCCCAATCTGACTGTGGAATGCCTTATCCACCAGCCGATGGTACGTAGCACCCGTGTTCTTGTGTCCAAATGGCATTTTTATATAGCGGTACACACCCTGACTAGTGTAGAATGTTGTTTTCTCCTCGTCCTGTTCTGCCATTTGTATCTAGTGTTATCCTTTATATGCGTCCAAAAAAACATTTAAAAGGATATCTGCACAGCGATTCGACTTTCCAGTCTATTTCTAGGAGCGGGTAGCAATCCTGAGGGCAAGCTTTATTAAGATCTATGAAATAAACACACATACGCCAGCTACCATCGTGCTTCTTGACCATCACTGGATTGGAGAGCCAGTCATGGTAGTAGACTTCTCGTATGATACATGCGTTTACCAGTTTTTTTACTTCATCTAGTATTGCTTTACTGCATTCTGGATCTTGTCCCCTTTTGTTTTGCCTGACCGGTGTATATCCCTCAAAAATATGTAAACTGTTGTCGGCTATTGATCGGGGTACGCCCGTCATATCTTTTGGTTCCCATGCAAAAATGTCCAAGTTACTCTTCAAAAGTTTACACATGTCTGACTTTCCTCTGTCGGATAATGTTCCCCTAATTGTTATCGCTTGATCTGGGCACTCTCGGTGAATTGCCACCTTTAAATTTGGTGGCGAACTTACTTTTGGCTCTGACGTCACTCGCGGTGGTTCTGTAATTATGTTGCATTCCGTGAGTGGCACAGCTGTATTGAAGATTGTCACTATTCCTCCTTTCAGTGGGGACTTCATCATTCCATGCGTTGTGGAAGGTACTGCTGGCATTTCTAAGATGGCGGGTCGCCCAATGATCCCGTTGTTTAGTGATGGGGATCGTATTATCAGAAAATTCATTGAGACTTTCGTCGAGTGCTCGTCATCTCCTATCCTTACTACTAGCTTTAGCTGGCCCAAAGGCCATACTGCTTCTCCAATGAAGCCAATGAGTGGTGACGTCGCATGTACCGTTTGGTTCCTTATCATTGGGCTTAGTTTTAAAAAACAATGCTCATACATGATTTCCGCCGATGAACCGCCGTCCACGTACATGCGGTGAAAGCTATGATCGCCAATGCTTACTTCTATCACTAAGGGGGCCTCTGCCACGGTGTTCGCACAGAGGTGGGGGGGAGATGTCTCTTCCTCCTGAGAATCTTTGACTCACCTTTTCCTTAGTCCTTCTTTGCCGAGGTGTTTCAGCTTTCCCGCCTGCACCAAGCTTTCAATGTGCTTTTGTAGCTGAATACACTCATTGGTGGCGCGTCCCTTTTCTCCATGGTACTCGTAGTACCTATTGTCTACGCGTCTTTCCACTGGAGTAACCATTGGTACTAGCCTTGGGAAATTCGCTCCTTCTGACGCAAGGATCTCTCTTTGGAGTTAGCTTCAGTGGTGTAAATTGAAAGCTGCTACTACGCCCTTCTTTTTTATTTCCTTGATATTTAAGATCCCGAGGTCCACCTCGCGTATTAGTTTGCTTATTGGGCATCTCACGGGGTCTATAGCTGGAAGTATTTTGCATGGCTTCCGTGGCAGCTGATTCTCCCTGTATGAAGGATCTTACTTTCCGCATTACCCCATCAAACGTCTCTGGTGTTCTCTCGTTTAATTTTCGTATTAAATCTTTGTTGGTTATTCCTGCCATAAAGCAAGATACGTTCAAGATATCTGGGAATTCTTTTATCTAGAGGCATTCGTTTTTAAAGCGCTCTAAGAAGTCTTCTAGGTATTCACCCTGGTTTTGTTTGACTCTTGCTAGTGATACAGCGCTCCTGTCATGCCTATTTTGGTGGACATAGTTTCTTTTGAATGCCTTTCGTAATACCTCGAATCTGTTTATTGTTCGCGGTGGGAGCCTATCAAACCAGTTCCGCGTGTTTCCCACAAGTGTAGAGTTGAACAGGTTCGGGCCATTGCTCAATTCATGCTTGTGATTAACCTTCAGGTGGTCTTCTGGATCTGTGGTGCCATCATATGTTTTGACATTCGTTGGCATACGACGCTTTGTTGTGTCAGAATAATACTGTATATTCCTTGTGAAAGTGTTTTTTCTTGCCCTTCTCCATGGTTGCGAGAAGTCTCGATCTTTCCTTTTACGTGAATGGAATGTTCGCTCTTTTCCTTCTGAGCTTTCTGGGGAGGAATGTATGCGCCAATGTTCTATATGGTGACTGTTGTTTGACTCTGAATTTGATGAGTTATTATCCGAGGATTGATATCGTCTTGTGCGCCTTTCTTTTGTGACATGCTGGTCCTTCATGTATTTAGTGGCGAGTGGGAGCAGAGCTTGTAAGTTATTTACTACATACTCTTCCATCGCACGCGCATTTGTAGTAATTACTTGCTCGCTTTCCTCGGATGTGAAAGGTAGCTTTCGTTTATCTTTGTTGGGACGAGGCTGAGCCGATCTCCGTTCTGCGTCGCTCTCCTCTATGGCAGGTAGGGGAGTTGAGAATGGTGAGCTCGCTCCTCGGGGAGGTGGTTTTATCACATCGTGACTGTTCGCATCACTGGCCGACCCAGGGGTGTTCCCCATGGATGTGATTTGTCCATCTATTGTCAACGACCTTCGGCCACCTCCATCCGTTCCTTTTCTTGTCATGCTTAGAGCTTAGTGTAGGGTCCCACGGATGACGCCAATTTGTTGATAAAAAAGTTGGATGGACCGAGTTGGACCCGAATTTGGCTTAATTTGGGGTCTTGTGGGTTTTGGCTTTTGCACCAAGTGAATCTTGTTTAAGGACCCTGCACACTAAGAACAGACACCGTTAGGCTTACCGTGGGCGCTTGTCCCACGATTAGACTCCGACGTGAGAGTAAGTAATCGGTTTGAGTGTATGTGAGGGCTTGGAGTATTGTGTGTCTCGTACCTTTGTTGAACCTCGGGGGTTCCTTTTATACCCGAGAGAGTCCTGGTTGAGCTCTCCTACTCTTGCGACCTAAGGAAGAAATAATGATTAGAAATAAATTGATCCTTATCGCGTAGGAATGGCAAGTGTATATCTCCTTTTCCTTAGGCGAATATAATCATAGGATAGATTATATTTTGCTTTATCATGTCGCAGGGCGACGAGGACTTAGTTAAGTAATCCACCGTTGTGCGACAGTGGCTTACTGGACCTCTTGAGCCTTGCGCGCGCTGCGCAACGAAAATCCATACCCAATGAATACGGGTAGTACCTACAGGTTGGGTTATACAACCCGAATATGGATTATACGTCATCACATACAATCACCCGAAAAAGATACAATTTTTTTTTATGTATTGCATTGGCTTTTAAGTGTCAAAAATGTAGATCATTTCAAGAAAATCAATACCCACCTAAATTGTAGCCACATTCCTTACGATTTGCTTTTTAAGCTTGGTAAATTGTAGCCACATTCCTTACGATCACGTCTCAATCAATGTTTTCAGATCCGGGTCGACCCGGCCGGGTCAACCGGTTGACCCGGTTCTGACTGAAAAAACAGGTTATATTGACCCGGGTTTCATATTTTCGAAGCCCGGCTAGACCCGGCGGGTTTAGGGCGACTCAGGTCAATCCGGTTTTCAAGATCCGGCCGGGTTTCGATTTTTCGGGTTTTTTAAAAAAAAATATGTAAATTTTACGTATTTGCGACGGAATTTTATTTTTATATGTTATATTGGTTGGTAAACAATTTATATTTTTAATATACGAAAGTTTTAATGGTTTTTATATATAATTTTTGTTAATTATTAAAAATATTAAAAAAAATAAATTTAGAAAACCGGGTTAACCCGGATCAACTCAGGTGGACCCGGATCAACCCGGGTTGACCCGGACCCGATGACTCAACCGAATCGATTTAAGACCCGAGTTTCAAAACATTGGTCTCAATACAAATATGTGTTTACAACAACTGTCGAGTAAGTTCAACGAATCTCCGTAATTTAGACGCAGGGAATGGAACTTACATATTTTTAGCGGAAGAGTTGAGTTGAAAAAAGTATTTATTTTAGAAGGATCGATATATATTATCAGGGGCGGATGTATGTGTTGGGTATGGGGTGGCGACGCCCCCTATAGTTCGATTAAAATTTTGACCGTTTTTTTTTAAATGCCCCCCACTAAAAACGCAAATTGCTCCCACTCACACATTGAATTTGAATATTTAACACTTTAACACCTAGAAATCTTCCATTTTTAAGTTAACTTGCTCGATTTCTTATTCGGATTCTATTTTTTTTACCTTGCTATTGTCAAAAAAAAAATTTGTCTCCCACTGTCCGATATCCTGCGTCCGCCACTGTATATTATAGTTAAATTTTTTTCATTTAAAATAACTAAAAATATATTTAAAAAAGTATAAAATATACATCAAAGTCAAACTGTTATTTAATACAACACCGTTATTTGTAAATGATATAAAAGAATCTCCGCGAAGTTACAAATGAAAGAATTAAAGAATCGAACTAATAATGAACACTTCAACAACAAAGTTACTACTATCATTTTGGATTCTCTTTGACAACCCCTCCGATGTTTACTGTCTTAACCTTAAAACGATCAAGTTTCAGGCTCAACTCATCATCAATACCTGCCCCTCTTTCAGTAACTGCGAAATCTTCCTCGTTCTGTGCATTTATCTTGTTGCCAACCTTTGTCGTAATCTTTTCCAAAAGGTGCTTAGCTAGAGTGTCTCCTATTGCTTCTCTTGCAAGCCTTCCTAACGAAATCTCCACATCGACGACGTTGGAAACATATTTCTTGAACAATTCCATCCCTTTGATATCGATTTCCTCTAAGCATTCTTTAAGTGCGCTAAGAATATGATCGTGCAACTCGTGTTGGTTGTCTTCGTCTTCCAAATATGTGGTTTCTTGCATTGTACACGAGGGGATTGCTTCGTATGTGGAGTCGAGCATCGAATCCTGAGAGACATATTGCATTGATTGTGTCATTTTGTGGTACAAACAAGATGGTTTATTGTTTGAAGGACTTGTGAATACAAATTTAGACGTAAAACGGAGAAGTGCTTGAGTTTTTTTGTTATTTTCTTTGTGATGATAGATGTCAACTGTGGCTATGGATTGTATGTATATATTTATACCCAGAATACTTAAATCTAGGTATAGCGTGCACCCTTCAATGTTGACTAATCAAAGTTTTATCTTTTTCCTGATTTGCAATTTGAATAGGTCATGAATCTTGATAGTATTACTTACTTGTATGAATTGTTTCCCTCTTTGAATACGTTAAGATCACTTGCCCGCCAAGATATACACACGTTTTACTAGTCTTTGGAGAAGATTCCTAGAAAGGAGAGATATCTACCCGATCGAAGTAATACAATTACACAAATTTTTCAGAGTTATAAATAGCAATATTTTAAAATTTGGTTTTTAATTGGTTTAGTCGAATTATGAGTCAGAGGGTTTCTTGTTTAAAATCAGAGTCGATCATACGATGGGATCACGGTTTAACCGGTCAAGTTAACTCGAGTTTAAATCATTAATAAATAGTTTTTTTTACTCTCTTCAACAATACCAGTCAAATTTTATGTTCCTCGTGTCACTCTTTTCGTACATTACATTGATATATATTCGAGAGATTTGCAAAAATGATCTTTATAGTTTCGTTAAAGTGCAATTTTAATCCGTCGAATTTCGAAATTACAAAAACACAAGGTTCGTTTTGATCTTTTGTCCCGGTGTGGTATGCAATTTGGCCAAATCACAAGGATTATTTGCAATTCTCTCTAAACCAAAAGAATCAAAACAAACCCCATGGCACGCAATTTTTGAATTCGACAAATTAAAATGCAATTTAACCAAACCACAAAAACCAATTTTACTATTGTCTCTATATATTTAGTATAATATTTTTTTAGCATCAAGTTGAATGTAAAGTATGTGATATAAACTCATACAATAATATTTGCATGTCTACTAAAAATGCATTCAACCAAAGGCGATTAAACCCTTACATGTGTTGATTTTTATAAGTAGAAAATTAAGGACCCTTTGTTGACAAAAGTAAACCTTTTGAAGGAGGCGCCTAACTGTTTTTTCATAGGTCAAACCAAGCACGATGTCGATTATTGATCAAATCATATGGTCCATGACTCTTTATCACATAATAATGTTACACACCTAATCTTGCAACACTTGTAATAAATCAATTCAATTTCAACAACTGGCATATGCCAACTTGTTTTAGGGAGTAGGTGATCACATTCCAAATGACTAGGTTAGGTTGGTTAATTTTTACATTGCAAATTTCAAAAGAGTATAACTAAGATCAGATCATCAGAATGCAGTTTTAGGGTATACAATATTTCATGTTTAGTGTGATTTAGATGAATTCAGAAAGATAAATTGTACATGGACAATAATTTTAAAACGAAAAGTGTAAAATATCACGAGTCATACACTCATTTTGTATGGTTTGCTACTACATCATACATACATATTCCACAACCCTACATTCCTTACAAATATCAAGTTATTATCCAATCAAGGAGGACGAACGTAGCCAAGGATCGTGTAAACTGTTTGTGCAATAGTCAGAACTAAAAGAATCACAGCTGCTAGCGCCGATACAAACGACCATGGTGTGTTAAAATAAGTGTACTTAAAACTTGCCCATTGTACGTGAAACCCGCTATGATAATGCTGATTCACGTTATCAAATAATCGAGCCAAGTAACAACTATCGATCTGGAACGAAATATCCTTCCCCGTCTTGTTAATAAAAGTCGCAACTTCACCATCCGTCCCCAAATAGTTTTCGATTATGTTCCAGTCACATAATAACCCCACATCTTTAGATGTGTTTATCAAACAATCGAGTAAAGTAACATATGTCGTGAAATGTTTCGAGCATCCACTATGACATTGTTCAAACGCTACGGCGTTTAACAAGAATGCACACATGAAATCGTCAATGGAAATCGTTGGCATTCGAATTACACCGTTTTTGAACTTTACAGCAAGGAAGCTTTCGGAGTCCCACGGCTTTAAACGGATTCCCGATCGTTGGAGCTTTGAGATGCTGTGAATTATATGTGGTGGTGGACGGTTATCGTGTTTTGATGACTGCTCGATTTCTGGTGGAAGTACAGTCGTCCGAAGAAGGTCGAGTAAGTGTTTCGCTTTGGTTTCCGAATATTTTTGCAAAACATGTTCCGGTCTTTGAAACCCGTAATCAAAAAATCCCAATGCTAGCGTAGCTAATGTTGGACTTCCTGGTGTTTTTGTTAGCTCAAATAAACACTCGAGAACACAAAAAGGGATCTGATTTTCGAGTCGAATCAAATCCCTAACGAAAAACGAAAGGATCCACGACATAGTAAAAAGTGGATCGTGCTCATGAAACTGAACCACACCATTAATCTTTCTAAAAAGTTCAATAACAAAACAACCATCTAGTACCATCATTTCGACAAACTCGTCAGTACTATAAGAGATGGTCTCAGAGTAACACTCTCTGGCCGTGCACTCTAGTCGTTGCACGGCCTTCAAGTAATCCTCTAAGACCATCCCGTTAGCTTCTGTTCTACTCAACAATTGGCGTAAAAAACGCCACTTGTGCTCCTCCATCATTTGCAACTGCGGCCGACCGTGGTGAAATGGTCCCACGGAGACGACATGTGGTTGGTATGATTTACCATTAACGTCGAGTAACGTTTGTGGGACTCTGAAGATGGAGCAGCTGGTTCGACCAGCCGCGACACTTAGTAGTTTTGGTGTATCGGATAGTTTGTGTTGCATAGCCTTGAGTCGATCACGGTTGATTTCCCAAATTGGGACCGTGGTATGTTGTTCACATGTTTGAGAATTGGTACTCATTTTTTTTAGTTCTAAAAAGTTTTTTTTATTGATTTCATATAAATAAAGGTATTATTAGTGGAGGGAAACAACACGCCAAGTCGCTAACATGATGTACGTGGTTTGGTATTGTGGATGAGATAATTTTATGAATAACGCTTTTTTTCCGGGTCACGTATATTCTTTTACATATTTTATTTGTATAATAGCCGCCTCCTCATCAAGACTAGATATTAATGTTAGAAAAGGGTTATATTGGATACTTGTATCTTTTGGATACAAAGAGATCAATCCTCACCTTCTATCTACTAAAAAGTCAATAGTCAGATTAAGGCTATGTTTGGCAAGAGCTTTTTTAAAGCTTTTTCAAAACTGTTAGTTTTTTTGTTAAAAAAATAATCTAATAGCTCTGTTTAGTACAACAATTTTTAAGAGCTGTTAGCTTTTTATTTTCACCAAGTAGCTCTTAAATAAACACACCCACCCCACCTACTTACCAAATACATATCACCCCGTTTCTTATCTCATATCTAACACAAAACACACACATAAGCTTATTCAATCATTATCTCGATCCAAAACACATACTAAAACACACACAAATAAAAAATCTTCAACAAATCGCGTTAGAAATTAAAGAAAAAGATGTCGATCCTATTGAAGAACAAATCACCAGGTTATATCATCATCATTTATATCTATTTTTAGCTTATTTGATGTAAATAAGCTTATTTTGATGTGATTATGAAAGTGTTTGCTTTTTTATTAGATGATTTATGGGAACAAGCTTATAAATTATCATCATTTTTATTATGATGAATTATAAGCTAACTTATTAACTTATTTTCATGAATTATAAGATTTTATGGCTTAATCTCGCTGAACAAATTTAGTGTGACCTGTTAGTGAAATGTCATATATGATATATTTTATCATATATGATGTAAGCTAAAATATCATATATGATAAAATATATCATATATGATTATGTGCTTGAAAATTGAATTAAATCTTCTTAGTTGTGTAGAGAAGACTGTTTACAAGGAATGTTGAACATTACAAGCATCCAAAAGGCCAAGAAGCTTAATGAAGAAGATCGTGAATTTTTATTTTACGTTTAAAATGTATTGTTTTTTTCCTTGTAATCTCCTAATGGATTTTTGACGTATATGGACAATTTTGTAATCCATTGGTATCTTATACAACGTCTTGTTAATATGGTTTAACTTTCTTGGTATTATGTCATGATGGTTTTGATAAATTAAGCCATATATAATAATGCACTATCATATATGATAATGCATTATCATATATGATACTCAAGAACAACGCCTACTCCGTCTTGATCCTTATAACATATCTGTGCACATCCTCTTGTTATAATCAACATCCCTCTCTGCTTTGCTCCAAATTGGGCAATCACACCACCTCTGTCTGACTGCATTAATAAAAGATAGAAAAGAACATATTATGCAAACTTTTAACACCAAAAAGAATTACTCATATATATGATAGAAGGCAGGTTTCAAGAGTTTATACAGATTTTCTGAAAAAGACTCATACAAAATCTGTTTTTCCTTATGGTTTATTTGATATATCATATATGATAGAGTTATCATATATGATAACTGATGATATATCATATATTATATATAACTATCATATATGATATATCAAGCTTATTACAGCCCACATCAGTAAACTTAATTTAACTTACATAAAATACCTTATGATTCGTTAAAATAAGCTAAGAAGCTAGCTTATTCATAACTCTCATATAATTTGTAAGCTTATTCACACAACTCTTATCTAGCTCACAAAATTATTCATAACTCTCATATAATTCAAAATCTTATTCAAACAAATAAGCTTATTCACATAAATCATGTAATTAAAAGCTAATTAAAATAATTTGATCAAAATAAGAACAATCAATTGGAAGAATTCGATCAAAATAAGAACTATTAATCAAAATATTTCGTTCAAAATAAGCTAATGACAATAAATTAATAAGCTTATTGAAAATCAAATAAGCTAATAAAATAAGAATATATTATGAGAATACAAACCTGATATGAATTTGTGTTAATTAATCGATCTAATTTATCGATTTGTGATGGATTAATGATGATGTTTGTAATGGATTTGTGATTATACGCTTCAATTTATAGAGAGAGAAAGTAGATCGGGAGGTAGAGAGGGAAGTTATGTTACGGTGTGTGTGTTTTATGAGAAAGAAATGATAAAATGATTTATATAGTGGCGGGTGAAATAACGAAAATACCCCTGCAGTATAAAATGAGGATTTAATCTCATTCATTAGATGGTAGAGAGATGGAGGGTGGGGATGAATCCCCTCATATCTTAGATAAGTTTGGTATCCAAATGAACTTAAATCTATGTTATTTTATACTTAAAGAAAATTATGGTTATCGTCATGTCCTCTGTCCTGTAAATGTTTTCTGGCCAGACAACGAATCATTTTATGTTTGGATCATGCTTTATCCAAACGTGCTCTACCCATATTAGCGTTTGACATCTGTCCTACTCTATCATACTTTTTCAGACCCATTAATCATTGAGTTGCCTCACCCCTGGCCCACTATATCCACTTAGTATTTTGTATTTTTGTCCACGTCATGTGCTCTACGACAGTTGCTCTACTCTGACACTGCTCTACCCACCTTTTTTTAGATTTTACTTTTTTACCTCGGGAAAGAAAGATTATCAATTTAATAATGTTTTAATTATAACTTTAATTTAAATTATTTCAAATTAATTAAAACATTATCTCTCTCTTCATTCTCACACACACATTTTTCCCGGACGACCCTTGCCGGAAGTTTACCGTCATATCATTGTGTTGTCCCATATTTTTGATGATATAACACGAATTAAAGTAAGAAAATAGATGAAGAAGATGAATTATAGAGAGAGAAAGTAGAGAGAGAAAAGAGAGAGGATTGGTTGAAACTAGGTGAATATTAGATTAAGTGAGAGAGAATAAAATGAACCAACACCCTTCCTAACATGCTAGGAAGGGTATTTATAGTCCCCCTACATGTGGGCTTGAATGGACTATACTACATGGGCCGGGCTTTCCTTTAGGCTTTGGTTACTTATGAATGAACCTTAGCTTAAAGATAAGCCCGTAAAACACGACTAACCTACTACCTATTACAAGGTTCTAAAATACGATACCTAATAAACCTATGACTGATCATTCTTGTTTGTCTCAATATTTTGAGGCTAACAATCTCCCCCAATGAGAGGTCATAAACCTTGGTCATTTAGTAAATTTGTAAAGATTACTAATCTCGCCATAAAAATGAGTCTTGAACGTGTAATCGTAGTCTTGTTCCTTCATGTTGTGATCTTTGAGCCTTTGTCGTTGTCTTTCGACTTTGTCTTTAAGTTTGAGATCTTCAAATCATCCTTGACTTGTCTTTGCCATCTTGCGATCTTGTGTCTTCATCCACATGCTCACACTATTAATTGTTGAATATGTCTTTAGGCATGAGAATGTGGTTTTAAATCTTTGACTTTGCTGAGTACACCGTAACGCCACCTTCTTGAGACAAAACATAGACGCGGACAGAATGGCTTTGACATTCGTCCTAAATCGGTAGCGTTTTTACCTCCGGTCGGTGAAGACCGTTATACGATATTAAATATCGTACCTGTGATAGGTAGATTCACTTAAGAATATCCTTGACAGGGTTTCGCGGTTGTACTAGCCGTTCTCTTTACTCGACCGTCTCAAAGCAAGACTGCGAACATAAAGAGTGAATCAATTGGATATATATCCGCTTGATTCAAGTCTTCAATTCATATTCCTGGAACAAGTTTGATTCTTAAAGAATCTTACCATTGTTGCTTTCCAGTTGACACAAGCTTGATCCATAAAGAATCTCGCAAGTCACCTACCGTAGCGCTGTTTGATGTTGATGCTAGAAGGATTTCCATTCGTCACTGTGAATATTAATAAATATCAATCTGAATGTTCTGGCAAGACCATAAAGATATTGCGTAAAAACCTGAAACGAGTTTGAATCAATTCAGAATCAAACCACTGTTGCTTTTCAGTTTTACATATGTTCAATTCATGAAGAATCTTACATATGACCTACCATAGTGTTGTTTGATGTTAACACTGGAAGGATTTCCACTCATCATTGTGAATACTAAGTAGTATCACTCTGAGTGTTCTAGCAATATCACAAGGATATAGCGTAGGACTCTCGTAATCGTCATCCGTGTGTCCTAACGAGGTTTGATTGATCTCTTGGCTCTAGACTCGATTTGTGCACTTTTAGTGGTCGGAGGCTGGAGCAGATGCCACCTATTCAATATCAACTATCTCGGAGTGAGAAAGTCAATAGAAGTCATGTTGTTCTCCGTGACAATAAAACAAACTTCTTTTGAGAGAAGCCTGGGTAGCTAGGTAAGGGATTGTGCATTACATCACTGGGTCCATGATGTGCATCTTCATGATGTGTTGACCCGGTTTCTGCCTAAGTTGTATGGAGGGCTTCTTTCTTTACACCCTTTATCCTTACATTTCTTTTTCATTCTTCAACCCCTTCAATGCTTACCAAGACATCATTACTAGCACCTTGTTGTGATTATTCCAGTGCTAGCATCAGTACTTAGTCGGCATTCAACTACGTTCACATTCTACTCCATCTTTCCTAAGGACTTCTAATAATCTATTGGATTGTCCCTGGGAAGATCCCTCCGGTTCTGGTTGGATCATAGGACTTAAACCTAACCACCCTTTTGACACCAATAACGTCGTGAATTAAAGATGTTGTGGGTATTTGATCGAAACCATGAGTGCTTGAGTCTTTAGATCACATTTTAATCACATTTTATCCCCCTATCTCAAATATATAAAATCGTTTGATACTAGAGATACCAAATTTGATTTAAATATATTGTGAAAAATAGTCTTGAAACTTTTCGGGAGAAAAATGTGTCAAACTTAGCATGAAATTTGGAAAGCTCCCCCTCAAAAATTGATCCAATGGAATTGTCATTACGAGGATACATTAAACTTTTGAGGATAGGAGTTGTTGAACACACAATTTTTGAAAGATTTTGAATATCATTGAGAAATTCTTGAAAAAATTGTGTTCAACTGTTGAAAATACGTTTTTACGTATTTAGAAAGGATCGGTCACTCCAATGATATATTCAAGTATTGGGCTCGTGATCCATTAAGTATACATATAGTCCATATAGCCCACATGTAGGGTGGGCTATATATACCCCCTCCTAGCATGTTAGGAGGGGTTGGTCATTTGTCACTTTTCACATTTCATTCAATCAACCTTCTTTCTCTCTTTCTCTCCTTTCTCTCTCTATGTTTCTCTCTCTAGTTCTTCCATTTCCCTTCCATTTAATTAGATAACTCATACATTGCTAAATCCTAAGAAATTATGGACCTATAATTGGTATCAAGAGCTTTGGTTGATTCTTCGGATTTGAGTGTTTTTATCTATTGATTTGGTGGTAAAAATCTTTTCTTTCTAAATTTTTTATCTATTGTTTTTATCAGTTTTTATAATCTTTTTGTCTCATCTTTTGTATATAATCAGTTTACTATTAGTTTTTTTATCTGTTTTCTATCAACTTTGATCATTGAAAATCACAAAAGTATCATTTTTTTATTAGTTTTCTATCATTTTTTTATCATTGAAAATCAAGTTTTCTATCAGTCTTATTTCAACGTTTGTTTTTTATCAACTTTTGTTCATTCTACTGGCATAACTTTTGTATTCCGGATAGCATCAGAAAAAGGCATTCCGGATAAGAGTAATACATATTCAGGATAACAAGTTCCAAACATTTTCCGGATAAGTGGTTTAAGTTGTATTCCGGATAAGAGATCAGAAACAGTTTTCCGGATAAGCATTATAAGTTGTATTCCGGATAAGCATTATAACCTACATTTCGGATAAGGGGTCGAAGTTGTTTTCCGGATAAGCACTCGAATTTGTATTTCGGATAAGTGATCAAAAACTGTATTCCGGATAAGCATTCGAAAACCACATTCCGGATAAGAAAAAGTTTGTTTATTCCGGATAAGCCTTTGAAACCATATTCCGGATAAGCCTCAGAAAGTGTATTCCGGATAAGCCCTCGAACATTTATTCCGGATAAGGACTCACGACTCGATTCAAACGACTGACACCAACTTGACTCGAACTCAACAGTATCCACACTCGACTAAGACTTTATCGACACTCGACTCCAAAAACATTCAAGTCTCGACCCAACACACCCTCACTAATCTACCTGACCACACACCCTCGACATCACACAGACAAAACTCACAAAACTTCAACACAACACTAGACCTCAAACAAAATTCACAAGACTTACACTAGACCTCAAGAACAAAACTAGACTTCAAACAAAACTCACAAGACTTACACAGCCTCGACATCACACATACACACTCACATCACACAAACACACTCACATCACACTCACATCACACTCACATCACACAAACACACTCACATCACACCACACATCACACCACAGACATGTCACATCTCACCATACACCCAGCCTCGAACACCCTCGAACACATTATCACCAAGACTTGACTCAAACCCACACAACACTCAAGATCTCAGTTTCAAAAACTTCCATTGATCCAAACCGAAAAAAAGAGAAAAACCTACCCGAGATCCTTCACCAGATCTTGAAGCCGTGTTTTATTATTATTATTCGAGCTTGATTCATATAGGCTCATATGATTTGTGGAATGAGGCGACTGTAGGTTTATTCAATCAGATAGATTAAGATTTTTTTTGGGGAATGCGTATGAAGTATGATCAGAGGTTGGGAGAAGATTGGTAGACTGAGATGAGATGAAGGAGTGAGTGATGCTTAATTTATGTTTGATAGTTGTTGAGAGAAGAAAACGGCTGATGATATTCGTTTAGGATATGTTTTGAGATTGAGAGAAAAAAAGATTTTGGAGGCGTTTTTTATTAGAGAGGGTATAAAGGGGTTGAGGAAAGAAAACAGATAAGAGGAGTTTTATATAGTGGGATTGTGCGGAGTTAACAAAGAGTCTTGTTTGGGAGTTGGCATTCAAGCCACGTGGCGTTGCATTTGCCACGTCCTTTTCACTATTATTTCTACAAATTGGGAAATCTGCTGGGTTTATATTTGGTTTACAAATTTGAAAATGGGCCACTGATTTCTTTTAATGTATTTGGGATAATTGCAAATTTTGGCTCATTATTTGATATAACAAAATTTTGTTTTAAATTTAGTTACATCTACACAAGTTTATTATAAACTTTGTGTTAAATTATTAAATTTAAACAAATATTTTGTCATATTATGCTATCTTATATATAATTGGACTCTGAAGTGACGTGGCAAAGTGACGGGATTTATTTTGACGAGACCGAGAAACATTAATTTCTCATTCAGTAATCCTTCACGTCATTGTTCATCGACATATTTCATCGAAATTCAATGGATTCGTTGACTTCGACGTTTCAAGAATTGCATCTAATGCAAGACATAGCTAGAGAAAGTGGTATCATTTCAGTTCGACTACTTCAGTCACATCTTATGACCATTTCATGGGTTCAAGGAGGAAGCAAATTTGTGACACTCTTTGGTCAAGATCGTTATACATTCATCGACTTAATGTTCCTCAACGTGAACTACCTAGCTGAGCAACTTCACAACGAAGACTTTAATCAATCTGCATCAGAAACTGCATATAAGGCTCTTGTGACACAACTCACGCCTTTCCTCCAATTCAATATCCTCAAGTCTGACAATTTAGGAATATGCCAGTCATTTCTTCAATACACACAGAACGAGGTTCAAGACTTCCATGATAAACTGTTGAAATTTATGACATCGGTTTCGTCTTCGATTTATGAAAGATCCCGACTTCAGCAAGCGTGTGATAATAAAGTGCAAGATTCTACGATGTAGGAGGAAAATGGTCATACGACTAACGAATTGGAGGTTGTTAAAGATTGCAAAGACATGGAATCAACAGTTAAGCATGACATCAGCAACACGCCAGGGAATGTTCCAGACTTCTCTTATGATGACACAATACCCATTTATGACGAAGAGCCTACCAATATGGTACAATGTAATGTTGTATATGATGTCTATGCCGATGAACTAATGCATGTTGAGCATTCCGAACCTATTTATGACAAACATGGGATGGAAAACGGTGATAGTTTTACCACTTTAGATTCATCCGATGTGCGTCATAATGGGGGAGAGATTGTTCAGAATGCTATAGTACATCATGATAAATGCTTTATGACTGCTTCGTTAACTGATTCCGGTTCTAAGATTAAAGAGCTCGAAACGATAGTAGCTCAGCAATCGAAAGAGCTTGAGGATGACAAAATTGAATTTACAAAGAAAACGGACAAATTTGAAAAGTATTTTGAAAAACTTGAAAAGTCAAACGTTGTTCTTTAACGAAAATTGGATCATAAAGTTCTAGATTCTAAAGTTGAAAAGGATAATCTTTTGAAACAAATTAAGTTGCTTGAATCTAAGTTGGCATCCCAAGATGAATTACTCAAAGAGAATGAGACTTTAAAAGCTCAAGTACAGGAAAAGGTTTTTGCTATAGCTGCGTTGAAAAACGAATTGAGGAAAACTAAAAGAACTAGTGTGGACACTAAGCTTGAAAAACCATCAATCTTGGGGAAACCGCCTACAAATCAGTTCGTTAGAGAACCGACTGCATTTATATCCGAGCGACCACAATCCTCGAGATCGCGGTTTGCCTCCCAAGTTGATATGGCTCATATTTCTAGAACAGTCACTCCACCATCTAGGCCCAATGTAACTAAAACAGCTTTTGCAAGACCTAATCACATGATTGCTTCTAGTTTCTCTAAAAATACAAAGACCATGTCTAGAACTAGTTCAAATGACGTTTGGCATAAATTTGGTCTAAGGGAAGCTAAGCAAAAGACACATGTAAGAGATAGCAATGTCAAACCTAGTCAGATGCCTTCTAGATTACCTAACACTGCTAACCGTAGCATGTCATCTCCTAAGAGCATCGATCAATCTTCTAGGAATTACTTAGAAATTAAATATGCTACTTGTAAAACATGTAGAAAATGTGTCTTTACGACAAATCATGACTCTTGTGTCAAGAAATTACTTAATGAGGTGAACTCCCGTGCTAGACTTAAATCCCAGTGGATAGCTAAAATCAAACTCATTGGTAAAGTTTGACACCCCACTGGTAGAACTTTCACTCTTGTAGGAAACGAGTGCCCTTTAACTAGGATAGTCTTCAATTCTACTAAGACTGCTAGGGAGGAAATTGAAAAGGATGATACATCACTTAAGCCTGAACTGAAGGTTTTCTATAAACGGAAATGTTTGCCAGCTAAGACAAGTGAATCATCTACTCAGGTCGCCTCTGGCACAAGGAAAGATAACTGTGAACCTCCACTTGCTTCTAAAATAGATATCGCTAATCCATATCAAAGCATGCAAATTTCTAATGAGAATGCAGGTACCAAAGTTGATGTTCCAAAAGAACGAAGCGGTACAATCATTATATACCGTTGAACTAAGGACACTCTCAGAGTTTGGTTACTAAAGAAGCAGATATCGGAGAAACAAGTGTCTCAGGGGATTCATGGTTAAGCTTACCAAAAAAGGACTTATAGTCACATCACAGACTGTAACTCATTCATCAAAGAAAGGAAAGTTTATCGCCGATGATAAACTTATCCTAACAGCGAGAAATTAAGTTTTCTTGGACACGAGCTTATCCTAAAACCATTCAAAGGTTTTAAGCTCGTGTATAAGGCTCATCATTAAATATCAGATGATGACCCGATCTTCAAATAAAGGAAAGTTTATCGCCGATGATAAACTTATTCTCATTAACGAGAAATTAAATTTTCTCGGTCATGAGCTTGTATTAAAACATTCCAAGTTTTAAGCTCAGAAAGGAAAGTGTATCTTTTAAATAAGAGAACTTTTACTCATAACGAGAAATTCATCTTTCTCGGTCATGAGCTTTCCGTTAAAACATTCAAAGTTTTCAAGCTCATGAACACGACTTCTAAGTAAATGTCAGCTTAGAACTCGTTCTTCAGTTAAAAGGAAAGTTTATCGCCGATGGTAACTTATCCTTAACAACGGGAAGTTTACAACTTCTCGGACTTGAGCTCGTTTTGTAAGATATTCAACATCTTAAGCTCAAGTAATTGTTTTTCAAAACAATGAACACAATTTTTCGAGAATTTCTCAAAAGGTTTTTCTAAATCTTTCAAAATTGTGTGTTCAAAAATTGTTTTGATAAAAAGAGCATGTCTTCTGGAATCGATAATATTTACGATACTAGAAATGTCATTCAATAATGACACGGGGTTGTAAATAAAGTTCGAGCAGAAGTTCAAATGTTTTAAAACATGCTCAAAATGGCTTGCTATTATTTCTGATAGTAACCCGCTTTTCATATTAATGTCAAGCATTTCACCGGAAGGCTTTGACTCAACAACGGGAATTAATTTTCTCGGGCATGGTTTACTTTATAACCATGTAAGGGATTGTGTTTACGTAATAACACAATCTAACACGAATTTATGTACGTGTCAGTGCATTTATTTGTTAAAACAAGAGAAATCTTGTTTTTATGAAGTTATCATCTCCACCAACCGTAGAAATTTACAATTGATATCTACATACTCGACGATGTGACTACTCAAATGGCGACTACAGCTCTTTCAATAGAACAGGGTCAAAAATTGAGGGGGAGAAATTGTCCAGCATTCAGAATCTTTGATGCCGAAAGTGCCAAGTTCACATGTTGGTGTCAAGACAACGATATCAATCGTACACATGGAATCAAGAGATAACTTCAGACGTGATGAGGCGACCAACATTCGTGAACAAGAACCATGTGATTCTATCATATGATGTTCTCCATCATTCAGGTCTAACCTCGTATATTGCTAATCTTGTGAATAAATTATCATATATGATCTTTGCACGTAATAAATACCTTACACTTGTGTTTAAAAGGTATTTTATTTACGTTTCAAGTACACCCTCGTTAATTTGAGGGGGAGCTTGTGTAATTCATGAAGATAATTGGATTTGCATTTTTCTTCCCAAATTTTCTTAAAATGCTATTAAATCAATTGATATTAAAAACATCGATTGGGTTAATATTTTTAATATGGGGGAGAAAATGTGATTTAATATGGGAAATGATTAATCACAAATGGTTTGACTTAACGTGCTAGCTCATCCCGACATGTGCGAAATGTTTTTGGATATCGTGGCATATGTTAAGGGGAAGAAAAATGGATTTGCACTTCAAAATGGATTTCATGGTGACATACACTTACCCAAAACATCTCTATTCATGACGGTGAAGATTGTGGTGACATAAAGATGGTAGGATAGGTTAAAGTCCAATGATTTCTCCAGAACCGGAGGAATCTTCCCAAGGACATTCCATAGCTAGAAATAGTAGTCCTTAGGAAAGATGGAGAAAGATTGTGAACGTAGCTGAATGCCGACCAAGTACTTAAGTTAGCACTGGAACAATCACAACAAGGTGCTAGTTATGACGTATTGGTAAGCATTGAAGGGGTTGAAGAATGAAAAAGAATTGTAAAGATAAAGGGTCTAAAGAAAGAAGCTCTCCATACAACCTTAGGCAGAAACCGGGTCAATACATATGCTATTGAGATCATTTTTCAATGATTCTCGATATTGACGCTAGACATCATGGGCCCAGTGATGCAATGCACAACCCATCTCAGCTAACTCAGATATCTCTTAAAAGATATTTGTTTTAATCACACGGAGACAACGCATTATCTATTGATTTATTCACTCCGAATAAATTGGTATTGAAATGGTGGCACTCCTCTCTAGCCTCCGATCACTAAAATCCAAAATGCACGATCGAGTCTAGAGCCATTTGAGATCATCAAATATCTCATTAGGACACACTTTCATAATTCCTTGCTTCTTCACACACTGTGAAAAGTAAGAAAGATTTTAAGAGTCCTACGCAAAATCTTCATGATCTTGCCTGAACATCCGAGTGATACGAAAGTATTTACAATGAAGATGGAAATCCTTCTTGAGCGAATATCAAAAAGCTCATGGTAGGTGACTTGTGCGATTCTTTATGAATCAAACTTGTGATAACTGGAAAGCAACAGTGGTTTAATTCTTAAATGAATTTAAACACGTTCCAGGCCTCTACGCAATATCTTAGTGATCTTGCCAGAACACTCAGAGTGATACCTTAGTGTTCACAGTAATGAGTGGAAATCCTTCTAGTGTTAACCTTAAACAGCACTTGGTAGGTAACTTGCAAGATTCTATACGAATCAAGCTCGTGACAACTGGAAAGCAACGATGGTGCGGTTCTTAATTGAATTGCACTTGTTCCAGGAAAATGAATTGACGGCTTCAAATCATGTGGATATTATTATCCAAATGATTCACTATTTATGTTCGCAGTCAGCTTTGGACGATCGAATAAAGAGAACGGGTTTACCCGCGAAGTCTTGTCAAGGAGGTTCTTAATTGAAACTACCTGCCACAAGTACGATATTTAATATCGTCCAACGGTCTTCACCGACCGGCGGTAAAATGCTACCGAATTAGAATGAAATGTTCAAAGCCATTTCATACGTGTATATGTTTTGTTTCTAACTGTCTTATGCAACGTAACAAGAAGGTGGCATTGCGGTGTTCAATCCAGAAGAAGTCGTCAACACATGCTTATGCTTTCTGCACTTAATACTTCAACAAATTCAAGAAAGTCTAAAAGTCAAGTCTTTCGCTGTATCAAACTCTGAAGCTTTCAAGAATTTATAAAAGTATAGGTATGTGGATCATGAAGTCACGAAGAGGCAAATATCACAAGTGATGAATGCACAAGGTCAAGGCAAGAGAACATGCTCAAGACTAAAGTCAAAGATCTCATCAGCATATTCACAAGAACAAGATCGAAGACTCAAGCATAGTATGCTAGGTTTAAGATTTTGTAAAATGGCGTGACCTCCCTTAGGGGGAGATTGTTGGAAATACGTTTTTCCAAGGAAAGTCTCGGTCACATCATTATTAGCATAGATCACGAGCTATAGACTATTTAGGACATTGTAACTTGGAGTGACCTCCCTTTGGGGGAGATTGTTGGAAATACATTTTTACGTATTTAGAAAGGATCGCTCACTCCAATGATATATTCAAGTATTAGGCTCGTTGATGGTTGATTTTTTGTATACCCTTTAGGAAAAAGGTACCAAAATAGGGTAAGCACGACGATTTAGGAAAACCGTGTGTAAATGACCCTAAAGTGAGTTCGTTCTCGAGGAGGCTAGTGCGTTGTGTAATGAAATGATTATCTTTGTGATTTTATTGTTATGAGAAAAGAAAATAGAAATAGGGTAAGAAGAGAATGACGGTTACGATGACGGATTACACTAAGACGAAAAGGTCGTTCACGTAAAACCGTAAAAAGCACCAAATTAAAAATTAAACCTAAAAATTAATTAAAAAGTGAAAACTAAGTCTAAAATAATATAAATAAGAATAAAAATCCAACAAAAATATTTTAAAACCTTTTATTAATTAAATATTCAATTTTAAATGCTAATTAAAGCCCTAAAGTTAAATATAATTAACAAAATGTTCAAAATATTATTTTATTGAACTAATAAGTTAGTTATATTATTTAAATACTAAAAAGTATTTTTCCTAAATTTTAAAAACTATTTTTTATTTTTAAAACACTTAAAACTATTTTTAAACTAAAATAATCATAAAAATAATAAAATAATGCTAAAAATGATTTGACAATTTTAAAATCCTAATTTATACTAAAGAACAGTAGAAAAATGAAAAAGTTTGAAAAATATAAAATTTTTCACTAAAAGACAAAACTGATTATAATTAAAACCCTAATTAAGCTAAATTAATTCTAAAAAATAATTAAAAAGTGAACATTGAAATAATTTTTAACTGAAAAATCTTAAACTATTTATTTAAATATAAAAAAAATTTGAAAACTGAAAATTATAACTTTTTACCACTAAAAGACAAAAAACAGAATATTAAAAAGTAATTAAAATAGCTATTTAATCTAAAAAATACCAGATGAACAGTAAAAAAAATCTAATTAAACAGAAAAATCAAAAATTAAATAAGAAAAATTAAAAAATTTGTTTCAAAGCCTAATTCCTATTTTTGCCCACAAAAGACCAAAAAAAATCAAGTAACTGATAGTGACATGTTGCTAGGTTTTGTTTTTTAGCTCAGCAGTGGTAACCAATGTGCTAGCAGGGGGAACTTAGTTCCCACTGTTAGTGCAAAAAACAAGGTCTGGTGACTGAATAGCTTAGGAAAGCTATGTGTGTTGCTTTTATTTTTGGACAATGGGGCACCCCTACACTCAGTGGAGTGTAGGGAGTGTAGATAAACACAAAAACACACAATCACTTCACAAGAATCACACAAAAAAAGCCAAATCAAGTGACTGTTTAAGCTTATATGTTTCTGATGAACAGTTACCTGAACTAAAATGCACAAATACGAATTTTAAAAGGCCAAAACTTGCACACAACATAACCAATTCTCTTACAACCAATTACAAACCCTAGCTAAACCTATCTTCCAACAATCTTGCAACAATGGTGATCAAATATCACAAAAATCAAGCAGAGAAATGGACTTGCTGAATTTGTAAGCTATTTTCACCAAAGTTCAATAGGCAAACTTGTTTAAGCATACAATGACTAAAACCAATGACTAAAATAACATACTACTGACAATACAAGTGTGTATAGATAGATAGAAAGCCAAAATCTGTCACCTTATTTGGCTTAAACCCTATTCCCAAACACCCCTTAAAATCAGATAAATAGAAATTAACAAAGAAATTTTAAGCAAATCACTACCAAACTGATTTATCTATAAGCTAACATGCATATATTCGGTAAACAAACTAAATTAAACTAAAATACACAACACTCAAACAACTTCATACCAAATCACACAATCACAGTTCTAAGCTTAATAAGAGAGTTCAAGGTTTATACCTTGTGGGACCCACATCCAGGCCCCACTATGGCTGCAATGCCATCTCCTTACAAGCTGGGGCTTGTGCAGTGAGCTTGTGCAATGATACAGCTGAATGTAGAGAATGGTGGTGTGACTTTCCTAGTCACACCCAATATATCTTGAAAATGAAAGGCCTTGGATTGAACCTGCTAAGAGAAAGCAAGCCAAGGTGAAATGATCAAGGGCTATGAAGCTGAAAGCTAGGCTTATTAGTTAAGCCAGCTTAAAAGCTTATAGCTTATATAAACAAAACTGATTTTTCTCTTCTTTTTTTTAACTTTTTCACAAGTTTTCTCAAATACTTTTCTTTGAAAACAGGAAGTTCTCTTCACAAAGGAACCTTAGCAGAAATTTTTGAATCAATGATGAGTTAAGCAAAACGTTTTACCAACTTTTTCACATTCTTGAAAAAAGGAATTACAAACTTTATCTTAACCAACCTTAAACATGAACTATGGAACTCAGATTAATCTCAAGCAAACACCAACTTTTAAACTATAAAAGGAATTACGATTTCAACAAAAATACCAACTTTATAAACCTTAAAAAGGGATTACAGAACTTGAGAAAAAATCTGGAACAGAAAATCCATTCACAAGTCGAATGGTATTTATACTAGTGCATAGAATAATCTAGAATCCTACAAATGCTAAAACCCTAGTGAATAAAAGCCCTAAAATGCCCCTGAAGTCTTGTGAGGAATCTTGGTCAAAAGCATCTTCATGTAATCTCTGAATGCCCATGTGAGTTGCCAGCTGTGATGAATTCATCCTAGACGTTAAAATGGTCTTTGGGGCCAAGGAATTCGTGTGGAACGTTCATTTGGTCAAGTACCATGTGATGGGTGTAGCAGGGGAGGGGACAAAAGGTACAAGGGTCATTTTCTGGGTTGTGGGGTTTGTTGGGAGTGGGGTTGTGATGAATAACCCTATGGTTAATTAGGATTAGGGTTGATAATTCGTGTGATTGATACTGGGGTTTAATTAGGGTTTAGGGGTTGAAGGTGGTAAACAGTGATGATTAGATTAGGTTTAAGGTTTATTAGATTTTTAAAAATCTGTTTCCCACATAACTTTCTACTGATTAATAATCAGTTTAAAAAGATTAAGTAGTGGATGTGTGACGTTGGCAATTGGAGGGGTTTGATTGGTTAGTTTGGGAAGTGGGGTGACGTGTAAGCTTCTGGTTGGTGGGGAAAGGTTTCTTGTCTGGTCATATTAAGTCCCTCAAATCCTTTAAACTTTGCACTTGGTAATAATCAGCTACAATACCTTTTTCCTTCGTTAAAAGTTTCCCTCACTTGTCATAAATGGCACAACAAGTTTACAAGCTTGTATCAAGGACTAGATATGCCAATTTTGCATTCTTTTAGGACTGATCTTGTAATATTTTGATAATTTAGGGACCCAAATGCAAATAGTAAGTATTGCAAGGGTATAAATTGCCAAATCTTCAAAAGATGAAGGACCAATCTTGCCAATCTTCAATTCTTCAAGGTCATTTTTGGAAATTCATGATTCGGGTCCGGTTCATTGGTGCGGCTTCGTTTCCCGTGTTCGTTTTTGATTGATTCTTGTGATCGTTTTGTCATTTCCTCAATATCCGTACCTAAAATACACAAGCAACAAACACGAGCATATATTTGGCATTTTTAATGATATTTAATGCATTTTAAGCCTATTTTGGACGATGAGACTATGTATAATTGCAGTCTCATCACCCCCCCATACTAAACCATTGCCGTGCCATCACGCAATGCTATAATAAAGTATCGTAGCACCTCCAAAATTCATTTTTATTCACTTTATTGAATGATAAACTAGCTACACTACCACTATTACTACTACTTGTTTTTTAGACATAATGTATGATTTTCATCACAAAATGGGACGTTTGGGTTCATAGAATAAGAACACGTGAATGCTTCGTTAGAAATAATTTCATCGTCCTCGATTTTCTCCCCAATTCCATGCCAAGCGTGCAACGAGATCATTGTCATTATAAGTTAGTAATGCTAACACTACTCATATCCCCTAATCACGTACTTATCCTCCCATTATTCCTAAGTTATATCTCTTATATTTTATTTTGTCTTGAATGTTTCACGAGGATACATTGTTTGACTTATGCGATAATAGAGATTTAGGTCTAAAAATAGAGTCCTAACGGTATAACCAAGACCATCAAATCAATAACCCCTCTCAATAGACAACGATGTTAAAAAATTAAGTCAACAAGAAGGATCGATAAACACGGTTTTATAACGGTTTTGAACATGAGACTTATTACCAAGACTTTTATACGCCCCCTAACGGAAGGGCCTTATTATCTTTGGTTTACCTCCATCTTTTATTCAACTTCGCCATGAAGCTTTTATTATGACTTCGGTCTTGCCTTGCCTTTTATTATCCGCCTCATCGGTGGTATTATTAGCCAAAGACGTATATCCTCATGCTAAGGCGAATTTTGGATCTTTAAAGCTTCGAAGATTAAGGCTTGATTCACTTTCAATTTTGCATAGATTTTTCGGCCTTGTGGGGCTTCAAATTGTTTGCTAGATTTAGGTGAGCACTTGAAATCTTATTATTGGGTGAAGCTTTTGATTATTAGGCTGCCGATACTTCAAAACCGTGACGCTGGCGATACCTTAATGTCTCCCCAATTTAATTACACGGAAGCTACTAGAAAAGACTAGAAACCCAACAATCCCAACTAAACCGCTAAGTCAATATTTATTAAGCAAAAAATATTTACATGCGAAGGGAGAATAAGCAAACAACGAGAACACATGAGTTTTTGAAAGAATACGAGTACTCTACGTTTAGCATAGTAACTTATAATTAACCCTATCATTTCTCGTCCTCATTTAAGAGACTTAGCCTAATGTGTAGTTAAGGAATCAAAGCTAAGTGCTCAACACGCACGGTCGAGTCAAAAATTACTCTTATTCTCGCCATCGGAAAACCTACATTCGTGTCTTCAACACTTATAAAACATGAGAAATTTTTTAAAATTTGGCCATTTTTAGCCTTATTTTGCAACAAAAACGATAAACAAAAAGATAAACTTTGGAAAGCGTGAAGGTTTGGCAAGGCAAGTATCTATTCACCCCCCATACTAAAGTTAAACATTGTCCTCAATGTTTCGAGTCTAGGGGTGCAAACACCCCCATACTAGAGACGTAGTCGAATGCCTAATATAGCATGAAAAGGGTGTAACCGTTAAATTTAAAGCCGTTTATGAAGTGTGCTAAAAACCTAAGGTTAGAACATCAAAGGATATATCATTTGGATATTGAGAAAGTCTTCAAAGCAAACGATCGAGTGCTCCCATAAAACGAACACGAGAGGCTCCAATCGTGAAGATCATGATCTAAAAACCACAATTCATAAACAACCACGGAACAAAGGTTGGAAGGGCACAAATCCCCTCACATTAAACTAATTAGAAAGCAATAATATATACATGGATAAGCATGGGTTTCCCCCAAGAGGCACCTTGTTTTTGATAACCGAGTCAAAAGCTCGACTCGAATCCCCATAAATGTGATCATTTAGGGATTATATTGGTATGGTCAATTTTTAGTGGGGCTTACATGATAAACAAGGCCCAAAAAACAACCGGTATTAAGGACTAAGTCCTTTGATGGTGCAAAATACCGGGATCGAAGATGGCGTTCTCGTTTTCATTTGAAAAACAAATCAACGCCACTTCATCATGTGTCAACACAAACCCAAAGGGTTTCAAGAAAATAGATGAGAAGAAATAGAAGGATGGGACAATGGGTAAGTCATAAAAACCATGAACTACTCGAGGTAGACTCGCACCAATCAAATAGAAAGATTTTCCATTTATTGCATCGGTGGAAAACCGAGATTTCCCTTTATAAGCAATTCTGGGATCAAATATCTCGTCCTCGGTGGAGAAAGGGGAGGGAACATAAGGGGCTTCCCCCACACTAAGTTCACACAAAGCATCATCAAAAGGAGAAGACGAGCTTGTAGCACTCAAAACACGAGGTGATGACGGAGTTATCATTGTAGAAAAATCTTTTAAATCCAATTTAAAATCTTTCCCTTTTTCATCTTTTAAACTCTCCTTATGAAAACCCGACTTAATTATGTCAAAAATATTTGGCGTTTCTAAAGCAATATTAGTCACACTAAAAATTCTCACATTTGAAAACCGTTTAGGTTTAGGTGGTGGTAAGTTCTCAAAACGTTTGTCAACAAAGAAAACCTCCCCATCGGGATTAACATATTCATCATCCGAAGAATCATTCGTGATTGGAATCGTAGGCTTAACACTCTTAACCTCCACCGGCGGAGGGGACGAAAAATCGTTTTTATCATCAACTCCTAAAACTATTTTTGAAATCCTTTTACAAATGTTTTTGATGGGATTAACATTGTTCAAAGACGTGATAGAATACACATGAGAAAGTGTGGAGTTTTGAGTTGCATTTATGACGAGTTCTTCCTCATTGAAACGAAGAGTGATTTTCCTAGCATGCACATCGATAAGTGATCTCGAGGTATCCAAAAATGATCGACCTAAAATTAGAGGAACTTTAGGATCGATGGGGATGTCAACAACAATAAAGTCTACGGGATAGTAGAACTTTCCAACTTTCACGAAGACGTCTTCAGCTACTCCACAAGCTAGAATCGTAGAATGATCGGCCATCTCGATTGACATTCTTGAAGGAGTGAGATTTGGAAGATTGAGCGACTTAAAAATCTCAAGAGGCATCCATTTAATACTAGCACCAAGATCGGCCAAGGCGTAGCATTCCTCCATATCTTGTATTGCACATGGGATTAAAAATTTATCGGGATCACCGACTTTTTGAGGTATGCGGCTAAGAAAAACCGAAGAACAACTAGACGACTTTTGCAATTTCTCTTTGTTATTCAACATACTTTTAAAGTTCGCGGCAAATCGAGGCATCATAACCAAGGCGTCGGCAAAACTTATATTAAAATGCAAGTCACGAAACATTTTCATAAAAAGTTCAAATTGATAATTATTTCGCTCTTGTGCCTTTTCCTTGTTTCGTCTTGAAGGGTAAGGTAAGGGTGGTGTGGGTTGGGGCATAGGCAACGGCCTTGGAATCTCGGGTTCCATGATTGGTATTGGTTCAACCGTAGGTGTGGTTTGAGCGGTACTTCGTGGGCTTGGAATTTGCTCCTTTTCTACCACCACCTCGGGTTCTTTCTCTTTTTCCTTCTCCGTAGAAGTACTTGGATGAGAAATGGGTTCTTTGAAAGTTTTACCACTACGAGTAGTAATAACCTTCAATTATCCTTTCGGGTTCACGATGGTATCACTAGGAAGACCACCCGAAGAAGAAGGTTTACACATGATAGCTTCAAACATTTTTCCTATTCGGTCTTCAAACTTAGATTGCCTAGCATCCGCTTTTAACAACTCTTGCTTAATCTGATGTTGACCTTGCTCCATTTTTTGCTGATTTTGTTGGAGACGTTGAACATTTCCTTCCATTTTATTAGCATGAGTCTTAAGTTCATTAGCAAGTTCGTTTTTAAGCTCGTTTTTCAACTCGGATCTTAAGCTAACCATTTCACGTTGAAGATTTTTGGTGTGATCATTTTGAAAACCTTGTGTGGTAGTTTGAAAATCACGTTTTTGGTTTTGGTTTGAAATTTGCCCATTTCCACTTTGATAATTACCCTTGTTGTAGTTACGTTGATTTTCTTGATAAGCACCACTTTGATTGTTGTTTCGATAGTTATTAGCATTTTGATTATGTGGAGCTTGATTTTGGCGGGAACCTTGACCGTTTTGGTTATAAGTTCCCGTGGCTACATAAGAATTCGAAGTGTTACCATCCGCGGTAATGCACTCGGAAAAATCATGAGCTCCACCACACGAAATACAACTCTTGGCAACCGACTTAACCGATGCGGAATTCAAAGCATCTTGTGCTTTCCAATGAGTCATAAGAGTCGAATACCTATCAAAAAACTGATTCTCCTCATTTGCTTCATCTTGCAAGGCATTAATGCTACGAGACGATGACGAACCCAAATTGGCAACACTCGGTGTGTTACGAGGGCTATAAACCTTAGACCTATTCTCAATAATTTTCAAAGCCTCTTCGGTCGTTTTGCACAAAAAATTACCACACGGGGCGGCATTTAAGTAATCTCGTTCATGATCATTAAGCCCATTATAAAAAGTGTCAATTTGATGCAATTCGGAAAAATCATGGTGTGGACATTCATGTAACATTTCTTTAAACCTTTCCCAAGCCATTGAAAAACTTTCATTAGATCTTTGTGTAAATCGTGAAATCTCGTTTTTCAAATGTGTTGTTTTAGATGGTGGAAAAAATTGATTCACAAACTTAGAAACGAGATCACCCCACGTCAAAATCGAATTTGGTGGTTCTTTCTCGAGCCATATCTTGGCGGGTCCATCTAACGAGTATGGAAACAACATCATCTTAATGGCATCGTGTGGTACATCCTTAAACTTGCTTGTCGCGGTGAGACGATTAAATTTCCTAATGTGATAATGTGGGTTGTCTTTTTCGTGACCGCGAAACTTGTTGGCTTGAAGCATAGACATTAAACCCGTCTTGATTTCGAAGTTCTCCGCAAGGATGGCGGGAATCACAATGGCCTCTCCAAAACCCTCGGTGGGTGCTTGAAGCAACTCCATCATAGTACGATTAGCCATAATAGCTTCTTGTTCTACAATAGGTTCCTCACTTGGAGTCTCTTCACTAGAAAGATTAGGAGTAGGTGTTGCCTCCTTTTTGTTTTTTTGTTTACGTGCACGTCTCGCTTGATTACGAGTAAGCATAAACGTCACGTACAACGTGGGGATGAGCAAAGAAGATTCTTTTTGGTGTTTTTAACTTTTTCAATTTTTTTTTGGATTTTTGATTGTTTTTACTTTTTTTTTTGGATTTTGGAATTGTATTAGGTAGACAATAATCTACAAATCTCCTCCTTAATCAAATCTCTTGATTAAAGAAGCCTCAAGGAATGAAAACGATCACGTGAAGTGAACGCCTTCGATGACTTTAGAACATTGGTGGAACACCAAAACGTTCAAGAGGGTTTAATCAATGAAACCAAGAAAATATATATGATACTTAATAATACTTTGGGCGGCAAAACCCTCGATTAGCTCTCAAAATCAAATACTCACAAGCAAGCGGGGAAACGAGGCGGCGCGAAGCACTTAAGAGCCTTTTTCCTTAGGATATATTTTATAATATCCGCCTTATACCCACCTTATAGTTTGTACTTTTCAAAATCGAGCTTCACGAAAGTATTTATCTATTTTTGCCTTTTTCTTTGGTTTGAGATTCGAATACAATGATTGGGTTATGACCTCCCAAGTCAAGGTTGTGATTTCTCACGTATTTGGAGTACTTGTGTATTTATTGTTCTACGTATACAATATAGTAATAGTATTCACAAAAAACGAAAAACTGATAATACGTATTAGTAGAGTGCTACTAATACAAATACTTATTATGGCTATATAAAAACAACAATTGTTCAAATCAAAACACAACACGCCTCACCGGCAGCGGCGCCAAAATGATGGTTGAGTTTTTGTATACCCTTTAGGAAAAAGGTACCAAAATAGGGTAAGCACGACGATTTAGGAAAACCGTGTGTAAATGACCCTAAAGTGAGTTCGTTCTCGAGGAGGCTAGTGCGTTGTGTAATGAAATGATTATCTTTGTGATTTTATTGTTATGAGAAAAGAAAATAGAAATGGGGTAAGAAGAGAATAACAGTTACGATGACGGATTACACTAAGACGAAAAGGTCGTTCACGTAAAACCGTAAAAAGCACCAAATTAAAAATTAAACCTAAAAATTAATTAAAAAGTGAAAACTAAGTCTAAAATAATATAAATAAGAATAAAAATCCAACAAAAATATTTTAAAACCTTTTATTAATTAAATATTCAATTTTAAATGCTAATTAAAGCCCTAAAATTAAATATAATTAACAAACTGTTCAAAATATTATTTTATTGAACTAATAAGTTACTTATATTATTTAAAGACTAAAAAGTATTTTTCCTAAATTTTAAAAACTATTTTTCTATTTTTAAAACACTTAAAACTATTTTTAAACTAAAATAATCATAAAAAATAATAAAATAATGCTAAAAATGATTTGACAATTTAAAATTCCTAATTTATACTAAAGAACAATAGAAAAATGAAAAAGTTTGAAAAATATAAATTTTTTCACTAAAAGACAAAACTGATTATAATTAAAACCCTAATTAAGCTAAATTAATTCTAAAAAATAATTAAAAATGAACAGTGAAATAATTTTTAACTGAAAAATCTTAAACTATTTTTCTAAATATAAGAAAAATTTGAAAACTGAAAATTATAACTTTTTACCACTAAAAGACAAAAAATAGAATATTAAAAAGTAATTAAAATTGCTATTTAATCTAAAAAAATACCAGATGAACAGTAACAAAAAATCTAATCAAAACAGAAAAATCAAAAATTAAATAAGAAAAATTAAAAAATTTGTTTCAAAGCCTAATTACTATTTTTGCCCACAAAAGACAAAAAAATCAAGTAACTAATAGTGACATGTTGCTAGGTTTTGTTTTTTAGCTCAGCAGTGGTAACCAATGTGCTAGCAGGGGGAACTTAGTTCCCACTGTTAGTGCAAAAACAAGGTCTGGTGACTGAATAGCTTAGGATAGCTATGTGTGTTGCTTTTTTTGGACAATGGGGCACCCCTACACTCAGTGGAGTGTAGAGAGTCTAGATAAACACAAAAACACACAATCACTTCACAAGAATCACACAAAAAAAGCCAAATCAAGTGACTGTTTAAGCTTATATGTTTCTGATGAACAGTTACCTGAACTAAAATGCACAAATACGAATTTTAAAAGGCCAAAACTTGCACACAACTTAACCAATTCTCATACAACTAATTACAAACCCTAGCTAAACCTATCTTCCAACAATCTTGCAACAATGGTGATCAAATATCACAAAAATCAAGCAGAGAAATGGACTTGCTGAATTTGTAAGCTATTTTCACCAAAGTTCAATAGGCAAACTTGTTTAAGCATACAATGACTAAAACCAATGACTAAAATAACATACTACTGACAATACAAGTGTGTATAGATGGATAGAAAGCCAAAATCTGTCACCTTATTTGGCTTAAACCCTATTCCCAAACACCCCTTAAAATCAGATAAATAGAAATTAACAAAGAAATTTTAAGCAAATCACTACCAAACTGATTTATCTATAAGCTAACATGCATATATTCAGTAAACAAACTAAATTAAACTAAAATACACAACACTCAAACAACTTCATACCAAATCACACAATCACAGTTCTAAGCTTAATAAGAGAGTTCAAGGTTTATACCTTGTGGGACCCACATCCAGGCCCGACTATGGCTGCAATGCCATCTCCTTACAAGTTGGGGCTTGTGCAATGATATAGCTGAATGTAGAGAATGGTGGTGTGACTTTCCTAGTCACACCCAATATATCTTGAAAATGAAAGGCCTTGGATTGAACCTGCTAAGAGAAAGCAAGCCAAGGTGAAATGATCAAGGGCTATGAAGCTGAAAGCTAGGCTTATTAGTTAAGCCAGCTTAAAAGCTTATAGCTTATATAAATAAAACTGATTTTTCTCTTCTTTTTTTAACTTTTTCACAAGTTTTCTCAAATACTTTTCTTTGAAAACAGGAAGTTCTCTTCACAAAGGAACCTTAACAGAAATTTTTGAATCAATGATGAGTTAAGCAAAACGTTTTACCAACTTTTTCACATTCTTGAAAAAAGGAATTACAAACTTTATCTTAACCAACCTTAAACATGAACTATGGAACTCAGATTAATCTCAAGCAAACACAAACTTTTAAACTATAAAAGGAATTACGATTTCAACAAAAATACCAACTTTATAAACCTTAAAAAGGGATTACAGAACTTGAGAAAAAATCTAGAACAAAAAATCCATTCACAAGTCGAATGGTATTTATACTAGTGCATAGAATAATCTAGAATCCTACAAATGCTAAAACCCTAGTGAATAAAAGCCCTAATATGCCCCTGAAGTCTTGTGAGGAATCTTGGTCAAAAGCATCTTCATGTGATCTCTGAATGCCCATGTGAGTTGCCAGCTGTGATGAATTGATCCTAGACGTTAAAATGGTCTTTGGGGCCAAGGAATTCGTGTGGGACGTTCATTTGGTCAAGTACCATGTGATGGGTGTAGCAGGGTAGGGGACAAAAGGTACAAGGGTCGTTTTCTGGGTTGTGGGGTTTGTTGGGAGTGGGGTTGTGATGAATAACCCTATGGTTAATTAGGATTAGGGTTGATAATTTGTGTGATTGATACTGGGGTTTAATTAGGGTTTAGGGGTTGAAGGTGGTAAACAGTGATGATTAGATTAGGTTTAAGGTTTATTAGATTTTTAAAAATCTGTTTCCCACGTAACTTTCTACTGATTAATAATCAGTTTAAAAAGATTAAGTAGTGGATGTGTGACGTGGGCAATTGGAGGAGTTTGATTGGTTAGTTTGGGAAGTGGGGTGACGTGTAAGCTTCTGGTTGGTGGGGAAAGGTTTCTTGTCTGGTCATATTAAGTCCCTCAAATCCTTTAAACTTTGCACTTGGTAATAATCAGCTACAATCCCTTTTTCCTTTGTTAAAAGTTTCCCTCACTTGTCATAAATGGCACAACAAGTTTACAAGCTTGTATCAAGGACTAGATATGCCAGTTTTGCATTCTTTTAGGACTGATCTTGTAATATTTTGATAACTTAGGGACCCAAATGCAAATAGTGAGTATTGCAAGGGTATAAATTGCCAAATCTTCAAAAGATGAAGGACCAATCTTGCCAATCTTCAATTCTTCAAGGTCATTTTTGGAAATTCATGATTCGGGTCCGGTTCATTGTGCGGCTTCGTTTCCCGTGTTCGTTTTTTATTGATCCTTGTGATCTTTTTGTCATTTCCTCAATATCCGTACCTAAAATACACAAGCAACAAACACGAGCATATATTTGGCATTTTTAATGATATTTAATGCATTTTAAGCCCATTTTGGATGATGAGACTATGTATAATTGCAGTCTCATCACTCGTAATCCATTAGGTATACATATAGTCCATATAGCCCACATGTAGGGTGGGCTATATATACCCCCTCCTAGCATGTTAGGAGGGGTTGGTCATTTGTCACTTTTCACATTTCATTCAATCAACCTTCTTTCTCTCTTTCTCTCCTTTCTCTCTCTACCTTTCTCTCTCTAGTTCTTCCATTTCCCTTCCATTTCATTAGATAACTCATACATTGCTAAATCCTAAGAAATTATGGACCTACATCAACGCTTTTTGAAAAATCAATTCTTTTTGGCGAAAAGGTTTTTCTAAAGCATAAACTTAAGTTCATAGACTTTGAATGTCTTGACGAATCCACTCAAGTGTAAGAAGATTTAACTTCCTTTCCTAAGGATAAGAGCACGAAATCATACACTCCCCTGTGAATATAGTTTCGGGTTGCAATCTGAAAGCGATTACAAGCCATTGTGTTGAGCTCAAAACGTTGAATGTTTTGTGACTAGCTCAACCCGTGATAGATTGCTCTACCCGTTGTTTGGAAATATTGTCCAAAATAGACAATTTCCTTTATTAAAAAAGAAATGACATGTTTTGAAAAATATTTACAACTTTCATTCAAGCTTTATGTACACACCCGTGTCGTTATTGAGCGACATTTCTAGGCACGTCCATATTATCGATACTGAAAGACATGTCGAGAAGAATATTTTTGGATTTTGAAAGATTTTTAATTTTGTATTTTGTTTTTATATGTTTTATATTTTTGTATTTTGCTTTTTCAAAGGTATTTACAAGTAGATGTTTGATAGATAAATCAAACAGGCACCTTTTCCAGAATCTCCAGGTCTGCTGGAGTCAAACATCTCATACCAATTTGCCTAACGAGGTACTCAAACCTATATTTCGACAAAGCTTTCGTAAACAAGTCGGCTAATTGGTAATCTGTTCCAACAAAGTATAGTTCAACGATACCTTTTTCAACTTGTTCCTTTATGAAGTGGTATCTGACATCGATGTGCTTTGTGCGGGAATGCTGTACCAGATTGCAGGAGATGGCTATGGCCGACTTTGAGTCACAGTACATAGGTACTTTATCAAAGTGGAAGCCATAATCCGTGAGTTGTGTTCTCATCCAAATAACTTGAGCACAACACGCAGATAGAGACACATACTCCGCTTCGGCTAATGAAAGTGACGTGCAATCCTGCTTCTTGGATGACCATCCCACAAGCTTATCTTGACCTAGAAATTGTGCACCACCAGAAGTACTTTTTCGTGTATCAAGACACCCTGCATGATCAGAATCTGAATAGGCCGTTAGAAAGAAACCGGTTTCCCTCGGATACTAGAGTCCCAAATGAATGGTATTCTTGAGGTACCGAAAGATCCGTTTAACCTCCTTGAGGTGCTTTTCAGTGGTCGTGCTTGATATCGTGCACAATAACACGTAGCATGTGAAATATCAGGTCTGCTTGCTGTCAAGTACATGAGGGAACCGATCATGGAACGATATCTCGTTTGATCTATGGCATTTCCCTCCAAGTCTGCATCTAGCGATTTGGTTGATAATGGTGTCCCAACGGGGTCACATGAAGTCATATCATGCTTTTTGATTATCTCTTGACAATACTTAGCTTGGTTTATAAAGATACCACTTGGGGATTGGTGAACTTGAATTCCTAGAATGAATTTTAGTTCTCCCATCATTGACATTTCAAATTTGTTGTGCATGACTTTTTCAAACCATTTTGAAAGTTTTGGGTTTGTAGACCCGAAAATAATGTCATCAACATAAACCTGCACAAGCAAAATGTCATCCCCATATTTATAAGTGAATAGAGTTAGATCAATGGAACCTTTTGAGAAACCTTTGGATACCAGAAATTTTGAGAGCTCGTCGTACCATGCCCTTGGAGCTTGCTTGAGTCCATAAAGTGCTTTGTGGAGACGATACACCTTGTCAGGATAATGAGGATTGACGAATCCTTCCGGCTGCGTGACATAGACTTCTTCCTTCAAAGGACCGTTAAGAAAAGCCGTCTTTACGTCCATTTGATAGACAGTGAATCCCTTATGTGCAACATAAGCAAGGAAAATCCTGACCGCTTCCATACGAGCAACTGGTGCAAATGATTCCTCAAAATCAATTCCTTCTTTCTGGCCATACCCCTTAGCCACTAGCCTATCTTTGTTCTTGATGATCGTATTTTCTTCATCCATCTTGTTTTTCCAGATCCAACGAAGATTTAACGGAATCACATCGTATGGTATGTCAACAAGTTCCCAGACTTTAAGTCTTTCAAATTGTTGAAGTTCATCCGTCATCGATTCGATCCAAGCATGATCAGCCATGGATTCTTTGATGTTTTTCGGTTCAGTTGTACTCACGGCGAATGCGAACATACAAACATCGCCATCGGTGGCTAGTTGTCGTCTTGTACGAACAGGCTATGAAGGGTTTCCAGTTACCTGAACCAAAGGATGTTCTCGGGTCCAATGATGTGTTGAAGGATGTCGTTGGTAGAACGTATTCATATTAGACGGATCAACATGGCGAGTAGAAGACTCTCCAATTTCGTGTAACGATGTACCGAATGGGTTGTGAAATCGTCGTCGTCATTCAATGCATCGTCTGCTTGATTTGTGTTCTCTGGAGCAATGACAGTAGTTGTGGATGTTGTAGGATCGATTGTTGAAGTGATATTCTAAGGAGGTAAATCTGCAGCAACCCGTGTTGAAGTAGATGAAGTTGTATCCTTTTGTTGATGATGATCGGTATCATCATGTGTATCATGAGTGACAGCGGAAGACTTTGATGCAACTTGTTTCTCCCCCGTGAAATATTCATCAAACATTGGTCCATATAACATTTCAAACTCTTCAAGTGTCGTGTCCACTGTCATATCTGCTCTAGGAACATGTTTAGGAACCAGCTTTGAACTTGACGGTTCATTGCTGTGGTCTTGAGTTCTGAGTTCCGTGTGGTTGTGAACGGAAGTCGTTTGTCGTTGTGGATCGGGACTTAAACTGTTTTGTTCAAGTGCCATCTCTTGTAATTCATCAAATCTGATATGAATAGTCTCGACAATTAATTTTGTTCTCTTGTTGTACACTCTGTATCCCTTAGACTGAGTTGCATATCCCACTAAAATGCATGCATCACCTTTCTCTTTCATCTTGTCCAGATTTTCACCATCTCGAATAATGTAACACGTACATCCAAAAATATGAAGGTGTTTGAGGGAAGGTTTGCGATCATTAATTATGTGATATGGTGTCTTTTCGTGTCTAGGGATAATTAAGGATCAGTTTTGTGTGTAGCATGCAGTTGATACGGCTTCGGCCCAAAAGAATAATGGTAGTTTTGAAGCAGATAATAATGTTCTAGCAGCCTCAACTAAAGTACGGTTTCGTCTTTCAACAACACCGTTTTCTTCAGGTGTTCTAGCAATATATGTTTCATGTTCAATCCCTTCGGCTTCAAAATACTTCTTCATAGTTGAATTCAAGACTTCTGTGCCTATGTCAGTACGTACCACTTTTACTTGAGCTTGAAGACCACGTTGTATCAGCTTAAGGAAGTTAATGAGAACCTCAGGTGTTTCATCATTGGACCGTAAGAATAGGGTCCATGTGTACCTTGAGTAGTCATCGACAATTACCATAACATATTTCTTCCCATTGATGGTTTGAACACGCATGGGGCCACACAGATCTATATGAAGAAGATCTAACCGTCCTTTAGAGCTTGGTGTAGTCTTTGTCTTGAAACTACTTCGTTTAGCTTTACAAAGCTCACAAGAAGAACAAAGATGATCTTTGATGAATTTCAAGTTAGGAAGGCCTCGCACAATATCTTTCTTGGAAAGTAAGTTGATGGTATCAAAGTTAAGATGAGCTAAACGTTGATGCCATAACCAAGCTTGAGTCGTTGAAGCTTTAGCCATGAAACAAATTAGAGTTGAAGATGTGGAGTCTTGTAGTGAAACAGTGTAGAGATCAGTACCCCGTGTTCCGGTAAGTAAGTCATTCACATCATAATCACAAACAAAACATGTCTTCTTTCTAAAAGCAACCTCCAAATCCGCATCACATAATTGACCAACCGAGAAAAGATTGTGATTGAGCCCTTCGACGTAGTAAACCCTTTTGATAGTGATATTCCCCTGAACCAAGTCTCCATATCCTAGGATCGGTGTAAATTGATCATTCCCGAATCGGACCGTACCCAAGAACTTCTCCACGAAGTTAATTAGAAGCTTGAGATTCTTCGGCATGTGCTTCATGCATCCGGAGTCCAGTATGAAGAGAATTATTTTGATCACCTGCAGAAGAATTAGAACACGATGGAGCATTTGCTAAATTGGATTCCATGTTAGTTGTGATTTCCGATTCATTAGTTTCCCTAGTTTCATCACTTAGAGGCATACTAACGCTCGTAGTCACATTTTCTGTCCTAACCTTAGGCATCCATTTATATCTTGGAGGACATTGATTAGCAAACCACCATTTCCAAGGCTTGCTAGCAGACTCATATAATTCCCTAATTCTGCTTCTAGGGTTCTTAGTGGTGGAGTCTGATGCAATACTTTTCTTAGGGGGGTTGCACCAGAATGGTTCACTTTGCGTTTGGGTTTTCTAGCACTAATAGGCATCGCAGTTTGCTTCTTAGTTCTAGTTTCTACGCCTTTTACATTATTCGAAACACACATAACATGATTAGCATTAGCACTCTTTCCACATTTCACACAAACAAACTTAACATTCAAAGTCGAATCATTCAAATCGTCACTACACGCGATTACAGACGTTTTATTCTTAGAAACATTGAAAATCCTAGGGTGGTCTTCTACTGTCTTCATCTTCCCTTGACTTTTGTTTTGCCAAACCTTTTCATTCATGCGAGTGCTCTTAAGCTGGGGCCAGCTAACACTATCAGTGGGGACTACTCCTGTAGTAAAAGACACACGTCTATTAGTGTTTCTAGAAGTCTGTGGTGATTGACTTTCTTTGTTGTGTGTAGGTGTAGTGGCCAATCTATACATCCCTGGTTTAACCACATTTGTTTTCTTAATGCTTTGTGATCGAATATGTGTTTTAGGAGTGTTTTGTGGTAACCTATCCTTCCCATCCGTCTTGGGGGAAAACGCAGGTTTTGCAAATGCAGAATTAGAGAAACAGATGGTTTTCCCAAGACAGAGGGTCTAGTCACTTTTTGCGCATTGGGTTGTCTTACAACAGGTTTCTTAACACTAGGTTCCATAATTTTCCCACCCATCTTAGCAACGAGTTTCTTCAACTCTGCTATCGCTATTTCCCTGTCTTATAACTGAGCTTTCAATCCATTAATTTCCAAATTCTGTTCATTCATTTCTCGAAACATTTTGGAAAGTTTTTCTTGCAAGTTATTATCATGTGGAAAACTACCAACGTCTTTTTGCAAAGCAAGTTTAAGAGAATGACAATGTTTTTGACGGAAATCAGTTTTGTGTTGAAGTAACTCAAAAGCCTTTTTATCAACATTGTCTTTACGTTTCGAAAGCTCAAGTTCAAGACGCTCACATTCTTTGATTTTATCAAGATATTTGCATGCAACATCAGAATATTCATCGATATCAGCACAAGATTGAAGAGTAACACACAAAATATCTTTGGAGAGACATTCTTCTAAGAGTAGATCATATTTGTTTGAAAAATCTAATTTGTCATTTTGGAGTTGATCAATTTCTTTTTCAAGGGACTCGACATATTTCAAATCATCAAACATTTCAGACCGAATCAACTTTTCAAACTCAAGAACATGTTCTTTTATTATCTTCGTATTTGGTATTAGAAGTTCTTTCACAAGCACAGTTATGTCGTGAGGAATCTCAGTTTTCCACTTATCCTTTTGACGTTTTTCCCAATCGCTTTCGACAATTGATTGAACATTTTCAATGTGGTGTTTAAGAAAACCAAGTATTTTCTACTTTTGCTTTTAGAAGCATCTAGAGGCAAATAGTAAATATATTTAAAAACATTAGTTTTCCTCTTAGCGGCAAACGCTTTCTTCCATTGAATTCTTCGTTGTTTGCATTCTAAAAACAATTCCTCACGAGACTTCTATTTTTGTGGAGTGAAAAGACCATAAAGACTGTTTAGATAAGCATGGTTATATGGTTTCACAAAATCTTTATTGACCGGTGATCTACTCTCCTCATCCCAAAGGGACGTCTCTTCCCTATCTAGGTTAGCTACTGGGCAGTCATTATCAGTCCATTCGGACTCATCAAGATATAAGTGAGGGTTAGCAGCTTGAGCTTTTTCGAGGTACTTGGGGGTGGCAAAGCTAGGTTGACCCTTGAAAAATGACGGAGGTGCTATCATTCTAACAATTTGAATAGAGTCATGTGTTTTATAAACAACTTTTTTCAAAAAATCGACTTGTTCTTTGAGATCCTTTACTTTTTCAGTATCTTTGCCTTGTCTATTTTTGAAATCTTGTTTTAATGTTTCAACCTCTTGTTTCTTCTCGTCAAGAATTTTAGCAGAATCGGTGGTATTCATCGAAAGCCTCTGTTCAAGTTCATTAACTTTTGTTGTGGAAAGGTACATTTTTTGATGTTCATCACTTAATAAAACATTAAATTGACGTTTTTCCTTAGTTAACAAAGCAAGAGCTTCGTTGTATTTATTTTCAAGATCGTCCTTTTTAACGTTGATGACACGACATTTGTACCCCTCAAGCTCGTTGGTCTTTTGAAGAAGCTCAGCCTATAACTATCAATAGTCTCACTAGATTTTATAAGAGCGGCTTTGCATTCTTCAAAGTTTTAAGTGAGCGTTGTGTTTGCCTTCTTTAATTGCTTTTGAATCTTTCTATTTTCATTGACATCTTTTTGTAAACTAGCAATTAAATTAGCAAGCGCGACACGCTCCTCGTCATCATACTCATTTGCATGTTGATCATCCTCAAACTCATTATTGCACATGTCTGATGAATCGGGTGTGGTATTGCTATCAACCGTTTCCATCATACACGTGTCAGTAATTGTTGTTGGTAGATCACTATGCTCATGTCTATCACCAAACACATTATATTCATCATCGTGTTGTACCTTATCAATTGGCTCGGTATCAAAGATATGACCATTGTCATCTTCAGGGACGTTAAGGACCTCATGAACCTTTGCCATGTATGAATAATGTGCCTCGAGTTCTTGGTCGGAGAGTTCATCATCTGTGTCTTCAAGCATTTCTCCTTCCTCAGTTGATAACTTGATTCCAGCTTCCATTTTCTTGCACACCAGCATCTTTTCCTTATGATAACCATAATCTTTAACCCTCTTTGGCTGCCTGCATTCCCTAGCCAAATGCCCAAAACCTCTGCAGTTAAAACACTGAATCCCACTTTGTTGCACAACTTAAGTACCAACAGTTTCCCTATTTCCAACAACAGTAGCCACCCTCTGATTATCATACGTAGGTTGTCGATCATACCTTGGAGGACTCTGTGCATAGGTGTTCCTCGGGTTTGAAGATGTTCGAAGGTTGTTGTTGGTGGGTTTGTAGATTTTCTTGTATTGCTTCATAATGAAAGCCATTTGTTGCTTGAATTCCCTATCCTTTTGAGCTACTTCTTCATCACTGTCTTCTTCGGATGATTGCTCAAGTATGGGTGATGGTGCTCTTCCAACTTCTTTGCCTCGGGATCGTGTTGGAGCATGTGACTTGGAGACAGTGGATGATCGTGGTGATGATGATTGATTAGAGTAGGTCTTTGAAGTACGAGAGTGATAATCTGGGTAATGTTGAGTGGTAGACACCAAAGCAAGTGGATTGGAAACCTTTGCAACTCGTTCGGCTCGAAGTTCATTTGCCTCATTTTGAAATTGTTTCAAAATGTCAAAGAGCTTGTGATATGAAACTTCGTCTAACATTTGTTGTTGTTTCACCAAGGTGACAAACCGTGTCCACTCTGGTTGAAGTTGCTGTAGAAATTGGACATTGACTTGCATGGTGGAAACATGCAAGTTGTTTCGGGTCATATCATTCATCATCTTGTAGAATCGGGAGTAATAAGAATCAATTTATTCCCCATCCTTTGATGTAAACTTGCCAAAGTTACAAAACATCTTAGTTTTCACATCTTGTTTGTTAAGTGATTCACCTTGTTGCAATCTTTCAATAGCCGTCCACATTTCTTGAGCAGTAGGGCATGCATCAACCGTGGAATAAATATCATCTCCAATTCCACTGAGAATTAAGTAGATTGCTTCCTTCTCTACATCAAACTAAGCACGGTTCTCTGGTGTGAGGTCGTTCCTCTTTTCATCACGTTTATAAGCTGGTTGTTCTTCAGTAGTGTCTGTGGCTGGTACTCTAGGAACTTGAATCCTTGAGAGTTTATAGGGTCCTTCCAAAATACATCGCCTTAAAGCATCACCGTTAGGTTTTGTGTCAAGATAACATAGAAAACGGGATTGCCATTGATCATATCGACCTGACACAAGCATTGGTGGTCTTTCTTTGTTACCCGCCACCATTATGTTGTTGTTCGTCACACGATATTCGGCAGTAGAATCCATCTCAATGTTCTCTGAAATGATGAAGTGAATATGGATCTTAAGTAGATGTGTTGTGACTGTTGTTGTGGTTTAAATTCCAAAAAATGTAATTTTTTCTTCAGTCCGACAATAAATTCTCCAATACGACAAAACGGTAGACCAAAAAATTTTGTATAGCCAAATTTTGAAATTGAGCTAGAAATGTCCTAAAACTAGTATGGAAAAAATTTGAATTTACTTGACGGAAACTAGTCTAGATGGTGGCTAAGTCTAAAAAATACTCGAACAAAATTTAGCGAAACATAGCATCGGAATGTGCCATCGGAATATCCATCGGAATACTCTATCGGAATGTCTGTCGGAATAGCTGTCGGAATACTCTGTCGGAATACTCTGTCAGAATGTAGTATCGGAATGCTATCGGACTATGATCTATCAGAATCACTGTCGGAATCTCTGTCGGAATCACTGTCGGAATCACTTATCAGAATACACCATCGGAATAATGGTCGGAATAATGGTCGGAATCCTAAAACCCTTTTCCGATGGAAAGCTATCGGAATAACCGTCGGAATATCAAACCATTTTCCGATGGTATGCTGTCGGAATGCTTGTACTTTTCCGAAACATTAGGTAAAAAATGAGATTTTTGACAAGAAATCCGTGATTTTAACCAACCAAAAGCAACCAAATCCATACCACAACTATGTAGGAGATGTAAATCAAGATGTAGAGCACGGAAAACACAAGAAGATTTGAATTTGAGAGATTTTTAGGAGATGAAATGACACGAATCACACAAAAACACAACAATCAATTACAAAGCTACCCCATGGCGATTGATACCAATTGTTGTCCCATATTTGTGATGATATAACACGAATTAAAGTAAGAAAATAGATGAAGAAGATGAATTCTAGAGAGAGAAAGTACAGAGAGAAAAGAGAGAGAATTGGTTGGAACTAGGTGAATATTAGATTAAATGAGAGAGAATAAAATGAACCAACACCCTTCCTAACATGCTAGGAAGGGTATTTATAATAAACCTATGACCGATCATTCTTGTTTGTCTCAATATTTTGAGGCTAACACATTGTTAGTGACATGGTATTATTTTCTCCATTTTTTCATCTTATATCATATCCATTTGTTTTTAGTCATTTCTTTAGGATTACTTTTTCATTTATTATGTTTGTATATTGTTTTGTTAATGATAGTTGCTTAATAGTTTCATGGAAGATACCCATTTTGTATATTTCAGTTAATTAAAAGGTAATTTATGTTTATAGATTTATAGTCCATGTTTATACATACTTAAGGTTTAACTAGATAAGTGTATACACTGTGTAACATATATCTACATGATTTTAGGCTAAATTGATTTTTTTTGTTCAGTTTTTGATTATGACTTACTATCTACACCCTATTGTATTTGTTATTATAGGATTATTCAGCTAGGATTCATTTTAAAAGCAAGCTACATTACTTCAAGTTAATCAAAGATCGTCTGAATTCAAAGCGACGTGCCCTCTTTGAAACCACATGTTTCGGACCATGGCTTGATGTAACCTATTTTGACAATGATGATGGCATGATTCAATATGATTCAAAAACAAAACAATGCAAATGATGATAGTTATGACTTACCACTCATATACTCTGTTAATGGACATAGTCTCCATTTTGGTCGTCGTGAGTTTTGCTTAGTCACTAGTTTTCAATTTGGCCCACTTAGCTTCCGTCAATTCAGGAATGGCGATATCCCCTTTCGTAACCGTTTATTTCCTCAAAAGATAGGCTATGATGTTCAAATTATTGATTTATTATCTTTTATGAAGGATGGCGAAAAATGGTCAAAAGTTTCTGATCAAGATGCAATCCGAATATGTCTGTTGTTAACTTTGGAGGTTATTTTCATGGGTCGGGATTTGGTGTTTTGTTGTGGATGATGTATTTCTTATAATGGTTGAATCTCTTGATAGTTGGAACTTGTTTGCATAGGGTGAGCACATTTGGAGGCAGTTTTATGAAGCCATTAGAAGCGTTGCTGCTAATAATAAGGTTGAACACATTAATGGTTTGAGGAAAAGCAGCAAATATGTCCCTAGCTATTTTGTTGTCAGGTTTTCTTTTCGCATTCAAGGTTTGTACGGTCACCTATTTACTTTTATGAAGCATACATTCCCGTTTGTAGATATAGATACGATTATCAAACGTTTGAAATTTTGTTTTTTACCTTATTTGTAAATATGAATTTTAGAGTCTTCTAGTGATGTAAATCTATGGTGGTCCAAGTTATCAAACATGGTTCCAAGAGCAGTCTCGTGGTCTAAGAAACCTGAATTTAACAACTTGGATAATTTTGGTGATCTATTTGTTAAGTAGAAATACTCTTATCCTCCAAGGCAATTTTGATTGTAAGAACTTTTGGCATCATCTAATATACTTTCACCTCTGTTTTGCACTAGGCCCCAATAGAGTTACACCCCTACGAAAGTTGAATGGTAGTTCCTATGGTACACAGAGAGCCATGATTATTATTTGTGGTATGCACCGAGGACCCCTCCTATTTCAGTTGGAGGTCTTAATGTGGAACATCTGAAAAAACGAGATGCAACCAGTATGGATAACTAACAAATGGAAGAGGATGTTAATGTTTCACGTGGTAAAGAGAAAGTTCAATATAGTACATTAACTGATCGGGTTATAAATCTTGAGGCTATATGTGAAAGTTTGATGACAACACCTACAGAGGTTAAGACATTGAGAGGCCAAATCTTTAAATTGGAGTCTGTTATAAAGGTTTTTTTTTCACAAATGTTATTTCAACTTGATTATTTTCAATAGTTGATGTTCCATTCTAATTTCCTTTCTAATCCTTTATATGCTTAATGTTTCAAGAGAAGATGATTTGAAGAGATGTTTTCAAACAACCTTGAAAGATAACTCAGAAAAGGTAATTGTCTTTAATGCTTATAATTCGTGTATTCATAATTTGTTAATAATTTACTTTTATGTTTTTAGGACTTTGGTCAAGAATATTACATTGATGTTGAGAATGGATATTATATGTTGTGTTTTGATACTTCCTCAAAAGTTGTGGTTTCAAGAAGATGAAGCCGCAGTGGCTTTGTTAAATAGGTTGTGTAACCTAGCACAATCACTAGAAGATGAAGCTAACTGTGAGGTAATTTCCCCCTGTTGCTGTCTATCAAGTTTTACATATTTTTTAATTCTTGTTCCTCACTTTAGGTTTTTACATTTTACAGCAATTTAGTTACCCAAGCAGTTCTAAGAAAGAGGGGCATTTTATTAGGTTGTTTGAGCAAAGGCAAAAAATATCGTGCTTCAATGTCGGCCGAAGAGGATACAATCCGAGATCCAAAGGCTTTACAAGCATAGGGACAATAGTTTGAATAAGCAAATGAAGAACAAGACCCATTTCAGATCAATAGGAAAAATTAGTTCAACATCCCATATGAAACTAGCACTGAAACATTGTGAAAACAATAAAAGGAAGTATGTCGATGTCCTAAGAACGCCTTTTGAGCCTTTTGCAAGTACTCGTAAAATTCCTACCATGGAACAATTGGCCAACCAAAAGAATATCATGAATTCAAGAATGATTGAAAAGTGAAAGCAACTAAAAGCTTGGACTGAGGTGTGTATTATTATTTTTCCATTTTTACAGATGGTTAAGTAAATATTATTCCAATATTATTAATTTGTTTACCTATCTATTTTCTTTTTTATAGAATCTCAATCGACCATTCAAAAGAATCGATAGACTTTACTTGACGCGAGAAATGGAGGTGTTGCTGAAACGTGAAGTTCTAGGTCGTTGCAAATTCCCTTGGTGCAATGATATAACTGTTGATAGAAGATTCTTGCTAGCTTTATGTGCTCTTGATGAAAATCGCAAAGGATGGCTACTTGACGAGGTAAACATAATAATATATCATATATTATTTATGGTTAAATCTTTTAAATCCCCCTAAACATAAAAGTATTTTCCTTTCGTATATAGCACATTGACCTTTGGATCATGTACATGTTAATAATTTATTTTACATGTTTTTTTATATTGTATAGGATCTCAAACGACCATTCAAAAGAACTGACTTAATTTTCTTGAGTCATGAAATGGAGGTGTTTCTGAATAGGGACGTTGTAGGTCGTTGTAAATTCCCTTGGTGCAATGATATTAATGTTGATAGAAGATTTTGGCTAGCTTTATGTGCTCTTGATGAAAATCGCAAAGGATGGCTGGAAAACGAGGTAAACATATTTCTAGATCCTATATTATTTTTGGTTAATTCTTTATTCCCCTAAACAAAAAGCATTTTCCTTTCTTATATAGCACATTGACCTTTGGATCATGTACATGTGGTACACCCGCACGAGCAACATGGATTGGTCTATGGTTAGCTTTTATTCTATGTCACTTCTGCTTCACGGATCTTTTCCACTGTTTTATGCTAACAATCAGCTTTACCTGTTATCATGGAAAGATGTTGAACGGGTATGTACAATTCATTGTCTTCTTAAAATCAAAACATATGTCTATTTTATTGTTCTGAATCCTTTCATGGACATTATTTATAGGTCTTTATTCCCATCAACGAACCATCTTGTCATTGGTCTCTGGCAATGTTTCACACCAGTTCTAGAGTTGTTACGTTCTATGACACTCAAGTTACGTTTGTTGATGAATTCCGTCCCTGGTATTTGAAGATGAGGAGTTGTTTGGAGGAGAAGCTAACATTGATTATGAAACAAACCGGTGTGTTTGAAAAGAAAGAAATTAATCCTTCTACTTATACTAGTTCTTTTAAACATGTTGAGCATGTTCCAAAACACGGTGGGCTGTATGGTGATTGTGCTGTCTTTCTCTGCATGTTTCTTTACAGGTCAGCCTTTTTAACTCTTAGGTTACTTTTTCAAGCTTGTTTTGTTTCATAATATCCCTTAAATACTTGGGTCTTTAAATGCTAGGATAGAAAATTGGATCTCGTTGGCCAAAGTTGATGATCTAATACAAACTACTCTTTCCTATCGGGAAAAAATGCTTCGTTTTTATATTGAGCACAAAATGTTTATCCATGAACGTGGAATGTTCCTAACATTTGAAGACCCAAGAATGTCGTCACTATGAATATTTTGTAACATGTTGAAACAATTAAAAACTTATGTCTACTTAGTACTTGTATGGGGTTTGCAAAAACCATCAAAACTTTTCAACTATTGCTTTATGTGTTTTAACAAACCTTATATTATTATTATAAGTTTGTGCACCACCATTATCGGACCTATTCCCTATTATTTTATACTTATTTATTTTATTCTAATATATAAGTAGTTGTGTCTAGTCTCTATGTTAAACTACCATAAGACCTAGCATCCATCATAAATATTGTCCAAATATAAAATATATAATCATCCAACTTCAACAAACAAAAGCATATCCATAGGTAACAATATGCATACATTATAAGCATTGTCCGAAAATAAATACCACAAAACAAAAATGCATAATCTTGATCATACGCATCATCAGCACTTGGTTCTCAAGGATCATCCAGGCTAACAGGATTCCATCCACACCCTGTCTCTTGTGATCCTCCCCCAAAAGCATATGCAGGCCATGGAAACTGTGCCTGATTTTGGTGAGAGCTTCCCTCTCCAAAGTTAAATTGATTCACCGTCAACGTCATTGTTTGATTTGGGCCTCTATAGATTTCTCTAACGTAAAATTGGTTAATCATCATCGGAATGTCTCCATGTGTTACTCTTGAACTTCCACCCAAGTTAAATTGATTCGCAGTCACAAGCATTAGTTCATGTCTGTCTCTCCATATGTTTGAGCTTGGAAAAGTAGATACCTATATTTTTTATATATTAGTGACTATTAACCAAATATGTTACTTTTAAATAATTACTTAACAAATATAAAATAATCTCACTCACATTATTATTTGCAATGGGTGAATGGCAAACAGCCCTTGTGTGTCCAGACTTTCCACACCTTAAACATCTTGTTACAGTCGGTGCCTCACCTTTGGATTTTATCATGTCTTTGTTTTTTGGCCTACCAGATTGTCGAATGTCCATATTTGGTGGGTTAACAACTTTCAATCCATCTGGTACTATCCATTCATGTGATTATCCCACAGGATACACCAACTCTTTGTAAGTATCGTAAAGAACTGTCTTTTTAAACCACCATTTCACTAACTCGCTACAATCAAAACATCCAAGATGTCTGGTAACTGCTATTATATGATCGTAATGTTTACTCGAAATCTGCCATCTATGACAAGTGCATGTACGCTCAGTCAAATTTACTTGTTGTAATCTTTGACGATCATCTGCTTGGTAAAGTATGCCAACTTCAATGCCAGACACCTCCCAATGAAAGCTTTTTTCCATTCTCTTCTTTAACTTTTTTGTAGCCCAATCACTTATTGTATTGAACTTTGCATCTAGAAGACGGTTTATAATAATATTACATGTATATTCAAATTATAGTTGTATTTAATTTATCGTATTGAAAACATATGAACCTTTATATTTTTCGCGCCTAGCACAATACCACTTTTGTAGAAGACCCACTAACCATTCCATGAGCTTCGTCACTAGAGAATATCTAATATACCTTGACAAAGAATTGATCGACTCGACGCTGTTTGATGTCATATAATTATAACGATTAGCCGAGCACATTGCCCTTGACCATTTTTCAAAACCAGCTTCTTTAATTTTTTTGTAAGCATCCGGTTTATAGCCCTGTATTTCAGAAATGCATATTTGAAACTCTAGAGGGGTGTATGCTTTGCATGTCTTCCAAAAGTTAGAGCTTAGCTTTTCATTCTTCAGTTTGCAATTCATCTCCAAGTGCCTACAACAGTAACTATGAAATACATCAGGAAATACCTCTCTGCATGCCAGAGCTACTGTCGCATATCTATCTGATATGATTGCGAGATTTGGCACGTCGCTTATACATTCCTTTATTTTCCTCAAAAACCATTTCCACGACTCCCCAATCTCACCTTAAGAAACACCTGTAGCAATTGGTATTATCTGATTATTTCCATCTATTCCATTCAGTACCATATTTTTTCCTTTATAAGTCCCTTTCAAATGTGATCTGTCAGTTATTAATAGTGGTCTCATTTGTGTTAAAAAAACTTAGAATATGTATATTATCTAAAATATGTTATTCATGCAAGAGAAACATTATTTAGCAATCTTAAAAACATATAATCATAAGTAATTAAATTAAATTCTTACCGTAATTCCAAATGCTATAAAGCACATTTTAAAATGCCTTTCATCATCGGTATCAATATGTGTTATCGTACCCTCGTTGTGCAACTTTAAGTTATAACAATAAACAGGTAACTGGGCGAATGATTCTATATGGCCACCATAGTTAAGCTCTAATCCTTGGTTTTTCCTACCCCATGCTTTTTTGTAAGTAATGTTAATGTTGTAATCAGGGTTCATATCTTTCATTATGTCTTCGGGCTTGTATATACGACTATTATCTCTTAACTTTGGTGAGATTAGTTGGCCTATCAGTTTTTTAGTAGCATTACGGTGATTAGGATTTATTTTAGTTCTTGTACAAGTGTGAACATCATTAACCGTCCCTAACAACCACTTATCATCATTTTTAGACTTTGATGAAATAATTTTCCATTTGCATTCGTTATTCATGCAAATGATATATAACTGCTATGGATTTGATTTCCTTGGTTTAAACTCAAAACCCTCATCAAGTGCCTTTTTACCAAGTACCATCATCTAGTGAGCTTTATTGTGACATTCGTCACCCTTAGTCACTATACGTTTAAACTTTTTTTTCTCAATTATATTTTTAGGTGGTTTGATGGTAATCTCTGGTGCATTAGGTGGTTCAGGCGTAAAAGTACATTTATTTTTCTTCCATTCGCATTCATCAATAGCAGGTAATCTTACCTTTTTAGGAGTTTCAACTATTTGCTTTTGGATGATATTTTGTGAAACTTGAAATATACTAGGTGAGGAGCTAAGATCTAAATCTATAGATTTTGAAGATGGTAGTTTTACCCTTTGAATGTATAAACTATGAGACGTTCTAGCCATTGTTTTAGATACCTCTAGCCCGAAGATCACATCATTATCATCAACTATGTGTACATGATTTGAACCCAGTTGATATGATATAGAAATATCATATGTATAGTCGATGATGAACTTGTCTCGCACGAATAGAACTAGGTCCATGTAGGTTATATTGTTCAGAAGAACAGCACCATAAGTGATGCCATCACAAACCAAATAAACAGTTAAAATTTTTGAGGACGAATCCATTGTGATTTTTTTCATAAATTTATGATCTTCAAGCCTATATATACTCAAAAACTTCATTATTGTCCTGTACATGTTATGTTTATGTATGTAGCATTCAACTATATGTCTAGTATCATAACCCTATAAGCCTACTATATGAGTACTAGGTAGTTTACATAGGTAGAGTATGATGTATTATAGCACTATCCCGTGGTAGAGCAGCCGTCAGTTAAACCCCGTGCCACATAATTACTGATGTAGGTAACTCATAGCTGTATAAGCGTACTATGTTAGACATCTTTATGTTGACATAGGCATAGTTTGGTTGCTTAGAACTATATTGTGGTAGACACAAGTAAATTATTTAACAAGATGTCATTTTATCATTACGAATATAAAATATAGGAAATGGTTAAAAGCAAAGTTCATAAAATGAAACACATAAACAACATTTTAAATTATGGGATAATATGGATGGTGTAACCACATTCTCTCTTCTGAGACACTCCACCATCCGCAACTTCCTTCGATCCAGCATCCGCCATTTCCATGTCCGATGCTGGGTGGTTTGTTCCCATCTCTTGTTGTTCCCGTTGGATAAGTTCTGTAAAATTCATTGCAGTACAATATCTCGGGCTATGATATTTTGAGGTCACCTCCTCATTAGAATCATAAGAACACATGTTCTTAGTATAGTAAATACTCAGGAGGCCCTCATGTATTTGGTCAATGTACACATCAAGCAGGCTGTGCAATCCAGCAAAATCATACATTCTTTTGACATCCTTATCATTTTCAACAATAGTCAAGCCTTCTTCCAGTGTACAATTTGGTTTACAATAAAACCAAACTAAGACATCAACATTTATTTTATCTTTTAACAAATCACACAATTGTTGATATGTCATCCTTTCAGACATAGGTGGCTTGAAACCTAAAATTCTTCCACTTTCACATATCTTAACGGATCGTATAAGAAACGACTTCCATGGTAAACATAAAACACAAAATGATTCGGTGGAAACTCTCTCCTGTTCCGGTGTACATTAAAGAATAAATGTAAAGATAAATATAGAATTTATGTACAATAGATCTTCCATATATAAATCACGGACACTTGATGATGAATCAGTTCCTTAAGATACCATCCTGCTTTGAATATAATTAAAAACAAAAACAAGACGAATGGCTATTTTTAGATAAAGACCACTATATATATAAGTGTGTATATACCTGTAGTGTACTATAAATCAATAGGTAGGTATATAAATAAAATTTAAAAGGCCTATATATTAATTTCATTTTCCAACTCATGATAAAACCATATCAACATTTCATCCCTCAAAATTTTCATCATAATATACACATCTAAGATATGGATTCACCATCAAACGAAGGCTCGGAATTCATGCTCGAAATAGATGACTCAGATCTACAACTCTCTACGCCCCTTGCAACTTTTAATAGCCAAACTGTAAACCCAACCATATTTTCATCAGACAGTATAGACTCATATTATGGCAACATAAATCCGGTTAGGATAATTCCAGGTCCTGTTGGAAAATTTCAACAAGGTAACTAACTTAATATTACAAATGTTAGGGATGCTCCTACACAAGAGTATATTAGGAAAATAAACTACGATGTTAGTGATGATGATGATTTCAAAACCTTTCAGTGGGTCAACGTGGTTGAGTTTATAAAAGAAATTAAGGAGATTGGCGGTGGAATTTTTGGGGATATCAAAAACTACATTACAAATGGTAAAATTGAGTTCGTTGTTGCTATTATAACATCTTGTAAGCCAAATGTGGTTGGTGATATGAATGTTATAGTGAAAGATCCTTCAGGCACACTTCATGGGACAACTCACTACAACGTTTTAAATGATGATTTTTATGCAAAGTCTATTAAAGTGGGATCTACTTTAATACTAAAAAATGTATCAGTGTTCTGCCCTAAATCATCAAGTATGGCTCTCCACATTAAAATTTGAAATTTGGTTCGTGTATTTCCAAATTAACTTTTATTTAGATATAACTTATTCTTGATAGATCATTCGTTTGTGTTAGAGTTTGTGTTTGAGAAAAGTTTACATAGGTAGAGCAAGCTCCGTTAGAGCATTCGTCTAGATAGAGCAAGTGTTTGTAAAAAGGCGTGAAACTCTTTACATCGACATGACTTGTATTAAATACTTCACCAAAAAACAATCCTTAAACCTGTATCAAAATACAATCGGATACTAGGTCATCATACCATCTCGTTTGAGTTTACATAGGTAGAGAAAGATGTGTTAGAGCATGCGTCTGGATAGAGCATGCGTTTGTAAAAAGGCGTAAAACTCTTTACATCGACATGACTTGTAATAAATACTTCCTTAAACAATCCTTATACCTGCAACATAGTAGAATAGTATACTAGGTCATCATACCATCTCATTAAGTTTACATAGGTAGAGCCAGCTTCGTTAGAGCATTCGTCCAGATAGAGCAAGTGTTTGTAAAAAGGCGTGAAACTCTTTACATTGACATGACTTGTAATAAATACTTCACCAAAAACAATCCTTAAACTTGTATCATAGTACAATCGGTTATTAGGTCATCGTACCATCTCATTTAAGTTTAGCAAAATGTGTTAGAGCATGCATTTGTAAAAAGACGTGAAACTCTTTCCATCGACATGACTTGTAATAAATACTTCACCAAATAAAATCCTTAGACATGTATCATAGTAAAACCGGATACTAGGTCATCATACTATCTCATTTATGTTTACACAGGTAGAGCAAAATGTGTTAGGGCATTCGTCTGGATAGAGCATGTTTTTGTAAAAAGGCGTGAAACTCTTTACATCGACATGACTTGTAATAAATACTTCCTTAAACAACCCTTAAACGTGAGACATAGTACAATCATATACTAGGTCAACATACTAGGTAAATTAAGTTTACATAGTAGAGCAAGATTTGTTAGAGCATTCGTCTGGATAGAGCAAGTATTTGTAAAAAGACGTGAAAGTTATCAAAATTAAATGAAATAATGTTTATTGGAACAAAATAACTGTGTTTAAATAATTCTATATAAAGGATCATTGGAGACCAAATGTTGTAATTAAAATAAAAAAACTAGGGTTTACATAAAAATTAAAAATGACTGATAGTTTTAGAAATACGTCTTTTAGGAAAAAGAGCGTAAATAGGGCAAGTGAGCACGACGATTTAGGAAAACCGTGTGTAAATGACCCTAAGGAAGTGTGAGTTCGTTCTCGAGGAGGCTAGTGCATTGTGTAATGAGTTGATTTATATTGATGATTTTATTAAGAAGAAAAGAAAATAGAAATGAGAAGAGAAAAGAAAGACGGTTACGAAGTCGGATCGAGCCAAGACGAAAACGCGTTCACGTAAAACCGTAAAAACTACCAAATTAAAATTTTAACCTAAAAATTCCTAAAAATTACTAAAAATCCACAATATTATTCTAAGAGTTTACAAAAAATCAAAACTTGTTAAAACCTTTTAATTAATTAGATAAATACTTTTTAATGCTAATTAAAGCCCTAAAAATCACAATTAATTATTAAAAAGCCCTAAACAAGATTTTCAAGTTTGTAAACCTCAAAAATGACCTAATTAAGCTAAAAAGTATTTTTTAAAATTTTAAAACCAAATTAAACTATTTTTTAACACTTAAAAACTATTAAAATCTATTAAAACTTAAATTAATTCTAGAAAATAAATGAAAAGCCTAAAAAATATTTGGAAAGTGACAAAACTCCTAATTATGTGTCTACAATCTAGGAAAAATGAAAAAACTAGAAAAAACAAACTTTCAATTTTTAATAATAAAATAATAATAAAATATTCAAAAAAATTCAAAGTTTACTAAAAAATTCTAAAAAATTACCAAAAATCCTAAATAATGTAACTAAGACAAAAATGAAATTAAAAGTTCCTAAAATCTTTTTAATAATTTTATATTAAATTTTAAAGTTAGCTAAAAACCCTAAAATCAAATAAAATTAAAAATTAGACTTTTTGAAAACTTTTTGTAATGTAAACCTCAAGAATATAAATGAAAACCTAAAAACTGTTTTTTTGGATTTTTAAAATACTTTTACTATTTTTAAATTACTTACTAAAATTTAAACTAAAAATAATCCTAGAAAATTAATTAATAAAGGGAAAAATAAACTTTTTAAGCAGAAAAGTCCCTAACCTATATGAAAACAAAAGAAAAATGCTAAATTTGAAAAAGCTTAAAGGAATAAGCTGAAAACAGCTTATAACCAAACTGATTGGTTAAATAAGCTAAAAACTAAGAGTCCTTATATATTAAATCTTGCAAAGTTATACCAGTCAAAGTCCCTAGGGCAGTTGGTTAGAGCGTTGGTGTGTGGGAGGAGTGGCGCAGGTTCGAGTCCTTGCCACGTCCTTTTTACTCTTTTATTTTTTTTTCTTTTTTAAACTTTAAAAACGCAATCACAGTAACTCTTACTTATCCCAAAACAACCTTTAAATCAAAAATAAGCAAGATTCAAGCTTTAAAAAGCAAAAACGTGCCCAGTTAGGCTTTTCTGATGAACACAAGTGAAGTGATATCTTTACTTATGAAGTTAGTGATCAAGAGGACTTGATCCTATGATTCTTGTTGGATTCTGATGGACAAATGGCACTCCCACAACCAGTTGGGATGTGGGAAGTCAAGAACAACACAAATCACACAAGTGGCACACAATTCAAGCACTAAATGACCAAGAAGGTTTCTGAATAAGGCAATGTTGACTGATGAACAATAGACACAATATTATATGCACAAAAGTGAATTTCTAAGCCTCAAATCTTGCATACAATCCAACTACCAGGCATATAAGCAATCACAAACCCTAGAATCAATTATCTTCTAACAACTTTAGCACCTTTGTTGGCTCAAAAATTACCAAAATAAGCAATTTTAGACACTTACTGATTTTTGACCAAGTTTTCAATATTTTACCATACCAAATTGTTCAAAACCTGTCCAAACTGAAAACTAAGTACTAGTACTACCTAATAACAAGTAAATGAGTGAAGACAACAGGTTTTAACACACAAATTTCCAAAGAAACTCAAATAAATATGAAAATCCAAACACCCCTTTAAACTTTGAAATGAACTTTTAACAAAGCAAATCTTAACAAAACCTAAGCAAACTGATTTATACTTACTCTATCGTGCATAACATATCAAAATAAGCAATACACAGCCAAATAACAAGCACTTATCAAATTGCATCAAATTTATGCCAAATCACATAAACCTATACTTAAAACTGAAAATGAGAGAACACACAGAACTACCTTGTGGGACCCACATCCAGGTCCCACAGTGACTGCCAAGTTACCTCCAAATAGGCCCGGGCCTATGCTGATCCTTGATCAAAACAAGTTCTTCAATGGATTCCTGCTAAGAGAAAATAAGAACAAAAATACACACTTTCTGATTTTTTTTAAAACCTTTTAAAACCTTTTCACAAGCCAATAAACCAACAAACCTTGGATCTTTTAACACTTTTTATATCAATGGATGAACCTCAGAAAACAAAAACAACAATCCACTTTCACTTCTTGATGTTCTTAAATTTCTGAAAATTGAAAAACCTTTTCAAAAACCTTTTTTTTTTGAAAACTCAAAACCTTAACAAATTTTGGAACTTAGTATCAGCTTTCAACACACACACAACTTTTAACAAACATAAAAAGGAATTAAATTGTTTTGACAAATACCAAACTTTTATTTCATTAAAAAGGAATTACAATGTGAAAGCTTAAAAACTGGAACAAAGAAATAGGAACACATGTCGTCCCTATTTATACAAGTAGATAGAACAATCTAGATATCTAAAACCCTAATGCTTTAAAGCCCTAAAATGCCCTTGGACTTTTGACTGAAAATGGTCAAATTTGTTCCTCATGTGATCTTTGTACTTGGCCAGCTGTTGGAAAGTGATCATGGACGTTTATAAGTCCTTGGGGACTAAGGAGTTGCATCCAACCGTTTAAAATGTCCCCTCCTAGGGTTTTGTGGAAAGTGACGCAGCAGGGGAGGTTCTTTTAAGGACCCACAGCCATGTGGTGGTGTTTCTGGGTGTGGGGAAAAGTTTACTTAGGGGTAAATAGTAAATCTGGAAAGGTTGGGGTAAAAACCCTTTGTTTTGGGTAAATTAGTTTTTAGGGTTATGGGATTATGAACATGGGATTAGGGTGTTTGAATCTGTTTTTGGTGGGGTTAGTTTAAAAAACGTGTTTGCCACCAAAAGTAATCAGATTAATTAAATCTGATTTTTTAAAAAAATGTGGGTGGAAGGTGACATGGAGTGAGGGTGGCGTGTGATTGGTTGGTGGTGATGATGTGTAGGATTGATTGGTTGGGATAGGTTCTAGTGTCTGGCAGTATTAGTCCCCCATGTTTCACACTCCTTTCATGTTGTATTAATTAGCTATCAACGCCCAAATCACTTGTAACAACTTTGGAGCACTTGTCAAAATTGGCACAACTTGTTTTTAAACTTTTAACAAGGACTTCAAATGCAATTCTTGGATTCTTCAAGGACTGAACTTGTAATATCTTCAAACTTTAAGGACCCTATTCATAATTATGAATATTTAAGGGGTATAAAGTGTTAATCTTCCAAAGTTGAGGGACCAAACTTGCCAATCTTCAATTCTTCAAGGGTATTTTTGGAAATTCAAAACTTGGGCCCGGTTCATTGTGCGGCTTCGTTTCCCGTGTTCGTTTTTGAATGATTCTTGTGATCTTTTGCCTTTTCCTCACTATCCGTACCTAAAAATACACAAGTAACAAACACGAGCATATATTTGGCAGTTTTTATGGTATTTTATGCATTTTAAGCCCTAATTGGACGATGAGACTATGTATAAAAGCAGTCTCATCAATGACAATAGAACATGGTGTTTCTCCTTTAGGATGTGCCAACGAAGATCAAATAGGATTGTAAGTTTATAACCTAAATCTTATATATGTTTAAACATTTGGTTTATGTGTAATCGTCTTTTTTAATAAAAAGTATTCAATATTTTTTGCAGCCATTATTTGAAGTTTTTTTAGTTTCAAATTTTCCATAGCGGGGTATTCCATTTTTATCCTCGTCTAACCTATCTTGTCGACACTGAAGAATATGTTATCTAGAAAGTGAGCCCTAAAGAAGAAAGGTTATCATATGAAGAACGGTGTGAGTTTGTTGGTGGATGCAACAAAACAAGACATATGGGCTTGGTTTTAGAACTCTAAAATTGAGTATAAAGATCTCGAAGAACGTTTTACTATTGTTGAAAACGATAATGATGTTAAGAAGATGTACGAGTTCGCTCCTCTGAATGACAACTTCGTTGAGATATATATTTCTCATGAACATCAAGTTGAACTTCTTGCTTGTTATTTTCAAAACTTGACTTTTAATGATTCTGACAAGGACGCATAAACAATGCGTGACAAACATGAAAAAATAAAGAAAGTGTTGGAGTCAATTTCGTTTGAACAGATCGATGCATGGAATGAACAAGAAAGCCAATCACCAGAGATTCTAAGAACACCGGATAAGGACTTTAGAGAGTATGCAAGAAGATTCAAAGGGGAGAATCTATTTGATGACTTTGAAATAGTGTCCAACGAAAATCATGATACTTCGACAAGTATTATGCCAACTGATTATGTTTGTGAGAAATGTGTTTCACCTAAATAATTTTTTATTAATGTTGTAACTGTTACGATGTGCCAAATAGGTATGTTTGTTTGTTTTTATTTATTGCAAGATGTATTTCATTTTGTATCATCAAAAAAAAGCATTTGACCTATGTAAACAAAAGTATCATAGGTTGTAGGTCATTAAATGAGACATCTGTAGAGCATCGCTGGATAGAGCATCAAATTGTAGAGCACCCGTCGATATATGCTCCTTCAAATCTATTAAATACAACCATCACCATGAAAGCACATACCAAACCATTAGATCTTGAAAACAACATTTGCACAAAATGTACAGCCACATACCCTTTTAAATTCAAAGGGAAATCATGTTTAAACTTCCAGTGGATATTTTACTACAATTTCGTAGAGTGTCAAAGACTTGGAAGGCAGCAATAGATCAAGCGCAGTTCATCATTCGCTACGGTTCGCGGGCAACAACCTCTTGTTGCTTTCATATAACATATAAGCACGACGATAATGGTTTCATGTACACGGTTAGTGGAAACTTAATTTTCACTCGTTTTTATCCGCCATACAATCTTCGTGTGTTTAGGCCAATTGCTACTTGTGAAGGTATATGGTGCTTATCATATGTTAATAATATGCCACTTAGGCTATGGAACCCGTCAATAAAAAAATGTGTTACAATGTCAAAAATCATGTGAACCAACCAAAATCACCAAAAATGTTGTTCGGATTTGGTATATCTCCACAAAATCAAGACCTACCCTATTAAAAATTAATTACCCGTTGGTCGGTGAAGCCCCATGGTATGTGTCTGTTTTTACACTGAGTTCTCTGAGATGGAACAATCTTGAATACAATCGATTGCCTCGTGAATCAATTAGAATAATACGATCGTCAAGACAATCGGTTGTGGGTTGTAAAATATTTTGGGTTGCTTTTGAAAATATCGTTTCTTGCCAAGGTAGGAGGCGAAAAATTACACGCTGGTATCATTTGACCTGGTTAGTCATCAATTTGGTGTACTAGACATTCCAGAAGGGATCAGAAATATGATTTCACATCCATACTATATGTCAAAACTAGGAGACTATCTAATTATTTTAGGAAGTTACACCGTGCATGCTTTACGTTTCTTATATGCATGGGTGTTACAATTTAACACGGGGTGTGATTTCATCATTTAGAATACTTTTTTGCATTTCGATGCCAGAGCATCAAGTGCCAAAGTTATTGGGATTTTATAACGAAAAGCAACCAATTATTATTACTAAGGTCAATGAAAACTCCTTGTCTCACTCACTACAAGTGTATAACCAAGAGATGCAAACATTTGAAATGATTGGTTATGAAGGAAATGGTGGTTCATTTATCATTGTACCATACAAAGAATCAGTAGTTCTTAGTGAAAGACAACAAAATGAATGGATTTACTAAATAATGTATCATGTAATTTGTTTACTACATTTGAAAGGATTGGTTATGAAGGAAATGGTGGTATTTTGTTTACTACAATTGTGTATATATTTACATCTGCTTGTGCAAAATTTAGCTACATTTGTAACATAAAACTATAAACTTATATTCTAGCAAATATCATGACCAACAACATTTGAACTGTCAAAGAACTGACCAAAGATCCATAATCACAACTGAATAAGATCCATCCATGCTATATGTCAAAACTAGGAGACTTATATAGTTATTTCAAGAAGTTACACCATGCATTCTTTACGTTTCGTATGTAAATGGGAGTTACAAGTTAATGTGGGTATGATTTCAAAATTTAGATTACTTTTTTGTTTTAATGTTTATATGTTGTATCTAAGTGTAAATGATTATTTGATAACATAGAAACAAAAACATCACAAAAGTTTATAAACATAGAAGACCATTACAAAACCCCATAACCATAAAACACCATTACAAAACATGTACTTGATAACATAGAAACTGCTAAGAAAATAAAAAACAAAACTAACCGTAGTAGGTTAGTGTTTCTTTAAAATAAAACCTAAGCATAATATAACTACTAAACATATGTTACTACCGGTTAAAGACAAAATCAAGAATAAACAACCTTAGGTGCACTCCTTAGGCTGTAACGTCTTCCTGTGAGTACTGGTGTGACCAATGTCTCAACATAGGCACATGTATCTCGGGCAAACTCCTAGACAATCTGGTAAGTCATGTCTATAGTGTTAAACAAAATAACATGAACACCAAAATGAATAAGAACTCGATCGTCTTCTGTTATAAATATTGGGCACGAGTACCTTGTCCAACCTTAAACGAACTCAATTCTAGGATTAAGATTGTGGTCGGGGTAGCGAATAGAATACAATATATTCCACGTTTGATTAACGGGGGTGATTGTCATTATCGCACATCACAAACATGATCATTTACGAAGTTAGAGAGCATGCATAGCCCTTGTGCTAGTACACCCAAGGCAAATGATATAACTCCTTCTCCAAAATTGGGAACAACAACCTCATGAACTGTTGCCATTCTCAGATTGATGGAAACAATGGAACAAGAATTCGCTGCAAAAATCGAATCCTTCCAATATAGGTGTCCTTCAAAATACAATTCGTTTCCCATAATAGACCCTTATGTTGGAAGAGCTCCCACGGTTTTCCAGTTGTCGTTAGCCAACAGGAACATCATAACCTTGTAGCTCTAATATTTCGTTTTTAGTATCGTTTCGTCTCGGTATCTAATCGAATTGATATAACATTTTAAGCTTGACTTGATTGTTTTTTGTTGCAAAAGCTTGATTGGTATCTATTACTACTTGGCAAATAGCACGTAAAAAGTGTAAAATATACTATATTACCTACGTATACCTACTAATCTAAAACACGTTGCAAATACCACATGTAAATGCACGAAATGTAATATACAAATTTACACTACTAATACAAGATGCAAAATAAAAAAATGATTAAGCTAAATATTAAAACCAAAAGTAAATTTACAAAACCAAAATACCATTTTATAAACCTATAACTGTGGGTTTGCTATATAAGATCCGGTGGTCTTGGTGGGTGGTGGTAAATGATGGTTGTGGATTTGCTATTTATCTAATCTGGTGGTCTAGGTGGGTGGTGGAAGATGGTAGCCATTGTTAAGAGAGAGAGAAGAGAGGTTGTGTGTGAAAGAAAGAAAAGATGTATTAAGCAAAATGAAAACACAAGCAACACCCCTCCTTGGAAGCCTAGGAGGGGTATATATAGCCACACACCATACACTTAACTATACATTGAACCTAGTCTAGTCTAAGCGTGTGTGACTATGATAACTAATGGGAATTCTTAAATGTCGTCACATAAAGTGAATTTCCAACAATCTTCCCCCCTGGGACGACCTGTAGAATTCCTTACAATATTTTTCCTAACAAGTACATAATGATTAAGAACAAAAGCTTTCATGAAGCGTCCAATGCTGATGATGTCTTCTGAGGCTTTTGACTTCAAGTCTTCACTTCAGAGTGACTCATCTTCGTAGTAACTTGTGGTAAAAATACTGTAACGGCACGAGCTAAGTAATCCATGTACTTCTGGTTAAGGAGAAGCTTCTGAATTAACATCCCCCTAATTCATGCCACATAAACTTGATGTAGAAGCTTTTAAATAGCTTCTCCCTAAACTGACAGTCCTCGTAAGCAACTTCAAAGCTTTCAATAAAGCTTAGAATGATTAAGCGCACAGCGGAATCTAACAAGCAAATCCCATCATATAACATGATAACGTTGCTAAGAGGGATTGGAAGTTTGGGGCACACCAAGTAGATCAACAACTTCTTTTCTCACGCTTGAATAATTCTTCTGAATTTTTCTTCCCCTTGAGAGTTCAAGTTATGCATACTAGAAAGAATCAAGACATTTCTTCCCCCACATAGTTGAAGAAAGTAAATCAATCCCAAGTGTGAAGCTCAAATACTGAAGTAGACACTTTATCCCATTCATGAAGTTCACATCGTAACACCAGAGTCAATTAAGTCCTGGAAATGCACATATCTTCTTCTAGAGATGCACCAGAGTCAATTAAGTCCCGGGAATGCATATTTCTCCATATAGGATAATGATGATGAATAATTGCAACAACCAAACAATTAAACATCGAATCAGAAGTGTACCGTTTAGAGATTGAAAACGCCACGAGTTCAAACACTGATTTTCTCTGCGCCTATAACAAATGTCATCTTGGAATGTCTTCAAATCAAAAGAAGGTATGAAGTTCATCACGTGTACTCGTTGTGCGTTCAATGTGTCTTCTTCTTCCCCCTTGATGGTTTTGAAACTCAGAACCATCAATAAATCGTACGCACATGAACCTGAAATCTCGTGAGAATAATAAATAAGCTGAATTATATAGTTTGTGAGAATCAGCTGTTGATCGAAAATCTCTACTCATAAACTCTCCACGGCTTACCAACCCACGTGAAAGAAATTTGAAGTGACCACTGATTGAATGAACCAGATACATCAAACGTGAAACTGAATAAAAATTCTTCGATCTTGTGACTTAAGCTTGCACAATTGTTGAATGAGGAACGGTGGAGAAATCTCTAAGTACTCAATGCATCACTGAAGAAGTCTATAAGAACAACACCTCTTGAAATTATCCACGTCGACTAAGCGCGTGACACTGAGTACAACAATGTAACCCCTTTAAGTGATAGTTATCCGAGTCATCAACCATCCACCCCGAACCCGGAAACCAGATAAACAAGTCTTCATTCTAATATGAAGCACGAGCAAGTTATCTTTGAAAGATAAAATAAGTTCACGCCTTCGAAAAATCCGTCTTCATCTTCAAATAATTAATACCCGATCCAAAAAATTGTAGTCACTAAAAAATATACCAAAATTTCTCTTGGTCTCGTCAAATAAATTTTGTCACATTTGTCTCATCATTATCTCGTCACTATGTCACATAAACTTTTCACTTGGCCATAATTTTGCCAACTAAATGCCACGAATTAGACAAGTAGAATGCCCCTTTTGAATTAGATTTCAATAGCACTTGTATCACTCGGCCAAGAAAAACAGATGACCTCATCCCAAGCCCATACGCAGCCCACCAACAGTATTTCATACCCGGTCCAGATATTTTACTATACCTAAAAATTAGGTATAAAAGACAATAACCCTAACACAATTATAACCCTAATCCCATAACTTACTCCGCCCCTCACCAAACTCCTCTCTCACACCCCCACCTCGTTTAATCTGTCCCCCATCATATCACTTCATCTCCTCAGCCACCAAACTCAAACCCTCCTAAATCCTAACTCCCACATCCAAAACTCTTGATCCATCTCAGAAGTATCTAATCCCATCCATCTTTTTGCAACACCGATCATCATTAATCACACCAAACCATACATAGCCACGAAATCAATCATTCTTTTCAATGATCTTATGATCGAATCATTGACCAAGTAATATATGACGTTGACAGAGGCATCAAGATCATCTAATGATCTCGGGTAAGGTGGAAATTAATTGCATGTTGGTTTTAGTTGGTTTCTTAAAATGTTAAATCGAAAAGAAGATTGATGATAACATTTTTGTTATTAATCATTCTTTTAATTCGAATATCAAACATGGATCGGCGATGATTGATTTAGTTTCGAATAAATGATCTTGCTTGTGCAAACACGAAAACTAATGATTCTGAGATCTACATTAATTAAGTTTTTGTTATATTGGTTTTCGAGTCTAGATTCGAGTCGTAGATGGGATAGGTGTCGAAGGGTTTAGGATAGATGATGTTGGTGTTGGGGAGAAATAAGGTTGGATTGTTAAGTCGGACTCAGTGAGTAAACTGAGTCAACTCGGTAATTACCGAGTTAACTCGGTTGTGCTGGTTTACATGGTCTTGGTTATTTTTACACTTGTCATGGTCACGAGTGCTGTTAAAACTGGTCATGGTTTGATTTGGTTTTGAGTTGGTGTCGAATTCATTGTGGGTTTCGGTATGTTTGGTTTTTGACTCAAGGCAATGATTACAGAAAAAATAATGCACCATCGGAATGTTCACAACCCAAACAATATAGGGGTGTTATAAGGTTTAGGTCAAGTCTTGGTGTCCGGGTATTGTTAAAACTGCATCGGAATGAATGTTAATATGGTCCCATCGGAATAAAGAGAAGTCTCATCGGAATCAATCAAACACCCCATCAGAATAGATATCCGAATAGCCATCGGAATAACCATCCGAATAGCCATCGGAATAAGCATAATCAGAATCCCCATCTGAATGACGATCTGAAAACCCATCGGAATAAGCTGTCGGAAAACCAGTCGGAAAAGGGTTTTAAAAAACCGAAAATGGTGGATTTGCCCATGTATTTTGTATTCTGTCTTTTTCCCAATAAAAATTAGATCTGTTAGATGTAAGGAACAAAAAGACGTGTAAAAAATGGACAAATATTTGATGAAACCAAGAATAAACACAGATTAATAAATGGATGACCACATCAAAGTAGACTCGACACAACCACAAACACAAAACATCGTGACAAAAGATTGACAAATCGTACCAAAAAAGTGATAAAACGAGACACGAAAAAAAGAATTTAGACCACCAAATCGAATACACGAACACGATCCAAGGATGGAACCGAGGCTCTGATGCCAATTATGGAATTGCTATTTATCTAATCCGGTGGTCTAGGTGGGTGGTGGAAGATGGTAGCCATTGTTGAGAGAGAGAGAAGAGAGGTTGTGTGTGAAAGAAAGAAAAGATGTATTAAGCAAAATGAAAACACAAGCAACACCCCTCCTTGGAAGCCTAGGAGGGGTATATATAGCCACACACCATACACTTAACTATACATTAAACCTAGTCTAGTCTAAGCGTGTGTGACTATGATAACTAATGGGAATTTTTAAATGTCGTCACATAAAGTGAATTTCCAACAGTGGTAGCCATTGATGAGTTTAGAGAGAGAAGGTTGTGTGTGAAAAAGAAAGAAAATGTATTAAAGTGAAATGGAAACACAAGCAACAACCCCTCCTTGGAAGTCTTGGAGGGGTATATATAGTCACACACCACACCTAAACTATACAATGTTTCCTAGTCTAGTCTATGCGTGTGTGACTATGATAACTAATGAGAATTCTTAAATGTCTTCACATAAAGTGAATTTCCAACAATCTTCCCCCATGGGACGACGTGTAGAATTCCTTACAATATTCTACCTAACAAGTACATAATGACTAAGAACAAAAGCTTCCATGAAGCGTCCAATGCTGATGAAGTCTTTTGAGGTCTTTCACTTCAAGTCTTCACTTCAAACAACTCATCTTTAAAGTAACTTGTAGTAGAAATACTGTAACGGCACAAGCTAAGTAATCCATATACTTCTGGTTAAGGGGAAGCTTCTGATTTAACTTCCCCCTAATTCATGCCACATAATCTTGATGTAGAAGCTTTTAATAGCTTCCCCCTAAACCGACAATCCTCATAAGCAACTTCAAAGCTTTCAATAAAGCTTAGAATGATTAAGCGCACGGCGGAATTTAACAAGAAAACCCCATCATATGAAATGATAATCTTGCTAAGAGTGATTGAAAGTTTGGGGCACACCAAGTAGATCAACAACTTCTCTTCTCACGCTTGAATAATTCTTCTGAATTTTTCTTCCCCTGAGAGTTCAAGTTATGCATACTAGAAAGAATCAAGACATTTCTTCCCCCACGTAGTTGAAGAAAATAAATTAATCCCAAGTATGAAGCTCAAATACTGAAGTAGACACTTTATCCCATTCATGAAGTTGACATCGTAACACCAGAGTCAATTAAGTCCCGGAAATGCACATATCTTCTTCTGGAGATGCACCAGAGTCAATTAAGTCCCGGAAGTGCATATCTCTCCATATAGGATAATGATGATGAATAATTGCAACATCAAAACAATTAAACATCGAATCAGTAGTGTACCGTTTAGAGATTGATAACGCCATGAGTTAAAACACTGATTTTCTCTGCGGTTATGACAAATGTCTTCCCGGAGTGTCTTCAAATCAGAAGAAGGTATGAAGTTCATCACGTGTACTCGTTGTGCGTTTAACGTGTCTTCTTCTTCCCCCTTGATGGTTTCGAAACTCAGAACCAGCAATAAATCATACGCACATGTACCTGAAATCTCGTGAGAATAATAAATAAGCAGAATTATATATTTTGTGAGAATCAGCTGTTGATCGAAATACTCTACTCATAAACTCTCCATGGCCATCCTTACCAACTCCCTTGTCGACAATTTGAAGTGACCACTGATAGAATGAACCGGATATACCAAACATGAAACTGAATAAGAATCCCTCGATCTTATGACTTAAGCTTACACAATTGTTGAATGAGGAACGGTGGAGAAATCTCTAAGTACTCAATACATCACTGAAGAAGTATATAAGCACAACACCTCTTGAAATTATCCACGTCGACTATGCACGTGACACTGAGTACAACAATGTAACTCCTTTAAGTGATAGTTATCCAAGTCATCAACTCATTTAATTAAACAACCTCAAACATCCATCATATCGAAAACATGCTTCCCGATCATCAAATATGATCATGTTTAATAAAAAACAAGTCGAAACCAAACCTTATACCAGCACCCATCTCGACATACAATATTGATGATAGACGAGACAAAAAAAAAACCATACAAGACGAGGCTTCAAGGTCTTTGAATGAGGATCTCGGGTAGGTTTGCATGTTGGTTTTGTGTGGTAATCGAAACAGAGAAACAAATATAACAAACATTGTTATAATTCGTTCTTATATTTTCGAACATTAGGTTAATTGCATGATTGTTTTTGTTTTAATTGCTCCCCCGAAAAAGAGGCCGAGGATAACATACTTGTTATTTGTCACTCTTGATATTCGAAAAGTAGCAGAAGGTAGATCCTTCGATAATGATTGATGAAGATGATTTATATTCGTGTCTGGTCTTAAAGGATCATGTTTAACACGAAATAAATGTGACTGAGATCATGTTTATATTACGAGTCTAGATGTTAAGGGATGTAGGAGACGATGGGATTAGGTTCGTTATGATTGGTGTTTTGGAGTAATAAGGTTGGTGATATGTTGAGTCTTGGTTTTCGGGTTTTGTTTAACAGTCCCAATGTTTTCAATAAACTGCATCGGAATGTGAATATATCCGTCGGAATATATCCGTCAGAATATATCCGTCAGAATATATTCGTCGGAATATATCCGTCGGAATGTATCCGTCGGAATCACCCATCGGAATGTATCCATCAGAAATCTTATCCATAGTACTTTTTCCTTGAATTCCGGATCTGGGTTTTCTAGATCTGTTTTTATCTTTTCATCTTCAAAAAAAATATTTGATAACCCAGAAATGATGATAAAACAGAAGATATAAAAGATAAAACCTTGTGACAAAATGATAATATCAGATATGAGTATAATGATAAACATGACTGTGTAACCGACTGTTTTGATGGACCAAGTTTCAATGAGACAAGAGTAAAATGATTACCGTGACAAAAAAAGAGACAATTTTTAAACAGATTTGACCATTTGTGACGGAAAATCAATAGATCGAGACAAAAAAAATTAGACCACCAAATCAGTAAACAATAAACACGCCGATCCAAAGATTGAACCGTGGCTCTGATGCCCATTGTGGGTTTGCTATATAAGATCCGGTGGTCTTGGTGGGTGGTGGTAAATGGTGGTAGCCATTGATGAGTTTAGAGAGAGAAGATTGTGTGACAAAGAAAGAAAATGTATTAAAGTGAAATGGAAACACAAGCAACAACCCCTCCTTGGAAGCCTTGGAGGGGTATATATAGTCACACACCACACCTAAACTATACAACGTTTCCTAGTCTAGTCTATGTGTGTGTGACTATGATAACTAATGGGAATTCTTAAATGTCGCCACATAAAGTGAATTTCCAACAATAACACTTTTATTAAAACTAAAATACAAAATATAAAAATAATACAAAATTTCATTTAACCAAAAATTTTATCAATACAGTTCTTTAAAAAACACGTGATTAAGGCCAATCAAGAATTTGAACTAACCAAAAGCTAATAACGGGCCCAACATGAATGTGGAAGCCCAAAATTCTATAGAGTAACGAATACAATAACCATTCTAAACAAATTTAACGGGCTGGACTGAATTCGTAATGTTTCTAACTAAAATTTCTAACGAAGGACCTGTACTGAAACTGAATGACACACAGTGAAGGACTAAACTCGTATAACTACCAAACTCTATTTGAATAAAGAGAATTTTAGACAGAGGAGGAAGTCTTCTTATATGAATCTAAAAGGTCATATTTTTTCCTTTTTACTGACTTTAAAAGTAAGGCTAATGTTTGAATTTTTACTGATTAAATGATATAACAGATATCTCTATTACTACTACAAATCAAATCAAATATTACAGTTATAGAAACCAAATCAACAACTCTTAGATAATTCCAAACACTAGTTTAAGCTAATCTAAATTCTCCATATCAGATTATTACAGAAGATTGAGAAGCAAGTAAACGTTATCCCTAAAAGCTGATGAGATCAATTACAAAGCAAGAAGCAAGAATCCTAGCTGCCTAATAAGATCAGTGGCCTAAAGAGACTTCAACTACTTAAAAACGCTTAACCCCAATTATCCTATATCAACAATGAGCAAAATAATTAGTAAGTTCCAATGGTAAAATACTGAGTATGATCAAAAACAAAATAGCACTGAATTCATATAAGCAAAATCAGCAAAGTTCAGACTACACTCACACTACAAGTAAACTACACTACAGCTAAACAGATTATACTATGGATTACATAAAATTTAACCGTGCTTAACCTATTCATCCGAAGTAAGTCCGCTGAGGAGAAGCGGAGCGCTGAGATCGCTTATAGAACTCAAACATCCACCAATCTGCTAACGTATCAAAAACTAAAAGTAATCCTTCAAAAGAAAACTGAAACAAGCGAAGAAAAAAAACAAACAAGACCTTCGAATCTGAATTCTGTATCACTTGAACAAATCTGTATCTTTTCTTACAAAACTGACTTTCATTAACCTCTCAATTTAGAACTCGTACTACCATCAAACTGCTAGGCAGAAAACTGTTTAAACTGATAAAAACATTGCCAGATATTGCACTAACGTCACCACAACTAATTTGAACTGGAAATTTTTTTACTTAACAGATTATGACAATTAACCTTCAAAATCATTTATCTAAATTCAAAACAAATTCCTTAAGAACTAAGAATTAGTATGATCTAACAAACTAAAAAGTATCAGACTGAACTAAAAAGTAACAAACTGAACCAATTTTTAACAGAACAGTAACTCATAGCTAAATCAATATTACGACAGCTACTAGTATCTAGTCCCAACGACATGAACAGTAAACACTCTATTAAATATTCCTAAGATATTCTCTGTAACAGTAACACTAGAAAAGATAAGAGAAAAAGATGAAGCTTTTTAAGGTGAACAGTAACAGTTGAAGAAGAATTAAGAGAAAATCAAGAAAGCTTTAAGAAAGAACTTTACTTCATTAATGGTGGAAAAAGTGATTGGTTACAACAAGATTAACAAAATCAAAAATGAATCTAACTGAATGATTAACTGAAAATCAATAAGCTTTGAGAGAAAATAAAACTAACTATTCCTATCTAACCTAACTATGTGAAGACTACACCTAAGCTAACCGCTTTAAACTAAAGGTCTTGATCTCGTATTTATAGAGGTCTTCGAGAGATGTTGATGTAGCTTCGACGTGTTCAACCCAATTAAATCGTGCCACATGGAAAATACGATGATCATGATCTGTTCTTCATTTTTCATCCAATTTAGGCATTTCTTTGTCTTCCACTGTTGATCTAATTGATTAGTATCTCCATGTAGAGAAGATGATAAGGAGTATTTTGCTTCTTTGAACTTTGCCTGAAACTCCTTGGATTGTGCTTGAAATCGAATGGCAGGTAATGAGGTGGGGAAGAGATGAAGCTCTGTTATCTTTCTCTCTCTTCTCGTCTGATGAAGACGCATGTGTAGTATGACCTAGTCTTGGTCAATTGACCAAATTTATAAAAGTTAAATAAACTTTTATCCATTTTTCCCATTTGGTCCTTTCTCTTTGTATTTTCTTCAAAAGTTATATAAACTTTTAAATCAATTTCTATTTCATCCTTTTCTTATTGAAAGTTACACTTTCAGTCCTCGATCTTTGAAGTAATGACAAGTAAAGTCCTTGAAAGCTCTTTCGTCTTTTTCTTCGTCTTTTATCATAAAAATCCCTTGAAAACGCGTCTTTGCTTCAAAATGTATCTTGTTTACCTGAAAACACATGAAACACAAATACCCACGTAATTCTGATATTTTTCAGTTAAATATAATGTATTTGACTGTGTTTTGAGTGGTTTTTGGATCATTATTGATGAGTGTTTTCACACTTATCAACTCCCCTCCACTTGACCATTGCCATGGCCTCATGCAATGCAGCATTTCAAAGCTCTAGGGTTCACTTTTCTCATAATTAATCCGCCTTGGTCATTTTATGATTTAATAAACTAGACTATACTACATGTTGAATGAGTTTGAGTATTTACAATGCAATGCAAAGGAAAACAATTTTATTTATATGTTTTTGATTTTCTTGAAATAATTTTGATGGAAATAACTCATAAAGAAATCAATGACTTAGATTAGGGCTTTTGGTACCATGAACACTTATCACCCTCAAGTTTCACTTTCCCCATACCAAGCTTAAAAATGGGATCATTGCATTCACAAGTAAAAAGTGCATCAACTTATTCATGACAATTAAATGTGGAACCGGTTATTATTTGAGCAAATTGCTTAAGAGCAAATTTGTCATTATTTAAAGCGTGAAATATAAGAAATGTAAAATCCAAAAATAAGGAAGCACGGTTTTAATCCTAAGTAATCTTCTCATCCATTACTCGAAAAACCGCTCACAATTAATATAAGTCCGACTCAAGAGTAATAAGTTATTCGCCTTATGTGTAAGATCCTTATATCATGCATTAATAAGTAGCTACACACTCGCTAAGGAAAGAAAAAAATAAAACTCACGCAATAATTTACATCCGCCGCCTTTTTTGAGTCCTTGGATCTTCAATCTCGCAACCCGTCAAGGTAATATTGGATTGGAGCAACTATCAAATCCCCGCAACCCGTCAAGGTAATATTGGAATTCAATAGTCACTATAATTAACACTTCATTGCCCCTCTTGGGAGTCTTGTATAATTATTATTTTTTTTTTCTTTTTTTTTTCTAGCCACTCATTTTTTTCAAGCTGCTCTTATTTTTCTTTATTCCTCACAAAGAAAGTTGAAAAGAATAAAAGGAAAAATACCCGCTAAGTATTAAGCATGACATAAGTCTAGTACACATAAAACGTTCAAACTTAGAATCTTAAGACGTACTTATACCAACCATGAATGATTAGTCAAAAATGCATAAGAGACTACAAACCGATTAAAACCGTTCTTGATTATTTATTAACATATATACATGAGAAAAAAATAGAGGCAAAGAAAGAGAAGGGTTTAGCCACAATTAATTGTCATGAAGTTTATCTAGCCCTTTTATACTTGCTTCAACTCTATCATCTCCCATTCTCCACAAATTTAAAGTCTCAAATAATGAGAGTGGTGGATGCTTAGCCTAATAGACCAATGAAGGACTACATAGTTAAGGATACTAGCTAGAGAATGCTTGGATAAGCAAACTCGGGTTGAGTCAAAATATCCATGGCGGGCCTAATATGTCAAAGAAGTCTAAATTTGTTAAACCATGTCCTTATTATATTTTTTTTTCCTTTTTCAGTTTTTCATAAAGAACAAAAGAAGAAATATATATACAATGCAAATGTGTTATGCAAATGAAAAATGATTTATGCAAAAAATATGAATGCATATTTTTGGTGGCCAAAGTAGATAAAGAATTTGAAAATATTCGAAAAATTAATTTCCAAGTTATCATGAAGTTAAAGCAATGGTCTAGGTAAGGTCACTTCGATAGAAGTCTCCCCTACACTTAAGATAAACATTGTCCTCAATGTTTAAGAGTATTAGATTAAACTCCCCTACACTTATTACATTGCGTACATTGTTTAACCCAAGTTAAGAGAGAGACAACTAAAGGGTATTCATTTTAAGCACAAGTGTTTTGAATATCACGATAGCAAAAACTAATTGAAGTGAACCGGATACACGGGCCTCCTCCATAAGCTCCAAGCATAAAATGAGAGCGAGCAACCCTTGAAACAAACACCAAAAGACGAAGAAAGGCACCCCTCCACTTCAAATCTACTATAACATCCTCTTAATTAAACCTAACCTATTTAATGTGGATTTGCTATTATCTAATCTGGTGGTCTAGGTGGGTGGTGGAAGATGGTAGCCATTGTTGAGAGAGAGAGAAGAGAGGTTGTGTGTGAAAGAAAGAAAAGATGTATTAAAACACAAATGGAAACATAAGCAACACCCCTCCTTGGAAGCCTAGGAGGGGTATATATAGCCACACACCCAACACTTAACTATACATTGTACCTAGTCTAGTCTAAGCGTGTGTGACTATGATAACTAATGAGAATTCTTAAATGTCGTCACATAAAGTGATTTCCAACAATCTTCCCCATGGGACGACGTGTAGAATTCCTTACATTATTTTTCCTAACAAGTACATAATGATTAAGAACAAGAGCTTTCATGAAGCGTCCAATGCTGATGATGTCTTCTGAGGCCTTTGACTTCAAAACGAATCATCTTTAAAGTAACTTGTAGAAGAAATACTGTAACGGCACGAGCTAAGTAATCCATGTACTTCTGGTTAAGGAGAAGCTTCTGAATTAACTTCCCCCTAATTCATGCCACATAAATTTGATGTAGAAGCTTTTAAATAGCTTCCCCCTAAACCGACAATCCTCGTAAGCAACTTCAAAGATTTCAATAAAGCTTAGAATGATTAAGCGCACAGCGGAATCTAACAAGCAAATCCCATCATATAACATGATAACGTTGCTAAGAGGGATTGAAAGCTTGGGGTACACCAAGTAGATCAACAACTTATCTTCTCACGCTTGAATAATTCTTCTGAATTTTTCTTCCCCCTGAGAGTTCAAGTTATGCATACTAGAAAGAATCAAGACATTTCATCCCCCACATAGTTGAAGAAAATAAATCAATCCCAAGTATGAAGCTCAAATACTGAAGTAGACACTTTATCCCATTCATGAAGTTGACATCGTAACACCAGAGCCAATTAAGTCCCGAAAATGCACATATCTTCTTCCAGAGATGTACCAGAGTCAATTAAGTCCCGGGAATACATATCTCTCCATATAGGATAATGATGATGAATAATTGCAACAACAAAACAATTAAACATCGAATTAGTAGTGTACCGTTTAGAGATTGATAACGCCACGAGTTAAAACACTGATTTTCTCTGCGGCTATGACAAATGTCATCCCGGAATGTCTTCAAATCAAAAGAAGGTATGAAGTTCATCACGTGTACTCGTTGTGCGTTCAATGTGTCTTCTTCTTCCCCCTTGATGGTTTCGAAACTCGGAACCATCAATAAATCGTACGCACATGAACCTGAAATCTCGTGAGAATAATAAATAAGCAGAATTATATTTTTTTGTGAGAATCGGCTGCTGATCGAAAATCTCTACTCATAAACTCTCCATGGCTATCTTTACCAACCCACTTGAAAGCAATTTGAAGTGACCACTGATAGAATGAACCAGATACATCAAACGTGAAACTGAATAAGAATCCTTCGATCTTGTGACTTAAGCTTGCACTATTGTTGAATGAAGAACGGTGTAGAAATCTCTAAGTACTCAATGCATCACTGAAGAAGTCTATAAGCACAACACCTCTTGAAATTATCCACGTCCACTAGGCGCGTGACACTGAGTACAACAATGTAACCCCTTTAAGTGATAGTTATCCGAGTCATCAACCAACCACCCCGAACCCGGAAACCAGATAAACAAGTCTGCATTCTAAGATTAAGCACGAGCAAGTTATCTTTGAAAGATAAAATAAGTTCACGCCTTCGAAAAATCCGTCTCCAACTTCAAATAATTTATACCCGATCAAACAAAATCTGTAGTCACTAAAAATATACCCAAATTTTTCTCCAGTCTCGTCAAAATAAATTTTGTCACTTAGTCGTCACTTCTTTTGTCTCGTCATTTTGTCACGTCACTCGATCATTGTCAAGCCCCGATTATAACCAAAGCATGACTTAATATTACAAATTTTGTCAAAAATGAAAATTTTGACAAAAAAATTGTACTATAATCATAGACTCGGCCCATTATTATCCAAATGAACGCATGTTACAAAAAATGATCACTCTATAATAACAAATTGTATCTTAAATATTTTGGAGTTAGTTTGCCTTAGTTCAAATTTGTATCCACTTTTTAGTTAAAAAAACGTGGCACAATATTGTATATCCATTATTTGTTTTATGCCATTTGGACACTGACCCATCACTTCTCATACATTAAAACAAAACGCAGCCCCCCCAAAATTCATTGGAACCTCCGTCCCATTTCTATCCTTTCTCCCACCAAACTCAAACAGTTAACCCTAATCCTTAGGATACTCCGCCCCCAAAATCTCACAACAACTCTTCATCCATTCACTCAGCCTCCAAAATCATCTCACACTAGTCAACCTAGAAACCTCCATCCCCATCTCAAAACCTCCATTTTCTCCTTCATCTCATAACTCATAAACTGATAAGCTTACACATCATATCAAGTTATTGTTAACAAGAATCGAAGCAACCAACACGTTCCCATGTTGTTAATTCAAAGATCTTGCTAAAGGTAGGTATAGAATGATTGCATGTTTAGATTTGTGTGTCAAATCGAAGCAAAGATGGAGAGTAACATTCTTGTTATAGCTCCATTTTTAAAATTCGAAGATCAAGTGAAAGGGTGAAATCCTTTACATGCATGACCAATGATGACTTGTTTTGTGTGTTGAAATCGAAACGAAAACAGATGATAACGAACATGTTATAGATCTTTGTTTTTAAGGTTTCGAACATCAAACATTGGTATCTATGATGATTCCTGATTTTCGTGTATATAGATCTTAATTGATCACGGTTTACATGTCCAATCACGAGAAAAAATTGAATTTGAGATCCTTTAAACTGTTTAAGGGTCGAGTCTAGATGGGTATTAAGTGACGATGGGATTAGGTAGATTATGTTGGTGTTGGGGAGAAATAAGGTTGGATAGTTGAGTATGGTTATAGGTCTCGGTTGTCAGATTTTGTTTAACAGGCGCAATTGGTTTTTGGTCTCGAGTTGGATAGGTCATGTGAGCTTCAATATGTTTGAATCTTGGTGATATACCCGTCGGAATATATACCCGTCAGAATATGTATCCGTCGGAATATGTATCCGTCGGAATATATACCCATCAGAATGTTTTTAAGTCTCCATCGAAATGTTTTTAAGTCTCCATTGGAATCAAACAAACACCCCATCGGAATAGCTATCCGAATAGCCATCGGAATAACCATCTGAATAGCCATCGGAATAAGCATAATCGGAATCCCCATCGGAAACCCCATCGGAAAAGGGTTTTGACCCATTTTCATGGTTTTCTGAAAAAAAGTGGATCTGTTATCTTTTGTCCTTTTCCCAATGAAAATAGATCTGATAGATGTTAAGGAACAAACAGACGTGTAACAATGGACAAAGATTTCATGAAACCAAGAATGAATACTGATTAATAAATGGATGACCACAAACATCGTGACAAAAGATCGTGACAAAATATTGACAAATCGGACCAAAAAAAATGATAGAACGATACAAAAAGAATTTTTAGACCACCAAATCGAAAACACGAACACGATCCAAGGATGGAACCGAGGCTCTGATGCCAATTGTGGATTTGCTATTATCTAATCTGGTGGTCTAGGTGGGTGGTGGAAGATGGTAGCCATTGTTGAGAGAGAGAGAGAAGAGAGGTTGTGTGTGAAAGAAAGAAAAGATGTATTAAAACACAAATGGAAACACAAGCAACACCCCTCCTTGGAAGCCTAGGAGGGGTATATATAGCCACACACCTAACACTTAACTATACATTGTACCTAGTCTAGTCTAAGCGTGTGTGACTATGATAACTAATGGGAATTCTTAAATGTCGTCACATAAAGTGAATTTCCAACATTTAGATCTACTCTACGTTTTCTAACCTAGTTATTCAATGCTTGAGTTTTTTTAACCCTAAGTCGCTAGCTCGATTCGGCCTTGAATTAGGTTGTTCTTGAGGAAACCATCATGGAGAAAAAAGGATATCCACTTTCGATCACATCTCACATGATACACTCAAACTTAACACGTTGCCATTTAGTATAAGATTTACAATATCCGCCTCGACAAATGGAACGGTCCAACGTGTCTCAAGTTTGTCCAACATACGAAATCTCTCATATAGTAAGCACACTAGGATCAAATACATAGTTTCCATCTCTACATTCGAACAACTTCAAAATAGGTAGCATCACCAAAGTAAGCTCATACGAGAAGCCCATATCAATAGAAGTCACACTCTTAAGTGGAGTAGGTGAAAACCAGTTTTTCCCAAACATACATATCCCAGGATCAAAAACCTGTCCCTTCATGGGAAAATAAGGAGATGAACTCGTATCAACCATATATGATTCCCCCTTAGTGATCAAATCATCATGAGACAATGAAGGTTTAGGTATCAAAACATTCATAACAAGTATATCCATATTGGGCTCCTCATCATCATCAAAAGGTGGGTAATCTTCCATAGAAGGCATAGAAAAAGGAGGATAAAAATTAATAGTGTCTTGTGGAGGAGGTGTGGGCTCTATGGTCCCAAAAAGCAAGTTCTCACTAAGACAAATCTCCTCTTCCCAATTAGAATCACTATCATCAACCTCAATATCAATATTTTCAAGATAAGCCTCTATGGTGGCATCAATATCCATATGAGAATCCATATCCGTGCCTTAGGTGAAAAAGGATCAATCTCTAAGAGTATAGGATCTTCATCAATGACCAATTTCAAGGGTGGAAGGGTGAGAATGAAAGGCTCAAAAGAAGGTGTATTAATGAGAGAATCACTCAAAGGGATGATATGATCATAAAAATCAGTAGGTTCAACCTTAAAAACCGGTGAAGAAATATCAATTGAAGGTTCGTCTTCTATGGAATCATCATTATTGTTTTCATTCAATGCTTCAATCGAGGAGATAAGATTATAAACTTTCGATAAAACCTCACGAATATGAACATCTTCCACTTCTTCTATAAGAGCAACATCTTCATCTACATTAGGAATGTCATCTTGACATGAGAAGTCCTCGGATAATATATCATAAGATGACTCACTAGAATCACAATCATCATCCTCTATTTGTGGCAAATCTTGCATAAACTCTTCCTCATTTTCATTATCCTTTTCTTTAAACAATTCATCAAGATCAAAATCACCAAAATCACTAGTAGGAGCATGAAGATCAACATTGATGAAATCTCAATGTGATCATGAGGAGAAGAGGTATCAATATGAAGCTCGTCACATGGTTTATTGGAAATACCCTCAAACTCTCTTTGGATTGGGATAAGGTTCTCAACACTAGAAGAGGTTAGTTCATACAAATCGGTGTTTGTATTAGTGCTAAGAGGCTCGTCCCCCATGGTTAAAGAGTTGTTGGGTTCCACGTGAGGTAAAGGTGATGAAGGTGTGTCATCATTAAGTGTCATACAAATCGGAGGTTCATCATCATCGTCATATAAGCATTGTTAAGCAAACGAGCACGATTAGCAAAAAATTGTTCTTCTTCTTCGATTGCAGCAATCTTAAAGAGGAAATCATTTAAATATTTTCTGAGGCGACAAGAAAATATGTTCAACGATTCACGATACATATCACCGAATTCCTTGTCATTATATTGCCAAGATTTAATTTCCTTTTCCTCATTAGACTTAATTCTTTCCTTTAACCACCGATGTGTGTCTTCATTTCCTTGAGGCTTATGTCTTTCATACTATCAAGCATCTTATAAACGTCATCGTTCGACTTGTTTATTGTCTCAAGTAAAGAATGAAACTTCTTGACAATATTAGGGGCATAGGATGGCGGATCCCTCGGTCTACAATCATAACCATAATGTGGAGCGTTTCCATAAAACTCACATGAAAAAGTCAAAGAATACGGTGGAGTTAGATTTCCATAATTAAGTGGATTATAGGTTTGAAAAGAGTCTTGATTATGAAAGTTCTCATGATTATAACCTTGAAAATTGCCTCTATTTTGAAAACCCTCATAATGTAAAAATCCTTGATTTTGAAAAGTATCTTGATTATAGCCTTGAAAATTTTCATCATTTTGAAAGTCTTCATTGTCTGAAAATCCTTGATTATGAAAGGTTTCTTGATTATAGCCTCGAAACTATCATTATTTTGACAACCCTCATAATGTGAAAATCCTTGATTTTGGTATGGCTCATCAAAGGGTTGATCATGAAATGATGGTTGATTTTGTGATGAAAAACCAGAATATCCCATATAGTCATTACAAGTGTAGTCCATTTGAAGGTTAGATTGAATATTAGGGTTCTCGGTTCCATTATAAGCATATCCCTTCCCATAATAGCCATTGTTTTGATCACATAAATAAGTATCGTGTGGACCTCCACAAGTCGAACAAGGCGAATAATTAGCGTTCGCGGATTGTTGTTGCAAAATCTCCAACATGGAACGAGTATCCATGTTTAGCAAGGTGCCGAATGTATATACAATGAAATGACATTTAAAAGCTTCCTCGGGGAAGGAAGTAATACACCAAAGGTGGTATGGTTACACGCGTGCGAGTACACGTGTAAGTAAACTCGAGGAGTGAGAGATGAGCTCTCGGTCGACTTTTGAAAGAGAAGAGATTATCTCCCTCGAGGTTCAATAATTAATATCCACAAGAAAATATAATATATGTAATAGTAATTCGGTGGCACACCACTCACCACTATCACTCTTGAAAAACCCACAAGGAAGCGGAGAAACGAGGCGGCGCGTAGCACTTAAGAGCCTGCTTATTTAGAATGTGAAATACACTCGCCTTATACCCCCCACACAGTGGCCTCTTTCTCAAGATCAAGTAGATTGTAGTATTTATCTATTGTGCCTTAATTAAATTTGATCGATACACGTGTCAAGGACCGGAACGCTCCCTAACACGGTGTATTGCCTTGGCAATACTTATGGAAATAGATGTATTGGTTGTTCGTATCTATGTATATGTATTTACATATAATAAAATATCAAAAATATTTTTGTATTTATTTGTTTTTTAAGAAAAATACTATATGTATATAAAAACGATGAAAACCGATATAATATATTTTTTGTGTAATCTTTTAGGAAAAATTTTACTTTTTGGATTTTTTATTTTTTTGGTTCAATTCTTTAGGAAAAGAGTCGATTTTGGGAATTTTTTAATTTTTATATTTTTATCTTTTTGATTTTTTTTTATATTTTTGATTTATAATCGTATAAATAACGTTCACAAAGTGAACGGATCCCAAAATCCAATACGTATCACTCGAAACCGTTAATCTTCACGAATAAAACTGGCAGCGGCGCCATTTAATATTTCTTTTAGTATCTTTTCGTCTCGGTATCTAATCGAACTGATATAACGTTTTAAGCTTGACTTGATTGTTATTGGTTGTAAAAGCTTGATTGGTATCTATTACTACTTGGCAAATAGCACGTAAAAAGTGTAAAATATACTATATTACCTACGTATACCTACTAATCTAAAACACGTTGCAAATACCATATTTAAATGCACGAAATGTAAAATACAAATTTACACTACTAATAGAAGATGCAAAATAAAAAAATGATTAAGCAAAATATTAAAACCAAAAGGAAATTTACAAAACCAAAATACCATTTTATAAAACGATAACACTTTTATTAAAACTAAAATACAAAATCTAAAAATAATACAAAATTTCATTTAACCAAATTTTTTATCAATACAGTTCTTTAAAAAACACGTGATTAAGGCTAATCAAGAATTTGAACTAACCAAAAGCTAATAACGGGCCCAACATGAATGTGGAAGCCCAAAATTCTATAGTGTAACGGTTACAGTAACCATTCTAAACAAATTTAACGGGCTGGACTGAATTCGTAATGTTTCTAACTAAAATCTCTAACTAAAATTTCTAACAAAGGACCTGTACTGAAACTGAATGACACACAGTGAAGGACTAAACTCGTATAACTACCAAACTCTATTTGAATGAAGAGAATTTTAGACAGAGGAGGAGGAAGTCTTCTTATATGAATCTAAAAGGCCATATTTTTTCCTTTTTACAGACTTTAAAAGTAAGGCTAATGTTTGAACTTTTACTGATTAAATGATATAACAGATATCTCTATTACTACTACAAATCAAATCAAATATTACATTTATAGAAACCAAATCAACAACTCTTAGCTAATTCCAAACACTAGTTTAAGCTAATCTAAATTCTCCATATCAGATTATTACAAAAGATTGAGAAGCAAGTAAAAGTTATCCCTAAAAGCTGACGAGATCAGTTACAAAGCAAGAAGCAAGAATCCTAACTGCCTAATAAGATCAGTGGCCTAAAGAGACTTCAACTACTTAAAAACGCTTAACCATAATTATCCTATATCAACAATGAACAAAAGAATTAATAAGCTACAATGGTAAACTACTGAGTATGATCAAAAACAGAATAGCATTGAATTCATATAAGCAAAATCAGCAAAGTTTAGACTACACTCACACTACAAGTAAACTACACTACGGCTAAACAGATTATACTATCGATTGCATAAAAATTAACCGTGCTTAACCTATTCATCCGAAGTAAGTCCGTTGAGGAGAAGCGGAGCGCTGAGCTCGCTTATAGAACTCGAACATCCACCAATCTGCTACCATATCAAAATCTGAAAGTAATCCTGCAAAAGAAAACTGAAACAAGCGAAGAAAAAAACCAAACAAGACCTCCGAATCTGAATTCTGTATCACTTGAACAAATCTTTATCTTTTCTTACAAAACTGACTTTCATTAACCTCTCAATTTAGAACTCGTACTACAATCGAACTGCTAGGCAAAAAACTATTTAAACTGATAAAAACATTGCCAGATATTCCACTAACGTCACCACAACTAATTTGAACTGGAAATTTTTCTACTTAACAGATTATGACAATTAACCTTCAAAATCTTTTATCTAAATTCAAAACAAATTCCTTAAGAACTAAGAATTAGTATGATCTAACAAACTAAAAAGTATCAGACTGAACTAAAAAGTAACAAACTGAACCGATTTTTAACAGAACAGTAACTCATAGCTAAATCAATATTATGACAGCTACTAGTATCTAGTCCTAACGACATGAACAGTAAACGCTCTACTAAATATTTGTAAGATATTCTCTGTAACAGTAACAGTAGAAAAGATAAGAGAAAAAGATGAAGCTTTTTAAGGTGAACAATAACAGTAGAAGAAGAATTAAGAGAAAATCAAGAAAGCTTTAAGAAAGAACTTTACTTCATTAATGGTGGAAAAAGTGATTGGTTACAACAAGATTAACTAAATCAAAACTGAATCTAACTGAATGATTAACTGAAAATCAATAAGCTTTGAGAAAAAATAAAACTAACTATTCCTATCTAACCTAACTATGTGAAGACTACACCTAAGCTAACCGCTTTAAACTGAAGTTCTTGATCTCGTATTTATAGAGGTCTTCGAGAGATGTGGATGTAGCTTCGACGTGTTCAACCCAATTAAATCGTGCAACGTGGAAAATACGATGATCTTGATCTGTTCTTCATTCTTCATCCAATTTGGGCATTTCTTTGTCTTCCACTGTTGATCGAATTGATTAGTATCTCCATGTAGAGGAGATGATAAGGAGTATTTTTGCTTCTTTGAACTTTTCCTGAAACTCCTTGGATTGTGCTTGAAATCGAATTGAAGGTAATGATGTGGGGAAGAGATGAAGCACTGTTATCTTTCTCTCCCTTCTCGTCTGATGAAGACGCATGTGTAGTATGACCAAGTCTTGGTCAATTGACCAAATTTATAAAAGTTAAATAAACTTTTATCCATTTTTTCCCATTTGGTCATTTCTCTTTGTATTTTCTTCAAAAGTTATATAAACTTTTAAACCAATTTCTATTTCATCGTTTTCTTATTGAAAGTTACACTTTCAGTCCTCGATCTTTGAAATAATGACAAGTAAGGTCCTTGAAAGCTCTTTCGTCCTTTTCTTCGTCTTTTATCATAAAAATCCTTTGAAAACGTGTCTTTGCTTCAAAATGTATCTTGTTTACCTGAAAACACATGAAACACAAATACCCACGTAATTCTGATATTTTTCAGTTAAATATAATATATTGACTGTGTTTTGAGTGGTTTTTGGATCATTATTGATGAGTATTTTCACACTTATCAAGCTCCTTTTACAAATTGACACCTATTTATAATCTCCATCTACAATTCTCCCAAATCCATACTCAGCTCCATATGGATGATCCATTTCACCACTCAAATCAATCGTTAAAGTACTACGAGTTGTTGGGTTGTAAAATGACACCCCATGGCTCAAGCTCACGCTAATCAGTCCATTACGATAAGGATGACCATCGCCTAAGAACAATTATGGTGGGTTATTTAAGGACTCATAATTTAGGAGCTGAGTCGTTCTAGCCAAACCGTTTTTAAATACTAATTGTCTGACTGTTGTTGGCTCGGAATGGCGTCGAATGAATATGGGGTCGGTTATGACATTGTACCATGCTTTGCAAACAGTTTTGCAAATCAACAAAGTGGAAATAGATGAATGAAGTAACATAAGCATCAACAAATCAAAGCTTGCATCTTCAAAGCTAGCAGCCATCATTTTGTTTGGAGAAATTATAGTTTTGTATAGATAGATGATGAGACTGCATTTATACATAGTCTCATCGTCCAAATCGGGCTTAAAATGCTTAAAAACCATAAAATATGCTTGTGTTTGTTCATGTGTATTTTAGGTACGGATATCATGAAATGGACAAAAGATCACAAGAAACAAGCAAACACGAACACGGGAAACGAAGCCGCACAATAAACTGGACCAGAATGTTGAATTTTCCAAAAAGACCTTAAAGTTTCAAGATTATACAAGTTTGGGCCCTCAAGTTTAAAGATTTGTCATAAAAAGTTCTTGAAGAATCACTTTTTACAAGTATGGTCCTCTAACATTGAATACTTGGCAGATATAGCCCTTGAAGATCTCATAATTGCATACAAAGTCCTTATTCAAAGTATGAAACTTACATGTGCAAAAAGTGACAACTTTATCAAAGTACTTTTCGAAGGGAATTGGAGTTTAAGCTGCCAAGATAGTGTTTGCAGGATTTTTGGAAGTACGAGGGGGTGTTCTGCCATTTTTATAACCCATTTCACTTAAACCCACCCATATTTCACCTTTAACCCGACCATAGCCCACACCCTAGCCCATTAAACCTGGTTGTTTATTTGCTAGGGAAACATTTTAATTAATCCCTACTTGGATGAAACTAATCATCATCATCATCCCACAAACCCTAAAAAACCCAGATATAATTAATCTATTTACCCACCCTTAATCTAATTAACCATTAGGGAATCTACCTTTTACCCATCTCCAAACATACCCTCTCACTTAGAAAGGGACGTCTGAGTCCCTTGTCCCCCACACACCCCTCACACATCACGGGTTGCAAAATATTTGTAGAATACTTGAGCACATCAACGTTTCATGTTAATTCTGTGTTCCTCAAATTAATATGGACGAACAAGATTGGATTTGAACAGCTATCTTCACATGGGCAGTTGACCACGATTTTGAAATTCGAATTTCTCAAGGGCAATTGGGGAATTAAAACAGCATTAGGGTTTAGGACTTCTTATTTCTTCTAGAATCTCTTATTGTCGGTATATAAGGCGCATAGGGTTCTTGTTTTTATTTTGTTCCAGAATTTTGCTATCATTTCTTGTAATATGATATAAGTTAAATGAAGTAATTTTTTTGAGTTTCAATTTTACCTTCAAGTATTTTTAATTTACTTGCATCATTTACCTTTATGCAATTTACCTTTTAAAAGTCATTTTAATTTTTCAAGTTTACCTCAAAAGTTTCTTAATTGAGTTTTTGGGAGATCCAATATAGATAGTTGTTTGTATCTTACGTGACAAATAAGCTAGGAGCATCTTCCATATTGTTCTACGTTGTTGGTTACTTAATTTTCCAAAGTTAGTTTTTGGCAAAAATTTAATTTTTTTATCAAAGAATATTTTTTTATTAGTTTTTTTTCTTTGAAAACCATTAAGCCATAAACAGCTCTAAAAGCTCGAATTGACACTCAAACTTTGAGAGTTGGTTTATGGATTAATGTTATCTTTTTCTTGTCATTTTTATCTTGCAAAAAAAATCAGTTTCAAAAGGTTCATCTATTTTCTTTATTAACTGCCCTTGAAAGTTGGAAGCCAATAAGCCAGCTTATTGGATAAGTTATGCTTACTAGCTTTAAACTTCTGTGGTATGTGCCCTTTGTTTGCTCTTGTAATTTCAGGTTACAAAAGGAAATAAGATTGGCTCTCTTTCAAGAAAGTTTGGTTGATATTTCTGTGTGAAACAAAGAAGTGGTATAAGGAAGTGTTGATAAGCTGATTTTAGGTGGTTGATAGTTCAAAAAGGAGTTCATAGCTTCTTATATCAAGCTTGGTCGGGTTGGATGTGACTCAACCCAATGTGAGCAATTCTTTTTCTTTCTTTTATACTTCTTTTCATCAAAAATAATTGGCTTATGTGATATTGCTTATTGATTTTATTTGGCTATGTGCTTGTGTTTAATTGTAGTTATTATTGGCTTATATACATGTATGTACTCTTACTTTCATGTTTTTGGCTTTAATATTAAGCTTCATGTGCAAAATCTCAATTTTGTCCATCGAAAAGGGTGTTTGGCTAAAGCCTGTAGACTGCATGAATATAGGGTCAAGTATTTAAGTTTATTGCATCACTCCTTTGAGGTTAGTATTAGTTGAGTTAGCCTTTTGTTTCAGTCGGAATCAATAAAAATCAAAATCTGAGTGGCTTAGTGTTTTCTGTGATAACTATGTCAGTAGGTATAAAGTTGTTATGCTCCTTGTTATTTGTGGTTTTTTGTTGTTGAAATCCTTGTGTTATCTGATACATAGGTGATCTAAGAAGTTCTTTGTGCATAAATTTCACTTGCGTTCAATTCTGTGCACATTAGTTGATTAACTTCTACTACTTTTAAGCAAAATCATGCCAGCAACCTTGGTGCACTTGTTTTAAGGTTTCGTGTTCTTAATTTTGGTAGGAAGATAGATTGAGGGCGGTAGATTTTCTGTTTTAAGCTTAATCAGTAACTTATAGTTTTTAAGTTCCTTAATTTTAAGCTTCAAGTTCGCCAATTTACCTCTATGTGTGCACCTACTGTTCATCATGTGCAAATTGTTGCATTCTTAGAATTCTTGTGTAAAATCTGATTTCTATGATTGTTATTGTGTATATTACTGTTGGTATCACCCTAATAAGCAACTGCTTATTAGGGGACTTCTTATCCAAAAGCTGCTTGTAGCGCATAAAAAATAGAAACAGAAAAAAGCAGCCAGTGGTATTGAACCCCTGACCACCAGCTGCAAACAGACGCAACAACCCTCAACATTACCATCTGGTCTACTAGTTTTTTGTTTAGATTTCTTTTAATTACTCTTTTAATCTTTTCTTTATTTCGCATAATAAAAAAGGGACAACTGCCAACAGAAAGATTCGAACCCCAGACCACAGGAATGGGTAACGCCTCACAGCAACACCCACAAACTATATGCTCTAATGGTCTTTTTTGTTAAATGTTTACAAATGGATTTATTTAAACTCTTTTTTTTTCTTTTATCACATTAGCTTTATAACTTATTTCGTAGCTTATTCGGAGCTTATTTTGTAGGGTTTTATTGTTCCTAGATTTTAAGTAGTGATTAACTCTTTCTATAATTTTTTCATATTTTATAAAAATCATTTAATATTTTTAAAGCATTGTTTTTAGACTAAAATCATTTTTAATTAATAAAAAATTATTATGCATCATCAAAGGACTTAGTCCTTAGTACCGGTTGCTTTTCGGTATTGTTTATCATGTAAGCCCCACCAATAATGACCATACCATGATAATCCCTAAATGATCACATTTATGGGGATTCGAGTCGAGCTTTTGACTCGGTTATCAAAAACAAGGTGCCTCGTGGGGGATTCTCATGCTTATCCTTGTAAATATTATTGCTTTCTTAAAATAATGTAATGTAGAGACTTGTGCTCTTCCAATCTTTGTTCCGTAGTTGTTTGTGATTGTGATTTATTAGGATCATCGTCATCGTTGAAGCCTCTCGTGTTCGTTTTACATATCACTCGAGCTTTGATCGTTGCCTTTGAAGATTCTGATATCTGATGCTGTCCTTTTACGTTCTAACGATTATCTTATTAGCATAATTCATAAACGGATTTTAGGATATTCGTTTTACCCTTTCTATGCTCGAGATTAAGCATTCGACTTTTCATCTCTAGTATGGGGGTGTTTCACCCTTATACTCGAAACATTGAGGACAATGTTTAGTTTTAGTATGGGGTGGTGAATGGATACTTCACCTTGGTTACGTCATCACGCAATCCAATTTTCATCTTTTTGTTACGTTTTATGCAAAATAAGGCTAAAAATGACCAGATTTTAAAAAATTTCTAGTTTTTCATAAGTTTTTAAGATATGAATGTCGGTTTTCTGATGGTGAGAATAAGAGTAATTTTTTACTCGACCGTGCGTGTTGAGCACTAGCTTCGATTCCTTAACTATATTAGGATAAGTCTCATTAAAATGAGGATGAGAAATGATAGAGTTAATTATAAGTTACTATGCTAATCGTAGAGTACTCGTATTCTTTCAAAAACTCATGTGATTTAATTATTTGCTTATTCTCCCCACGCTTTTGTATAAATAAATGCAATAAATAAGGTTGTACGGTTTATACGATATGTTAGCTTCTAGCCCAAGATCGTTTAAAAGTTACATGTAATTAAATAGAGTACATAGCCAATGCATAACTTATTGAAACGGGACGCGAAGATTGGAGAATCCAAAAAGGCCCTAACAAAGCATGAGGATTACCTTTTATTGCTAAAGATCCAAAGATGATAGGAAGAATCATTAATCCGAATCTAAATGAAGGATCAAGACACACGATGAAAAGCAATACTCCCAACTAGGTTGCGGGAAAGTCTATCCAAAAAGGCCCTAACAAGGCATGAAGATAAATCAATCCAAGTCCTATAAGGAGGCGGGTCGTTGTTAATCAAAATCCTAAATAAAGAAAAGGATAAATGAAGAAGTAATGGTCAAAAGTTGAAGATGTATACAAAAATGAAGAGAAGACCATAATTTCAAGATAGTCTCTCAAGATTTGAAGTTCGAAACACATGCCAAATATCGGTCCGAGAAAGGTCTTAAATCGTGAAACGAGTTATGCCAAGATATGATGAACTTTAAATGATTACAAGAAACGTTTTAAAAGATCGTGTCCTTTAGTTACTTGTTAATTAAACCATCCTACTTTATTTTAGGCTTAAATAAATATCGAAATAAGTCAAAAATGTATCCTTGTGATCATTAAGACAAAATAAAATATAAGAGATACCAATTAGGAATAAGGGAGTCTAAGTACGTGATTAACGCATATGAGTAGTGTTAGCATTACTAACTTGTAAAAACAATGATCTCGTTTCACGCTTAGCATGGAACTGGGTGAACATCGAGGATGACGAACTTATCTCTATGAGGCATTCACGAGTTCTTATTATTTGACCCTAAAAGTCACATTCTCGTGATGAAAACAATACAGTATGTCTAAAACGCAACTAGTAGTTAATCTAAATTTACGTTTTCAATAAATTTCATAGAAAAATGAATTTTGGAGGTACTAAGATACTTAATTTTAGCATTGTGTGGGGACACGGAAATGGTTTAGAATGAGGAGTAATGAGACTGCATTTTTACATAGTCTCATCGTCTAAATCGGGCTTAAAATGCTTAAAAATATCATAAAATACCATAAAATATGCTTGTGTTTGTTCATTGTGTATTTTATGTACGGATATCTTGAAATCGACAAAAGATCATGAGAAACAAGCAAACACAAACACGGGAAATGAAGACGCACAATGAACCGGACCTAAATGTTAAATTTTCCAAAAAGACTTTGAAGTTTGAAGATTATACAAGTTTGGTCCCTCAAGTTTAAAGATTTGTCATAGAAGGTCCTTGAAGAATCACTTTTTACAAGTATGGTCCTCTAACATTGAATACTTGGAAAATATAGCCCTTGAAGATCTCATAATTGCATACAAAGTCCTTATTCAAAGTATGAAACTACATGTGCCAAAACTAACAACCTTATCAAAGTACTTTTCAAAGGGAATTAGAGTTTAAGCTGCCAAGATAGTGTTTGCATGATTTTTGGAAGTACGGGGGGTGTTTTGCCATTCTTATAACCTATTTAACTTAAACCCACCCATATTACACCTTTAACCCGACAATAACCCACACCCTAGCCCATTAAACCTGGTTGTTTATTTGCTAGGGAAACATTTTAATTAATCCCTACTTGGATTAAACTAATCATCATGATCCTCCCACAAACCCTAAAAAACCCAGATACAATTAATCTATATACCCACCCTTAATCTAATTAACCATGGGGAATCTACCTTTTACCCATCTCCAAACATACCCTCTCACTCAGAAAGGGACGTCTGAGTCCCTTGTCCTCCACACACCCCTCACACATCACGGGTTGCAAAAGATTTTTAATATTTTGTCTTTTTAAGTTCGTTTTTCTCGGTATCGATTCGAATTGATATAACGTTTTTAAGCTTGACTTGACTGTTTTTGGTTGTAAAAATCTTGATTGGTAATCTAGTTCTAATTCACAATTAAACAAGCAAAAATGTAAAAATACCTATATACGTATCCGTACTACACTAAAACACGTTGCACGTAAAATGATTAAATTGCACCAAATACAAAAACGTAAAATACAAAACAAAATTTTACACTAAAAATATTAAATCGTGAAACAACTACTAGTGCTATCAAATTTAATAATGAAAGCAACTAAGAAACAGTAAACATGACTCATAATCAAAATCGAAAATTCTTTACTCTACTAAGACTGACAGAAAGTCAAAACAAATAAACTATTATGCTACCTAACTAATTTGTATGAATTCATTTTAAACTAAAGACAATAGCTATTCTAATATACTCATTGACTGACATCAGTTTAATCCTATATTATTCAACCTACTGACCTCAAAAATATGCATTTACTACAAATCTATAGCTACAGTTCACTAAGAAAACACATCTTTTAAATTTGCAAAAACTGTTTGGTAGTTTGTCAAACACCAGTGACAGAAAATTAAGAAATTTAAAACATCTACAATTATGGAATCACTTAGCACAGCTTAAACATCTAACAATCAACAAGATTCAACTCAGAGAAAGAAGTGTTCAGGAAAAAGTACACTACAACTAGTTCTAGCAGAATTAGCTACTAATGAAATCCTAACAATTTTAACTATATTATGCAGTAAATGAAAATGTTAATCAACCTGCATCCGAAATCAGCCCGTTGATGTCGAGAAGCGCGGCGCTGAGCCGGCTTAAAACCAAACACACCTAATCTACTACCTTATCAAAAACTGCAAGTACGGCTACGCTTGACTGCTACTATTACGCTTGACAGCTACCTTCATACAGTAATCCTGCATGAGCTTCAAAATAAACCTGCAAAATCGATTATCCAAGAAAAACGAAGACAAACAATACAGGATCTTTGAATTAAATCTTTCAAATTCTTATCTATATCAAACCACCAACTAAACCAACATCTCAACCCGAACAGTTATACCTGCACAAAAACGAAACGAAGCAAAGAGAAACAAAACAAGACTTTTCGATACTGAAACCTGCGTAATCTCGAACTAATCTGCTTAACCGAAATATCTCACAGAAACTGAATCAAAGGTTTAAACAGAAAATCTTCTTCAGCTTCACGAAAACTCATGAACTTTATAAGCAATCAAACTGACTAACCTATCAAAGCAGCAATCAAACTGACTGTTTTTTTATATATGAAAACTTTTAAAAACTCAAAGAAAATTTCAGTAAAGCTTATCTCTGATTAAAACTGTATAAAACTCAGTATTGAAACGAAAGGAACTCCACTCATAAGCTCATATTGAGCTTATGAACCTATTTGCTTAATAAAACTAAAAATCACCGAAATTGTTTAAAAACTTCAACTGATTGACGAAACACTGAAATCTAACGAGTTCAATTCATTTAAAGTGAAAGAATATATCACAAGCTATTAAGAGCTTATTATCACAAGCTATATGAACAAGAATCAATAAACTCGTCAACTAAAATCAATCTCGATTAACAGTAACAATAAAAGAAAGCTTAAAAGAGAATCAAGAAATCTTTAAGAATCTTAAGTAAGTTTCATTAATGGCGAAAACAGTAATCAGTTACAACTGTAGAAACTGAAAGTTAAACAAACTTAACAGAAAACTGAAAATGATTTAAACTGTGAAGAAAACTTATCTAATCTACTCCTAACTCTAACTAACTGTGTGAAAAACTACACCTAGTCTAACCCTCTCAAATGAAGGCCTCGTCTTCTATTTATAGCCGCCGTGTGGTGGTGGAGTGACGTGGTCTATCCAATGATTGATTGACACGTGTTTAATACGAGGTTTACACTCGTCCTTCATCTTCAATCCAAATTGGGCGTTTCCTCTTCGTCTACTTTTGAGCCAATTAATTGGTGTCATCATCAAGAGGGTGAAAAGCTGATCAACTTTCATGTTTTGTTCTTCCTTTGAATCCTTCTCGATCCTTTGTAAAAATGAGTTGCAGGTTTGGAGATGAAAAAGGGATAACCGTCTTTCTCTCTCTTCTTTGGAAACGAAGGAGAAGATGTGCGTGAATGGTTTGTGTCTTTGACCGGTTTTGGTCAAATGACCAAAGTATAAACTTTACTTTTCTTTTATTTTCTCTTTGGTCCTTCATTTTCTTATTTCTTTTCAAATGGTTATAAAGACTTTTAAACAAGTTCTTTTTCATCCTTTTCTTTGTAGAAATTGCACTTTAAGCCCTTTATCTTTGGAAGTATGCCAAGATTGGCCCTTGATCTTTGAAGTAGTGACAAGTAAGGTACTTGAAAGCGTCTTTCGTCCTTTTCTTCGTCTTTTGATCAAATAAGTCCTTGAAAGCTCGTGTTTGTCTCAAATGTACCTATATTACCTGAAAATTACACAAACACAAAATACACACGTAATTCTGATAATTTACAGTTAAAATAATGTATTTGACTGTGTTTTGAATGGTTTTAGGATCATTATTGATGAGTGTTTTCACACTTATCAACTCCCCTCCACTTGACCATTGCCATGTCCTCATGCAATGCAGCATTTTAAAGCACCAAGCTACACTTTTCTCATAATTAACCAACCTTGGCCATTTTATGATTTAATAAACTAAGCTATACTACATGATGAATGGTTTTGAATATTTACAATGCAATGCAAAGAAAACAATTCTATTTATATATTTTTGATTTTTTTTGAAATAGGTTTGATGGAAATAACTCATAAAGACTCAATGACTTAGATTAGGGCTTTGGTACCATGGACATTTATCACCCTCAAGTTTCACTTTCCCCATACCAAGCTTAAAAATGGGATCATTGTATTCACAAGTAAAAAGTGCATCAACTTATTCATGACAATTAAATGTGGAACCGGTTATTATTTGAGCAAATTGCTTGTGGGCAAATTTGTCATTTATTCAAGTGTGAAATATAAGAAATGTAAAATCCAAAAATAAGGAAGCACGGTCTTAATCCTAAGTAATCCTCTCATCCATTACTTGAAAAACCGCTCACAATTAATATAAGTCCGTTTTAAGAATAACAAGTCATTCGCCTTATGTGTAAAATCCTCATGTCATGCTTTCATAAGTAGCTACACACTCGCTAAGGAAAGAAAAATAAAACTCACGCAATAATTTACATCCGCCATCTTTTTGAGACTTTGGATCTTCAACCCCGCAACCCGTCAAGGTAATATTGGATTGGAGCAATCTATTGAATCCCCGCAACCCGTCAAGGTAATATTGGAACTCAATAGTCACTATAATTAACACCACACTGCCCCTCTTGGGAGTCTTGCATTATTATTTTTCTTTTTTTTTTTTCTAGCCACTCATTTTTTTTCCATAAGCCGCTCTTATTTTTCTTTATTCCTCACGAAGAAAGTTTAAAAGAATAAAAGGAAAAACACCCGCTAAATATGGAGCATGACATAAGTCTAGTACACATAAAACGTGCTAACTTAGAATCTTAAGACGTACTCATATCAACCATAAATGATTAGCCAAAAATGCATAAGAGATTACAAACCAATTAAAACCGTACTTGATTATTTATTAACAATTATATACATGCGAAGAAAATAGAGGTAAAGAAGAGAAGGGTTTAGCCACAAGTAATTGCCATGAAGTCTATCTAGCCCTTTTACACTTGCTTCAACTCTATCATTTCCCATTCTCCACAAATTTAAAATCTCAAATAATGAGATTGGTGGATGCTTAGCCTAATAGACCAATGAAGGACTACATGGTTAAGGATACTAGCTAGAGAATGCTTATAAAAGCAAACTCGGGTTGAGTCAAAATATCCATGGCGGGCCTAATATGTCAAAGAAATCTAAACTTGTTAAAACCATGTTTTATTATTTTTTTTCTTTTTATATATTTTTGATGAAACATAAAGAAAAGATATATACAATGCAAATGTGTTATGCAAAAATGATAGATGCAAAAATTATGAATGCATATTTTTGTTGGCCAAAGTAGATCAAAAATTTGAAAAGATGTTTGAAAAATTAATTTTCTCAATTATCATGAAGTTAAGGCAATGGTCTAGGTAAGGTCACTTCGATAGAAGTCTCCCCTACACTTAAGATAAACATTGTCCTCAATGTTTAAGAGCATGGGAGTGAACTCCCCTACACTTATGACATTGATAACCTTGCTTAACCCAAGTTAAGGAAGAGACAACTAAAGGATATTCATTTTAAGCACAAGTGTTTAATATCACAATAGCAAAAACTAATCGAAGTGAACCAGATACACGGGCCTCCTCCTTAAGCTCCAAGCATGAAATGTGAGAGAGCAACCCTTGAAACAAACACCAAAAGACGAAGAAAGGCACCCCTCCACTTCAACTCTACTATAACATCCTTTTAATTAAACCTAACCTATTGAAAATCTACTCTACGTTTTCTAACCTAGTTATTCAATGCTTGAGTTTTTTTAACCCTAAGTCGCTAGCTCGACTCGGCCCCGAATTAGGTTGTCCTTGGGGAAACCATCATGGAGAATAACGAATATCCACTTTGAAGCACGTCTCACATGATACACTCAAACTTAGCACGTTGCCATTTACTATAAGATTTACAATATCCGCCTCGATAAATGGAACGGTCCAACGTGTCTCAAGTTTGTCCAACATACGAAAGCTCTCATATATGAAGCACCCCAGGATCAAATACAAAGTTTCCATCTCTACATATGAACAACTCCAAAATAGGTAGCATCACCAAAGTAAGCTCATACAAGAAGCATAGATCAATCGAAATCACACTCTTAAGTGGAGTAAATGAAAACCAATTTTTCCCAAACATACGTATCCCAGGATCAAAAACCTTTCCCTTCATGGGAAAATAAGAAGATGAGCTCATATCAACCATATAAGATTCCCCCTTAGTGATCAAATCATCATGAGAATATGAAGGTGTAGGTATCAAAACATTCATAACTATTATATCCATATTGGGTTCCTCATCATCATCAAAAGGTGGGTAATCTTCCATAGAAGGCATAGTAAAAGGAGGATTAAGATTAATAGTGTCTTGTGGAGAAGGTGTAGGCTCTAGGGTCCCAAAAAGCATGTTCTCAATAAGACGGATATCCTCGTCCCAATTAGAAGAAGATGTATCAACCACAATATCATCTCTCTTAAGATAATCTTCAATTTGTTTATCTATCAATTCATCTTCACTAAGCAATCTTTCAGTCTTTAGAATCTCCTCATTCTCATAAATGATAGACCCCTCCTCATCACTATAGGAATCATAGATTGGTTTGTCAAAGATTGGTGACTCCTTAAAACTCAAGGAAGTGTGATCATCAAAAAATGGAGATTTACAAGTGGAAAACTCATTATCACTATAATCATCATATATTGGTGTATCACAAAGAGAAGGTTCATCATCACTAAAATCCTCATTGGTTTCTTCATCATGATGGAAAAGTGGGTTATCAAATGATGTTTCAAAAAGAGGATTCGAATTCATCACAAAATCACTTAGAGGAATAGGTGAAGGAGTCATAGAGGACATGGATTCATCATCAGATGTAAAAGACTCATCACTATCATAAGGATCATCAAAGGGTTCATCACAAGAATCATATGGTGGTAGAGGAGAAGGATCCATATTCCCTATAGGAGCAAACTCTTCATCCAAATTAGGAATGTTATCTTGACAAGACAAATCATTGGATGATATAGCATAAGACGCGTCACTAGAATCACAATCATCATCCTCCATTTGTGTCAAGTCTTTCACAAACTCTTCCTCAATCTCATTATCCCTTTCTTTAAACAATTCATCAAGATCAAAGTCACCAAAATCACTAGTAGTAGCATGAAGGTTAATATGTGATAAAATCTCAATGTGATCATGAGGAGAAGAGGTATCAACACAAAGCTCATCACATGGTTCAATGGAAACACCCTCAAACTCTCTTTGGATTGGGATAAGGTTCTCAACACTAGAAACGGTTAATTCATCCAAATCGGTGTTTGTATTAGTGCTAAGAGGCTCGTCCCCCATGGTGAAAGAGTCGGTGGGTCCCATGTGAGGTAAAGGTGATGAAGGTGTGTATGGCTCAAGTATAGTCGGTGGAGAGATGGAAGGGTCTATAATAGGAACATCACTAAGTGTATCATCCTCAACATCTACTCTCAAAGAAGGCTCATCATCAGGTAAAGCATCGTTCGGTCTCATGTGTTGCAAGATGTATGTGCTCAAGCCTAAGATTTTCGGATCAGTTGCCTCTTGCATTGACTCAAGTGCTTGCATTACCATATTAAAAGCGTCTTTACTCAAGAAATGATAAATGCCTTGATTGTTAACGGGTTTTTTATTAGGACTCTGAAAATTTTCTTCATTTTGAAAATCGTCTTGATTTAAAAATTCTTGAGTTTGAAAATCCTTATTAAACCCTTGATTATAATTAACCGCATATCGTTGACAATTATTTTCCCTATACGATCCTCCACAAGTCAAACAAGGCCCATACATAGCTCGATATATCTCGTCGTGTAATATCTCCAAAATAGGACGAGTATCCATGTGTGGCAAAATGGTCGAATGTGTAAACCCTTGATCTTGAAAGGTGTCTTGATTATTGCATGGAAATTTCTCATCATTTTGAAAGCCTTCATTGTTTGAAAATCCTTGATTATGAAAGGTTTCTTGATTATAGCCTTGAAAATTTTCATTGTTTTGAAAACCTTCATAATTGGAAAATCCTTGGTTTTGGTATGGCACATTAAAGGTTTGATCATGAAATAATGGTGGAGGTTGTGATGAAAAACCGGAATAGCCCATATAGTCATTACAAGTGTAGTCCATTTGAATGTTAGGTCGAAAATTAGGGTTCTCGGTTCCATTGTAAGCATATCCCTCCCCATAATAACCATTATTTTGATCACATAAATACGTATCGTGTGGACCACCACAAGTCGAACAAGGCGAATAATTAGCGTTGGCGGATCGTTGTTGCAAAATCTCCCACATGGAACGAGTATCCATGTTTAGCAAGGTGGCCGGATGTATATACAAGTATAATGACGTTTAAAAGCTTCCTCAGGGAAGGAAGTAATACACCAAAGGTGGTATGTTTACACGTGTGCGAGTACACGTGTAAGTAAACACGAGGAATGAGGGAGTAGCCCTCGGTCGACTTTTGAAGAGAAAAGGATGATCCTCTTCGAGTTTCGATATGAAATATCCACAAGAAAGTATATATATAATTACTACTTGGGTGCAAGACCTCCAATTAAGCCTTCCTTCTTAGAATACGCACTAGTGAACGGGGGGTTAGGTGGCGCGAAGCACTTAAGTACCTATTAACCCTTAGACGGCATTTTATAGCACGTCGCCTATCTATTCACTTTGTAGTTTGTATTCTTCGAATTATTGCTAATTGGAAGTATTTATCTATTCTTGCTTAATTAAATTTTATCGATACGCGTGTTAAGGACCGGAACGCCCCTCAACACGGTGTATTGCCTCGGCAATACTTATGGAGATAGGTAACTTGGTTGTTCTTATACGTATACTTATTTACATATAATAATATATCAAAAATATTTTTGTATTTATTTGTTTTTTACGAAAAATACTATATCTACGTAAAAACGATGAAAACGATATAATATATATTTTTTGTTGTAATCTTTTAGGAAAAAGATTACTTTTTGGATTTTTTTATTTTTTTGGTTCAATTCTTTAAGAAAAGAATTGATTTTGTGATTTTTTTATTTTTTTTTGTATTTTATCTTTTTGATTTTTTTATCTTTTTGATTTATAATACGTAAAAAAAATAACGTTCACAAAGTGAACGGATCCCAAAATCCAATCGTCTCACTCGAAATCGTTAATCTTCACGAAAAGAACCGGCAGCGGCGTCATTTAATATTTCGTCTTTTTAAGTTCGTTTTTCTCGGTATCGATTCGAATTGATATAACGTTTTTAAGCTTGACTTGACTGTTTTTGGTTGTAAAAATCTTGATTGGTAATCTAGTTCTAATTCACAATTAAACAAGCAAAAATGTAAAAATACCTATATACGTATCCGTACTACACTAAAACACGTTGCACGTAAAATGATTAAATTGCACCAAATACAAAAACGTAAAATACAAAACAAAATTTTACACTAAAAATATTAAATCGTGAAACAACTACTAGTGCTATCAAATTTAATAATGAAAGCAACTAAGAAACAGTAAACATGACTCATAATCAAAATCGAAAATTCTTTACTCTACTAAGACTGACAGAAAGTCAAAACAAATAAACTATTATGCTACCTAACTAATTTGTATGAATTCATTTTAAACTAAAGACAATAGCAATTCTAATATACTCATTGACTGACATCAGTTTAATCCTATATTATTCAACCTACTGACCTCAAAAATATGCATTTACTACAAATCTATAGCTACAGTTCACTAAGAAAACACATCTTTTAAATTTGCAAAAACTGTTTGGTAGTTTGTCAAACACCAGTGACAGAAAATTAAGAAATTTAAAACATCTACAATTATGGAATCACTTAGCACAGCTTAAACATCTAACAATCAACAAGATTCAACTCAGAGAAAGAAGTGTTCAGGAAAAAGTACACTACAACTAGTTCTAGCAGAATTAGCTACTAATGAAATCCTAACAATTTTAACTATATTATGCAGTAAATGAAAATGTTAATCAACCTGCATCCGAAATCAGCCCGTTGATGTCGAGAAGCGCGGCGCTGAGCCGGCTTAAAACCAAACACACCTAATCTACTACCTTATCAAAAACTGCAAGTACGGCTACGCTTGACTGCTACTATTACGCTTGACAGCTACCTTCATACAGTAATCCTGCATGAGCTTCAAAATAAACCTGCAAAATCGATTATCCAAGAAAAACGAAGACAAACAATACAGGATCTTTGAATTAAATCTTTCAAATTCTTATCTATATCAAACCACCAACTAAACCAACATCTCAACCCGAACAGTTATACCTGCACAAAAACGAAACGAAGCAAAGAGAAACAAAACAAGACTTTTCGATACTGAAACCTGCGTAATCTCGAACTAATCTGCTTAACCGAAATATCTCACAGAAACTGAATCAAAGGTTTAAACAGAAAATCTTCTTCAGCTTCACGAAAACTCATGAACTTTATAAGCAATCAAACTGACTAACCTATCAAAGCAGCAATCAAACTGACTGTTTTTTTATATATGAAAACTTTTAAAAACTCAAAGAAAATTTCAGTAAAGCTTATCTCTGATTAAAACTGTATAAAACTCAGTATTGAAACGAAAGGAACTCCACTCATAAGCTCATATTGAGCTTATGAACCTATTTGCTTAATAAAACTAAAAATCACCGAAATTGTTTAAAAACTTCAACTGATTGACGAAACACTGAAATCTAACGAGTTCAATTCATTTAAAGTGAAAGAATCTATCACAAGCTATTAAGAGCTTATTATCACAAGCTATATGAACAAGAATCAATAAACTCGTCAACTAAAATCAATCTCGATTAACAGTAACAATAAAAGAAAGCTTAAAAGAGAATCAAGAAATCTTTAAGAATCTTAAGTAAGTTTCATTAATGGCGAAAACAGTAATCAGTTACAACTGTAGAAACTGAAAGTTAAACAAACTTAACAGAAAACTGAAAATGATTTAAACTGTGAAGAAAACTTATCTAATCTACTCCTAACTCTAACTAACTGTGTGAAAAACTACACCTAGTCTAACCCTCTCAAATGAAGGCCTCGTCTTCTATTTATAGCCGCCGTGTGGTGGTGGAGTGACGTGGTCTATCCAATGATTGATTGACACGTGTTTAATACGAGGTTTACACTCGTCCTTCATCTTCAATCCAAATTGGGCGTTTCCTCTTCGTCTACTTTTGAGCCAATTAATTGGTGTCATCATCAAGAGGGTGAAAAGCTGATCAACTTTCATGTTTTGTTCTTCCTTTGAATCCTTCTCGATCCTTTGTAAAAATGAGTTGCAGGTTTGGAGATGAAAAAGGGATAACCGTCTTTCTCTCTCTTCTTTGGAAACGAAGGAGAAGATGTGCGTGAATGGTTTGTGTCTTTGACCGGTTTTGGTCAAATGACCAAAGTATAAACTTTACTTTTCTTTTATTTTCTCTTTGGTCCTTCATTTTCTTATTTCTTTTCAAATGGTTATAAAGACTTTTAAACAAGTTCTTTTTCATCCTTTTCTTTGTAGAAATTGCACTTTAAGCCCTTTATCTTTGGAAGTATGCCAAGATTGGCCCTTGATCTTTGAAGTAGTGACAAGTAAGGTACTTGAAAGCGTCTTTCGTCCTTTTCTTCGTCTTTTGATCAAATAAGTCCTTGAAAGCTCGTGTTTGTCTCAAATGTACCTATATTACCTGAAAATTACACAAACACAAAATACACACGTAATTCTGATAATTTACAGTTAAAATAATGAATTTGACTGTGTTTTGAATGGTTTTAGGATCATTATTGATGAGTGTTTTCACACTTATCAATTTTCAGAATACTTAACCACATCAACGTTTCATGTTGATTTCGTGTTCCTCAAATTAATATGGACGAACAAGATTGGATTTGAACAGCTATCTTCACATGGGCAGTTGACCACGATTTTGAAATTCGAATTTCTCAAGGGCAATTGGGGAAATAAAACAGAATTAAGATTTTGGACTTCTTATTTCTTCTAGAATCTCTTGTAGCCGGTAATAAGGCGCATAGGGTTCTTGTTTTTATTTTGTTCCAGAATTTTGTTATCATTTCTTGTAATATGATATAAGTTAAATGAAGTAACTTTTTTGAGTTCCAATTTTACCTTCTAGTATTTTTAATTTACTTGCGCCATTTACCTTTATGCAATTTACCTTTTAAAAGTCATTTTAAATATATAAGTTTATCTCAAAAGTTTCTTAACTGAGTTTTTGGGAGATCCAATATAGATAGTTGTTTGTAGCTTACGTGACAAATAAGCTAGGAGCATCTTCCATATTGTTCGACATTGTTGGTAACTTAATTTTCCAAAGTTAGTTTTTGGCAAAAAAAAATAATTTTTTTTATCAAAGAAGAATTTTCGAATAGTGTTTTTTCTTTGAGAACCATTAAGCCATAAACAGCTCTAAAAGCTCGAATTGACACTCAAACTTTGAGAGTTGGTTTATAGATTAATGTTATCTTTTTCTTGTCATTTCTATCTTGCAAAAAAAATCAGTTTCAAAAGGTCTATCTGTTTTCTTTATTAACTTCCCTTGAAAGTTGGAAGCCAATAAGCCAGGTTATTAGATAAGTTATGCTTACTAGCTTTGAACTTCTGTGGTTTGTGCCCTTTGTTTGCTATTGTAATTTCAGGTTACAAAACGAAATAAGATTGGTTCTATTTCAAGAAAGTTTGGTTGATATTTTTGTGTGAAATAAAGAAGTGGTATAAGGAAGTGTTGATAAGCTAATTTTAGGTAGTTGATAGTTCAAAAAGGTGTTCATAGCTGCTTATAGCAAGCTTGGTCGGGTTGGATGTGACTCAACCCAATGTGAGAAATTCTTTTTCTTTCTTTTATACTTCTTTTCATCAAAAATAATTGGCCTATGTGATATTGCTTATTGCTTTTATTTGGTTATGTGCTTGTGTTTATTTGTGGTTATTATTGGCTTATTTACATGTATGTACTCTTACTTTCATGTTTTTGGCTTTAATATTAAGCTTCATGTGCAAAATCTCAATTTTGTCCATCGAAAAGGGTGTTTGGCTTAAGCCTGTAGACTGCATGAATATATGGTCTAGTATTTAAGTTTATTGCATCACTCCTTTGAGGTTAGTATTAGTTGAGTTAGCCTTTTGTATCAGTTGAAATCAATAAAAATCAAAATCTGAGTGGCTTAGTGTTTTCTGTGGTGACTATGTCAGTAAGTATAGAGTTGTTATGCTCCTTGTTATCTGTGTTTTTTTGTTGTTGTTGAAATCCTTGTGTTATCTGATATATAGGTGATCTAAGAAGTTCTTTGTGCATAAATTTCACTTGTGTTCAATTCTGTGCACATGAGTTGATTAACTTCTGCTACTTTTAAGCAAAATCATACCAGCAGCCTTGGTGCACTTGTTTTAAGGTTTCATGTTCTGAATTTTGGTAGCAAGATAGATTGAGGGCGGTACATTTATTGTTTTAAGCTTAATCAGTAGCTTATAGTTTTTAGGTTCTTTAATTTTAAGCTTCAAATTCGCCCATTCACCTCTATGTGTGCACCTACTGTTCATCATGTGCAAATTTTTGCATTCTTAGAATTCTTGTGTTAAATCTGATTTCTGGTGATTGTTATTGTGTATATTACTGTTGGTATCACCCTAATAAGCAACTGCTTATCCAAAAGCTGCTTGCAGCGCATAAAAAATTAGAAACAGAAAAAAAGCAGCCAGTGGGTATTGAAACCCTGACCACCAGCTCCAAACAGACGCAACAACCCTCAACATTACCATCTGGTCTACTAGTTTTTTTGTTTAGATTTCCTTTAATTGCTCTTTTAATCTTTTCTTTATTTCACATAATAAAAAGAGGGACAACTGCCAACAGAAAGATTCAAACCCCAGACCATCAGAATGGGTAACGCCTCACAGCAACACCCACAAACCATCTGCTATAATGGTCTTTTTTGTTAAATGTTTAAAAATGGATTTATTTAAACTCTTTTTTTCTTTCTTTTATCACATTAGCTTTATAACTTATTTCGTAGCTTATTCGGAGCTTATTTTGTAGGGTTTTATTTTTCCTAGATTTTAAGTAGTGATTAACTCTTTCAGTAAGTTTTTCAGATTTTATAAAAATCATTTAATATTTTTAAAGCATTGTTTTTAGATTAAAATCATTTTTAACTAATAACAAATTATTTAAAAGCCAAAAAAATGTAATTCTGTTTTTTTTATTTTCTTTTGTCATTTAGGACGTAGGAAAAATTAGTTTAAATTAGTAGAGTTTAAAATTTGCTAATTGTCTTTAAATGTCGCATTTTTACATTCATTCTTATTTTCGTGTGCTTTTGTTATTTCGATTTTTTTAGCCCTTTTTGTTTTTAAATTAGTTTTTATTTTTTTTAAGTTTAATAAAGCTTATTTTTAGTTAAGTTTTCAAATTTTTTAATTTTTGTCGCGTTTTACGTTTTTTACTTTACGCGTTTTCGTTCACTTTTAGCGTAATCCGTCTTTCACTTTCTTTTCTTTTCTTCTCTCTAAACGTAATAACTCAAATAAATAACGTATATCTATTTTGGCTCAAACACTATACCTCCTCGAGAACGAACTCGCACTTATCGATTTTACGGTTTTCCTAAATCGTAGAACTTAATACTTGCCACGGTTATTATTGTTTTTCCTAAAACAAGTGACTAAAATACCTACAATTAATAGAAGAAAATGTTTATGCAAAAGATTATGAAACTTAGAACGTGTATTTATGTTAAAACTTGGGTGAGCTTGTGGTGGTAATTCTCTTTTTTTATAGGGAAAACTGTTTTAGCAAATTGTGTAAGTGGAGAAAATGACCACGTACAAAAACTTTTCACTTTCAAAAACGTTTAGTGTTAGTGGGTGTATTAATCAAAATGGTTATTGTTAGTAGGCGTATTCAAAAACGGTTAGTGAAGAAAATTACCACGTCCTAAAACTTTTCACATTCAAAAAGTTTTCACATTTAAACATTGTTGTACAAAAGATGGATGCAAATACATATGGGCCTACTAACAATAGCCAAACTAGGAGACCATCGTGAATGCTATACCTTTCTATTGTGCATGGGCGTTGTAAATAATCACTATCTTGTTAAAGACATGTTGACGTTGTATATTTCATTATAAAAGTTTAGTGTGATTGTTAAAATGCAAATAAAAAATATAATGTTAACACAAGTGTGATTGAGAAGCTTCGTGTAAATCATACACCACATATCATCATGAAACTTGCTTAGTTGCTAAATTACATTAACTATTTTGCATTATGTTGACATTGTATATTTCATTATATCATATGATTAGATATTAATGAAGGGTCGATTGTTAAAATCCAAATATAAAATACAATGTTTAATGGAGTGTGATGGATCAGCTTTGTGAATTAATCTACCACATATCACCATGCAACTTGCTAACTTCACACTATTACAAGCTATCAGATTACAACTAAGTAACAACCAAATTGTAACTAGTAGTTACAAAATTTTGACACGTATGCCTTCCATAACCTTCCACGTATAACCTTGATTTAGTGCCTATTTAAACCAACTACTCACCATCTATCATTATCACTTATCACTATCAAAAATATTCTGCTAACCCTACAACATGGATAAACTAGCAAACCTAGCTGGAGAAAGTAACTCACCTTTGATCACTGAACAAGTTTGTTTATTCATGGAAAAAGAGCTACAAAGAGAAATGGCAATCACAAAACAACTAGTAAGCTTTGCAAGAACCATAACTGACGGGGTAAAGGACAAGATAGATGTCATAGAGGAGATCAAGGCAAAAGAAATGGAGGAGGATAGGGATGTCGAAATGGCCATAAATCTTAGGATGCTTAGGAACAAGGATTTGAATATGGCTAAGGATGTCCTAGAGTTGGTGAAGATGTTCAATTCCCATACCCATTTCAAGTAGTATCTTATTGCGGAGATCAAAAACGCCCGTAAGTAACGGGGTGTTGGTTAGGGTAAGATGGTGGGCACTTACATGGATTTGGGTTTGTGGAAGATGGTGGTGATCTCTTGCAAGGGTGATTGTGTATCTTGTCTACTCCTCAAGTCCTATGGTTATGTTTATGTTTATTAGTTTCTTTGTAAAGATTATGGGTTGTTTCTAAGTGTGGTACTCTTTTGAATAGATGGTAGTATCAAATAAACTTCGTGGTCTTATTTTGCTTGCTTATAATATATTAACCATCTTCGTGGTCTTAGTTAAAATAATATTATGTTACTAAATTCATGTCTAGATGATTGTAAATGATAGCATAGACACTACATTTTAAAACTATCGACCAAATCATGAAGTAGCAAACTAAAACCTAAGAAAACATAAACAAAGCATCATATATAGGCTACTACAGTTAACTGGAAAATTAAGCAAACATAAACTAAGCATTGTATAACCTATGTAAACAAAAATAACTGTTTTCGAATACGGTTGTGGCCGAGTATCATTTTCTACACTGACTAAGATTAAAGACCATACAAGACCTACTTTTACAACAAATGGTACTAAAATGTTGTAAGACCAGCACAATAGGCTTAGTGTAATGAGCATACCTGAAAATACAAGTTCAATGTTTACCGGAATGAACAGCCTTCACATCCAATTTGTATTTCAAGTAAAATTGCATCAACTTCTCTCGATAAGCAAAAGCTACTTGTACGGATTCATTAACTTGCAATGGCAAATTTTGGGACAACCTGTACAACCGTATGCAAACCCATATACCACAATCCTCGTATAGGCCAGCTTGTTTAGAGTCTCGATGGTCATAGCGAAAACTGATTTTGTATTTGGATCCATCTAAATGTTTTTTATTCATAACTTGACTCTCAACCAAATACATGGGCAATACCATACTCAATGTTGACATAATCTTCACCATCCAATTACGAGTTTCAATCCCATTGACAGGTGATCCCAAACTGTTGTAGAAAGTTACAACTCTCGAACAAATATGAAGATCTCCCATGAACCAATGTATATTTTCATGATTTATTGGGAAGTGCACCTGTAGTGGATAAAACATTATAAGAGAATGTTATAAAATATACTTCATTCCAAATACGGTAAACAACATCAAACCTTTTCAACATTTTCACTCAAGCAAAGGGACTCCATTCTTTCGCCCATCAGCAAAGGATATCGGGGGGAGTTCTGGTCTTTTTGGTTAAAGGAGACAACACCCCCAGTAAAATATATTACACCAAAAAGCCAATAAGAACAATGGAACGTAGCAGAAGTACTGCGTTAACCTCAAGCGAAGCTTGAACAGCTAAATCATAAGACATTCCATATGATTATTACAAGACTACATACCCAATAACTCCTATATGGAAGAACCACTTAGCACTACATAAACAACCAAACATTAGATTAAACATGTATCCGGAACCCTCCACATTTGAGCAATGCGAGCGCTGCCACAAGATCTCATAAACCGACACGAAAAAAGCTTAAGCCACACTGAAGCAAGGATGCAATCAACGACTTGCTGAGCCACACGCTTGCTATTATTAAAAAGACGGTTGTTCCTTTCCTGCCATATGAAATACGCTGAAGAAGCGACTACCATCTTAGCAATGAGGCCTTTAGACGACCTACTATTAGCAAAAGGAAGGATGACATAAATAATGTGTTGCATCTCCGGTCGAGTCCCAACAAGCCCCGCATGTATCTTAACACTATCCCAAACTTGTTGAGAGAACCGACATTCAAAAAATAGGTGATCGTGTGAGTCAGGCTGCAGCTCATAAAGCAGACACACATTAGGTAAGGACGAGGATACATTCCACACAGCAATACGATCCTGTGTTACCTGTTTTTATTTAAGCACCAGCCATATATTAAATGCATGCCTAGGAATGCACCATTTAAACCAAATAATCAAGCTCTAGTCCACCTTATTATCCATGGGCCGAATATCAGACCAAACTTGAGCCACAAAAAATTTCTTTACAACACCCAATCGATTCTTCCATACCAGCTGGTCAGGGACATCATCACAAATATACGACACAACAATAGATTCAAGAATTGGGAATTTACCAAGTAAGAAATTGGACCAGTTCCGACTGTCGTTAAAAACAATACCACGTACCTTTAAGGATAAGTCTAAACCGGCCCTAGAGACATCACGTGGTGTGATAAAGCTAGCAAGCGGACTTTGATCACACCATTTATCAAACCATATAGAAGCCTACTTACCATCCCCAATTTGATAGCATATGTAGTCACGAATGAATGGACGCAATTGTAAAATCTTATGCCACCCCCATGAAATGTTATGTAAAACCCGCCTTAAAATACCTTGCACATTACATGCACGAAGCACGTCAAATTAAAACTTTTCGATTTATTAATATACGACACGCGACACGAACATCTAACACGATAATTATGTATATTAACTAAATACGATAAGTGATATGTATATTAATATTATTGTTTACGTATGATATGTACAATAATAACAATAATAGTTCACGACGATTAAAACACGAATACACGTAAGAAATCACGAGTCATGAAAATAAATAAAAAGGTGTAAGGGTTGTTTTGGTTGGACGTATAGGGCCAAGGGAAGGGCCTAAGGCCCATAGAAATCCTAGACGTGTATAATTAAAACATGTGGGAGGTTGTTTATTGAGAAAACATTCATAAAACCTTAAATACAAAAAACACGATCGTTTCCCTTTTTATTATTCTTCTGTCGTCGATCCAAGCGCCAAGAACTAAGAAAACAGTGGTCGTGATTCAAGGAAACAAGGTTGGTGTTCATGTTGTATATTTCCTAAACCCTAAACACGATTTTGGTAAGCCTTAATCTTCTTTTTCTTTTAATTAGTTTATTAATTATGCAAGAACATAAAGAAAGGGGATTAAGAACATGTTTATAAACGTGGGAATGAAACAAAGACGGGGGTTGGTGTCGTGTTTTCAGCCTACACACAAATCGATACCCTTGGTCTCGGTGCCGATGTAAGTCCACCAGCCGCAACCCCATGGAGGGGGTCATAGTAGCTGCTGCGTTCTAGAAGTGGTTGTTGTGCGTAGCACGGTGGCAAACCAGGGCACGGTAGTGGCATTGGACCATGGGGGTCTCGGTGGTAACCCACTGCAGTCGGTGGGAAATTATAGACGGCAAGGGGTAGCGAACACAGGCAGGGGGAAACATTAACTGGCAGCATTAACTTATTAAACCAGTTAAGGGTGTGTTTGGTTTTTGGTTTAAGAACAGTTTAAAGGGGTGTTTGGCTGAGTAAATAAAAACATGTATTTTACTTCATTTAATTAGTTAATTATAAGCATGTTAATTAAATTAATTATATGTGTAACACCCCATTTTGGAAATGGAATATTACGCATAATCATGGCGTGTCATCAAAGCATACAAGGATAAATGTCTAAGCATTATTCAACCATAAAAGGGAAATACCGGAATCAAACATCGGTACCCCAAAGTAAAGCTCATCACACACAAACATAAATACTGTAAAAGGAAAGGACGAAACAATGTCCATAGCAACTGTATCAAAGTAAAGGAAATGCATAAAGTAAAGAAAGACAGTAAAGCTTCCAGTCCATATGCACCTACGTTCGAGATCTACGAGCGTCCCTGAGTACCTGCCGTTTTGGGAACATGAAAAGGAAAACGGCTGAGCAAGACGCTCAGTGCACGGATGTACAATAAAGCATGAAATAGGATAAGCATGTAACATATAACAGCGAAAGACTAAGTACTGAGTAAACTGGTTAAGTATCAAGAAAACTGGTTTTATAGTTTGAAAAGCCTTATGTTTATCTTGTGAAAACTGTTTTAACATATATATACCATAGCCCATATAGGTCATGAAAAGGTCACGTGCATGAATACTTGGAGGGGTGACCTCATCATGCTGATTAGAGGGGATGCCTCTAATCAATATACTGGTTTGGGTAGGAGGGATCAACTCCTTGTGAAGGGTGCAAGGCACACACCACATTCACCATGATAAACTGAATAAAACATGTAACTAGGATGCACCCATACGCCCCACATGATATAATAATATGGCCAAAACTGAAAAGGGACGCCACGAGCAATCACTCCGCCGTGGGGAAGTCATAACATCGGTGCCTCCAATGCTATGGTTATGGTACCTCCATAACTAGGTGAAACTGGTCATGCTTGTATATGGCTATAGATTATGCTAATTAAACATAAGCAGTTCAAAACAATAAAACAAATACTGGGGAAAACAGTTGGCTGCATACGGGAAATCCTAATAAGGAAAGAATGTCCATACTGAAAGGACGGGAATCCGTACCTCAAGTCCAGTGAATGAACGGAAGAAAGACTCCTACTTCTGGATCACTAACGCTACATGAATACACACGTGTATAAGTATCGATTCACTGATTACGTACTGGGTTTTATGTCTCATTTTAGCTGATTTGGTATGTTTTAGGTCAGGGTTCACTGTTTAAAACCTTAAACTGTGTTTATCTAGTATTCTGATTAATCCGATTAAGTATTACTGGTGTTTCATGTATTATTATACTTACTGTGTAATAATAAGTAACTTTCCAAAAATAGCAGGTTTCCAAAAATAGAAAGTTTCCAAAAATAGAAAGTTTCCAAAAATAGAAAGTTTCCAAAAATAGAAAGTTACCAAAAATAGAAAGTTTCCAAAAATAGAAAGTTTCCAAAAATAGAAAGTTTCCAAAAATAGAAAGTTTCCAAAAATAGAAAGTTTCCAAAAATAGAAAGTTTCCAAAAATAGAAAGTTTCCAAAAATAGAATTTACTGCTTAAAATAGATTAGTTTCTAAAAATAGAAAGTTTCCAAAAATAGATCAGCTGCCTTAATTAAATAAGTTTCCATATATAGAAGGTTTCCATGATTAGATTAGCTGCCTAAAATAAAGATAGATTTCCATATATAGAAGGTTTCCATAATTAGATTAGTTGCCTTATTTAATTAAGTTTCTATAAATAGAAGTTTCCATAATTAGAATTAAGCTGGTTACATAAGCTAACATATAAGTCTAAGTGTTATAAGCTTATTTCTTAAGTCATATGATATAGTGTATAGTTTAATTATTATTTCATGCATTTTAATTAAACTATAGGTTAAGCATTTTAATTAAGGTATAACATGTATTAATTAAAATGGAATAAAATACTTAGGTTAAAATGTGTATTATTATGTATTAATAACATAACCTAAGTCATGTCTAAATTAATTAATTATAGGCATGTTTTAAATAATTAATTAATTATAACTTATAACATAAAATACTTAGGTTAAATTAATGTCATGTTAAACTAATAATAAAATAACCTAAGTTATGATTTAATTAATATTTCATGTTATTAATTAATTATACCCTAAGTTCATAATTCATAAAAATTAACAAGTACCATGAATCATGATTTAACCAACGAACCATGAATCGGGCATGAATTCGACACCGTACCCCGAGCCAAACCCGGGGCACGTGTGCCTCCTTGCTGCCGTGGGTCCCACATGATCCAACCAAGACCAAAAATGGTCTTGGTGGTGGCGGCAATAGCAAACCAAACCCCCCTCGGGTTTGTTTGCTAGGCGGCCAAAAACAAACACCCCTTTTAAATCATTCTTTGATTTTAATTAATACCAAAACATGTTAGATCAATGATTAATTATCATGTTTAAATAAAAATAATAATAACATGTTCATGAAAATAATCAAAGATTAAAAGAATTAAAAAGAATTAAAAAGAAGGGTTAGAAAGGTATACCACTATGTAGCTTGGAAAAAGGATGAACAAACACTGATTATAACAATAGTTTTTGAGATCAAAATCAACCAATCACCCCCTATGGTGATGTTTAGGTGGTGGCACAAAGAGGAGAAAAGGAGGAGGAGAAAACTCTTTTTAGGGTTTTTGTGTTTATTTCTTGAAAGTGAAAAATGAAAACTAGTTTAACTCTTTACCCCCCTTTACTTGTAAAAGTCCATGGGCTTAGCCCATTTCTTGTTGTGTGCCGTGGGTATGGGGGCCCCACATGGGGTACCCGTACCTTTCTCGTGTCCCGATGTTTCGTGTTCGTTCGTGGTTAAACGTGCTCGTGTTTAAAGTGTTTCTGTTTATTCTAACGTATCGTTTATCGTAAACTTAACGCTCGTAATTATATTATATGTATTTACGTAAGTATTCTAATTTGTATTTTAAATGGTGATCATGATTTAATTATGTTCACGTGATATATTTATTAACTGTTTATCATGAGTTCGTACGTAATCGATACTTGTCATGTCATACACGTATGCACTTGCTTGATTATTAGCACATGAATGTGATCAATACTAAATGAGGTAAGTTTTAATCTAGAACGTACGATCTTAAGGGCACTATTCATGGTAAAAGCATGCGGGTTTTACAATTCTTCCCCCCTAAAAAGAATAATTCGTCCCCGAATTATAGATAAAGTAAGCTGAAAAGAAGTGACATACCCGAACTCAAAATATGAAGTGAGGGTAAGAAGCCCGGATAGACTCCTCTGTTTCCCAAGTGGCTTCCCGCTCGGTATGGTCCCTCCAAAGAATTTTGACGAATGGAATCGTCTTCCTTCTCATGACTCATTCTTGCCTGTCGAGTACTCGTTCGGGTTCTTCTATAAAAGTGAGATCTTCACGTATCTGTTCCAGTGGATACTGAACCATGTGAAGGGGATGATAATTGTACCCTCTGAGTAAGGACACATGGAACACGTTATGCACGTGCGAAAGCTGAGGAGGTAACGCCAATCGGTAAGATACTTCGCCGATTCGTTCAACGATATCAAATGGTCCGATGAACCGAGGACTGAGTTTCCCTTTGATCCCGAAGCGTTTAACACCACGTGCCGGCGAAACCTTGAGGAAGACGTGATCTCCCACATTAAAATGTATATCCCCACGATGCTTATCGGCGTAACTCTTCTGACGTGACCGTGCTTCTTGCAACTTCTGTTTAGCTACCTCAATCTTCTCATTGGTCATTTCTATAATCTCTGGTCCTTCGAGTGTTCGCTCTCCCACTTGATCCCGGCAAGTTGGAGCGCGACACTTTCTGCCATACAACATTTCGAAAGGAGCACATTTGATACTTGCGTGCCAGTTGTTGTTGTATGCAAACTCGACCAAACAGATGTAATCGTCCCAATCACCTGTCCATTCCAACGCACACGACCTTAACATATCTTCCAATGTTTGAATTGTTCGCTCCGATTGTCCATCCGTTTGAGGATGAAAGGCTGTGCTCAGCTTAAGTTGTGTACCCCAAGCTTTTTGCAGACCTTTCCAGAATCGCGACGTGAAACAAGGATCTCTGTCTGAGACGATGCTGGAGGGAGTGCCGTGGAGTCTCATGATCTCCCTTCTGTAAGTATCTGCGAGTTTACTTACCGGATCTTCCTTGCGTATCGGTAAGAAATGAGCTGATTTGGTGAGTCGATCAACAATGACCCAAATAGCATCGTGCTTCTTCTTGGTAGGCGGAAGACCGGTAACAAAATCCATGGTGATTTTGTCCCACTTCCACTCTGGAATATCCAACGGTTGAAGGAGACCGCCAGATCGCTGATGTTCAATCTTAACCTGCTGGCAGGTAAGACATTTGGAGACATACGTGGCTACATCCTGTTTCATACCACTCCACCAAAAGTGCTGTCTGATGTCATGGTACATTTTTGTCGACCCAGGATGTATGGAAAATGGGGAGCTGTGAGCTTCAGCTAACAATGCTTCCCGGAGTTCTGGATTGTCAGGAACACAAAGTCTCGTGCCCTGCCAAATGATACCGTCTGCGTCCATTCGGAATTCTGTCTGCTTCTCCAAATTCTGAATTATCGCCCAAATCTCTCCATCATCCTTCTGCGCTTCCTTAATCCTAGTCAGTAACTCAGGTTCTACTCTAAGATTTGCCCAGTATCCGTGCTGCCCACGTACCATGATTTCGATGTCTAGTCGCTCCAAGTCTCTTATGTTTTGTTCCTCGATCTCAATGCCGTTGATCATTCCGGACTTTCTGCTGAGTGCATCTGCTACTACATTAGCTTTCCCGGGATGATACTGTAGGTTAATATCATAATCCTTCAACAGTTCCAACCATCTCCTTTGTCTCATGTTCAATTCTCGCTGTGTGAAGATATACTTCAAGCTCTTGTGATCCGTGAAAATGTCGCATGATTCTCCGTATAAGTAATGTCTCCATATCTTCAATGCGAACACCACTGCAGCAAGTTCCAGGTCATGCGTAGGGTAGTTTTCTTCATAGGGCTTAAGCTGCCGTGAAGCATACGCGATCACTTTCCCATGTTGCATGAGAACACAGCCCAGTCCCTTCCCCGATGCATCGCTATAGATCTGAAATCCACCTGTACCAGATGGGAGAGTAAGAATAGGTGCAGATACTAACTTCTGCTTTAGGTCTTCGAAGCTCTTCTCTCGTTCTTCCGTCCAGACGAATTTCTCTCCTTTTCGCATCAGTTTGGTGAGAGGCAATGCCAGGCGGGAAAAGTTCTCCACGAATCTTCGATAATATCCAGCTAAGCCTAAGAAACTGCGGACTTCTGTCGCTGACGTTGGTCTTGGCCATTTAGTGATAGCCTCAACCTTCGCTGGGTCCATAGTGATTCCTTCTGCTGATACAATGTGACCTAAGAATGCCACCTTGTTTAACCAGAACTCACACTTGGAGAATTTCGCATACAGCTGTTTCTGACGAAGAATCTGTAGTACCGTACGAAGATGGTCTTCGTGTTCCTCCGTGGACTTTGAGAAAATCAAGATGTCATCGATGAATACAATGACAAATTTATCAAGGAATTCATGAAAGATTCTGTTCATCAGATCCATGAATACTGCTGGAGCGTTAGTCAGGCCGAATGGCATGACCACAAACTCATAATGGCCATAGCGGGTACGAAAAGCAGTCTTGGCAATATCCTGCTCTTTAACCCTTAGCTGATGGTAGCCTGACCTTAGATCGATCTTTGAGAAGTGTTTGGCTCCTTGAAGTTGGTCAAACAGATCGTCTATACGTGGCAGTGGATATCTATTGCGGATGGTAATCTTATTAAGTTCACGGTAGTCAATGCAAAGTCGCATGCTGCCGTCCTTCTTCTTAACGAACAAGACCGGTGCGCCCCATGGAGATGCGCTTGGTCTAATGAACCCTCGTTCAAGAAGTTCCTGCAGTTGGTCCTTCAGTTCTTTTAGCTCTATGGAAGCCATACGATACGGAGCCTTCGAGATTGGCTCGGCTCCTGGAACAAGGTCGATGTTGAACTCCACTTCTCTTGCAGGTGGTATGCCTGGAAGTTCATCTGGGAAGACGTCTTGAAATTCCGAAACTACTGGTTGATCCTGAATCGATGGGGATTCAGCATCCATGTCATGAACCGTAGCTAGATAACCTTCGCAGCCATGTGACAGTAATGCACGTGCTTGCAAGGTAGATATGACTTGTACAGACCGCCCGGGTATGAACCCGTTATGAATGTACTCTGGTGCATTAATGTCGCCGAAGATCACCCGATATGAGTGGCAGTCTATGGTAGCATGGTGCTTGGATAGCCAGTCCATGCCGAGAATCATATTGAATTCAATCATGTCCAGGGGAAGTGCATCTACTGCACGAACTCTATTGTCAAACTCTAGAGGAAGACTCTTGTATACATGAGTTATTAATACAGAGTCCCTCAGAGGCGTGGAAATGGTAAGCTTATTTTCTAATGGCAAGGGAAATGTCCTGATGTTCTTAGCATAAGTAGTGGAAATAACTGAATGAGTGGCACCCGTGTCGAAAAGAACACATGCAGCTTGGCCGTACATATACAAAATTCCAGTAATGGTACCTGTAGATTTGTTTGCCTGATCGCGCGATGTCGTGTAGACACGCCCAGTGGTAGGAGGCGGTTTAGTATCAGCATGACCCGAAGTACCCTCCATTTCACCCTTACGGCAATCTCTCATACGATGGCCAGGGAGGCCGCACTTGTAGCACGCGTCGGAATCACGACGACATGGGCCAGGGTGTCTGCGATGGCAAGTGCTGCAAAGAGGATGAGTGAATCCTCCAGCAGGAGTCCTTGCTTGCTGAGGGCCTGCTGATGGCAAAACGTGTTAAGAATAAAGTATATGCACGAGTATAGGACGTAAGCGTCATAAGATGCTTACCAGTGTTAGCTGAACGGTTAGGCTGAGAACCCCTGTGGTTCTGGTCCCTTCCGTTACCGTGGTTCCTGGTAGAGATTAATATAGTGTCAGCATGGGAAAATATAACATGAAATCATAAGAAGATGCGTAAATAGTAGGACCTGCTGTTGTTGGAGTGTCCCGCATTGTTACGGTAATTATCATTACCGTTGCGCCTTTCCACAACAGAACGGTCGTTAGTGTGACCGTTTCCTTTGGGCTGATTAGGCTGCTGCTGAGTAGCCGGCTGAGACCGGTCCCCAGTTTTCTGCCTGGAAGATACAGTTTTAAGAGATGATTATAGAACATATAATGATAGGATGCGGTCTGATTAACGCTAGAACACGAAATGTTTTACCTCTTGTCGGGTCTTTCAGCTTCCCCGAACTCATCGCGTTCCTGCAACATCTCAAGCTTCCTTGCTGCGTAAGCCACTTGTGCCACAGTATCCAACGGGGCACCCGATAAATTATTTGCAATCCTTGGGTCAAGGCCCCAACGAAAATGTAGTGCTTGTTCTTCGGTGGTGCCTGCTGATGCCCTCAGGACAGCTGTGTACCCGAGGAACCTCTGCATGAACTGACCACAATTTTCGTCGGGTCTCTGTCTCATGGCGTAGTATTCCCTCATGAGTCGATTCCTTCCTTCCATGGGAAAAATGATAGGTGGGGGAGGATATTCGTTGTCATGAAGAATGGCGTCTTGCCTTTCTGCCTCCATGTTTTCAAATAACTCCCAGAGTTTGTCTGTGTTTGCCATCTGACAGTATAACATAAAACATATGATCGACAGTTCGAAACATAAAAATATAACTTATGAAAAAAAAAATTATACCAAAAAAATTTCACGAGAAAAATTTTATGCAAGAAAATCTTTGTATGAATGCATGATGCAGTTTTATGAAAACTTTTGATGCTCGAGAGTGAACGCCTACGGTCAGTTCACTCAAAATAAAAGACATATCGAGGGGACGCCTATGGGTCGGTCCCAAATCTAAAAGTTTCGATAAAACACATGCGACTAAATAGGGCCAGTCCTGTACCAACCATTACTTAGTCAAAAACCCTGTAACAATGACATGTATATGTATGCTTAAAAATGATGAATGCATGAAAATAACTGTCAGTTCTAGGAAGTACCCACTAATCACAGGTCATATTTGAGAGCCTACAGGTCGAAACCAGGCTCTGATACCATAATTGTAACACCCCATTTTGGAAATGGAATATTACGCATAATCATGGCGTGTCATCAAAGCATACAAGGATAAATGTCTAAGCATTATTCAACCATAAAAGGGAAATACCGGAATCAAACATCGGTACCCCAAAGTAAAGCTCATCACACACAAACATAAATACTGTAAAAGGAAAGGACGAAACAATGTCCATAGCAACTGTATCAAAGTAAAGGAAATGCATAAAGTAAAGAAAGACAGTAAAGCTTCCAGTCCATATGCACCTACGTTCGAGATCTACGAGCGTCCCTGAGTACCTGCCGTTTTGGGAACATGAAAAGGAAAACGGCTGAGCAAGACGCTCAGTGCACGGATGTACAATAAAGCATGAAATAGGATAAGCATGTAACATATAACAGCGAAAGACTAAGTACTGAGTAAACTGGTTAAGTATCAAGAAAACTGGTTTTATAGTTTGAAAAGCCTTATGTTTATCTTGTGAAAACTGTTTTAACATATATATACCATAGCCCATATAGGTCATGCAAAGGTCACGTGCATGAATACTTGGAGGGGTGACCTCATCATGCTGATTAGAGGGGATGCCTCTAATCAATATACTGGTTTGGGTAGGAGGGATCAACTCCTTGTGAAGGGTGCAAGGCACACACCACATTCACCATGATAAACTGAATAAAACATGTAACTAGGATGCACCCATACGCCCCACATGATATAATAATATGGCCAAAACTGAAAAGGGACGCCACGAGCAATCACTCCGTCGTGGGGAAGTCATAACATCGGTGCCTCCAATGCTATGGTTATGGTACCTCCATAACTAGGTGAAACTGGTCATGCTTGTATATGGCTATAGATTATGCTAATTAAACATAAGCAGTTCAAAACAATAAAACAAATACTGGGGAAAACAGTTGGCTGCATACGGGAAATCCTAATAAGGAAAGAATGTCCATACTGAAAGGACGGGAATCCGTACCTCAAGTCCAGTGAATGAACGGAAGAAAGACTCCTACTTCTGGATCACTAACGCTACATGAATACAGACGTGTATAAGTATCGATTCACTGATTACGTACTGGGGTTTATGTCTCATTTTAGCTGATTTGGTATGTTTTAGGTCAGGGTTCACTGTTTAAAACCTTAAACTGTGTTTATCTAGTATTCTGATTAATCCGATTAAGTATTACTGGTGTTTCATGTATTATTATACTTACTGTGTAATAATAAGTAACTTTCCAAAAATAGCAGGTTTCCAAAAATAGAAAGTTTCCAAAAATAGAAAGTTTCCAAAAATAGAAAGTTTCCAAAAATAGAAAGTTTCCAAAAATAGAAAGTTTCCAAAAATAGAAAGTTTCCAAAAATAGAAAGTTTCCAAAAATAGAAAGTTTCCAAAAATAGAAAGTTTCCAAAAATAGAATTTACTGCTTAAAATAGATTAGTTTCTAAAAATAGAAAGTTTCCAAAAATAGATCAGCTGCCTTAATTAAATAAGTTTCCATATATAGAAGGTTTCCATGATTAGATTAGCTGCCTGAAATAGATAGATTTCCATATATAGAAGGTTTCCATAATTAGATTAGTTGCCTTATTTAATTAAGTTTCTATAAATAGAAGTTTCCATAATTAGAATTAAGCTGGTTACATAAGCTAACATATAAGTCTAAGTGTTATAAGCTTATTTCTTAAGTCATATGATATAGTGTATAGTTTAATTATTATTTCATGCATTTTAATTAAACTATAGGTTAAGCATTTTAATTAAGGTATAACATGTATTAATTAAAATGGAATAAAATACTTAGGTTAAAATGTGTATTATTATGTATTAATAACATAACCTAAGTCATGTCTAAATTAATTAATTATAGGCATGTTTTAAATAATTAATTAATTATAACTTATAACATAAAATACTTAGGTTAAATTAATGTCATGTTAAACTAATAATAAAATAACCTAAGTCATGATTTAATTAATATTTCATGTTATTAATTAATTATATCCTAAGTTCATAATTCATAAAAATTAACAAGTAGCATGAATCATGATTTAACCAACGAACCATGAATCGGGCATGAATTCGACACCGTACCCCGAGCCAAACCCGGGGCACGTGTGCCTCCTTGCTGCCGTGGGTCCCACATGAGCCAACCAAGACCAAAAATGGTCTTGGTGGTGGCGGCAATAGCAAACCAAACCCCCCCTCGGGTTTGTTTGCTAGGCGGCCAAAAACAAACACCCCTTTTAAATCATTCTTTGATTTTAATTAATACCAAAACATGTTAGATCAATGATTAATTATCATGTTTAAATAAAAAAAATAATAACATGTTCATGAAAATAATCAAAGATTAAAAGAATTAAAAAGAATTAAAAAGAAGGGTTAGAAAGGTATACCACTATGTAGCTTAGAAAAAGGATGAACAAACACTGATTATAACAATAGTTTTTGAGATCAAAATCAACCAATCACCCCCCTATGGTGATGTTTAGGTGGCGGCACAAAGAGGAGAAAAGGAGGAGGAGAAAACTCTTTTTAGGGTTTTTGTGTTTATTTCTTGAAAGTGAAAAATGAAAACTAGTTTAACTCTTTACCCCCCTTTACTTGTAAAAGTCCATGGGCTTAGCCCATTTCTTGTTGTGTGCCGTGGGTATGGGGGCCCCACATGGGGTACCCGTACCTTTCTCGTGTCCCGATGTTTCGTGTTCGTTCGTGGTTAAACGTGCTCGTGTTTAAAGTGTTTCTGTTTATTCTAACGTGTCGTTTATCGTAAACTTAACGCTCGTAATTATATTATATGTATTTACGTAAGTATTCTAATTTGTATTTTAAATGGTGATCATGATTTAATTATGTTCACGTGATATATTTATTAACTGTTTATCATGAGTTCGTACGTAATCGATACTTGTCATGTCATACACGTATGCACTTGCTTGATTATTAGCACATGAATGTGATCAATACTAAATGAGGTAAGTTTTAATCTAGAACGTACGATCTTAAGGGCACTATTCATGGTAAAAGCATGCGGGTTTTACAATATGCATGACTTAAGCATAGTTTTATTGAAATAAAACCATGGTTAAATTATGTTCATTTTATTTAAATAAAACTTATGATTAAATCATTATTAAAAAATAATAATTATTATTATTAATTTAATTATTCATGTGCAAATAATTAACTAAAACTTAGTTATATCCTTTTAAGGTAAAATTTAATTATTTAATCATGGATTATTATTAATTAATAAATACTTATGATATCATGTAATATTATTATTAATTAATAATTATAATAAACTAAGTGTTTAGTTATTATTAAACTTTACGATATAGTTATACAAGACATATTATAAGCTTATTAAAACTATATGTTATGTCATTTTTATTATTTAATAAGCCTATTATTATTTAAGGTATTATATTATTTATGGAAACATGTAAATATAGAATTATATTGATTATGGCAACATTATAATTATGGAAACATATTAAATATGGTAACATGCTATTTATAGAAACATGCTAAATAAAGAAACTTTCTATTTTTAGAAACTTACTATATATAGAAACCTGCTATTTTTAGAAAGTTACGCATTATGATACAACAAGTACTTTAACACATAGAAACATGAATTATAGTAATCAGAACACATGAAACATTAAGAAAACACAGGATTAAACATGAATCAGTAAAACGAGTCAAGAACACTTAAAACAAGACAGGAACAAGTAAACAAGTAATAACACGTCAAGTAAACTAATAATCAATTAAGTATAAGGTAATCAGACGACTTATACACGTCCCTCTTTATTATGTAGCACTTATGGAGTCGGAGTAGGATTCTTCGTGTTTTCTTCGTTCACATTACTGGACACAAGGTAAGGATATTATGTCCTTCAGTAAGGACATCTTTCTTCATATATTAGGATTTTCCCGTTTGCAGCCACCTGTTTTTCCTAGTAGTTTAAGTGTCTTAAACACATCAGTATATGTATGATTATTTTAGATTTCCTGAGCTATATACATGCATGCCAGTTTCACCTAGTTATGGGGTTCCATAACCATAGCACTGGAGGCACTAGTGTTATAACTCTTCTGCGGTGAGAGTGATTGCTCGCAGTGTCCCTTTACAGTTTTGGCCAGTATTATTATTATCATGTGGGGCGAATGGGTGCATCCTAGGACAAGTTAGTATGATTTCATGGTAAATGCAGTGTGTGCCTTGCATCCGTTACATGAGTTGATCCCTCCACTCATTTTATATATTAACTAGAGGCAGCCCCTCTAATTGCATGGCGAGGCCACCCCTTCAAGTATTCATGCACGTTGTTATAACATGACCTATATGGGCTCTAGGTATATTTAAATACAGTTTTCAGTACAAAATAAACAGAAGTCTTTTCACAATAATAAATCAGTTTATTAAACTTACACTAGGTTTTCCAAGACTTACATTATTCCGTTGCACTATCATGTTATACTTCCAGTTCACCTTACTTATGTTTATGCTATTCAATTCATTGTCATATATACGTTCACTAAGCATATAGCTCAGCCGTATACTTTCCTTTCCATGTCCCAAAACGGCAGGTACCCAAGGGCAGGTTTGAGCATTTAGATCATGTGCATAGGATGGGAGCTGACTTAGACTTCTTTCCCTTTCACTTCATTTACTTTATGCTTGCTTGGACACTTGTTTTGTCCTTCCTATCTCATTTACTTTATTTATGTTTTGGGCTTATATATGGGAACTGATGTTTGATTTCAATTTTCCCTTTTGGTCAAGCATGTTTATACATATTACCTTGCATGCTTTGATGACAAGCCATAATTATCCTATGATATTATATTTATCAAAATGGGGTGTTACATGTTACCCCGAGAAGGATAATCCTAAAATTTTCGGCCCCTCAACTTGTACGAATACACCCATTGAACCCCACAAAGACTCCTTGCGTTTCAACAGCTTCCAAATATGAGAAACCATAAGGGACTTGTTGAAAAGAACAAGCCTTCGGACACCTAGCCCTCCTTCAGTCTTCGGTGGGGGATTTTGGGTCCAACAAGCTTATAACTGAAAAATGGATTCATCATTACCCAATCAGAATCAGCCTTACTGAACAACTAAAGATATGCAACCCAAATGTCGATGTGCTGGTGATAAAATATATAAATATTACATTAGTTTGATAAAAAATGTTTGCAAACATGTATAGGTTTATTAACTGATTAGAGTTACCTCATCAGATAGCCAACTCCTTCTTGCACATTTTTTGCCGGTCAAAGCTTTCCAAAAAACTTTGCCAACGTTGTGACATTCTACTAGCCATGGAAATATCCATCGCATTTGGTTGAAATTTTTATCTCTCGTTAATGAAAGGATTTCATCAGGAATAAGCACGGTTCTGGCAGGTGCTTTTTTATCACGAGTCAAATCCTAGAAAATTAATTATAATTTGAGATTACTTTATCTTTCACATTCCCATACATATAAGATCGTTTGAAAATTAATACGTCTTTCCATGACGTGTGTGGGATCTCAATTCCAGTAGGTCCAAAAAGAACTTTATTAGACTGCTCTTTTACTGACTTGTTTGTCTTGCGGCACTTTTTCTTGCACTGTACTTCTGTTGTTGGAGGTTGTTGCATAAATGGTTCCTGTAAAGCCGGACCCGGTCTCTTTTGACGGTCAAGTAGAAGAGCAAAAGTTGGAGTAGGTTTATTCGGCTCCGGTTTCAAAAATCCTTTTTCCATGAAACATAATGATCGGGTATTTTTTCCTGAAAAACGATAAAAAAAAAGTAAATATTAAGATTTTATTAGACAAGCACAAAGACTTAACACTAACTACCTAACTTGTTAATACGACATCAGCCAGCAGTAGCACCAAAAAGGGGTAAACCCAAGTATAGGTTTATGTTGCTTACACATACTTTTTTTACACTAGCTTTACAAGTGTACGGCCTTGAAAATTCCCTTGCTTGCCAATGAATGACCAGCTGCTACACCAAGATAGCTTAAATGCTCAACCATATTTGGTATGTAACCACCTTATTTCACAATTATACCGGGTTCTAAATTCAATCAAATGTAATAAGCAGTTGTGAAAGCATAGTCTTCATGGCAAACAATGGAATCCACTACATTTACCCTTTTTATGTAAGAACCTTTTACTTGATCCTTAGTGTTTGCGTTTTCATGGGTATCAATAACGTCAATTACGGTCTTTACAGAACCACCCTTTTCTTTCTGTATATTGGTCGAAGTTTTTCCTTCCCATTTGTAAATAGTGCCTCTTCTTTGGGAATCAATTATTTTGAGTAATGACTTTCAATACGCTCACTCACTTTGAGTTTTCAGTATCAGAATATAATCCACACATGGATCAATCCAGATTCTCAATGCATGATATAAACCACACAAGCATGAATCTAGATACTCAAACTGGAAAATATTATTCGGATACTTAAACTGAAACTAAAAAGGAGATCATTCAGAGTGATGACTCGAACTATTTCCTCCCCATGAAGCGCTAAAAGTGAGAACTGGGAAGGGAAAACATCGACCAATCAACTATAAAGAAAAGGGTTGGTCAGTAAAGACTATAATTGAAGTTATTGATACCCATGAAAACGCAAACACTAGGGGTAAAGTAAAAGGTCCTTACATAAAAAAAGGGTAACGAAAAGATGTTGGTGCATCTATAGATATTGTAGTGGATTCTATTATTGGGCATGAAGACTATGCTTTCACAAAAAATATAGTAGATATTGTAGTGGATTCAATTCTTGGGAATGAAGATATTGTATTAGATTTAATACGAAACGATTTAAATAAAATTATTAACTACTAAGTTTAACTATTGTATACCTCAACACACGGTGTAGAACAGTGTGAAGCAAATACGTCTGAACATAAATCTTGAACTTCTTGGGTAAACAAATCCTTGGGGTTCTCATTAAAAGTATCGAAAGGAGCATTAACAGACCCGTCATTGTAAGAATGGAAAGTAGGAAATGGAATCCAACCGTAGCATGATCTTCATTCATGGACATACGGTTAAGAGCATAAACAACACCATTCTCGGGTTCATAATACATCTGTCAATTAGGAGGCTTAATTATTATTGTATAAATCCAATGATACGCCGTATAATATAAAACACACATACCTTAAAATCATCACTTTTGGTCGTGCCTCTAGAATCGATAGCAATATCATTAGGATCATTCGAAAAATGGTTAAGAGCATCAACAGCTATATTCTCGGGATCATTCACCGTCTGAAAATTAATAGATTTAAGACTAGACTTAAGTAAGATGCTGTAAATAATTAAAATTGTAAAACGACAACTAAGTATATAGGAAACCTTAGGAATATGATCTCCGGAAAATAGTGAGTCATTCGGAAAATCATTAAAATCCATAGTCAACCCGAGACTATTATCAAAATTTTGCTAAAGTGAAAAAACAGGATATATATTACAATTAGATAAACAAGGGTAATTATAAACTATGACTTTATAACCATAAACCTTATCATCGGGCTTGTCAACTGTAGTAGCAATGTTTGGATCATGGGTCAACTTAGCAATATGATTTGCTGGAAGTAGTGGGTCATTCGAAAAATCATTAAAATCCATGGAATACCGGCTAAGATTAATGTTTGTCTCCTAAATTGAATAAACAAGGATACATATTACATTTAGATACATAGGGGGAAATTACTAAATAAGTGTAATTATTAACTATGTCTTTAGGCCCACAAACCTTAACATCGGGATTGTCAACCATATCCGAGATATTAAACTCATTACCATCAATCTTGGGATCATGGGCCATCTAAGTAAATAATTGATTGAACTTAAAAATGCTAAAAATGCTGAAAAGAAAAAAAATATATATATGGATGACTATATATAGTCCAAACCTTAGCAACATCATCCGGCGGAAGTACAAAGTCATTCTGTTAAATAAAATAGGATAATGGTTACAGAAAGAAAATAGTGGAAAATGTCCTTAAAAATGAATATGTGCAAACAAACCTTGTCAAGTTTATCAACCATGAATGTTGAATCATTAAACATCCCCTCATGCGCAATCTATATAATTATTTAAAGGAAATTAGATAAAATACTATACATACTTAAAGTGGAGCATTGGTTAAGATACAAATAAACACAAACCTTAACAGACTGAGACTAATCACCAACAGTGGAGATATGGTTAAGATCATCGGCGGTAGAATTAACCTTTTCAGGTTGTTCAACGTGGGATTTAGAGTAATGGTCATAAAAACAGCCGATTTCTACAAAAATAAATATAAAATTCTGTCAAACATATTGAGTTATAGAAATGAAGCATAATGAAATTTTAGGAAACACATGATTAAACCTTTGAACTTAAATCAACAACAACGTTTTTTAATCCAAACTCGTTCTACAAGATACAAGTAAAGGTAATTTTAAGCTAGGTTTAATTACCAAAATAATAGGAAATTAACCATTTGAAAATGTAATGGGAAAAAAAAGTCTATGTGACCGAACATAATTATTTAATAACAAACCTTAACATTTTGTTGGATAAGAAGATTCTGAATACATTCTAGATGACGCTTGAGTTCATCAATCTGATATGCTTGCTCGCTAAGCTGGGTTGCTTATTAATCTGGGTTGCTTGTTGTGTGACCATCTGCTTGAGTTCAATATCGGGTTGACGTGGCACCATTTCTTAGAAACATCCCTAATGACCTCTTTCTCTACATCTACCTCACGACGAGCCTGTGAAAGATCGGGTTGAGGTGCCATCTGTTTCTCTACATGTTCCTCAAGACAATCCGTCGTACAAACACTTGATTTACTTTTACGAATTTTCCTAGTATCACGGGAGGCAGATCTAAGTACAATATTAGAAGTTGATGGACTCTGTGTAGTTCTTTGGTTGAAATACTCCAAGATAGATCTCTATCAAAGTGCATTTCTCTCTTGAGGTAAAGAAGTTAGTATGCTACAAGTTTCTTTTGGAAAAAATTTGTTATAATTCTCTTGATTCTCATCACACGTTTTTGCATCACGCCACACAAGAGCACGGGAAAACAACTTCTCATTTTTGTGCCACCAACAGTGAGAGTGGAAAAATCTCCAAAGCCCATAACTGGTATGAAAATCAAATAAACACAAACTAATAACAATGAAGATAATTCACTTTTACCAGAAAATAAAAAATGAGTAATATGCATATAAAAATACGACTAACCTTTAATGGAAAAACAAATCCCTACAAAACATATGTTGGCAAGTATTGGGGATTGGCCTTGAGCTTTTTCAATCGTTTCTCCCTGTGATCGTCGACAATGTTATATGCCCGAATGTGGAAAAGTGACCAAATATGTTCACCTCATAGAAATGCATTCCATTTTAAAAAATCATCAACCAAATTTACTATAGCTTTAGGAAGTACGTGTTTGAGCTCATGACCCATAAAAATATAGTCCAAAGCTAATAGCAAGCATACACGCGCAACATCATCATCAGCCAACTCATTGAACTTAACTTCATTTTAAACAAGGGAGAACAAATCTGAACCACGGATGTTCTTTTTCTCGAGGAATACACGAACACGGAATTCGGATTTATCTTTCTCATTAAGATCCAACATAATTTTTCCAAACTAGAACCCGGTGATTAAGCAGAATTTTTTGCGACCGTATTCATATGTTTGGCCACCAATATAAAAAAAGGGACCTCCTTACTAGCATTTTTGATTACTCGTTGGTGTTGTAAAATATAATTCAACAAGTGATTATCATTGTATTTTGTTTGAATATCTAACCAGTGCTAAAAAACAGTCCGTCTAAACCTATCAAAACAGTGAGGCTTCAAAATCAATTGATTATGCATGGTCTGAAGAATATGCAACTTCGATCTAATACTAACTCTAGCATCGTAAACCTAAATAACAGTGCAATTAAAGCTTACAATCAAATTGAAAAATTAGGGATTGAATTAAAACTTACAATCATATGTCCATCCATAATATAATGCGCCGATGAGGATGTCTGAATAGGGTTGGTGAATAATGTGTATAAATAGGACGGATAGTTGTATAATAGGATTAAATGGGAGGGATTGGTGTATAATCGGAGAAATGGGGAGTCTGGATGGAGTTTAATCATAATATATCTGTTGGATTTGTGTTTAACTGGAATGATATAGTACGTCGGTGACCAAAAACATCGTAGTCGGAGTAAAAGTGTGTTGTGTGTGTGTGTTTTTTTTTAAAACAAGTGATGAGAGAGAAAAATAAGGGTTTATATATGCGAAAATCGATGCAAAACTTTTTTCAAAAAATAGAACAATTTCCAAGAAATGTGTAGAGCATTCATCCGACGTCTACTAAAGTAAAAAATGCTAGATTCGATAAAGTTATTTCGTTTAATGATTGATGGGCCTGAAAATGTAAAATAGAGCACGTCACGTGTCAATCACTGAGATAAATAGAACATTTTTAAGTAGAGCATGACCATAGCAGGAAAAACATTAATGTTTGGCTAAAAAAAGTTTACACATAAAAGCATGGCCGAAACAAAAATTTTCTCTTTATACTTCCTCCTTGTCAAATTTATAATTCTCTTTTTTTTAACATCTTAACTTAATTGCTTACTACTTTCTTTAAAAAGTTTAATTTAGTTTACATTACTTTTGCATGAAATTCTTATTACCAATTTTAAATAAAATTAAATTTTAATTAATTATTTAAAGATAAAATTATCATTTTATTAAAAAATAATAAATAAATTTTTAATAAATTTATTTTTACAAATTGTATGTTTTGTCAAAAATAGACAAAAATATTTTTTTTACAAAACTTGATGAAGATATAATTTTAATACAGAACTCGATTACACCGTGTAGAATTACTATATCTGATTAAAATTATATTTTCATCAAGTTCTGTATTACAATTTACAAGTATGGCTAACGTTTTTAATTATTTGCGTGCTTTGAAAAGTGATGTATGATAAGTTCGATTAAGCAATCGTATCAACGCCGATAATAAAGAAAAACTTTGACTACTAGGTTAACAATTAATTGAAGTAAGTTGCGTGTTAAATCCAAACAAATAAATTAATGAATAACAGATAGCCACATCGTTTGCTGTCAGGGACGGAGCTAAGGGGTTTTCGCGGGTGCCTGTGACCTTTATGGATTTTTTCTATGTATTGTTAATTTATGAAGAAAATATCGATTTTTACTAAATACATTTTAAATGCACCCAGTCAATCGAAACGTGTTTCTACCCTTCATTTTGATTAATTTTTACATGTGTTATATTATAGTTTAAAAAATTTATGCATCTGATTATATTTCATTCTGTCTTCGCCCTTTTTTACTATTGGAAAGGTAAGATGACGAGAATACATTTCATTCCCTATACACCTAAGACAACATAAGTGGATTAGTTATATAAGTTGTTTAAAATCATTGGAGCATTAGTCCAATGGGTGGAGCTCTTGTGCTTGAGTCAAATAACCCAAGTTCAATTCCCATCCTTGGCATTTGTTTCAAATAGGTACCCGCCTCCGCAAAACCTATGGGCACACTGGAGAGACTTTGTGGAATAAGAGATTGAGGGTCGAGTCTCGGCTCGTCTCACTCCAGGTGTTGCTGGCCAGGAGGGTTGCCGGAGCTATTCCTTGTGGGGTGGACAATGGCTGGTGCCAAAAGGCACCCGAGGTTAAGGTGTTCCCGCAAATATTCACCATTTGTGGAATATAAGTTGTTTAAAAAGAGAAAGTTCTGATATAAGCTATATATATAAAAGAAAACCGAATTTTGTCCGTAGGGCAGCTAATATATCTTGTCTAAGAGTCTAGCGTCAAAACTGTAATGTTAAAATAATTTTAAGAAGGACGCATTTAAATCGAGCCTAGTCCCAATCACTGGCGGACGTAAAATAATGAAAGTGTGGGGGCAACAACAAAATTTTACAATAAAAAGGCGAAAGAAACTAAATTCGAATAATAATTGAGTATTTTAACTTAAAACGAAAATTTTTAGGTTTTAAGTGTTAAATGTTGAACTTTGATGTGTGAGTGAGAGACAATTGTAAATCTAGTGGGGGTCATTTAAAAGAAACTGTCGAAATGTAACAAAAAATACCTAGTAATCTCATTTTTTTTGTCGAACTATAAGAGACGCCGCTACTCTCGACCTAACAAGTAGATCCAACCCCTGGTCCGAATTCTTCGAGTTGACTTTGTTAGTGTAATACGAACGGCTAACCTTATTTGGCTACGTTGGATCTTATGTCAAAAATAACTCAAAATGATATCTTCATTCTCTAAGGTGGTGTTGTTTGTTTATTAAGAGACTTTGAATTTAAATTTGATTCGCACATCTGAATCTGAATATTCTGTAGAAATATTTGATTCTGATTTTCATCTGAATTTGAATAAGTGGTTGAGAAATCTGAATTTAAATCAATTATAATTTTTATATTTAAATATAATAGGAGTGCATTCACACAAGATATAAAATTTATTAAATGTTAGATAACAAAATTTATAATACGATTGATTTAAACCTAAAAGTCTTTTAAACAAAACATGCAATCTCATATTTATTTGACTAAAATAATGTATCGTTATTTAAATCTATCTTTAAAACGATAAATTGAATCGATCCTTCAAGAGCAAATATGAATCATCACAAATTCTTTTATAAACTCTTTATCTAGCAACACATGCAACGATTATAAAAGACAAATGTGAAACAAGAAAAAAATGAAAATAACACCAAAATATAAAAAATATAACAACATAAAAAATAAATAAAAACAAAAAAAAGTAACAAAAGTTAAGAACAAGAAAAATGACATTAAGAGGTGTTAAGACAACTCCTTTACATCTAGTTCAATCAGACGTTTATGTCTCTTACTGCCTTTTAATGATCAGAAAAAAAAACGCTCTGAACACTGTTTGCCTCTTACTGCATCTGAATGAAATAAAAAAACAAACAATCCTAATGACTCAAATGTCTGATTGCATTTGATTGAGTCAGATTAAAATGTTGTTAAAAGGTATTTCTTAAAAAACAAACACCACCTAAATAAACCCAAGCCCAAATGTTATATTAGTCTTTACATGTTTTTCAAGTCGAAACTACATTCGGATATTAATTTGGTATGAAACTTAAGTACCGATTAACTATATATTTTGATATTTACGACTCATCTTGTAGTTAGAACACTTCTATATCCTTTAACAATTTTCTTTCACCTGTTCTCTTAGAGTGTTGGGTGTCATGAAAAGTCATGCTCGCCACTCATAGCTGGAGCCTCGTCATCTCTAGCCATGACATCAGCGTGTTTCTCACTTGCATCTCACTTGATTTCTCATCACTTAAACGACGCAAAAAAACATGATCTACTTAATTTTTTGTTATTGTAAAATGATAGTTTTAAAATAAAATGTGTAATGATGAAGCCCAAATGAAGATAAAATTGTTATGATAACATAAGTTTTTTAAAAGTAAGAATGTCAAGTGACATGAAACCTAATAGCTCATAGGACTCAAACGAATAGAATTTAATGCCCATGACACTTTGTACCACGTATAAAAATGAAATAAGTGAAATTCACTTTTTCTTTGCATCTCATTTAATTACTATTGGAGTAAAATACACCGTTCGTCCTTATGGTTTGCGTTAACTGACGTCGTTCGTCCTTTAACCAAAAAAGTTCCACCGTTCAGCCTTAACTTTGAAACATTTGTCGTCGTTTGTCCCTCGTTTTAACTGGGCCCACAAATGAATGTTAACTCATTTTTACACAGGGTTAATATTGTCATTTCCCTTCACATAAAGTATTCCTTTCTTTTTGTTCATCATCATCTTCATCTTCACACAAAATCAACCCCCTCCGCCGTCACTACCACCCATATCCGTTGCTACCACCATGTAGATCTGCCGTCTCCATCATTATCTACTTTTAAAAAAACTGTTTAATGAAACATTTAGAACAACTACACCAAATATTATTTTCAAATCGAAACCTAAAACTGTCACATACAAATTCATCTTCAACCAAGATCCATAAACAAAAAAACCTTCGATACAAAAAAACAAACATCAAACCACTGATGCATACACAAAAAATCATCACCATCACAAGATCCTCAACGAAAACCATTACCAGATCCAAAATTGAAGATCAACACGATTCACATGTCCTTACCCGGGATTCACAAAATCATAAACCAAAAAAAAACCAAGAATCATACTACCATAAAAACTATTTGAAGATAACAGAAAGGTGAATTTCTTTCTTTCGGCCAAAAGAAGGATCTAGTAGAATATTTAAATTTGATTGTTTGATGGCGGTATGATTGGTGTTTTCAGTCGTTGTTGTTGCGGTTTATCAAGAATCGAAAGTATAAGATGAGATGGGTTGTGATTGATGTGGTGGGGCGATATGATATGTTGTGATTTTTTAAGGGTTTCTGACTTTCTGGTGTTCTTTCCATTAAACTATATGATTTTGGCCATTTGAGGATGGTGGGTTAACGATTATTTGAAGATAATGCTTCATTCAAATATTGATTTACGAGGGGTTGAAATTAGTACCAGTGGTGGGAGGTGAAATTTTTTATAATGCTTCTTTTCTTTAAAAAAATATTTGTTTTGATTGAGTATTTCATTTGGTCATATGATTCTGACTATTTGGTATATATTTTTGTAGTGGATGTTTCATTTAATGGTTTTTAAAAAAAGTATATAATGATAGAGATTGCGGATCTACATGGTGGTAGCAACGAATATGGGTGGTAGTGACGGCGGAGGTGGTGGATTTTGTGTGAAGAGGAAGAAGATGATGATGATGAACAAAAAGAAAGGAATACCTTATGTGAAAGGAAATGACAATATTGACCCTGTGTAAAAATGAGTTAACATTTATCTGTGGGCCCAGTTAAATCGAGGGACAAACGGCGGCAAAGGTTTCAAAGTTAAGGCTGAACGATGTAACTTTTTTTTGTAAAAGAACAAACGACGTCGGTCAACGCAAACCATAAGGACGAACGGTGTATTTTACTCTTACTATTGCAAATCAAACATTTACATGAGAAGAAAATATATAAAAAAATATATCATATTTTTAAAATGTTGAACTAACGCTTCAAAATAAATGTGCAACGATATTGTAATATAACACATAAAGTAGTCCAAATAAAAAAAGATAGCCCATAACAAATTAAGCAAATTCAAAGACCATATATTCTAACTAAAGCTTCTCAAAGAACATTATAAAGCCCAAAAGCTTTTCAGTTGTATGATTTATCTGTTCGCTTATTTTGGGTCATCTAGTTTATATAGTTCGAGTTATTTATGTTGAAACTTTTTTCATTAAACCAAATCAAAAATCAAATTTAAATTCGATTGATTTCTAATTTGAGGCGAAATACATAAAATTCAAATATTAGCGGTTTTCATTACATATTGTTAACACCAATGTAAATAATGAGATTTGGGTACACTCGCATTTCACGCAGTTTAGACAAAAACTAAGGCCGAAGGGAGTGGGGTTAAACCCACTCGTGACATGAAAAAACTAGCTCGCGACTTCCACCCTCTATCAACTCACTTGCGCGCGGCTAACTAGCTTGGATCAAAGACAATGGACAAACCTCATCAGCGTGAGTTTATTTTTTGTGGGCAAACCTCATAAGTGGTTTTATTTTTTAGGTTTGGTTTATTTTTTGATATTTTTTTTGTGAGTGGGGACTGGGGTGTGTTTAAATAATAAAATTATGTATGAAAGTTGAGTGTGAGTGAGTTTGGATGAGTGTCATTACCCTCGTGGGTAAGTTGTAGTGAGTTTGTTAAAATCTGATGTGACACTGACGTAAAAATAATTGAGTTTGCCCCCACCCTTTAGCTTAAAAAGTGGTTTAATTTTAAACAGATTTAATTACATTAGAATACTAGACTATAGACCCGCAGGTTTCGCGGGTGGCGCTAAAAATTTTTTTTAGCATTATCACAAAATATTGCAACTTACAATTCGTGGGTCAAAAGAATATAAAATCTAAAAGCACAATCGTACAATTTTATAGTTAAAAGCACAATTGTACAATTTTATACAATTACTGTAACACATAAACGAAGTGATACTAAAGGTGTAAAGTGAAACTATACGTGAACTTATAGGATGCATATATTTGTTAACAATAGTTAGCCCAATTCCAATTATAAGTCGCCAAACATATTACTTAAAATGTAAGTTAAAGACAATATATCTCGTATTACGTTGAACGCACTAAACTCATGCATTAGGCGATGGGGAAATGATAATTACCTATGTAGTAAAAGATTCTAATCGAACACCAAAACCTATTCATATATAATTGAGTTTGTGAAAATGAAACCATATGTGTGATCATGAAATTAGAATGTGCCTAATAGCAAACTTCGTAGACAATGTTGAATGGGTCGGGTCAAGTGTACCCGTTTATAGTAAATTGAAGTTGACTGCCTATGCCAATACAATACTTGTATGCATATAAATCTGACCATATATGTTTTACCAAAAGATAAAAAAATCTCAAAATGATAACCAAGAACATGGATATATACTGTAAATTATTCTAAAACAAGTATTTAAGCCCGGGCTTCGCCCCGGGTTATTGGTCATCCATACATGAAGTTAGAGTTACTATAAGCCAGTTTTGATCAAAACGTACAGCTTTAATCGTATGTGGCATTCCACCTAAGAAGCTTTGTGACGACGATCTTGAAATTGCCTCCTCTGCAGCAGTAGTTGCAGCTTCAATTTTACTAAATTTCTCCTTAACAGCAACCATGGCAGCTTCATTCATCTGAAAATTTGTGCAAATAACATTAAATAAACTTGCACTCAATGGCGGACCACATTTATTTTGGGAGGGCCGAGTCATTTTTTACATACCAAAATAATAAGGTGGACAATAACTTTGAGACGGAAAGTAAAAATTTTACACTACTCATCACAAACTTTGGGAGGGCCGGAACCCTCCCCAGTCCCTTAAAAAATCCGCCCCTGCTTGCACTTAATGCATTAGTGTCTTAGCGATTAGTAGCAGTTATACAAAGAACAAAGTACGAACCAATGAAGAAGATCGGCTCCACTTAAATTTGCGCATCTGTCTACATCGTTGACGTCCACTTTTTCATAGGAAGAGGGAACCCAACAATCGTAATGCAATCCCCAACTTATTAAGTTCATTTATAATAAGGTTACTGGGAGGAGACAGTAACGAAGCCAAAGCACCTGCATTTTCCACTAACATTGTCCTAGGTAACCTGCCTTCAAATTTTGCTCCGGTTAAAGTTCTAACTTTGGAAAACTTTTATAAAGCCTACAAAAACATTATCCTTAAGGTTGCTCGAGGCCAAAAACATCCAACAAAGGTCGATATTAATGGGTAAACATGGAATAAAAGGATCGTTTGTACGAAAAAACTGCTCATCTTAATCAATGTATCAGCAAAGCGCATCTTTTGAGTTTTTGATATTATCAACTTAAGCTTATGAGCTATGGTGGATAAGCTCATAACCCTAGAAAAATAAGTTTATTAGTACATTCGTAAGCCCAAGAAATAACCAAACACCCCTTATACTAATTTTTTTTTCAACATAAGCAAATTCGAAGAGGTTTTTCCAAAAACCAAACCATTAACGCGTAAGCACTTCTAAACCATACTCGGCCTTTTACATAGTCGCAACAGCTTATGAGAACTTTACGTAAATACCAAGCTTACGCCCGTACATTTCAGAAAAACTAATTTTTTTTGCATTTAGATAAGCACAACATGTACGAGATCTAATCCCTATATATCAGGAAACAACAGATGCTTTTAGCTAAGGGCCTCAATAAGTTTGATCTTTGTATCTAGCTCCTTGCTACAGTAGTTTATTCTGTCTTAACGATATTCGCAGTTAAAAAAAATCTAAGAGCCTAGATACAGATCACTTAATACCATTAAACCCTATTTATCTTTGATTTGTATTGTATTTTTACAAACGCATTTTACCAAAAGGTATATAGAAAAGAAAAAGAAAGTACCCCTTAAGACAAGTATTAAGGATTGAGATATTAAGCCTAGATTAGGATTAAAAAACTGCTGCTATATAGTTTAGCAGCATAGGACTCACTGTATTCTGCTCTTGTAGGTTCTGCCTCTCTATATATAGTACACACTGCACCAATCCGCCTTATTAGGGACTACTTTCTGGTTATAGGGTAAATATCATTACCACCCATGGTAGCATGTTGTGGTTCACCGGATGGTTCCTGTGATGTGACACAGGCAGTGGTTTCATTAGAGAAAACCGTAAAATCAATATTTTTCGAGTGAACGGTTGCTTTTGCAGGTTCTGCTTCAAAGATACTGCACATGCAGATGCTCATGCTCGTGCATGTGCTCATGCTCGTGCCTGTGCCAATGGTCTCGTTTGGTGAAGAGTCTTTGTAAGGCTGGGGAGGTTCGCCTATAAAGGTTCAAATACATGGACCATTAGAAAATTAAACGATAGTCATAATACTGTAATTCAATTTATATTGATTAAAGGTAAAATATAGGATTTTTTTAACCTTGCTAACTGTAGTTTGATAAAAGCATGCAAGTTGTTTAGTGTTAATTTGAAGCCAATAGATGCTTTTTCTGAGAGCCTAGATACAGACCACTCGATCCCATTAACGCCTAAATGCCTAATTAGCTTTAATTTGTAGTAGTATTAAGTATTGAGATACTATGGGTAGATGATGAATTAAAAATATACGTAGTAAACAGGTTTTAATTGTAGTACTAAATTTACTCACTATTTTCTGCTTTTGCAGATTAGGCGACACTGTCAAACATGCAAGAAAAATGTAGCAGTCACATGTCTATTTAACCGATAATGCATATGCTACATTCTAACAAAAAAGTGATATGACCAATGTAGCCTCACGTACCGAGCATTGATGTTCAAAGTTGTTGTCACCTGACCCTTTTCACAGACGTTGAATCCATAATCAAGCCAAATCCATCCTCCTATGTGCAATAATAGCTGAGACCAACAAAGATGTAGAACGGACCCTGCAAAATCCAAGTATTAGAACCATGTACTACAGATCACGGGGCCAGATTGTAAACACGTACATATAGATGAATCAAATCAATACATAAACAATAATGTCGATAAAAAATTGTAATTTTACCTTCGATTCAGATATTCTCACGCCCTCCAATTCACGAAAAGCTGGGACCTAAACACCATAAATTGCAACATGAAGTAACAATAGCATGCTGCGGTCGAAACATCATTACGTACATATAGGGGCGATTTTATTTCATGAAATCTAATTACGAACACATTTGTTTCTACCCGCTTTTTTCAAGTTTTATAGATAATGTTTTTAGCGGACGGTCTATGCTTACTTTGATAGATGCATAGATAGTTAGATATATGTGATTATAACTTGAAGCCAAAAGTTATTCAAGTCAAAGCCCTTGAACAAGAATACCTTCTTCATTGAGACCCTTCAATGCCCACAAATCACTCATTATCAGCCCTCCTCATGATTCTCCTCTCTAAGTATGCGTACAACCTAAGCCACTCGCTCAACTGAAGTTATACAACCCTAAGCATATAAAACACTTTCAATAAGCAATCTAAAGTAGATAAGGTTTCTCTAGGATGCAAAGGCATTTCTGATGTTTCATTATATGATGACACTGGTTTTATAAAAAATTGGATATTTAAATTGAATTGCATTTTTATTATAATTTACAATGGTTTCAAAGATTATAGTTGTGTTCATTTGCCATTCAAATCCGCCCAGATCACATTATCGCGTAAAAACTATGCTTTTATTTGTTTCAGGGCAAGCATGTGGTTATCGAAAATATAAAAGAATATCATGTTCTCTTTTTCGTTGTTGACTGATCGAGATGCGAACAACCGTACCTGAATATAAAAAGGCATGAAAATAAAAGCCTTTAGGGATATTCCATTATCCATATGTATTAGAAATGCTCCACCTACAAATAAGCGAACGTTTAATAAATAATCAGATAGACGACTATGCAAAGTAGAAAGATGGTTATAATTACATACCAGCTCTGCATAAGGATCTTATCGTGGTTCATGAGCAAGAGCGTTGCATTCTGAGACACCATCTTCATTCTAGGCCAAACATTTGCACACTGGTGCCAAGCCGTAGAGACGTCCCACCCACGTTATGTTTGCAAGTGAGCATTGAGTATTTTGCCAACATACCACATATCATGTCGAGCATAACTTATGCCTCTGGACTCTCCACTTTGGGCAGTTAAGCTGCTAGCTCAACAGGGGATACTTATGCAGCTGGAAAACGAACATGCATCTAATGTTACGTCAAACTTATAAGCTCATAAGCTTTGAAGCATAAGAAATATAAAAACCTAAAAAGCTATTTCATCAAAACATGATGTTTGTATAAGCTTATTTTATGGGTTCTTAATTATTGCATTTAATTTTTTTATTGTTGGGCATAAATTTTATCTTATCTATCTATTGCAACAATACATATAAAAATATTTAAGAACAAAAGCACAACTCCAAGTTTTCTGGTAAACTAAACGTTCCTATACTTGAAAAATGGTATTGGAACCCGTAAAACCGCCTCCTGAGACACATTCCATAAGTGCATCCTTGACTTTCAGTACCACAGACGCAACCACTACTTCACTACCAACCTGCAACACACCTGTAACACTCCAAACAAAAAAACCCAAAGTTTATAAAAACTACAATGTAAAAAGCATTAAACATCAATTCATTCAAAACAAACTAAAAGATAAAACGAGACTTATTGTTTGGAGGTCAAATTCTAATATATTATGCTTTTTCTCCATCTTCATCATCAAAAGCATAATTTTTAATTGACCAATTTACCTAATTATCAGGAAACTAAAACCCATAAACGTAAGGAATCAATTAAGATAATAGTAATAATCAAACCCGAGATAAAAAGAAGTTTGATTGGTACCTTAATTAACATCTTCGGACCACCACCAACAAACGTAGTAAAATTGTTCAGATTTACTACCAAAAAAAACTTTGGAAAAATGGGTTCTCAATGAAACACGAGACATACATATTTCATTATAAAATCCCAAACAGCCCAATACCCCATATACGTATATGAATTAGCAAACACACCAATAATTTAACATTCTCTCAATTAAACAATGATTTTTATTATATTACACAATTAAACATACTTTGATTAACACAAATTATGTATGATAGAACTACAAAATTAGCAAAAACAATAGAGAGTTATTCAAATTGTAAATCAGTCAAAGAATAATTAAACCAAATTAAGCGTCAGTAAAATCTAATAACCAAATTAACCTAATGAATTGAAGATTAAAGATTGAGTTCATACCACAATGGCCAAAAGCAGGAAACAAATCTTCGAGTTATTGAATACAAACACTTGTGCGCATCAAAATAAATGAAAAACTCAAAAATCTTAATATGATGCATTATGATCAAACCAACAAAAAGTCAAATAAAAGTGACAGAATAATTGAAGTTCAATCTTGAATAGCCATAGAATACTGTATCAATTTTTACAGTTTTTTAAATTCGAAGATAGAAAAAAATGAGAGAAAATGGCAACGGTTGAGATCTGTATAGCAAACGGATGTGTGGAATTATGACGTCAATATATGACGTCAAAATTGGGGTTGTTGGGATTCAAAAAGATTTTCTTTTATTAGGAATAAAGATTTTGAAGTAAAACTGAAAAGTGAGTTAACTTTGTTTGATTGACGGTTTTATTAAAAATGAAAAGTGATATTTTAAACACATACTCGTGGTTATAATTTTTGTCCACACAACGTTCGATAGGAATAGCAACGGCACAATGGGGGGTTCAGTAGTACACTCTAATGACCTACAAGTGTCAAATGTGTATAGACATAACTCAAAAAGCGTCCAAATTATAGGTTGTAAAGTTACAATGTACATTTTTGGATGCATAACTCATTCAAATATGTTGGGTGCGATTTTCAACACAATTAACCCGTTATAGATAGTAAAATATACTTTAATCGCTATGCCATTAAATAACAAAGTCAAAGTCATAGTTAGAGCTGGGGAAAAATTATTTATAGCCTTTCATTTTAAACTTTTGGAAATGGTTTTCATCATTGCACCAAAAGCTTTTTACAAAGCTTTACAAAAGGTTTACATAATCAGTGGCGGACATACCTTTTGGGTACGGGGTGACGGCGCTAGCCGTGCACATAATAACCGTAACCGAAACCGTAACCAGAAAAAAAACCGAAACCGAAACCGGTCAACACCGGTTATTGACCATAACCGGTTTCGGTTACGGAATAACCGGCGGTTACTAACCGGTTACGGCTTCGGATCGTTAGTATCGGTTAGTACCGGTTAGTGAGTAACCGGTTGTGAAACCGGTTAGAGAATAACCAGTTTGTAACCGGGTTTTTTTATGAACGTTGTATTTTCAGTTTCTAGTTTGATTATAACTCTTTAATGTTGGTGTGAACTAATATATGTCCTTGACAAGATTTTAGTAGCTAACGGTTGTTAAAATATATATTTAGGCTTCATCAAGTCAACTGCACCAAAGTTATAACCATTATCAACATCATAATAGTCACAACTCACAACGCAATATCATTCATAGTCACAAAAGTCACGACTGTGTTCAGAGAACACAAGCATTCAGAGAATATGCCGAGGGCGAGTATGTTATAGCTAGCAGACACCTATATATTTCACCACAGCCATCACGGGATTAAAATTTGAACATAGAGGTGCCACTAAAATAATACTATTAATGTTCTTAAATGGCTTCAAGCACAGCCAGGTAGTAGTTAACTACTTAACTATCTTATTATAATGCTAGATTTGCCCCAATAGGGAATAAGCAGTTCCGTTTGATGACTTAGAGCATAGGGTACGGGGTATTTCCCTTCGCGTTGTGCGAAAACTCAGCCCGAAAACGCGACAAACCACACCCCACCTGGCGTTTTTGTGTCTCGAGCCAAGGATACGGCGCGCGTTTTTGCACGAAAACGCGAGACCGTACCCCAGTCTCGCGTTTTCGTGTCTCGCGTTTTCGTGCATAAATTTTTATTTTTTTTTTCATTTTTTTTTTAAGAAAAGTGGGCCTAATTTTTTCCCCATTGCTCAAGCCAACCAGGGAGCGTGAAATGTGGTGTTTTCGTGTTTGTGGTGTGGTGTGATCATTTAGCCACCACTCACCATACCCCCTCAAAATTCTGGTGTTTTCCCACGGCTCAGCACGAAAACACCAAACCATACCCTGTGCTCTTAAACGTAAGTATAACAATTTTAAATTTTGTACACTATATATGTTGAGTATGTGATAGTGCGATACTGTGATCTACATTTCATGGTCAATCTGGTTAGAGGTGCACACAACCGGTTAACCGGTCCGGTTTTTTTATAAACCGGGACCGGCCCGGTCCCTAGTCAACGGTCAAAAGACCGGTTCGTCCGGTTAACCGGTTTAAAACCGGACCGGTTGGGAGATGAAATTTACAGACCGGTAGAACCGGTCCCAGACCGGTTTATGCCGGTTAACCGGTTCCGGTTTTTATTTTTTATTTATTTTTTTTTAAAAAGTTTTGAATTGCCACTAGATTTTCCGGTTTTTTTTATTTTAATTTTTATGCCGGTTAACCGGAACCGGTTTATAATAAACCGGTTCCGGTTAACCGGTCCATAAACCGGTTGGAAAACCGAATTTTTCTTGAAAATCATGAACCGGTCTCAAACCTCCGGTTCCTAAATAAACCGGGACCGGTTTATAATAAACTGGTTTTGACCGGTCCCGGTTTTCGGTTTGTTTCCGGTTCCAGTTTAAAAACCGGTTTTTCTGTGCACCTCTAAATCTGGTGCAATAGCAATCAAAATATATGGACTTCATGGAGGGTACACATCATATTTTGCCAAAAGAAAAAGATTCCACACCATCCATTTAACTAACGATTACGTAGTTATAGTGAAGGAAAAAAACCCGGTTATAACCGGTTTTTTTCGCATTAACCGGTTACTAACCGACCCTAACCGGTTAGTACCGGTTTAGCTTTTTTATCCTCAAAATCCAATCCGACCCTAACCGGTTTTTGAGACTAACCGGTCAAACCGGGTTTGACCAAAAACCGGTTACGGTTATTACCCTAACCGGTTACACCAAAATAACCGAAATGTGCACGGCTAGGCGGCGCCCCCCATGGCTAGACCAAAAATACGAAATTATAATATATTGTTTCGTTAATTTTGAGCGTTTTTATAAAGTGCCCCCACTCGAAACTCAAATTGTCCCCCACTCACGTATTAAAATCCACTATTTAACACTTTAAAACCTAAAAATCTCCATTTTTAAGTTATAATACTCGAATTTTTATTCGGATTTTAACTTTTTTTATCTTGCTCTTGTCAAAAAAAAAATTGCCCCCCACAATAGAATTTCCTGCGTCCGCCACTGTACACAATGACTTTGTGTATGCAAAGTCTTTCATACCAACGTTTTCAAGATCGGGATCTTATCTAGGATCGTTTTCGTCTTTGCAAGATCGAGATCGTAAAGTAGGATCGGGTTCGTAAGATCCTACTATAATGTAATTTTCTTAGTAATTTTCGCAATGTTTTATAAATTTACAAATTAATATACATCGTAAACACAAAACTATACGAATATTTTGTAAAAATGTGATCATAAATAATGATTATAAAATGTATAAGAAGATTTACGTGTTGTTTTTCATATTATACAAAATGAAACTAATAAATTTATGTTTTTAAGTTTGTCGTTCGAGAAAAAGTAAGATCGGATCGTAATAGATCCTAAGATCCTATGATCAAGATCGGGATCCTATAAGATTTTAAGCATGCAAAGATCCTACGTAAGATCCGGATCGATTTTGCTTTGCAGTATCATAAAATTCTAAGATGTTAAGATAAAGATCAGGATCTTGACAAACTTGTTTCATACAAATTTACTTGTTAAATGTATGTTGCATTTAATTTATTAAATACAAAAAACTTAAAAGGATTTAACCCATTAAAGATGCTCTTACAAACAATTTAATCGAGTTTAATGAGATTATGAATAAAGAAAAGAAAGAGCAATGGGATCATCGTGAAGTTCGTGAGCAAGAATCAGTTGAAGTTTTTTTTTTAGTTTGAGTGAAGTTTTGTCAGTATCCAAACAGGAAGATTCTTACGCTAAACATATCAGACAAGATATGCCAAATACCACAAATTTAGAGCCAAATTCATTTTTTACCCGAAATCAAAACATTGATCAAATAAATAACCCAAAAAATTGACTTCCATATTTGTCCGTTAAACTTATGCAATTTGTGTGTGATTTCATTAGAAAAATAACACTAAGACATTTGTCAGATTTTTAAAGTGTCGGAAAAATGATACAAGTCGCACGAGCGAATATGAAAGTCACATTTTTAGAGTATTTTTATTTATAAACGCTTCACTAATTAACTCCAAGTTTATTACATCAATATAGATTTAAGGTAATGTGTAATTAGATGTGTAATTATTCATCGTATTTTGGCACACTTAGTACTATTCTTTCATCACAAATATTCAGTTGATCGGTTGAAATAAGCTATTTGACTATTGGTTTGAGTTTAAATTCAACTCTAATTAGGTTAATTAGGACAAGTGTCGATTATTTAAAACCGAATCCTTGAAGATAAAGTGGATCTTTAAAATGTGTCATGTAGTTGCAATTCGTCAAGCTATTTGTCGTTTTGTTTCAACGAAATGCAATACTTTTCTTATGTTAAAACAAAATCTGATAAGTGTATGCGTGTACGTATATAGAGCGAAAAAAGATTGATAATTTGTCCTATTTCATTTTAAATGATTTTTTTCCGGAACAATAATTGTCCGGGTAAAATTATATTGTACTATTAGATTATGTTAATAATAATTCCATTGACGGCCACGATGGGGAGATACTTTGGCTCAATCTCCACCAACATTATGTTGTGTTTAGTCATTTTGGCCATTCAATGATACCAACAACCCCATTCCTATTTTAAACAACCTTATGCTTATTTTTTAGTGTACCCATGTCACTCCAAATTTTAGGTGAAGGTATATTATGCCAAACCGGTGAAGGTATATTATTATGCCAAACCGTTTTTTAAAATCGGTTTGGTTTGATTTAATCGGTTAATAAGCACATTTGATTTAAACCATTTTAGTTTGAAATTGGATTTTGGATTAAATTTTAATTGGTTCGATTCAGTTTAGTTTTAATAGGCTTTTATACTGATTAAGTCATTTTATTAAACCATAAATCATCAATACGGTATAAGAGAATAGAGGTGCAATTAATGACCGGTTTATGAAAAAAACCGGTAACCGGGACCGGTTGAGACCGGTTTATTATAAACCGGTTTCGGTTTATTTTGGGACCGCCGGTTAGGGACCAGTTACTGATTTTGGAGAAAAAATCGGTTTTACAACCGGTTTATGGACCAGTTAACCGGGACCGGTTTATTTTGGCCGGTTTAAACCGGTTAGGAGCGTGCATTTGGTTTTCAAATTTTGAAATTTGAATTTTCGGATGGAACCATTTGGTATTAATGGGGCAGCTTTTGTAAGGTAATTTGGGACCCATTTGGCTAATTTTTTTGACTATATAACACCCTTTTGTGTGTATATTTTAAACACACAACACAATTTCTATCTTTCTAATTCTATTTTCAATCAAATTCAAACCCGAATTTCTTCGCTTCACTACTATGTCTAAAAGAGCTAATTCATCTACTACCGGTGTTGGTTCAACAACACAAGTACCCGAAGAACCCAAACCCACGGTTGTTGAAATTCTTTCACACAATCATACCGCCGATGTTTGGAGCGAGTTCACCTACGTTTTGTTATCAAACGGTTTTAAAAAGGCTCAATGTAAGCATTGTTTTGGTTTCTTGGCGCCCAGTGCCAACTCGTCGTTGAGGGCTCATCTACAACATTGTCCGACGCTCAAGAATACTCCGGCAAAGGGTCAAGCTTCTATGAGTCGAGACGGGAGTATATTTTCTTATAATCCGGATTTGGTTCGAGAATAATTTGTCGGGATGGTGATTCAAGAGAGGATGTCGTTCAACCACTTTGACAACCCGCGTTCAACCAACGGGTCTTTATGTATTGCAACAAATCGCTATAATGTGCAAAAAATTAAGTGAATTTGAATTAAATGGTGATGTTTATGCAAGTATGGTTTTTCCAATGAAAGAAAAGCTATAAGAATATTTTGGACAATTCCCACCTATTCTTACTTGTGTCGCCGCTTTGAATCCATGCATTAACTTAAACAAGACTAACTTCGGCCTCCTTGGAGATGTGCATGTGTTGAAAATATTATTTGGACGCGGCCGATCGTATACAACACAAAGCAACTCTTGAAATCCCGGTTGACTTTGAAGAGTCGGTTTACGACGAAGAGGTGGCAATTGGTGAAATACCCATACTTTCCGATGAAGAAGTATCATGTGACGAAGCTGCTATTGCGGAAGCTATGTTGTCCGGATCCGAAGATGAAAACAATCTTTCCGGGTAGCTTTTCGATGTATTGTGTTTGATGTATTTCCTTTCGATGTATTTCTTTTCCATGTATTTGTATTATTATTTTTCATTTCCTATGTATTGTAACAATGTATCGTGATGTTATGTTTAATAAAAGTGATGTGTTTCCTTTCAATATGGTTCAAGGCTAATAACAATTCAAAATCTTAATATATATATATATATATATATATATATATATATATATATATATATATATATATATATATATATATATATATATATATATATATATATATATATATATATATATATATATATATATAAATCGGAACCGGTTAATCGGCAAGAACCGGTTTTACCGGTCTGTATATTTGAGCTCCTAGCCGGTCCGGTTTTAAACCGGTTAACCGGACGAACCGGTTTTTTGAGCGTTGACTAGGGACCGGACCGGTCCCGGTTTATTAAAAAACCAGACCGATTAACCGGTTTTGTGCACCTCTATAAAAGAAACCGGTAAAAAAGTTTAAAACGATTTTGATTTTTTTTAATACTAGTTTGGTTTGCCAACCGTTAAGTGCACAATTAATTTCTGTATAAAGAAAACGGGAAAAGTACAAAAATATATTTTGTTCATGCATGTATATGAAGTAATACTTATAGCAATACCAACAACCCAATTTACAATATAAGTACCAAGGAATCTTATATTATTATATATTAGCCAAACACCATCCAAAATGAAGTGAATTTTTTTTTTTTTTAACGGCTGAATTTATTAAAAAAAAGTTTGACAAAAACAAACCAAAAGCTAGAAGCGGGTTTTTGAGCCACGCAATCCAGTTAGAACTAAACTTCCTATTTCTATGATTATACGAGGTCTCTTTGTATCAAAATTAAGTGGATTTAAAAACTCTAAACATCATCCAAATCAATGCGTATTCAGCTCTCGTGCAAACAAAAATGACCTACCGACTGTTTTTAAAATGGTATTTGACGGAATTATCTTAAGTCCGTATACTTTCTTTGTACCAAGCCCCTCACCCAAGTCATAGTGGGTTGGTGGTGGTGGCGCGAGCTTTAACAACCGAGCAATGATATAACCTTAGCGCTATACGTGCTCGCGTTGTTGACCAGTCCAACTTACGTGCTACCGTACCTTAAGCTCTTATAAATTTACGAATTATGTAGTCTTGGACTCTGGCCTCTTGATTCTGTATGATGTTGGTCAAAGGGTGATATATTACAAAAGAAGTTTTACCATAGAGTTCGCCTCTGAACAGTGATGCCTGAATAAACAAAAATACTCTAGAAAATAAAAAATAAATCTATTATTTCGTTTACAACATAGAATTTACTGATGGATGAGGAATACCTCTGCCCCCATAAGTAAATTACATGATTTCTAAGAAAAAAAAAGATTTCTAAACTATTTTCTTGCACTTATTGCCAACAAGAGTTAACAAGTTCTTGAGCCAATTCATCGATCAAGAACCCGAAAATGGCTGCCTCTACGTCCATCCCCGTCTCTCTAATCATCTCTTCGTCGCACCTCTTCCACCCTTCATTCCTAAAGTCCTTTTCCACCATCATATCGATTGTATTTAGTTCGACCACTTTCCACGAATGCAACCGCTTGCATACTCTCTGAACGACCACTTGATGCTCTTCGTTTTTGTTCTCTTCTATAATGAGATCAAGTACGAGCTTTTTCAAGTACCATGGGACTCTGCCGACACCTAGATGGTTCATTATCTCCTTAAATAACTCTTCGTTGGTCACCTCTTCTTCATTCGCCATAACATATGCATTGTCATCTTCGTCTTCATTTTCGTATTCATCATCTATGTAATGTTGTTCTAACATGTGTTTTTCAAGGTTAATTGGATCCAACCCTGCAAGCCTCTCGAATCGTTGAAGCTTTAGTAAGAGTTGATGTTTTGCTCCTATAAGATTGCAAAGGTTGTTAGAACACGTAATACTACTAATACCTAAAAAACAGGTATAGAACAAACCATACAACAAAAACTACAGTAATAAACAAAATCCAAATCGCACTGAATCTAATAATGATATGTTTTTTTTGCTAAATACGTAGTATATATTAAAACGTGTCCCACAAATAATTTGCGTTTCCACTTAATACAAATGTATAATAGTAGTTGATTAGGACTTTAATTAAAAAAAAGGCCCAATAATTAAATTGGCCGACACAAGTCCATATCCATCAACTACAAGAGGTTAAAGGGGTCAGTTAGATTAATATTAGTCTTATTGTTTTTTCACAATATGCATATTATATTACCTATTTTAATGAAGAATGTACACCATCATAAATCATAATTATGCACAACCTACCAATATTGCAACAAAGAGCATAAAACGCTAACAAAAGCACATAATAATATTATCATAATAATTGAAAACGACTTTCCAACCGATTATGATTAAAGGAAGATGTCACAATATAACACAAATGGTATAACATATCTTATCGTTTTTCCATGACCCTTTTCACTAAAAAAATATGTTCCTTTCCTTAAAATTTTCCTTTTTTATATCTGGATTTAGACTCAACATTGCAAGCCGACTTATCATATGACGACTACTTTTTTTAATAGCCTAAAATCCTACCTTATGTTTGAGAGTTAGATTAATGGTAGTATCTTGCCTTAAATTTTGCATTTGGAAGACAAGATGAATCATACGTGAATGTTTGAATTGGAATTAAAGTTGTGACTTACTTTGTACGCTCGCATATGAGCAATCAATATCGTAATCGTCGTCTTCCATGGCCCCTCCTTCACGTTCTTCTTCATCATCGTCGTCAAACAAAGGGTCAAGTACAGATACGGGGCTACATTGTTCTTTTTCTTCGTCCTCTTGTCGGTGAATTTCTTGTGTGCAATCGCCTTCACAGCTTTCTTTGTCCTATAACAGCACCAAATTTTCAGTACGTTTGATAGAAATTAAGAAATTCATTGATTGTATACCGACATGTTTTGTTTGACAACATATACCATAAAAACTAAACTCTAACCCTTCTAGCATAGAGAAGTCCATAACTACTGGTTGAGTAAAATAGTTTAACCTTAACAATGGATGCAAAAACATATACAGTATGATTTAACAGAGAAAACTTCAGGAAATATTTTTCTATTCATGAATTAAATTTGTATGGACAAATAAAAAAATTGACCTTTGAGTCATCTTCTAGCTTGTTCTATGGACAGCCATACTGCCAAATTGGGTATTATACATGTGTGACTATTTAATTTGTTTGATATTTAATACTAACAATGATCCAAAATATAATAAGACAAAATTTACTCTTGTCCATACATGAGATATTTTGTTGTTATTTATATCTAATATAGCATAATAGTTACTATACGATGCAATTTAATCAGAAAACTATTTAAAAAGCCATTTCTGATTAGAAAATCTAAAAACTAAAGCAATATTGTAAAGACAAAAAAACAACATTTAATAGGAAATATTTTGTCTTTATATAAAATCAAGGGGTGTTGTTGTCATTTAACTTGCAATTCGGCATGGGAATCATAAAACACCCAATAGGGACCAAAATCCTCAAATCAGTTCTACCACTGTTTTTTGACAGTAACTTTTTCTTTTGACAGTGAACCAGGCTATGCACACAATGTGTATAACACAATGTGTATAAACACTGTTCTATTTTTATTCGAATCCAAGAAAAACAATTTAATTTACAAAAGCTACCATACTGCTAAAAAGTTACACAATACTGTAAAACTTCAACAATTGTTCAAAAAAAATACTGGTAAAACTTTAACCAGCTAAGCTCCCATTAGTTTTTGCCTTTTGGAGCTGTAATCCAAAAATTTGTCTGGCTGTTCAGGGCAACTCAAAAAATGGTGCAACTAGTGAAAGAATTCGCCAAGTATAAAAAGAGTAGTATGAAAAAATAGGACAACGGTGTGACAGAGTAACGGAGAAAAATAAGATAACGGAAATAAAAAAGGCCAAATGTCATACTCTGCGCTCGATTCACCTAGACCCTGAACCCATTTGAGAAAACACACATTATAAACTAGAACTCGAAAATTGAATTTGATCACGGACTTTTTAGGTAATTTTCCCTTGTTATATTTTGATAAACTAACATCTTATTATCACCCCAATAACTTGTTGAATGGTTATTTAAACAGTTTATAAGCTTTTTATTAATCTTTACAAAATCATAAAATGTACCCTTTTTTTTTTCTTAACTTGTCTAAAACCTTTAAACAACTTTAGCCAACCACTGCATCTCTACATTTATGAGTCATTAAAAATATACTATGCATATAAGGCCCGCGAAAGCTCCACAACGTGTGATGCCCATGATGGAGGGGTTGTTTTCGCCGAACCCCGCTATTAGAATTGGTTCGATGAAGCCCTTCGCCTATCGAACAAATAAAAATTGAGGTCTTTTTATTATTATGGGTTTTTCTATCTTGTGTCCTAAGGGTAAATGATAAGAAGGTAAAAAAGTACACCGAGTCTCACAGAAAAGTACACAGATTCACACTTTGTGAATCTATGTGTACTTTTCTGTAAGACCCGATTTACTTTTTTATATACTTTATGTGTTCTTATCGGGCACGGATAGAAAAACTCTTTATAATACTCGTATTTTGGTTTGTCGGTGTGTTCGTTATATTTGTATAAAGTGAAGTATTTTCATACACTTATTAATTGTTAACACAAATATTGTTTTAAAAAATTGATATAACGCTGATATAACGCTAAAATGACAAAATTAATTCACTAAAGCACTATTGAACTTTTACCAAAATAAAAACATAAAAATTACTACTGTACCTTTTTGTATAAAACTTTACCGCATGCTAAACAATTGTACTACTACTATATTTATAAACAACATATTAAACAAACAATATAGTACAAAATACCTGTCGGAAGTGGCGGCTCGGAGATCCCACAGGCGACAACAAACCCTCCATTTTCCGGCGACTCACCGACGGACTCCTTTGCAACGAAAACCTAAACGGACTCGAAGGGTTCGAGCAAAAACACTCTTCAGAATCATGAACTGATCTCGAACTACAAGAGCTAGTACACATCTCCGACGACTTTTCCGACCATTCACCACTGCTCACGCTCTTTTTCCGGCTTTTTTTCACCACTGGGGAAATTGGTTTTACTTCAACTGGTCCAAGTTCACGTGTTTTCGCTTTGAACCGGCGTAGAATTGAAGATAATATCCCGAACCGGATGGTGGTTTTTGAACCGGGTTTAGGGTTAGGGTTTTGGACACGTGAAGCTGCATCTAGTAGCATGGCTGTAATATTGTTGTTGCATGGGCTTTTGTTTGAGGTGAAGTTTATAAATGGTGATTTTTTGGAGTCTGGTGAGTCTTGGTATGAGAATAGACATACATGTTTTATGCAAAGATTTGGTGTTTGTTTTTGTTTATGTTTATGTTTTTTGAGGTTTATACTAGTTTTAGTATTAGTGATAGTGGTGGTGGTGGATTTAAGTTGTGTGCGGTGGTAGGAAATAAAGTCTTGGAGGTGGAAAGGTTCTTGGTCTTCTTTGAGTAATTCATGTAGTAAAACTTTATGACCCATTTGAGGCAAATTCAGAAAATGGTATGCAATGATATTATGATGATGATTTGTATGGAATGAACATATGATGAGATATGAAGAATTGGAGAATGATGGCTTTTGAAAAAGTGTTGAAGAGGTTTCAACAAGGAAAAGTGAATGAAGATTGGAAAATGTGAAATGAGTTGTACAAATGGAAATGGAGTGGGGAGAAGAGTAATGAGTTTTAAATATGCAAGGTGTAATTGGGGCACCCCGCCGCGAATTGTTGGTTGAAAAGATTCGACCGTCAATCGATATTTATTTATCTTAGGCTATTTTTATTAGTCGTTGGAATTACGTCGTAAAATTGCAATGAACTTTTTAAAATATACTGATTTAGTGTGTGATTTTGAAATTTTGTATAATAACAACGAATTTTAGTAAGTGTGTTAATTTACATTTTGATGACATGACACGTTATAAATAGATTCACGTGTCAGTTTTTTTTAGGAATGACAAATCATCAAAATATGTATAATAAAACACTTATAAAAGTTTATTGTTACTGTACGACTTTTCAAGACTATATTTATCAAATCAATACATTTTGAAAAATACATTACTACTTTACGACTTAATCTTTTAATCATCGGATAAAACATTTTTTATTCATCAACATCAAATCAAATTTTCTCTTTTATTTACTTAACTTAATTGCGAAAACCTAAACGATCATAGAAAAACAAATGCTTTGAATATAAATCTGATTAACAAATTTGAATCTGAATATTCGATAATATGTATGCCTATTTCAACTCTTACAACATCTTAATGATCATAAAAAACAAATGCTCATACGAATGATTGCCTCTTTCGGCTTTTGAATGAAATGAAAAAACAAACATTTCTAATGACCAATCTGATAGTATCTAAATAAATCAACATAAGACGATGTTATCAGGCATTTTTAAAATAACAAACACCTTCGACGTGTCACCTTTCACTACGTCTCACCTTTCACGCTTATCAGTCACCGGACAAACACTATTTTTATTAGAAACTAAAACTTTTATTATTTATATATTAAAACGTTTTATAAGTGATTAAAAACGTAATGTAGGAATTAAAAGCGTAAACACTATAATAAAAAAATAAAAATGTAAACTAAAATGTAATGTGGTGTCGGATTTTGATCTCTTTTGTTATGGGTGAAGTATTTTAGATACCGAATGTTTCTTCTGATGTCGGAAGAGTGTCTCGAGTTGTCCAACGTTGTTGATTGATTGTGTCGTTGGGAGTATTTTATTGACACATTTGTTTATAAAAATGATAATGAAAGTAGAGAGTACACAATTTGAAGTTATGTTTGAAAATAGTGACGTTTAAAGATATTTATAGGTAAATCAAATGGTAGTGTTAAGAAGCTTTGTTATGTAAATGTTATAACGGGGAAGGAGGGGGCACGTATACACAATGCCTGAAAAGTGTATTGCTCACCTTCGTGAGATATAATTCTACCTTGTGGCGCGTGATTGGTTGGGGGTTTAGTAGGCTCACCAGTAAGTGACACCCTCGCCGACCAGATTGTGACATGGTCGCCATAAGGGTGCTCGCGGTTTGAAAACCTTGTCGGACAAAAATTGAATTTGGCCAAACATCATACCGAAGATATAATTGTCGTGTTTTTTGTTAGACCTGACCGAACAGAACCCAAGACCAAAAATAAAAGAATTCATGAACTGGAGATCGGGGATAAATATGTTCATTCGGACCGGTTTCTCGATCTGGTTCGAATCGTTGTCCGTTTTGCTCACGGCTAAGACACCATACCGATAAGAGCAACCATAGAGTAAATTACAAAAGTTGTTATTGTGGCCTTGTGATTTACCGAAATTGCATGTTTAGTTGTTAAGGCTTGAAAATTGCGGACCATTTTCTCGCGGAGTTTTAAAACTTTTTCTATTACAGTTTGCACACATTTTCATCTTTTCATCCTTACTTTGACTTTCTTGAACTCGTTATCTTAATTAATCAAATCTTACATTTAGTCCCTCTTTTAAACGGCATTTAATCTAGCAGGTTAACGTCGTTACTCCCGTCATGTCTTTTCGGCAAAAATCGTTAGCATTGAACTTAAGCAATTAAAACCAACTACCTCTACCACGACCGTTTTCCACCACGACCACCTCCCACTGCTACCACCACCCACCACCACCACCGCCGCCGTCAAACACAACCACGATCCATTACCACCGCTCACCACAACCACAACCCACTACCTATGTCTGTTTCGAGTCAATTCAGTCGTATAATAGTTAAAAAATATTGGGCAACTCGGGTTTGGGTCCAATCGTTTTAACCAAATAAAGTTTTTATCGACACGATTTTTTTATCAATTACATGTCTATATTTAAAAACAATTTTATGGCCACTTTACACATACCCAAACTTGACTAACTTGGATTAAAATAGAGTCGGGTTCGAATATGTTATTTTTACCTTTGACCCAACTCTAAACCGACCATATTTATACTCGGGTTAGTAAAGCTCAAGTCAATTTGTGTCGTGTCTACTCAAGTTGAGTGCATTTTCCTGTGAGTCGACCAGAAAATGTGTATTAAAAAATAGCTTTTGAAGAAAAAACTTATTTAAATCATTTCTAGAAAAGTATATTAAAAAAACAAAAAAGAAAAAACCTTGTTTGTATCATATAGGTTGACCCGAGCTCGAATTAGTTAAATATTTACAAATTTGACTAAATCTGTACGGGGCGTGAGCCTAACCAACCCAGAACGATTAACATCTCTACCAAAAAATGAGATTCAATTCACCAAGCTCATGTACTTTATAAAAAACTTTGTGATACGACCCTTTCGGGTAATATCGGGATAGACATCACTTTTAGCTTATGCGTGCTCCTTAAGAACTAGAGAAAAGAATACTTATAGATTTATTGATCTTGAATATGACTTTCATTAACAGTCATTCGGTTCATATAATACTAAATAACATAGCTGGGAAAACAAGCAAAACATAATACATTCCTATTATCACTCAAACGCAATACTTTCCTAATTTAACATAATAAATGACATAAATAAAGATAGATAACATTGGCCTATTTGGCTTGACCCGGGACGGATCATTCCTCACTCTTTCGAATTCACCTTGCCCTCAAGGTGATGTCTTGAAAAACACTCTCGATTTCTGGGTCCCAAATAACTTTTCTTAAGCATTTGCACACTCTCTTTCAATATGTCTTCTAGCTCGAGTAGTAACAATATTTGGATTCCTGTTCTACACAACCTATGTAGCCCTTTTGGGCGATTCATCAATAACAAGATATGATTCGTTAGCCACAAGCTACGATACACCAACCATTGGCTGCGATTTACCCACGATAGGCTGTGATTCACCCACCATAGGTTGCGATTTACAAATAAAGGTTGCGATTCACTAGTATACTATTGTGATTCACGAATAAGCTATTTGTGATTTCCTAACAAGCTCAAAGTGATCTTTATTAGGTTCGGATGTAACATTCCTTCCATCTTCTGGTGCAACTTCCAATGCAACGTCTGGTGCCACTTCAGTTGTAACTTCGGTTGCAACTTCTAGTTTTGTAGAAGAATCAACCGCTTTCTTTTCAATGGTATGCTTTTCTTTTACAAATGCCTCAAGACGAGTCTCTACTATACGGGCTAAGTAGAAGGCTTTTCCTAATGTTATAGGTTTCGAGTAAGACCTCAACAATTCTAGTTGTATCTTCGGTTTAAGTCCGGACATATAAAATGAGGCAACTGAACTTTCAGATATACCTGTTACTCGAATTATAAGATACTTACATTCACTCTGATATTCGACGACCATACCCTTTTGCAAGAGATTACATAAAGAAACCTGGTCGCTAGTGCCTGATGTCATAAACAATATATCGAAAAAAAATAATATTTTTTTTCGTATGAACAGTACCGATGAACAATACCCCGTCGATGAACAATGACCTTCTTTTTCTTGTGATTAGAACCCTAAATCGATAGCCCTCTACGAGGTCCCTCAATAAAAGCACAAATTGAAACGACCGTCTCGGGTAGTATCGGGATAAGGCACCACTTATAGCGGATGTGTGCTCTCTAAGAACTAAAGAGGAGAAAACTTAGAGATTTATTAATTTTGAACATGACTTTCGTTGATTGGGTTAATATAATACATAATAACCTAGCTTGGACTCAATACATTCTATGACTCAAACACAATATTTTCCTAATTCGACATAATAAATAAAGATAGATAGTATTTGCCTATTTGACCCGACCCGAGACGTATCACTTTGTAGGTAATCTTTCATAGAAAACCAAAATATACTAATACAAGACCGGACTCAGGAATTTTAATTAGGTATTGCATAAAAAAATGTTTGGTCAACTAAAGTTATATTATAAGAAACAAAGGTTGTACAAAAAAAATTTGAAGGTTGCACATAGCAAAAAATAACAATTTTGAAATCTTTTTATACTTCGTAACTTCAAAACGAATGTAACTCGTACTATACTTAACATCTATGTGGGTCCGTCCCTAACATTTTTGTGTGTCCGTCCCTGCTAATATACAAGCTTATTACTTTTATATGGTTTGATTGAAGTTTGTCCAGAATACAAGAGACTATATCGTAACTTGTACAATTAGAAATTATCATATGTGATGGTTAAGCCCAGGTTCATATAATTTGGTGGATAGCATATTTTAGTTGATATTCTACAACCTTTATAACATGTCTTATAAACTTTCATACTAATAATAATAAGTTGTCAATACATTTCTATTCGAGTTATGTAAGTACGAAAATATAGATGAAGAGAAAATGATGTAGGGGTCGTTTGATAATTCATTTCACACATTAGTTATTATATTATATCCTTAATAAAAGGGGGGAATCTCGGTTCCCAATGAACAGTTCCCCCCTTACACACTATGTATTTGTTTATTGTTTGTCTCACACCCTCATACCCTCACAACTCCTCTCACAAACTTTCCCATCTTCACTGTGCATCTAATAAAAAAATCCCCATCCTCTCACAAACTCTCCCATCTCCACTGTGCATCTAATAAAAAAATCCCCATTCACTCATGTTTTCCAATTGGTTGGGTTAAAAGATGATATGGGCCGTCGATTTGTTGATTGAACGGGTTATGGGGTTAACCCTTGGCCTCATCCGTTGATTCCTGGTCGCCGTTTTCCGTTGTGAGATGTTGGTGCATAGTTAGTGATGTTACGGTTGAGATTAGCCCAAAAAGTTATAGGTCAAAACGGGATGCATCTAGGATGCCCCGTGTCTTCTATTGTACGATGCATAATATAAAGGTAATGTTTATGTTTCTCACCTAACTCAAAAAACTGATCCAACTCCCACCTAAAAATTATTGGTGGAGTTGTGTTAGATCTTTCTTTGAGAGATCCATATTTCATCCATCTGTATTTGATCTGATCGATCTGGGTTAAATAACTCTACGCTTGATCCAGTGCCATTGTCGTGTGATTGGCCTGAACAAAGGTATTTCCTATTTTTTTTAATTGATTAAGGTTTCTAGATTTATTACTTTATTTTAGGATCTTGAATGTTGATTTTTTTGATGTATTAAAGATATAATTTGCCACTTTCGTTGCCAGCAGCTTCTTCATTGCCACCGTTTATGGTAGGCGGTGTTGATGGTTGGTAGGTGGCGTCCGTCAGATTACATTGGCCGCTGATCTCGAAAGTTACTTATATTAGGGTTTGTGGACTTTTGATTGTTACCTGATTGTAACAACTATCAGTAAAGTGGCCCGCGTGTTTTCTGTGAATAGCTTCAAAATATGTTTTGGAAAACTAAGTAGTCTTCGTGTGGGTTTCCATTGTTGTCATTCCAGACTTTTTCGTTGTCGGGGTCGATGGCAGGCGACGATAGTGACGTCATGTCTTTCGTTGCCGCTGTTGATTTCGGGCGACGATATATAGCTCTGATAATGTCGTTTGGTTTTGTCCAGGCAACCTTTTAAGGTTGGTGGCATACATATGATTGGTGACACGACGAAGATGGTATTTAAACCCACTATTACAGGTTGCGATGCTTTTATTGTTGTGCCGATTTGTCGTTCGGGGAGTGATGGCCCTGAACGGGCCAGGTTGATTTACTGGTACAATCGCCTTAAATGAGTTTTGTTATGGGCTATGATGAGTATAGGTGCTTTCGATCGAGCTAGGATCGGTCGTATCTTGGTGGGGCAACTTAAGACTGTTGCAGCCATGGCGTCTGCATCCTCTCGGTTCGATTCTTGCCATATCTGAGCCTCCTACAAAATCGAAATTAATATTTTACGTTGTTGCACTATTAAGAGAAGGAGTGGTTTTCTTATGATATTTCGAAAGGCACAAAAGTGTATAGCCTCAGGTGTGTTCTTCATTTGCGTGGGATGCACATGCTCTGTATTTTATCAGTTTCTATATTTGAGGTACAACTTCCGACCAGTGGTTTCCATAAACTATGTTTCTGATTTTCATTCATTAGATAATTTGTTATATCCTCGGGTAAGCTTTTCTATTGTTTGCTTGCTTCTTTTCTGGTAGCAGAATTAGATACTGTAATGTTCACCAGCCTATGCTAAAAATACCGATAAATCGAGTCATTTTATAACATGGAATCATGAAACTGAAACCATATTTGCTGTTCCTGGGTTCCATCTGTATTTAACAGTACATAACTAAATAGGACTAGATTATAAAAATGCAAACCGTAATGTATAGATACGAATATACGATGTTGCGTACCCGTATAAAATTAAGGGGGTATTCGGATGTGTACTTTAAGGGAATCACTTGATATGGAATATCATAGTGAGATATAAACTATAATAAAACGGGTAGCTAAAGAAGATAGCATTTGGATAAGTTTCAGTTGAACTTATAATAAGTAGATAGTACATGACGGACTGTAGAGAATTTTTTTTTCTCATAGATAAAGTGAGAGAAGTTTTATGAGATGAGTAACAATCCATCAGATTAAGTTAAATAAGAAAAAAGGAATGACCATCCACTATGGGAGATCCAAGCAAAGTTATAAAATTCACGAAAATGTTTATTTTGCGTTTTCAACCAATGTGAGTTTTTATTTCATCGTGTAGCATGAATAAGTTTGGATATAACCATTGTAATTCAGTAACAAAAAGTTACTGAATTATCATTTGGGTTATGTGAGATATCTATAAAGCTTTTAAAAGTTATTGAATTGTAATGATAGGTTTAAGGGTTGTCAGTTGTTATATGGCATGAAATGGTGAATTCATAAACCTTACAAAGGTTTATCTTGGTGAACCCCCTAAATAGGTAATTTTATTATATGTGGACGATCAGTTTCTTGCGGCTGTGTCCAAAATTCATTAATTGACTATCAGATTTTATTCTAAACATTAAAAGTTATCTAATAAGTAGATAATAAGCTCCTGACGCGAAAAGCAAACACCCCCTGACGTAACCCACGAACTAACTACCATGATACATCTATAGAAAAAGTGGGATGTTTTGCGACGTTGATGGCGGGTTCTCGACGATTTTTATGGGTCGTTTTGATTTTTGTATGCGGAAAGAAAGTTTGTATATTTGTGGGTTTCTGGGAAGTTAAGAATTCATTGTAAGGTTTCGTTTTGCATGGCTGTGATGAAATTGAATAGCCCAGGTTAAACCCGAGGCTCCACGGACCTTGGCAGGGCAACCTTTTGAGGATGCAGCCATGCCGTGTGCGTCCGGTTTCCCTGAAGGTCGTCATATCTGAGCCTACTATATATCTATGAAAGTTGTGTAATATACAGTATGTACACTTATGATCAATTTTATGTGGGTAGAAAGACGAGCAAGGGCTGATAACCATCTGTTTGGATTTCTTTGGTTGAAAAGTGCAGCCGCCTGTTAAGGTTTTTTGTGGTGCAATTTGTAAAGAGTTTTTGTACTAAGAAAATATGCTTTAGGTTTATAGGGTTGAATTTTGCGATGTGTTTTATTGTAGTTAAGATTAGATGCATGATAGGTATGATTTTACGACTTAAGAACCTAGGTTGTGGGCACATCTTATGCGACTGTTTAAGTTTTCTAGAATAGGAAAACTTTACGACTCATAGTGAACCAAAAATACTCAAATTTGGACACTTTGATCGGAAATGCAACATGTGCAGAACTAGCATGTGTGGATTGCAAAATATGGGAAGACATGGTAGACCAGTGGGTGAACGATGCACAACAGATGACCGGTAAGTAAACGGAACAAATTTATATTGCATGTTTTCTTCGTCAAACTTATACCAACTGTTAAGAAACCTATAAAAAAGGCCTTTGTGGATATAACTATATACAAGCTGATATCACGTATGCTATCAAAGTTTTTTTAGGGGGCATTATTCAATTCGATGTTATGACCTTTGCAGCAGGTGCTTGCAGAACCAGAACCTTATGTTATCCTTGCTGAGAAGCTTGATAAATTATCTGCAGCAATAGGAGTACGTGGTCAGAACTCTGTAAAGTTGACATACGCATACGAGCAGAAAAAAACCTAACCTGATACGAGGTTTGTTAGTTTGCAAGTTTTCCTTTATTGCATTCAATAGAAAACTGAGTTATTGCAGGCAAATTTTTGCAGGCAAATTATCAGGTCAAAGGAAAATTATCAGTTCAACGTTATGCTACAGAAAACAGTCGGACGTGAACGAGGATGAACCAATTTTACCCACCAAAGCGAACACACAAAATGTTCCTACAAACGCGCCGCAGCGGAGCGCGGGCAAAAGTCCTAGTAAATTATAATTTGCTGTGGCCACCAACACGAGTTTATGGCATACAACGAAACAAAACCAGAAACCTACCGTGCTAATTAAACAATACTTAATTGGTGATTATCGAGTTAATGAGTGTAGAGGGGACAAAGCTAAATCATGTGTTTCCATTTGTTTATTATAAACCACGTGTAATGTGTTTCGTAATTGTACCCGTTAATTTTGCTGAGCCTCTTTCGTGCCTTCAATTAGCGAACACGTAATATTATTAAACAACGTCTAGAAAGTGGGCTAGATTTAGAGACTGCTTGTCTTTACTAGGGAGTTTTGTGTTTGCGTTACAAATCAAGTTATTTATTTGTTTTTATTTTAAAAATAAAGTTAGATCATAAATAAGTATTTGGTAAAAAATAAAAAAATAATCTTTTATTTGCGTTCTAAAAGGTTTAAAATGAAGTTTTACAAAAGTAATATCTCTTAATTTTTTTTCGTGAGAAATAACATTGTGAAGATAGTTCCGTAAAATTGGTAAAAGATAAGTTAAGAGTTACCAAAGAAGTGCACGACAAAGAGACTAATTTAAGCCTTAGAGCCGATTAAGTGAAACACATTTGACATCAAATAAATGAACACTAATATGTAATGTTTTTTTTATTATTATGTAATATTTTTTATTATTAATAAAAGAAAAAATTTTATGTTTGATCCCTATCGTTTACACATAACATCAAGTATGATCCCTAACTCAAATTAAGTCCACCGATTTTCCCTATCGTTTACATTTTGCATCAAAAATCGTCCCTATCTTAGATGGACGTTTATTTGTCCGTTAAATCTATTTATTAGAGGAGTATTTACGTATTTTCTATTAAAAAGTAACAAATATTTTTTTCTTTTATTTCTTATCTCTCTCTCACACATATTTCTCAGCCCCCATATATCTCTCTCTCTCTCTCTCACCGAATCATCATTACCGAATCTAGTAACATCATCTTCATCCTATCCAAAATAAAAAAACACAAGCCACATATCATAAATCACCACTCATCTATGCTAAACTAAAACCCATATCCAAAATACAAATTGTATTGAACCCATAAAGATGATTTCCTCTCTGAAGTAACAGAGATGAATATGATGAATATTTTTTTGACCATGATTTATACATATCCCATAACTCACATATAGTGCGTTCACTATTAGAACAACCTCTATTCGAAGAACCCAAAGTGGAAGACTTAAACCGACATTCTCTTGGAATTTCTATCTCTGAAAATAACATATCCTTAACATTGAAAGCCACAATAAAATTCCCATACCCATGCGTGTAAGCTTTACAAATGTAGTGCACGCAGCAACATAATATGTATACCTGTGTATAGCCGGTACCGGTCTGCTCCATGACCTGCTTGAAAAACCGAACACTTCACAAGACCCAGGATAACGAGAACAACAATCTGTTAATCTTACAACTTTTAAGTCATCGGGGGTGAAAATAGTTTGTTCAGTTTGAAAATACTGAAAAGATGAATTGAACTGTCAGATGTGATAAGATCCGGCTTATGGTGGTCGATGGTTGACAGATCGAGAGTCAACAGTGGCTTTTTTTGGATGTAATAATGGTTTGGTAGAGGTCGTTGCCGGAAGTGGTTTCCAGAGGTAGTTGTGAGGTTAAATGGTTGGTGTAGATGTTTGTGTTTTAGATTCGTGGGGGTTTTTGGCGGGAGCAGAGGTGTTTGTGGTGATGGTTTAGTGATGATGTCGTGGTTGGTTTTATAGGGATGTGAAAGGATTTTGTTAATCCCTCTTTCATCCATAACACAAGATTTAGTTGATATTTAGAGAGAAAAAGAGAAGAAAAGTAGATAGAGAAACTAGAGAGATTTGGAAGGTTAAACACTTTAGAGAGAGAAAGTATAATGGTAACCAACCCACTCTTTCACACATGGAAGAGGGTTTACATACCCTAGGCTTGTTGGCCCGTGGGCTTTGTGACTTGGGTCGGGCTTGGCTTACACTTGGGCTTACGCCCCTAACTTAGACAATATTAGCTTAAAGTCCAAGCCCGGTTAACCCGACTAACCTATTACAATACAAGACCATTAACAACTAAGACGACCTATTACATTCTTGTTCGACTATATAAGATATAGGGCTAACAATCTCCCCCGATGTATCGGTCATCTTAAAAAGCTTATAAAGCATAAGATGATTGAGTGGATACATTCTTGTAGAGGAGATCTTCCTGCTTTGGTCTTGTATCTTGATCTTGATCTTGTTTGTAACGGTTTTGTGCCTTCATACTTTTGTGATCGTTATCTTGAGCCTTTGTCATTTGACTTTGAGTGCTTGAGATCTCCATCTTGTGCTCCTTGTAACTAAGATGACCTATTACATTCCCACATTCTTAGGTATCTTGATTATCGCCATCTTGTGCTCTTGTGACTTCTGAATCAACATGTTCATACTTTGTTGATTTTGAACGGCTAACAATCTCCCAATCAAACGAAGTTGTAGTTAGTCCTTCAAAGATCCACCAGAGTTGCGGAAGACTTAAACTTTCAGTATGAACATGTGAAGACGACTTCGGTTAGTACACAGCTACGCCACCATCTTGATATACAACAACATATATAGACACGGATAAAATAGCTTTGAGCATTTCATCCTAACTCGGTAGCGTTTTACCTCTGGTTGGTGAAAACCGTTAGACGGTATTAGAGACCGTACCTGTGATCGGGTAGATTCGATTAAGAACCTCCTTGACAGGGTTTCCTGGCGGTAGTAGCCAGTTCTCTTTACTCGACCGTCTCAAAGCAGAATGCGAACGTAAAGAGTGAATCATAAGGATAAATTATCCGTCTGATTAGAGTCGTCAATTCAAATTTCCTGGAACAAGTTTGATTCTAAAAGAATCGCACCATTGTTGCTTTCCAGTTTGCCACAATCTCGTTTCATAAAGAATCTTGCGAGTTACCTACCGCAGTGCTGATTGAGATTGACATTGGAAGGATTTCCATTCGTTACTGTGAGCACTAAAGAGTGTCACTCTGAATGTTCTTGCAAGATCACACAGATTTTGCGAAAACCTGGAATCAAGTTTGAATCAATTAAGAATCCAAACTTAGTTGCATTCCAGTTCTCACAAGTTTGATTCGTGTATAATCACACAAGTTATCTACCATGAGCTTGTTTGATGCTGGCTCAAGCAGGATTTCCATCTTCATTGTGAATCGTATCACTCAGATGTTCTGGCAATATCACAAGGATAATGCGTAGGACTCGATTGTGTCCTAATGAGATGATAGATTGATCTCTTTTGGCTCTAGACTCGATAATGCGTTTTGGTAATTGGAGGCTGGAGCAGACTGCCATCTTTTCAATATTAACTAACTCGGAGTGAGAAAGTCAATAGATATGTGTTGATCTCCGTGACAATGAGACAAGTTTCTATTGAGAGAAACTCGAATGGCTGGGAAAGGGTTGTGCATCGCATCACTGGGTCCATGACACTAGTCTTCAATAAATGTGTTAACCCGGTTTCTGCCTAAGTTGCATAGAATATTCAACTCCTTCAATGCTTACCAACAGGTCATCACTAGCACCTTGTTATGATTGTTCCAGTGCTAACTTAAGTAATTGGTCCACATTCAGCTTCATTCAACTCCATCTTTCCTAAGGACAACTATTTCTAGCTATGGAATGTCCTTGGGTAGATCCCTCTGGTTCTGGTTGGATCATAGGACTTAGTTTCCTATCCTAAACCACCTTTTGACTCCATCGTTCCGTCATGGATAGTAGGTTGTATTGGGTATAGATCGTAACCATAAACCATTGAAAACCATTCAAAGTGCTTGATAAAAATTAAAACTTTTAACACTTGAAAGTTTTACATTTCCGAAAAGCTCCCCCCTACACACATGCATCGATATACGAAATGGTTTAGCATTTGAAGGAAAGAGTTGCACTTGAGTCTTTAAGATCACATGTTGCAATATATTACATTTTAATCACATTTTCTCCCCTATCTCTAATATAAAAACATCATATTAGAGATACCAATTGATTAAAATATGACAAGTTCTGAAAACCGATTAGGAGATAAACATGTTTGCACGCATAAATATGGAACTTTTTGTAGTCAGGATGCTCCACCTCAGCAATATATGTGTGTCTTGAAGCAAAAATTTGACAAAATTTTGGAAAAACGACACCACAAAATATGTTGAGGTACAGAGATGAGATGCCTTATCCGTTATAGTATATTGCATATGACAATTTTAAACCATTTTTGTAATGTGTTGGATACATAAAATATGACAAAATCTGAGATGTACCTGTTAATGCAAGTAATGCCTAAAAACATTATTATTGTTAACTAATCTTTCTTAGTTTTGATCACAACAAACCATACAACACATTTAGTGTAGAAACACAAAATGAATTATTTAACTAACACTATCATCAAGGTAATAATCATATCACTAACCTTTCTTAATCATACTTAGTGATCATCAAAATGATTATCTTTAAAACTCACTTTTGCTAATAAGACAAAAGACTTTTTAATAAACTTTCTTTTTTAGAAAATGTTTTATTAAAATGGAAAATGAAAATTTGAAAATGGCATATTCCAAATACTGTTAGAATATCCTTTGAAGGGTTTAAATACCTCAGATATTCCCACCCCACTAAAAGACAAAAAACGGAGCGGAGTCTAGTGGCGGTACCTTAAGTACCTAGGCGGTACCTTATCGATATGGTACCGCGGGGTAAGATAAGGTACCGCGCACAGTAGCCGTTATATATCCGTTGTAACTTTGTCTCCTTTAAATAGTGGGTCAAATCTCATTTTCCAGTAAGCCTCTTGGACGTTTTTCTCAGCCCTCTTTCTATTTTCTATAGCATAATCATTAGTAAATGATCACTTAAATTGTTAAGGATGTTTACATATGATTATCCTCTTGATCCCCTCCTTTACCATGTCCAATGAGAAGATCACTCACTCACTAGTGTAGTGATAAAGATGAATTTATGAGCTAGTCATATTCATCATGATACCCCTTTTTGTTTTAGGTCAATCCAATGTATTTATGAATACTTGGACTAGTTGTGTTCATCCAAGTTATTTGTGGATACTTGGATTTGTTGTGTACATCCATTGCATATGTGTTTGCTTGGATTTGTGTTGTGTAAATCCAAGCTACATGTGTGTACTTGGATAAGTCTAGTTGAGTTCTAATATATTTGATTAGGAGTTCTCACTAAACTATAAAGTGATGTGGTTGTGTCTTGTGAGTTCTCACTAAACTTTAAAGTGACTAGTAGTTGTGTTATGTGAAGTTCTCACTTAGCTTCAAAGTGAAGAGTCGTGAAGATTGGTTCTAGCTTTCGATTAGAACTCGACATCTAGCCTTGTGTCGTAAAATGGTGAAGTAGGCAACGTCGTGAAGATTGGTTCTACCTTTCTATTCGAACTCGACATCTAGCCTTGTGTCGTTAAATTGTGAAGTAGGCAACGTCGTGTAGATTGGTCCTAGCTAAAGATTAGGTCTCGACATTTAGCTTAGTGTCGGAAAATAATGTAAGCAACGATGTAAGGTTTTCTCCGCCGAGAAGGGAGCTTGTGGATATAGTGGAAATCTCGAGTAGGTGTACTCGAGGAGTGGAGTAGAAACGAGGATAGAGCCTCGTTGTCGAACCACTATAAATCTTGGTGTCTTCCCACTAGGTTGTCCCCTTCCTTACTCTTTACTTATTTCATTATCATTATACTTGCTTATTATCCTTGCTAGTGTACTTCAATTGAACCTAATCATTATGCAACTTAGCATAAAGTAAAAGATAGTTTTGATACAAACCAAATTGAAAGTAATTTTAATTTGTTCACCAATCGAAGAGAAACTATTCAACCCCCCCCCCCCCCCCCCCCTTCTAGTTTCTACAATTGGTATCAGAGCGATGGTCACTCAAGATCTTTGAAGTATATTGTACTTTAAAACTTGGATCGATCCATTGTCTCCTCAAATTAGAAGGTCTAGTTGTACTAAAGTTTCTCTTTGGTCAAAACTATGTTTTCTTTGAAAAATAGGTCTTTTAATTAAAAATATTGCATCCCACTTAAGATTAGTAGCCTTTATGCATTTTAGATATACTCTTGAAATGTATCTACTAGTTTGCATCTTGCTTTGTGTAGGTACTCATGAAGATCAATCTATTAATTGGTTATGGATTGAGTTACTTGCACTTGTAGAAGAATCATTTTCATTGATCTTTAACATCTTTGAATAATGATACCAAGATGATTGGGAATGATACTATTCCTTGAAGACTTAGTACTCATCATAGTCATTGATTGGGCATAGCACTTATTCCTTCATGGATTGCTCTTTGTGGCCAAGGTACGCTCTCGTTCTTCCACACGCCCTTTGATCATTCTTTTGATCATTACTTGACTATGTGCTTGTTCTTGGCATCCTTGCCTTGACATTTATTTGTGGTTTGTGTTTCTTTCCTTTTATCCTCTCAAACCTTCATTGCTTGGATACTTGACTCACTATGGTGATGTAGAGTGAGTTAGTAGAAGCTTAAAGTATCAAGCATGATTTCCATGGTTTGCACCCATACGGTTAGTAGGCCCTTTGTGGGAGAGAAAGTGAATTAATACTTTGCTCATATTTTAGTTTAGACTAAGACTATTATTGAAAGTGATCTTAGTTTAGACTTGAATAATTGCTTTGTGCTCATTCATTACCAAAGCCGTTTATCGTTTCGCCGGAAAGGCACGTCTTAAACCACTATATATGACACAAGCTCTTCGTTTCAACTACATGAAGATTGTCATTAATCTCTTGAGCATTGATCCTAGTCTTGATTCACTTCTCTTGACTTCTCTCCACTTAGTCGTTTTGCTACGAGTAGTCGTTTGTCCGTTTCGGTTCTTTTCGATCTTGATTTAACTCGTAATCCTTCATTAAGGCATATTGCTTAGTGTTATGATGATCCAATGATATTCTAAAAGGCTCATGATTTAATTTTAAGTATTTTAGAAAAACTGGATTTTCAAAATTTCGCGTTTTTCAGAGATAGAAACCTGCCTCTGTAGGCGGTTCCTTATCTCCGCGGCTCAAACCCGCGGTACCTTATCGATAAGGTACCGCGGGCAGAAACTTTTGTCAGAGCGCCAGTTTGTGTTTTTTATTCTTTTTCAAACCAAACTCTCTCTCTCCCAAAAACACACAGCCGACGGGTTTTACCTTTTCCACCATTGTTGAATCTTCCAAAACCTTCAATCACTCAAATTAATTGATTCCAAGTTGTGGGTTTCACTCATCCTTCATCTAACATCAATTAATTGTAAGTATTTTCTTTCAATTTCATCTATTTTGTTCTAGGGTTCATCCTTTCATAATTGGGGATTTTTAAAATTGAATTGAATTAAAACCTTAATAGGAATGTGGGTTGACATAGTTATTTTACTATGATTCCTTAGGTTCATATTCATTAAGATTTCACTAAAACCCACTTATAGAACAAATCCGAATTTAGGCTAAATGATTTTGGTTGAATTATGGATTTAAGATGAACCCATGAACAAGTAGGTAATGACATTGTTAATGCTTACCTAAAAACCTTGTTTTGAAAAACTAATGTTCTAATCCATTGTTGATCTAACATAGATCATGTGTTCTTGGTCAATGATGGAATAGACACATTGTAAACATGAAAATGATATGGATTCAATCCTATGTTTGTCAAGTAATTGATATAACACATTTTCATTTTTCGTTTTCCTTTTTGATTTTCATATGAGTGATTGGAGAAATATTGTCTTGTGTTTGTATTTAGGTACTTAATCATGCCTTCTCAATTTCACAAAGATCATCAATTCACTAGAGATTATATGCCCGACATCTCTCAAACCTTTGTTTCTCCTCAACTCCAAAACGCTTTTCCATCCCTTTCCTCTCGTTGTTTCCATGAGGGTAGGATTGTAGACTCAAGAATAGCGGGAGATCATTATATCAACTCTGTGTTCGAGCTAATTGGGTTTGATTGTTTCTTTACATAGACGAGGTAATTTATCCCTTGTTCCTTCTTGAGTTCTTTAGTACTTACTCCATGCTTGAAATCAACGACCAAATCTTTATCCGTTTCTTGTTGAATGGTCAAATCATTCAATATTCCCTCGATGACTTTGGTGATATTCTTGGTGTGCCATTTGAAGGCACTTGTCGTTTCACGGATAAGTGGAGACTAGATGCTCTCTTGGAGTCAAACGACAAACCTCCAAATGACACCACCAAAGTTGATCTAAATTTCATCCTTGAAATCATCACGAAAGAGCGTAGTGGAAACGTTGTGAGAAGCCTTCATACAAATGTGCGAAATGTGAATAGGTATGAAGTGCTCTCAAGCGACCTTAAGGATTATATGCTCCAATGGGCAAACATCCTTAGGGAAAATGTGTTTTGTCTTGGTGGGAACCGGGATCATATCCCGGCTTGCATGGGGCATATGTTGTTTTGCCTATTTACTTCCACCAAGTACAATCTTGCATATTACATCGCTCGACGTATAAATTATGCTCTTTCCAAACCCAAAACAAACCTCCCTTATGCTATGCTTCTCACTCGCCTCTTTAGAAGGGTTGGTCAAGATTTTCCTCAACTCGATCTTTCTCGCTTTCACCCGGTTCAACGGGTTATGTTGCCTATTCAAGAGGCGTATCAACGAAAGCAAAGAAGTGACCATGGTTCGAGAAAATCCGACCATCAAGAGCCGGATGAGGAGGACACCGATATGCCACCAAGTGATGGTGATGGCATCGATACTATTTCTCATTTTGACTCTTCGAGCAACTCCCATCCATCCTCAAATCAATTCGAGGATGATTTTGAAGACTTAGCTCTTCCTCCTCACCATTCTAGTGATGTTCCTGAAGATCTCAATATCGAGCATCTTTATCGTGAGAATCTTAGAACCCGGGGAGAATTACATGAACACCGGGTGGAGTCAAGAAAAGGGTTCAAGTATTTGGGAAAGATGATCAAGGGTTTAGGAAAGAAAAGGAGGTGAAGACTTTGAAGTTGTGTCAAAGTTTGGATTTGATGGTTTAACATTTGGTTATTAACACTTTGGTTTGGTTGTTTATTAACTTGTGTTGCATGCTTGGATTACAATTTATTTTGATCCTTAATGTTTGTTATGCCATCTTGTTTGTGTTTTACATAGCTTTGTGCATGCCATATGATAGTTAGCTTATTAGATTATGATCTGTAGTTAACTTTGGCTTGTGAAACCTTTGGAAAAAATCTGGGTTTATCAAAAACTGAAATGGGAAATTTTTGAAAACCTTCTGGTCGCGGTTCCATATTGACCCGCGGTTCCTTATCGATAAGGTACCGCCGGTCCTAGATAAGGAACTGCCGGCCACTGTGCACGACAGCATCTTTGCTTTACACTGTTTTCTTAATTTTGTGTAAACCTTGCATGATTTTCAGTAATAAACTGCACATTTCCTAAACTAGGGTATCTAAATTCATTATTCACCTAAAATGATTTTAACCCATTACTAGTTTGGATCATCCCCTCAACCATTTAAACCCACCTTGTTTGCCATGTTCTTCACACATCAAACATACTTCCCTAAACCTTAAACCACCCTAATCAACCATGGTGTGTACCAAAACCTCAAACACTTCCAAGACCTCCACCCCAAGAAAAACACTCAAAATAAGGGTTAAGGTAGCTAAGCCTAACTCTTCACCTTTTCATACACCTAAGAATGAGAATGCTCCTATCCTCATTTCTTCATCACCTTCCCCACCTCTTGCACCATGCAAGACCTCCTCCACCCATGGTACTAACCACTCTATTGGTTCTACCTCCTCTTCATTCAATTCTAGAATGAATGAGCTTTCTTCACCCTTCACTCTAAGTGCACCCTTGGAAGTGACCACACAACCTCAACCAATCCAAAGCATTCCTTTTGGGAATGACTTTGATGACATTTTGGTGACTTCACCATTTACCCCTCACAACTCACCCATTTCACCAACCTTGGAGGATTTACCTCCACACTCACCCATTTCCCCTTTGGGGAACATGCCTCCACTTTCACCCACATCACCCTTGGAGAACTTGCCTCCTCCACCTCCACCCAAATCAAACATCCCAATTTTGGGTGTCCCTCTTTCCCTCCTCTTGGGTGATCCTTACTTTGGGTTTCAACAAACTCATGGTCCTAGATGTCCATGTTTTCTCTACAACCACTTCCTCATCCAAAACCTAAGGATGGATATGTATGGACTACATAGGGGCTTGCAAGATTTCTTGCTTACTTTGTTCTCCATGCCTACTCCTAGGAGATGAATGATGGAGTAGTCTTAATAAGAGTTTTCAACAAAACCAAGCCTAAGAAAACTACTTATCTAGATTTTATGATAAGCTAGCTATGTATTAGTTAGTTTTATTTATCTTTGTACTTGTTTTATCATTTATGAATGTTTCTTGTTGTTGTGTTATGGATTTAGCTTTGTGTGATTCTATCCTTTTGTGCACACTAATCAACTTTAATTTGAAATCAAAATTGAACCTAAATCTATCACAACCCCTAAACTTGACTAAAATTGGTTCAAAATGATATCTAAATTATTTTGTCACCCTTTGTCAAGACATTCTTTGTGAATGTGTTGCTTTATGCAACCCTAGCATATTTTGGTTCTAATAGAGGTAAAATTCCAAGATTTGCAACTTTTTGAAAAAGTCTTAGTTTTTCCCAAAACCCAGGAAAAACATTGTTTAAAGTCCATTGGACGCGGTTCCTTAAGGACCCGCGGTTCCTTAGTGATATGGAACCGCCGGACCATATAAGGTACCGCGGCCAGAATGTGGCTTTTGACGAATTTTTGGTCAAAACCTTTAAACCCTATTCCTAGTCAAGATTCCTTGTTTACTCAAATTGACTAAACATTCCTTGACAATACACATTTGGTATTCAAATTCTTACCTTGATTACATTTTACTTATACCCCAACCTTGAGATTTCATTCTCACACCTTCCCAACCTTGAGAATTCATTCTCACATTACCTTGAGATATCATTCTCACACTCTCACAATGCCTAACTCCTACATTCCTAACCTTGATATTTCTTTGTCACAACCCCACTCACCCAAAGCTTGCTCATCCAAGCTTTTAAAGAAACCGAAAATCTCGGTTCGACCCGTTTGGGTTAAGAAGAATGAACCATTTTCGTCCAAACCACCCAAAAACCCTACATTCTCTCCAATCAAGTATTGGAATGAGACTTACACCATAAACCCCATCACCGGAGCAAAAGAACATGTTCCACCACCACCACAATCCTTCAACACCCCCCAACTCAATGACCTTTCCACCTTCTCAAACCTCACAAGGCATTGTGAAAACACTCCCAAACCCTTTACCCCACCACCACCAAACCCTAAGTTTGATGCCATACCCACATCAAACTATTTTGTGTTGCATCATGGATCCTCGTGTGATTGTTGCCGATTTCAACAAATTGAACTTGCTCATATGTATGAGAAGTTAAATTTTCTTGAATTCCTCCTCACTCGACCTCCTATTCAAGTTTTCGTTCCGGTGGACAAAACTTCGAATGATGCATCGTCGTCTTTATTTTATTTTTAGCAATCTTGGAAAATATCACTATTAGACTAGCTTATGCTTAGTGGTTTATTTTCCATATTTATTGCTTTTAGATACTCATACTATGTGTATGACTATCTTCTTTGTTGTATTTTTTTTTACTTTTGTGTTATTTGTGTGCTATCTAATTAGTTCTTTTTTTTTAGTTGATCTTGGTTAAATTTTTACAATTGCTTATGGGTGATTCCATCAATTCTAAAGCTTTAACCCATTGACAAGCTTATCATCTTCATTTTATTGAATTTTGATTTTGTCAATTACCTCTTTGGACATACTTAGCAAAATAATTGCTTCTAATTTGAGATTTCTTCTCTTTCTCCCTCTCAAGTTACTTAGTAGGTAGTGATCATATATACATTGGTGTTTCTTTCCTTTCTACAAACCTTTGTATAGCATGTCACCTTAGCTCACAAACTTGGTGCCCCAAGAAAGGGGGAGCAACCACCAAGGGGGAGCTACTAGCAAAGTTCGATGCACTTCAAAGACTTATGCTAACCTTTTTGCTACGACAAAGAGGGAGAAATGATAGTGATAAACTAGTTAATAATTCCATAGTTTGTGTTTATACGTAAATGAGTTTATCGTTTGTCGTAATCAAAAAGGGGGAGATTGTTAATGCAAGTAATGCCTAAAAACATTATTAGTGTTAACTAATCTTTCTTAGTTTTGATCACAACAAACCATACAAAACATTTAGTGTAGAAACACAAAATGAATTATTTAACTAACACTATCATCAAGGTAATAATCATATCACTAACCTTTCTTAATCATACTTAGTGATCATCAAAATGATTATCCTTAAAACTCACTTTTGCTAATAAGACAAAAGACTTTTTAATAAACTTTCTTTTTTAGAAAATGTTTTATTAAAATGGAAAATGAAAATTTGAAAATGGCATATTCCAAATGCTGTTAGAATATCCTTTGAAGGGTTTAAATACCTCAGATATTCCCACCTCACTAAAAGACAAAAAACGGAGCGGAGTCTAGTGGCGGTACCTTAAGTACCTAGGCGGTACCTTATCGATATGGTACCGCGGGGTAAGATAAGGTACCGCGCACAGTAGCCGTTATATATCCGTTGTAACTTTGTCTCCTTTAAATAGTGGGTCAAATCTCATTTTCCAGTAAGCCTCTTGGACGTTTTTATCATCCCTCTTTCTATTTTCTATAGCATAATCATTAGTAAATGATCACTTAAATTGTTAAGGATGTTTACATATGATTATCCTCTTGATCCCCTCCTTTACCATGTCCAATGAGAAGATCACTCACTCACTAGTGTAGTGATAAAGATGAATTTATGAGCTAGTCATATTCATCATGATACCCCTTTTTGTTTTAGGTCAATCCAATGTATTTATGAATACTTGGACTAGTTGTGTTCATCCAAGTTATTTGTGGATACTTGGATTTGTTGTGTACATCCATTGCATATGTGTTTGCTTGGATTTGTGTTGTGTAAATCCAAGCTACATGTGTGTACTTGGATAAGTCTAGTTGAGTTGTAATAGATTTGATTAGGAGTTCTCACTAAACTATAAAGTGATGTGGTTGTGTCTTGTGAGTTCTCACTAAACTTTAAAGTGACTAGTAGTTGTGTTGTGTGAAGTTCTCACTTAGCTTCAAAGTGAAGAGTCGTGAAGATTGGTTCTAGCTTTCGATTAGAACTCGACATCTAGCCTTGTGTCGTAAAATGGTGAAGTAGGCAACGTCGTGAAGATTGGTTCTACCTTTCGATTAGAACTCGACATCTAGCCTTGTGTCGTTGAATTGTGAAGTAGGCAACGTCGTGTAGATTGGTCCTAGCTAAAGATTAGGTCTCGACATTTAGCTTAGTGTCGGAAAATAATGTAAGCAACGATGTAAGGTTTTCTCCGCCGAGAAGGGAGCTTGTGGATATAGTAGAAATCTCGAGTAGGTGTACTCGAGGAGTGGAGTAGAAACGAGGATAGAGCCTCGTTGTCGAACCACTATAAATCTTGGTGTCTTCCCACTAGGTTTTCTCCTTCCTTGCTCTTTACTTATTTAATTATCATTATACTTGCTTATTATCCTTGCTAGTGTACTTCAATTGAACCTAATCATTATGCAACTTAGCATCAAGTAAAAGATAGTTTTGATACAAACCAAATTGAAAGTAATTTTAATTTGGTCACCAATCGAAGAGAAAATAGTCAACCCCCCCTTCTAGTTTCTATAGTACCCAAAAACATTAAAGGCTTGATTTTAAAACGCTCCCCCTCAAAAATCGATCCAAATAACATATGACAATTTTGAGATGCAAAAACCACATTATGAGGAAGGGAGTGTTGAACACACAATTTTGAAAGATTTAGAAAAACCTTTTGAGAAATTCTTGAAAAATTGTGTTTAATGGTTTTAAAATAGTATTCGATTTACATGAGCTCAAAACTCTAAATATTTTGTGACTAGCTCATGACCGAGAAAAATTAATTTCCCGTTGTGAAGGATAAGTTATCATCCGTGATAAACGTTTCTTAAGGTGAAGTACGAGTTCTAAGTTGACAATTACTTAGAAGTCGTTTTTCATGAACTTAAAACATGGAATGTTTTTATAAGAAGCTCATGACCGAAAAATATTAATTTCTCGTTGAGAAGGATAAGTTATCGTCCGAAATAACTTTCCTTGGTTGATGTCCGAGTCCTAAGTTGTGATGCGCTTACAAGTCATTATGAGAGAATATCAAGCAACTTCATTTGCCAAAACCTCCAAGTCTTCGGGAGTTATATACTTCATACCAAGACGACCAACGAGATACTGAAACCTATTTTGTGATAGGGCTTTAGTAAACAAGTCTGCTATCTGGTACTCAGTTCTGACAAAGTATAATTCCACGATACCACGTTCCACTTGTTCCTTGATGAAGTGATATATGACTGCGATGTGCTTGGTACAGGAGTGTTGAACCGGATTGTAAGAGATGGCTATGGCCGACTTTGAGTCACAATACATAGGTATTTTATCAAAGTGGAAGCCATAATCCGTGAGTTGAGTTCTCATCCAGAGGACTTGAGCACAACACGCGGATAGAGCCACATATTCTGCTTCAGCTGATGAGAGCGAAGTGCAATCCTGCTTCTTTGACGACCAGCTCACAAGCTTGTCTTCCCCTAGAAATTGTACGCTACCAGAAGTGATTTTTCGACTATCAAGGCAACCTGTGTGATCAGAATCTGAAAAAGCTATTAGATGAAAACCGGTTTCCTTCGGATACAAGAGTCCCATGTGAATGGTATTTTTAAGGTACTGAAAGATCCTTTTAACCTCTTTGAGGTGCTTTTGAGTAGGTCTGGCTTGATATCGTGCACAATAGCATGTGACATGATGAATATCAGGCATGCTGACTGTAAGGTACATAATTGACCCGTTCATACTGCGATATCGCGTTTGATCTACGGGATATGAGTACAGGTCAGCGTCTAGGGATTTGGTCGACAATGGTGTACCAACGCGAGCACATGAGGTCATACCATGCTTTTTAAGTATCTCTTGAGCATACTTAGCTTGGTTAATGAAGATACCACGTGGGGATTGATGAATTTGGAGGCCTAAAAAGAATTTTAGCTCCCCCATCATTGACATTTCAAATCTGCTATGCATTAATTTTTCAAATTTTTTTGAAAGTTTTGGGTTCGTAGAACAAAAAATAATCATAAACTTGCACCAGCAGTATGTCATCCCCATATTTATTAATAAAAAGAGTAGGGTCAATAGAACCTTTGGAGAATCCTTTGGAAACCAAGAAGTTTGATAGTTCTTCGTACCATGCACTTGGAGCTTGTTTGAGTCCATATACTGCCTTCTTGAGACGGTAGACTTTGTCAGGATGATGATGATCAACGAATCCTTCCAGCTGATTCACATATACTTCTTCCTTCAGATGACCGTTGAGAAAAGCAGTTTTAACGTCCATCTGATAAACCGTTAAACCTTTATGTGCAGCATAAGCAAGGAATATCCTGACAACTTCCAAACGAGCAACTGGAGCAAATGATTCATCGAAATCTATCCCTTCTTGTTGACGATATCCTTTAACCACAAGACGAGATTTGTTTTTGATGATTGTTTGTTCTTCATCCGATTTGTTTTTCCAGATCCATTTGAAATCTAAAAGCAAAATTCCATAGGGTTTGTCAACAAGTTCCCAAACATTTAGGCGTTCAAACAGATGAATTTCGTCTTGCATTGATTCTTTCCACGCATGATCAGTCATGGCTTGTTTGATGTTTGTAGGTACAGTTGAAGTCACGGTGAGTGCATACGTACACACATCGCCATCGATTTCAAGTTGTCTGCGTGTTTGAACCGGTTGTGAGGGATTTCCAATTACTTGCTCCAATGGATGATCACGTGTCCAATGGTGAGTGGATGGATATCGTTGGTAGAATGTATGCATGTTGGATGGATCAACATGTTGAGTAGAAGACTCTCCAACTTCGTGTACCGATGTACCGAACGGATTGATAAATTCTTCTTCGTTAGGTTGTGCATCGACTGCTTGATTGTTGTTTCCTCCTTCAGCATTGACGATTGGTGATGTTGGTTGTATGATAGTTTCTTGAGTTTGTTGAGTATCCAATGGAATAGTCTCTTGAGCAACGGTTGCTGAAGTAGATGCAATTGTATCTTGTTGACTTTGTTCGGGTGCATCAGCAGTAATGACAGCGGAAGGCTTTGACACAACTTGATTGTTTCCATAGTAATATTCATCAAACATTGGATCATATAAATAAACCAACTCATTCATTTGAGTCGTATCCGTCGAGTCTGCTGTAGGAGTACTTTCTTGACGTTCTTGCACGGGACGTACACTGTTGTGTGTAGGTGCCATTGTTGGACATTGAGGTGCGGGACTTGAGTTGTTGTGATCAAGTATCATTTGTGGCAATTCGTCAAATTTCAAATGAATTGTTTCGACAATAATATTTTTTCTCTTGTTGTAAACTCGATATCCTTTCGACAATGTAGCATACCCCACAAAAAAACATGGATCACCTTTTTCTTTCATCTTGTCGAGATTCTCACTGTCTTTACGAATGTAGCATAAAGATCCAAACACGTGAAAGAATTTGACAATAGGTTTCCTGCCATTGATGATGTGGTAAGGTGTCTTTTCATGTCTAGGGATGACGAGAGAACGATTCTGAGTATAACATGCAGTTGCAATTGATTCAACCCAGAAGAATAGTGGTAATTTTGAAGCAGAAAGCATTGTTCGAGCTGCCTCAACTAAGGTGTGGTTCCGTCTTTCGACAACGCCATTTTGTTCAGGAGTTCGAGCAATAGACGTTTGATGTTCGATGCCTTCTTCTTGAAAGTAAGATTGCATAGTCTTGTTCAAAATTCAGTACCCCTATCCGTTCTTACAGTTAAGACTTGAGCTTGAAGATTGCGTTGTATCATCTTGAGAAAGTTTTTGAGAACCTCTGGTGTTTCATCTTTGGACCTTAGGAATAAAGTCCATGTGTATCTAGAGTAATCATTAACAATCACGATAATATACTTTTTCCCGTTAATACTATCTACACACATGGGACCACATAAATCCATGTGTAGAAGTTCCAATCGTCCTTTTGAGCTTGGGGTAGTCTTTGTTTTGAAAGACTTTCGTTTTGCTTTCCCCAACTCATAAGAAGAACAAAGATGGTCTTTGACGAATTTTAACTTTGGAAGACCGGTCACAATATCATTCTTCGAAAGCAAGTTAATGGTGTCAAAGTTGAGATGTGATAATCGTTGATGCCATAACCATGCTTGAGAGGATGAAGCTTTCGCCATTAACCAAATTGGATTTGATGAAGATGTATCTTGAAGAGTTACTGTGTAGAGATCAGAACCACGAGAACCTGTAAGAAGGTCATTCCCATTGTAGTCTCTAACATAGCAAGCAGTTTTCCGAAAAGCTATTTCCAAATCCGCATCACAAAATTTACCAACCGAGAATTAATTGTGATTCAGTCCCTCGACGTAATAAACCCGTTTTATAGTGATATTCCCTTGAACCAAATCTCCAAATCCGAGTATCGGTGCAAACTGATCATTTCCAAATCGTACCGTACCCAGAAACTTCTCCACGAAATTACTGAGAAGCTTAAGATTGTCCGTCATGTGCTTTGTGCACCTAGAGTCCATTATGAAGAGAATGATCTCGACGAGCTTTTCAAGTGGCTCAGAATCATAGATGGGTCTAGAAGTGTGAGCAGTCTCTAGAATCACTTCTTGAATCTTTGTTATGTACACATAGTGTGCCTCCAACTCTTGATCATCGGCTTCATCATCAGTGTCATCGCGCCGGTCAACTTCAACTGCTGTGAGTGGAATCCCTGCTTCTTCTTTCTTACACAGCAACATCTTTTCCTTGTGATATCCCGAATCCTTAACCCGTTTTTGCTTCTTACATTCTTTTGCCATGTGCCCAAATCCCTTGCAATTGAAGCATTGAATCCCAGTCTTCTGCACAACTTGAGTGCCTATAGTATCTCTAGCCTCAACTTGATTCGGCGTCCTCTGATTATCATACCTAGCATCACGATCATACCTAGGTGCATGATCAACTTCCTTATATCTAGAATTGGATGATGATCTGAGGTTGTTGTTGGTAGGTTTGTAGATCTTCTTATAAGTTGTGGCGAGTAAAGACATGAGTTCTTCAATCTTCTTGTCCCTTGAAGTTTGTTCATCATCACTGTCTCCATCTGACTCGGTGTCATACTTTAGAGGTGGAGTGGGGACAATTGCTTTTGCTTTGTTTCTAGCAGTATCTAGAGGTTTGGTGTATGAGCTTGATGACCTTGAGGAATGTGTAGGTGTTTGTTGACGGGAACGGGTTTTGTTGAAGTAACAGCCACAAAAGCAATAGAGTTTGCAGATCGTTTTGCTTTTTCAGCCCTAAGTTCATTCACTTCATTCTGATGTTGTTTCAATATATCATAAAGTTTTTGGTAAGATATAGTGTTGATATCCTCCCTTTGTTTGACCAAAGTCACAAAACTTTGCCATTCCGGTTTGAGTTGAAGTAGAAACTGAACATTGGCATGATGATTGGAGATGGTGCACTAATTTTTGACAAGCTCATTCATCATTTTGAAGAATCTCGAGTAATATGAGTCAATGGATTCACCATCTTCGGATGTGAATTTTCCAAACTCCCAAAGTAGATTAGTCTCGAGATCTTGAACATTTATCGACTCGCCTTGCTTTAAACGATGAATTGCATTCCACATTTCCATAGCATTAGGACATGCATCATCCGTGGAATAGATATCGTTATCATTCCCAGTAAGTATGTAGTTAACAGCATCGGCTTCAGCTTGGAGGAGTTTCTTTTTCTCAGCAGGACATGTGTCGAAATCCTCCATAGCTCGTGTAGTTGATGAAGTACCATCTTCTGCTTGTGTGGTAATGGGTCTGAATTCAAAAATTGGAGGTGGATTCTCAAGGCAATGACGAAGAGCGGTTCGGTTCTCTTTTCCATCTAGAAATCTCAGGAAACGAGATCTCCACTAAACGTAGCAACCAGCTGTCAACACAGGTGGATTACCGTTGCCACCTTGTTCCAAACGAATTTGATTAGAAATCGCAATGTTGATGTTGTTGTTAGACATGGTCAATACTTGTGAATGGATGAGGATCTTAGTGGATGTGTTGTGATGAATTGTGGTTGAAATTTCGTATAGTTCCGAGAATCTTCAGTCCGACAATTAATTCCACAGTCCGACAAAACGGTAAGCCAAAAAATTTTGTATCACCAAATTTTGAAATTGAGATAGAAATAGCCAAAAACTAGTAGGGAAAAAATTTGATTTTACTTGACCTAAAATTTTTTAACTTTTTTATTTATTTATTATTTTTTAATATTCGTGTAAACTATGTTCCAAAACTAGTCTAGATAGTGGCTAAGTCTATTAAGTACTCGAACAAAATTTAGATGTCCATCGCAATATTCATCGGTATACCCATCGCAATGTGTGATCGCAACCCTTGATCGCAATGTGTGATCGCAACCCTTGATCGCAACTTTAGATCGCAAGTTCAGATCGTAACTTTTTATCGCAACTTTAGATCGCAAGTTCAGATCGCAACTTTAGATCGCAACTTTAGATCGCAACTTTAGATCGCAAGTTACCTGATCGTAACTTTAGATCGCAAGATACCTGATCGTAACTTTAGATCGCAAGACACGATCGTAATATTAGATCGCAATATGGCTATCTGAATATCCGATCGCAATGTAGAAACCCTAGGGTTTTTGCGATCGCAATATTCGGATCGAAATATAAAACCCTTCAAACTTTGCGATGGAGAAGATTTCCACTGTTCTCGGATAGTACACAGCAAATTCGAGATTTTTAGCCTAAAAAATGATTCAAGCACCAAAATTTTTTGTGTTTTTAACCAAAGTAAAAATACCAATTCACTACCAATAGTATGTAGATGTTTTGTATCAAGAATAAACCATAAAAGCACAAAAAAAATTGGTACGTGAGTTTTGGATCAAAATAGGCGCGAAAAATCAAAAACACAACACACAAATCTTCAATCACCTATCCACTGTAGGCTCTTGATACCAAATGTTAGTCCCTCTTCAATCCATAACACAAGATTTAGTTGATATTTAAAGAGAAAAAGAGAAGAAAAGTAGATAGAGAAACTAGAGAGATTTGGAACGTTAAACACTTTAGAAAGAGAAAGTAAAATGGTAACCAACCCACTCTTCCACACATGGAAGAGGGTTTATATACCCTAGGCTTGTTGGGCCGTGGACTTTGTGACTTGGGTCGGACTTGGCTTACACTTGGGCTTACGCCCCTAACTTACACAATATTAGGTTAAAGTTTAAGTCCGGTTAACCCGACTAACCTATTACAATACAAGACCATTAACAACTAAGATGACCTATTTAATTCTTGTTCGAATATATAAAATATAGGGCTAACACATTTTTTCTTTTTGTTGTTGGGTAGTGGTTTTGATATGAAGATCTGGGTTTATATCTTTTTCATTGGATCATGATGAATTAGAGAGAGTGAGAGTTAGATATAAGAAAGAAAAGGAAAAAGAAATAATTGAGCTTTTATTTATTGAAATCGAAAAGACAAAAATACCCCTCAACTCATAAGAGAAAACGGACGAAACTAACTCACATCCAAGATAGGGACGATTTTTGATACAAAATGTAAACGATAGAGATGAACATGAAATTTTTTCGTAATAAATTTGAAATAAATCTTTTTTTTCCGTTATCATGACATGCGTTGGTATGTGAGAAAAAAACGGCTCATGTTATAAAGACCCCTCCAAAAATACAGTTGGTACCCCCTGTTTTTTGATTTTTTTTATTTTTCTATAATTTTATTTATGTTATAAAACTGAGATCCTGAAAATACGGAGTGAAAATTATAAAGTTTAATAGGTCTAAAGTAACAAATAAACAAAAATACGAAACCGAAACTGATAAAAAAAACTGGACGGAACTGTAAACGGGGGGGCGGGGGGGGGGGGGGGGGGGGGGGGGGGGGGGGGGGGGGGGGGACAAGGGGACAAAAAGTACAAATTTTTATACTCTTTTGTACTTTTTTTAGATAGTAGGAGGTATTAATAGTAGGAAAAAACAAAAACTAAACTGATGTTAATATGACAATCGTATGTACGGTCAGCACAATTTTAGCCCGGCTCTTTCAGGTTGGGCATATCCGTGAGATTTACACTCGGACGTCACTTATAACTAACCTTCAAGTTGATTGTAATGCTAAAAGTAGATTACTACTAACATTGATACAATAACAAATCAAAATGAAATTATAGTAGGGTGAAAAGTGACAGGGATGTTGGTTTTGGTTGCCCAAATCCTCAAAAGAAGAAATACAGTAGTAAATGTGAATTTTCATGCAAAAAGTAGAGCATGTCAACTATACCACGAGACATGGAAAAAGTAGAAATTTAAAACTATATATTTTGTTCATTCCATAGACTTGATAAAGTGTCTTTTGCTACATCCTACCTAGTGTTTATTCTACCTTTAAATCCATATCATTTTCATTAAATAATGAGGATATTAGATGTGAATAGACCATATCAACAAAACTCAGCTATAAATTCTGCTCCATGTTTGTTAAGGTTTAACTACGTATGTGATAAGCATGGCGTTGCTTATATCTTAAACACAAAGTTGGTTTGAAAAATTCACAAAATTCGTTTGGTAGTTTATTGCAAAGATTTACTGTATTAATCTTTTTGGTATCAACAACTATCAAGTGATACGAACAATGACCAAACATACCACACATCGATAAACTTAGTACAACAACAAAATTTCTAACATGCCAACTAATCTTAGTAAGAGAGTGACCATATCTACGACTAAACATGTAAAACACGGCCGAAAAACACCCGTTAGGGATCTAACCGTCGTTACTCGTTACATCAACTTCAAAGACTAAACCATCACATTTTCGACGACAACTCTCTATGCGCCATCAAGAGGAGTCAAAAGAAACAAGCTCGAACATGATTAATGATTAATTGATGATGATTAATGAGTCAAAAGTGACAAGCAAGAACTTAATACTAAAACGATAGTTGAACTAACCTAAGTTGATGTTGTATGAGATTTTTAGTGTACTTAATGACATTTTGCTTGATTCCAAAAGTACCCTTAATGAAGATAGGGTATGATAGGCATGTTACATTGACATATAGGTGGTTGTTTGGTGAAAACAGAACTCAAACACCCATAAATATGTCTGAATCGTACTATTTTGAGAAACGTTCCTATCCCAAACCACTCATCCGGACTGTCTGATCCGCATTCGTACCCTTTTCTGAATCCACTACCCTTTTCAATCAACTTTAATTTAAAAACTGGCTTTTGTAACAGTAATCATTATGTTTTTTCAAAAAAACCTATGCCCGTTAAAGTTAATTTTAGTGGAAAAGGGGTAAAAGACATCTTTATCCTTAATTGTTTTTTTCAGGATAATACATACCTTTTCAAAAATATGTGACTTATATTAAGAAGTCAAAAAATGTTTGCTATGTTTTTCTTCTCCTTTTCAAATCCATTTGCACGTTCATTTAGAAAACGACACATGAAAAAGGGAAGATCTTAAAGATACGCGACATTAAAGAAAAAAATTGTCCCACTAGTTTTTACACTTACTTTGTTTCTATGTATAGTTGTTTTGTCATGTTTTAAAACTTCACTTCTTGGTGCGAAAATTATTCAAAATTAGATTTTCACCTAATATGGAGTATACATGATTCTGCACTTTTGGATATAATTTAAGTGGTGAGATTTGACTAACTACTCTTATTTCAAAAAATGTGTGAACTAAATCCAAAACTCTTTAGGTAAAAAATAAATGCCTTTTTGTTAAAGTCAAGTAATTGAATGTAAACCTTGATAAAAATATTTCTTTGATTCAAATTGTATTCATGAAAGAGCTATAATACATACACATAATAAGATGACTATAAGTTCAAATCTATATAGTGGGAAATCTCATTGACAACCATTAGACAGTTTAGAAAATATCTCTTGTTTTTATTCGACGTTTTGAGGCACATCGCGGTAGACGTTAAATAATAGTATAGTTTTGGACATTTCAGATCATTTTTTTTAGAACGACGAATTGTTGGTGAGTGAGTCGAGTCGTTCAGTAATATTTAAGCGGGTAGTATGCATTTTTCGAATTCTCGCTTAGTTATGGTTTTTGAGAACAACGAATTAGTAATTAGTGCGTCGAGTCGTGGAATAACATTCAAACTTACATTTTAGATCATTGCTACTATATGTGATAAAATGATAACTGCCCTTAATGCTTGAGATTTTCTAAAGAGCTGGAACGTGCCAATTTCATAATTTTCATCAGTTGAAAATCCGAGTATGGTAAAAGAAGCTAACCTTATAAAAAAAAGTTGTGTTTTTTCACACTATTTTATATACATTTGTAAATTGTGTGAATAATATTTTGAGTTTATTAACACGTGTAAATATGTAAAAGAATAATCACATAAATAAGTGTAAGTTTTTTTAAAAAAACTAAAAAAGTGTGAGAAATCATAATTTTTTTGTAATGTAAAGAAAAAATGAAGATGCCATTAGTTTGGAACCATTTAAGGCAATCATATGTTGATTTATTAGCTAAACTGTTAAGTACAAATTATTGTAACTAATTCAACATGAAAGTTAAGTACAGTAACTTCAATGACAGCCATTGTACTTTATTCTTGTTAAAGTTGACGACCTACCTACTTAGACCTAGTAAAACATGCTTTACCTGTAAGTTTTCTACACGTACTGTATCATATCTAGTAGCATTTGGACCAATTCAGTCCTTCAAATTAGAAGAAACATGCACTATAAGTTATAACACTTCTAATTCCCCAATTAACTAAAAAAGAACCATAGTAACCATTTCAAGAGCATTATGTCACGGGGCTAATTTTCAATGTCCGTGTGGCACTTGACGATTCGATTTTAGCGTCCAAGTAAGCCAAAAGATATGGAAGAGATTATGAACACTTGAAGCTTTTCTCAAAAATACTCACTTTATTATGCTTGAAAGATTTACTACAAGTTAGTTTCAAATGAGGGGGTTTGCAAATGAAGTCTAGTTCAGTTGTATGGATGCATTTGGTTATAGTTTCCATCTGGGGGAGGTCAGGGGTTCGACTCCTGTCATTCCCCATGTGGGGGATTTTCCCAGAATTAGCAGTCGGGTTTGAATCCCATCGCAATGCCTTGAAGCCCCTTAATGGGAAACTGGATGGCTAGCATGGGGGTTGATATTCTCTTCGTGAGATGATTCGAACTCGGGTCGAGAGACTTGGTGCCTCGGTGGCACGCAAGATATACTCCGCTGCATCAAACTGCCGTTCAAAAAAAATGAGGGGGTTTAGCCTTATTTATAATAGAGGCCCCTCAAGTTCAAGAATGTTCTAATAGAGTATCTAAGATATTTTTACATAGGATAATATCTAGTTAGTTTCTAGATTTTCTAAATTAGTCCCTAAAAATATCTAAGAAATATCCTAGATATTCATAAGTCTAAGATTTCTAGATCATTCAGAACTTGAATGTGCGTTGATATTGTCCTTGGATTGGGGCTGCCATGATTTGCCTCGTAACACCCTTCCCTACTTGATTTCGTGACGTCCTCGTCGCGCTTTCATCATTGTAGCGATGATCATGCTTGTTGAACTTCCATAAGAGATCTTCGTGTTTCCAGCATGACTCCTCCTCGGGAAGTCCTTTCCATTTGATCAAGTTTCCTTTGTAACATGGAACTTCCCCTCGCATTATACATGTCCACTTCTTCTGTTTCAACCCGGTTCTCGAGTACGTTCTTGTTCCATCCAACTTTCCGTGCCATTCTTCACTTTTCTTAGATAGTTTTGGTCGTCTAGGGTGAGTTGTTGTTTCATCATCGAATGCTCCCCTCACGGTTGCCAAAAAGCACTCTCTTTCTTTAGCGGTCTTTCTAAATTGTGTTGCTGATAATAAGGGTTGTATTTCGCTGCGCCTCTTAAGGGATGTCACTTGGGATACTCCATTCCCGTTGTTTACTAATGATTTAGTGGCGGGTATAGGAAAAGCTTGGGCATTTTCAAAGAAATTCGGGCCAAGGATCAACCTGTAGTCATCGATTGGCACCACCGTAAATGTTAGCTCGTCAGTCCATTTATCGATACAAACCTTTACCTTAACTGTCCTAAGGATTTGTTTTGGCTCCGAATTTACGGTCTTGATCTTTCCTTCTTCAGAAGTGTAATTTACCCTTAGTCGTTTGGCCTCTTTGATGTCTAGGAAGTTATGGGTGGCGCCAGTGTCGATGAGTCCCAACGACCTTTTGTCATCCACCATCAATTCTGTAAAGAGCAATCCTTTCTCCTTAGTCTTGGATCGAATTAGCATTTCTCTAATCATTCCGAGACGTCTAATTGACCCTAATTCTTCGTGTGGCGACTCTTCTATTATCGACCCCATCTCAGCAACCAAAGCATTGATGGATTTTCGACTTGGATAATCCCTTGTCCAATGAGATCCGTCGCATATGAAGCATGGTTTTGGAGGGGGTTTCGACATATCCTTCTTTTGAAACGGTCTTTCAAACTTTGTACTTTCGTCCCTTCGCTCCTCTCGTCTTTTAGGCGAGACTCTTTCTCGACCCACATCTTGTGCTATTAGTCTCCTTGGTCGGTTGGAGTAGTCCTCAATCGATTATGCTGCTGCGATGGCCTCGTCTAATGTTTTCACATTCCTTCTATCGATCTCGATTCGTGCCCATTCTTTTAATCCATCTTTGAAGAAGAATAGGGCATCTTGATCTGGTACATCCACAATTTCCAATAGAATCGTAGTGAACTCTTTTATGTAGTCAGTAATCGTACCTGTGTGGCGAAGTCGCCTCAATTTTCCCTTAGCTTCAGTATCAGCATTATGCGGGACAAATTGTTTCCGCAACTCCGTCTTAAACTGATCCCATGTGTTGAGGATGCATATTCCTTTTTCTCGTTCATGGTGTTTTCTTCTCCACCATAGTTGGGCAGCTTCGCGCAAGAAGGTGGGGGCATTACTAATTCTAACAACATCTTCTACTACTCCCACGACTTCGAAGTATTGTTAGAGTCCGAACAAAAAGTTTTCTACTTGAGTAGCATTCCGAGTAGCATTCCGAGTACCATTGTACATATCTGGTTTTGGTACCTTTAAAGTAGAGATAGACGTACCTTGGCTACTACTAGTACTTCCATCATTATGATGCTTTTGATTGCTTTTGCATTCCTTAATCGCATTATCTATCTTCTCATGCATTATAAAGATCTCATCTTCAACAAATTTCCTAGCACTCAATAGATCCTGAGACATCTTTTCTATCTCCTTCTTGAATTCTAGGCCAAGATTCCGAACTAAGGCTTTTGCAACGTTGATTACTTCCACATTCTCTTGCGTCATCATCTTGACGGCTTCATGAAGAGAGTCCATCTGCTCCATCATCTCAATAACATAGCTTTCTACAACTGTAACACGATCTTCAAGGTTATCACTTGAAGCTTCTTCACCTCGGAGAGGCTTAGGAGGTCGAGACTTGCTTCTATTTCTGTCCTTTTTCGCGACGTTCTTCTTCTTTTCATTATTACGCCCCCGAGTTTCTTCTTCGTTAGGTGTTTCAACACCGTCGCTCAGGTTCTTTTCTAGGACTAATTCCGCCATTGTTCCTTCCAATGGTGTATTTCTAGGTTTGTAACATTTGCTCTCGTACCACTTGTCACGGGGCTAATTTTTAATGTCCGTGTGGCACTTGACGATTCGATTTTAGCGTCTAAGTAAGCCAAAAGATATGGAAGAGATTATGAACACTTGCAGCCTTTCTCTAGAATACTCACTTTATTATGCTTGAAAGATTTAGTACAAGTTAGTTTCAAATGAGGGGGTTTAGCCTTATTTATACTAGAGGCCCCTCAAGTTCTAGAATGTTTTAATAGAGTATCTAAGATATTTTTATATAGGATAATATCTAGTTAGTTTCTAGATTTTCTAGATTAGTCCCTACAAATATCTAAGAAATATCCTAGATATTCATAAGTCTAAGATTTCTAGATCATTCCGGACTTGGATATGCGTTGATATTGTCCTTGGATTGGGGCTGCCATGATTTGCCTCGTAACAATTAGGTACCCTACGTCAAGCTTTGGGTTTTCTCTCAACACGGTACGACGTCACCTTTACAACGAATCTCTGGTCATCCTGTCTTGCGCCATTTGATGCCAGCCAAAATAAGCCCGTTATTATTTTTCTCAAGAAAAATCCAGTTTTGTTTAAATAAAATTGTTATTACATCGCAAAATTTTATAAGTACATCAAAACCCTCAAAACCCACCTTAATTATGTCCTTGGCACCTTCACATAAGCTAAGAGCATCCACTATGGTGGTTTAAACATAGGTTCATAATATTATGAAGAGGTCCATACTTTTGAAAACCATAGTGGAAACTTATTTCATGCTTACATGGCATGAAGAGATCTAATATCTTGGACCTCTTCACAATTTAATGCATTTGAGAGATATGTGATGTTTATAAAGTTTAAGAAATTTATTTATAGTGGATATAGGTTTATACAACCAAAAAATTTAAAAATTAATGACTTTAATGAATTATAAACCTATATAAAAGTCTAACATAGTGGATGCCCTAAGTTCCACGTACATCATTGGCAAACAACACTGTACTCTTACATAGATTTGTTTAAGATAATTAAGTTAAAACTTATTAACTACTCCTATTGTATTGTAAAGGGTTAGTTACGCTATTATTGTGACAAAATATGAGGTAGAGTTCTATATATTCAAGTTAATCATTTGTGGGTAGCAAATTATTGGTGTGACAAATATGAGATTTTAAAACAAAAAAGTTGAGTGCGGTAAATTATTAAAGGTAAATTTGAGGGTCAGTTCCAGTACTAATAATATTTGAAAAACACTATGCTGTACACTAAATACAGTGTACTTTACTTATGTTTGAGGACCTATAAAGCTATGCTTATAGCAATAAGTATACTGGATAATTAAAACTCAATAATTAAAACTTTTTATTCGTGTCTTATTTAACGTCATATTAGCTTAACATTCTCAATTTAAAATACCAATCTCTCATAACAAGTTTCAATTATAAATTTTTACCCACCCACCAACAAAATTTTCTCTTTTCATTTTGCAAATAAACTAAATTCATCTCATTAAAATCTAAAATATAATACGATAACAAACATACACAACATTAATAAACGATAAAGAAAACAATACGAAAAAAATAAGACACATAAACAAACAACGATAAGAAACTTAAAAAAATACATTATTGTCACGTGATTTTTACTTGGATAATTTTTCATTATTTCTACTTGCGTCCTTCAGATGTAAGAGGCTTTATGTGACGACATCGATTTGAGATCAAGCATGAGAAACTCGAACTCTATACACTCCAATATGTGACGACATCGTCTCATTCTAGGATTCGACAGCTATACATTTGCGTCTATAATCATGATGTATAACCCTCAATATATAATCCAATTGACTTACCTCGATGCTCCCCTCGACACTTGACGTGTCCATTATTTATTTTGCAGGTCGAGGTTTTCTGGTGGGACGAGGTCTCAAATCAAGGCCAAATAGTTCATCGAGATTTTCTATATCAATCGGCTTCCCGCGTCCCATTTGAGGGATTTCTCAAAATATGTCAAGCTTGAACATAATCAATCCTTTTCCCTTCAAAGCGTAGAGTAAGATTGGTTTTTGAATTCTCGATATGACCACCCTCATTTTCTTCGCTTTTAAGTTGTAAATGTTTGTAAATAACGTTGAAATTTTGGCATTCCCCTTTAATTCTTTTCCATTTACCCGTCGTCATATTTTTTTGCACATAGAGGATTTTTTTGTAGTCATGTTGAAATACTCCATAATCTCATTCCAAAATGCATCGTTGGACGGTCAGTTTCGATGTCGGCGTTCTAGGGAACTTCGACCCGAGTCTTGGCTAGCAACGTTTCTTCATCACGTGTCCAACGGGTATTCGCTCATGTAAGTTCCTCCACATCATCTACATCATCATTATCATCCGCATCCAAACGCATCATGGGTGGTCTTTTTGTTTTTAAAGGTTTCATAGGTTATTTTATTTACGCATTGCTTCACGAGGGTCTTGTGATTGGGATTGTGGTACTTTGAATTGTAGTTGTGATGATTGTGATTCATAGAATAATTAAAAGTCCTTAGAAAAGATAGAGATGGGTGACAATATGAGAATAATGTAGACTAAGGCATGATTTAACACTAGAACAATCACATCATGGTGTTAATAATGACGTCTTGGTAAACTTTGAAGGGTTGAATAATTAAAAATAAATGTCAGGATAAAGGGTGAAAATTAAACAACCCTCCACATGCTAGGCAGAAATCGGTTCAATACATTTGTTATCAGAATCACAAAGATGATTTATGGTATTAGAGACAAGAGATCATAGTAGTGATGCAATGCATAACCATCTCCAACCATTCAAGTTTCTCTCAAAAGAAACTTGTCTCATTTGTCATGGAGATCAACACGACTTCTATTGACTTTCTAACTACGAGTTAGTTTATACCGAAAAGGTGGCAGTCAGTTATACTCTCCAATTACTAAAAACCAAAGTGCATAAATCGAGCCTAGAGTCAAAAGATTAATTTATAAGTCTCTATAGGACACATTCCATGATAAACACTTGATCGTTCAACATCTAAACACACAAGTGATAACGAAGAGTCCTAAGCATTATACTTGTGATTATGCGAGAACATTAAGAGTGATACTCATTGGTATTCATAATGACGAATGAAAATCATTTGAGTGTCATCATCAAAGAATAGTGTGGTAGGTGACTTGCGAGATTCTATATGAATCAAGCTTTTGTCAATTAAATGTCAATTTTTATCTAGTAAATGAATTGACGACTCAATAAGTAAAATAGTAACCAATTTATTCACTATTCACGATTCTAGAGCTTGTTTCTAGTGTGTAAGTCCAATTTGGGCATCTGGTCTTGAAAAAGGCGAGTAACATTTGATCTAATACTCATGTGTTAGAGGAACATCTTCCACGAGCTGAAAATGCTATAAAGAAGGTTCTCCCAAATGAATCTACCGGAGCATATATATAGTATTTATATTGTAAAACGATCCTCGCATAACCATAGGTTAAGGTTACTAAAACTAACGAATGACAAAGTCATATTCGTTCATATTTGTATTTATCGTTGACCCTTAGATGTACAGATTAAGACGAAAGTGTAACGAAGTTAATCCAGTTGAGTCGCATTCATTATCACATGCTTATGCTCAAGCTACAAAGACATATAATAAGCATAAAGATTCATAAATCAAGAAAGCTCAAGATCAATAAAGATAAAGACTTTCGTAACTCTTATAATCAAGATCTTACTCAAAGAGAACAAGATTATCAAGACGAACATTGTCAAGGAAGATTGTTAGCATGCTTTCAAGATGATGTATAGTATGAGCATGTGGGTGAAGACACAAGATCGCAAGATGGTAAATGCTTCAAAGAAAAATCAAGAAAAAGATGTAAAGATCTCAAAGATTAAAAACAAGTCAAATGAAAATAAGAAAGGCTCAAGATCAAAGATAGCAACATGAAAGAACAAACCTACAAAGAAGATAAAGACCAAGACTATAAGAGTTTAACAACAAAATAAATCTCATAGATCTCAAGAAGGATTGTCATAGTGAACTCACTTCGGGGTATTGATCCATACAAGGTAATTCGTTCATCATGTAATAGTTAGTCACCCTTTCTATTAAGAATTATATATCATTATATATTACATTGTAATAGGTTAGTCGAGAATTGCAGGCTTACACTTTAAGCTAATTTAGTCCACGTTTTGGGCCACTAAACCCATTAAGCCAAAGCAGGCCCATTACTTAAGCGCACATGCCACTAAGGCCTTGGCTAAGTATATAAGCCCATTTCCTTCTACCAAAAAAGGTGTTGGTTGTATTAGTATTTTCTTTTTCACAATAATTTAACCTTTCACTCTCTTTAACTTCTCTCTACTTTTTATTTCTAAATTTTTTTTTTCTATTTTAGTTTTTATCTTGTTTGATTTAATTCGTGTATGATTATGATGAATGAAACGTGATATATTTGAGATAATGTACTAAATTCGCGTATAATATGTATATTGATATTGATATCTTTTGTACGGTGAATAATCATAGCATTATAAATGCTTGAGATTAAAATGTTCTCGCTCGTTTATACAAAATATATAGACAAATCCTTCAATTCTATGGTTCCGTCGATTAGTTTTCTAAAAATTACTTTTCAAGATTTTAGGCTACCTATAACAACGACTTAGTGCAACTTTTAGTTTTTCTACCACATCACCTTTCTCTTTTCGACGACCTATAGTGACCTCTTTACCACAACAAGACGATCTAATTCAATTTTTTAATTATTTAACTATTTAAATAAAATAGAAAACATTACAATAGTATTTATATTTAAAAATTATTAAAGAAATGATTAAGAAAAACTTAATTAGAGGTAACGGGGGTAAAATATATTAACTAAAACTAACTCTAAAATGATCAAATCAATATATGTTGTGAGGAATTAAACAAAGCGCAATATATTAAAATTTAAAAATTTATTACAAATTTTATCTAATTAAAATATAATTAAAACTAATTTAGTTTAATTAAAAAAATAAAAATAAATTTTGAAAAGATCCTTTTTGCCTTATCCATTTTCTATTTCCTGCTCTTTGTCTTAAAAAAACAACCACTTCCACCATTAAAATCAAACACATCAAAAGGTATGCCACATCTCATTTTTTTTAAATTTCATTTTGATTTTTTGATTTAATATATAGGTCGTGGGTTGAATCGAGGTAAACTGGTCGTCGTAATGGTGGCGACCAAAAGCGACCGTTCGACCGATACTGCATTGCGTGCAGCCTTAAAGAGTTTTTAAGACATTTTTCAAGTTTCAAAATCCTTCATGATCTTTACAGGTTGGTGGTATAGAACTACTAGATATTTTGATAAGCCTTTGTGAACGACCATATCATCATATATATGTGTGTGGATCGTGGCGATTGAATGAAAGGTTATTAAGGTGTTAAATAAAATCTAAAGAAAATTCTTTAAATGCCTTTTCCAAAAAAGAGTTTGTGATAAATATTTTTCGATTTTAAATTTTCCAAAAATACCTCGAGGCAATCGAGGCAACTGTTGAATTATGTACATGTAATAAACATACGTCCGGAGTCGTTCCGAGTCCAAGGAGACGCACACGTAAAACATTAAGTAATAATAATTAATATTGTTGGAAATACGTTTTTTGTATTTAGAAAGTCTCGGTCACTCCAACAATATAGTTATAGGCTCGTAGTATTGTTTAATTAATGTTTATGTTTAGCCCGACCCATGAGCATGTTCATGGGTCGGAGGCCCAAGTCCACTTAGGGACTTGGGTATATAAACCCCTTTCCACCATGGAAAGGGATGTTGGTTGTTTACTTATCATTTCACATAATACAAGTTTCTTTCTTTCTCTAGAAAACAACAAGCCTCTTGATTAGATCTTATATTATCTTTATTCTACAATTGGTATCAAGAGCCATGGGGTGATTTAAGGTATGTTGATTTGTGTTGTTTAGTTTTTGATTGGGTTAGTGGGTGTTTTAGGATAATCCATCTCAAATCTTGAAATTTTTGGTGATTTTATGGTTTAAAGTTGTAAACAAAGCATTCGGTTTACTTATCTTGGTAGAAATCACAAAAAAAATTCGTGTTTTTGGGTAATTTTTGGTTACTGTATCTGAAAAATCGCACCAAAAATTTCGGAACAGGGTTGATTACTTCGAAAATATATATTCGGAAAAGGGTTATCATTCCGAAAACACTTCTTCGGAAAAGGTTAATTATTCCGAAGAAAAGTCTCCAAAAGTGTTTATCCGAAAAACCAGTTATCCGAAGATTCAAAGTATTCCGAAGATTTAGAGTTTATCCGAAAATCCCATTATTCCATTATTCTGAAAAACCCTTCTTTATCCGAATATCCAATTTTTCCGAAGATCCAATATCATTCCGAATATCCCATTATTCCGAATAACCTGTTTATTCCGAAGATCCAAATTTATTCCGAATAACCTGTTTATTACAACATATTCAAGAACCCTCTTGATTAGATCTTAGATTATCTTTATTCTACAAATATTAATTATGTGTTAAACAATAAACAATAAAAGGGAAGTCGAGAAGAAGAAAACAATGGTTTGTTCCCTTACGTATATAGTCGGCCGATTATAGCCTTTGAGATTGGTGGGTTTTGACTAGTATATAAGGAGGTTATTAGTACCTCATTATTCACAAGTTGAAAACCAAAAAATCTTCTTCCTCTTTCCTTTGATTCGATCAATCGAACTAAACATACAAAGGGTTTCGATCAGTATTTGTGTTCGACGCAAGAAGAAAGAAACCAAAGGGTTTCTAGTTAGTTGATTGATTCAAGAAGCGTGGTTTGTTGTTTGGTTTAACACTTACGTACTAGCATACTTTTTGCTTAATAACATATTGTGTGTGTATACTTAGAGAGATCATTCTTTGATCTTATATTGGGTTTTCGTTTATATTGGTGATTCGATAAAAGTGATTTAATCCATTGCTAAAAGGTACGCGTTTCTTTATTGTTTATGTTAATTACTTGTCTATACGTGATCCTATATTCCGCTGCGTACTCGTGTGTATTAATATAGTTAATATATTTAAGGGTTTACTTAAATTCCAATAGTGGCATCACGAGCCGTTCGTATAGCTTTTAATTACATTAAAAAACGAAAGATCTAAAATTGTATAAACTTACTATGATGTTGATTAAATTATTTTATTTGATAATTAGGTTTTCATAAACCCTAATTAAGGTTAATAAATTAATTAAACAAACCCAAAGTTGTATGCAATTTTTGTTGATACATATGATGTTAATTGTTAATTAGTTGTTATTTATCAAGTTGTTAATTGTTAAATTATGGTTCGATCCATGGGAATCATGCAAGTTTATCATGAATCATGTGTTCTTGATTAACTGATTTAATTGAAGTCATGATTGATGTGGTATGCATGAAGTATGTGATTAATTGTTAATTAGGTATATGTTTTAGGTTAATGTTTATTTGCTTTGCTTTTGATTATAATTTTTGTATATCATGTGTCAAGCAAAGGGTTTTTCAGAAAAAATAAAATAAACCGGACTAAAACTATATGTAATATGATTTGTTATAATCTTGTTCTTGCACGATCATGTGGCAACAAATGAGTCGCTCTTACATGGTTTTAAATCTAACTTACGCCATGATTAGTTAGAATCAAGTTTATAATTTGTTTTCTACTTTAAAGTTGTAAAATTTTATTAATGACGTAATTTTTAAAAGTACTATCTAGTTACAAGGCTAAGGTTCGGGAAGACTCATCAAGACTTCGGTCTTGTTGATACCATTGCCCTATAATACCCAACTAGTAGTTTCCTTACCTTGCATACTATTTAGGAAGTCGCGAAAGGTCTAGGGTTTGAATGATTATAATTATTCTTTAATTTTTTCCCGTGATAAAATTAAACTTCTTTAAATAGAATACAAGTTGAATCGTCAATTTTTATGATATCACTATTTATACAATTGAATTGTGAGTTAGTGATGTATATAATTAACGAATTGAGTATATTTTTAAATTATCGTGATACAAAGATGTTACATGCTTCTTTGTACATGTTTTTGAAATTGTCAAATTTGTACCCTTTGGAATAAGTTTATTTGCCATCCAACGTGTAAAAGCACTTGCACTTACTCTTTCACCATATGTGGGAAGATAGTGATTTTGTAACCCAAAGTGATATAATACACTTGATTGTGAGACGTTGGTGCTATATAATCACGGTTTTTGGTTGGGCGACTTAAGCAAGTTAAGATATGTGAGACCTTAACTCATGGAAATATATGGGATAAACATGTTTGCTTTTTTCACTTTTAAATTGTCACAAGTGATGTATATAAAGTTGAGCCCCCTAATTCTAGAAGTTGTATTGGATGCAATTATTAAACGTCAATTACCTCTTGAATATCATTATCACTACCAGATCAACTAATGCGGTGGTGGTATGTCTTGATGGATTATAGCTTTTAGAAAATTAATTGTTTATTTACAAACATGAATATTCAATTTTCTATAAATATAATATTATCGAAAATACTAAAATTGAATTTTGTGATTCTTTCAAAATTATTATTGCAACGAAGTTTCATAAACTTACGTTTGTTCAACAAACAAAGTCTCATGTCCTTATGAGAAAGAAAGAGACATATACCTATCATTTTTTCTTGCAAGGAAAAGCTATTTTAGGTGGGATTCAATTATTGTAATTATCAGTCCATAAACAAACTTAAATGTTTAAGTAGATTTATACAACTTATTGTTTCAAGTAGATCTCATAATCCTTTTGATTTATTGATAATCTTTCAAACTAATAAGTCTCTTAGCAATATATAGGCAAACAATGCTTCCTTTGTTCTTTACATATCCATACCCTTTATGGCTATAATCGATAAGTACAAAATAAGTGCTTTGTTTGCTTATTGTGATTATAATAACTGGCTTTATTTATCTTAGTTATTATGTTTTGACCCAAAGTAGGCATGAAATACCCTTATCGAATGGTAGGTCTAATATGGAGGAAATTGCATGCCAGTTTTCAAGTTAATGAAAGCATGATAGATAGTCTCTCATCTACATGGTAGAAATTCATACACTATCTATAATACGTAGTACATAAGTAACTATTACTTATGGGCATTTAAAGTGAGTAGGAAAGTATATAAATCGCTATTATGCTTTTCATTGGTGAAGTAACATTTGTTATGTTGTCAAATCTAGTAGGAGAATTACGTTTTACTACTAAAAATACATTAATGTAATGTTGTTTAATACAGTGGGAGCTACAAGCTTGTTTACCTTCGTAGTAATCGATAGTATTTCTTGTAAAACCCGTATTCAAAATACATGAATATTAAATACGCGTTGTATCAGCTCTAACCTTATTTAAACGTAAACAGTAAATCACGCAGTCTCAGTCTATTTAAATACTACAATAAAATAATTATTCAGAAAATAGTTATTAAGTTCAGAAAATATTACGTATGTATTATTTTTATACATAAAATAATTAAAACGTTAACAGTGATTACACAACCTCAGTTTAATTAAGACCGTAAAGAAATTATTTATTCAGAAAATAATTATTCCATATTACGTTCGTATTCATCTCAGTCAGATAAATATTTATATGACGGGTTTTTTTTAAATGAACACGCAAGTTAAATAATTTTATTCGAGGCGAAAAAAAAGGGTTTTGGGCCGGCTTTAAAAAAAAAAAAAACAAGAAGAAAACAAGGTCTTTTAGCCCGGCCCATGTACACATTAAACCATCAGGGAGTGTAGTATTTTCCCATTTACACTTTTAACCAAAAACAACACAAACCCTAGTAGGTGTTCTTATTTAGCCGCCAGTTAGCAAGCAAAAACGGAACGGTTTGTGTTCTTATTTAGTTGTGGGCAACAAGCAAAAAGGGAACGATCTGTGTTCTTGTTTAGCCGTCGTCACCAAGCAAAAAGAGAACGTTTGGTGTTCTTATTTTAGCCGTTGGCAGCAAGCAAAAGGGAACGGGGATTCGTGTTTTAATCCTTAAATCGTCACGCATTGGTAATTATTAAAGACCTTCAATCTTTTATTGCTTTCTTGATTCACGATTGATTTATCAAACATATGAACACTTGGTTATAAAATATTAAATCATGGAATTAAAGGGGTGTTTGGGTTAGAGTTGTCACAACAGGGTGCGTTTGGGGCTGCAGTCCCAGCAAGGGGGGTGTTTGGGATTAAATTTCAGAAAGAGGGCGTTTGGGACTGCGAGCAGTGGGAACCACTGCACTAGCAGTGGGAACCACTGCACTAACAGTGGGAACTATAATAACAAAACAGTGGGAACTTTATCAATAAAAGCAGTGGGAACTAGAAGAACAACAAGGGGACCACGTAGTGGGCCAGTTTGGTTAACCCGAGACATGGGCGTCTTAGGGTTTGTTTTAGTTTTGGTTCGGGTTCGGGTGACACGAAAAATTTAACAAGACACGTACATTTTAACGATTCTAAAAGTATATTTTTTTATTAAATTTTTTTGAATGAATTAATCAAGTATAAACCTTTTCATTTTAATTTAATTAGCGTTTATTAAAGTTAATCACGTTATATGAAATTGCTTATTTAATACTTGATTATAATAAAACGACTCAATTATTTATGAAACTACTTTGGATAACCTCTCTATTTAAGAACGTGCTATTTTAGGAAACTTTCTATTTATGGCAGGTTGCTATATATATAGTAATATCGTAAATATCGGAACACAGTATAATACACAGTAACCATGAAATACAGGATATATACTAATCAGTAAACATTTTAAGAACAGTCAGACTTATCATAATTACGCCGGACAATCAGATTAGTCAGATTATACATAAACAGTAATACAAGAATAAAATAAATTAAACTAAGAGCAGATGAGACTCGGTAATAGTAAACAGTAATCAGTTAACTCATTCGCGTCCGTTATTTATGTAGTATCCGTAAAGTCAGAGTCGATCCTTCAGCTTTCATTCTGATTTCATGACTGGACACGAGGTACGGATTTCCGTCCTTTCAGTAAGGACTTCCTTTCTATGCATGATTAGGATTCCCCGTCTTCAGCCAAATGTTTTTCCCCAGTATATGTTTAAGTTTATCAGTAATCATATTAATAACTAAATAAATACATGTAACGGTCCACTTATCCAAGTGGGATGTTACAATTATGGTATCAGAGCCTGGTTCGACCTGTAGGCTCTAAAACTTGACCTATGACTAGTGGGTAGTCACCAGGAACTTCCCAGATTTTGGCGTTGTTATCTTTCATGTTCCTCATGGATTATTCAGTCAGTTTTCTTCATTTATCAGTCAGTTTTCTTAAAGTTTTGACTAAGTAAAAGGTTGGTACATAACTAGCCATATTTAGTCGCATGTGTTTTTTAGCGAATTTTTGTTTTGGTGAGCTGACCATAGGCGTTCACCCTTGCCGTTCAGATTTTGTATTGGTAAACTGACCATAGGCGTTTACCCTTACTCATGACAGATTCATGTTTTCAGTCAAATATCACTTGGTGAACCAGCCATAAACGTACACCATTTCTCAAGTCAAATTTCATGCTTATCAGTCAAATTATGTTTTGTGAACCGATCCACAGTTGTTCACCTTTGTCATATCAGGACATTTCATAAATTTTTGACAAGTATGGATTGAACTACAGCCATCCATATTTAGTCCGAGATTATAAATTTCTATACATGACAGTTCTCAGAAAATTTTGACCAGTATGGATCGAACCAGAATATCCCATACTTAGTCTCATGTTTTCTTCTTTGAATTCTGTGGATTGAACCATAGCCGTCGACATCAGTTGATATTACACCTCAGTTGATTTGACTTTTTATGTTCCTTGTAACAGTCAAATTTTCATACCCTTACGTTGATGTCATCTACATGATGATTTAGTTTCATGTTTCCTTACAAGTATTATGTTTTCAACAGAATGATAATGTTTCATGCTAAGATACAGAAGGATTACAATAAAATACTATTTCATGATAAATCATGTTCTGGTCTTTAACAATCATGTCTTTATACTAAATGTTGATGAAACTCCGTTTAGTCATACTTTTTAGCCTCTATACAACCAGCATTAAGTCTACGCAGAAATTATCAGCCTATCATGTTAATCGTTTCAGTTCAGTTTACTACCGTTTAAATCAATTTATTCCTTTGATAATGTCAAACAAGCGACACCAGTAACGATCATCCCATAAAATTTCCACCAGCTCCATGTACAGTATTTCACGTGTACTCTACGTACAGTGTCTCAGATTTGCTCCATGTGCAATATTCATTTTGTACTTCATGTACAGTAGTCCAAGTGTACTCCAGGTACCCTACTCTATGGATATTGCTAATCGATCCTCAATCATCTCAGATGTTTCCACTTGTCGATATTCTACCAGGTGCTGATGCTGCTCGTGAGTTGAAGATTTTGCTAGATGCTGATGCCGCTAACACTTTGAAGACCTCACAATTGCCGATGCTGCTGATACTTTGGAGATTTCTCCAGATGCTGATGGTGATGCTGTTATACTATAAAGACACTGCAGAGCAAGGACGAAAACTATAAATTTGAAATTTCTGACAAGAGTAAATTTCAACCATCGGACACTACCATTCTAGTCCATGCCTTACTTCCTCAGTTAGCTGTCACACGTTACTCAGCTAACCGTTCATTCAGAAGAGTGGGAGCCGTAAACCAGCCGACTACTCAGCAAAATAGTTACAAGAATCACGGTCATGAAAATGACCATCATAAATTGACAGAAAAAGCAGTAGTGACAACCACCGTGCTTATAATTTATCAGTCAGTAACCATCGGAACCCCGGAACAGACGTGACCAGAAATACAGAGGTCAGTAGTCTAACCGGCCCCCCAATCCTAGTAGTTACCAAAATTTTTAACCTTGTTCAGATTCATCTACTAAAACACGTGTCAAGACATCAGTCAAGGCATAGGCCTCAGGTATCTTTTCGGAAGACACATATTAGGACACCAGTCATGGTACACGTCATACGAATCTTTCCTCAAAATACGAGTCAGAACTCATAACTCCAGTATGTTTCTAAACCAGGCCCTCAGAAATTCAGGGTACCCTTCAGAAAGGGGTATACCCGTTCTATTATGCCACGCATGAATCAGATCATTAAAATTCAGTCACCACCACTAGAGTATTATTTAGGTTAAACACACAATATTCATTCTGTGAGGTTACAGACGAACACATTCAGTGAAAAGTCTCCATGTTTACTTCACGTGTTCCTATGTCAACTTTATCTTAAATCAGGTAGTTACCTGCCTCTTAGCCAGAAATGACTCAACAGTATCACCATATTTATTAAGTTTTATTTTTAGTTAACGACGAGATCCGTCCTACCGACCCTGAGCATATTCATTTTACTCCTGCCAGAAAAATCAGTACAATTGTTCTAGCTTTACGAGCACGTGAATTATTATCCTATAGCTGCAAAGACTTTCTAGCCACCAGTTAAAATCCACTTCTGAAGTTCTTAAAAATTTATGATCAGCAGATATTTCAGCATTTCCATATTAATTAAGAAGGTGTTCCAGAAATTCCTTCCTAACCACGAGACAAAATTTAACGTCAAGCTTGTCTCAAGAATAGAACCTGTTTTCAAAACTCCATGTTGCGGACTGCAGGTAAGTTAAAGCAGTTAAAGCAATTGCTGCAAGAGTTACTGAAACGAGGCTTTATTCGCCCTGGCGCACCACCAGGAGGTACACCGTTTCTGTCTACCAGGAAGAAGGTCTGTATCATGATCCCCTAAATTCTAGAGAAGTACAAAAGAATCACCTTCTCGCAGTTGTACAGAATCCCCGATAGGAGAAAATTATATAAGCAACTCCCCATATGTGAATTCCAGTTGAAGAAGTGGCATTTCTGAACCACCCTATTTCAGCAGAACGAAATTTCAGACAATCCTGCGAAGGTGAAGGCCATCACCTGATGGTCCCGACCGACGCCTGTGAACGACGTACAAAACTTTCTAGAACTCGATTGACTGTTACCGCAAAAATTGAAGACAGTTCTCCCTAAAAATTTCTTCCATGGCTATTCAAATAGATTTCCATCAGAATGTTCCATAATCCCAGGCAGGAGGTTGATAGAAGCAGTATCACACATTGATGCAGCTATGTTCATATCTAATGCCTGTCATCCCAGCAGGTTTAAGATAGGACACCGACATGCTAATGAGTTATTACAACCATTAGAAATATCTAAGCATAAATGAGATAAGAATCCATGGAGGTTATTATCACTTACCACAGACTCAGACGAAGCATGATGCTATCTAAGTCGTGGTTAACCAGTTAAACCAACCCACACGTCTTCTTTTATCCGAGATGATTACGCAGTAACAAATCTACAGGAAATTTAGAAATAGATCGTATGATTCCAAGGTATTCCATTCACAATCTTGTAAGATGGAAATTAGCGTTCGCGAATCACGCTCACGTTCATGTTCACGATCACGTGTACGTTCACATTCACGTTCACGTTCATTTTCACGTTCACGTTTACATCTCATTCGCAATATGATCTGTTTCAGTTTATGTTTTATGCTATCTCATGATTTAAGCTCACGTTCGCATTCATAACATTGTTCACGTTCAAGTCCGTATTTCATTCCGCGATACACGTTTCACAGTTTATTACCTAATACGGTTACAGGAAGCTTGAGAAACTAGACTCAAGTATAGCACAACTATTCCATAACCAGGAAGACGTTTCACATCTCAGGCCTTATCGTTTGGCATTCCTTCCTCAGTCAGCATACGTTCATGATATGTTCGGGTAGTACGTCCACAGTATGCTTCACGTATCACATTCACGATATACTTCATGCACAACGTTCCTTATATAATCGCGAACCACGTTCACAAAAGCTCACGTAGCACGTTCACAATTGTTCACGTAGTTCATCCCTATATATTTTCAGCAGCTTGCCCAGAAATATAAATGTTATCTTTTCAGGATAATTGTACGTACCATTTCATGTACCTTACATGCTATAACTTATTCATTCTATCAGATTTAGAAAATCCATTTTAAGTATGGAACCAGAAACTATTCAGCATCATCAGGACAATGTCATCAGGACCAAGATTCCTTTATTATATTTAGACCTTTGAAGGAATCGTTTCGAGAGGGAGGCCACTCGAAACGGAGGAGTCCATCCGGACCTCTCGTTTGTTTCCTTCAATAAATCCAGTTAAGTTCTTTCAGTCATGTTACGTTCCATGTCCTCTTCAGCCATGTCACGTTTAATGTTTACTTCAGTCATGTCACGTTTATATACTTTCAGCAACATCATGTTCTAAATCAAGGAAGAATGATCCTTCAGCTTATATGTCTTTTCAGCCTTCATGTTCTTTCAACACATATGTCCCTTCAGCTTTTATAACTCCATCAGCTTATTACCTTTAATTCGAGGACGAATTCCTCCTTTTAGAGGGGAAAAATTGTAAAACCACGACATAATCGCATCCTTAATTCGAGGACGAATTATTTTTTTTAGAGGAGAAGAATTGTAAAACCCGTATTTAAAATACATGAATATTAAATACGCGTAGTATCAGCTCTAACCTTATTTAAACGTAAACAGTAAATCACGCAGTCTTAGTCTATTTAAATACTACAATAAAATAATTATTCAAAAAATAGTTATTAAGTTCAGAAAATATTACGTATGTATTATTTTTATACATAATAATTAAAACGTTAACAGTGATTACACAGCCTCAGTTTAATTAAGACCGTAAAGAAATTATTTATTCAGAAAATAATTATTCCATATTACGTTCGTATTCATCTCAGTCAGATAAATATTTATATGACGGGTTTTTTTTTAAAATGAACACGCAAGTTAAATAATTTTATTCGAGGCGAAAAAAAAGAAAAGGGTTTTGGGCCGGCTTAAAAAAAAAAAAAAAAAAAAACAAGAAGAAAACAAGGGCTTTTAGCCTGGCCCATGTACACATTAAACCATCAGGGAGTGTAGTATTTTCCCATTTACACTTTTAACCAAAAACAACACAAACCCTAGTAGGTGTTCTTATTTAGCCGCCATTTAGCAAGCAAAAACGGAACGGTTTGTGTTCTTATTTAGCTGTCGGCAGCAAGCAAAAAAGGAACGATCTTTGTTCTTGTTTAGCCGTCGGCACCAAGCAAAAAGAGAACGTTTGGTGTTCTTATTTTAGCCGTTGGCAGCAAGCAAAAGGGAACGGGGATTCGTGTTTTAATCCTTAAATCATCACGCACTGGTAATTATTAAAGACCTTCAATCTTTTATTGCTTTCTTGATTCACGATTGATTTATCAAACATATGAACACTTGGTTATAAAATATTAAATCATGGAATTAAAGGGGTGTTTGGGTTAGAGTTGTCACAACAGGGTGCGTTTGGGGCTGCAGTCCCAGCAAGGGGGGTGTTTGGGATTAAATTTCAGAAAGAGGGCGTTTGGGACTGCGAGCAGTGGGAACCACTGCACTAGCAGTGGGAACCACTGCACTAACAGTGGGAACTATAATAACAAAACAGTGGGAACTTTATCAATAAAAGCAGTGGGAACTAGAAGAACAACAAGGGGACCACGTAGTGGGCCAGTTTGGTTAACCCGAGACATGGGCGTCTCGGGGTTTGTTTTAGTTTTGGTTCGGGTTCGGGTGACACGAAAAATTTAACAAGACACGTACATTTTAACGATTCTAAAAGTATATTTTTTTTATTAAATTGTTTTGAATGAATTAATCAAGTATAAACCTTTTCATTTTAATTTAATTAGCGTTTATTAAAGTTAATCACGTTATATGAAATTGATTATTTAATACTTGATTATAATAAAACGACTCAATTATTTATGAAACTCTTTTGGATAACCTCTCTATTTAAGAACGTGCTATTTTAGGAAACTTTCTATTTATGGCAGGTTGCTATATATATAGTAATATCGTAAATATCGGAACACAGTATAATACACAGTAACCATGAAATACAGGATATATACTAATCAGTAAACATTTTAAGAACAGTCAGACTTATCATAATTACGCCGGACAATCAGATTAGTCAGATTATACATAAACAGTAATACAAGAATAAAATAAATTAAACTAAGAGCAGATGAGACTCAGTAATAGTAAACAGTAATCAGTTAACTCATTCGCGTCCGTTATTTATGTAGTATCCGTAAAGTCAGAGTCGATCCTTCAGCTTTCATTCTGATTTCATGACTGGACACGAGGTATGGATTTCCGTCCTTTTAGTAAGGACTTCCTTTCTATGCATGATTAGGATTCCCCGTCTTCAGCCAAATGTTTTTCCCCAGTATATGTTTAAGTTTATCAGTAATCATATTAATAACTAAATAAATACATGTAACGGTCCACTTATCCAAGTGGGGTGTTACATTTCTAGTTTGACTTGAAATAATAACTTACTTTCAGAATAGGAAGAACCATAGTTTTAAGGATAACTGCAACCTTTTTTATATGATAATCACTTTTGAAGTATTTCCCATATAATAACTATGTAGGATTTCTTATAACACTATATGTTTGACATATGACTAGTTATTTATATATACATGACATTATCATATTGTTCACATAAACAATTACGTTTCGTGATTGTTTATATGCATACCCGATGTTGTGCCATGCACAAGTGGGAGAAATCTTTACTGTGTAAGGTACAACACATAACAATACAAATGGTTTTTGATCGCGAGATAAGAATCTAATATTCTATTAAGGCTTATACATTTAATTGTCAATGTATGTTGTATTGTTTAGAAAATGTCAAGATATGAATAACAAGCAACTTCAACTAATTTGTTTATATTTCTTGGAATATTTCTTGGAATGCACAATAATAAAAATGAAGTAAGCAATTAACTTGAAATAACCTTTGAAGTTGTTTATAATTACTTTATGAATGTTTATGTCTCTTGTAAAGCATAAGCATATAGTCTTTAATTGTTAAAAAGACTTATAACATAAAGTAAATAGTTTACTTGTTATGTCTTCTTGTTAACGAACATGAATTCTTTGAATTATTTAAAGGATAAATAATATATATAGTTATTGAACTATTTAAAAATGTATATATTAGAGCTTGTATTAGGTTTTAAATATTATATAATTTCAATTTTGTTTTGACACAATTGATAAGTATTTAACCTAAAGACTCTTAAGTTATTTAAGAATTGTGATATATTCTCACAATCTTAATACTCATGAGATACTACATAGTTTTGGTATGTCTTGAGTGACAAATCAAATTCTTTAGAATTATTTGATTTTGATAACTTAAAATACATTACCTCCAAAAGTTGTCAAGGTTTGCAAATTGAGGATACTTTTTCCATATACTTAAATATAACTCCAACCTAGAAGGAAACAATTTGTTGTTGCCCTACATGCTAAGTATTTGAAGAATAGTCTGTGATTACTAAAAGCAAGTGGGAGGAATCATAGATATTTAAGAGATAAATAACAAAATACTCAACCAAAATATTAATAACAAAATATTAAGTATTTGGTATCAATCGCCATGGGGTAGTTTTGTGATTCGTTGTTCATTTTACTTGGTTCGTGTGATTTTCTCTTATAATCATCTTGAATTCAAGATTTTTTTGTGTTTTCTATGCTCTAAATCTTGATATAAATCTTCTACATAGTTGTGGTAGGGATTTGGTCGCATTTGGTTGGTTCAAATCACGGATTTCTTGTCGAAAATATCATTTTTACCTCAAAATCTCGTAACAGTGCTATTATTCCGATCAGTGCAATCGGAAAAGGGATTAGAGATTCCGATCAGTCGCATCGGAAAAGGGTTTACACATTCCGACCAGCTTTTCCGATCATCATTCCGACTGGACTAAAAATATTCCGATTGCATTCCGATTTGACATTCCGACAAGGTCTTTTCGACATCATTCCGACAAGGTATTCCGATTTGGTATTCCGACAAGGTTCTTTCCGACATCATTCCGACAAGGATTCCGATTGCATTCCGATTAGGACATTCCGATAACATTCCGATTAGGACATTCCGACAACATTCCGATTTGGTTATTCCGATTAGGACATTCCGACATCATTCCGATTGTATTCCGATTAGGGGACATTCCGATAAGAGATTCCGACGACATTCCGATGATGTGTTTTGCTAAATTTTGTTTGAGTATTTTTTAGACTTAGCCACCATCTAGACTAGTTTCGGAATATAGTTTACACGAAGATAAAAAAAAAAAAGTTAAATTTTTTCCGTCAAGTAAATTCAAATTTTTTCCATACTAGTTTTAGGACATTTCTAGCTCAATTTCAAAATTTGGCGATACAAAATTTTTTGGTCTACCGTTTTTGTCGGACTAGAGAAAAATTGCAATTTTCGGAATTTAAACCACAACAACAATCACAATAAATCTACTTAAGATCCATATTCACTTCATCATTTCAGAGAATATTGAGATGGATTCTACTGCCGAATATCGTGTGACGAACAACAACATAATGGTGGCGGGTAACAAAGAGAGACCACCAATGCTTGTGTCTGGTCGGTATGCTCAATGGCAATCACGTTTCATACGCTATCTTGATACAAGACCTAACGGTGATGCCTTGAGGAAATGTATTACTCATGGACCATATATATTTAAGAAGATCTCAATTCCTCCAAGAGCAGCCACAGATACTACTGATCCAATACCTGCAAGTGAACGTGATGAAACAAGAGCTGATCTCACACCTGAAAATTATGCTTGGCATGATGCGGAGAAGGAAGCCATCTATATGGTTCTAAGTGGGTTTGGAGATGACATTTATTCCACGGTTGATGCATGCCCTACAGCACATGAAATGTGGACTGCTATTGAACGCTTGCAACAAGGAGAATCACTCAACAAACAAGATGTCAAAAACTTGTTTTGTAATTTTGGCAAGTTTACTTCAAGGGATGGAGAATCAATTGACTCTTACTACTCTAGATTTTATAAGATGATGAATGACATGACAAGAAATAATCTGCAAGTCTTCACCATGCAAGTCAATGTTCAATTTCTTCTAAAACTTCAACCCGAGTGGACACGGTTCGTCACTTTGGTGAAACAACAAGAAAAGTTAGACGAGGTCTCATATCATCGACTCTTTGATATCTTGAAGCAATTTCAGAATGAAGCAAATGAGATTCGAGCTGAACGTATTGCCAAGACGGCTAATCCACTTGCTTTAGTGACTACAACTCAACATGTTCAAGGTCATAACTCTCGTGCTCCTAAGTCATATTCCACTACATCATCTTCACCACGACCTTCCACATCATCTAAGTCTTCATCATCCACAAGATCTCGAGGTAAAGCGCCAAGAGCACCATCACCACCATCTGAGTCATCATCTGAAGAAGATAGTGATGAAGACCAAGCTCAAAAGAATCGAGAGATGAAACAACAAATTGCTTTCATAATGAAGACTTACAAGAAAATCTACAAACCCACCAACAACAATCTTCGCACATCATCTAACACCAAGAACCGATATGTTGAGAGTCCCCCAAGTTATGACACACGTCGACGTGGTGAAAGTCCTTTTAGGTATGATCGACATAATCCAACGCATGTTGAGGGTTCTGCAAGGTATGATCGTCAAACTGCCAAGTATGATACTCAGAGGATTGTTGCTTCTACTGGGAATAGGGAAACGGTTGGAAGTCAAGTGGTTCAATAGAGTGGGATTCAATGTTTTAATTGCCAAGGTTATGGGCATATGGCAAAGGAATGCAGGAAGCCGAAAAGGGTTAGAGACTCCAGCTATCACAAGGAAAAGATGCTGTTATGCAAGAAAATGGAAGCAGGGGTTAAATTGTCAGCTGAGGAAGGAGCAATGCTTGATGATACTGATGATGAAGATTTTGATCAAGAGCTCGATGCACATTACTCGTACATGGCAAAGGTTGAAGAAGTTCTCAAAGTCACTGAAGATGACAATGGCCCTATCTTTGACACTGAGCCACTCGATAAGGTACACACTACTGATTAATATAATGTGTTTAGTGATATTCCTGAGCATAGTGATCTACCCAATGCCATTAATGACACATGTATGATGGAAATGGTTGATAGCAATACCACACCCGATTAATCAGACATGTGCAATAATGAGTCTGAGGATGATCAACATGCAAATGAATATGATGAAGAGGAACGTATTGCGCTTGCTAATTTAATTGCTACTTTACAAAAAGATGTCACTGAAAATAAAAAGAGTCAAAAGCAATTAAAGAAGGCAAACGCTACGCTCACTCAAAGCTTTGAAGAATGCAAAGCTGCTCTTATCAAATCTACTGAGATGACTGAAACCTATAGAGATGAGCTCCTTCAGAAAACCAAAGAGCTTGAGGGGTACAAGGGAAGTGCGTTAAAAAGTCAAAAGGACGATTTTGAAAACAAATATAATACAACTCTTAGGTTATTAGCAAAAGAGAAGCGTCAATATAATGCTTTCTTAATGGATGAACGCCAAAAAATGTACCTTGCCAACACCAAAGTTCATGAACTTGAACAAAAGCTCTCTATGACCACTACTTATTCTGCTAAAATTCTTGAGGATAAGAAACAAGAGGTAGATGCGTTAAAACAAGACTTCAAAAGTAGATATGATAAAGAAACTGAAAAGGTAACGAAATTAGAAGCACAAGTCGAATTTTTGAAGAACGTTGTTTATAAAACGCATGACTCTATTCAATCTGTGAGAATGTTGGCACCTCCTTCGATGTTTAAGGGTCAAGCTAGCTTTGCAAGTCCTGAGTACCTTGCCAAAGCTCAAGCTGCGAACCCGCATCTTTATCCTGATGAGACTGAAAGGACATATCTTGATTGCATGCCTGTTAGTGCCAATAGTGAAGAGACTGCCCTTTGGGATGCTGATAGTCAACCACTTGTTAATAAGGAGTTTGTGAAACCATATAATTATGCTTATGAGAATAGTCTTTATGGCTTGTTCAACAAACAAACTCAGAAAACTCGTGAGGAAGTGTTCCTAGAATGCAAACAAAAGAGAATTCAATGGAAGAAAGCTTTTGCCCCTAAGAAATCTAATGTTTACAAATACATAAACTACCTCCCTCTAGATGAATCTAAAAGCAAGAGTAGGAAAACATTAGGTATTCTTAAACACCACATAGATAATGTTAAATCTATTGTTGAAAGAGACTGGGCAAAACGTGAAAATGCTGAGTGGACACGTCCGATTCCTCAAGATATTACCTTGCTTATGAAAGAACTCCTAATTCCTAACACGGCGTTGATTACAGAAACTATTCTTCAACTTGAGGAGTTCATTCGGACTGAAATGTATGATGATTTAAATTATGTTGAATCTCTTGAGAAACACATTGAAGATCTTCAAATGGAGAAGACTGATTTTTCAGATGAATATGATTTACTATTGCAAGAATGTGTTTCTAACGATGTTATGTGTGCTTATTTTACATCTTGTGCTGATATTGATGAATATTCTGCAGTTGCATGCCAATATCTTGATAAAAGCAAAGAATGTGAACGTTTTGAAATTGAGCTTTCGAAACGTAAAGAAAATGTTGACAAAAAGGCTTTTGAATTACTTCAACACAAAAATAATTTCCTTCAAAAACATTGTCATTCACTTGAACTTGCTTTACAAAAAGACGTTGGTAGTTTTCCACACGATAATAAATTGCAAGAAAAACTTTCCCAAACATTTCGAGAAATGAATGAACAGAATTTGGAAATTAAAGGGTTGAAAGCTCAGTTACAAGACAGGGACAGAGCGATAGCAGAGTTGCAGAAACTCATTGCTAAAATGGGTGGGAAAATCGTGGAACCTAGCATTAAGAAACCTGTTGTTAGACAACCCAATGCCTCTAAAGTAAATAGATCCTCTATCTTGGGAAAACCATCTGCTTTATCAAATTCCTCGTTTGCAAAACCTGTGTTTACCCCCAAGATGGATGGAAAGGAAAGGTTACCACATAATCAACCCATAAGGAATCATATAGCACCAAGCGTTAAGCACAATAATGTGATTAAACCAGGGATGTATAGAATGTCCACTAAGCCCACAAATAAAGATACTCACTCGCCTCAGACTTCTAGAAACACTAATATTCGTGTGTCTTCTACTACAGGAATAGTTTCCACTACTAGTGTTAGCCGGCCTCAGCTTAAGCGCACTCAAGTGAATGATAAGGTCTGGAAACACAAGAATCAAGGGGAGATGAAGGAAGTAGAAGAACACCCTAGGAATTTGAACGTTTTTAAGAATAAACAGTCTGTAATCGCATGTAATGACGATTTGAATGCTGTGAATGATTTGAATGCTATGAATGTGAAATTTGTTTGTGTCAAATGTGGAAAGTGTGCTAATGCTAATCATTCTATGTGTGCTATGAATAAAGTCAAAGGCGTAGATACTAGAACTAAGAAGCAAGTTGCAATGCCTATTAGAGCTAGTAAACCCAAACGCAAAGTGAACCATTCTGGTGCAACCCCCACTAAGAAAAGTAATGCATCTGACTCCACCACTAAGAATCCTAGAAGCAAAATTAAGGAATTATATGAGTCTGCTAGTAAGTCTTGGAAATGGTGGTTTGTTAATCAAGGTCCTCCCGGATATAAATAGATGCCTAAAATTAGGACAGAAAATGTGAAAACGAGTGTTAGTTTGCCTTTAGATGTTGATAAGGACACTAATGATTCTACTATCACAACTACTGTGGTATCCAATTTAGCAAATGCTCCACCGTGTTCTAACTCTTCTGCAGGTGATACAAATAATTCTCTTCATACTGGACTCCGGATGCACGAAGCACATGACGGGGAATCTCAAGCTTCTAATTAACTTCGTGGAGAAGTTCCTGGGTACGGTCCGATTCGGAAATGATCAATTTGCACCGATCCTAGGATATGGAGATTTGGTTCAGGGGAATATCACAATTAAAAGGGTATACTACGTCGAAGGGCTCAATGACAATCTTTTCTCGGTTGGTCAATTCTGTGATGCGGATTTGGAGGTTGCTTTCAGAAAGAAGACATGTTTTGTTCGTGATTATGATGGGAATGACTTACTTACTGGTTCACGGGGTACTGATCTTTATACTATTTCACTTCAAGACACATCTTCATCAACTCCAATTTGCTTCATGGCTAAAGCTTCCTCGACTCAGGCATGGTTATGGCATCAACGTCTTTCTCATCTCAAATTTGATACCATTAACTTGCTTTCCAAGAAAGATATTGTGAGAGGCCTTCCAAGCTTGAAATTCATCAAAGATCATCTTTGTTCTTCTTGTGAACTTTGTAAAGCTAAACGAAGTAGCTTTAAAACAAAGACCACACCAAGCTCTAAAGGACGGTTAGATCTTCTTTACATGGATCTGTGTGGTCCCATGCGTGTTCAGAGTATCAATGGAAAGAAATATATTCTGGTAATTGTCGATGATTACTCAAGGTACACATGGACTCACTTCTTGAGGTCCAAGGATGAAACACCTGAAGTTCTCATCAGCTTCCTTAAATTGATACAACATGGTCTTCAGGCTCAAGTTAAAGTGGTTCGTACTGACAGAGGTACAGAATTTTTGAATTCAAATTTGAGAAAGTATTTTGAAGATGAAGGGATTGAACATGAAACATCTATTGCTCGAACACCCGAACAAAACGGCGTTGTTGAAAGACGAAACCGTACTTTGGTTGAAGCTGCTCGAACATTATTATCCGCTTCAAAACTTCCACTATATTTTTGGGCCGAAGCCGTGTCAACCGCATGCTACACTCAAAACCGATCCTTAATTATCCCAAGACACGAAAAGACACCATATCACATAATTCATGATCGAAAACCTTCACTCAAACACCTTCATGTTTTTGGATGCACTTGTTACATCATTCGAGATGGTGAAAACTTGGATAAGATGAAAGAAAAAGGTGATGCATGTATTCTTGTGGGATATGCAACTCAGTCTAAGGGATATAGAGTGTACAACAAGAGAACAAAATTGATAGTCGAGACTATTCACATCCAATTTGATGAATTACAAGAAATGGCACTTGAACAAAACAGTTTAAGTCCCGATCCACAATGACAAACGACTTCCGTTCACAACCGCACGGAACTCGAAGCTCAAGACCACAGCAATGAACCGTCAAGTTCAATGCTGGTTCCAGAAAATGTTCCTAGAGCTGATATGACAATCGACACGACAATTGAAGAGTTGGAAATTTTATATGGACCAATGTATGATGAATATTTCACGGGGGAGAAACAAGTTGTATCGAAGTCTTCCGCTGACACTCATGATAAGACTGATGATACCGATCATCGTCAACAACCGGATACAACTTCATCTACGTCAACACGGGTTGCTGCAGATTTACCTCCTCAGAATATCACTTCAACAATCGATCCTACAACATCCACAACTACTGTCATTGCTCCAGAGAACACAAATCAAGCAGACAATGCATTATCTGACGAAGACGAATTTATCAACCCATTTGGTACACCGGTACACGAAACTGGAGAGTCTTCTACTCGCCATGTTGATCCGTCAAATATGCATACTTTCTATCAACGACATCCTTCAGCACATCATTGGACCCGAGATCATCCTTTGGTTCACATAATTGGAAACCCTTCACATCCCGTTCGTACAAGACGACAGCTTGAAACCGATGGTGATGTTTGTATGTTCGCACTCGCCGTGAGTACTGCTGAACCGAAAAACATCAAAGAAGCCATGGCTGATCATGCTTGGATTGAATCGATGACGGATGAACTTCAACAATTTGAAAGACTTAAAGTCTGGGAACTTGTTGACAGACCATACGATGTAACACCATTAAATCTTCGATGGATCTGGAAAAACAAGATGGATGAAGAGAACACGATCATCAAGAACAAATCTAGGCTTGTGGCTAAAGGGTATAGACAGAAAGAGGGTATTGATTTTGAAGAATCATTTGCACCAGTAGCTCGAATGGAAGCGGTCAGGGTTTTCCTTGCTTATGCTGCACATAAGGGATTCATCGTTTATCAAATGGACGTAAAGACGGCGTTTCTTAACGGTCCTTTGAAGGAAGAAGTTTATGTCATGCAGCCGGAAGGATTTGTCAATCCTCATTATCCTGACAAGGTGTATCGTCTCAACAAAGCACTTTACGGACTCAAGAAAGCTCCAAGGGCGTGGTACGATGAGCTCTCGAAATTTCTGGTCTCCAAAGGGTTCTCAAAAGGTTCCATTGATTTAACTTTGTTCACTTATAAATATGGGTATGACATTTTGCTTGTGCAGATTTATGTTGATGACATTATTTTCGGGTCTACAAACCCAAAACTTTCAAAATGGTTTGAAAAAGTAATGCACAACAGATTTGAAATGTCTATGATGGGCGAACTAAAATTCTTTCTAGGAATTCAAGTTCACCAATCCCCAAGTGGTGTCTTCATTAACCAAGCTAAGTATTGTCAAGAGATAATCAAAAAGCATGGTATGACATCATGTGACCCCGTTGGGACACCATTATCAACCACATCCCTAGATGCTGATTTGGAGGGATTACCCATAGATCAAACGAGATATCGTTCCATGATCGGGTCCCTCATGTACTTGACAGCAAGCAGACCTGATATTCATCATGCTACATGCTATTGTGCAAGATATCAAGCACGACCTACTGAAAAGCACCTCAAGGAGGTTAAACGGATCTTTCAGTACCTTAAGAATACCATTCACATGGGACTCTGGTATCCGAGGGAAACCAGTTTCTTTCTAACGGCCTATTTAGATTCTGATCATGCAGGGTGTCTTGATACACGTAAAAGTACTTCTGGTGGTGCACAATTTCTAGGTCAAGATAAGCTTGTGGGATGGTCTTCCAAGAAGCAGGATTGCACGTCACTGTCATCAGCCGAAGCGGAGTATGTGTCTCTATCTGCGTGTTGTGCTCAAGTTCTTTGGATGCGAACACAACTCACGGATTATGGCTTCCACTTTGATAAAGTACCTATGAACTGTGACTCAAAGTCAGCCATAGCCATCTCCTGCAACCCGGTACAACATTCCCGCACGAAGCACATCGATGTCAGATATCACTTCATTAAGGAACAAGTTGAAAGAGGTATTGTTGAATTATACTTTGTTGGAACTAATTACCAATTAGCTGACTTGTTTACAAAAGCTCTTTCGAAAGAGAGGTTTGCGTATCTAGTTAGGCAAATTGGTATGAGATGTTTGACTCCAGCAGAACTGGAGGTTCTGGCAAAGAAGCCTGCTTGATTCATCTATCAAACATCTACCTGTAAATATTAATCAAAAAGCAAAATACAAAATTAAAAAAAATCTTTGATAATCCAAAAATATTCTTCTCGACATGTCTTTCAGTATCGATAATATGGACGTACCTAGAAATGTCGCTCAATAACGACACGGGTGTGTACATAAAGCTCGAATGAAAGTTGTAAATATTTTTCAAAACATGTCATTTCTATCTTTTCAAAAGGCAATTGTCTATTTTGGACAATATTTCCAACAACGGGTAGAGCAATCTATCTTGGGTTGAGCTTGTGATAAAACATAATGTAGAATCTTGATAAAGTATGAATCTATGAAGTGGGTTGATGTTTTCTAGAGAGAGAAACTAGAGAGAGAAAGTGAGAGAAAATGTGTGTCTTCTTTATTGAATGAAAACAAGAAATGAACAACAACCACCCCTTTCCAAGGAGGAAAGGGGTATTTATACTTCCAAGTCATATGTGGACTTGGGCCGGCCCATGACAAGCCCATGGACCGGTTCTTACTTAACTAAATAAGTAACTATAAACTACGAGCTATTACAACATTAATAATATTGTGGAGTGACCGATACTTCTAATATACGTAAAAACGTATTTCTAACAATCTCCCCCTAAGGGAGGTCACTCCACGTTACAAAGTTCTAAACCTAGCATACTATACTAAGTCTTCGTTCTTTAGCTCGTAGTCTTTTCTTCTTTTCTTTCTTTTGTTGTGAATATGTTGGTTTGATCTTTTTGGCTTTGGCTTGAGAGCATTGTTCTTTTGGCCTTTCACGTGCGATCTTTGCCTTCTTGTGAATTTTGCCTCCTCGTGACTCCATGTTCCACACACTTATGTCTTTTTGTTGAATTCTCGAAAGTTTCAGAGTTTGGTACAGCGGAAGACTTTATCTTATACTTTCTTGAATTTTTTGCTAAACTTTGATGCATAAAAACATAAGCATGTGGGAACGACTTCTACAGGTACACCGCAACACCACCATCTTTACTGGTACACAGCAACGCCACCGTCTTCAACAGATACACAGCAACGTCACCGTCTTTAACAGGTACACTGCAACGACACGAATAAAATGGCTTTGAACATTTTATTCTAATTCGGCAGCATTTTACCTCCGGTCGGTGAAGACCGTTGGACGATATTAGATATCGTACCCGTGACGGATAGTTTCAATTAAGTAACTTCCTGACAGGATTTCGCGGGTAAACCCGTTCTCTTTATTCGACCGTCCAAAGCTGACTGCGAACATAAAGAGTGAATCACTTGGATAAATTATCCTTGTGATTTGAAGCCGTCAATTCATGAAACCTGGAACAAGTGAATTTCAATTAAGATTTTCACCATCGTTGCTTTCCAGTTGTCACGAGCTCAATTCATAAAGAATCTTGCACGTCACCTACCAAGTGCTATTTGATGTTAACACTAGAAGGATTTCCACTCGTCACTGTGATCAATAAAGAGTCACTCTGAGTGTTCTGGCAAGATCATATGATAATGCGTAGAGGCCTGGAACGAGTTTAAGTTCAATTAAGAATTAAACCACTGTTTCTTTCCAGTTTTTCACAAGATTGGTTCTAAAAGAACCGCACGTGTAACCTACCATGAGCTTGTTTGATGTTGGCTCAAGCAGGATTTCCATCTTCATTGTAATACTTGCGTATTACTCGGATGTTCTGGCAATATTTCAGGAATACTGCGTAGGACTCATGAAAATCTCTTACTTTTCACAGTGTGTGAGAAAGCAAGGAATAAATGGAAAGTGTCCTAATGAGACTTTTGATGATCTCTTGGCTCTAGACTCGATAGTGCGTTTTGATTTAGTGAGCGATGGGTGGAGAGGAGTGCCACCTTTTCAATACCAGTCTATTCGGTGTGAATAAACCAATAGATAACGTGTTGATCTCCGTGTGATTAAAACAAATACCTTTTGAGAGATATTTGAGTTAGCTGGGAAGGGTTGTGCATTGCATCACTGGGTCCATGATGTCTTTCTTCAATACCGAGAATCATTAGCAAAAATGACCTCAATAGCATATGTATTGACCCGGTTTCTGCCTAAAGTTGTAAGGAGGGCTTCTTTCTTTACACCCTTTATCTTTACAATTCTTTTTCATTCTTCAACCCCTTCAATGCTTACCAATACGTCATCACTAGCACCTTGTTGTGATTGTTCTAGTGCTAGCTTAAGTACTTGGTCGGCATTCAGCTACGTTCACATTCTTTCTCCATCTTTCCTAGGACTTCTAATTCTATCTAGGGAATTGTCCTTGGGAAGATTCCATCGGCTCTGATGAATCATTGGACTAAACCTATTCCTACCACCCTTTTGTCACCACATTCGTCGTGAATTAAGCGTGTTTTGGGAAGGAATTGCCACCATGGAAAATCATTGAAAATCACATAAGGTACTTGTGATATTAAAATCAAAAGTTTTGTACCTTAGGTGTTTTGTTCATCAAAAACGCTCCCCCTTAACACGTGCTTTACACATATTAAGTTGGATTATCGTTAAGTCTTTTTCATCTTTTAGCCAAGTATCACTTAAGTCTCCTTAATCCCATTTTCTCCCCTTATCCAAAATGTTAACCATTAATATTTGGGATATTGAATGGATTAACCGGTCTTTGGATAAAAATGAAATCGATGTTTGGCCATAGAACATTTTAATGCTCCCCCTTAAGTTAATAAGGGATATTTGTAGTGCTTTAGTATGATATATTTTGAAAGATTTAGAATCTCATGAGAAATTCTTGAAAAATTATCATACCTTAACACTACATCAAGCCATTAAAGCACAATATTCACAAATATACATATTCACAATTGAAAAACCAATATAAAGTGGACCTGAAATGTACGACCCATTAGATGGATCGTTGCAGTAGCTTGTGGTGCACTAAATATGGTCTACCACCAACGAATCTTTCCAAGCTCCTCATCAATCTACGTTCACGGAGCTTTTGATCAATCTTCTTGATCACATACTTCGCCATCTGCCGATAACCCGGATGCCAATCCTCCGTCATCTCTGGCAAAGTCCCACCCGAGTTGAGATGCTCCAACTTTCCTCTGACTTGTAGAAGAGTCCCATCACTGTACTTATAAAGCTCACCCACCCTCATAAACTTCATTAAACCTCGACTGTTCAAGTAGAAAATGCCGCAATTTGGGACAGAAATGCCGGTATAGGGACATCTATCTACATGTTGAGGTAGAACTTGATTCACTGGACGGGTTAAGTTGAGCTTCCTTTGGTAGCTTTCGACTCCCAACTGCAGATCTTCAACTCGTTTCTTGATAACAATGCTTCGTGTGAACATACGAAGTGCTGTATTCAAGGCAATGAGGTCTTCACGAGGAATATGTGTGAGTTGATCACGAGTCATCAGAAGCAACATATCTTCAATATCCTCAAGACGAATGATAGAAAAATCTCCCTGCTGGATTTTGTATTCTTTGTCATCCTCCCTTTTCAAACGAATCTCCGTCACATGATAATAGCCATTCTTGGCTTCAGTTTTCAGCCCTAAGATGCTGGAGATGCGGATATCGGATCTAACGTTACTCCCTGAATTGACTAGGCAGCAACCCCTGTACGCCCTTCGGACTCGTTCGTCCCAATGAGATGCACCTATAACAGCATACATATCATAATGACGAGTTACCCTTGGGACCCATAGTCGGTTTACCTTTTCCTCGATCCAGGGTATTGTCCCCTAGTTGGCAGCTTTCAGCAAGGTTAAGGAGGTTGCGTACTTTGATGAACCCTTTAGAAGATACTCAAGATCATAGGTGACGAAGAAGTCGAGAGCAATCTGATTATCTTGAGTAGGATCAAGTGGAGGTGGAGCTCTTTCTGATTCATGAAGACCTGGCCGTTGAACGGTATTCAGAGCTTTCAGGATCTCATCAGCATAGTACTCGAACTCCATTCGGGTTAACCTGGTTTTGGCGCGAAGTCTTTTATCCTTAAGTGCTTTCTTCACCAAAGACGGGGTAACCGAAGTCTTATACTCATGAGCAAGAAATGCACACAAGTCAATCGGACTACGGATACGGAGATATAGAACATCTCTGTCAGCGTCCGTGATTGGATCATATTGCGCCGCTGCCGTGATCCAAGCCTGTGGCGGTGCAGTCTCGTCAATCTCCAACGTGTCTGCCCAGTCTTGTGTGCTTGGTTCAGGAACCGTAGATTGTTGTGCTTGTTGTAGAGGAGTAGAAACGCGAACATCTGCTGGTTCTGATTCAGGCATCTCGGCGGTGTCATGAACGGGTGAGTGTTGTGCAGCTTCAGGTTCCGTTACTGATTCTGCAATCACAGGAGCAACAACAACAGGACTAATAGGGTTAGTGGTAACAGGTATAGATACAACAATAGAAGTACCGGGAATCGATGAAGCTGTAGTAGCATTCACATCGTGGCGCCACTTAGATCGTCTTGATTCCGTTGATGTTGATTTGTCCTTCTGCGCTACATCTTTCTTGGACTTGGTTCCAGACTTAGCAGGTTTCTTGGAGCTGGTAACCTTATCTCCCTCTTTTGGCTGTTTACCCCCATCATCATCCTCATCGTTATCCTCATTGCTCCCCCTAGCACTCTCCTCATTACCATCACCACCATCATCGCCATCATCATCATCCTCATCATCATCACCATCATCGTCATCGTCATCATTCTTTTCTTCTTCTTCCTCTTCTTCACCAGTACCCTCTTCTTCTTCACTTTCTTCCCTTTCTTCCTCAGGTAGAATGTGATAAGGTACCACACTTCCAAACGTTTTGAATAACCTATCATCCTCCATGATAGCGTCATTCAGGGATTTGTAAAGAGCCCGTTGAATCCTAGATTTATCAAACGATCCAAGTTCCACCATACGAGCTTTGAGGATCTTCTTTAATTCAAAATCCCTTAACTCATAAGCAATTTTATATGCGGATTCTGAAGGATTGGATGACTTGATCATCAAATTATCAGCTGCGAGTGTCTTCAACTCATCACGCAGTTTTGGCATAATGGACTCACCAGATTCTTTCACTCTTTCTTCAACAGAAGCTTCAAGTGCTTCTTTCTGCTCCTTGTATTTATCCCTCATCGCTTGAAGTCTGGTTATACGTGCAGCATGCTTATCAGCTTCAGCCTGCTTAACCTGAGCTAGTTCTTCTGCATGAGCTTTTCGTGTTAACTCCATCTCTGCAGCGAACTTAGCAAGCATCTCTTCTTGGGCTTTCTTAGTTGCTTCTTCACTTTGCACTCTTCGAAGTAGCTCTTGGCGAAGATTATCCATCTCTCTTTTTTGATTATCCGTGTGTTTGTCCAACATTTCTGCCATGACAAATGAAGCCATTGATGATGTTCCAGAGCTACTCTGGGAAGGTTGAAGAGGCTCGGTTGTTACTACGGTACTAAGGATGGGAGTTATTGGTGGTGGAAGAAATGGTGTTGAAACCGGTCTGGTTGGTAAGGGTTGTATTGGTGGAGGTTGAGTTGCTAAAGGTTGAGTTACTAATGGTTGAGTGGACACCATGATTGTAGGAGCACCGGACTCCTTTTCAACACTTGCTGAAACGGGGGGGATGGATGTCTCCTTCGAAGTAGAATACCTTTCAGGTGATCCAAACTCAAAAACATCCTCTGGCTCCTCGTACTCTTCTTCAATATTTACCTGTGCACCCGAACCACTACCCTTCCTACTCCTTTGAATAGCTATCTTCATCATTTTTCTCTCCGTCTTGTCAAGAGTAGGATCAACAACATCTTCTTCGTCACGTAGAACCATCTCATCAGCCTTACCCTTTCCCTTTTTAACCTCAGTCTTCTTCTTCTTGGTTTCGGGTTCAGGTAAAGCAGCTGGTTGCTTTCGTTTACCTTTACTCTTGACCGTAGTAGACGAGTCTTCTCCAGTCTGAAGGCTTTCTTTCAGCTTCTTGATTTCTAACAGCAGTAGTTTGTAATCAGCAGAGCCTTTGATTTTCTCCGTCAGAAGATAATCGGGAATAGGACCAGGAATCACACCACCAGATGGTCCTTCATGCCTTAGATCCACAGTATCATCAGCTTCTTCAGTGTGTTAACGACTTGCTGCACGCCTATCAATAGTAGCATCATTTTTCATAAAATAATTAATGATAAGCTTGATAAACCGAGGATAAGGAAAGAAATTTGTCTTCAGCTTCTTGTTTTGGAAGAGTTGAAAGGTGAATTCTTCCCGTATCAACAATGCATAATCTGCATTTGCACCTTTGTACATGCCATAGAAGAGGTTCATAATAGGACTGCGCAAAGCATCATGCCCACTTGTTTTCGGTGTAAGACATCTACTGAGAATACCCAACATTGCTCTCCAAGGTTGTCCTACTTTAGTAGTGGTAAACTCAGACGCAACTCGTATGTCAGGACATCCAAGAGCCTCGAACATCTCCATTAGTTCATCTTTAGTAGGATCCCTCGAAAATGACATGCCTTTGGGTGTATCCCGTATACCAAAAATCTTACGAAAGTCTGAAACTGTGAGCGTCTGCTGCTTGTTGTCGATGGTGAAGGTGATCTTGTTTGAAGTACTCTCCTTGGTAGCCCAGAACTCATACATGTACTCATAAGGCACCGAGGCAGTACTCCTAAGGGAGTTCTTGAAACGAGAGTGATCAAGGATTGCTATGGCTACTTTAAATCCATGGTGAGTGGATTTTGAGATTTGCTTCAGCCGGTAATTGTTTGGTATGAACTTGAGGGTTCGTGCTTTAGCAATAGCGGCTTCTCTAGAGTCTTGGATTGCTTGTACTGTTGGATTAGTCATTGTATCTGCTTAAGATAAGACATGAAAGGTTGATGCATACAAACATATAGATATATATCATTCTTACTTCTAAGCATAACACATTTCATAACATACTACAACAAGTACATATAACATGCAAACAATAATAATCAAACAACTCTTCATTCGGAACATTCCTTCATTCGGAACTTCTTCATCCGCAACATTCCTTCATTCGGAACTTCTTCATTCAGAACTTCCTTCATTCGGAACTTCCTTCATTCGGAACTTCCTTCATTCGGAACTTCCTTCATACGGAACTTCCTTCATTCGGAACTTCCTTCATTCGGAACTTCCTTCATTCGGAACTTCCTTCATTCGGAACTTCCTTCATTCGGAACTTCCTTCATTCGGAAGTCCTTCATTCGGAAGTCCTTCATTCGGAAGTCTTTCATTCGGAAGTCCTTCATTCGGAAGTCCTTCATTCGTAAGTCCTTCATTCGGAAGTCCTTCATTCGGAAGTCCTTCGTTCGGAAGTCCTTCGTTCGGAAGTCCTTCGTTCGGAAGTCCTTCGTTCGGAAGTCCTTCGTTCAGAAGTCCTTCGTTCGGAAGTCCTTCGTTCGGAAGTCCTTCGTTCGGAAGTCCTTCGTTCGGAAGTCCTTCGTTCGGAAGTCCTTCGTTCGGAAGTTTTTTCATAAAATTCCTTCTTTCGGAAGTTATTATCCATGTTCATCCGGAACTTAAAAACACAGCCTTTGATGATTTAATCTATGCGCGTTTGTGAGTTCTAAGGCAAACTAAGGCAATTTAACATCATCTAATGTGATTCCGAGCAAAACCCATCAACAACCCCTAATTAATTAACCCTAATTTGAGCAAACTAACCCTAATTAGATTGAACGAATTAATTAGCAGGACATAGTGATGGTTTAGACGAATTTTAAGTCAAAGAAAGATGTTTATTACCTTGTTAATCGAATGAACCGGATTAAATTGAGTAGAATGCGATTTGAAAGAACTTGTGTGTGTTATCAATGGCGGCAAGATAATAATGCAGGAACAGTGAATGAAGGGGGCGGGGGGTTTGCTTTGACTTAGGTCAAAAGTTTTTTAACTTTCACACAATGTCACCTTAAGTCCCTAAATTTTCTCATTCTTTTCCTTTTTGTTTATAACTTTTCATTTTTCCTAACCCTTGTTTAACTTTCACACAACTTAGCAGTCGCAACCTATTAGCACATTTCCAAAATCTAAAGCAAGTCCTATCACATTGAACGAGCACAAGTCATTTTCTAAAGCAATACCACTCATTTACCATTTAGCCATTAATATTCCACAATCACTTTTGAAAAATCAATTTGATGACGAAGATGATTTAATATTTTCTCCCCCTTAAACGATGACCCGTTTTCTATTTAAAGAGCTGTAGTCATTGTTTAAAGAGCCAAATATTGATGAAAGCATTTCCAATTTAGTATCTTGAAAAAGTTTGATTCGTGGTGTCAATAAGATTTCTCTTATTTTAACAAATTAATGCACTGAGACGTACATAAATTCGTGTTGGACCAAGTTGTAAAGTAAACTTGATCCCTTTGCATGATTTGGCTTGTAAATCACGCCCGAGAAAATTAATTCCCGTTCTGAGCCAACGTTTTCCAAGGAAATACGTGACTTTAATATGAAAACCGGGTTGCAGTCTGAAATAACTACAAGCCATAATGGGCATGTTTTAAAAATGTACAACTTTTATACGGACTCTATTTATGGCACCGTGTCAATATTGATCGACATTTCTAAGGCCGTAAATATTACCGTACTAAAAGACATGCTCGTTTTAAAAACGAAAAATATTTTTGGTTTTTCTTGATTTTATAATTTTTATGGTTTTTCTAGGTTTTATATTTTTTATGGTTTTTGTTGGTTTTATATTTTTGTATTTTCTTTTTGTGGTTTATATATTTACGATAATATACATGATCACGAACAAAGGATACTCTGAATAGTTTACCACGACTATTCAGCTGATTCTTCTGCCAACTCTTTGAGAGTCGCTGGAGTGAATGATTTCATGCCAAGCTTGTCGATCAAAAACTCGATTCGTCCTCGATCTAAGGCTTTGGTGAACATATCCGCCAGCTGGTACTCAGTAGTGACAAAATACAGCTCGATCACTCCGTTCTCCACCTGCTCCTTAATGAAATGGTAGCGAATGTCTATGTGCTTGGCCCGGGAGTGTTGAACATAGTTGCAGCAAAGGGCAATGGCGCTCTTGTTGTCACAATACATCGGGATTTTGTTGAATCCCAAACCGTAGTCAGTTAATTGTGATCTCATCCAAAGGACTTGAGCACAACAACCGGACATGGCGATGTATTCAGCCTCCGTGCTAGAAATTGCATCGCTTTTCTGCCTTTTTGAAGACCAACTGATCAATCTATCTCCAAGGAGTTGCACAGATCCAGAAGTGCTACGCCTCGTGTCTTGACATCCAGCATGATCGGCATCTGCGTATGATATTAAAGCAATGGAGGAATCTTTCGGATACCATAGACCACGATGAAGTGTTCCTTTTAGATACCGAAAGATCCTTTTAACTACATGTAGGTGCTTTTCGGTAGGCCGAGCCTGATACCGGGCACACATGCATACAACAAATTGCAAATCAGGCCTGCTAGCAGTCAGATATAGAAGGGTGCCGATCATCCCACGGTAAAGTTTTGGATCGACAATAGTCCCATTCCTATCTTCATCTAACTTGGATTTCTCCACCATTGGAGTGTCCACGGGGTCACAATTTTCAAAGTTATATTTCTTAAGAGATTCTAGAGCATATTTGGATTGATTAATAAAGATGCCTCTGGGATTCTGAGAAATCTGTAATCCTAAGAAAAATGAAAATTTTCCCATCATCAACATCTGAAAGCGTGTGGACATTATCTTCTCAAAGCGATTTGACAATTCTATGTTAGTGGCAGCAAATATTATATCATCAACATAAATTTGTACCAGAATCATGTCGTTGCCTTCCTTGAGAGTGAATAGAGTGGGGTCCACCTTGCCTTTGGAGAAGCCTTCCGAAATGAGATATGTTGAGAGGAGATCGTACCACGCGCGTGGAGCTTGTTTCAACCCATAGAGAGCCTTCTTAAGCTTGTACACATGATTAGGAAACTCCGTGCTAACGAACCCATCCGACTGACTAACATAGACTTCTTCCCTTAGTTCACCGTTCAAAAATGCCGTCTTTACATCCATTTGATAGACGATCATGTTCATATGAGCAACATACGCAAGGAATAGTCTAATCGCCTCCAATCTTGCCACAGGAGCAAAAGATTCTTCAAAGTCTATACCCAAGGCTTGTTTATATCCTCTAGCAACCAATCTAGCCTTATTCTTCAATACCGCACCCATCTCATCAAGTTTAACCTTATAAACCCACAACAAAGTAAGGATGTTAACTTTGTCAGGGAGAGGAACTAATTCCCATACTTCAAGTCTTTGAAATTCATTTAGTTCCTCCTGCATGGCTTCAATCCAAGATGATTGGGTCATAGCCTGCTGCCAATTTTTAGGTTCAACTTCAGAGAGAAATGCATCAAAGTAGCAATAGAGTGCACTCTCTTGTAATTGATGGCGTGTAGAGACTGGTCGATCTAGATCTCCAATGACATTCCTAATTGGGTGATCTTTTGTCCATTTAGTGCTATGGTTTTCAATCCTAGGTGGTCTGGAGTGAACAATAGAAGGAGCTTCTTCTGAGGTAGACGCGGCTGAAGGGTTTTCAGGTATCGCTACACCAAAGAAAGGAAGCTCTTGCAGGTGAGCATATTCCAAATCGTGATCAATAGAATCCTCTTCCACATCATTAGGCACAAGTAGGGGTGACGATTCAGGTGTAGTTTGAGAATCACTTGGTGAAGGTGCATCCTGTTCAATGTGAATTGAAGATGCATTAGATAAAGCTTCATTGGCTGGAGCAACAACTTCAGGAATTGGAGCTATCACTACGGGTGCTTGAACTTCATTATTTGGGGGATCAAAGAATTCGTCAAACAACGGTTGAAACAGTTTATCCCACTCGGGCCTTGATGGTGGTAAAAATGATGTAGAAGTAGGATTATTGGGAACTAATCCGGAACTAATAGCACCGGTTCCCATCTCATGAAGCGCGGGTTCAGAGCTGTGTTGCTCAGAAGCCATCGCTGTCAGCTCATCGAAATCTGCGTCCATAGTTTCTACAATCTTGCCAAGACGACGGTTGTAAATTCGGTATGCTTTCTTGGACGGTGAGTAACAAATGAAAATACCTATATCGGCTTTCGGTTGAAGCTTACCCAAGTTCTCACTATTAATGTTTGGATAACAAAGAGCACCAAACACATGAAAAAATGAAACATCGGGTTTACGGTCATGTAGAAGCTCATAAGGTGTTTTTCCATGGCGTTTCCGAATGATAGAACGGTTTTGGGTGAAACATGCAGTAGATATAGCCTCTGCCCACAAGAACAATGGAGCGTTCGCATAAATAAGCATAGTCCTAGCAGCTTCCATAAGTGTACGATTCCGTCTTTCAACGACACCGTTTTGTTGTGGAGTGCGTGCAGCGGATGTTTCATGTGAGATACCAACTCCCTCATAGTAATCACGAAGAGTCTGGTTGACGAACTCTGTTCCATTGTCTGTACGAATACGGCGGACAGTAGTATTCAAACGTACCTGAATGAATCTCAGAAAAGTGATGATAGCCTTCGGTGCTTCATCCTTTTTACGTAGAAATCTAACCCATGTAAACCTGGAGAAATCATCCACAATAACCAGAATGAATTTCTTACCGCTCACACTTTCAGTTCTCATTGGCCCACAAAGATCCATATGCAAAAGATGAAGTTTTTCTTGATTGGTGTCTTCAGCTTTGGGCCTGTATGATTTCTTGGTACTTTTCCCCCTTGAACACGCGGAACATAAATGGTCCTTGTGAAATTTGAGCTTTGGAAGACCACGAACTAATTCGTTTTTAGCCAGATGATTAATAGCATCAAAGTTAAGATGAGATAATCTGCGATGCCATAACCATGACTTGGTCTTAGATGCTTTAGAGAGAAGACATACTGGAGAGGCGGCCATCATGTCTTGTAGAGACAACGTATAAAGATTTGCGCCACGAGATCCCTTCAACAAATCTTTTCCTTCCAAGTTGCGGATGAAACAAGTGTGTTGTCGAAAAGCAACCTCTAGGTTGGAATCACAAAACTGTCCTACTGAGAATAAGTTATGACCAAGACCTTCTACATAGTATACCCTTGAAATCGTAACGTTTCCAATCTGATATTCACCATACCCCATTATCTTTGCTATATGATCATTCCCGAATTTAACCGTACCAAGAAACTTGCTGACGAAATTTCGGAGCATCGAGCGATCTCCGGTCATATGTTTTGAACAACCGGAGTCCAAATACCACAGGATGATTTGGGCCACCTGAAAATATCACCACACGAAGACAATGTAGAGGTATCGGAATCTGAGTGTTCCTTGTTATTAGCAGGTACAGATTTAATAATCTTAGATTTGCTAACTCTAGGTTTCTTAGATTTCCTAGCCTTCTTCTTCCTAGTTGGTGGTGTAGATTCTAGTTGGCTTAAATCCTGAGGTATTTCCCCACTGATAGGCACTATAGTGGGGGCTGACCTAATTAAAGGGCGCTGTTTCCATACTTGAGTGCGAGTGTTCCTAACTAAAGGACGCTCAGACCTAACCTCAATGGATGCATTCCTAGTTAAAGGGCACATTTTTCCATCTAATGTAAAGGTCCTACCAGTGGGACGTCATTGCCAGCCAACTTGGGCACGAGTTCTACCCGTTGGCTTCCATTCAAGACCATTCTTAATGGCATTCGTTTCATTCACATGATCAATAAGACACAAATCATGACGTTGGGAAAACATACATTCATTACAATTCCAACAATTCAAATTAGAATTCACGAATGGTTTAGGCTTCTGCACAGGCGCAGAGCTTTTAGTCTTAACATGATTCTTTTTATTTAAAACTGAACTAACATTCCTATGGTGAGCTTCTACTTTCTTCTTTTTGGCACTACTAGTGGAGGGCTTGATCTTATCTTTCTTGAGTGGCGATCCTTTAGCCTTAGTAGTCTCTTTTAATCCTGTAGAAGGCAAAGTGGGAACATTAGCAATAGATTTTAAAGGTGCCTTACTTGATTGTGCCAATGACGGTTTTGCTCCTGGAGCCTTATTAAATGGAGTTACAGCAATGGGCTTATTAGTAAGTAGTGCAGAGCCTGGTGTACCTATGTATTGCAAATATGCTAAGCAATATTGAACTCGCTTAATATATTCATGAGCCGAATAATAGTAGCTACTTGAGGGATCTAAGGCATAAAGATCGTCTAAAATATCCCTAACAAGATCTACATGCTTAATGGCATTCCTCATATAATCATCGTAGGTAACCGGGTTTCTCTTATGAAGCGGGTTCTTATAAAGCACTACTGACTTGGTTGTTGGAGCACTAGTGGACGGTGTAGAGTCGGTAGCTAAGTTATCAACAACTTCTTGTCGGGTGAGAAGAAGTGTCTCCTTTAACTCGGCCAGAACCATGTTTTTGTCAATGAGCAGGATGTTTAAGTCAGAGATTTCCTCACACTTTTGGTTCAGTTGTTCAACATAAGATTGTTGCTGTGCCGCATTAAAAGCGAAGCGTTCTTCTAGTGAACCATAAAGAGCGGATAGTCCCTGTCTTGTCCGATCCATCTCCCCTAGAACAGACGAAAGTCTAATTTCTAAGACCTGGTTTTTAGACTCTGCAGCCTCTAGTTCCATTTTGAGTGATTCATTTGATGACACATCTCTCTTCAATCTCATAATCTCTTCCTCTAATGCCTTAACAATTGCAATCATCTTGTCACTCGTCTCAACACCGTTTTCACAACCATTTGATATCAAAAGATTCTCATTTTGAGTTTGTTGTTTTAATTCTAAAGATATACAATGTTGTTCTAGTTGATTAAAGCGTTTTGAAAGTAAATTGTAAGAATCTTGTAGCTTTAAAAACTCAGCGTTAGATTCGTGACAAGAATGATTAACTACCTCATTTACAGTATCAGCAACATTTACAGAGAGATCACAAACATCATCACAAATATTCACAGCATCACAATTAATCATAGCGGATGTAAGCTCATTCGAATAATTAACATTTACAGTAGCAAGCACATCACACGAGATTACTGCAGACAAGAATCGGTCATATTCGGTTAAAATCTTTTCTTTTTCAATTAGTTGTAGTTCGTAAGCGGTGTCCATTTCATAAAACACTTTTTGAACTTCACCAATTTCAAACACAAGATTTTCCTTAAGAGATGCAAAACTTCCTTTTAGACTTTCGACAAACGGATTGATCTCATTTTTAAACACCTCGTTCATATGTTCGAAAGCCCATTCTCCGGCATTTAAGCCATTTGAAGTCGTACATTCCAAAATGACCTTGTCAAAATTAGTAAAGTATTGATTAATCTCTTGCAAGTTTAACCATACAGTGCTAACAGGTGGAAGATCCTTTGGAATTTCCTTAGGACCTTCCATATTGACAAGTGTAGGAAATGTACTAGGGTTTTCTTCATCTAATATGTAGGTCAGTGCTGTTATGAGATCTTTGTCCATATGGAAGCGAATTCTAAAATCCGTTTTTGCAAGCTCCTTATTCATTTTAAAATAATCACACTCGGGATATTTTGCAGAATTGTATGACCGATCCTCATCAACTAAATCCTTACTTGTTCGATCATCGAAAATAACAATCGGGTCTAAGACCAATCCTAATTGGGTTGCATTATAAAGTCTAGGACTATGTCTTAAAGCTTGTTTTGCATACCGTGGGTTAGGGGGAAGGCCTTTTTGACGTGATAAGTTAAATTCTCTAAACGAAGCATCAAATAAGTGCACTAGTTGAGAAGCAGCGTATTGTCTTAAAAGCAAATAATCTAGACTTCTAATCTAATTAGTAGCATTAATCTCCATTTCATTCTTCTTAGACTCGAGTGATTCAAAATCCGTTTGAAGTTTTTGAAAATTAGTGACCACTAACTCCTTTTCTTTAAGTTCATTAGACAGATTTGCTCTTAAGTTTTCAATTTCTTGCAAGTGACCCATTTGTTTGTTTCGAAAGTGATCATATTCGGGATTTGTTAGAAAACTAGACGAAGGCACTAATTCCAAAGTTTGAACTTTCTCGTTGCTTAAAGCAAGCTCATCAGACAAATTCTTATTCTTAGCTAGGGTTTCTAAGAGTGCAGCATTCATTTGGCTAAGTAATGTAGCAGGAACCATGACCAAATCTTGTTGAGCAGGAGTAGGCGTATGCGAAATGGCTCCCGGTTGTGATTCACTCAAAGTCTGGGGACTCACATTGATATTGCTATCATTGATTGTCTCCTCATTTGAAAGACTCACCACCGAAGACTCATTCGAATCAGCACTCTCTTGCACAACTTGATGTGGTTGAATACTAGCATCAGTTGTATTATCGGTGGTATTAATAAGTACCTCAGATCTCTTTTCTGGCCCTAAGCTGAAGATAGTTGCCATGAGAGCAGCCTTTGCAGATTGGAATTCATCACAGTCTGAGTCATACGCATCGAGATCATCTGCTTGGTATGCTGCATTCTGTGTGGTGACAGTGTCTTGTTCAGCAATCCCTGGATCAGCAAGAAATGCAAGCTCCTCTTCATCAAGTTCCCTTCCTTGTGCCTGAGCATTCACTAGATAGATCTTCTCTGCAAACCATTGTCCATCCCTTCTCCTCTTGGGTTTCTTACAATCCCTCGACATGTGACCTTCTTCCTTGCAGTTGTAGCATGTAATCATTCTCAACTTGCCTGTGGAATTAGCCCGTGGAGCAGGATTGACCATTGGAGCAGTATTGACCGTGCGAGCATTGGTAGTTGATGTGGTAGGTCTCCCCTGATATGGTTGTATATGCTGAACCATTACCCTGCCATTCTCAATAGTAGCTTGTTGGCGAGAATTGGATGAATTCCTCAACTGATTGTTGGTAGGAGCTGATCCCCTAAATCCTCGTTTGCTTAAAGTCCTTGTGAGATAAGCAGACATAGTGGTTAACACTTCAACTGGGTCAGCACCTTGTTTGAATACAGGAATGGGGACTTCCTCATCATCACAGTACATTGCTTGGTCTTGATGAGCTGTATAATCACTAGAAGGAATACTCATTTGATCAGGGTAGCTTGTTGGATATGCTGCATTCTCTTGATAAGAAGAATATGAAGATTGAGCATAAGGTGCAATTCTTGCTGGGTGAGGTTGTGTAGCATATTGTGATGAAGGTGCACTGAACCGATATTGTTGCTGATGTGAGGTGGGTGGTTGTGGTAGAATCGAGTATTGGGGAAAGGTTGGTGTCATGTAAGGTGAGGGATGATAGGCTTGATGTCCCAAGATATAAGGAGTGTTGTTGTGAGACAAGCTTGGTTGATTCGCCATCAAAGCTAATGAATCAGGGTACATACCTCGAGGCGAACGGTGCATGATCACATGTTTCTCATGCTGCTGAAGAAAAGCATATAGTTGATCCAAATTGCACTTATGAAAATCCCTGGTTAACTTAACATCGGTAATATACTCACCCCATTCAGCTTGAGGTAAAGTATTCAAGAATTTGATGTTAACCTGGAATGGAGCAATCATGAGATTGTATACATTCAGATCATTCATGAGAGTGGTGAACCTGAAGTAATAATCGTGAAGCGTTTCCCCTGGGTTGTACGTGAATCTATCAAACAGATCATACAACTGACATTCCCTTTCCTGTTTGGTGAGAGACGTACCTTGTAGCAACACCTTAAGACGTTCCCATAAATCCTTTGCCACCGTATACTGACTTACCATCCTATAGATGTCATGGGGAAGAGCTTGGAGAATGGTTTGAAGAGCTTTTTCGTCTGCATCGGCAACAAGTTGTTGAGCTGGTGTAAGTTCTTCAAATTCTCTTCGTCGAGTCACATTGTTAGCCACGATGGTACCATAGTCAAGTGGACCATTTATAATTGACTTAACCATAAGCCTCCCATAAACCGGTTTTCCCTTAAGGTAAGACATCATCCGGCCTTGCCATGCTTCAAAAACTTCTTTGATGAGCATTGGCGGGCGATTATCCGTTCCCGTAATGACGGAAATATCCGTAAGTGATGTCATCTGAGGCATTACTGAATTCGGATTCATTTTGTTAACTTCAAAGAGACAAAGATTATCGGTTGAGCGAGCAGTGAAGTAAAGCTTGTGAATTGTGTTGAGTTTTTGTTGTAAGAAACCAAGATTAAATCCTCTAACAAATCGTCGAAAAAACAAGCAAAATAACCCTTGATTCGGAACTTTTTGTTGATTCGGAAGTTTGATTCGAAAGATTTTGGCTTGGAAATACCTTGATTCGGAACTTTTGGTTCGGAAGTCTTGATCCGGAACTTTCCCTTGATCCGGAACTTTTCCTTTGATCCGGAACTTTCCCTTGATCCGGAACTTTCCTTGATCCGGAACTTTCTCCTTGATCCGGAACTTTCCTTGATCCGGAACTTTTTCCTTGATCCGGAACTTTCCTTGATCCGGAACTTTCTCCTTGATCCGGAACTTTCCTTGATCCGGAACTTTTGGTTCGGAACTTCCTTGATCCGGAACTTTTGTTGATCCGGAACTTTTTGGTTGATCCGGAACTTTTTGGTTCGGAACTTTTTGGTTGGTTCGGAACTTTTTGGTTCGGAACTTTTTGGTTCGGAACTTTTTGGTGATCCGGATGTTCTTGATTCGGAACTTAGTCTGGGTAAACAGAAACTTGTACGTATGAACAGTCGACCAAAAAAACCAAGATTAAACCCAGATTTTTACCAAATAACCCAAAAAGTTTTGTGATTTCTACAATAATAAGTAAAAACTAATACTTATCCACTAATCCCAATCACAAAAACACCAAAAACACCAAGAATCAAGATGGATCTTCTTAAAGAACACTAATACAATCAAAAACTAAAAAACCACACAAATTATTACCTTAAATCACCCCATAGCTCTGATACCAAATGTAGAATCTTGATAACCTATGAATCTATGAAGTGGGTTGATGTTTTCTAGAGAGAGAAACTAGAGAGAGAAAGTGAGAGAAAATGTGTGTCTTCTTTATTGAATGAAAACAAGAAATGAACAACAACCACCCCTTTCCAAGGAGGAAAGGGGTATTTATACTTCCAAGTCATATGTGGACTTGGGCCGGCCCATGACAAGCCCATGGACCGGTTCTTACTTAACTAAATAAGTAACTATAAACTACGAGCTATTACAACATTAATAATATTGTGGAGTGACCGATACTTCTAATATACGTAAAAACGTATTTCTAACACATTCAACGTTTTGAGCTCAACACAATGGCTTGTAATCACTTTCAGATTGCAACCCAGATCTAAATTCACGGGGGAGTGTACGATTTTGTACTCTTACCCTTAGCAAAAGAAGTTAAATCTTCTTACACTTGAGTGGATTCGTCAAGACATTCAAAGTCTATGAACTCAAGTTTATGCTTTAGAAAAACCTTTTCGTCAAAAAGAATTGATTTTTCAAAAAGCGTTGAACACAATTTTTTCAAGAATTTCTCAATGATATTCAAAATCTTTCAAAAATTATGTGTTCAACAACTCCTATCCTCAAAAGTTTAATGTGGATCAAATCCGCGTAATGACAATTCCATTGGATCAATTTTTGAGGGGGAGCAATTCAACTTCATGCAAAAGATTAACACATCTTTCTCCCGAAGATTTTCAAGACTATTTTTCAAAATATATTTTAATCAAATTTGGTATCTCTAATATCAAAAGATTTTATATATTAGAGATAGGGGGAGAAAATGTGATTAAAATGTGATCTTACATAAGACTTAAGCACTTTAACTCTTACCTACATGTGCGAAACACTTTCGATTATCGATGCACATGTGAAGGGGGAGCATTTCTGAAACGACAAAACTAGCAAGGTGTTAAATGTTTTTCAAACACTTTGTTAGAATTTAAAGTGGTTTTCATGGTTACGATCAAATACCCACAACATCTTTAATTCACGACGTTATTGGTGTCAAAAGGGTGGTTAGGTTTAAGTCCTATGATCCAACCAGAACCGGAGGGATCTTCCCAGGGACAATCCAATAGATTATTAGAAGTCCTTAGGAAAGATGGAGTAGAATGTGAACGAAGCTGAATGTCGACTAATTACTGATGATAACACTAGAACAATCACAACAAGGTGCTATTAATGATGTCTTGGTAAGCATTGAAGGGGTTGAAGAATGAAAAAGAAATGTAAGGATAAAGGGTCTAAAGAAAGAAGCCCTCCATACAACTTAGGCAGAAACCGGGTCAACCCATCATGAAGACAAACTCATCATGGACCCAGTGATGTGGAGCACAACCCTTTCCTAGCTACTCAGGTTTCTCTCAAAAGAAGTTTGTTTTATTGTCACGGATATCAACACGACTTCTATTGACTTTCTCACTTCGAGATAGTTGATATTGAATAGGTGGCATCTGCTCCAGCCTCCGATCACTAAAAGTGCACAAATCGAGTCTAGAGCCAAGAGATCAATCAAATCTCGTTAGGACACACGGATGAAGATAAAGAGAGTCCTACGCTATATCCTTGCGATATTGCTAGAACACTCAGAGTGATACTACTCAGTATTCACAATGATGAGTGGAAATCCTTCTAGTGTTAACATCAAGCAGCACTGCGGTAGGTCATATGCAAGATTCTTTATGAATTAAACATATGTAAAACTGAAAAGCAACAGTGGTTTGATTCTGAATTGATTCAAACTCGTTTCAGGTTTCTATGCAATATCTTTATGGTCTTGCCAGAACATTCAGAGTGATATTCATTAATATTCACAGTGACGAATGGAAATCCTTCTAGCGTCAACATCAAACAACGCTACGGTAGGTGACTTGTGAGATTCTTATGAATCAAACTTGTGTCAACTGGAAAGCAACAATGGTAAGATTCTTAATGAATCAAACTTGTTCCAAGAATTTGAATTGACGACTTTAATCAAGCGGATATTTATCCAATTGATTCACTCTTTATGTTCCTAGTCTTGCTTTGAGACGGTCGAGGAAAGAGAACGGCTAGTACTACCGCGAAACCCTGTCAAGGAGATTCTTAATTGAATCTACCTAATCACAGGTACGATATTTAATATCGTATAACGGTCTTCACCGACCGGAGGTAAAACGCTACCGATTTAGGACGAATGTCAAAGCCATTCAGTCCGTGTCTAAGTTTTGTCTCACGAAGGTGGCGTCACGGTGTACTCAGCAAAGTCAAAGATTCAAAACCACATATTCATGCCCAAAGACTTATTCAACAATTAATAGTGTGAGCATGTGGAAAAAGACACAAGATCGCAAGATGGCAAAGACAAGTCAAGAATGATTTGAAGATCTCAAGATAGAAGACAAAGTCGAAAGACAACGACAAAGGCTCAAAGTTCACAGCATGAAGGAACAAAACTACTGTTACACATTCAAGACTCATTTATGATGAAATTCATAAATCTCCATTGGAATCCAAATATCAAAGAGGAATGACCTCACATTGGGGGAGATTGTTAGCCTCAAAATATTGAGTCAAACAAGAATGTTCGGTCATAGGTTTCTATTGTAATATTTATTAGAACGTTGTAATAGGTAGTTATTTAGTCGTGGTTCACGGGCTTGGATTTAAACTAATTAAAGTCCAAAAGACAAGCCCGACCCAATATATAGTCCATTAAAGCCCGCATGTGGGTGGACTATATATACTACCCTCCTAGCATGTTAGGAGGGTGGATGGTCATTTGTAACAAATCTTTTCTTAATCTAATATTCACCAAGTTAATCATCTCTCTCTACTTTCTCTCACTACTTTCTCTCTCTAGGAATTCATCTCTTCTTCATCTATTTTCTTTCTTTCTTCATTGCTTAATCAATCACAAATATATGGGACAACATTAACCTTCTAAATATACTAGCAAATGTCATACTGAGGGTAAACATTGAAATGTTGAACCTCGTGATGATAGAACTCACATTCATAGATCCACAAGGATATCCATAGTACTTGTATGATATATTGATATGTCAATAATAAAGAATGTAAGTTAAAGGATCATGGTGAACCTGCTAACCATATATATGTATTATTGAATCTTGAATGGCATGATTGAATAAAAATATAAATGAGTAGATGCAAGTCCATAGAAGATAATTTTTTGGAAACTTGATTAATGTTTAACCAATCGGTTAGACCATAAGGTGGATATAAGTTTTTTTTAGTGAAAGACTTATATGGACAATATTGTACACATGATTAATGCACACTATGTGATAAAAAAATTTATGCGCATCAATTTAATAAAGATGATTTATTGTCTTGATGATTTTATAATGATAAATACGACAATGTAATATTTAAACTCTTTTTTGTATGATTACATTAGCGAGGACGATTGTAATCAAAGAGTTTATAAATTACAATAATCTTTATGTAATGTACATAATGAAAGAATCCATATATGGATTAATGGATGCATGATTGTGGTAACTTACACCCTTTAGGAAAAAAACGTAAATGCGGTAAGTATTAAGCAAGATGATTTAGGAAAATCAAATGCTAATGACCCAAAGGTAAAGTTCGTTTCCCAAGGAGGTTGATTATGTGTGAAAAACTTGTATGATTTTGGATTAATGTTTGTAGAAAGAAATGATGAGAAAAGGGAATGACGGATACGAGAAAATTACACTAAGACGTACAACGTGTAAAATAGTAAAATAGACAAAATAAAAAACTTTCACTAAAAATTCCCAATAAATTACCAAAAATTCCCAAAAGTCCAATTAGGGTTTACAAATGATCAAAATTTTTCCAAACCTTTTATTTAATTAATATTTAATTTTTTAATGCTAATTAAAGCCCCTAAAAAGCAAATTAATTAATAAAAAGTATAGATAAAGATTTTTCAATTTGTAAACCTAAAAAATAACTAAATAAAACCAAAAAGTATTTTTCCAAATTTTTAAGACTATTAAATCTATTTAAAATAATTAAAAACTAAAATCAAATATTAAAATAATATTAAATATAAAAATTTATAAAAAATTCTAAAAGCTTGCAAAGAAATTTATTTTAACCTAATTAAACAGAAAATGAAGTTGAAATTACCAAAATACCCCTATTGGGCCCCATATGGGCTAAAAACATAAACAATGTGCTTAATGGGCTTTTAGGCCCAATAAAAATCAAACTCAACCAAATAAGCCCAAAATCACTAGACTATCTTAAAATTTAATTTTAAACAAAAAACTCTAAAGGACCAAAAGTTGAAAATGAGCTTATCACAACTTAAATGTCACACAACTTATTCTTAATGGGCCAATAAGCCCAATAAGCCATAAGCTGATGCCATAAGCTCTAATTCAACACACATTGTTCTTTTGTGATTATAAAGCAATTTGTAAAAATAAATTTAGAAAAAGCTCAACAAATAAGCCAGAAATAAGCAAAGTACAATTTCACTAAACGACAAAATAGTCGGGTTAGAGAATTAAGCTATTTCAAGAGCTGATTCTTTTTGCAAAAGGTGAAAAATAAGCAAACTAATAAGATTCAACAAAGAAAATCCTAAAAAGCCAAGTGGAATAAGCTGTATAAGCAAATAAGCTGGCTGAAAAAGACAAATAAGTTGGTTTTCTAGAAAAACCTTAACCAAATAAGCTGATTACTTCCAGATATGATACTAAGCTGAGAAAAATGACACCTATTACAAAAAATAAGTTGTTGCATGTACCAATAAGCAGATCTGAAGAATAAGCCAAATTGAACTTATTTGACCAAAAGTCAAAGTGTTCCAAATGTTACCAAACTACCAGGACTTGTTTATGAGCTTGTTTTGAGCAATATTTGTGAAGGATTCAAGGCTGAATCCCCTGAATCAAGTAGGCCAGTTAGCCAACTTGATTTCAGTTTTGTACAAATAAGGCCAATAAGCCAGTTGGCTTATAAGCACTCAAATAAGCAAACTAAGTATCCAAATACACTTATAAGAAGGTATATATGAAGTAGCAATGAGAAAAATAGCATGGCATAAAGGTTCATGCAATTGTGAAGGCCAAACTCAAGTGCCAAATTGCTGATGCAGTTGGCACTTGTAGTAACTTTTAGCAGCTTGTAGCTTATCCAATAAGCTCCTAAATCACAATACCCGATAATGCAGAGATAATACACCATAAATGCCCAACACAAATCAAATTTCAGCCCTTAACTCCCAAAATTGAAGGAGAAATTCCTTCTGATGCGTTTGACGAACTCAAAACCAAAATTATGCAGATTTTGACAAACTTGTGCAAACCTTTTCAAAACCTTGTGAGACTTAACCAATGACCAAAAAAGCTTACAAATGACTTGTTAGATTAAACAAACCCTAAGAACCAAGGGCCCAAGGCCACAAGGCCTTTTGATCCCAAAATCCCAAACAACCTTGTTTTAGTACTTTTTCAAACAAACTTCTTATTTTCACAAGTAACCTACTGATTTTATGGGTCTTAGAGGTCTAGTAGATGACACTAAGCAGATTTAAACAACAAAACTAACAACTCAAACACAAGATCTCAAAAATCACATAGCAAATAACATAAACAGATTTTTAGCCAAAAATTGAAAAGAGAAAAGGAAGAATGAATGAACCTCCTTCCCTTTACATCCTAGAGAAGGTCAGCAATGCTCCTTGGACCACTCTCAACAACTAAAGAGTGACCAAGGTTCTTGGACAAGGACTTGATGCAACAAGCAGATCTATAACAGATCTTGGTTTATTAGCAGATCTCCAACACAAAGCAACAAACAGCCAAACCAAAGGCTCTAATCCTCTCAAAAGCTTGCTAGAAACAAGCTTTTAACAGGCTTGTAGTCTGGCTTTGGGTTAGTAACATGTTCAAACAATAACAGTGGAATATAACAATAACAGTGGAATGAAAACCACTTTTCAATCACTTGCACAAACTTAACCTATGAAGATCAAGCTTCACCACTCAAACACTAAGGATTTGAGAGGCTAGTAAGCAGATCTATACACTTAGAATCTAAAAGCTTTGATCAACAAGCCCTAGAATCTAAGTGAAAAACCTCTATTTAGAAACTTTGAAAGACTAGTTTTCAAAACTTGAAAACTTGATTCAAAACCAACGTGGCCAACACAAACCACAAGAACAACTCACAATTGATAAATGGAACTCAGCTTTACTCTTAAACAACACCAACTTTCAAAAACATAAAAAGGGATTACGAATTTTAAGAAACTGGCAACTTTTATAAATTTTAAAAAGGAATTACAAATTTAAAGAGTAAAACTAGAACAAGGGACTCTCACAGGCTGAGGTCTCCTTATATAGTACTCATAGGATGATTCTAGAAATAGAAATACATGTAAACCCTAGCTAGAAATTCTCAAAAATGCCCTTGAGTCATTTTGTGTTGATGAGTTGTCCAAATGATCTTGGTCATTCCTTTATGCCTTTGGGACCAAGTATGAGTTGAGGGTTGTTGATTTTGCCACATAGGATTTCTTGGAGAGGAAGTCGTGGTGTGATTGGCTGAAAGGGAATTGGGGGTGGGATCCATGATGATCGGATGGGTGAGTTTAAGTGTAGAATGTGTTCGTGTGAAGGTTAATCACTTTTGGGTTAGGGTAATTTTAATTTACCCTTTGTTTTAAGTGAGGTGGTAACTGGGGTGAAGAACATGAATAGTAACTATTTTGATCTGAAAAAGGTGGGCAGGAGTTGTTTGGCGCGTGTTTGTGGGTTTGAATGTTTCAGTGGGCAAATTTGGTCCCTTGTTTTTGGAAAAGTGTGTATAACAAGTTATTTCAGCCTCAAAAACGTATCTCCCTTGTTATTAAAGTTCTCTTTTTCTCACTTTTGCCCTAAAACTTTATAACAAGGATATTAAGGACTTGTTTTGAACTTTTCTTGATATTTCAAGGGCTGATCTTGTACATTCTTAAACTTTGAAGGTCTTCTTTGTATGTTTGATATTGAGGAGGACCATTATTGATAAATCTTCAATCTTGAGGGACTAAACTTGCCAATTCTTCAAAGTTGAAGGACCTTTTTGTAATTTTGACAAATTTAAGGGACCAAACTTGTAATTATGAATATACAAGGGTATTAAGTGTCATTTATTCATTGATGAGGGATCATTCTTGAACATATTCAATACTTCAAGGTCTTTTCTTTGGAAAATCACAACTAGGGCCCGGTTCATTGTGCCGCTTCGTTTCTCGTGTTCGTTTTTCCTTGTTTCTTGTGATCTTTTGTCTTTTTCACGATATCCATACCTAAAATACACAAGTAACAAACACAAGCATATAATGTGGTATATTTATGACATTTTATGTATTCAAAGCCCGAAAAGAACGATGAGATCATGTATAAATGCGATCTCATCACTCCCCCATACTAAACCATTGCCGTGCCCTCACGCAATGCTAGAATAAAGTATCTAAGCATCTCCAAAATTCAATTTTATTATCTTTTATTTAAAAGTAAACTTGTTATACTACTAATATGATGTGTAAAAGACATTATGATTTTCATCACGTGAAAGTGACATTTAGGGTCTAAGAATAAAGACAAGTGAATGTCTCATAGAGTAAAGTTCATCATCCTTGATTGTCATACATTCCATGCTAAGTACAAAAACGAGATCATTGTTGGTACAAGTCACAATGCTAACACTACTCATACGTCCAAATTGTGTAATACTTTTTCTCCCCGCAATCCTAGTTATTATGAAAAGAAAAGGTATCTAGATTTTTTTAACTATTTGTCATGGATCATAAGTGATTCATATTGACTTATTGAGATATTTATTAGTCCGAAAATAAAGTAGCACGATTTAATCGATAGTTAGCTAAAGGACAAAATCTTTTAAAACGGCTTCTCGTAATATCCTTAAGTTCATATCTTGGCATAACTCGTTTCAGGATTTCAGACCTTTCTCGGACCGATATTTGGCATGTACTTCATACTTCGAATATTGGAAGAAGTTATTGAAATAATGGTCTTCTCTTCATATTTTGGAATTTCTTCACTTGACGTTTTTGAGAGATTCTTCATACTTGGACCACGACTTCATCATTTTTCTTCAATCTTTATTTTGGATTTTGATATACAACGATCCGCCTCCTTTTCGGACTTGGATATATTTATCCTCATATCTTGTTAGGGTCTTTTTGGATAGACTTTCTCCATGATCTTTAGGGGAGTAAATTGCTTTTCGTCATTTGTCTCGATCCTTCATATTGATTTTGGAATAATGATTCTTCACATCATCTTGGATCCTTAGCAACAAAAATAGAGTCCTCATGCTTTGTTAGGGCCTTTTTGGAACTTTGCCAATCTTCGCGTCCCGCTTCAATAAGTTATGCCTTGGCTATGAACTCTATTCAACCACGAGCAACTTTTGAACGATCTTGGGCTAGAAGCTAAGTAACCTTTCAAATCATACGACCTTACTTATTGTAATTTATTTATTCCTAATGCATTGATCTTATGGGAGAAAAAGCTACAATTAAAAACATATGAGTTTTTGAAAGAATATTTTCATGTTCTACGTTTAGCATGATCACTTGTCTAACTCTAACACTTCTCTTTCTTCACTATTTAAAGACCTCTAATTAAAGAGACTCGTGAATACTTAGCCATGCAAGTAAAAATTAAGCCAAATTTGGATTAGCTTTATTAAAACTATATTAAATCGAAGTTTTGGGTTTTCAAGTCACCTATAGGATCTTGCACTTTCTTAGACTTTTTCAAGTTTAGAGAATGCATTTTAAAGTTCCCTTAATAAGTGACTTTCTAGGATCAATTATAGGAACTTGCGAAAAGTTCTTGTTCTTAACTCGTATGAGCTAAGACTTTTGCGTTTTAAAGTTCCCTATATAAAAGTCTAGCAAAACTTGATTCAAGCGGGTTAAGGAATGTAAAGGGCTCCAAATGCCCATCAAGTAAAAAAATTAACTCTTATTCTACCCATCGGAAAATATACATTCGTGTCTTAAAAACACTTATGAAAACTAAGAAATTTTTTAAAATTTGGCCATTTTTAGCCTTATTTACAATAAAACAAAACAAAACGATGAAAATTAGAAAGCGTGAGGGTGTAGCAAGGCAAGTATCTATTCACCCCCCATACTAAAATTAAACATTGTCCTCAATGTTTCGAGTCTAAAGGTGGAGCACCCCCATACTAGAGACGAAGAGTCAAATGCTTAGGATCTAGCATGGAAAGGGTGATCAACAATATATCTAAAGCCGTTTATGATTTATGCTAAAAGATGATTGTTAGAATAATAAAGGATATGTCATGGATTCATGAAAAACTCTTCAAAAAAACGATCGAGACTCACGTAAACGAACACGAGAGTCTTCAATCGTGGAGATGATGATCTAGATAACACATTCACAAACAACCACGAGAAAACGAGTAGGAAGGGCACAAATCCCCTCACATTAACTACATTTAGAAAGTTATAATATGTACATGGATAAGCATGGGAACTCTCCCACGAAGCACCTCGTTTTTTATTACCGAGTCATGAGCTCGACTCGATCCCCCCAATGCTAATTATCATTGGGGAAGATGACTTGGTCGAGGTCTTCCAAAGAAGGGACTTCCCCATCGAAGTAGTGCTTAAGCCTATGTCCATTCACCTTAAAATTAGGACCATCATTTTGAGCTAGCTCGATGGTCCCATAAGGAAACACTTGTGTTATGGTGAACGGACTCGACCAACGAGATTTAAATTTCCCGAAAAATATCTTCAAGCGAGAGTTAAAAATTAGCACTTGATCACCAACGTTAAAAACCCGGTTTTTAATCTTTGAGTCATGAAACTTTTTAGTCTTTTCCTTAAAAATTAATGAATTTTTATAAGCATTATCATGTAATTCATCAAATCCATTAAGTTGTATTTTTTGGGGATCTCCCGCGGTCTTTAAGTCATAGTTGGCATGCTTTTGGGCCCAATATGCCCTGTGTTCCAATTCAATAGGCAAGTGACAATTCTTTCCATAAAGCAACTTATAAGGAGTAAAACCGATAGGTGTCTTATAAGCGGTGCGAAAGGCCCATAAAGCGTCATCGAGTTTGTCGGACCATGAAGCACGGTTTTCTCTAATCGGCCTTTCCAAAATCCTCTTCAAAGCTCGGTTTGAAACCTCGACTTGCCCACTCGTTTGCGGGTGATAAGTCGTAGAAAGACGATGTGTGACCCCATATTTCTTTAGAACCTTTTCGAATTGGTCATTACAAAAATGGATTCCACGATCGCTTATAATAACACGAGGGGTTCCAAACCGAGAGAATAGTTGCTTCAAAAACTTCACTACCACACGAGCATCATTCGTAGGCAAAGCCTTAGCTTCCACCCACTTAGATAGGTAGTCGGTGACGACGAGGATATACTTGTTTCCATGAGACGATGGGAACGGTTCCATAAATTCAATGCCCCAAACGTCGAAAATCTCACACACTTGAATTATATTTTGCGGCATTTCATCCTTTTGAGAGGATTTTCCTTGACGTTGGCAAGAATCACACGACTTCACAAGTGTGTGTGCATCACGATAGATCGTAGGCCAAAAGAAGTCGGCATCGAACACTTTCTTATCCGTGAGATTAGCATCGTGGTGACCACCCGTGGGTTACTCGCGGCAAACTCTAAGGGTGTTAGAAGCTTCGGTACCAAAGACACAACGTCGAACGAGTTGATCCGCATAAACCCGAAAGAGATAAGGGTCGTCCCAAAAATAGAACTTGACGTCACGGAAGAATTTTCCCTTTTGTTGTGTCATCATACCCTTGATTATGAAGTTCCCCGCATGATAATTTTCAATGTCGGAAAACCATGGGGTGTCGTTGTGATACCCCAAACCTAACGCCATTATTTAATCCTAATTTTACGACCGATTTTAACTTTTTGAGAAGTTTAAGTACTAATATTATTCGACGGTTTAAGTTGAAACCAGTGATTTGAGGCTTTATTTAATATTTTGACGATTGAAGAGAACTGTAAGTGATAACGATGCCGTTGGATCCCCAAATATTTACGTTTATTATCGATCGTATCGAAATTTGATATTTTTGAAGTTTTTGTTTTATTACGTATTAAGTCGAGTCGGAACCTTACTGTTGCTTTTCGTGTGCATTTAAATCTTTGAAAAAGTATTTCATTGAACGAGATTTTTATTTTTATGAATCCGGGACGAAACCCGTCTCACGTAAACTTTTGAAAATCAACTAAGTACCATTCTCGCTCTTTGTAAGCAACTTTGCTAAAAAGACCAAAAGAAAGCCATATTTGTACAAAGGTCCTCCCACCTTTTTACAAAAACACTCATCACACACACACACACTTCATTTCAACTAATAAAAATTTTTCTCTTCCTCCTCCCTTTTCTCTCTACCTCACGACACCATCACACCACCACCAATCCACCATCAAAATTTTGTTTTTGAGAAATCTAAGCAATGACCCATCCTTAAAACATCAAGATAATTAAATCCCACCACCAATTTACAACATGCAACAACATTTTTTCAAGATTTAAATTTTGATATATTTTGATAAAAAATATGATTTGATCTAATTAAATTTGTGGGTTTGTGTTTAATTATGTTTAGGAACATGTATTTAAAATAATGGAGCTTGGAAAAGATGTTTCTTTGGTGTTTTTGCTTCCAAAACCACGGCCAAATGGGGGTATTTGGTGTTCTTGGTGTTTTGATCTATTTAACTTATGGTATGGTTCTATATTCATGTTATTATTAATTTTACATGATTTAATTATATTGTATGTGTTATTTTGATTTTTAAATTTTGAATGAGGATGAACATACAAGTAATTTAGGGTATTTTGATTTGATTAGGATGTTTATTAGGGGATGTTAGGAGTATAGGAGTTGATGAAATGGGTCAAAAAGATGATTTGATATGGTTTTGTAAAGTCCATTTTAGGTCAGAAACGTTAGGGGTATTTTTCGTGGTCTTAGGTCTGAGTTAAGGTTGAGATGATTGGATATAGTTCTAGAGCTTCTTTCAACCTTCGTTTTGGTATAAGATAGAGCTTTTAGCTCCAAGCGAGTCAAAAGTTACATAGGTTTGAATTTTCGTGTACCGGGAGATGAGTATCGACACAATACGAAATTGTTGTCGATATTTGGTCAAATCTCAGGGACTATAAGTTGAGTTCTATAGATGGTCAAGGGCTGTTCTCAGACCCTAAACTTAGAATTTTGAGTCTATTTTCATAATCAAGAGTCGGATTTGTAAACAGAAATGCTTAAGAAGGTCAAAATGGTTTTACAACGTGAAGGTACAAAACTGTCCAGTTTTTTAAGTTTAGAGATGCGTTGGGCAGACGGACTTAAAAGTAAAATCTTTTAATGAAAATTTAGGAGGATGTTGTTCATATTATAAACGAGTTTTCTGGAAGGTATCATAAAATTTCATGATGTTTAAGTATGAGAAAACAACGCGTATATTTGGTATGTACCGGCAGAAATGTTTTTGGGAGTATTTGTTCGAATAAGATAGTAAAGTAAAAATGTATAGTAAATATCACTTGTGTGGATTATTTGTATGTATTTAAGGGGTTTTGAGTGTGTTTATTTGTTTACACTAAGTACATATCGGTACTTGAGTATGTTGATTTATTTGCGCGCCTTGTTTGTTAGGTGTCGACTTTTGAATTTCCCGGGCATCCTTATCGTCGGTGATCGTCATCTACTATTACTCTTATACCTCAAGGTGAGCCTCGCTTTATACTAGTTTTAAATGATTTTAACCTACAAGGTGGATACATGCTATTTGAAATAAAATAGAACACAAGTCAAGAATGATTGTTTGGACCCGAATGTTGTTTAGATTGTATTAAGTACCTTGTTGCTAAAGGCCCTAATTTCATGAACCGTTAACTATTGTCTTGCCCTTGTGTGGGTTGAAAATAGCCGCTTATACAATTGATAGTACTATAGGGTTGACGATCCTATCCGATACGAGAGCAAGTACGTTGAGTACCCTCTGCGGACGGATAACTTGTGATAAGAGATAAGGTATAAATCTGGCAACGAATACCTTAAGAGGGGCAATGGTTTCAATTTGATCACGCCGGAAAATGTGGCGCGGATGATTAAGTTAACGGGTCGGTGTCATGAGCTTAAATACAATCAATTAGCTTTGCTAAATATGAAATACTTGAATAATAGATTGTGAGTACGACAATGCAATTGAATGATCATGATTGGTTTTTAATACTTGTGTTCAACTTATGATTTGATAAACCTATAGATTCGCTCAACCGTAGTGTTGACGATTTTAAGCATGTGTTTCAGGTAATCAAGATTGATAGCAGCGGAGCATGCATGGAGGGAGTTGGTTCTTATTTGGTCTAAAATTATGGATTTCCTTCCCTTTTTATCAAATTAATTATTGTCATATTGTGGTAAAAACTTGTGTTTTGGTTAAGATCTTTGGGGACAAGTAACGCTACTCTGATGAAAACTTTATTTTTTGGGTTGGAAATGTTTTAGACAATGATTGTAAATATTCTTTTATGTTTATTTTAAACGTCTCTTTTGAGGTCGTTTTCAAAGATTGTGTGTGATGTGCTATGAAGTAACACCCAAAGTGGTATCCCGCTGCGTGGTAATTTGGGGGTGTTATAGTTTGGTATCTGAGCCACAAGTTATAGAGAACTAGATCGATTTTGAAAAACCTAAACCCTATAGCTTTTGGTGTGTCGTAAAAAGATTTTAAAGCACGCAACTACTCCGCATGGCTCCAGTAAGATTTCTTTAGCATTGGTTTATATTTTAGATGCATCCTCAAACTGATATGAATTCCCTAGTACTTAGTAAGTAAATACTGTGATAATATATTGAGATATATTGTTATGTCGGTCGAGTACTTATCATCATAATTTTCAAATTCTTGTAAGACTATCTTATATGTTGCATGTAATTAGCATACGTCGTTGATCCCTTTGATTGGATCTATATTCTATTAAGAACTAGTATAGTAGTTTGTAATCAAACTAAAACACTTTAAGAACTCTTACTCAAACTAAATAAGTTATGCGGAATCTAACTTATAAAGCAAAGAAGAACATAATTACTTTTAACTATTCGATTCTCTTATTAATCGACTTGAATGAGGTACATGAATGACATTGTACCTATGTTCATTTTATAGAGAAAGGAACCCTAGAAACCTTAGAATATTCTATAAAGATAACTATATCACAAACGATATATTATCAATATTCTAACTATTTAAGCATATCACATAAGATATACTCTAACTATAACTATGACATATCTTATACAAAGATATATTCGTCCTAATCAATATAGCAATACTTACTTTATAAGTAGCAGTACTTACTATGTACCGCGTTAACACTAATGGTACTTGAAAGATAACTAACAGTACTTCAATAACACTAACAGTACTTGTCACTTAACAAATAATTCCCAACAATCCTCCCCTAAACAAGAATGATAACTTGTTGTCTTCTTGTTTCTCTTTGTACTGGATGTATTTAGAATACCTGTCTTCAGTCTTTTCTTCAACCTTGAATTAAACTTGGTAATTTGTATTTGTATCAAACTGAATGTATCCAAACAATTCAAATGTAGATCTTCTTCTGATAAGATAACCTTCAAGCATCATGAACATCATCTTTGTCTTTAAATTATGATCTTCTTATGTCTTGTAAACATTCATTTGTCTTTGCAACAACAGTAATTGTCTTCTTGAGTTAAATCTATGAACTCTGAATCATGAACTTTAGTCTTGATTTGATGAGACAAAACTTTCTAAGTATCTTCTTCTTTAATACTTCTTTGCTTGGAATCTTCATACCTGAAATAAAATAGTTAACAACAAAAACCAATCTGTACTGGATTCATGATTTTTAGCAAATCATCAACTATCAACGGATTTGATTTATTCTTTTCCAGTTAGCCGTACCCTCTGGAATAGCCAATACTTTATTCATAAAGAATAAGGTGTACTGATAACCCTACAATTTTTGGTAAATATTCAACCATCAACGGATTTGATTAAGTCTTCACCTAGTACCATTTGTCTAGGACTAGCTAACTCTTTGTCTCGAAACAAGGTGAGTCAGAACCATATAGTTTTTAGCAAACTACCAGCTTTCAATGGATTTGAGAAGTCTTTACCATAAACCGTTTGCTTATGAACTAGCTAGTTCTTATGTGTGTTAGACATGGTGAAATAAGAACCATTTGTGAAGTGTGACTGAAAGTCAAACACTTAAGGCTCTTTCTCAGCTTCTTCCTATTGCTCCAAATCCTTGATTTGTTGTTTAACCATTCTGACCAACTCCAAATCACCAACAGACTCTTCTGAGACTTCTAATTGTTGTTATAACATTCTTTCCAACAATCTTCTCTCAAATGGATAAGTCTTTTCTTGTAGCATATAGTAAGTAACATCATCTATATCCAAAATATGTAGTCCATATGATCTATAATATCTCCAGTAACTAGGAACCTGATTCTCTAATTCTTTCAACATTTTCTGATCACAGTTGTGTAGCTCATACATGAAGAGAAATTCATTGTATAATAGTGATACCTTAGTTTTACCTGCACTGGCTTCTTGAACTAACCTTAAAAGATCTTGAATATCTTGTCTGTTAAGAATATGAATAATGTCTTCCAAAAGTCTTAACATTCTTGTTGTGCCATCAGTTCTTTGTATTCCATGAGCTTCCAGTCCTTGATCCATAGTGTATATCCATTTATTAATGGATGACATCTTTCCAAAAATCTATGTATCAATATCAATACATTGATCTTCAAAATTTACTATCCATCAAGTACTTTTTCAAACTCTCATCATCATCACTATCTTTTGTTGTTGGTTTAGCCTTTTTCTTGACTTTCTGCTTCTTCTTTGTTGATATTTTCCTCTTAACACCCTTGGAGATTCCTTCAAATTCTTTTGAACCTTCTTCCAAGTTTGTATGTACCGTTTCTTTAGTATGTACTGTTGACTGTGCTGCTTGTACATTTTGAGTCTTATCAACATCTTGAGCTTTATCTCCTTCATTCATTATTTGAGCAGTCTCTTCCTCCTTTGAACTTACCTTTTCCTTTCTATTTTTCCTTACATATGTAGTCTTGATAGGTGGAGATGTGTTTGTAGGTTCAGCAGTACTTGACTTAAATCTAGGAGCACTTCCAAATTGCCTTTGTTGTTGCAAATGTCTTCTAGCTTCTTCAACAGCTATCCTATCTACTTCAGATTCAATCTCAACAAAATTCAATTCAGCTCTTTTGTGTTGTTCATACAAAGTCTTGATTTCTTCAAAGTTCTTCTTGACAAGTTGAGTATGAGTGAAATGCTTAAATTTCTTGAGAAATGTCATCATTTGATTCCTAATTGTCATGGTAGTTGGAGGCTTAATCTTTTCTCTTCTTCTTTTCTCAGCAAAGAATCTTTGTTGCTCCCTTACCAAATTATCAATCAATTTTGATTTCTCTTCTTCAACATAAGCCTCTCTTTCTTCAGCTAACAATGAGTCTACAAGAAGCTCACTTGCATGTAATTCAACATGAATCCTATCATACTCTTGTATGTTCCATTTTTGCTGTATTCTCCTAGCTTCTAGCAAATGTTGTTTTGCTGTAAGTTCCTCTTGTAAATCTTGTTCACGAATTTAAGCTTGCATTCTGAGAGCATATTCCTTATTATGGTCTAGTTGATTAAATCTATACATGACTTTGCTGATATCTTCATCTGGATCACTTTTATTTTCAGATTCTGATTATAATTGCTTCTTTCCCTTATCTTTTGGATTAATCTTTGGTAACTTCTTCTTAAGCTTGTATGATCTTTCCTCATCAGCTTGTTGTTGAATGACTATACCTTTAGTGGGATGGGAAGCTTGAACTTTCTTACCTTTAGTTTGATCCTTTTTGGCAAGAACTTCTTGTTGTGTCTTCTTTTCAAATTCTGCTTGTTTTGCTTTTTTAGCTGAACTCTTCTCTCTTAGATCAAGCAGTATTTGGGCTAAAGTCTCATCCTCTCCAAAAGGAGTTTTACTTTTTAGTGAAGGATGATCACCAGCGGTACTTGCAGTCGGCTTAGTTGGCTTAGCAGTACTTGGGTTTTCAACAATGCTAGCGGTACTTGTAGTCATCTTAGTTGGCTTAACAGTACTTGGATCTTCAACAATGTTGACTTCACCAGTGTTAGACACAATTGTTTCTTCAATCACTAGAGTATCTCTAGATACCCTTTGTTCCACTAAAGTTATCCTCTCAACTTGTACCTCTTCAGTCTTGTCTGATCTATAGCTCACTCTTGATCTTGACAGTACTTTTAAAGACTGTTTCTTGTGAAACCAAAATTGTCAGTTGAAGATATAGGAAATTGAACATTAATCTCCTCCAGCTTCTCACAGAAAGTACTCTAATTCACTTGAAGTTGTGGTGATTGAGGTTATGGCTCTGGCTGAGTTACCACCATTTCTTCAATTTGTGGTTCCTCATGAGTAGGTTGTGGCTCTTCCTGTTGAAACTCCATGTTAGTAGGTTCTTCAACACCAGTCTCTAAACCATTGCCATCTTCATAATTTCCAATGACATCATCATCCAATTCAAAATTGATGTCATTTACAGAGACCCTTGTTTGAATATCAGAAGAAGGTATTTGTTCTTCATAATTCCTCCCCTGTTTGGTTGCATTCAGTTACCTTTTCTTGTGATTTCTGAATCTTTGCTTTTTAAGAGCAGCTTTCTAAATAGACCTATTCTGCCTCATCCAAGGAGATACTTTATTCCTTAACTTGATTAGGTTGGCCTCTAATTCAGCAATTTTCTTGTCTTGAACAAGCTTTTCCTTTTGCAACACCTGTACCTATTGGGACAAACTTGTGCACAAAGAAATTAAATTTGCAACATCGACCACCTCTGGTGCTTGCGCTTGTGGTGAACCACTAGCAGCAATGGAAGCAACATGTGTATGGATCATCTCATCAGTATTTGGTTGAACACCAATATTGTGAGAAGAAGATTGAGAATCTTTTGAGGAATAGGAACCCTGGGTAGAAGGAGTTTGCTGAGAAGCACTAGCATTGCTAGGTTCCTCACCTTCTTGGTTGGCAGGTTGGGCTAACATATGAGCAAACAATGGTGTAAGAGTTCCTGTGAAGGCATTGCCTTGTTTGGTCAAGAAAGAGAAAGTTCTCTTTGTGAATGTAGGAACATCCCATGTATTTGTTAACTCTGGTAGGTTAGGGATTTGGTCACTAACTAAAGTCTGAATGAATCTAGGATACATTAAAAACTTCTTAGTTCCTTCCAAATTCCTAGTCATGCCTTCAAAAAATAATCTTGAAAAATTAAAAACCCTGTTATTTGCTAGACAAATACCAGCTGATGCCAATGCATGAGGAATTTGATCAAAAGAAGTACTTTTAGAGCTTAAACAGTGAATAATGGCATGTAAAAGCAATTTCCATTGTGGTGAAAACAAAGCTTTAAAGAAAGTAAGACTTTCCCTACCACCCTCATAACCCATGGCTGTAAGGCCATCATGTATTTTTGTATTATTAAGCATACTAAGTCCATTTTCATCATTTAAACTCAAACTAGCTCTTAGCAGTACCTCAGTTACATAAATATTTCTATGATTTACCCTAGCCTTAATGCAAGGTTGATCAAACCGAGTACCTAACACAACAGTATTCCAAAATTGTTCAACAATAGGAACAGAGATTATAGGACTTACAGTGAGTGCGAAACGAACTTGACTTTGAGATAAAAATCCAAGAATCTCATGGAAACCAAGAGAGTCATCATTAAGAGCAAGATTCGCAACCAAATTATGCTTACAAATAACTTGTAGAGCAGCCATTAGTATTTTTGATGATCGAAAAATTAGAGAGAAGGTTAAAGAATTAAGAGATAAGAATAAAAGATTAGGTGAATCAATTGCATAATTGGAGTAAGTATTTATGTAAATAACAAACCCAAGCGCGAAGAAAATTCCAAATTTACAAAAGAGACCCTTAACGGTACAACGGACATGCAGCGGTACATGGAACATAATCGGTACTTGGATTTGTGCTAGCGGTACTTGGATCCATAACGGTACCTCACAAATTTGACCAGTTCATGCATTCCACTATCATTATAACCTCTTTTATCTTATTCTATCAACCTGCAATCACATCAAAAACACAAAAACATACACTTTTACAATAAATATTAGCATAAAAATTGTACAGCTATTACCTCCCCTCAACATATGCAGCAGTCTATTGGTTGAGCATATCAATATGTGTCACCAAGAATTCAAATCTTTTTGCATCAAATGCCTTGGTCAACAAATCAGCCATATTGTTGTCTGTATGAATCTTCAAGACCCGAATAAGCTTCTTGTCATAGGCATCTCTTATGAAGTGATGTCTTATTTCAATATGCTTGGTCTTGGAGTAAAATACTGGATTCTTGACAATGCATAGAGTACTTTCATTATCAATGTAAATCTTGGTGTTCATGAAGTTGAATCCATAATCTAACAATTGATTTTGAATCCAAAGTACTTGTCCACAACAATGAGCAGCAACTACATATTCAACTTCAGTTGTAGAGGTAACAACAATGGTTTGCTTCTTACACTACCATGATATGAGTCTTTTGCCTTGGAATTAACAACCTCCTGTTGTGGATTTCCTAACATGATTAGCTCCAGCATAATCACTATCTGAGTAAGCTTCCAATTCAAAGGTTGAATCTCTAGGATACCATAATCCTAAATTAGGTTGACTTTTAAGATACTTAAAAATCCTCTTCACAGTATGCAGATGTGACACCTTTGGATTAACTTAGAACTGAACATGCACACACAGCAAACATGATATCTGGTCTTGAAGCAGTAAGATACATCAATGAACCAATCATTGATCTGCATAGATGAATATCAACATTTTCACCATGTTCATATTTTGATAAAGATTTCTTAGCTTCAAAATGTGTGTTTGTACTCCTTGAATCCATACATGAAAACTTTTTCAAGATTTCAGCAACATATTTATCTTGACTGATAAATATTCCATCTTTCCTTTGTTTGACTTGCAGTCCCAAAAAGAAAGTAAGTTCTCCCATAGAACTCATTTGAAATCTTACTTTCATCAAAGCCTCAAACTCTTCACACCATGATTTCTTGGTTGAACCAAAAATAATGTCATCAACATAGACTTGCACTAGAATAATATCCTTAGCATTCTTTTTGATGAATAGAGTTTTGTCAATGGTTCCTCTCCTATATCCATGCTCTAACAGAAAAATGGATAAAATTGCATACCAAGCCCTTGGAGCTTGATGCAGACCATAAAGTGCTTTGATAACTTTGTAGACTCTGTTGGGGAACTTAGGATCTACAAAACCTGGAGGTTGTGAAACATATACCTCCTCTGAAATAGTACCATACATAAAGGCACTTTTCACATCCATCTGATAGACTATAAAACCCATAAATGATGCAAAGGCCAAAAATAACCTAATGGCTTCTATCCTTTCCACTGGTGCAAAAACCTCATCATAGTCTATCCCTTCTTCCTGTCTATAGCCTTGAGAAACAAGCCTTGCCTTGTTCCTCACAACAACTCCTCTTTCATCCTTCTTGTTCCTGAAAACCCATCTAGTACCAATAACCTTTTTTCTTGAGGGAAGATCCACAAGAATCCAAACCTTTTGTAGCTTAAAATGTGTTAATTCTTCTTGCATGGCATCTACCCAAATTTCTTCACAAGAGCTTGAGAAATGTTCTTGGGCTCTATTTGTGATAAGACACGGGCAAACAAACAATGCTGAGTATCCTTATGATTGGTTCTCTGCTGTTGTTTGACATAACTCACAAGTGCATGAGTTTCAGTATTGGTTTGAAGTTGTCTTCTGGTTTGCACAGCAGACTTGGGATTTACAATGATCTGAGTAGTAGGATGGTTGTTGTTGACTTTATGAGTGGGAATAGAACTGACTGGAATTTCAGTTTCCAAATTATTGAAATCAGTTACTACACCCTGCTCATCATAGGAAGCTTTGGAGAAAATTCCTTCAGCTGGACTAGCATATATGTCTTCATCATCCATAGCTTGTAAAATATCTTCAAATGAATTAGCAGACTTTGCAGATTTTGACTTAGCAGTACTTGCAGATGAGGTACCGCTAGGTGTAGTATGTACTGCTGAGTGTTGTGACTCAAAAGATTTTTCTCCTGAATGCTTATTAGCAGATGTAGCATTCTTTTCTTGATCTTGAAGCCTCTGAAGCTCTTGGGAGGCATGATCATCAGTTGATGGCATAGTTTTCTTTTGGGGAGTAACAGACATGAGAGTAACAGTAGGCATACTCGCTACATAGATGTAAACATCATCATCTGATGAAGAAGATTCTTCTTGAGTACCTGACTTAGTTGTACCAGACTCCTTACATGCATTGTTAGTTTGACAATCCTTTTGCACAAAATAGTAATCCATGGAATTTGTTAGATAATCTAAATCAAACATCCAAGCATAACCTATTCCTGGGACATTGGGCTTATTTTCTAAGAAATTAACATGGGCATTTTCTTCAACCTTCTTAGATGCCAAATTGTAAATCCTATATGCTTTACTTTGCAATGACTATCCTATAAGATATCCTAGATCTGATTTCCATCAAACTTCCCCAAATGATCAAGAGTAATTAGTACAGACACATGACACCCAAAAGGTCTTAAATGACTTATGGTTGGCTTAATACCAATCAAAAGTTCATAAGGCGTTTTATTTTGAGGATTGGTCACTAAGACTCTATTTAACACATAACATGCGGTATTAATTGTTTCTGCCCAAAATATATCTGGCAAAAGAGAATTAGCCAGCATAGTTCTAGCAGCCTCAATTAGTGTCCTATTCTTCCTTTTAGCTACTCCATTTTGTTGTGGAGTCCTAGGATTACTAAATTGTCTCTTAATTCCTTTAGACCTACAAAATTCATCAAATTCAGCAATCTTGAATTCTGTCCCATTATCTGTCCTAATGATTAAGACTTGTTTAGTGAACTGCTTTTCAACTAAAGTGATAAAATCCTTAAGTAATTCATTGCTTTCAGTCTTAAGAGCTAAAAATAAAACCCAACTGAATCTACTATAATCATCAGTTATGACTAGACAAAAGATCTTATGACTAATGCTCCTTATAGATACTGGACCAAACAAATCCATATGCAAAAGTTGCAAAGGCTTTGTCACAGTATTGATAGTCTTGTTCTTACAAGAGGTTCTATGTTGTTTACCTTTTTGACAAGCAGTACATGTGTAATCATTTTGAAAAGATTTGTTAGGCAACCCTCTAACCAAATTTCTATTCACTAATCTGTTAAGATTCTTGAAATTCACATGACCTAACCTCCTATGCCATAAGTTAGACTCATCATTAGAAGCCTTAGCTAGCAAACATGTAATACCACATGTTGGAGTAATAGTATGAAGATTAAAGGTGTATATGTTTTCTTGCCGGATCAAAATCCTCTCAAGTTGAACACAACTTGATAGGTCATGTTGGCCAATGAGAATTTAGATAAATGTATAAAAGTTTTTTCTTTAGTAAAATTCAGGGGGCCCATTTGTATTTATCTTCATTGTGATTGGCTAACTTTACCTATCAAGTTAACTTTAACTTGAGAGAATCCTCCTACTTTCTTGCCTAGGTACCTTTAGTAGTACTTGAGATTCTTCAGGCATCTCAAAGTCTTTGGAGAGCACCAAGCAGTCTATATCTGTAAACAGTACCTTGTTCTTCTTATCACCCATTTGTGATACAGAAAAGAGATTGAATTCATTCAATTATTTGACAAAGAACACATCTTCAAATTCTAACTTTCCTGTATTGATTTTCCCTTTGCTAGTGATTCTACCTTTGTTGCCTCCAAAGGCTACTGTTCCACCTCTGAATTCTTCAAATTCAGCAAGGAAATCTTTATTCCGTGTCATGTGTCTTGAGCATCCACTATCTACTATACCTTTATCTTTTAATTCATCAATTAGATGCCCCTACACATAAACAAAACTTATTAGTTTTTAATATGGACCCAAGCCACATTTGGCTTGGATCTTGTGGACCTACATACTTAAGAGTTTGATATGTAGTTTTTCCAGTAAGACTACATACACTCTTATACTTCATGGTTCCAGTCACATAGTCAAAGACATAGGTAGGTTTGTTGTCTTTGTACATTTTTGGCCTAAAAACTGTTTTAGCAGTACTTGCTTGAACACATGGTTTTTTACCTTTAGGAACCCACACTTGCACTGGTTTGTTACTAGGCTTACTCTTAGATGTCTTGTCTTTCTCAACTACATTCTTAGAAGTCTTGTGAAACTTTGGTTTGATAGACTTTGAACCAGCGGTACTTGAGTTTGGTCTAGTAGTACTTGCAGTTCTAAACTTGCCGGTACTTGGTTTACCAGACTTCAAAGGTATTAGACCTTGTTTCATAAGTACTGCTCTAGGAACAAAGTTCTTGGTAGAGTTATTAGTAACCTTTTGAGGTTTATCAGCCCTTTTTGAATGATCAAACTTAGGTTTGTCATCTTGTGGCCTTTTGTGCAGCCTTTTGTTTTACCATTTTATCTTCATGTAGAGTATAATCTCTTATAAAATGACTTAGACTACCACAAACATAACATCATTTTCTTCTCAAAGAAGACCCCAAAAGGTTGTTTTGACTTAACTTTCTTAAAACCTATCCCACCCCTCTTGGTTTTATTATGTTTTACATCATTATCCAATGCCTTGCTAGGAGTTTTTACCAGCTTGGGAGCATAACTAGTTTTAGACTCTTCAGAAACAAAATTGTTCATTAAAGGTGGATAAACAATGTTTTTGGTCACAACAGATTTATCTTGAGGTAAAGTACTAGAGTTTGAGACATTTACAGCCTTTGATTCTTCTAACTCTATACTTATATCATTACAAGGGGGCATGAAAATTCTTGATAATGGTGGAGGAACTGCTTTCATTCCTTCAGCATATCTATCATTTTCAGGTGTATTATCTGACTCATTAGAACTATCAAAAATCCCTTTTGTTAAGTCCTTGTCAGTTAAAGTTATCCCAGGTTGGTCCTCAATATATCCTAGGCCTGACTTATCATAATATCCTATTTGTGAATTAATCAGTTTACCCAATCCTTTAGAGGATTTTTGCCAATGATTAATCACTTCCCTTTCATTATAAAGACTGTCATTTAAAGCTTCATTTTCTGTTGATACTTTCAAAATTTGTTTTTCAAAAGCTTTAATTTCCACATCTTTTTCCCTCATTTGAAGAGTTAAAATTCTTATTTTCTCTTCATAGTTTTGTTGACCCTTTTTATACATAACTATATTGTCTTCTAACTTAGCAACACCCTGTTTAAAAGCATTTTGTTCTATAGTGCATGTGTTGACTTTTTGATATTGTTCATCTAGCTCTACTTTTAAGCTATTAAATTTAAGAACACAATCTTTTGAACAAGGATGTACCTCAGTATCTTCATGTGAGAGAGCCATTAAACCAAGCTCTTCTTCTTCTTCATCTTCAGCCCAGTTCACCACTCCATCTACAGTCACCAATGCTTTGGTTCTTTTGAGACTCCTGCTGTTTCCTTTTGGAAAGCTTTCAGTTATTCTTGGACTGGTTCTATAGCTGTTTTTGGACTTTTGACTGCTACTCTCAGCCTTGTCTCTAGTGCGTTCTCTTGCAAAATATCCATTCCTTCCACAGTTATAGCATTCAACTTTAGACTTGTCATATCCTAATGGCTCATTAGGATCAACAGTCATCTTCCTACCAGTCTTCTTGAAGAATCTATTAGATCTCACAGAAACCATAGCAGCTTGCCGTTTGAGATCCATCTCTTCAACATCAGCATCATCCATTTGGAACAAGTCATTGAGTGTTAGTCTTGGCATGTTGTCTTGTCCAGCAAAGAATGAGAAGGCATCATTGTCAATAAACAATGGTGAAGGTCTTCCTTGTGAATTTTGAGAGACTATAGGGCTGCTTTCAGTCATTCGTGGGTAAGTACTGCTTGTAAGTCCCCCGCGGTATTTGTGAAGTAAGTACCGCTGCTTGATCTACTAGCGGTATTATGAAAGTAAGTACCGCTATTACCTTCTGACACAAAAGCCAAGTTAGACTTTGTTGTTGCTGCTGCCTTAGTCACCTCAACGCCTTTTACATCCATCTCATATACTCTAAGATTGTTGTAGAGATGATTGAAAGGAATTGTTTCCAAATCATCTCATGTGATGAAGTGCATAGCCATTGCTATCCACTCTTGTGGAACACTCCTTAAGAATTTCAGATTAGCTTTTTCATTAGGAATTACTTATCCATAAACTGCCAATTGTATAAGCAGCTTACTGAACCTTCCATAGCCACCATGGATTCCTTCTATACTAGAAATTGAGAAGTTATCAAATTCTTGTTTTAGAACAATCTTCTTCATCTTCTTAGATTTGTCATTACCTCCAAATCTAAGTTTGATGGCATTTCACATAGCCTTTGCATCCTTATAGTGATGAAAGCTAGGTAAGATGTCTTCTGAAAGTGCCATAGCCAAAGCAGTTCTAGCCTTTCTTTCTCTGATCTCTACTTGTACCTCCTAAACAGTCAAAGCAGGTAAAGCATAGCATGTACCATCAAGCATCCAGTGTAGCTTCTTTGGTGTATTCCCATTCTTGATAACTTGCCACGGAGTATGATCTGTGTGATTCAAGTAATGTTCCATCTGCATAGCCCATGTCTCATAGTTATCACCCTTGAGAACCTGGAGTTTGACAGCAGAAAGAGTATGGGAAGGTGTTGTAGTTGTAGAAGTAAATACAACTTCTACGGCTTGAATAACTTGTGGTGGTACAGGATGCACAACTTGAGGCTGTCCCTGTGGTATTGGATCAGGATCTGGAATATCTTCCAAGTGAGGGCCATCACCAGGTTGAGACATTGAGTTTTAGTATGAGTGGAGTTTTTAGGGTTGTGTTCTTCTTTTTTAGATTTTCTCAACAAGCTCTGTACCACTTGTTGATCCCTTTGATTGGATCTATATTCTGTTAAGAACTAGTATAGTAGTTTGTAATCAAACTAAAACACTTTGAGAACTCTTACTAAAACTAAATAAGTTATGCGGAATCTAACTTATAAAGCACAGAAGAACAAAATTACTTTTAACTATTCGATTCTCTTATTAATCGACTTGAATGAGGTACATGAATGACATTGTACCTATGTTACTTTTATAGAGTAAGGAACCCTAGAAACCTTAGAATATTCTATAAATATAACTATATCACAAACGATATATTATCAATATTCTAACTATTTAGGTATATCACATAAGATATACTCTAACTATAACTATGACATATCTTATACAAAGATATATTCGTCATAATCAATATAGCAGTACTTAATTTATAAGTAGCAGTACTTACTACGTACCGTGTTAACACTAACGGTACTTGAAAGATAACTAACAGTACTTCAATAACACTAACGGTACTTGACACTTAACCAATAATTCCCAACATACGTGCTACGTTGCATTGCATGGCACCAATGTGTTATGATCATACGTGTATGTAGGAATGATTGTATCTATAGGTATGCATATACTATGGTATTTAAAGGTATTGCACGTGAAGCAATGGTCCTTGCGTGATTATCGTACATTTAAAATGCGGTTTTGTTTAGAATTTGGCCTCATCGCCACTCGCCGATCTTGATAAGTAATTATTGACTGAATAACTGAGCGTAAACCATGTTTGATACTCTAGATACATAGATATTAATTCGCAACACATTACATATCGACTAGATTAATATCGATTTTCGTTGTCGCACCATGATGTGTCATTCTTGGACATCTTCTTGAAACGTAAATTACAAACATATTATTTTATTTCCCTTATGCCTTATGGGTTTGATATATTAGTTCGCGTAACTATAACATAACCGAAGTATAATCAGCGATGTGTACGTCGTAACGACAAATTATATGTGTATATAATAAAACGTGGTTAAGGCGCGTCGCCATTTAATCGTTGTTTACCATTCTACTCGAACTTAAAGATGTGTTTTAAAAATATACTAGTGTTGTGATCAAGCGCGATAACTTGAAGTTTGGTTGGTTTGTGTTCATTTTATTGTCTACGATTTCGAGACTCATCCGAAGCCGATAACAACACTTAGTTGACATACGTACTCTCGTTCCGTTTATTTCATTTGTTTTGTTTTCTCATTATTTTGAATTCGATATTATATATGATGAGGTCTGACACTTGTGCGAGTTAAATAAGCATTGAGTTTTGTTAATTGAATGATTTAAACATAAAGCGTCTTACATATTAAACATATGGTGAATGAAAATTTTGGCTAAAAATGACCTATGATGCGTCTTGTAACAAGTAAAATTCGTATAGAGAGTAAAGTGACAAAGTGAAATTATAGAGAGTAAAGTGACAAAGTGAAATTATTTTTCCTTCAACCTTGGTTGGTAAATCATAATAAGTAATTTATATTACTCGTAAAATCCTCGTTTTCATATATTAATACTTTGATACTAAAAGCTTGTGATGGAATAGTCAAGAATTGCTTACATTAATTTGAAAAAGAGTTATTGATAAAATTAACGATATGAATATCGAGTATATGTAGCTTTGGGTTTGATATGAATTAAATTTTAGGTCATTATGGTAAACTTTTTACGTATTTTGTAATATAGAACATGAGTAGAAAAATTGGCCATGTATTTTGGAGCACTATACTTTGTAAAAACTAGTTTTATTTTGAACATAAGGTGAAGTTATAATTAAGAATGCATTAGTATAAACTGGAACTCGTAACTCCTTGTAGTGAATAAATTGGGACAAAACTGGAGTATACACTTTAAGTGAGAAATTCTAACGCTGGAACTAAATTATTGAAAGTTGATGGAACATCGTTTTACTCTGCCGCGAGATGTGTTAACTATAAAATTGTTTGATAATGGGCTAAGGATTAAAAGTTGAATTTTCTATATTTTAGAGTTATTGAAATAAGCATTTTGATTACTTATTTTATTATTATTATTATTATTGAGATTCAAGTCTCGACTAAAACTAGTAAGTTATTTTAGATAATACCATGTGAAACCATTTAGCGTCTGAGTCGAGTCACGTGAATATGATATAAAATATCAGTTTTAAGAAAAGCATATGTATAATAAAAAGTCAAGGTTAATTTTAAGAGTCAATTGGACTAATTCGAGTTATGTTGGATACTTGTATATACGTAATAAGATAGATCGTAATAATAATATGAAACTTTGAAAATTCATACTATGTACGTTTGGTGGTACTTAAAATAGGAACGTTAATGAGATTTTCACACAAGTATCAAGATTTTCAAACCTAATGATTTTATCGATTATGATAACCGAGTCATCGAATCTACTAATGATAGTAATTTTTCTTGAGATTGTAACATTCCAGAAATAAAAACTTGTAAAGATTGAAAATTAAAAGAAACGAAGTCTTTAATGGTGTAACATAAATTAAAAATGTGCAAATGTTCACTCTTACAATGTACAAGGTAACATTAATTAGAATATGCAAATGGATTACCCAACACACGCCTACATGTATATTATTTTATAAATATGTATATCTAATGTTTTGAGTCACGATTGTTCGATCATACAACATCACTTTATCATTTTCGCAAGTCTATATCTGAAGCTGGGTAGTCCTGTAATTGTTCGTTTTAAATATTATCTATAGTTTGGGACCATTATTTCTTCTGGATCGCTACCTTGTTAGTACGTGTTAATAAAGAAATGCCTATTTTTGTCCTCTTATTGGACCCCATGATTTTCTTTCTTTCGGCTATTGGAACCTAAATTTGCTGGAATGTGTGTGTAACTCGAGACGATGGGAATTATGATCGTTGTCCTATTTTTGGCGTTTGTGATGATGTTCGATGTCCACTCCATGTATCTATAGGTTGTTGTTGTTATCTCGAAACTCTTGTCATGTCTTCGAAGTATTTTCATTTCTAATGTAGTTAATCTCCATTGGAAAATATATTTCTCGTTCTGCTCATTCGATCTCATTGATTCTTGATTTTTATTACTCGTTGTACTTGCAATGATCTTTAATCCAGAACCACCTTACCGTTATCTTGTGAATAATTTATTTTGAAAATATATATATGAGTATGTGAAATGTTTCATTGAACCAAATGCAAATGGCGTCGATTTATTTATTTGTTTATTTATTTATTTATTCATAAAAAGGCAAAGCAAAAGTATGTTTCCAAAGTTGATGAAAAATGTTTGATGTGTTCCTTGAAACGATGGTAGCAATATTTTCCCATTTCAAATTTCAATCCAAATGATTTAATATTTTGAAGATTAGGTCCAAAACTTTCATTGTCATATTTGGTGTGTAATAATAATGTTTGTATCGTCATTCGGTCCTCAATTATGCACAGGTTAGCTAACTATGCATAATTCGGGAAGAGCCTTGTTTTGTTGGTTGTCGTTGCTTGGTCCTCAATTATGCATAATTTATCTAATTATGCATAGTTTAGGAAGAGCACTGTCGTGTCAAATCAATTGGTCATCATGAAACTTGTAGTGTTTTGATAAATGTTTGGATGAGAACACTTTTCAAACGGTGGATCCTTATTCAAGTAATTGTATTCTCTTTGATTCCTAAGGAAATTTTTTGAATTTTCTTGTGTTCCTTGAAATCTTTTCTTTCATTTTGCGTTAACTTAGTAAGTCACCTTGATCGAGTAATTATGGAAAATGTTTTTATGTGTTGTATGTAACGTGCGAATTCCATCGGAATCACTAGGGTGTTGATGAAATACCAAAGGGGCTCGTACTGACACTGAGAAGAAATTTTAACAAAAATAGGAGACTACCGAAGTAGAGGAAATCCGAGTTCGAGTAACTCTAAGGGAAATGACGAGGACTTCTCCTACATCAAATGTATCGTATTTATTTATTTTCTTTTCTCGTTCTTTTGATATGTCAAGCGACACGCGATAAACTGTTGAAGTTTACCAAGTGTGCGTCGGTAGTTGGAAGACAATTCCATTTGTCGTCTTCGTTTATTAAAGTGAGGAATCCTCTTTCCTTGACTCGATTTTCTTTGATCATCGATGGTTAAACGACAGATAGACATAGTTGATGTTTTTCTGGTAAAACCTTGCTTGATATGTGTTTATGTTATGAGTGATTTAGTCGAGTGGTTGTACATTATGCGAGCTCTAGACTGCATGGTGAATTGACGTCTAATTGTGGATCATGTGTACTATGTAATACCTTTTTGACCGTCAACGGTGGTGCTTATCAAGACTTTAACTTCGCTTGGGGCGGAAATGAGATGGTGTGCTTGTAATATCTTTTGAGTACGGATTTGTGTGTGAGCACCCTGCGATGACATATGTATGTATTTTCTTTCTTTTTGGATATGCATCCATAGCTAGCAAGCTCGTGAACCTTCTTTAACTTGCAATTTTCTTTTGGCTGGACTTATCCGAAATCCTGTCAAATATTCTTATTTTATCATGGCTTGGCTGATTAGCAAGCATGAGTTAACTTGATTGAACTTATTTACTTGGCATGGTTTGGTAATTTTACAAACATGTCGTAATGTGATTGTATATGCTTCAAAATAGCTTTTGTGTTTGATTGGATTGTGATGTTTTTGAGAGATTTATGTATACGTTGAATGATTTTCGTATCGATGAATTCGTTTCTGACGAAATAGGGTTGTATGTACGTAATATTGCAATAAGGTGATTTTGTATGACTAGTATTAATTGCTTCATCTTGTATATTATGAACATTTTCGATGGGGTTAGGTGTGACCCGTGCGACTTTCTTTTATGATTAATTACCTTTATGAGATTGATGGACCAAGTGAAAGGACGATTCGAACGTTGGAAGACATGCTCCGAGCTTGTGTGTTTAATTTTGGTAGTAGTTGAGATCGACACTTGTCGTTGGTAGAATCCTTGTACAACAACATTTACCATGCTAGTATTGAAGCTGCATCATTTGAAGCATTAGGTGGATGAAATTGTAGATCGCCAGTCGGGTGGAATGAAGTACGGGAAAGTTAGTTGAATAGGCCTAAAATGATTCAAGAGACTACGGAAAAGATTGTACAGATTAAGAATCACTTGTTAATCCGCGAGGAACCGTAAAAAGAGCTATGCTGATAACTAGTAAGCAGTTGGAAATTGAATTCGGAGACATGGTAATGTTAAAGGTATCATCGTGGAAAGGCGTGATTCCTTTTGGAAAACAAGGGAAGTTGAGCCAAATGTACATTGGACCAGATGATTATAAGTTGGAGCTGCCGGACGAACTTCGTGAAATTTATAACACTTTTCATGTGTCGAACTTGAAGAATTGATTGGCGGATAATGATTTAGTTACCCTAGTGAACGAGACCTAACATGAGGATAAGTTGCACCTCATAGATGAACCAGTGGAGATAATGGATCGAGAGGTTAAGAGATTGAAGCAAAGTAGAATACCCATTGTGAAGGTGTGATGGAATCCGAGACGTGGACTGGAGTTCACGATGGAACGTGAAGACTTCTTCAGGAAGAAGTACCCTTATCTTTCTAGTAGTACGAAATGTGACTATAAGAAGCGGAGAGCGTCTGGACGTCGCTCCCTTAAAGAGGGGAGGATGTGATACCCCAAACCTAACACCATTATTTAATCCTAATTTTACGACCGATTATAAATTTTTGAGAAGTTTAAGTACTAATATTATTTGACGGTTTAAGTTGAAACCGGTGATTTGAGGCTTTATTTAATATTTTGACGATTGGAGAGAACCGTAAGTGATCGCGATACCGTTGGATGCCCAAATATTTACGTTTATTATCGATCGTATCGAAATTTGATATTTTTGAAGTTTTTGTTTTATTACGTATTAAGTCGAGTCGGAACCTTACTATTGCTTTTCGTGTGCATTTAAATCTTTGAAAAAGTATTTCATTGAACTAGATTTTTATTTTATGAATCCGGGACGAAACCCGACTCCCGTAAACATTTGAAAATCAACTAAGTACCATTCCCGCTCTTTGTAAGCAACTTTGCTAAAAAGACCAAAAGAAAGCCATATTTTCATAAAGGTCCTCCCACCTTTTTACAAAAACACTCACCACACACACACACACACTTAATTTCAACAATTAAAAATTTTCTCTTCCTCGTCCCCTTTCTCTCTACCTCACGGCACCATCACACCACCACCAATCCACCACCAAAAATTTGTTTTTGAGAAATCTAAGCAATAACCCATCCTTAAACATCAACTTAAGTAAATCCCACCACAAATTTACAACATGCAACAACGTTTTTTCAAGATTTAATTTTTGATATATTTTGATAAAAATTATGATTTGATCTAATTAAATTTGTGGGTTTGTGTTTAATTATGTTTAGGAACATGTATTTGGAATATTGGAGCTTGGAAAAGATGTTTCTTTGGTGTTTTTGCTTCCAAAACCCACGACAAATGGGGGTATTTGGTGTTCTTGGTGTTTTGATCTATTTAACTTATGGTGTGGTTCTATATTCATGTTATTATTAATTTTACATGATTTAATTATATTGTATGTGTTATTTTGATTTTTGGGTTTTGAATGAGGATGAACATACAAGTGAGTTAGGGTATTTTTATTTGATTAGGATGTTTATTAGCGGATGTTAGGAGTATAGGAGTTGATGAAATGGGTCAAAAAGATGATTTGATATGGTTTTGTAAAGTCCATTTTAGGTCACAAACTTTAAGGGTATTTTTAGTGGTCTTAGGTCTGAGTTAAGGTTGATATGATGGGATATATTTGTGAGCTTCTTTCAACCTTCGTTTTGGTATAAGATAGAGCTTTTAACTCCAAACGAGTCAAAAGTTACATAGGTTTGAATTTTCGTGTACCGAGAGATGAGTATCGACACAATACGAAATTATTGTCGATATTTTGTCAAATCTCGGGGACTATAAGTTGAGTTCTGTAGATGGTCAAGGGCTGTTCTCAGACCCTAAACTTAGAATTTTGAGTCTATTTTCATAATCAAGAGTCAGATTTGCAAACGGAAATGCTTAAGAAGGTCAAAATGGGTTTACAACGTGAAGGTACAAAACTGTCCGGTTTTTTAAGTTTAGAGATGCGTTGGGCAGACGGAATTAAAAGTAAAATATTTTACTGAAATTTTAGGAGGATGTTGTTCATATTATAAATGAGTTTTCTGGAAGGTTTCATAAAATTTCATGATGTTTAAGTATGGGAAAACAACGCGTACATTTGATATGTACTGGCAGAAATGTTTTTGAGAGTATTTGTTCGAATAAGATAGTAGAGTAAAAATGTCTAGTAAATATCACTTGTGTGGATTATTTGTATGTATTTAAGGGGTTTTGAGTGTGTTTATTTGTTTACACTAAGTACATATCGGTACTTGAGTATGTTGATTTATTTGCGCGCCTTGTTTGTTAGGTGTCGACTTTTGAATTTCCCGGGCATCCTTATCGTCGGTGATCGTCATATACTATTACTCTTATACCTCAAGGTTAGTCTATAGCCTCTCTTTATACTAGTTTTAAATGATTTTAACCCGCGAGGGGGATACATGCTATTTGAAATAAAATGGAACACAAGAAAAAAAAATGATTGTTTGGACCCGAATGTTGTTTAGATTGTATTAAGTACCTTGTTGCTAAAGGCCCTAATTTCATGAACCGTTAACTATTGTCTTGCCCTTGTGTGGGTTGGAAATAGCCGCTTATACAATTGAAAGTACTATGGGGTTGACGACCCTATCCGAGACGAGAGCAAGTACGTTGAGTACCCTCTGCGGACGGATAACTTGTGATAACATATAAGGTATAAATCTGACATCGAGTACCTTAAGAGGGGCAATGGTTTCAATTTGATCACGCCGGAAAATGTGGCGCGGGAGATTAAGTTAACGGGTCGGTGTCATGAGCTTAAATACAATCAATTAGCTTTGCTAAATATGAAATAGTTGAATAATAGATTGTGAGTACGACAATGCTATTGAATGATCATGATTGGTTTTTAATACTTGTGTTCAACTTATGATTTGATAAACCTATAGATTCGCTCAACCGTTGTGTTGACGATTTTAAGCATGTGTTTCAGGTAATCAAGATTGATAGCAGCGGAGCATGCATGGAGGGAGTTGGTGCTTATTTGGTCTAAAATTATGGATTTCCTTCCCTTTTTATCAAATTAATTATTGTCATATTGTGGTAAAAACTTGTTGTGTTTTGGTTAAGATCTTTGTGGACAAGTAACGCTACTCTGATGAAAACTTTATTTTTTGGGTTGGAAATGTTTTAGACAATGATTGTAAATATTCTTTTATGTTTATTTTAAACGTCTCTTTTGAGTTCTTTTTCTATGATTGTGTGTGATGTGCTATGAAGTAACACCCAACGTGGAATCCCGCTGCGTGGTAATTTGGGGGTGTTATAGCCGCCTTTAGAGTTCACCACACCAAGAGTCTCGAGAGGAAATTTTTTGGTGATTTCCTTGTTCTCGAACTCATTCTTGTGAGGATCTTCTAAACGAGAGAGATGATCAACCGCTAGATTATCGGCTCCTTTTTTGTCAAGTATGGTGACATCAAATTCTTGTAGGAGGAGAATCCAACGGAGCAATCTCGGCTTAGCATCAAGCTTAGAAAAGAGGTACTTGATAGCCGAATGATCTGTATACACGATGCTTTTCGTCAAGACGGGATAAGGTCGGAATTTCTGAAAAGCATACACCACGGCAAGTAGTTCTTTTTCCGTTGTAGTGTATTTCATTTGAGCCTCAGTCATCGTCTTACTAGCATAATGGATAGGTCGAAAGTGATTTTCATGACGTTGCCCTAAAACGGCCTCAATTGCATAATCACTTGCATTGCACATGATTTCAAAGGGTAATTCCCAATTAGGAGCAACAAGAATGAGAGCTTCGGTAAGTTTCCTTTTAAGAGTTTCGAAAGCTCGAACACAATCCTCATTGATGTTAAACGGAGCATCTTTCTCGAGAAGGTGTGTCATAGGTCGAGTTATTTTCGAAAAGTATTTGATGAATCGAAGATAAAAGCCCGCGTGGCCTAGGAAACTCCTAACTCCCTTAACGGTTTTGGGATGGGGTAATTTGGCGATGACGTCTATCTTAGCTTTATCTACCTCAATCCCCGCTTTCGAGACCTTGTGCCCTAAGACGATTCCTTGTTTACACATAAAATGACATTTTTCCCAATTAAGCACAAGGTTGGTTTCTTCACAACGTTTTAACATTTTCTCAAGATTGAATAAACACGACATGAACGAATCACCAAACACCGAAAATTCATCCATGAATACTTCCATCGACTTCTCGATCATATCATGAAAAATAGCCATCATACACCGTTGAAACGTTCCCGGTGCATTACAAAGTCCGAATGGCATTCTACGATAAGCAACCATTCCATAAGGACACGTAAACATAATTTTCTCTTGATCAAGAGGGTCGATAGGGATTTGAAAGTAACCGGAAAAACCATCTAAAAAGCAATAGAAGTCATATCCCGCGAGTCGCTCCAACATTTGATCCATGAAGGGCATGGGAAAGTGGTCTTTACGAGTGGCGTCATTTAACTTTCGGTAGTCAATACACACCCTCCAACCGGTCACAACACGAGTGGTAATTAACTCGTTGTTTTCATTAGGTACAACGGTTATTCCTCCCTTCTTAAGGACACAATGGATTGGGCTCACCCATAGGCTATCGGAGATAGGATAAATCATTCCCGCATCAAGAAGCTTTAAGAACTCTTTTTTAATGACATCGTGAATTTTGGGGTTTACCCTTCCTTGACATTGAATTGCGGGTTTGTAGTCTTCCTCCATTAAAATCTTGTGAGTACAAAATTTTGGGTCAATACCCTTAATGTCGGAAATTTTCCACGCAATTGCCCCTTTGTGAGCTTTTAGAATTGTCAAAAGTGCGGTTTTTTCATCATTGGAAAGATCTATCGCAATAATAACCGGAAACTTTTCATCACCTTCCAAGAATGCGTATTCGAGGTGAGGTGGAAGATCTTTCAATTCAAGGATTGGTGGATCCTCGATTGATGATTTTTGTTCAACACTCATAACTTCCATCGGCGGAAGAAATGGTGGTATGAGAGTATCATTACCAATTATCACCTCATCTTTATTGTCGATTTTATTTAAAATAAAATCGCCCCCTTGGAATTGAGTGAGATTTGGTGTAGAATTAGCAAGAATCGGATCCATAATAGTGGGATTGCCACTTGACGAACTATCGGAAAAACCTAACACTTCTTGTGAAAACTCATCGCAAATTAAATCGACTAAGTCAATGTGGTTGATGGTAGCGATTGCATAAACATGAGAAGGTGTAGAGTTTTGAGTAGCGTTTATAACAAGTTCCTCCTCGTTGAATCGCAAAGTGATTTTTCTAGCATGCACATCAATGATCGATTTCGAGGTATCTAAAAATGGACGACCTAAAATTAGAGGAACTTGAGGATCCGTGGGAATGTCTACTACGATAAAATCAACGGGATAGTAGAACTTACCCACTTTCACAAAAACGTCTTCGACCACTCCACATGCGAGAATCGTAGAATGATCGGCCATCTCGATAGACATTTTCGATGGAGTAAGAGCCGGAAGTGAAAGCGATTTCCACATGGAAAAAGGCATCAAATTAATGCTCGTGCCAAGATCGGCCAAGGCGAGGCATCCTTCCATTTCTTAAATATCACAAGGAATGAGAAACTTCCCAGGGTCACCAACTTTTTCTGGTATGCGGTTAAGATAAACCGAAGAATAGTTAGATAGCTTTGAGAGCTTCTCCTTATCGTTCATCATACCCTTAAAAGTGGAAGCGAAACGAGGCATGTATAACAACGCATCGGCTAAACTCACATTAAAGTGCACTTGTTGAAACATTTAAAAAAGCTCAATTTGTTGTTTATTACGTTCATGTAACTTTTCCTTGTTTCGTCTTGATGGGTAAGGTAAGGGTGGTGTGGGTTGGTGTGTAGGCAACGGCCATAGAATCTCGGGTTCCATGATTGGTATTGGTTCAACCGTAGGTGTGGTTTGAGCGGTACTTCGTGGGATTGTATTATGCTCCTTTTCAACCATCACCTCGGGTTCTTTCTCGATTTCCTTCTCCGTAGAAGTACTAGGACGAGAGATTGGTTTTTTAAAAGTTTTACCACTACGAGTAGTAATAACCTTCATTTATCCCTTCGGGTTTGAAATGGTATCACTAGGAAGACAACCCGAGGAAGAGGGTTTTCACATGATAGCTTCAAACATACTAGCCAATCTATCTTCAAATTTTGATTGCCTTTTATCCGCTTTTAATAACTCTTGCTTAATCTCATGTTGACCTTGTTCCATCTTTAGTTGATTTTGTTGAAGATGTTGAACGTTTCCTTCCATTTTATTAGCATGAGTTTTCAATTCATTAGCAAGTTCATTTTTAAGCACGTTTTCAACTCGGATCTTAAGCTAATCATTTCTCGTTGCATGTTATCAAACGTAGCATCATTTGCCTTAGCATAATCCAAAAATTCTCTTTGAAGATTATTAGTGTGAGCATTTTGAAAACCTTGTGTAGTGTTTTGAAAATCACGGTTTTGGTTTTGATTTTGCACTTGCCCATTGTTCCCACTTTGGTAATTACCCTTGTTATAGTTACGTTGATTTCCTTATAACCACCACTTTGATTGTTGTTTCGATAGTTATTAGCATTTTGATTTTGTGGAGCTTGATTTGGGGGGAACCTTGTCCGTTTTGGTTGTAAGTTCCCGTTGCTACGTAAGCACTCGTAGTGTTACCACCGGCGGTAATGCACTCGGAAAAATCATGACCTCCACCACAAGATATAAAACACTTTTCAACCGCTTTAACCGATGCGGAACTCAAAGCATCTTGTGCTTTCCAATGAGTCATAAGAGTCGAAAATCTATCGAAAAACCGATTCTCCTCATTTGCTTCATCATGTAAGGCATTCATGTTACGAGACGATGACGACGAACCCATAGTGGTAACACTCGGTGTGTTACGAGGGTTATAAACCTTAGATCTATTCTCGATGATCGTTAAAGCTTCATTTGTCATTTTGCACAAAAAATTACCACCCACGGCGGCATTCAAATAATCTCGTTCATGATCGTTAAGCCCATTATAAAAAGTATCAATTTGATGCAATTCGGAAAAATCATGGTGAGGACATTCATGTAACATTTCCTTAAATCGTTCCCATGCCATAGAAAAACTTTCATTAGGTCTTTACGTAAACCTTGAAATCTCATTTTTCAAATGTGTCGTCTTAGATGGTGGGAAAAATTGGTTCACAAACATAGATACGAGATTACCCCATGTCAAATTCGAATTTGGCGGTTCTTTCTCGAGCCAAATTTTTGCGGGTCCATCTAAAGAGTATGGAAACAACATCATCTTAATGGCGTCATGTGGAACATCCTTAAACTTGCTCGTTGCGGTGAGACGATTGAAATTTCGTATGTGATAATGTGGGTTGTCTTTTTCATGTCCGCGAAACTTTTTGCTTGTAGCATCGACATTAAACCCGTCTTGATCTCGAAATTCTCCGCAAGGATGGCAGGAATCACAATAGCTTCTCCAAAACCCTCGGTGGGTACTTGAAGCAAATACATCATAGTACGATTAGCCATAGTGACTATTGGTTCTACAACGGGTTCGAAAATTGCAGGTTCTTCTTCAAATGAAGGTTCGTGGTTTCCTTCCTTTTGACGACGTTTACGAGCACGATTTGCTTAATTACAAGTTTGCATAAACGTGACGTACAACGTGGAGGTGAGCAAAGAAGATTCTTTTTGGGTATTTGTGAATTTTCAAGTTTTTTGTATTTTTGATTGTTTTTAATTTTTTAGATTTTGTGTATTACGTAGACAAGAATCTACCAATCTCTCCTCGAACTAAACTCTTGATTAAAGGAGCCTCAAAGAATGAAAACAATCACGTGGAGTGAACGTCTTCGATGACTTTAGAACGTTGGTGGAACACCAAAACGTTCAAGAGGGTTTGTTCACAAGAAACCAAGCGAATATATATGATACGTAATAATACTTTGGGCGGCAAAACCCTCGATTAGCTTTCAAAATCAAATACTCACAAGTGAACGGGGGGAATGAGGTGGCGCGAAGCACTTAAGTACCTAACTTCCCTCTAATGGCCTCTTATAGCACGTTGCCTATCTATTCACCTTAAAGTTCGTATTTTTCAAAATCGAGCTAAAAGAAACTATTTAATTATTTTTTCCTTTTTCTTTTGGTTTGAGATTCGAATACAATAATTAGGTGATGAAATCCCAATTAAGGTTGTGCTTTCATACTTTTGGAGATATTGTGATTTGATTGTGATACGTATACAATATAGTAATAATAATCACAAAAAAAACAAAACCGATAATACGTGTTAATAGAGTACTAATTAACACAAATACTATTTATGGCTATATATTAAAAATAAAAATGGTCCAATATAATCACAACATACCTCCCCAGCAGTGGCACCAAAATGATTGTGGTAAATTACATCCTTTAGGAAAAAGGCGTAAATGCGGTAAGTATTAAGCAAGATGATTTAGGAAAATCAAATGCCAATGACCCAAAGGTAAAAGTTCGTTTCCCAAGGAGGTTGATTGTGTGTGAAAAACTTGTATGATTTTGGATCAATGTTTGTAGAAAGAAAAGATGAGAAAAGAGAATGACGGATACGAGAAAATTACACTAAGACGTACAACGTGTAAAACCGTAAAATAGACAAAATAAAAAACTTTCATTAAAAATTCCTAATAAATTACCAAAAATTTCTAAAAGTCCAATTAGGGTTTACAAATGATCAAAAAAATTTCTATCCTTTTATTTAATTAATATTTAATTTTTAATGCTAATTAAAGCCCTAAAAATCAAATTAATTAATAAAAAGTCCAAATAAAGATTTTTCAATTTGTAAACCTAAAAAATAACTAAATATAACCAAAAAATATTTTTCCAAATTTTTAAAACTATTAAATCTATTTAAAATAATTAAAAACTAAAATTAAATATTAAAATAATATTAAAAATAAAAAATTTATAAAAAATTCTAAAAACTTGCAAACTAGTTTATTTTAACCTAATTAAACAGAAAATGAAGTTGAAATTACCAAAATACCCCTATTGGGCCCCCAAATGGGCTAAAAACAAAAATAGTGTGCTTAATGGGCTTTTAGGCCCAATAAAAATCAAACTCAACCAAATAAGCCCAAAATCACAAGACTAGCTTAAAATTCAATTTTTAACAAAAAACTCTAAAGGCCCAAAAGTTGAAAATGAGCTTATCACAGCTTAAATGTCACACAACTTATTCTTAATAGGCCAATAAGCCTAATAACCCATAAGCTGATGCCATAAGCTCTAATTCAACACACATTCTTCTTTTGTGATTATAAAGCAGTTTGTAAAAAGAAATTTTGAAAAAGCTCAACAAATAAGCCAGAAATAAGCAAAGTACAATTTCACTAAACGACAAAATAGTCGGGTTAGAGAATTAAGCTGTTTCAAGAGCTTATTCTTTTTTGCAAAAGGTGACAAATGAGCAAACTAATAAGATTCAACAAAGAAAATCCCAAAAAGCCAAGTGGAATAAGCTGTATAAGCCAATAAGTTGGCTGAAAAAGCCAAATAAGTTGGTTTTCTAGCAAAACCATAACCAAATAAGCTGAAAACTTCCAGATATGATACTAAGCTAAGAAAAATGACACCTATTACAAAAATAAGTTGTTGCATATACCAATAAGCAGAACTGAAAAATAAGCCAAACTGAACTTATTTGACCAAAAGTCAAAGTGTTCCAAATGTTACCAAACTACCAGGGCTTGTTTATGAGCTTGTTTGAGCAATTTTTGTGAAGGATTCAAGGCTAAATCCCTTGAATCAAGTAGGCCAGTTAGCCAACTTGATTTTAGTTTTGTACAAATAAGGCCAATAAGCCAGTTGGCTTATAAGCACTCAAATAAGCAAACCAAGTATCCAAATACACTCACAAGCATCTATATATGAAGTAGCAATGAGAAAAATAGCATGGCATAAAGGTTCATGCAATTGTGAAGGCCAAACTCAAGTGCCAAATTGCTGATGTAGTTGGCACTTGCAGTAACTTTTAGCAGCTTGTTGCTTATCCAATAAGCTCCTAAATCACAATACAAGATAATGCAGAGATAATACACCACAAATGCCCAACACAAATCAAATTTCAGCCCTTAACTCCCAAAATTGAAGGAGAAGTTCCTTCTGATGCGTTTGACCAACTCAAAACAAAATTATGCAGATTTTGACAAACTTATACAAACCTTTTCAAAACCTTGTGAGACACTGATGACTAAAACAACTTACAAATGACTTGTTTAGAGTAAACAAACCCTAAGAACCAAGTGCAAGGCCACAAGGCCTTTTGATCCCAAAATCCCAAACAACCTTGTTTTAGTATTTTTTTTCAAACAAACTTCTTATTTTCATAAGTAACCTACTGATTTTATGGGTCCTAGAGGTCTACTAGATGACACTAAGAAGATTTAAACAATAAAACTAACAACTCAAACACAAGATCTCAAAAATCACATAGCAAATAACATAAACAGATTTTTAGCCAAAAATTAAAAAGAGAAAAGGAAGAATGAATGAACCTCCTTCCCTTTACTTCCTAGGGAAGGTCATCAATGCTCCTTGGACCACTCTCAACAACTAGAGAGTGACCAAGGTTCTTGGACAAGGACGTGATGCAACAAAAACCACATATCTACAATAGATCTTGGTTTATCAGTAGATCTCCAACACAAAGCAACAAACAGCCAAACCAAAGGCTCTAATCCTCTCAAAAGCTTGCTAGAAACAAGCTTTTAGCTGGCTTATAGTCTGGTTTGGGGTTAGTAACAAGTTCAAACATTAACAGTGGAATATAACAATAACAGTGGAATGAAAACCACTTTTCAATCACTAGCACAAACTTAACCATTGAAGATCAAGCTTCACCACTCAAACACTAAGGATTTGAGAGGCTAGTAAGCAGATCTAAACACTTAGAATCCAAAATCTTGGATCAACAAGCCCTAGAATCTAAGTGAAAAACCTGTTTTCAGAAACTTTGAAAGACCAGTTTTCAAAATTTGAAAACTTGATTCAAAACCAACGTGGCCAATACAAACCACGAGAATAGCTCACAATTGATAAATGGAACTCAGCTTTACTCTTAAACAACACCAACTTTCAAAAACATAAAAAGGGATTACGAATTTTAATAATCTACCAACTTTTATAAATTTTAAAAAGGAATTACAAATTTAAAGATTAAAACTAGAACAATGGACTCTCACAGGCTAAAGTCTCCTTATATAGTACTCATAGGATGATTCTAGAACTAAAAATACATGTAAACCCTAGCTAGAAATTCTCAAAAATGCCCTTGAGTCGTTTTGTGTTGATGAGTTGTCCAAAATGATCTTGGTCGTTCCTTTATGCCTTTGGGACCAAGTATGAGCTGAGGGTTGTTGATTTTGCCACATAGGATTTCTTGGAGAGGAAGTCGTGGTGTGATTGGCTGAAATGGAATTGGGGGTGGGGTCCATGGTGATGGGATGGGTGAGTTTAAGTGTGGGATGTGTTCGTGTGAAGGTTAATCACTTTTAGGTTAGGGTAATTTTAATTTACCCTTTGTTTTAAGTGAGGTGGTAACTTGGGTGAAGAACATGAATAGTAACTATTTTGATCCGAAAAAGGTGGGGAGGAGTTGTTTGGCGCGTGTTTGTGGGTTTGTATGTTTCATTGGGCAACTTTGGTCCCTTTTTTTGGCAAAGTGTGTATAGCAAGTTATTTCAGCCTTAAAACGTATCTCCTTTGTTATTCAAGTTTTCTTTTTCTCACTTTTGCCCCAAAACTTTATAACAAGGATATTAAGGACTTGTTTTGAACTTTTCTTGATATTTCAAGGGTTGATCTTGTACATTCTTGAACTTTGAAGGTCTTCTTTGTATTTTTGACATTAAGGAGGACCATTTGAATAAATCTTCAATCTTGAGGGACTAAACTTGCCAATTCTTCAAAGTTGATGGACCTTTTTGTAATTTTGACAAACTTAAGGGACTAAACTTGTAATTATTAATATACAAGGGTATTAAGTATCATTTCTTCATTGATAAGGGATCATTCTTGAACATCTTCAATACTTCAAGGTCTTTTATTTGGAAAATCACAACTAGGGCCCGATTCATTGTGCGGCTTCGTTTCTCGTGTTCGTTTTTCCTTGTTTCTTGTGATCTTTTGTCTTTTTCACGATATTCATACCTAAAATACACAAGTAACAAATACAAGCATATAATGTGGTATATTTATGACATTTTATGTATTTAAAGCCCGAAAAGAACGATGAGATCATGTATAAATGTCATCTCATCAATGCATCTAAGCAATGTATCTTAAGTCTAATGATTAAATATCTCGAGTACTTAAATGATATATTGATATGTCAATACTAAGGAATGTAAGTTAGAGGATCATGATTAACCCACTAACCATATAGATGTATTATTGAATCTTGAATGTCATGACTGAATAAAAATATGAATGAGTAGATGCAAGTCTTTTGAAGATATTCAATTTTTATAAACTTGATTAATCTTTAACCAATCGGTATGACCATGAGGTGAATATAAGTTTTTTTAGTGAAAGACTTATATTTACAATATTGTACACATGATTAATACACACAATGTGATAGAAAGTTTTATGCACATTAGTTTAATAAATATGATTTATTGCCATTATGATTTTATAATAATATATATGACAATGTAATATTTGAAATCTTTTTTGTATGATTACATTAGCAAGGACGATTGTAATCAAAGAGTTTATAAATTACAACAATCTTTATGTAATGTACATAATTCAAGAATCCATGTATGGATTAATACATGCATCAAAGGAATGTATTTTAAGTCAAATGATTAAATCCATGTTAACAATTAGAACTAAGATAGCTTGTGAGTATATCTAAAAGCTAGTGGGAGTATTATGTTTATTTCTTAAATCACATATGATGTATAACATATGGAAAGCAATATTCCATGTAAGCTAGATGCTAAATCTTAGTTTATTAATAAGGTTTCATATGAAAGGGTTTAGTAATTAAACGTATAACCTTGGTATGTATGTTTATTGTAATAAACATTTGTTGTTAATACAATCCAAACACAACATGAAATCTCATTTAGAAAGTCTCAATGAATGTATCTCATTTGATGAGAGTTGACATGAGATTGAAACTTAAGGGATTCATCATGTAAACCATAGTGTGTATATGGATAATTGTAAAACTTGTATAAGTACACGAAGATTTGACAACAACGATTGCTTAAAGAGAAAATCAGTTAAATGATTAGTACTAATGTTATGATAAAATTTGTTTGAAATAGAAAAATCATTCCTAACTTTAATTGTTCCAAGTAATGAATATTCTATATGATAATAAGATGTAATTATCATTGTCAACAAACTTAGAGTTTAGAAAGACAACAAATATTATCATATTAATATTCAAAGTTTATGGATTATAATAAATTATATTGATGTTTCTAGACATGATTGATAGTTTGATTGAGATAACACTCAATACTAGTCATAATACAATTTCATATTTTATAATCAATATGTGGACTATTTATGTTCAATTGAGCATAATGTTGTGATACGTATTAAAATAATAAAGAATACTTTATAGTTTAAGAAGCTATTAAAGATGATCGTTTTCAATATGGTGTTTAGTTAGAGTCAGACACCTTATAGGATGTAGTACAACAATACTCCCATTTTGTTGTGTGTTCATATGTCGAAACATAAATATAAAGAATCATTATATATGTTCAGAGATCTTCACAATTGTGAATTTGAAACAAGTATTCTCAAAATTTCAAAGATCAAACCTAGTAGAGTTTCATGAAATATATGCCTTGACAACAAGTATGATCGTCATATCATGAGGCATGATTTTTTCAACTAAGGCTATCATGCATTGATCTTTTAGTATTTATATAAAGGATATTGTTAAACAAAATTTATTTATGAGTTGAAGTATTTGATATGTTCGGTTTTCATTTATATTTATTGGTCCTATTTTGTATGTTTAAATCCTTGAATAATATGTTATTCTAAATAGTCTATGTCGATCAATTATATGGAAATATTATTGAAATAAGACATATTTGAGTGATGGTAATATTCGTAGAATATGTAAGAACTGTTCACCAACTCACACAATATTCAAAGGTTTCATATTGGACATCTCATACTAACAAGTCAATCACTTTATGGATCGGCGTCTTTGAGTGAAACTTGTAAATGATTTACATTATTAAATCTTTTGACTTGAATTGCAAGCAGATCTTATATATGTGGATGGTACTTTTTGCTATAGTTCTAACGCTATCCTGAACAAGGTAGTAATAAAGGCTATGTTCATTTGTATCTTGAAGCATGTAAGAGGCATGTATAGTCAAGATAGAGTTTGTTCATTCAACTAGGATTGAAGAATAATGTTGTTGGGCTCCTCGTTAATTAATTAGATATTTGTATGGCCATACCCGATGGTAATCTAGATTTGTCTTGATTAGATTGGTAATCTATATTAATTATGTAATGCGAGAAACAGAATAGTTAAAATGTAATAATTTTGATCCATATCCATTATTAACATGGCATTTGAGAAATAAAGAGATTGTAAATGTTTAAGTCATTTAAATGTAATTTATGAAAAATTACACCCGGGAGTTTCCGGGTGCATTGGCGTTTTGCTAGACACTAACCAATGTCATTACTTTATTATCACATGTCCAAGTGGGATTTTCTGGAGTATGTACATGTAATAAAAGTATGTTCGGAAGTCGTCCCGAACCTAAGGAGACGCACACATAAAATATTAAGTAATAATATTTAATATTATATTAATATTAATTATGTGTTAAATAATAAACAATAAAAGGGAAGTCGAGAAAAAGGAAACAATGGTTTGTTACCTTATGTATATAGTCGACTGACTGTAGCCTTTGGGCTTGGTGGGTTTTGACTAGTATATAAGGAGGTTATTAGTACCTCATTATTCACAAGTTGAAAACCAAAGACCCTTCTCCCTCTTTCCTTTGATCTGATCGATCGAACTAATCCCACAAAGGGTTTCGATCGGTTTTTGTGTTCGATGCAAGAAGAAAAGAACAAAGGGTTTCTCGTTAGTTGATTGATTCAAGAAGCGTGGTTTATTGTTTGGTTTAACACTTACGTACTAGCATACTTATTGCTTAATAATTTATTGTGTGCGTATACTTAGAGAGATCATTTTTTGATCTTGTATCAGGTTTTCGTTTATATTGGTGATTCGATAAAGGTGATTTAATCCATTTCTAAAAGGTACACGTTTATTTATCGTTTATGTTAATTACTTGTCTATACGTGATCCTATATTCCACTGCGTACTCGTGTGTATTAATATAGTTAATATAGTTAAGGGTTTACTTAAATTCCAACAGCAACTTGGCACAATATATTAACATGTGTCCCGAGGCAACTAAGGCAACCGAGGCAACCCGTGGTAATTCGAGGCAACTTGTGCTTGTGTCGGGAACGTGTCAACATATGATGCAAGGTTGTCTCGGTTATCTTAGTTCCCTCGATTGCTTTGATTGCCTCGAGATATTTTCAAAAAAATTAAAACTCGAGGACATTTATCACAAACACCCCTTGATAAAATGGAATATTTGGAAATTCCCCTAAAATCTATGCAACCCTATTTTGTGTAAAAAAGCTATTATAGCTTCTTTTTCTCTTAAAATTTTTTCTCTCACTAAAATAAAAAAACCCTCCTCCGATCCGGTCTAAACCTGTTTCTCCTAAGGCCAGTTTCGGCCGACCGTTTGGATCTTCTTCACCCGCCCTTTTTTTGTATATATTCCCTCTCTTTTGTTAAGGTGTTGTCTCCTAACTCATACAATAATAACCATTTGCCTTCAGATCTATCATTTCTCGTCGCCACCTATCATCCACCGTTGCTGTTCCATCTGATGACCTGCTGCTGCCTCAGATCTGTTAGATATGTTGCGATCTGCTTGTCATATGCCACTGCATGGCTTGCTGCTGTATTGGGATTTGGATTTAGATTAGTTTGGTTTAGGTTTGGCTCCTTTAGGGAAGTTAGGCTTTATCATCTATGTATGTTTTTGTGTACCATGTGTACTTTTGCTCTAAGCTATACCTTTATAAGATTGTGTCAACAAACAGCTCACATTGGTGATTCCCCTTCACCCTTGTATTGTGTTGCCGTCGTATGTCACAACTTTTATGGTATATGTCTTGCTTTGTTTCAACCTGTTGCCTCGTGTATTTTGTTTAGCAAATCGGTTTCGTTTTTGTCCTTTATGTTCGATGTAACTTGTTGTATTTAATTTACCTCCATTTGTGAGGAGTGATAGAGAAATATCCTTATGTTAAAAAAAAAAAAAAAAAAAAAAAAAAAAAAAAACTTGAAGCGTCGAATTCATTGTTTTGCTCTAATAAAATTTTATTGCAAGTTGTAACCAGTTGTTGAGAAGAAATCGTACTCTTGCTCATCACATTTATGTGTAAACATTAGACATTTATGTGTAAACATTAATAATATGATAGATTTTTCTTGGACCAGGTGATTTATATAAATTCCAAGTTGAATAATTGTTGAGATATGCGATCGTTTAGCCACCGGTAAATGCGTGAGCCTATCGGGGGCACACACTCAATACGGAGAACACACGTTTATTTACGTTTTATTATTTATAATTAAACGTATAATAAAAACTTTACGTTTTATTTAATTAACGGTGGTTTAATTAATTACGGGATTTAATTAATTAAAGGCGAGTGCGTTATTTAGATTTAAGGAAAGGAAATCAACTTCTAGAACCCTCCGGTGCCCTATAGGCGGCCGAATTCTATAAGGGGTCTAGAAGATCCTTTGTTTGGTAATCAAGTAATTAAGTTACTTAATTTAGGTGTTGGGTTGGGCCTAATTAATTTTGAGGAGGTTCAAGGATGTGTATAAATACAATCCCATACCCCTCATAATTTTTTATCCCCTCTTTCTTGTTTGTTGTAGCCGATCGACACAAACACCCCACACCAAACCCTTACGAACTTTTCCTTTAACCCTAAATTCACTTAAAGTGTAAACCTTTGCAAGATCAACTACCTTAGGGTACTTACTTGTGAAGTTTCTTAGCCTTACACTAAACCTTTGATCCTCGTATCAAAGTTTTGGTCTCTTGTTTGGTTCCCCTTGTGGTTCGTCCAAACCCTAACCCTAATTAGGGTTTCCGGTGAATTTTTCCAAGTATCTTGTTACTATCTATAAACCGTATCCTTAACCTATTAAATTAGGGTTTTGGATATTAGGGTTTCTAGTTGCAAGATAATCGAAGTGAAGTTACCACTAGCATCGTGGTGTGTTCGTTTGACGTGTCGTGTGAGCAATCGCTAGAGGACGGTTACTTTACCGTTGTAGATTCAAGATCAAGATCCATTAATTGATTTATTCAATTAATTTAAAGGTTGGTTTTAATATTGTTTTATTATGTGTTAATCATGAATATTATACTAGATCCATTCGCTGCGCACTCGTAGTTAATGGTTTAACTAGTTCTAAATCCCAACAGTGGTATCAGAGCCTGGTTGTATGGCATTCATGGGTTACACATAGAATAAAACACGCTTGCTTCGCTTTAAAATCTCTTTTATTTATGTTTTTATGACAACTACATGCATACTTGTCATAAAGTTTTAATCTTGATCTAGATCTATTAAAATTGGGTAGGTTAAAATTGAACCGGTTAATAATTACTTTTGTTTTTTATTATCCGTCAAAGACCCTTGCATCTCACTTTTGTGATACTTTGCACGTCATCAAGTACCTTGCTCGAAAACTTGATGAGGGTCTTTGGTCCTCAATTTGGGGAAGACTCATTCGAGACTTGGATCTTATATGATTTACCGCTTTCATATAGAGTCTGTCTTCTGCTTCTACCCCCTTCTGTCTGTTTTATGTGCTTATTTGTTTTCCATTATGAATTGCAAAACGAAATAACTCAAGATTCTAGGAATCATAAAAACGGATGGTACTTATATCGAAACTAGCTTTAAAACTATGTCATATTAATACACCATATTTTCCTTGCGAATCGGCTATGTGTTATTTGTTAAAATCTTGATTTTCTGAACAAATATTAATATTGACATAAGAACTATGAAACTTGGTTTTATTGTATTCTAATTGTTTTGCGAAATCATATTGTCACTCGAGTTGGGCTTACATACCGTAATGATGGCTTATAAACTATCTTCTCAACGACGTGATTTGCAAGAATAATTAGTTTACAATACTCAAAAAATACAACACCGTTTTGTGTCTTTACTAATGATGGACTTGCTATTGCACTTCGTGCTCTAGTCGAGCTATCTAGGGTTTGAGAAATCTTTAATCTTCTCCCATGTTCCATAGTTGTTTCGACACCTATGGAATAATTATCCCAAGCACTTGCACCCTCGGGTGCATGAAGAGTAGGATATAGGGTTTGATCTCTCTTTAATGTTCTCCCGCGGTACAACACGACTGAACCAAAAAGTTAACAAATAGTTTTCTTAACTTGTGATAAGAGAATGAATTGCATGCATTCTTTTACACACTTTGACATTTGTTTTTTTAAAACTTATGTGATACCTATTTGAAATTTTTTAAGTCTATGCCATCCAATTTAGAAGCACTTGTAGTTGTTTTTCGTCAACTGGTCAGACCTAGGGCGAATTACATACCCAAGGCGATCTTTGTCACTGGTCAGACCTTTGCCAATAATTGCTGCTTCAAATTGGTACGACTTAAAGTCGAGTTCCCGGTCAGATTCGGAACCCGAGGCATAAAGATGAGATGAAACATACTCATGACTTTATTATGTGTAGAACAAGTTTGTTTGAGATGTTCAAAGGTTCTCGAAAGAGATGAGAGAACATCCCATCCAAACACTCTACGACAAAATAAACTTCATGAATCGTCTCATACAAACTAAGAGTTGCACTTGTAATGCAATTAACGGCCGTCGCTTACCTCTTGCCCCACTTGAATACTAGACGGTCGGACCTCTAATATTAAGTGGGAGTGCAAGCAAGGATCTTAGTCTCAACATGATTAATTGGGTAGTTAATTCTTTGAGAATGTAATTATCGAAAATACTAATCGTTGAACTTTTATTTTGTAGATGAATAATCAAAACTCTTGCTTAAACAGCACGGTTGTTAAGTCATTCCTTGAAAAGATGAAATTGACTGAGAATAACTTTGTTGATTGGTATCGTGCTCTTCGGATAGCGCTCGAAACTGATGACTTGGTTCAATACCTTGAGCAACCAATTCCTGATCTACCTGCAATTCTGCCTCATGGTCATGAAGGACCAGAGCAAGACCCGGATTTACATCCAACTTGGGTCAGAAGGTCACGAGAAATCGCTGGCCTTATGCTCATGACTATGTCCCCTGAACTCCAGAAACTTTTGGAGGGTCACGGCGCATGGTCTATGATGGAAGAGTTGAAGACCATGTTCACTGAACAAGCTGATCAAGAACTCCTTGATGTTGCACGTGCCTTTCACGCGTGTAAACAAGAGGATGGACAATCTGTGAGCTCCTATGTCTTAAAGATGAAGGGGTTCATAGAGAATTTGGAACGTTTGGGTCACCCCATGTCCTTGAAACTTTCGGTCAGCCTAATTTTAGCCTCACTGAATAAGGACTATGATAGGTTTGTGCAAGACTATAACATGCATGGCCTGGGGAAGACAATACCTGAATTGCATGCCATGCTTAAGTTGCATGAGAAAACGTTGCCAAAGAAGGTTGCCCCTGCTACTCCTAATACCATTAATGCTATTAGGGCAGGAAGGGTTCAAAAGCCTAACAAGGCTAAACCGTCTAATGCTGCAAAGGGTAAGAATCGTGGTAAAGGGAAGAAAGTAGCTAACTTTACTCCCAGAGCCAAGATTCCCCCTCCACCAAGGAAAGAGAATCCTGCTAAGGATGCCATTTGTCACCAATGTGGTGAAATTGGTCATTGGAAGAGAAATTGTCCAGAGTATCTCACTGAGTTGTGGAAGAGAAAGAAGTCCTCGCAAGGAGCTAGCACTTCAGGTATCTTCACGATAGAACTCTTTACTTTTCCTAATAAATCTTGGGTTTATGACACTGGTTGTGGTACTCACATCTGTAATACTACTCAGGGTCTAAGGATAAGTAAGAAGCTGAAGCCAGGAGCTTTGAATTTGTACGTGGGCAATGGTCATCGTGCAGCTGTTGAAGCCATTGGTGTTTTTCAATTATTTCTCCCTAGTGGACTGGTTGTTATGTTGAATAATTGTCATTATGCACCTTCTATTTCTAGAGGGATTGTTTCAGTTTCATGTTTGTATGACGATGGATTTGTTAATCGTTTTGAGAATAATGCAAGTATTTCGGTTTCGAAAAATAATATGTTTTATTTTAATGCTATTCCTAGTAATGGTATTTATGAAATTGATATGTGTGATTCTAATGCAAACAATAGTTCTATGTATGCTATGAGCAACAAAAGGGCCAAATCTAATTTGGACTCTACATTGCTATGGCATTGTCGCCTTGGCCACATAAGCAAAAAGCGCATTAAGCAATTACAATCTGATGGATTGCTCAAGTCAAACGATGATGATTCCTTTGACAAATGTGTTTCATGCTTATCTGGAAAGATGGCACGTAAACCTTATTCACATCAAGTGGAGAGGGCTAAAGATCTACTTGGACTAATCCACACTGATGTATGTGGTCCATTTAGAACCGTGTCAAGACAAGGTGCAAGTTACTTCGTCACTTTCACTGACGACTATAGTCGTTATGGTTATGTTTACTTGCTAAAGCATAAACATGAAGTGTTTGAAACATTTAAGGTGTTTCAAAAGGAAGTAGAAAATCAACTCGGTAAAACCATAAAGGCACTACGATCTGATCGCGGAGGTGAATTTATGAGTTATGAATTTCTGGAGCATCTTAAGGAACATGGGATAGTTTCCCAAAGAACTCCTCCATATACACCACAACACAATGGTGTGTCTGAGAGGAGAAATAGAACCCTACTTGATATGGTTCGTTCCATGATGGCCCAAACAACTCTTCCTAAATCCTTTTGGGATTATGCTCTTGAGTCTGCTGCTCGCATACTCAATATGGTTCCAACTAAGAAGGTTGAAAAGACTCCATACGAAGTATGGTATGGGCAAGCCCCTAAGCTGTCTTACTTAAAGGTCTGGGGATGTGAGGCTCTTGTTAAGCGTGACACGCTTATCAAACCTGACAAACTAGAGCCCCGATCTGTTAAGTGTATATTTGTCGGTTACCCAAAGGAAACGATGGGTTACTCCTTTTACTACCCACCCGAGAACAAAGTATTTGTTGCTCGTAATGCTGAATTCCTAGAGAGCAATCTTATGAATCAAGAAGCAAGTGGGAGTATAGAGGATCTTGAAGTAATTCAAGATGAAGATATACATCCTTCTGAAAACACTAGCAATCATGAAGAGGATGATCAAGAAATTGATGAACCTATAAGTGATATAGCTCCCATTCGAAAGTCTACAAGGACTAGGCGTGCTCCTGACCGTATGTGTTTATACATTGACGCTGAGGAACATGAGTTAGGGGATCATAATGAACCCACTAACTTCAAAGCTGCATTGGCAGATCCTGAATCTGACAAATGGCTGGATGCTATGAATGTGGAGATGCAATCCATGAAAGACAATGATGTCTGGATCTTAGTAGACCTTCCCCCTAACGCTAGAACTATTAGTGGCAAGTGGTTGTACAAGAAGAAGACCGACATGGATGGCAATGTACACACCTTTAAAGCTCGATATGTAGCGAGGGGCTTCACTCAAACCTTCGGGGTTGATTATGAAGAGACCTTCTCTCCTGTTGCGGATATCAAAGCTATAAGGATTCTTTTAGCCATAGCCGCGTTCTATGACTATGAGATTTGGCAAATGGATGTTAAAACCGCCTTCCTCAATGGACTGCTTTACGAAGAAGTCTATATGAAGCAACCTGAGGGTTTTGTAGATCCAAAGTATCCAAACCGTGTATGCAAGCTTCAAAGATCCATTTATGGACTTAAGCAAGCATCAAGGCAATGGAACAAGAGGTTTGATGATGAAATCAAGAAATTTGGTTTCAATCAAAATCCTGATGAGCCATGTGTATATATCAAAGCTAGTGGGAGTAGCGTAGTGTTTCTTGTCCTGTATGTTGATGACATATTGTTGATGGGAAAAGACATTCCAATGTTGCAAAGTGTAAAAGCTTACCTTGGAAGGTGTTTTTCCATGAAGGATTTGGGAGATGCTGCGTATATTCTTGGAATCAAGATCATACGTGATAGACCTAGACGGTTAATTGGTTTATGTCAAAGTGCTTACTTAGATAAGATTTTGAAGAAGTATAACATGGACAACTCCAAACGTGGCTTTGTTCCCATGCAAACTAAATCAAAATTATCTAAGACTCAAGGAGCATCAACACCTGATGAGGTGAGACGCATGCAGAGAATTCCTTATGCTTCGGCAATAGGATCAATCATGTATGCTGTTAGATGTACGAGACCTGATGTTGCGTTCTCGCAGAACATGACTAGCCGATTTCAGCAGAATCCTGGCGATTCTCACTGGACTGCTGTTAAGAACATTCTGAGGTATCTTAGGCATACCAAAGACATGTTTATTGTTTATGGAGGAGGTATGAAAAGAGAGCTCAGGGTTGCTTGCTACACTGATGCTAGATATCTTACGGATGCTGATGACACGAAGTCTCAGACGGGATATGTTTTCATGCTGAACGGAGGTGCTGTAAGCTGGAAAAGCGCAAAGCAGACCATCCATGCAAACTCATCTACAGAAGCTGAGTATATAGCCGCTTCGGAGGCTGCTAAAGAGGCAGTTTGGATTAGGAAGTTTATTTCTGGGCTTGGTGTTGTTCCCACAAATAATGAACCTATGACGATGTATTGTGACAATACCGGAGCCATTACTATAGCTAATGAACCAGGAATCACTAAAGGTGCGAAACATTATCGTTCCAAAGTTCACTACCTCAGAGAAGTGATTGAACTTGGTGATGTTAGTCTGGAGAAAGTTCACACAGACGACAATTTAGCTGACCCCTTCACAAAGGCGTTAGACCTCAAAAAGCATTCCATGTTGACTCATGGAATTGGTTTGCTTCCAGCTAATAGTCTCATGTAATCTGTGTTAATCGAAGTATTTGGATAATTTGGGATTGTAAGACAATTTAATTATTTTCTGATGAATAAAGATATTTGATGTTTGTTATCTTCATATAATTATTGTTGCCCTATGTTTGTATGTTTAAATCCTTGAATAATTTAATTATTCTAAACATGTCCATTGTCGGTTAAACAATATGGGAATATTGTATACATTAAGACAATTATGAGTGTTGGTTATATATACTGGTGTATATGGTGGACGGTTTCCAACCAAACTCATATGTTATTCATTGATATGAATATTGGACACCCCGAACTTTCGAATGGTTACTTTTGGATCCGTTGTCATGAGTAAATTCGAATACATAAATGGTGAGGATTAGGTCATCCTTAGACTTGAGATGCAAACAAGTTGTGCATGTGTGGATATCGCTTCTTGATTTTATGTCCAACGCTAGTTCGGAAGATCTAGCTATAACGACTCTAATTGGAAGTGTTGTGAAGCAGCATCCACAGACACTTGCAGTCAATATAGAATTCGTTCCTCCACTCTGATATAGTGCAGTGAAGTACCCTGGATCCCCTCCAGAATTAATTAGGTAATTGTATGGCCGTACCCAAAATGTAATCAAGATGATGCTTGTTACAATTTGGACTATCTAAATTAATTTGTAAACGAGGAATTAAAGTTAAACTATATGGAATGAGTTAGGATCCATATCCATGGTTTAACCGGTACATTGTAACGAAGGGATGATTATCAGCAAACTCAAATAATCGTACACCATTACTAGTCTTTAAGATCTTATTCTTGAAACTATTTAACTCAACATTTTCCGGTTATAATGAAGTGTTGCTAGATGCTTCATTATGGACGCTGTATGTCTAAACTCTCACAAGTGGGAGCTGTTGAGATATGCGATCGTTTAGCCACCGGTAAATGCGTGAGCCTATCGGGGGCACACACTCAATACGGAGAACACACGTTTATTTACGTTTTATTATTTATAATTAAACGTATAATAAAAACTTTACGTTTTATTTAATTAACGGTGGTTTAATTAATTACGGGATTTAATTAATTAAAGGCGAGTGCGTTATTTAAATTTAAGGAAAGGAAATCGACTTCTAGAACCCTCCGGTGCCCTATAGGCGGCCGAATTCTATAAGGGGTCTAGAAGATCCTTTGTTTGGTAATCAAGTAATTAAGTTACTTAATTTAGGTGTTGGGTTGGGCCTAATTAATTTTGAGGAGGTTCAAGGATGTGTATAAATACAATCCCATACCCCTCATAATTTTTTATCCCCTCTTTCTTGTTTGTTGTAGCCGATCGACACAAACACCCCACACCAAACCCTTACGAACTTTTCCTTTAACCCTAAATTCACTTAAAGTGTAAACCTTTGCAAGATCAACTACCTTAGGGTACTTACTTGTGAAGTTTCTTAGCCTTACACTAAACCTTTGATCCTCGTATCAAAGTTTTGGTCTCTTGTTTGGTTCCCCTTGTGGTTCGTCCAAACCCTAACCCTAATTAGGGTTTCCGGTGAATTTTTCCAAGTATCTTGTTACTATCTATAAACCGTATCCTTAACCTATTAAATTAGGGTTTTGGATATTAGGGTTTCTAGTTGCAAGATAATCTAAGTGAAGTTACCACTAGCATCGTGGTGTGTTCGTTTGACGTGTCGTGTGAGCAATCGCTAGAGGACGGTTACTTTACCGTTGTAGATTCAAGATCAAGATCCATTAATTGATTTATTCAATTAATTTAAAGGTTGGTTTTAATATTGTTTAATTATGTGTTAATCATGAATATTATACTAGATCCATTTCGCTGCGCACTCGTAGTTAATGGTTTAACTAGTTCTAAATCCCAACAATAATTTTACTGCAACCCACATTATATTCAAGTCCCTAGTATACACATAAAGATCATTATTATTTTATTTTATTTGAACATACATAAAGATCATTATTGAAACAATGATTTCAAGTAGATCCTCATCATCAAGTTTATAAGTTGAAATTTAACCCTGAAATCATGGATATATAGACTGGTTGATGCATTTTTGAAAATCTTAAACATGGTTTTTTCGAGTCCTCACCGGATAGAAATCACGTAAAAAGGGGACAAAAACATCACATATGTACACAAATCGAAAGAACAAACGATCGAAGTATTGTAGAACAACGTATATAGAGTCTGAGAGGTATGCAATGATTAGACGTGCCAAGTACAGTAATGAGCTAGCATGGATGCATGGACCCTCATCATGCCCAAAACTTTCTTAAACTATTGACACATCAAAAGACAAAAATCTTAACTTGTACGTTAGTGAAGATTCGGACAACAACATTTAATGAAATGGAAGTAGGCAACACACACATGTGTGTGATATATGTATACGTACGCAGATATATGTAGTATATTCATATAAGTAAAATACTATATGTACAGTGTCGACAAGAGAATCCTATGATCTTTGTTTACTAAAGTTGTTTGTATTCAAAATAGCAATTCAGGAAATCATCACATTGTTGTCGGTGTTCATTATACAAGTGTGTGATCTGAAGTTTTAACCTTTGTTGTCTTGAGAAAATTACGATCGATTGGTGTCATGTCGTTATTAATTAATATGTCGTGCACTGATAGATTAGACTACATACATGAATCATGAATGTGTCAAAAATGTTGGGTCAATAGAGGTGTGGACCGAAGCGAGTCGTATCAAGTTTTGACATGCATTCACCACTTTTGTCTATGAGTTACTTTTACATCTTACCCAAAAGTTGAAAAGCCTTTTCGAAAAAACCTTCGACCTTTCAGTATAGAGCGAAGACTTAACGCTGGCTCCGTCTCCGAAACAAGAGGGTTTTTTTTCCATCTAATCAACCCTACTTTTGTTCTATTAGATGAGTTATTTTGCATTTTTTTAACTGTATATTAATGGATTAATTCTTATATTTAATTTGCTTTTGATATACAAGTGAATATTAACTTAAACTTTAAAAAAAAATACGAAAACATTATTTTTGCCAACATATTTAAAAGTTGTAGAAAAATTATAGAGAAACTAAAGTTATAAATATAACGAATCATTAATTTATCAGTAGTGAAAGAAATGAAATATCACTATTAATAAAACAATAAAATTCCACTGATATTCCATAGTAACTATTTTTATAAAATATTAATAGTCTTTTATCATTAGTGATAACTATTTTTTGTCATATTTACAACTTTAATATTTTTTCCTTTTTTTTTACAACTTTTAGATATTTTGGCAAAAATTAGCCTTTCATGTTTTTCTTAATCTTAGGTTATGAATTACTAGGATTGATCCCTTGATATGTGATACTCCATCAGTTCTATAATCATAGTTTATTGGCAAAAAATTATATATTTTAAAAAAATAATCACTTTTATAATTTTTTTCTCTCATACATTTTGCACGGTGAGAGTTTTACTTTTAACTATTTATTTAAAAACTTATTTAAAATTTGTAATTATTACCTCAAGTAAGGGTATTACGATAAACTTAATTTTTTTTTTATCTAAATTGGACAATTAATTTGAACGATCTAAAATAAAAACACGAACTATAATTATAAAACGGAAGAAATAAAAAACAAGAATGCAAAATAATTTTTGTCAACCTTTAAAATACATAGTATTCAATTTATTGTCTGGAAATGACAATTTTTGTGTTTACTGTGAGAACCCGTACTTTCCCAGCATTAATTTTTTTTTTTTATTCGTGTTTCTTGAATTTTCTAATGTATTACGTTTTCTTGTATTGTTATATGTAAATCCTGAGATTCTTAAATTTTAACAAATTATACTTTTTAAGTATTTTCTGTTCATTGACAATAATTTATATGAAATTATAAAACTTTATTTTATTTATCCATATTTAATTTAAATCAAAGTTTTTGATTTAAAATCACCCGCGTGCGTTTTACAACGAGTTTATTCAAAATCAATGTACAACGAGAATTCCTAGTGATCGCGATATCGACGGATGCCCAAAATATTACGTTTATTTATCGATTGTTTCGAGAATTAATATTTTCGATGATTTTGTTTTAATTACGTATTAAGTCGTGTCGGGAAATCATTTAATCATTTTTATGATGCATTGTAACTTTTGAAAAGTATTTTTACGAAACTCGAGCCCCGTAAATATTTTCAATATTTACCAATAACAATTTTCTACCCTTTAAAACTATTAATTTTTTTTAAGTCCACAAGTTTCAAACTTGGCAACATTGGTCCCTCCACTTAAACTACCATATAAAATGCATCTTTTTCCACAAACTCACACACATAATCACTTTTTAATAAAATTTTCACCAAAACACTCCCACCCCTCCTTTCTTGCCATGAGCACCCAAGCCAAAACACCCTTATTTTATCAATTTTCCATATGATTTGATCAAAACAAAATTTAGACTACATCATAAAATCTTATGGTGATTCTAAACATACAAAAATCTTCCACATGCATCAAGATTTTATGTTCATATGATTTTTATGGTGGGATGAGTCTTGATCATCATGCATGTGATGATCATGGCTAGATCATCTTGTTTTCATTCTAAAAAGGTTATTTAGATCTTTGATTTTTGATAAAATATTGCATGCAAGTGTTTAGGAGTGTGTTTGGTTAATGGGTTTGATAGTATGATGATTCTATAGGTTTTGGAATGATTAAATTTGGTGGGAAAATTGATTTGACATGTTTTCTAAATGTATAATTTGGGACAGCAGGCCTTTAACTGATTTTTCGTGGGTTTAAGGTCTGTTAAAGACTAAGATTATTTGATATTTTTGTAGAGTTTTCCGAGACGGTCGTTTTGGTATAAGATAGAGCTTCTAAGTCTTTACGAGTCAAAAGTTATGCTAGTTTTAGTTTTCGTGTACCGGGAGACGCAAGTCGGCACAATCCGAAATTGTGGCTGATTTTGGGTCGACTCTCGGGGACTTTAGGCTTGGTTAGTTAAATGTAACTACTGGTTTTCAAAGTTTACAAACTTAGTTTGATGAGTCTAGTAGTGATTTCAAAAGACGGATTTGTCGAGTTAGTACTTTTAAAGTGGTCCAAACGGTTTTACAAAACAAGTGTACAAATCTGTCCCAAATTTGGAGTCGAGTAAAGTGTCGAGCTGATGGATTTTAAAGTGTAAACTTTGGCTCAAATTTTGGTGAGGTCTTACACAGGTTATAAGTGACCTTGACACCAATTTTCATATAAAACGGACAAGTCTAGATAGGTTAGATCGGTGTGTACATCCGGGGTGTACTTGCTGATTTTATTTTGGACACGTAGTTTAATGTTTGTGTTGCGTAAGTTGAGTATTCATCATCGGACATGATGACTTATTCAAGTGCTTAGTCATTATATAAATTACTTAGCTACTGGTACAAATAAGGGTAAATAATAATTTGACTTGCGTTAACTTGGCGTCATATAACGGGTCATTGTCAAGTGTTCAAGTGTTTTAACGTGTAGTGTTGGAATAAATGGTTAGTATGAATTCATTTGGTTCGTGTCAATGGTTTTGAAACAAGAATACTTTGAAAACATTTGAGTCATGTTATATTTGGTATATATATCGATATTGAGTTCGAGTCTTAACGCGCGCCTTATTTTGATAGGCTGCGGTTTTCGTGTTTCTCCGGGCATCCATATCGTCGGTGAGCGTCTCACTACCATTGTTTCTAATCAGTTGCTGAGTACCGTGATTGACTTACCTCGTGGCTAAGGTGAGTTCATATCCCCTTTTCACTTGTACATGGTTTCTAAACACGGGGTGAGATTCTTCATGGTGGAACACAACCATTTAAAAATTGTATGCTATCCAGAACATGTATGATTTTTAGGTTTTCAGTGTTATTATTTCTTTTTAGTCTAGCCTTAAGTTACCTCTCCCGATCATGAACTGTTAATTATCCGGTGTGCATTGCGCGAAGCGCGAATGTTGTGGGAGGATCCGTCGGGATTGACTATCCCCGTCCCGATTACCTTGACGCATTAATATTCGTTTATACTTGAGTATTTAGGCTGAATACTCCCTAGAGGAACTTACACTGAGTTAAGCTTCGGTTCATGAACTAAACAACAATAATAATGGTTTCGGACTATGGTTAATGATCATAACCATACTCCCTATTTACTTGTTTTACAAACGAATGCTTGTGTTCTACACCTTTACTGCTAAACCTATGAATATCATTCAACTTTATGTTGACGATTTTACATGTTTAATCTCAGGTATTATTACTTAGCTTTGCCTAGATGGGAGCCCGCAGGATATTATTGCAGCTTGGAGATTTCTGTGATGCTTTTGAAAGATTTGTTTTATATAAACTATCAGAAGTTTATTCAATCTTTTGGGCAACTTATTGTTATAAATCGAGACGAAATAATATAATTTTTCGCTTTTAAAAAAACTATGGGACCTAATTTAAAAAAAAACTCTGACCTTTTATGATGTAATGTACATGTTTTTATTTCGTCAGCTTTGTATGAACTGTAATTCATTTTTCTTGTACTATGACGTGTTAGCCCCTCGTTGCCTAGTTGTTCTATGTTAGATTTTGGGGGTCTCACAGAGTGGTATCAGAGCGATGGTTATAGGGAACTGAGTCGTTTCTCAAAAACTTAGTCTATAACCGAAAGTTCAAATAATTCATGTTTTAAGTGTCAATCACAGAATCTGCCATTGATGTTCGATGTCTGCGCGAGTAACTCTCTAATCCTTATTATTTACTTTTAATTATCGTTGTAATATTTCATCTCTTGATTTCATTTTGAAATATTACTTTACTTTAATGACGATAATTACTAGGTCTTTTCAAAGCCTTTGTGTTTCATGAATTATCATTGGATATTGCTTGATTACATATGTTGTTACTGTATTTCTGGAATTCTTGTTCTTGTGAACTGATCTGGTTACGATGATTTTATATCGTTATGATGTTACATACTTGTATTCAGAGCGCGTATGCTGCCGACTTTCATGCTCACTTTTCTGAGTACTATTGTTATCTTGTTTATGCGTGATACGACCGACCTCATATTCTCGTTCGTTTTGAATCATCTGTTTTTTTTCGACTTGCTGCTACATGTTGTGCATACTCTCGAGATACCATTGTTCGGGATTAAGAAGTGTTGTTTTCGATGAAACTCCTAATTTTCATTTTACTACCGTGCGTGTCGCTTTCATTGTTCAATTCTTTTAAGATATCTATTTAGGTATCCATTTTGCTTGTCGACCATTTGTGATTGAATGTCTTGGAAAATAGTCTATAGACCATTGTCTAGCTCAATGTGTCTCCCAGAAAGACTAAAGGACACCATGTGAGTCACACATCTCGAAGCATTCGTTGAATCTGTACCTGAATAATATCGTGGGTTTTCATAATCTTGATTTACCTTTACGCTACCGTTTTACACGACACTTGTACATGGATTACATCTTATTTCATCGACCATTCTACGTTTCGACTTCGACTTACAACATCCGTTGTACCTTGAACACTTGATCGTCATTTATTATGTGACGATTGTTTGAAATACGATCCTACTTGTATCCTCCCTTTTTCATTAAACCTCCTCGCCTCAGGAGTGTGACTTGTTAATATTTTGTTTCTTTCTCGGCATGTCTTGTGATTTTGGAAAAATCACGCTGCCAGGAGACCTTCCTGCATTGCATCTTGCAGCCGAAGACACAGATGTCATGTGTCGTTTTTTATCTCTCAGATTATCGTTGGCATTCTTGAACCATTTCCATACTGTGTTTTCTTTACATGATTATTTATACAGTTTATCTTCTTTCGTCTTTATGGAATCCACAAGTCTTATGTGTACATTAAATTTGAATTATCATGAAATTTAGATTTAATTTCAAGCCGTGTCGAGAAAATATTTTTATAACTTTAGACATAAAAATATATATTTCTACTTGTTGAGACGTCCGTTTAGGACATAAAATTTGGCCAATAAACATTAAAATCGAGCAGGTTACGCTCATTTGAGATTGTGAAATTTAAGAACTTATTTTTGCGTAGTTCTAAAATATCGTTTTGCTGACAGATTTAATGCAAGTGCATTTCGTCCATTTATGATCCGTTTCAAGTCTCGAGTAAAACTAGAAAGTTCTCTGAAACGTCGTTTTACATCGAATTGCATTAGACTTCGAGTCTTAGAATATCATTTGGTGAATCAATTGGTCTAGTCAAACCCAAAAGTTAAAGTTGACTCAAAAAGGGACAAAACTAATAAAATTTAAAAATACGGATTGAAGCGTTTTTTTAGTTCGTTTGAGCTCGTAAAACTTTAACTAATGATATTTTGCAAACTAAAAACAATGATTGTGTTTGAACAAGTATAAATAGTAACTTTGAGTTCGGTCATACATATACATAGATCTTGAACTTCTGAAATTCGGTAACTTCCTAATATAGAAACTTTTCTGAGTGATTGTACTATTTGTTAACTGATACTCTACTTTCTTAAAAGTATATTATTGTCAAATTAATCACGATGTGCACACATACGGATTCCTTTATCCTTTCTTTTATATATGACTTATTTGTCATTCTGCAATGTCTTTCTTTGCTTCTATCGTACCACTGATTTGGGCCGAGGTTTGAAGATCTTGCTTTCATATCGTTCGTTATTATCTTGACACGTTTCTCCTGACGATTCCTGCTAAATCTCTTGAAACCTTATCACCTTGTAACCATTTCATTGATTGCCTTGAACTACCCTTTATTACCCTCATGTAACCCACTCGCTATTTTATAAGTTACCATATAAGCTCAAACGGGTATTGTTTGCGAAACATTTTACAAAAGTTCTACTTGGACTTTACAAAATACTTGAAGGTTATCTTATAAAATTAATTTATATTAATTTTACAATGTATTTTCACAAATTGTTCTAATACGGTCATATAAAGAACCCTTGTAACTATACAAATTGTTGATTTAAACAGTTAGCCAGTAACTTATAGGTGAAAAGTTTCATATGTTATTTTGATTCCTGTTTTTACAAATGTTATTATATACATATTTTAAATCATATGATATGTAATACTGGTTTGACGAAGTTGAGCATCGCATTGCTAGTACTAAATTATGCATGGCCTGATCACCTATGCTTAATTTAGAAGGAGCCATGCAAGGCCAAATAGTAGTCGCCCTAAATATTTGTCCAACAATCAACTTTTTAACTATGTTCGTTAGAAAGTTTGATAAAATAAAGTTTAGAAAACTTTTACTTCTTATGCGAGTATCAACAGTTCACGACATACACTTATGAACCCTTATCTTTTCTTGAACAAAGTACATGCCTCAATGATAGGTGTGTAAACACCCATCCTTTTACCACTTAATTCTGGCTAAAACGAGACCAAAACACGTATTTAATATCATTTGTTTGGAATTATGCGTGGTTTTTGTGTTTATTGTGTTTTCAGAGCCAACCGGATGGATATTGGAGAAAACATGGGATTGCACGGGATTTATCGAAGAAAAAGACTCAAGATGAAGTCTATTGTCCAAGAGATGCAAAAGATTTGAAGTCACTGGGCCTATTCGAAGATTTATCGAAGAAAAGGACCAAAGATGGAAGATTTATATAAATCGAAGAAACTCAAGTCTATTAAACGAAGAAATTAAAAGACGAGTTAAATTTAATCGACGACAAATCCTGAACCAGAATCGAAAACGTCAACTTTTCTGAAAAGACGAGAAGACAAGAAGAACGGGAGAAAGCCCACTCACCAACCAAAAGACAAGCCTATATATAGTCCACCCTTCACACTTTCCATCCAGTTTTTTTAGTTTTTTTCTCTTCCCCTTTTTTTCTCTTTTTCTGTTTCGTACCATCACCAACACCACTAGGGTTTTTGGTGATTTTGATCTTTGATTTTCAATCTTGTAATTTCACCTTGGTTTGGTGATTGTTAAAACATTAATCATTCAATACAAGTTCTTGTTTAAATCTTTCCATTTCATCTTGTTCATCATCATCTTTTATTTCAAGTTTTCAAGTTCTTATTTGATTGATTTGATCCTTAAAAGTTGTTGGGATTTATGTTTTTGTTGATGGAATTTGTAGTTATTCGTTAGTAAATCATTAGTGATTAGTTTATTTAAGTTTTTGTTGAAAAACTTGGTGATTTTTGGATTAAAATTGGTTTCCTTGTTCTTCGGGTAAAGCTACTGTATTGGTGTTTCCCAGGTTCCGGATGAACACCAAAGTTCCGGATGAACACTAAAGTTGCGAATAAACAAGAAAGTTCCGAATGAACATGTTTTGAAAAGTTCCGAATGAGTTTCCTTTAAAAGTTCCGAATGAGTTTTTTGTTTAAAAGTTCCGAATAAATTTGTTTTCCAAAAAGTTCCGAATGAACTTAAACTTCCGGATGAACAAAAGTTCCGTATGAGTTTAAGAAGTTCCGGATGAAGGTTATTTTCAAAAAGTTCCGAATGAGTATAAACTTCCGAATGAACCAAAGTTCTAATAAAGTTCCGAGTAAAGTTCCGGGTGAAAAGTTCCGACCCAACTTCCGAGCCAAACTTCTGAACGAAGTTCCAAACCAAGTTCCGGGTGAAGTTCCGGATAAACTTCCGAAGCAAGTTCCGAGTGAAGGATTTCAAAAAGTTCCGAATGAAGACTTCCGGGTGAAAAAGTTCCGGATCAATGGTTCCGAATCAAGGTTAAAACTTCCGAATCAAGTTTCTTTAAATTTTAACTACTGTTTCTTTTCTGTTTCTTTTTGTATCTGTTTTAATATTCCTCATTGTTTCTTCATTTTATATTCTAAGTTTAAGTTTAATTTTAATTCCAGTATTTTAATTCAAGCTTTTATCAATTGTCATTAAATTAATTATCTTTGATTTAAGTTTTTATTTTGGTACATTTAAACTTTTTAGTAAATTAGAAAACTAAAACTTTTTTTTTAGTAACCAAGAACAATCATTCCACTTAAGGCCGAGATCAATTCAAGAGGACTGAGAGATTAATTAGAACCCAAAGAAAAAGCATGTATCAAATGGCGCTGCTGCCGGCTCTTCTCGTTAAGATCAAAAGTTTTTTGTGAGAACTTGGATTTTGGGATCCGTTCCCCGTGAACGTTACTTTTTCATAAAAATTTTCAAAAACACTAAAAAATATAAAATTTTCAAAAATAAAAAAAAAAAATTTAAAAACATAAAAACCAAAAATATTTTGCTTTGTTTTTCTCTTGTTAGTTCTTTTGCAGGTGTATGCGCACTCGATCCACGTCTTATCAAGAGCCCGAGCCTCTCGATCACTTAGACATGGCCGGTGTACAAAACAACAACAACATACCACCTCCAAACAACAATAATAACAACAACAACCCACCTTTCAACAACATGAATAATAACAACAACAATGAGCCTCTACCGGATAATCGCCCGATGATTGAACTGCTGCAAGCTCACGTAGATGGCAACACTGATCCAATTGTCATACCTCCAATTGCCGCCAACAACTTTGAGCTAAAATCAGGCTTTATCCAGATGGTCTCTGCTCAACCATTCTTGGGACGTACCATTGATGATCCACACGACCATATCAAGAGATTTTTGCAACTCACCAACACGGTCAAATTCAATGGTGTTCCACAAGAGGTTATCAGGTTACAACTTTTTCCTTTTTCTTTAGAGGGACAAGCCCGGCATTGGCTTGCTAAGGAACCGCCACAGAGTATTCTCTCGTGGACGGATTTGGAAACAAAGTTTATCAATTACTTTTTCCCACCCTCTCGTACTACCGCTTTGCAGAATGAAATCATAAATTTTGAACAAAAGTACGATGAGTCGTTCAGTGAATCTTGGGATCGTTTTAAAGATCTTTTAAGAAAATGCCCACAACATGGTTTTACCAAAGTACATCAAATTAATACTTTTTATAATGGTTTAAGCATGAGTGACCAAGATTCACTAAACAGTGCCTCGGGGGTAATCTTTTGGCTAAGACTTCCAATGCTGCTTGGGACATCATTGAGAATAAATCTCGTGTGCAAACCAAGAGTGTTCGGACCAATGTCGCTAGTGCTAGCACTAGTGACAGCGACAAGCGATTGGACAAAATCACTACGCTTCTTGAATCGCTTGTCACCCACACCGTCAGCAACAACAACAGCAACAACGCTAAAAACGCTCAAGTAAACGCTGTCAGCCAACCTTGTGAGATATGCGGTGGTCCTCACTCTTACACCACTTGTACCGCCACCCAAGACTACCCTGCTGAGAATGTGAATGCAACATATGACACCTATCCTCAACCTGCTTATCAAGCTAGACCTCAAGGTGACAGTAATTTGCTTAGCTACCGCTCTAACAATTATCTTTCCCCACCTGGTTTTCCTCCTACCAACCCAAACCAACAACAAAACCTCAATCGCCCTCCACAACAAGAACAACAACCTCGTACACCATACATCCCTCCTCATAAGCAGCAACAACCACCTCAACGAAACAACCAAGTCTACCAGCCACTTGCTTATCAACCACCCGCATACAATGCTCCTCCCAACCAACCCACCGCTCTTCACCAAGAAGTGGAAACTTATATGAGGACTAACGATGTGATAGTGGGAAATCTTCAGAGAGAAGTGCTCAACCTGAAAGCAGACCTGGTCAAACAAGGGAACGATTTGAGAGCCGACATGAGAAATACGTTGGATAGCCAAACAAATGACTTGAAGAACATGATGGCTAGTTTCTTCCAAGGTAATCAACCCTCTTCTTCGGGTACTCTTCCGAGTAACACCGTTGCGAATCCAAGAGGGGAGATGAAAGTAATCACCACTCGAAGTGGCAAAGGTACCAAGGAACCCGAGCTTCCTATACCTCCCCCGGTGGTTGTGACTAAGTAGAACGAGTCACCTGCTCCTATTCCTCATCCTTCTACTTCCCCAATTTCTCCACCTCTTCCTTCTACCCCTCCTCCACCCGTGGTTGTGAGTGATCCTATTCCCCTAAAGCCTTCTTCTTCATCCAATATACCTTATCCTTCAAGGTTGAGGAAAGAGAAGCAAAAGAGCAAGGATGATATTCAAGTTTCAAACTTTCTCAAAATGTTTAAACAATTGAATTATAACATCTCCTTTACCGAGGCTCTCACTCACATGCCCAAATACGCTAAGATGTTTAAAGATCTTCTAAACGACAAGGAGAAGCTTCTTGATATTTCTAACACCCAACTTAATGAGAATTGCTCTACAGTGCTCTTAAGGAAATTGCCAACCAAGCTTGGTGATCCGGGTCGTTTCCTTATCCCTTGCAACTTCCCGGGAGTAGAGAATTGCATGGCCCTAGCCGATCTAGGTGCCAGTATTAATCTAATGCCTCTAAGCGTTTGGAAGCAATTATCTCTCCCTGAGCTAGTCCCCACCAAAATGACTTTGGAATTAGCTAACCGTACGGTTGCTTATCCAGTGGGGATAGCCGAAGACGTCTTTGTAGGAGTCGACAAATTCACTTTTCCTGCTGATTTCGTCGTTGTTGACTACGACATGGACCCTCGTGTGCCATTGATCGTTGGTCGTCCATTCCTAAGGACCGGTCGCACTCTAATCGATGTTGAAGCCGGTAAGCTTATCATGAGAGTGGGTGACGATAAGATCGTCTTCAACATGGGAAAGCTTTCTAAACAGCCTTATTCATACGAGAGTGTTAATTGTATTGACGTTCTTGATGAGGCTTGTGAAGAACACTTCAAAGATGCTTGTAAAAGTATTCCTACCTCTCTTCCCAATGTTGAGACCGTTTCCTCTATCGACTCATCACTATCTCTATTTGGAGAAAGTGATTTCCTTTGGAAAGATTTGGAAGCCACCATGGGAGATGTGAATTTAGACAATGACAATTCTACTACCAATTGGGATGAAGTTCTCTGCCTCATTGAAAACCTTCTCAAAGAAGACAATCTTTCTCCTCCATCTCCAACGGTTACTGCTATTGATCCTCCTTCTCCTAAAGAGGTGACTAATGATGATCCATCGTTAGTTTCACCATCTATTGAGGATCCTCCCACTCTTGAGCTTAAGGACCTACCTCCTCATGTTGAGTACGTTTTCCTTGAAGATAACGAGAAGTCGCCCGTCATCATCGCAAAGGACCTAAAAGAAGAAGAAAAAGCCCGACTTGTCGCCGTGTTGAAGAAGCATAAAACAGCTATCGCTTGGAAATTCTCCGACATTCGTGGAATTGATCCTCACTTCTGCACACACAAAATTCTCATGGAGGACGACTTTAAGCCCACAATCCAAAGCCAACGAAGGGTGAATCCAAAAATACATGAAGTCATCAAAACAGAGGTTATTAAACTTCTTGATGCGGGTATGATTTACCCTATTTCGGATTCACCATGGGTTAGTCTAATCCATTGCGTGCCTAAGAAAGGCGGCATCACCGTTGTGCCCAATGCAAACAACGAGTTGATTCCTACCCGTCTCATTACTGGGTGGAGAGTTTGTATAGACTACCGCAAACTCAATGATGCCACAAGAAAGGATCATTTCCCTCTACCTTTTATGGACCAAATGCTTGAACGTTTAGCGGGTAATGAATATTACTGCTTTCTTGATGGTTTCTCGGGTTACTTCCAAATACCCATCGATCCCCAAGATCAAGAGAAGACAACCTTCACTTGTCCCTATGGCACATTTGCTTACAAAAGAATGCCTTTTGGCTTATGCAATGCCCCCGGGACTTTCCAAAGGTGCATGTTGGCTATCTTCCATGACATGGTTGAACAAACCATAGAGGTCTTCATGGATGATTTCTCGGTCTTTGGGGATTCCTTCTCTTCTTGACTTGCCAATTTGGAACGTATGCTTCAGCGGTGCGAAGACACTCGCCTTGTTCTGAATTGGGAAAAATGCCATTTTATGGTAAAAGAAGGCATCGTGCTAGGACACAAAATCTCTAAAGCCGGTCTTGAAGTCGACCGTGCTAAAGTAGATGTCATAGCCAAATTACCTCCACCTTCAACCGTGAAGGGTGTGAGAAGTTTTCTGGGTCATGCGGGCTTCTATCGTCGATTCATTCAAGATTTCTCTTAAATCGCTCGCCCGATGACCCACCTCTTGGAAAAAGATACTCCTTTTATCTTTTCCAAAGAGTGCCTTGAAGCCTTCAACTCGCTTAAGGATAAGCTAACTAAGGCACCCGTCTTGGTTACCCCTAATTGGGAGCTTCCCTTTGAGTTGATGTGCGATGCTAGTGATTTTGCTATTGGAGCGGTTCTGGGACAAAGAGTGAACAAACACTTCCAACCAATCCATTACGCTAGCAAGACTATGACGGGGGCACAATTGCATTATACGACAACCGAAAAAGAGCTTTTAGCTGTTGTCTATGCTTTTGAAATATTCCGCCCCTATCTTGTCCTTTCCACCACTATCGTGTACACGGACCATTCCGCGTTGAAGTACTTGATGACAAAGCATGATTCTAAGCCAAGACTTCTTCGCTGGGTTTTACTCCTTCAAGAATTCAACATTGAAATTCGTGACAAGAAGGGAGCAGAAAACCTGGCCGCAGATCATCTGAGCAGACTTGAGGATCCATATCAAGGGGATCATCCGAACAAAGAGATCAATGACTCTTTCCCCCTTGAGACCTTAATATCTATTGATCTCAATCTCGATGGCACCCCGTGGTTTGTGGATATTGCAAACTACTTAACGGGTGGTGTTCTCATCCAAGGGTTAACATCCCAACAAAAAAAGAAGTTCTTGAACGATGTTAAGACTTACTTTTGGGATGACCCTTTTCTATTCAAACAATGCGCTGACTTGATTATTCATCGATGTGTTGACGGACCGGCCGCTTTGGACATTCTCCAGGCTTGCCACAAAGGACCCACCGGTGGTCACTTTGGTCCCAACTACACTGCCAAAAAAGTGTTTGATTCGGGATTCTATTGGCCCACCATTTACCGTGATGCTCACGAGATGGTTAAACATTGTGTTTCTTGCCAAAAACAAGGCAAGATCACACATAAAGATGAGATGCCTCAAAACTTCATACAAGAATGTGAAATCTTTGATGTATGGGGCATCGACTTTATGGGGCCATTCCCTTCTTCTAAAGGCAACAAATACATCCTTGTCGCTGTTGACTACGTTTCCAAATGGGTTGAAGCCAAGGCTTTACCCACTAACGACGCGAGGGTGGTTTGTAAATTCTTGAAACAATTGTTTGCTCGATTCGGTGTTCCTCGTGCTATTATTAGTGATCGCGGGACTCATTTTTGCAACGATCAATTTGCAAGAGTCATGGCGAACTATGGTGTCAATCACCGTCTTTCCACCGCTTATCATCCTCAAACCAACGGTCAAGCCGAAATATCCAACCGTGGATTGAAAAGAATTTTGGAACGTACTGTGGGAGAGCATCGCGCCGCGTGGGCCGATAAGTTAGATGATGCTTTGTGGGCTTTCCGTACTGCTTACAAGACCCCGATCGGCTGTACGCCCTATCGTCTTGTGTACGGGAAAACTTGCCACCTCCCTATCGAGCTGGAACATAAGGCGTACTGGGCCTTGAAGTGGGCTAACTTCAACATCAACAAAGCCGGTGATTTTCGCAAGATTCAACTCAACGAGCTACAAGAATTGAGGAATCAAGCTTACGAGAACTCATTGATCTACAAGGAGAAGACCAAGATGATCCACGATGCTAAAATCAAGAACCGAGAGTTCCACGTTGGTGATCAAGTCTTACTCTTTAACTCTCGGTTGAAGATCTTCTCAGGCAAGTTGAAGAGCCGCTGGTCTGGTCCATTCACAATCGCCAATGTTTTTCCCTATGGCACCATTGAGCTTTCTCAGCCAAATGGGCCCAACTTCAAGGTGAATGGCCAGCGTTTGAAATTGTACTTTGGTGAGGACATCTCTCAAGAGATGATTCCATCCCTCACCACGTTCCCCATGAACTAATTTTGGGCCGAGTCAGGCTCGTGACTCGGTTATCAAAAACAAGCGCTCCTCGGGAGGCAGCCCGAGTATCTATCCTTTTCCGTTTAACCTCCTAAGTGTAGGGGGACTTCTATACGTGTTTGTCTTTGTGTGGTGATGTGATTACAGGGATAAGTGCACTCTTGGAATCTCTGAAGAACCGTGCTCCCGTGTTATCCGAAATCCGGTTCTATCTCTCAACTACCGTGATTCAATTTTCTTCATACTCACATTTGAAATTGATCACTTTAGTCGTCTCTTCCTTAATTTGAGTTAACCAACGTGCACAATGTCATAAGTGTAGGGGAGACTTTTCCCACATGTTTAAACATTGAGGACAATGTTTATCATAAGTGTAGGGGGGACTTCTATCGAAGTTTTAAGTGGACTTTTCCATGAAAATGCCTTCATTTAACCAGAAAATCCTATTTTTCAACATTTTTCAAATTTTTTATTAACTTTGGCCATTTAGTCGTAATCTTTAAATTTTTATCGTTGCTTTCGTATGTATATATCCCGCAATAAAGTCAAAAATTTTAATAAAGTGGTGTAGCTAGTTTAGAAGTCTTTGACATATTAGGCCCGTTGCGTTTATTTTGACTCAACCCGAATAGACTTATCCAAGTTTATTCTAGCTAGTATCTTTAACCATGTAGACCTTAATTGGTTTATTAGGCTAAGTGTCCACGAGTCTCATTACTTGAGATTTTAAATTGTGGAGGACGTGAAATGATAGAGTCAATTATAAGTCGGTATCCTTGCACAAGCTCACTTGGCGTAATTATTTGCCTATTCTCCCATCACTTGCTAATAATTTATCTGCAATAAGTAAGGTCGTACGATTTGAAAAGTTACTTAGCTTCTAGCCCAAGATCGTTTAAAAGTTGCTCGGTAATGATAAGAGTTCATAGCCAAGGCATAACTTATGAAGCGGGGCACGAAGATTGGCGAGTCCGAAAAGGCCCTAACAAGGCATGAGGATTCCATTTTATTGCTATAGATCCAAGGTGATGTGAAAAGCATTATTCCCAAATTCAATATGAAGGATCAAGACTCACGACGAAAAGCAATCAACTCCCATAAAGATGATGGAGAAGTCTATCCGAAAAGACCCTAACAAGGTATGAGGATAAATAGATCCAAGTTCGAAAAGGAGGCGGATCGTTGTATCTCAAAATCCCAAATAGAGATTGAAGAAATAATCATGAAGTCGTGGTCAACAAAGTTGGAGTACCTCTCAAAAGTCTCCAAGTGAAGAAACTCTATGAACGATGAGAAGACCATTATCTCAAGCACGTCTCTCAAGATATGAAGTATGAAGTACATGCCAAATATCGGCCCGAGAAAGGTCTCAAATCGTGAACCGAGTTATGCCAAGATATAAACTTTTTGATATCCCGAGAAGCAGTTTTAAGAGATTTTGTCCTTTAGCTAACTATTGATCAAATCGTCCTACTTTGCTTTCAGCCTAAATAAACTATCGAAATAAGTCCAAAAATGCATCTTCATGATCATTCTAAGACAAAAATAAAATATAAGAGATACACCTAGGAATAAGGGAGTTTAAGCATTCAATTAAGCCATGTGTGTAAGTGTTTGATTTACTAACTTATAATAACAATGATCTCGTTTTTAAGCTTAGTTTGGGGAACGTGAAACTTGAGGGTGATAAATCTTCGTAGCACCAAAGCCCTAATGTAAGTCCTTGATTTCTTTGCAAGTTATTTCCATCCTTTTGTTTATTTTTAAAGTTTTAATTTCTCTTAGTATTTTAATTTTTGTTTAAGTAGTATTTTAATAAGGCCAAGGTTGATTAATTATGAGAAAAATGTAAAATTGCTTTATCACTAAGCATTGCATGAGGGCATGGCAATGGTTAAGTGTAGGGGATTTGATAGGTGTGTAAACACCCATCCTTTTACCACTTAATTCTGGCTAAAACGAGACCAAAACACGTATTTAATATCATTTGTTTGGAATTATGCGTGGTTTTTGTGTTTATTGTGTTTTTAGAGCCAACCGGATGGATATTGGAGAAAACATGGGATTGCACGGGATTTATCGAAGAAAAAGACTCAAGATGAAGTCTATTGTCCAAGAGATGCAAAAGATTTGAAGTCACTGGGCCTATTCGAAGATTTATCGAAGAAAAGGACCAAAGATGGAAGATTTATATAAATCGAAGAAACTCAAGTCTATTAAACGAAGAAATTAAAAGACGAGTTAAATTTAATCGACGACAAATCCCGAATCAGAATCGAAAAAGTCAACTTTTCTGAAAAGACGAGAAGACAAGGAGAACGGGAGAAAGCCCACTCACCAACCAAAAGACAAGCCTATATATAGTCCACCCTTCACACTTTCCATCCAGTTTTTTTAGTTTTTTTCTCTTCCCCTTTTTTTCTCTCTTTCTGTTTCGTACCATCACCAACACCACTAGGGTGTTTGGTGATTTTGATCTTTGATTTTAAATCTTGTAATTTCACCTTGGTTTGGTGATTGTTAAGACATTAATCATTCAATACAAGTTCTTGTTTAAATCTTTCCATTTCATCTTGTTCATCATCATCTTTTATTTCAAGTTTTCAAGTTCTTATTTGATTGATTTGATCCTTAAAAGTTGTTGGGATTTATGTTTTTGTTGATGGGATTTGTAGTTATTGGTTAGTAAATCATTAGTGATTAGTTTATTTAAGTTTTTGTTGAAAAACTTGGTGATTTTTGGATTAAAATTGGTTTCCTTGTTCTTCGGGTAAAGCTACTGTATTGGTGTTTCCCAGGTTCCGGATGAACACCAAAGTTCCGGATGAACACTAAAGTTCCGAATAAACAAGAAAGTTCCGAATGAACATGTTTTTGAAAAGTTCCGAATGAGTTTCCTTTAAAAGTTCCGAATGAGTTTTTTGTTTAAAAGTTCCGAATAAATTTGTTTTCCAAAAAGTTCCGAATGAACTTAAACTTCCGGATGAACAAAAGTTCCGTATGAGTTTAAGAAGTTCCGGATGAAGGTTATTTTCAAAAAGTTCTGAATGAGTATAAACTTCCGAAAGAACCAAAGTTCTGAATAAAGTTCAGAGTAAAGTTCCGGGTGAAAAGTTCCGACCCAACTTCCGAGCCAAACTTTCGAACGAAGTTCCGAACCAAGTTCCGGGTGAAGTTCCGGATAAACTTCCGAAGCAAGTTCCGAGTGAAGGATTTCAAAAAGTTCCGAATGAATACTTCCGGGTGAAAAAGTTCCGGATCAATGGTTCCGAATCAAGGTTAAAACTTCCGAATCAAGTTTCTTTAAATTTTAACTACTGTTTCTTTTCTGTTTCTTTTTGTATCTGTTTTAATATTCCTCATTGTTTCTTCATTTTATATTCTAAGTTTAAGTTTAATTTTAATTCCAGTATTTTAATTCAAGCTTTTATCAATTGTCATTAAATTAATTATCTTTGATTTAAGTTTTTATTTTGGTTTTAAACTTTTTAGTAAATTAGAAAACTAAAACTTTTTTTTTAGTAACCAAGAACAATCATTCCACTTAAGGCCGAGATCAATTCGAGAGGACGGAGAGATTAATTAGAACCCAAAGAAAAAGCATGTATCACTCAAGCATAGATTTCACTACTCAACGAACTTTGTTTTACCTGTAACCTCATCTTCCTCATGATATGATTCTCGTTACCACTTGTCTAATTTCTTACCATTGATACCAGACTTGAAAGTTTCAACGTTGTTATGCTTCTATGATCGACCATCTCTATCTATTTTGGTAGACCTTCGAAACGTCTCTAGACGCGATTAATGATTTATGACTGGACGTGAACGATGATTATGTGTATTTGTCATGATATGTGTTAGACTTTGTTGTCTTGAAATTCATTCGTGTGAACCATGTATTGATTTCGCCTCTTATTGCTAATGTTTTTCATCTTACTAAATATATTCTCAAGTGACTTCTAAAAAAAAATTATGTGATTCGAAAATTTATTGTGTGGCTTTTCTCTTTCGATCGTGTATCGACCAATGAGAACTTAATAAGCCGTTATTGGTGTCACCAACTGCACTCAAGAAGTGATGACTTGCTATAATCCTTTTTTTCTTATTATTTTTATCATCGACGCGTCTATTCTATTACGTTTGTTAATAATTGATACGATTTTTGTTTTATTCCCTTGTGTTATCGATCGCATACAAATTGTTGACCTTTATATGATTCATATTCGTTGCTGTCTTGTCACCTTTTGAAACCAGAAAATGTTACGTGTTTATCATTTTATACCTTAAACACTTTCTTGAATTTCTAAAAATCATTCTTAATTTTTAAGAACGTTTTATACATTTTATCAAATGTTTAAATTACCAATAACTGTTTCAAGTTAAGTACCGGATCTATACATCATCTTTGGTAAATTTATAACTAGTATTTAAAAAAGGATATCAAACTGTATCTTTTAAAGTATTTGATTATATCATACTTTACCTTCAATATAATGAAATTGTTAAATTAATTTATAATTTCTAACAATGATTCTAAATAACTTAGAAAATCTGATTTTTCCTAATGGTAACGTTAAACCTGAGTTTTAACAATAATTTCATACAGTCATCCAAAAGTTCTTAAGCCGATCAGGATAACTATTTTGAACTGAGTTACTTTTACCTTGAAGTCCTGATCTAGAAAAATATTTGACAACTGTTTACCCACTCGTTTTGTATAGAGTTTGTTTTTAATCACTACACTTGGTAAAATTTTCTTTTAATCAAGAAAATATTTAAAACTAGGTTTTAAAGTAATACCAAAATCCTAGACAACTGATTTTGACAGCTTGTATTTTAAATGATCACATGTTATTCATTTTTCCCTTCTATTTCGCTTGTGACTAGATTCTTACATTTTAAGATTGTCACGTTTTACAGTTGCACGATTTGCAACCCCTTGTTGATTTACAATCTTGGTTCATATTATCGCACTTTATCCGTTTAAGCGATTCTTGTGTTTATTCTTGTTAGTTTATCGTACGTATTTCCAACAATTCTATCTCTTGATGTATCTCCGTACTGAAAGATCGTTTTTCTAATCCAAGACTGAAAAGTTATACAAAAAGGAGTTAAGAAACTGAAGCATATTGAATTCTACCCGTTAAGATTCGTCGTGGTACGAAAATTACCTGGGAAGCAATGAATTTTGTTCTACACATTGTACCTACTCTTGTTTGCATATTCTACTATTTTCAGGAGAACTCTGGGGACCAGAGTTCCTTTAGGGGGGAATACTGTGAGAACCCGTACTTTCCCAACATTATTTTATTCTATTTATTCGTGCTTCTTGAATTTTCCAATGTATTACGTTTTCTTGTATTGTTATATGTAAATCCTGAGATTCTTAAATTTTAACAAATTATACTTTTTAAGTATTTTCTGTTCATTGACAATACTTTATATGGAACTATAAAATTTTATTTTATTTTTCCATATTTAATTTAAATCAAAGTTTTTGATTTAAAATCACCCGCGTGCGTTTTAGAACGAGTTTATTCAAAATCAATGTACAACGAGAATTCCTAGTGATCGCGATACCGAGGAATGCCCAAAATATTACGTTTATTTATCGATTGTTTCGATAATTAATATTTTCGACGATTTCGTTTTAATTACGTATTAAGTCGTGTCGTGAAATCATTTAATCATTTTTATGATGCATTGTAACTTTTGAAAAGTATTTTTACGAAACCCGAGCCCCGTAAATATTTTCAATATTTACCAATAACCAAGGTTGCAGAAATCGCTAGGCGTTAGTGAGGCGGTTGGCCACCTTCGAGGCGGAATTCGTCTAGGCGGATTGGAATTTTATTCACAAAAAAATATAAATAATACGTATAACATAAAAAATACTTATAATTTCTAATAATTCAAGGTTCACATAGCTTGAAGTTGCAAAATAGACAAATAAACATAACAATTTAAGGACTTAAAACTACAAACGTGACATACAGTTCAGTTGGTTCTAATTCTCACGAAAAATCCATTACTTTATGTTAACAATCATAGGTTTATCTTTGATTTTAAGATGTTATGTTAAAATAAATATTGAAATTATATATTAGAAAGAAAATTTTTAATTTTTTGTAAAAAAATATTGACTTTTTGTTGACTTTCTTTGACTTTTTGACCGCCTAGACCGCCTAGGCGCCGCCTAGCACCGCCTAGGCGGATGTTTGACCGCCTTTTGACTTTTCCGCCTAGCTTGACCGCCTAGCCATAAATCGAGGCGGAGTATGACCGCCTAACGCCTAGGCGGCCGCCTAGCCCGCTTTTTACAACACTGCCAATAACCATTTTTACCCTTTAAAACTATTAATTGTTTTTAAGTCCACAAGTTTCAAACATGGCAACATTGGTCCCTCCACTTAAACTACCATATAAAATGCATCTTTTTCCACCAACTCACACACATAATCACTTTTTAATAAAATTTTCACCAAAACACTCCCACCCCTCCTTTCTTGCCGTGAGCTCCCTAGCCAAAACACCCTCATTTCATCAATTTTCCATATGATTTGATCAAAACAAAATTTAGACCACATCATAAAATCTTATGGTGATTCTAAACATACAAAAATCTTCCACATGCATCAAGATTTTATGTTCATATGATTTTTATGGTGGGGATGAGTCTTGATCATCATGCATGTGATGATCATGGCTAGATCATCTTGTTTTCATTCTAAAAAGGTTATGTTGATCTTTGATTTTTGATAAAATTTTGCATGCAACTGTTTAGAAGTGTGTTTCGTTGATGGGTTTGTTAGTATAATGATTCTATAGGTTTGGGAATGATTAAATTTGGTGGGAAAATTGATTTGACATGTTTTCTAAAAGTATAATTTGGGACAGCAGGTCTTTAACTGATTTTTCGTGGGTTTAAGGTCTGTGAAAGACTAAGATTATGTGATATTGTTGTAGAGTTTTCCGATACGGTCGTTTTGGTATAAGATAGAGCTTCTAAGTCATTGCGAGTCAAAAGTTATGCTAGTTTTAGATTTCGTGTACCGGGAGACGCAAGTCGGCACAATCCGAAATTGTGGATGATTTTGGGTCGACTCTCGGGGACTTTAGGCTTGGTTAGATAAATGTAACTACTGGTTTTCAAAGTTTACAAACTTAGTTTGATGAGTCTAGTAGTGATTTCAAAAGACGGATTGTCGAGTTAGTACTTTTAAAGTGGTCCAAACGGTTTTACAAAACAAGTGTACAAATCTGTCCCAAATTTGGAGTCGAGTAAAGTGTCGAGCTGATGGATTTTAAAGTGTAAACTTTGGCTCAAATTTTGGTGAGGTCTTATACAGGTTATAAGTGACCTTGACACCAATTTTCATGTAAAATGGACAAGTCTAGATAGGTTAGATCGGTGTGTACATCCGGGGTGTACTTGCTGATTTTATTTTGGACAGGTAGTTCAATGTTTGTGTTGTGTGAGTTTGAGTATTCATCATCGGACATGATGACTTATTCAAGTGCTTAGTCATTATATAAATTACTTAGCTACTGGTACAAATAAGGGTAAATAATAGTTTGACTTGCGTTAACTTGGCGTCGTATAACAGGTCATTGTCAAGTGTTCAAGTGTTTTAACGTGTAGTGTTGGAATAATTAGTTAGTATGAATTCATTTGGTTCGTGTCAATGGTTTTGAAATAAGAATACTTTGAAAACATTTGAGTCATGTTATATTTGGTACATATATCGATATTGAGTTCGAGTCTTAACGCGGGCCTTATTTTGATAGGCTGCGGTTTTCGTGTTTCTCCGGGCATCCATATCGTCGGTGATCGTCTCACTACCATTGTTTCTACTCAGTTGCTGAGTACCGTGATTGACTTACCTCGTGGCTAAGGTGAGTTCATAGCCCCTTTTCACTTGTACATGGTTTCTAAACACGGGGTGAGATTTTACATGGTGGAACACAACCATTTAAAAACTGTATGCTATCCAGAACTTGCATGCTATCCAGAACATGTATATTTTCAAGTTTTCAGTTTTATTATTGCTTTTTAGTCTAGCCTTAAGTTTCCTCTCCCGATCATGAACCGTTAATTATCCGGTATGCATTGCGCGAAGCGCGAATGTTGTGGGTGGATCCGTCGGGATTGACTATCCCCGTCCCGATTACCTTGACGCACTAATATTCGTTTATACTTGAGTATTTAGGCTGAATACTCCCTAGAGGAACTTACACTGAGTTAAGCTTCGGTTCATGAACTAAACAACAATAATAATGGTTTCGGACTATGGTTAATGATCATAACCATACTCCCTATTTACTTGTTTTACAAATGAATGCTTGTGTTCAACACCTTTACTGCTAAACTTATGAATATCACTTAACTTTATGTTGACGATTTTACATGTTTAATCTCAGGTATTATTACTTAGCTTTGCCTGGATGGGAGCCCGCAGCATATTATCGCAGCTTGGAGATTTCTGTGATGCTTTTGAAAGATTTGTTTTATATAAACTATTAGAAGTTTATTGAATCTTTTGGGCAACTTATTGTTATAAATCGAGACGAAATAATATAATTTTCCGCTTTTAAAAAAACTATGGGACCTATTTTTAAAAAAAAAACTCTGACCTTTTATGATGTAATGTACATGTTTTTATTTCGTCAGCTTTGTATGAACTGTAATTCATTTTTTCTTGTACTATGACGTGTTACCCCCTCGTTGCCAAGTTGTTCCATGTCAGATTTTGGGGGTCTCACAGAGTGGTATCAGAGCGATGGTTATAGGGAACTGAGTCGTTTTTCAAGAACTTAGTCTATAACCGAAAGTTCAAATAATTCATATTTTAAGTGTCAATCACAGAATCTGCCATTGCTGTTCGATATCTGCGCAATTAACTCTCTAATCCTTATTATTTACTTTTAATTATCGTTGTAATATTTCATCTCTTGATTTCATTTTGAAATATTACTTTACTTTAATGACGATAATTACTAGGTCTTTTTAAAGCCTTTGTGCTTCATGAATTATCATTAGATATTGCTTGATTACATATGTTGTTTCTGTATTTCTGGAATTCTTGTTCTTGTGAACTGATCTGGTTACGATGATTTTATATCGTTATGATGTTACATACTTGTATTCAGAGCGCGTATGCTGCCGACTTTCATGCTCACTTTTCTGAGTACTATTGATATCTTGTTTATGCGTGATACGACCGACCTCATATACTAGTTCGTTTTGAATCATCTGTTTTTTCGACTTGCTGCTACATGTTGTGCATACTCTCGAGATACCATTGTTCGGGATTAAGAAGTGTTGTTTTCGATGAAACTCCTGATTTTTATTTTACTACCGTGTGTGTCGCTTTCATTGTTCAATTCTTTTAATATATCTATTTAGGTATCCATTTTGCTTGTCGATCATTTGTGATTGAATGTCTTGGAAAATAGTTTATAGACCATTGTCTAGCTCAATGTGTCTCCCAGAAAGACTAAAGGACACCATGTGAGTCACACATCTCGAAGCATTCGTTGAATCAGTACCTGAATAATATTGTGGGTTTTCATAATCTTGATTTACCTTTACGCTACCGTTTTACACGACACTTGTACATGGATTACATCTTATTTCATCGACCATTCTACGTTTCGACTTCGACTTACAACATCCGTTGTACCTTGAACACATGATCGTCATTTATTATGTGACGATTGTTTGGAATACGATCCTACTTGTATCCTCCCTTTTTCATTAAACCTCCTCGCCTCAGGAGTGTGACTTGTTAATATTTTGTTTCTTTCTCGGCATGTCTTGTGATTTTGGAAAAATCACGCCGCCAGGAGACCTTCCTGCATTGCATCTTGCAGCCGAAGACACAGATGTCATGCGTCGTTTTTTATCTCTCAGATTATCGTTGGCATTCTTGAACCATTTCCATACTGTGTTTTCTTTACATGATTATTTATACAGTTTATCTTCTTTCGTCTTTATGGAATCCACAAGTCTTGTGTGTACATTAATTTTCAATTATCATGAAATTTAGATTTAATTTCAAGCTGTGTCGAGAAAATATTTTTATAACTTTAGACATAAAAATATATATTTCTACTTGTTGAGACGTCCGCTTAGGACATAAAATTTGGCCAATAAACATTAAAATCGAGCAGGTTACGCTCATTTGAGATTGTGAAATTTAAGAACTTATTTTTGCGTAGTTCTAAAATATCGTTTTGCTGACAGATTTAATGCAAGTGAATTTTCGTCCATTTATGATCCGTTTCAAGTCTCGAGTAAAACTAGAAAGTTGTCTAAAACGTCGTTTTACATCGAGTTGCATTAGACTTCGAGTCTTAGAATATCATTTGGTGAATCAATTGGTCTAGTCGAACCCAAAAGTCAAAGTTGACTAAAAAAGGGACAAAATTGATAAAATTTAAAAATACGGATTGAAGCGTTTTTTTAGTTCGTTTGAGCTCGTAAAACTTTAACTAATGATATTTTGCAAACTAAAAACAATGATTGTGTTTGAACAAGTATAAAATAGTAACTTTGAGTTCGGTCATACATATACATAGATCTTGAACTTCTGAAATTCGGTAACTTCCTAATATAGAAACTTTTCTGAGTGATTGTACTATTTGTTAACTGATACTCTACTTTCTTAAAAGTATATTATTGTCAAATTAATCACGATGTGCACACATACGGATTCCTTTATCCTTTCTTTTATATATGACTTATTTGTCATTCTGCAATGTCTTTCTTTGCTTCTATCGTACCACTGATTTGGGCCGAGGTTTGAAGATCTTGCTTTCATATCGTTCGTTATTATCTTGACACGTTTCTCCTGACGATTCCTGCTAAATCTCTTGAAACCTTATCACCTTGTAACCATTTCATTGATTGCCTTGAACTACCCTTTATTACCCTCATGTAACCCACTCGCTATTTTTTAAGTTACCATATAAGCTCAAACGGGTATTGTTTGCGAAACATTTTACAAAAGTTCCACTTGGACTTTTCAAAATACTTGAAGGTTATCTTATAAAATTAATTTATATTAATTTTACAATGTATTTTCACAAATTGTTCTAATACGGTCATATAAAGAATCCTTGTAACTATACAAATTGTTGATTTAAACAGTTAGCCAGTAACTTATTGGCGAAAAGTTTCATATGTTATTTTGATTCCTGTTTTTACAAATGCTATTATATACATATTTTAAATCATATGATATGTAATACTGGTTTGACGAAGTTGAGCATCGCATTGCTAGTACTAAATTATGCATGGCCTGATCACCTATGCTTAATTTAGAAGGAGCCATGCAAGGCCAAATAGTAGTCGCCCTAAATATTTGACCAACAATCAACTTTTTAACTATGTTCGTTAGAAAGTTTGATAAAATAAAGTTTAGAAAACTTTTACTTCTTATGCGAGTATCAACAGTTCGCGACATACACTTATGAACCCTTATCTTTTCTTGAACAAAGTACATGCCTCAAGCAAAGATTTCACTACTCAACGAACTTTGTTTTACCTGTAACCTCATCTTCCTCATGATACGATTCTCGTTACCACTTGTCTAATTTCTTACCATTGATACCAGACTTGAAAGTTTCAACGTTGTTATGCTTCTATGATCGACCATCTCTATCTACTTTGGTAGACCTTCGAAACATCTCTGGACGCGATTAATGATTTATGACTGGACGTGAACGATGATTATGTGTATTTGTCATGATATGTGTTAGACTCTATTGTCTTGAAATTCATTCGTGTGAACCATGTATTGATTTCGCCTCTTATTGCTAATATTTTTCATCTTACTGAATATATTCTCAAGTGACTTCTAAAAAAATTATGAGATTCGAAAATTTATTGTGTGGCTTTTCTGTTTCGATCGTGTATCGACCAATGAGAACTTAATAAGCCGTTATTGGTGTCACCAACTGCACTCAAGAAGTGATGACTTGCTATATTCCTTTGTTTCTTATTATTTTTATCATCGACGCGTCTATTCTATCACGTTTGTTAAGAATTGATACGATTTTTGTTTTATTCCCTTGTGTTATCGCTCGCATACAGATTGTTGACCTTTATATGATTCATATTCGTTGCTGTCTTGTCACCTTTTGAAACCAGAAAATGTTACGTGTTTATCATTTGATACCTTAAACACTTTCTTGAATTTCTAAAAATCATTCTTAATTTTTAAGAACGTTTTATACATTTTATCAAATGTTTAAATTACTGATGGTTGAGTTTTTATATACCCTTTAGGAAAAGAGTACCAAAGTAGGGTAAGCACGACGATTTAGGAAAACCGTGTGTAAACGACCCTAAAGTGAGTTCGTTCTCAAGGAGGCTAGTGTGTTATGTGTGTAATGATTTGGATTAGATTTGTGATTATATTTGTGAGAAAGAAAAATAGAAATGGGGTAAGAAGAGAATGACGGTTACGATGTCGAATTAAACTAAGACGAAAAAGGTGTACACGTAAAACCATAAAAAGCACTAAAATTAAAATTTTACCCTAAAAATTACCAAAAATCATTAAAAATCCACAAAAATATTCTAAGAGTTTACAAAAAATGCAAACTTGCCAAAACCTTTTAATTAATTAAATAATGACTTTTTAATGCTAATTAAAGCCCTAAAAATCAATATTAACTATTAAAAAGTCCAAAACAAGATCTTAAAGTTTGTAAACCTTAAAAATAACCTAATTAAGCTAAAAAGTATTTTTCAAAATTTTAAAACCACTAAAAACTATTTTTAAACAATTAAAAACTATTAAAAACTAATTAAACTTAAATTAATTCTAGAAAATAATTAAAAGACTCTAAAAATATTTGGAAGGTTGCAAAATTCCTAATTAAATGTCTACAATCTAGGAAAAATATAAAAATTTAGAAAATCAGACTTTTAATTTTTAACAATAAAATAATATTAAAATATTATTAAAAATCCATATATCATAAAAAATTCTAAAAAGTTACAAACTAGCTTAATTTAACCTAAGTAACTCAGAAATGAAAGTGAAATGACCTAAATACCCTTAATGGGCCTAAAAAGTGGGCTAAACCCAAAACAGATCACTATTGGGCCAAACTTGGGCTCAATATAAAAAAGTGTCCAAAATAAGCCCAAAAAGCACTACTTGACTCAAAATTTGATTTTAAACAACTTTTTCCAAAGGCCCAAAAGTTGAATGTGTGAAATAAGCTAGCTTATACCAAACAGCTTATTCTTAATGGGCTTTTTGGCCCATTAAGCTATAAGCCAATGCCATAAGCTGAAATTAGACACACAAGCTTCTTTTGTCCTAACTAAGACTTCTGTAAAAAGAAATTTGAAATAAGCCCAAGGAATAAGCCTGAAAATGCAATAAGCAATCTATAGAAAACGACAAAATAGTCGTTTTTGAGTTCTAGGCCACCCCAAAAGCTGATTCAAGTTTCTAAAGCTTTTGAATGACTTAATTAAGCAAAATCAACAAAGAGTTTTCAAATAAGTTGACTCAATAAGCTAGAAAAAGCAAATAAGCACTTATGTAAAAGTCAAATAAGTTGGTTTTCTATCAAAAAGTCAAAGTCAAAGTCCAATAAGCTCCAGTCTAGTCAAATGGGTCAAATAATGAAGATCTATCACAAAAAATAAGTTGTTGCAAGTATGGATAAGCTAAAATAGCTTATTGATAAGCTGATGACAAAATTACACTAGCAGGGGCTAGTTTTGGGTGTTGAGCAGTGGAAACTTTTTCCACTGCTTGACTTGTTTGACTTTTTGTCTTTAGTGAACTTTTTTGAGATTCAGATTACACAAAGGCACCCAAATGATCTTTGGATCAAAAGGAGTCAATAACAATCAAAAGATCACAAACACAATCACCCAATTGATACAGTTTAATCAATAAAGTACCAGATCTAGCACATACATGAAACAATAAGCAATTGAGCACTTATAAGCAGTTTTAGCAATATTCAGCCAGCCAAATTCAACCAAATGCATACACAAGCTATTATAAACTCAAATGAACAAGTCTAAACAGGTTTCATGCAATGGCTTAAAGCCTAAATCAAGATTCAAGCTTATGAATGTTTCTGATGAACACTAACACATGCAGTTTTTTTACTTTGCTGATGTATTTGACACACAAGCCAGATTCAACACCTCAAATCTCTCAAACAGGTTACAATGACTTTGTTTAAACCTCTTTTAGCCCTAAGCATGCATACACTCTAAGTGTTCCCAAAATCCTTGGTCAAAACAGGCAATAACAAAGATTTTATAGCAGATTGTTTGATTCAAGGTTTCAAACCAAAAAATTTGCAGCAAAACACTCTTAACCAAGCATATATCAGATATAGAGCACAAACACAAACTCCTAATAACAAAATAACAAGATTCAAGCTTAAATAGGTAGACCCAAACACCTTTTTAACTTTTCAAAACCAAGTTTTTCAAATCAAAAGCAAGATTCAGTTTACCAAATGGTCAATCTAGCATATAAACAACATTATCATGTAATACTAAGCAGATTTAAGCCAAGAAATCAACAAGAACAACAGTATAGCACAAATCCACAAACAATCCAATTTTTATCAGATTTTCAAGGTTTCAAGACAAACCTCATGGATGTACATCCACACCCACGAATTTATGAGCTTATGTGCTAGCTAGAACAAGCACAAGCTTCCAATAACAACCCTGCTAAGATTCAACAAGGTAAGTAGCACAATATCAAAATCAGAAACTTAAAAAGCCTTGACTAATGCAACCTTGTTTCCCCACACTTGATTATCCCCAAGTTATAAGCCTCACCACACCTTAATATCACAATTAGGATGCTATGATCAGCCCTATAACCCAAGAATTTCAAGGTTTGAACAAGAACTTAGCAAAATATCAAGCTTGAAGGAAAAATGCAAACTTTTGCACTCTCCTTAAAAACAGGTTTTGAGATTCAAATTTAGTGAACATATAACTTAAACAAGCATAAAATAAGATGGCACTTGGTCTTTCTTCAAAAGACTTAACACAATTTCATTAAACTGAAAAGAGGATTTACAAGTGTTTGAACAAGGAAAAACCAAAAGCAGGTAAAATGTAAAGTCCTAGTGCCTTTATATAGGCATACAATGTATCTAGAAAGCTGAAAAAGAAGTGAAACCCTAGCCTTGAACTTCCAAAATTGCCCTTGTCTTGTTTGAATATCTTGAAGAATCATGTGACGAATTTTGTTTTGTTGTGATAGCTGGCAAGTAAAAAGAGTATCCAAGGGTTTGTATGAAGCTTAAGATGTAAGCACAATTGTGGGACGTTGGATGACTAACCCTTCTTTGTCTTCTTCCCCTTTGACGTAACAGGGGAGGCCCCATGCAGCATGTGGGTTGGTGGGGTGTTATGTTTAAGGTTTTGGAAGTGTTTATGAGATGGTTAATCATCATTCTGGAGCAGATTATCCCTTAATTACAACATAATCAAAAATACCCAAATGTGTTCTTGGAGTAAATAGTGGTGGTTTTGATCTAATTAAGGGGTGATTAACATTTAAATAAATGTTAAGGCGCCAAGGTTTTGTTAATTTGTTTAATCCGGTGGTGTGTGGAATGGTGATGTGGCCAAAAGGTGGAAGCTGATTGGTGGAGAAGATTGAGTGGGCTATGTGTCACCCATTGGTTGGTCTAGGTAAGAATTGTGTCGGCCAGAAACAAACCCCCATCTTTGTTGAACTTGTCTCTTCACTTCAAAACCTTGTCAACGCCTATTTTCTTCACAACAACTTTTGCATCTTTACACTTTTGCCCCAAAAAGTTTACCAAAATGATTTCAGGGGTAATTCTTGCCATTTTGTGATTTTTGAAGGGCTGATTTGGCATATTGTTGATGGATTATGGTCTTTACTTGTATGATTGGCATTTTGGAGGACTGAATTTGCCAAGTCTTCATTTATGAGGGACCATTCTTGCCAAATGTTGAAAGTCAAGGGTCCTTTTTGTAATTTTAGGATTTTCAAGGGACCAAACTTGTAATTTCTTGTACTTTGAAGGACTTCATGATATATTTGACTTTGTGAAGGATAATGGTTGATAATTTATCTTTGTTGAGGGGCTAAACTTGCCAATTCTTCAAAGTGGAGGGCCCTTTTTGTAATTTTGACAAACTTTAGGGACCAATCTTGTAATTATGAAGATTCAAGGGTATAAAGTGTCAATTCTTCCATATTGGAGGACCCTTCTTCATAATTCTTCAAGTCTTCAAGGGTTTCCTTGGGAAAGTCTTCATTAGGGCTTGGTTCAATGTGCGGCTTCGTTTCCCGTGTTCGTTTTTGTATGATTCTTGTGATAATGATGATATTTAATGCATTTTAAGCCCTTTTTGGACGATGAGACTATGTATAAAAGCAGTCTCATCACTCCTCCATACTAAACCATTGTCGTGCCCTCACACAATGCTAGAATAAAGTATCGTAGCACCTCCAAAATTCATTTTTATTCACTTTATTGAACGATAATTAGCTACACTACTACTATTACTACTACTTGCGTTTTAGACATAATGTATGATTTTCATCGCAAAATGGGACGTTTAGGTTCATAGAATTAGAACACTTGAATGCTTCGTTAGAAATAATTTCATCGTCCTCGATTTTCACCCCAATTCCATGCCAAGCGTGCAACGAGATCATTGTCATTATAAGTTAGTAATGCTAACACTACTCATATGCCCTAATCACGTACTTATCCTCCCATTATTCCTAAGTTGTATCTCTTATATTTTATATTGTCTTTAATGTTTCACGAGGATACATTGTTTGACTTATGCGATAATAGAGATTTAGGTCTAAAAATAGAGTCCTAACGGTGTAACCAAGACCATCAAATCAATAACCCCTCCGAATAGACAACGATGTCAAAAAATTAAGTCAATAAGAAGAATCGATAAACACGGTTTTATAACGGTTTTGAACATGAGACTTATTACCAAGACTTATATACGCCCCCTAACGGAAGGGCCTTATTATCTTTGGTTTACCTCCATCTTTTATTCAACTTCGCCATGAAGCTTTTATTATGACTTCGGTCTTGCCTTGCCTTTTATTATCCACCTCATCGGTAGTTTTATTAGCCAAAGACGTATATCCTCACGCTAAGGCGAATTTTGGATCTTTAAAGCTTCGAAGATTAAGGCTTGATTCACTTTCAATTTTGCATAGATTTTTCGGCCTTGTGGGGCTTCAAATTGTTTGCTTGATTTAGGTGAGCACTTGAAATCTTATTATTGGGTGAAGCTTTTGATTATTCGGGTGCCAATACTTCAAAACCGTGACGCTGGCGATACCTTAATGTCTTCCCAATTTAATTACACGGAAGCTACTAGAAAAGACTAGAAACCCAACAATCCCAACTAAACCGCTAAGTCAATATTTATTAAGCAAAAAATATTTACATGCGAAGGGAGAATAAGCAAACAACGAGAACACATGAGTTTTTTGAAAGAATACGAGTACTCTACGTTTAGCATAGTAACTTATAACTAAACCTATCATTTCTCGTCCTCATTTAAGAGACTTAGCCTAATGTGAAGTTAAGGAACCAAAGCTAAGTGCTCAACACGCACGGTCGAGTCAAAAATTACTCTTATTCTCGCCATCAGAAAACCTACATTCGTGTCTTCAAACACTTATAAAACATGAGAAAAAATTTTAAAATTTGGCAATTTTTAGCCTTATTTAGCAACAAAACGATAAACAAAAAGATAAACTTTGGAAAGCGTGAAGGTTTGGCAAGGCAAGTATCTATTCACCCTCCCATACTAAAGTTAAACATTGTCCTCAATGTTTCGAGTCTAGGGGTGCAAACACCCCCATACTAGAGACGTAGTCGAATGCCTAATCTAGCATGGAAAGGGTGTAACCGTTAAATTCAAAGGATATATCATGGATATTGAGAAAGTATTCAAAGCAAACAATCGAGTGCTCCCATAAAACGAACACGAGAGGCTCCAATCGTGAAGATCATGATCATCTAAAAACCACAATGCACAAACAACCACGGAACAAAGGTTGGAAGGGCACAAATTCCCTCACATTAAACTAATTAGAAAGCAATAATATGTACATAGGATAAGCATAGGATATGCCAGGCACCTCGTTTTTGATTACCAAGTCTTGAGCTCGACTCGATCCCCTCAATACTAATTATCATTGGGGAAGGTGACTTGGTCGAGGTAGTTCAAGGATGGAACTTCCCCGCCAAAGTAGTGCTTCAACCTATGTCCATTCACCTTGAAATTGGGGCCATCATTTTGAGCTAGCTTGATGGTCCCATATGGAAAAACTTGAGTCACGGTGAATGGACCGGACCAACGGGATTTCAACTTACCGAAAAAGATTTTCAAGCGAGAATTAAAAAGCGAAACTTGATCCCCAATGTTAAAAACCTGGTTTTTAATTTTAGAATCATGAAAATTTTTAGTTTTTTCTTTATAAATCAATATATTTTCATAAGCAATGTCCCTCAATTCATCCAATTCATTTAATTGCATTTTCCGGTGTTTTCCCGCGGTCTCCCTATCATCATTACAATGCTTTAGGGCCCAATAAGCCTTGTGTTCTAATTCAATTGGCAAATGGAAATTTTTCCCATACACAAGCTTATAGGGAGTGCACCCAATGGGCGTCTTATGAGCGGTCCTAAAGGCCCATAAAGCATCGTCCAACTTATCTGACCAAGATTGTCGGTTTTCCCCAACGGATCTCTCCAAGATCCTGTTTAACGCTCGGTTTGAAACCTCGACTTGCCCACTCGTTTGTAGGTGATAAGTCGTAGAAAGCCGATGTGTAACCCCATATTTCCTTAGGACCCTTTCGAATTGGTCGTTACAAAAATGGGTTCCACGATCGCTTATGATCGCACGAGGGGTTCCAAACCGAGAAAACAAGCTTTTCAAAAACTTGACTACCACACGAGCATCATTGGTGGGCAAAGCCTTAGCTTCCACCCACTTAGATAGGTAGTCAACCGCAACGAGGATATACTTATTACCACGAGATGATGGGAACGGTCCCATAAAGTCTATACCCCAAACGTCAAAGATCTCACACACTTGGATGATATTTTGTGGCATTTTATCTTTTTGTGAGGCTTTTCCTTGTCGTTGGCATGAATCACATGACTTCACAAGATCTTGTGCATCTCGGTAAATAGTAGGCCAAAAGAAGCCGGCATCAAACACTTTCTTAGCCGTGAGATTAGCACCGTGGTGACCACCCGTGGGTCCCTCATGGCAAGCTCTAAGGATGTTAGAAGCTTCGGTGCCAAATACACAACGTCGGATGATTTGATCCGCACAAGTTCGAAACAAGTAAGGGTCGTTCCAAAAGTAGAACTTGACGTCACGAAAGAATTTTCGTTTTTCTTGAGTCGTCATACCCTTAATGATGAAGTTACCCGCATGGTAATTTGCAAAGTCCGCAAACCATGGGGTGGAAGAATCAAGCTTAGAATTCACTACACCAAGTGTCTCAATCGGAAATGTTTCGGTGATTTCCTTAGGCTCGTAAACACTTTGGTGAGGATCTTCCAAACGAGAAAGATGATCGGGCGCTAGATTCTCGGCTCCTTTTTTGTCAAAAATTTTGTGATCAAATTCTTGAAGGAGGAGAATCCAACGAAGTAATCTCGGCTTTGCATCTTGTTTAGCCATGAGATACTTGATAGCCGAATGATCCGTATACACTATGCATTTCGTCAAGATGAGATAAGGTCGAAATTTCTCAAATGCATACACCACGGCAAGGAACTCCTTCTTCCTTGTAGTGTATTTTAGTTGAGCCTCGGTCATCGTCTTGCTAGCATAGTGGATAGGCAAGAAGTGCTTTTCATGACGTTGCCTGAATACGGCCCCAATAGCGTAATCACTAGCATCACACATGAGCTCAAAGGGGAGGTTCCAATTGGGAGCAACAAGAATGGGAGCTTCGGTAAGTTTCCTCTTAAGGATTTCAAAGGCTCGTACACAATCTTCGTCAAAGACAAAACGTGCCTCTTTTTCAAGAAGATGTGTAATGGGTCGAGAGATCTCTGAAAAATCCTTGATGAATCGACGATAAAAGCCCGCGTAGCCTAGGAAACTCCTAACTCCCTTAACGGTTTTGGGATGAGGTAATTTGGCGATGACGTCTACCTTAGCTTGATCTACCTCAATCCCCGCTTTCGAGACCTTGTGCCCTAAGACGATTCCACTCTTAACCATAAAATGACACCTTTCCCAACTGAGCACAAGGTTGGCTTCCTCACAACGTTTCAACATTCTCTCAATATTCGGCAAACACGAAGTGAACGAACTACCAAACACGGATAAGTCATCCATGAAGACTTCCATCGTCTTCTCGATCATGTCATGAAAATAGCCATCATGCACCTTTGAAAGGTTCCCGGTGCATTGCAAAGTCCGAATGGCATTCTACGATAGGCAAACGTTCCATATGGACACGTAAACGTAGTTTTTTCTTGATCACGAGGATCGATGGGAATTTGGAAGTAACCGGAAAAACCATCTAAAAAGCAATAGAAATCGTTTCCCGCAAGACGCTCCAACATTTGGTCCATGAAGGGCAAGGTAAAATGGTCTTTTCGAGTGGCTTCATTCAACTTACGATAGTCAATGCACACTCTCCATCCGGTCACGAGTCTAGTAGGAATTAACTCGTTGGCATCGTTTGGCACAATGGTCATTCCTCCCTTCTTAGGGACACAATGAATAGGACTCACCCAAGGACTATCGGAAATAGGGTAAATCATTCCCGCGTCAAGGAGTTTAAGGACTTCCTTTTTGATGACGTCGTAAATTTTGGGGTTCACCCTTCTTTCACATTGGATTGCGGGCTTGTAATCCTCCTCCATTAAGATTTTGTGGGTACAAAACTTGGGATTGATTCCCTTAATGTCGGATAACTTCCACGCAATTGCCCCTTTGTGATCCTTTAGAACATCGACAAGTGCGGTTTTTTCATCATTCGAAAGTTCCTTCGCAATAATAACCGGCAACTTGTCGCCCTCCTCCAAATAGACATATTCGATATGAGGAGGTAAATCTTTCAACTCGAGGATAGGTGGTTCCTCAAGTGAAGATTTGGGCTCGATACTCATAACCTCCTCGGGTGGAGGAAATGGGAAATCGTTGAGAAAGTCCTTGATAATCGAGAAGTCCTCATCGTTGTCGAGGTCTTCGTTACAAGTACGTGGAACATCGAATTCTTCCAACGTAAAACCACCACCTTCAAATGGAGTGAAGGTTGGTGTCGAATTATCAAGAATTGGATCTAACATAGTGGGATTGCCACTAGTTTCTTCATCACCAAAACCTAGAACTTCTTGTGAAAATTCCTCACAAACCATGTCGATCATATCAACGAGGTTTATGGTTGCAACGGAATAAACATGAGAAATTTGAGAGTTTTGAGTTGCGTTTATAACAAGTTCCTCGTCGTTGAAACGTAAGGTGATCTTTCTAGCATGAACATCGATCAAAGCCATAGACGTATCTAAAAACGAACGACCTAAAATGAGAGGAACTTGAGGATCCGTGGGGATATCAACAACGATAAAGTCTACGGGATAGTAGAACTTCCCCACTTTCACAAAAACGTCTTCCGCCAAACCACATGCGGGAATCGTGGAATGGTCGGCCAACTAGATAGACATTAGTGAAGGAGTAAGATTAGGAAGATTGAGCGACTTGAAGATTGCAAGTGGCATCAAATTAATGCTAGCACCAAGATCGGCCAAGGCGAAGCATTCCTCCATATCTTGGATTGCACAAGGGATCAAAAATTTACCGGGATCACCGACTTTTTGAGGTATGCGATTAAGATAAACCGACGAACAACTAGACAATTGGTGCAATTTCTCCTTGTTGTTCAACATGCTCTTAAAGTTAGCGGCAAATCGAGGCATCATGACCAAAGCATCGGTGAAACTCACATTAAAGTGAAAATCACGAAACATTTTCATAAAAAGCTCAAATTGGTAATTGTCGCACTCTTGACGTTTCTCCTTCCTAAGTCTCGATGGATAGGGCAAAGGTGGTGTGGGTTGAGGCATAGGCATAGCCTTTGGAATCTTGGGTTCCAATGTTGGTAAAGGGTCAACCGTAGGTGTGGCATGAGCGGTACTTCGTGGGATTGGGACATGCTCCTTTTGGACCACCACCTCGGGTTCTTCCTCAATTGCTTCCTCCGTAGGAGCAATTGGTTGAGGAGTCGGTTCCTTAAGTGTCTTACCACTACGTGTGGTAATCACTTTCATCTCCCCCTTAGGGTTTGATACGGTGTTGCTAGGAAGACTACTCGAAGACGGTTTACACATAATTGCCTCAAACATAGATGAGATTTTATCTTCAAACTTGGATTGCCTCTTCTCGGCTTTAACCATTTCTTGTTTTATCTCATGTTGCCCTTGTTCCATTTTTTGTTGGTTTTGTTGTAACCTAGTTACGGTTCTCTCCATCTTGTTGGTATGAATCTTAAGTTCATTAGCTAACTCATTTTTTAACTCTTTCTTCAAGTCGTTCTTAAACTCGGATCTTAGGCTAATGATTTCTCTTTGAATATTGTCAAACCTAGCATCATTCCCATTAGCGTATTCAACAAATTCATTTGGAAGATCTTTCAACGTTTGCAAACCTTTGTTGTTGTTTTGAAAATCATTTTGATTTTTGCTTGGAACTTGATTATTAGCCCCTTGATTACCATAGTTTCCCTTGTTGAAATTGTTTTTGAAACCAACTTGATTGTTGCGATAGTTGTTGTTAGCATTTTGATTTGAACCAAAACCCGGTGGATTCAATTGATTAGAGCGGGAAACTTGACCGTTTTGGTTGTAATTTCCCTTGGCCGCGTAGGCACTCGAAGTGTTACCACCGTTAGTATTGCACTCGGAGAAATCATGACCTCGACCACAATACATGCACGAAACCTCAACCGCTTTAGCCGTAGCGGGAGCACTTGGTTCACCAACTTTAAACTCAATCAAAAGTCCTTTAAGTTTATCAAAAATCTTGTTTTCCAAGTTTGCCTCAATTTGGCAAGCATCGATGGTAGTAGACAAAGAAGGTGAAGCCGAAGACGAAGCCTTACGAACACTAGACGTGCTACGAGGACTATACACCTTAGATCTATTATCAATTATCACCAAAGCTTCCTCAACCGTTTTACACAAAAAATTACCACCCGCGGCGGCATTTAAATAATCCCTTTCGTGATCATTAAGTCCATTGTAAAACGTGTCAATTTGATGCAAGTCGGAAAAACCGTGATGAGGACATTCATGTAACATTTCCTTAAACCTATTCCAAGCAGTTGAAAAACTTTCATTAAACTCTTGTGAAAATTTTGAAATCTCGTTTTTCAAGTGCGTAGTCTTAGAGGGCGGAAAAAATTGGTTCACAAACTTAGACACGAGATCCTTCCACGTCAATATAGAATTGGGTGGCTCTTTCTCTAACCAAATTTTAGCGGGCCCCGCTAAGGAATACGGAAAAAGCATCATCTTAATTGAGTCATTCGAGACATCCTTAAACTTGCAAGTGGCGGTAAGACGATTGAATTGGCGGATATGGTTGTGTGGATTGTCCTTCTCATCACCACGGAATTTGTTGTTTTGGATCATTGACAACAAACCCGTTTTCACCTCAAAATTCTCCGCAAGGATAGCGGGAATCACAATAGCCTCTCCATAACCCTCGGTGGGTGCTTGAAGTAACTCCATCATAGTTCGATTCGCCATGGTTGGTGATTTTCTTACAATGGGTTCGTCAATAGGAGACTCCTCACTAGAAAGATTGGGAGTGGGAGTTTTGTTCTTTCGTTTACGTGCACGTCTTGCTTGATTACGAGTTAGCATAAACGTCACGTACAACGCGGGGACGAGCAAAGAAGATTCTTTTTGGTGTTTTGTATTTTTCAATTTTTTTGTGGTTTTTGATTGTATTAACCTTTTTGGATTTTGGTGAATGTATTAAGTAGACACAAATCTACAAATCTACTCCTTAATTAAATCTCTCGATTAAAGAAGCCTCAAGGAATGAAAACGATCACGTGAAGTGAACGCCTTCGATGACTTTAGAACGTTGGTGGAACACCAAAACGTTCAAGAGGGTTTAATCAATTGAAACCAAGAAAATATATATGATACTTAGTAATACTTTGGGCGGCAAAACCCTCGATTAGCTATCAAAATCAAATACTCACAAGCAAGCGGGGAAACGAGGCGGCGCGAAGCACTTAAGAGCCTTTTTCCTTAGGATATATTTTATAATATCCGCCTTATACCCACCTTATAGTTTGTATTTTTCAAAATTGAGCTTCACGAAAGTATTTATCTATTTTTGCCTTTTTCTTTGGTTTGAGATTCGAATACAATGATTGGGTAATGACCTCCCAAGTCAAGGTTATGATTTCTCACGTATTTGGAGTACTTGTGAATTTATTGTTCTACGTATACAATATAGTAATAATATTCACAAAAAAATTTAAAACCGATAATACGTATTAGTAGAGTGCTACTAATACAAATACTATTTTGGTTAGTATATAAAAACAACAATTCCAAATCAAAACATAACACGCCTCCCCGGCAGCGGCGCCAAAATGATGGTTGAGTTTTTGTATACCCTTTAGGAAAAGAGTACCAAAGTAGGGTAAGCACGACGATTTAGGAAAACCGTGTGTAAACGACCCTAAAGTGAGTTCGTTCTCAAGGAGGCTAGTGTGTTATGTGTGTAATGATTTGGATTAGATTTGTGATTATATTTGTGAGAAAGAAAAATAGAAATGGGATAAGAAGAGAATGACGGTTATGATGTCGAATTAAACTAAGACGAAAAAGGTGTACACGTAAAACCGTAAAAAGCACTAAAATTAAAATTTTACCCTAAAAATTACCAAAAATCACTAAAAATCACTAAAATCCACAAAAATATTCTAAGAGTTTACAAAAAATCCAAACTTGCCAAAACCTTTTAATTAATTAAATAATGACTTTTTAATGCTAATTAAAGCCCTAAAAATCAATATTAACTATTAAAAAGTCCAAAACAAGATCTTAAAGTTTGTAAACCTTAAAAATAACTAATTAAGCTAAAAGGTATTTTTCAAAATTTTAAAACTAGTAAAAAGTATTTTAAAAAAATTAAAAACTATTAAAAACTAATTAAACTTAAAATAATTCTAGAAAATAATTAAAAGACTCAAAAAATATTTGGAAGGTTGAAAAATTCCTAATTAAGTGTCTACAATCTAGGAAAAATATAAAAACTTAGAAAATCATACTTTTAATGTTTAACAATAAAATAATATTAAAATATTATTAAAAATCCAAAAATCATAAAAAATTCTAAAAAGTTACAAACAAGCTTAATTTAACCTAAATAACTCTGAAATGAAAGTGAAAATACCTAAATACCCTTAATGGGCCTAAAAAGTGGGCTAAACCCAAAACAGATCACTATTGGGCCAAATTTGGGCTCAATATAAAAAAGTGTCCAAAATAAGCCCAAAAAATACTACTTGACTCAAAATTTGATTTTAAACACCCTTTTCCAAAGGCCCAAAAGCTGAAAGTGTGAAATAAGCTAGCTTATACCAAACAGCTTATTCTTAATGGGCTTTTTGGCCCATTAAGCTATAAGTCAATGCCATAAGCTGAAATTAGACACACAAGCTTCTTTTATCCTAACTAATAGTTCTGTAAAAATAAATTTAAAATAAGCCCAAGGAATAAGCCTGAAAATGCAATAAGCAATCTACATAAAACGACAAAATAGTCGTTTTTGAGTTCTAGGCCACCCCAAAAGCTGATTCAAGTTTCTAAAGCTTTTAAATGACTTAATTAAGAAAAATCAACAAAGAGTTTTCAAATAAGTTGACTCAATAAGCTGGAAAAAGCAAATAAGCACTTATGTAAAAGTCAAATAAGTTGGTTTTCTAGCAAAAAGTCAAAGTCAAAGTCCAATAAGCTCCAGTCTAGTCAAATGGGTCAAATAATGAAGATCTATCACAAAAAATAAGTTGTTGCAAGTCTGGATAAGCTAAAATAGCTTATTGATAAGCTGATGACAAAATTACACTAGCAGGGGCTAGTTTTGGGTGTTGAGCAGTGGAAACTTTTTCCACTGCTTGACTTGTTTGACTTTTTGTCTTTAGTGAACTTTTTTGAGATTCAGATTACACAAAGGCACCCAAATGATCTTTGGATCAAAAGGAGTCAATAACAATCAAAAGATCACAAACACAATCACCCAATTGATACAGTTTAATCAATAAAGTACCAGATCTAGCACAGACATGAAACAATAAGCAGTTGAGCACTTATAAGCAGTTTTAACAATATTCAGCTAGCCAAATTCAACTAAATGCATACACAAGCTATTATAAACTCAAATGAACAAGTCTAAACAGGTTTCATGCAATGGCTTAAAGCCTAAATCAAGATTCAAGCTTATGAATGTTACTGATGAACACTAACACATGCAGTTTTTTTACTTTGTTGATGTATTTGACACACAAGCCAGATTCAACACCTCAAATCTCTCAAACAGGTTACAATGACTTTGTTTAAACCTCTTTTAGCCCTAAGCATGCATACACCCTAAGTGTTCCCAAAATCCTAGGTCAAAACAGGCAATAACAAAGATTTTATAGCAGATTGTTTGATTCAAGGTTTCAAACCAAAAAACTTGCAGCAAAACACTCTCAACCAAGCATATATCAGATATAGAGCACAAACACAAACTCCTAATAACACAATAACAAGATTCAAGCTTAAACAGGTAGACCCAAACACCCTTTTAACTTTTCAAAACCAAGTTTTTCAAATCAAAAGCAAGATTCAGTTTACCAAATGGTCAATCTAGCATATAAACAACATTATCATGCAAGACTAAGCACATTTAAGCCAAGAAATCAACAAGAACAACAGTATAGCACAAATCCACAAAAAAATCCAATTTTTATCAGATTTTCAAGGTTTCAAGACAAACCTCATGGATGTACATCCACACCCACGAATTTATGAGCTTATGTGCTAGCTAGAACAAGCACAAGCTTCCAATAACAACCCTACTAAGATTCAACAAGGTAAGTAGCACAATATCAAAAATAGAAACTTAAAAAGCCTTGATTAATGCAACCTTGTTACCCCACACTTGATTATCCCCAAGTTATAAGCCTCACCACACCTTAATATCACAATTAGGATGCTATGATCAGCCCTAACCCAAGAATTCCAATGTTTGAACAAGAACTTAGCAAAATATCAAGCTTGAAGGAAAAAGGCAAACTTTTGCACTCTCCTTAAAAACAGGTTTTGAGATTCAAATTCAGTGAACAGATAACTTAAACAAGCATAAATAAGATGGCACTTGGTCTTTCTTCAACACACTTAACACAATTTCATTAAACTGAAAAGAGGATTTACAAGTGTTTGAACAAGGAAAAACCAAAAGCAGGTAAAATGTAAAGTCCTAGTGCCTTTATATAGGCATACAATGTATCTAGAAAGCTGAAAAAGAAGTGAAACCCTAGCCTTGAACTTCCAAAATTGCCCTTGTCTTGTTTGAATATCTTGAAGAATCATGTGACGAATTTTGTTGTGTTCTGATAGCTGGTAAGTAAAAAGAGTATCCAAGGGTTTGTATGAAGCTTAGGATGTAAGCACAATTGTGGGACGTTGGATGACTGGCCCTTCTTTGTCTTCTTCCCCTTTGACGTAGCAGGGGAGGCCCCATGCAGCATGTGGGTTGGTTGGGTGTTATGTTTAAGGTTTAGGAAGTGTTTATGAGATGGTTAATCATCATTCTGGAGCAGATTATCCCTTAATTACAACATAATCAAAAATACCCAAATGTGTTCTTGGAGTAAATAGTGGTGGTTTTGATCTGATTAAGGGGTGATTAACATTTAAATAAATGTTAAGGCACCAAGGTTTTGTTAATTTGTTTAATCCGGTGGTGAGTGGAATGGTGATGTGGCCAAAAGGTGGAAGCTGATTGGTGGAGAAGATTGAGTGGGCTACGTGTCACCCATTGGTTGGTCTAGGTAAGAATTGTGTCGGCCAGAAACAAACTCCCATCTTTATTGAACTTGTCTTTTCACTTCAAAACCTTGTCAACGCCTATTTTCTTCACAACAACTTTTGCATCTTTACACTTTTGCCCCAAAATTTTTACCAAAATGATTTCAGGGGTAATTCTTGCCATTTTGTGATTTTTGAAGGGCTGATTTGGCATATTGTTGATGGATTATGGTCTTTACTTGTATTATTGGCATTTTGGAGGACTAAATTTGCCAAGTCTTCATTTATGAGGGATCATTCTTGCCAAATGTTGAAAGTCAAGGGTCCTTTTTATAATTTTGGGATTTTCAAGGGACCAAACTTGTATTTTCTTGTACTTTGAAGGACTTCATGATATATTTGACTTTTTGGAGGATAATGGTTGATAATTTTGCTTTGTTGAGGGGCTAAACTTACCAATTCTTCAAAGTGGAGGGCCCTTTTTGTAATTTTGACAAACTTTAGGGACCAATCTTTTAATTATGAAGATTCAAGGGTATAAAGTGTCAATTCTTCCATATTGGAGGACCCTTCTTCATAATTCTTCAAGTCTTCAAGGGTTTCCTTGGGAAAGTCTTCATTAGGGCTTGGTTCAATGTGCGGCTTCGTTTCCCGTGTTCGTTTTTGTATGATTCTTGTGATCTTTTGTCATTTTCTCAATATCCGTACCTAAAATACATAAGCAACAAACACAAGCATATATATGGGTATAATGATGATATTTAATGCATTTTAAGCCCTTTTTGGACGATGAGACTATGTATAAAAGCAGTCTCATCAATTACCAATAACTGCTTCAAGTTAAGTACTAGATCTATACATCCTCTTTGGTAAATTTATAACTAGTATTTAAAAAAGGATATCAAAATGTATCTTTTAAAGTATTTGATTATATCATACTTTACCTTCAATATAATGAAATTGTTAAATTAATTTATAATTTCTAACAATGATTCTAAATAACTTGGAAAATCTGATTTTTCCTAATGGTAATGTTAAACCTGAGTTTTAACAATAATTTCATACAGTCATCCAAAAGTTCTTAAGCCGATCAGGATAACTATTTTGAACTGAGTTACTTTTACCTTGAAGTCCTGATCAAGAAAAATATTTGACAACTGTTTACCCACTCGTTTTATATAGAGTTTGATTTTTAATCACTACACTTGGTAAAATTTTCTTTTAATCAAGAAAATATTTAAAACTAGGTTTTAAAATAATACCAAAATCCTAGACAACTGATTTTAACAGCTTGTATTTTAAATGATCATATGTTATTCATTTTTCCCTTCTATTTCGCTTGTGACTAGATTCTTACATTTTAAGATTGTCACGTTTTACAGTTGCACGATTTGCAACCCCTTGTTGATTTACAATCTTGGTTCATATTATCGCACTTTATCCGTTTAAGCGATTCTTGTGTTCATTCTTGTTAGTTTATCGTACGTATTTCCAACAATTCTATCTCTTGATGTATCTCCGTATTGAAAGATCGTTTTTCTAATCCAAGACTGAAAAGTTATACAAAAAGGAGTTAAGAAACTGAAGCATATTGAATTCTACCCGTTAAGATTCGTCGTGGTACGGAAATTACCTGGGAAGCAATGAATTTTGTTCTACACATTGTACCTCCTCTTGTTTGCATATTCTACTGTTTTCAGGAGAACTCTGGGGACCAGAGTTCCTTTAGGGGGGAATACTGTGAGAACCCGTACTTTCCCAGCATTATTTTATTCTATTTATTCGTTCTTCTTGAATTTTCCAATGTATTACGTTTTCTTGTATTTTTATATGTAAATCCCGAGATTCTTAAATTTTAACAAATTATACTTTTTAAGTATTTTATGTTCATTGACAATACTTTATATGGAATTATAAAATTTTAGTTTATTTTTCCATATTTAATTTAAATCAAGTTTTTAATTTAAAATCACCCGCGTGCGTTTTAGAACGAGTTTATACAAAATCAATGTACAACGAGAATTCCTAGTGATCGCGATACCGACGAATGCTCAAAATATTACGTTTATTTATCGATGGTTTCGATAATTAATATTTTCGACGATTTCGTTTTAATTACGTATTAAGTCGTGTCGGGAAATCATTTAATCATTTTTATGATGCATTGCAACTTTTGAAAAGTATTTTTACGAAACCCGAGCCCCGTAAATATTTTCAATATTTACCAATAACCATTTTTTACCTTTTAAAACTATTAATTGTTTTTAAGTCCACAAGTTTCAAATGTGGCAACATTGGTCCCTCCACTTAAACTACCATATAAAATGCATCTTTTTCCACCAACTCACACACATAATCACTTTTTAATAAAATTTTCACCAAAACACTCCCACCCCTGCTTTCTTGCCGTGAGCTCCCAAGCCAAAACACCCTCATTTCATCAATTTTCCATATGATTTGATCAAAACAAAATTTAGACCGCATCATAAAATCTTATGGTGATTCTAAACATACAAAAATCTTTCACATGCATCAAGATTTTATGTTCATATGATTTTTATGGTGGGGATGAGTCTTGATCACCATGCATGTGATGATCATGGCTAGATCATCTTGTTTTCATTCTAAAAAGGTTATGTCGATCTTTGATTTTTGATAAAATTTTGCATGCAAGTGGTTAGGAGTGTGTTTGGTTGATGGTTTTGATAGTATAATGATTCTATAGGTTTGGGAATGATTAAATTTGGTGGAAAAATTGATTTGACATGTTTTCTAAAAGTTTAATTTAGGACAGCAGGTCTTTAACTGATTTTTCGTGGGTTTAATGTCTGTGAAAGACTAAGATTATTTGATATTGTTGTAGAGTTTTCCGAGACGGCCGTTTTGGTATAAGATAGAGCTTCTAAGTCATTACGAGTCAAAAGTTATGCTAGTTTTAGTTTTCGTGTACCGTGAGACGCAAGTCGGCACAATCAGAAATTGTGGCTGATTTTGGGTCGACTCTCGGGGACTTTAGGCTTGATTAGATAAATGTAACTACTGGTTTTCAAAGTTTACAAACTTAGTTTGATGAGTCTAGTAGTGATTTCAAAAGACGGATTGTCGAGTTAGTACTTTTAAAGTGGTCCAAACGGTTTTACAAAACAAGTGTACAATCTGTCCCAAATTTGGAGTCGAGTAAAGTGTCGAGCTGATGGATTTTAAAGTGTAAACTTTGGCTCAAATTTTGGTGAGGTCTTATACAGGTTATAAGTGACCTTGACACCAATTTTCATGTAAAACGGACAAGTCTAGATAGGGTAGATAGGTGTGTACATTCGGGGTGTACTTGCTGATTTTATTTTGGACACGTAGTTCAATGTTTGTGTTGCGTGAGTTTGAGTATTCATCATCGGACATGATGACTTATTCAAGTGCTTAGTCATTATATAAATTACTTAGCTACTGGTCCCAATAAGGGTAAATAATAGTTTGACTTGCGTTAACTTGGCGTCGTATAACGGGTCATTTTCAAGTGTTCAAGTGTTTTAACGTGTAGTGTTGGAATAAATGGTTAGTATGAATTCATTTGGTTCGTGTCAATGGTTTTGAAACAATAATACTTTGAAAACATTTGAGTCATGTTATATTTTGTATATATAACGATATTGAGTTCGAGTCTTAACGCGCGCCTTATTTTGATAGGTTGTGGTTTTCGTGTTTCCCCGGGCATTCATATCGTCGGTGATCGTCTCACTACCATTGTTTCTACTCAGTTGCTGAGTACCGTGATTGACTTACCTCGTGGCTAAGGTGAGTTCATAGCCCCTTTTCACTTGTACATGGTTTCTAAACACGGGGTGATATTTTACATGGTGGAATACAACCATTTAAAAACTATATGCTATCCAGAACTTGTATGCTATCCAGAACATGTATGATTTTCAGGTTTTCAGTGTTATTATTGCTTTTTAGTCTAGCCTTAAGTTTCCTCTCCCGATCATGAACCGTTAATTATCCGATGTGCATTGCGCGAAGCGCGAATGTTGTGGGTGGATCCATCGGGATTAACTATCCCCGTCCCGATTACCTTGACGCACTAATATTCGTTTATACTTGAGTATTTAGGCTGAATACTCCCTAGCGGAACTTACACTGAGTTAAGCTTCGGTTCATGAACTAAACATCAACAATAATGGTTTCGGACTATGGTTAATGATCATAACCATACTCCCTATTTACTTGTTTTACAAATGAATGCTTGTGTTCCACACCTTTACTGCTAAACCTATGAATATCACTCAACTTTATGTTGACGATTTTACATGTTTAATCTCAGGTATTATTACTTAGCTTTGCCTGGATGGGAGCCCGCAGGATATTATCGCAGCTCGGAGATTTCTCTAATGCTTTTGAAAGATTTGTTTTATATAAACTATTAGAAGTTTATTCAATCTTTTGGGCAACTTATTGTTATAAATCGAGACGAAATAATATAATTTTCCGCTTTTAAAAAAACTCTGGGACCTATGTCTAAAAAAAACTCTGACCTTTTATGATGTAATGTACATGTTTTTATTTCGTCAGATTTGTATGAATTGTAATTCATTTTTTTCTTGTACTATGACGTGTTACCCCTTCGTTGCCTAATTGTTCCATGTCAGATTTTTGGGGTCTCACATTTACTGTGTTTGTTTGCCTTTTATAATTTATAATTTGTAAAACTTTGTAAATTTATGTTTTGCGTGTTTTTGGATAATTTTACTCATTTTAATAACAACACAAGCCTTTTATAATTTCCTACTCCGTATTTATGTTTTATTAATTTTAACTTATTAAATTTTATTTTATTTTTCTTATTTATTTTTATTTCAGAGTTGATATAATACTAAAATGATAATGTACTACTCCATAGCGTTGCAATACAAAACCAATAAGGTCGATTAATCGCCGCTTAGACGCTATAGGGCCACTAATACAATGATTTTCTATGGGTTCAAAATATTTCTCGGAATCCTCTCGAATTGATCTCAGTTAAAAGTGGAATGATTTGTTCTTGGTGACAAAAAGTGGATTTGGTTTTCTACTAAACAGATAAATGAATGAAATGGTAATGAAGTAAACTTAACACAAGCAACAAATAAAAATCAAAACTTGAATTAATACTTGGAAAAAATACCCTTACAGAAAAATACCCTATGCGGAATGTAAGACTTATGCGGAAAGTATGGCCATTCGGAACGACAGCTCTATTCGGAAAGTTGACATCTATGCGGAATAATTGTATGATTCGGAAAAATTGCCTCATGCGGAAAAAGCTCTTATGCGGAATATCAAGGCCTATGCGGAAAATATGCTATGCGGAAAACTCGTCCTATTCGGAATATTTTGTGCCATGCGGAATAAAAGGGGTCTATGCGGAAAATATGGGTTATTCGGAATATATAGATATTCCGAACAGGGGAAAAGGAAAACTTAGCTTATGCGGAAAGTTAAGGCTATTCGGGAAATATGGTCTATTCGGAAAAATATTCCGAATAAGGAAATGAAGAAGCTATCTATGCGGAATATTGAAAATATTCCGAGTAAAAGAAAAATGAGAATCCCTATTCGGAATATAGGCTCAGTTCGGAAAGTCCTGGGAATCACGAACAGTAGCAGTAACAGCAAAACAAAGGACTCGAATCAATTCAAAATTAAACTAAATAAGTAAAAAGGTTTAACCAAATCAAACATAAATCATTTAAATACCATAAGTAACAAATCCCACCAATAAAAACACTAAATCAACAACTTTTTGAAATCAAACTTGAATCAAATAAGAAACTTAGAAACTTGCAATAAAAATGATGAAGAACAAGATGAATAGAAAGATGGAATGGATTGATTAATAGAAGAGTAACAATGTTAATGATTAAGGATTACAAGATTGAAAAAGAAAATGAAAAATCATCAAACACCCTAATGGTGTTTGTGATGAAGCTACGAACCAAAAGAACTGGAAAAAGAAAAAATGAACTAACTCCCTAATTGTGTGAAGGAGGAATCTATTTATACTCCTAGTGGTTGGTTGGTGAGTGGGCTTTCTCCCTTTCTTCTTGTCTTCTCGTCTTTTCAGAAAAGTTGACGTTTTCGATTCTGATTCGGGATTTGTTGTCGATTAAATTCAACTCGTCTTTTAATTTCTTCGTTAAATAGACTTGAGTTTCTTCGACTTATGTAAATCTTCCGTCTTTGGTCCTTTTCTTCGATAAATCTTTGAATAGGCCCAGTGACTTCAAATCTTTTGCACCTCTTGGACAATAGACTTCGTCTTGAGTCTTTTTCCTTGATAAATCCCGTGCGATCCCATGTTTTCTTTAATATTCATCCGGTTAGCTCTGAAAACACAATAAACACAAAAACCACGCATAATTCCAAACAAATGATATTTAATACGTGTTTTGGTCTTGTTTTAGCCAGAATTAAGTGGTAAAAGGATGGGTGTTTACACACCTATCAAATCCCCTACACTTAACCATTGCCATGCCCTCATGCAATGCTTAGTGATAAAGCAATTTTTACATTTTTCTCATAATCAATCAACCTTGGCCTTATTTAAACTCTACTAAACAACAATTAAAATACAAAGAGAACTTAAAACTTTAAAATAAACAAAAGGATGGAAATAACTTGTAAAGAAATCAAGGACTTACATTAGGGCTTTGGTGTTGCGAAGATTTTTCACCCTCAAGTTTCACGTTCCCCAAACTAAGCTTAAAAACGAGATCATTGTTATCATAAGTTAGTAAATCAAACACTTACACACATGGCTTAATTAAATGCTTAAACTCCCTTATTCCTAATTGTATCTCTTATATTTTATTTTTGTCTTAGAATGATCATGAAGATGCATTTTTTGGACTTATTTCGATAGTTTATTAAGGCTGAAAGCAAAGTAGGACGATTTGATCAATAGTTAGCTAAAGGACAAAATCTCTTAAAACTGCTTCTCGGGATATCAAAAAGTTCATATCTTGGCATAACTTTGTTCACGATTTGAGACCTTTCTCGGGCCGATATTTGGCATGTACTTCATACTTCATATCTTCGAGAGACGTTCTTGAGATAATGGTCTTCTCATCATAATAGAGTTTCTTCACTTGGAGACTTTTGAGGGGTACTCCAACTTTGTTGACCACGACTTCATGATTATTTCTTCAATCTCTAATTGGGATTTTGAGATACAACGATCCGCCTCCTTTTCGGACTTGGATCTATTTATCCTCATACCTTGTTAGGGTCTTTTCGGATAGACTTCTCCATGATCTTTATGGGAGTTGATTGCTTTTCGTCGTGAGTCTTGATCCTTCATATTGACTTTAGGAATAATGCTTTTCACATCACTTTGGATCTTCAGCAATAAAATTGAATCCTCATGCCTTGTTAGGGCCTTTTCGGACTCGCCAATCTTCGCGCCCCGCTTCATAAGTTATGCCTTGGCTATGAACTCTTATCATTACCGAGCAACTTTTAAACGATCTTGGGCTAGAAGCTAAGTAACTTTTCAAATCGTACGACCTTACTTATTGCAGATAAATTATTAGCAAGTGATGGGAGAATAGGCAAATAATTACACCAAGTGAGCTTGCGCAAGAATACCGACTTATAATTGACTCTATCATTTCTCGTCCTCCACAATTTAAAATCTCAAATAATGAGACTCGTGGATACTTAGCCTAATAAACCAATTAAGGTCTACATGGTTAAGGATACTAGCTAGAATAAACTTGGATAAGTCTATTCGGGTTGAGTCAAAATAAACGCAACGGGCCTAATATGTCAAAGATATCTAAACTAGCTACAACACTTTATTAAAATTTTGACTTTATTGCGGGATATATACATATGAAAGCAACGATAAAAGTTTAAAAATTACGACTAAATGGCCAAAGTTAATAAAAAATTTGAAAAATGTTGAAAAATATGATTTTCCGGTTAATTGAAGGCATTTTCATGGAAAAGTCCACTTAAAACTTCGATAGAAGTCTCCCCTACACTTAAGATAAACATTGTCCTCAATGTTTAAGCATGTGGGAAAAGTCTCCCCTACACTTATGACATTGTGCACGTTGGTTAACTCGAGTTAAGGAAGAGATGACTAAAGTGATCAATTTCAAATGTGAGTATGAAGAAAATTGAATCACGATAGGTGAGAGATAGAACCGGATTTCGGATAACACGGGAGCACGGTTCTTCGAAGATTTCCAAGATTGCAGTTATCCCTGTAAGCACATCACCACACAAACACAAACGACCAGAATAGGTCCTCCCCTACACTTAGGGGGTTAAAGGGATAGATACTCGGGCTGCCTCCCGAGGAGCGCGTGTTTTTGATAACCGAGTCACGAGCCTGACTCGACCCAAATTCAGTTCATGGGGAACGTGGTGAGGGATGGTATCACCTCCTTGGAGGTGTCCTCACCAAAGTACAACTTCACTCGTTGGCCATTCACCTTAAAATTCGGTCCATTAGGTTGAGCGAGCTCGAGAGTACCATATGGAAAAATTTGGGCAATGGTGAATGGGCCGGACCAACGAGATTTGAGCTTGCCCGAAAAGATTTTCAACCGAGAGTTAAAAAGTAAGACTTTGTCTCCAACATGGAACTCTCGGTTTTTGATCTTGGAGTCGTGAATGAGCTTAGTTCTTTCCTTATAGATCAAAGAATTTTCATAAGCCTCATTCCGAAGTTCATTCAGCTCATTGAGTTGGATCTTGCGTAGGTCACCGGCTTTGTTTATATCAAAATTAGCCCACTTCAAGGCCCAATAAGCCTTGTGTTCCAACTCAATGGGGAGGTGGCACGCTTTCCCGTACACAAGACGATAAGGCGTACAGCCGATCGGGGTCTTGTAAGCAGTACGGAAAGCCCACAAAGCATCATCGAGTTTATCAGCCCATGCGGCACGATGCTCTCCCACGGTTCTTTCAAGAATTCGCTTCAGCCCTCGGTTTGATATTTCAGCCTGGCCATTAGTTTGTGGGTGGTAGGCTGTGGAAAGACGATGATTTACACCGTACTTAGCCATGACTCTAGCAAATTGGTCATTGCAGAAATGAGTCCCACGATCACTAATAATGGCACGAGGCACACCGAATCTAGCGAATAAAGCTTTCAAAAAGTTACAAACCACCCTTGCGTCATTAGTAGGAAAAGCTTTGGCTTCAACCCACTTAGAAACGTAGTCAACGGCTACAAGGATGTATTTGTTTCCTTTAGATGAAGGGAATGGCCCCATAAAGTCGATACCCCACACATCAAAAATTTCACACTCTTGAATGAAACTCTGAGGCATCTCGTCTTTATGTGTGATTTTGCCTTGCTTTTGGCAAACATCACATCGTTTGACCATATCGTGAGCGTCACGGTATATGGAGGGCCAATAAAATCCCGAATCAAACACTTTCTTGGCGGTGTAGTTGGGACCAAAGTGACCACCGGTGGGTCCTTTGTGGCAAGCATCAAGGATTTCAGATGCTGCCGGTCCATCAACACATCGACGGATAATCAGGTCGGCACATTGTTTGAATAGGTAAGGGTCGTGCCAAAAGTAAGTCTTAATGTCGGTGAAGAACTTCTTCTTTTGTTGAGACGTCAACCCTTCCTTGAGAATTCCACCCGCCAAGTAGTTTGCAAAGTCCGCAAACCACGGGGTTTCATTCGGCTTCGAGTTTATAGACATTAAGGTCTCCAAGGGAAAAGAATCATTGATTTCTTTGGTCGGATGATCCCCTTGGTATGGATCCTCAAGTCTGCTAAGATGGTCCGCGGCTAGGTTTTCTGCTCCTTTTTTATCGCGAATTTCGATTTTAAATTCCTGGAGCAGCAAAACCCAGCGAAGAAGTCTTGGTTTGGAATCTTGCTTTGTCAACAAGTACTTCAGCGCGGAATGATCGGTATACACAATGGTGGTGGAAAGGACAAGATAGGGGCGAAACTTTTCAAAAGCATAGACAACAGCTAAAAGCTCTTTTTCGGTTGTCGTATAATGCAATTGTGCCCCCGTCATTGTCTTGCTAGCGTAATGGATCGGTTGGAAGTGTTTGTTCACTCTTTGTCCAAGAACCGCTCCAATAGCAAAATCACTAGCATCGCACATCAACTCAAAGGGAAGCTCCCAATTAGGGGTAACCAAGACGGGTGCCTTAGTTAGCTTATCCTTAAGCGAGTTGAAGGCTTCAAGACACTCTTTGGAGAAGATAAAAGGACTATCTTTTTCCAAGAGGTGGGTCATCGGGCGAGCGATTTGAGAAAAATCTTTGATGAATCGACGGTAGAAGCCCGCATGACCCAGAAAACTTCTCACACCCTTCACTGTTGAAGGTGGAGGCAACTTTGCGATAACATCGACTTTAGCGCGGTCTACTTCAAGACCGGCTTTCGAGATCTTATGTCCAAGCACGACGCCTTCTTTTACCATGAAATGGCATTTTTCCCAATTTAGAACAAGGCGAGTATCTTCGCACCGCTGTAGCATACGTTCTAAATTGGCAAGGCAAGCAGAGAATGAATCCCCGAAGACCGAGAAATCATCCATGAAGACTTCCATGGTTTGTTCAACCATGTCATGGAAGATAGCTAACATACACCTTTGGAAAGTGCCGGGCGCATTACATAAGCCAAAAGGCATTCTTTTGTAAGCGAAAGTGCCATAGGGACAAGTGAATGTAGTCTTCTCTTGATCTTGGGGATCGATGGGTATTTGGAAATAACCCGAGAAACCATCAAGAAAGCAGTAATATTCATTACCTGCTAAGCGTTCAAGCATTTGGTCCATAAAAGGTAGAGGGAAATGATCCTTTCTCGTGGCATCATTGAGTTTGCGGTAGTCTATACAAACTCTCCACCCAGTAACGAGACGAGTGGGAATTAACTCGTTGTGTTCATTGGGAACAACGGTTATTCCGCCCTTCTTGGGCACACAGTGGATTGGACTAACCCATGGTGAATCCGAAATAGGGTAAATCATACCCGCATCAAGAAGTTTGAGAACCTCTGTTTTGATGACTTCATGGATTTTTGGATTCACCCTTCGTTGGCTTTGAATAGTGGGCTTAAAGTCGTCCTCCATGAGAATTTTGTGTGTGCAGAAGTGAGGATCAATTCCACGAATATCCGAAATCTTCCAAGCAATAGCCTTCTTGTGATCTTTCAAAACAGCGACAAGTCGGGCTTTCTCTTCATCCTTCAAATCCTTAGCAATGATGACTGGCGACTTCTTCTCTTCTTCGAGGAAAACATACTCAAGATGGGGCGGCAACTCCTTAAGTTCCAAATCCGGAGGATTGTCGACGGGAGGCGTATTCGAAGTCGGAGTCTCGATAGCAATAATAGTAGGAGATGGAGGGGAAGGATTGTCTTCTCTGAGGAGGTTTGCAATGAAACTAAGATCGTCATCCCAATTGGCAGTAGAATCGTCATTGTCTTGCTTCACATCTTCCAAGGTGGCTTCCAAATCTTTCCAAAGGAAATCACTTTCTCCAAATAGAGATAGTGATGAGTCGATAGAGGAAACGGTCTCAACATTGGGAAGAGAGGTAGTAATATTTTTACAAGCATCCTTGAAGTGTTCTTCACAAGTCTCATCAAGAACGTCAATACAATTAACACTCTCGGAAGAATAAGGCTGTTTAGAAAGCTTTCCCATGTTGAAGACTAATTTATCGTCACCGACTCTCATGATAAGCTCACCGGCTTCAACATCAATGAGAGTGCGACCGGTCCTCAAGAATGGACGACCAACAATGAGTGGCACACGGGGGTCCATCTCGTAGTCAACGACAACAAAATCGGCAGGGAAGGTGAATTTGTCGACTCCTACAATGACGTCTTCGGCTATCCCCACAGGATAAGCAACCGTACGGTTAGCTAATTCCAAAGTCATTTTGGTGGGGACTAGCTCTGGGAGAGATAATTGCTTCCAAACACTTAGAGGCATGAGATTAATACTGGCACCTAGATCGGCTAGGGCCATCCAATTCTCTACTCCCGGGAAATTGCAAGGGATAAGAAAACGACCCGGATCACCAAGCTTGGTTGGCAATTTCCTTAAGAGCACTGCAGAGCAGTTCTCATTAAGTTGGGTGTTGGCAATATCGAGGAGCTTTTCCTTGTCGCTCAGAAGATCTTTAAACATTTTTGCGTATTTGGGCATGTGAGCGAGAGCCTCAGCGAAGGAGATATTGAAATTCAGTTTTTTGAACATTTTTAGGAAGTTCGAAACTTGAATATCATCCTTGCTCTTTTGCTTCTCTTTCCTCAACCTTGAAGGATAAGGTATATTGGAAGAAGAGGAAGGCTTTAAAGGAATAGGATCACTCACAACCACGGGTGGAGGAGGGGTAGAAGAAAGAGGTGGAGAAGTTGGGGAAGGAGAAGGAGGAGGAATAGGAGCAGGCGACTCGTTCTCCTTAGTCACAACCACCGGTGGAGGTATAGGAAGCTCGGGTTCCTTAGTACCTTTGCCACTTCGAGTGGTGATTGCTTTCATCTCCCCTCTTGGGTTCGCAACGGTGTTACTCGGAAGAGTACCCGAAGAAGAGGGTTGACTACTTTGGAAAAAACTAGCCATCATGTTCCTTAAATCATTAGTTTGGCTATCCAACGTATTTCTCATATCGGCCCTCAAATCATTTCCTTGCTTGACCAAGTCGGCTTTCAGGTTGAGCACCTCTCTCTGAAGATTTCCCACTATCGCATCGTTAGTCCTCATATAAGTTTCCACTTCCTGGTGAAGAGCGGTGGGTTGGTTGGGAGGAGCGTTGTATGCAGGTGGTTGGTAAGCAGGTTGTTGGTAGACTTGATTGTTTCTTTGAGGTGGTTGTTGTTGCTTGTGAGGAAGAATGTAAGGTTGTCGAGGTTGTTGTTGTTGTTGATTTGGGCGGTTAAGGTTTTGTTGTTGGTTTGGGTTGGCAGGAGGGAAACCAGGTGGTGAAAGATAGTTGTTGCTGCGGTAGCTAAGCAAGTTACGGTCACCTTGGGGTCTAGCTTGATAAGCAGGTTGTTGATAGGTGCCATATGCCGCATTCACATTCTCAGCAGGGTAATCTTGGGTGGCGGTACAAGTTGTGTAAGAATGAGGACCACCGCATATCTCACAAGGTTGGCTGACAGCGTTCACTTGAGCATTTTTGGCGTTGTTGCTGTTGTTGTTGCTGACGGTGTGGGTGACAAGCGATTCAAGAAGCGTAGTGATTTTGTCTAATCGCTTGTCACTGTCATTAGTGCTAGCACTAGCAACATTGGTCTGAACACTCTTGGTTTGCACACGAGATTTGTTCTCAATGATGTCCCAAGCAGCATTGGAAGTCTTAGCCAATAAATTACCCCCTGAGGCACTGTTCAGTGAATCTTGGTCACTCATGCTTAAACCATTGTAAAAAGTATTGATTTGATGCACTTAGGTAAAACCATGTTGTGGGCATTTCCTTAAAATATCTTTAAAACGATCCCAAGATTCACTGAACGACTCATCGTACTTTTGTTCAAAGTTTATAATCTCATTCCGCAAAGCGGTAGTACGAGAGGGTGGAAAAAAGTAGTTGATGAACTTTGTTTCCAAATCCGTCCACGAGAGAATACTCTGTGGCGGTTCCTTAGCAAGCCAATGCCGGGCTTGTCCCTCTAAAGAAAAGGGAAAAATTTGTAACCTTATAACTTCTTGTGGAACTCCATTGAACTTGACCGTGTTGGTGAGTTGTAGAAATCTCTTGATGTGGTCATGTGGATCATCAATGGTGCGTCCCAAGAATGGTTGAGCAGAGACCATCTGGATAAAGCCTGACTTGAGCTCGAAATTGTTGGCGGCAATTGGAGGGATGACAATTGGATCCGTGTTGCCATCGACATGAGCTTGGAGCAATTCAATCATTGGGCGATTATCCGGAAGGTGCTCATTGTTGTTGTTATTCATGTTGTTGAAAGGTGGGTTGTTGTTGTTATTATTGTTGTTCGGAGGTGGTATGTTATTGTTGTTTTGTACACCAGCCATGTCTAAGGTATCGAGAGGCTCGGGCTCTTGATAAGACGTGGATCGAGTGCGCATATACCTGCAAAAGAACGAACAAAGAAAAACAAAGCAAAAATATTTTTGGTTTTTATGTTTTTTACTTTTTAGGATTTTTGAAAATTTTATATTTTTTTAGTGTTTTTTGAAAATTTTTATGAAAAAGTAACGTTCACGGGGAACGGATCCCAAAATCCAAGTTCTCACAAAAAACTTTTGATCTTAACGAGAAGAGCCGGCAGCGGCGCCATTTAATACAATGATTTTCTATGGGTTCAAAATATTTCTCGGAATCCTCTCGAATTGATCTCAGTTAAAAGTGGAATGATTTGTTCTTGGTGACAAAAAGTGGATTTGGTTTTCTACTAAACAGATAAATGAATGAAATGGTAATGAAGTAAACTTAACACAAGCAACAAATAAAAAGCAAAACTTGAATTAATACTTGGAAAAAATACCCTTACAGAAAAATACCCTATGCGGAATGTAAGACTTATGCGGAAAGTATGGCCATTCGGAACGACAGCTCTATTCGGAAAGTTGACATCTATGCGGAATAATTGTATGATTCGGAAAAATTGCCTCATGCGGAAAAAGCTCTTATGCGGAATATCAAGGCCTATGCGGAAAATATGCTATGCGGAAAACTCGTCCTATTCGGAATATTTTGTGCCATGCGGAATAAAAGGGGTCTATGCGGAAAATATGGGTTATTCGGAATATATAGATATTCCGAACAGGGGAAAAGGAAAACTTAGCTTATGCGGAAAGTTAAGGCTATTCGGGAAATATGGTCTATTCGGAAAAATATTCCGAATAAGGAAATGAAGAAGCTATCTATGCGGAATATTGAAAATATTCCGAGTAAAAGAAAAATGAGAATCCCTATTCGGAATATAGGCTCAGTTCGGAAAGTCCTGGGAATCACGAACAGTAGCAGTAACAGCAAAACAAAGGACTCGAATCAATTCAAAATTAAACTAAATAAGTAAAAAGGTTTAACCAAATCAAACATAAATCATTTAAATACCATAAGTAACAAATCCCACCAATAAAAACACTAAATCAACAACTTTTTGAAATCAAACTTGAATCAAATAAGAAACTTAGAAACTTGCAATAAAAATGATGAAGAACAAGATGAATAGAAAGATGGAATGGATTGATTAATAGAAGAGTAACAATGTTAATGATTAAGGATTACAAGATTGAAAAAGAAAATGAAAAATCATCAAACACCCTAATGGTGTTTGTGATGAAGCTACGAACCAAAAGAACTGGAAAAAGAAAAAATGAACTAACTCCCTAATTGTGTGAAGGAGGAATCTATTTATACTCCTAGTGGTTGGTTGGTGAGTGGGCTTTCTCCCTTTCTTCTTGTCTTCTCGTCTTTTCAGAAAAGTTGACGTTTTCGATTCTGATTCGGGATTTGTTGTCGATTAAATTCAACTCGTCTTTTAATTTCTTCGTTAAATAGACTTGAGTTTCTTCGACTTATGTAAATCTTCCGTCTTTGGTCCTTTTCTTCGATAAATCTTTGAATAGGCCCAGTGACTTCAAATCTTTTGCACCTCTTGGACAATAGACTTCGTCTTGAGTCTTTTTCCTTGATAAATCCCGTGCGATCCCATGTTTTCTTTAATATTCATCCGGTTAGCTCTGAAAACACAATAAACACAAAAACCACGCATAATTCCAAACAAATGATATTTAATACGTGTTTTGGTCTTGTTTTAGCCAGAATTAAGTGGTAAAAGGATGGGTGTTTACACACCTATCAGCCACCAACCTTTTTGTGGGCGATTAATCGATCAAATAGTATGTCAATCATGGCTAACGACGGTTAGAGACGATTAATAATGATCAAATTTGCTGAAAACATGCAAATCGAAATAAAATTACTCAAAACTCACCGTAAACATGTTTAATCACTTGTAGTAGTTTTTTTATATATATTTATTATAAGTTGATTTTTAGAGAAAATTTTACGAAATAAACAAAACTCGTCGAAATCTCAAAACTTTTCATAAACGACAATCTGATTATTTACAAATTAATCGCGCCTAAACTTATTACAAGCTATAAAGATATCAACCGTCCAATTATCAATTTACGATTTTGTAGTTTTGACGCTCCGTATATTTTTTTTAATGAAATGATTAGAGTACAGGGAATCCATAAGCCATGACACAAAAAGTGTTGTCACGTCAGTTTTTTTCCCACGACATCAATTTTTCCCACGGCACCAGTTTTCACTAGTAACCCTGAGCCGTAGGAAAACTGGCGCCGTGAGATTTTTTTTTATAAATAATATTAATAAACATTTTAAAACTAAATTAAAATTCATACTCGGGTTGAAAGAAAGTAATGATCGTATGTATCGTTTCCGTCGAAATCGTGAGCATTATTTGGATCTATTTTTTTTTTTCGAGAAATGAGAGTTAGAAATATATATGAAAGTGTGTGTGAAGTTTGGTAATATAAGGGGGTATTTGTAGGTTTTTTAAAAGGGTAAAAATGGAATTTATGGGTTTTTTTAAATTCGCTCCCCAAACAGATAAAAAAAAAGTAAAAGTCTCCACCACGAGAGCTCATTTTGATACATATGAGCACTTTTTACCTATTTTCAAAAAAGGATGGGGCACTTTTTGCCCATTCTTTATAATGAACGGGCTAAACGGGCGCGTATGTAAGAAACTAAATGGGCTTAACGGGCGCACTTGTAAAATATAAATTAGGGTACTCGACGAATATTTTTTATTAAGTTTTTTATCCCCGGCTTTCAAACAAGTATTTTTATTTTTTAATTCTAGGTTTTCATATGGTTTTTCCTTTTTTTAGCTTGAGCCCGTTTAGCCCGTGCCCATTTAGCCCACACCCGTTTGACCCGCCGCCCGTTTAACCCGTTGCCCGTTTAACCCGCCCGCCCGCCCGTTTTGCCACCTCTACGCAGCACCACGAAACCCTACGCCGTGAGTTTTTGCTACGTTATAGCCTTGGCGCCTAGTCATCGGCCAGGATTCCTCCCGCTCTTAGGAGGGTGTAAGCCATATCTATTTGCCTGAACCAAGTCAACCAATTTGGACTTGTACGATTTGTTATCTAAAATGGGTTTCTTTTCAACATTCAAATTCAGCAACTCGATCTAATTCAAAAAGCAAAATGCTACTACCATGCTCTTGACCACGTTTGCACGTGGATATAACCACATTTAGGCTACGTGCGTTTATGCAAAGGCCCATTTGTCTTTGCCTTGTCTTTCTCACTTGGACCATTTTACTACATGTTTTGTTTTCTTTCAATTTACTCCACTTTTCTTACTTTTTTACTCGGTATGATATGATGAGATATTAATGTCTTATCACTTTTAATTTGTGTTGGCCCACAAAAGTCTAGAACCATTATTGGCATATGTCAAGTGTTAAAAGCACCACAGTAAGAGCGTTAAAGCACGGGAACGATGAAGCCATAGAGTTGATGTCAAAACCAAAAAATAATGTTACGTCAACAAAATGAGCTATTACATCATAATTGATATAACATCAGTTTTCAGGAGGAGTGATGTGTCATAACCTTTTTGATGCCGTATGAATTCTTTTTAAACAAAAATATTTAAACTTAAAATAAAATTTCATTAAAACTAAATAATATTACACTAAAATTAAAATAAAAGACATAAAAATAAAAAACATAAAAATAAAAAACATAAAATTAAAAGACATAAAATAAAAAAATATAAATTTGGTGGCGCCGACTAGTCTCGAGGTTTATATGTTGCTCGGACTCGTGTCTTTTGGGCCTCTACGATAGCGGCGTCGCCCGCACTCATACGGCTCGTGTCAATTTGGAGCACACACATGTCTTCTAAATTCTTTGAGACTAGATCAACCGCCTTCGGTCTTCGCTCTCTCTCTCAAGCACGGACAATTTGGCTTCTCGGTCTAACTTGTATTGTTCCGCCACGAAGTCTTGGTACGCGGTCGGGTTAGAACCGGAGCTAGCGGTCGAGTTAGAGTTGGTGCATTGACTTTTATTAAGTCGGAATAGACCAGGTGGTCGAGGAAGCGCATCAGTCCCAAAGTGTTCCGGTTCATCCGGTGCCCATAAGACTACATCTTCTTGCTTGAGTTGACTCAGGAGTTTTCCACTTGTGCTTGTCTTTCAAAAATATCCAAGCTCTCCGGTGCTTAAACTCACCTCCAACGACCGTTTCGCACAACTTGTACACCCTTGTCATCCAATTATTATCGTTTTTCCCACTAAGAACCGCAGTTTCATTCACCAAATCATTAAACTTTGTAACTGCGATATTCATTGGAGTCCATTTACCCGTCAACATGTTCTTCGTACGCACACCGAAACCTTACTTCACGGCTTCCGCATTGTAGGCATTTTGAATTTTGTAACAAAAAGTATTCTTTTTTTGATCGGCTCCGGTTTTCGGATCCTCGGACACTTGAATAAAACATTTCATCAAAAGCTCCTCCTCCTCTTGGGCCCACACATTACGAAGTCTTTTTTCTTGTGAAACGTCTTCTTTCTCTTTGTTTTCCGCAACGCCGACTTCTTACGTCTAGGCTTCGACGTCGAAGTCAGAATCGGCGCTTCTTCATCTTCGGAATCTTGAACTTCATCAACATGGTGCGATTCATGCTTGGAGTGAGGTTGGGAAGTGGGAAATGGATACGGTTGGTATTGTTGTGATTGTTGTTGAAATTGTTGCATTTGTTGCATTTTAAATTGTTGAAACATCAACAATTTCTCTTGGCTTTAAAATTGGGGGGCGAAACTAGGATAGTAATTCATTTGGGGGTTCGGATTTGAAGACGACCCCGGATTTGAAGACGAACCTGCCATTTAGTTGGTTGGGTCGGAAAGCATACCGAAAATCCAATTTGGGTTGCGGTTGGGATTCATTTTTTTGGATGAAAGAAATGGAGAAGATGAAGTATATAGAAAGTGTGTGAGAAGTATAAAATATTTAGGAAGTATTTATAGGATTTCTAGAAGTGTAAAAATAGGATTTTTTTTTAAATCCGTTCCCCCAAACGGTCATATAGCCGTTATATTCAGATTAAAAAAAATATAAAACGGCTTGGGATGGTGGCCACGGTGCGAGGCCCTTGGCGGCAACCCACAGAGTCCTCCACCATGCATCTTTTTCGCGCCATAGCTCAGCGCCAGGCAACAACACCACGACTCCAAGTTCTCTTAGGTATCTTATTGTATCATCACGTGGTTTTACGAGAAAAGTGTTCTTATATCATTATTTTTTAATGCATAACACAAAAATACCTTTAACATCAAAAACATTCTTTTCTTCGATATTATCATATTTTTCGTACCATCAAGTATCCTAAGTTTTGGTATTTTTTCATAACACAAATAAAATACTCGAAAACACGAGTGATGGTGTGGGTCACGCGCCATCATTTGATGTTTTCCTTGATTACTTGGTACAGTGGTGGTGACTTAACACTTAAAAATACATGGTATGATACATTGCTTGTGTCATTAAGTAGTGTTTTCAGGAATGACTCAAGCTATGACATCGGATACCTTAAGCTCTAAAAGTGATGTAATTAAAACAAACAAACTAGCTATATTACATGAAATAATCTTTGATACGTAGTATATAACTATGAATGATCCGACTTTAAGCCATTGAGATTCTATCCTCGTACATCCAATGTCTTTGTCTATTTCAAGTGCAAATTTCAAGCCTTGTAACTTGATGGCGGGGGCCTAGTAGCGTCAATAAGACATTAGCGTATGCGTGCGAATTGGGTCACATAGTTATAACTGTGGTTCACACCAACCTAAAGGACCACACGTACTGTAGCGTTAGAATGATTGGCATGGCGTCGATAGCAGTGGTGATATGTGGGGAATGAACATTAAATATCAATATACACGACTAACATGGATTAATGACAAACGTATTGGTTGAAAATATACCAATATAATACATGACGATACTAGTCTGCTAGAAATATTATGAGGAATTTGAATATTTCGTAAGTGTTTGCTCTATATTTTGTAATGTTCTTTAACTTTTTGGACTATATTGATCGAGACCAATCTAAGGTTTTCACGAGGATATATCCTCGAGGAACAATTGGATCCAATGTTTTCGCGAGGATATGTCCTCAAGGAACAATTGGGTTAATTAACAAAAATATAAGCAAAATAATTTATCGAATATTTTAGCGGTGAGGTCTCACGCCAACGTATTCCCAAGAACATGTCCTCGAGATAAAGTTTGACCAACATTGATCGTGCTTAGCGTTTTATCACCAATAATTACACAGGGTGGGTGACGCATCATTTAGCTTTTCTATTGACATGCTTTTGAGGAAATGTTTGACCAAAATGTTGACCTTCACTAGCGTTTGATTATCCGTGACTATATTTTGGTGGTGTTAAACCATAAATTCATGCTAATATAATATACCTACAGTAATTGCTACATAGTCAAATCGAACTGTGTAAAACAATAAACTCGTGACGTTTGCAATTTCTAAACTTTTTTGTGGTTTGTAAGATTTCAAAACTACTATTATGTTTTGTTATGCTGTCAAAATCGTGCTAATTTTGTATAATGTTGATGCATGCTTGGTCTTAAACCAACAAGAAGTAAGACATATAAATTACATTACATATCGACAAATGTTCAAACATTAAAGCATATGAATTACATTCCAAATGCTAAATTGCTTTAGTTAAAGGAAAAACTACTCCAAACCAAAATTTCTCAAATTGTTAGTGTTGGAATTTAACAACCCTGATGTATCTAACATACATGCGTCAAAAGTAAACGCAGCGGATATGATCGATTATCTATGCACATAATATATTTAACATAAACATAAAGAAAACATACCGTTAGTCCAAGAACAGATGATCAAGAACCCTAAATCACCAAAACCAAACGAAACCCTAATTTGTTTATTCTAATTTGATTCCCCATAAACCGAAAGATCAAGATAGATCTTCTATAAGATAGTCTACATGACACTTCAATCAATCACCTTCGATTTCTAGATCTTGATTAAGTTATACTTAATACAAATCAAACCCTAAAACCCTTGGAGGTTTTTGGCCGTCAACTACAACAAAGAAAAAGGAGGAGAAAGTTTGCTTTTAAAGTTATGAAAAAGTGATCACATCCCTTTGTTTATATCTAGAGCTTTTGGCTAATCATGGTAAAGATCTAATCTTGTCTCTAAGTAATTAGTCCTTCTAGAATATCAAAAAATATTCTCCTCCTTTTTCTTAGTCGACCGAACACCCCTATGGGGTGTCTTGGTTTGACTTTTTTTTACTTTCTATAATACTAATTATGTAATTACATTAATTAACTTAAAGTATTAAGTCTTATTAATTAATCCTTGTTAAACCTTTTAACTTATTAATTAACTACCGTTAAGTATACACTTTTATCAAACTAAGATTACACAATAAATATAACCATATATTATTATATAACTTAATAATATATGATCTCGATGCTTAAGTGTGTGACCCCTTAGGCCACGTACTCCCGACCGTATAAAATACTATCTATGACTTACGCACAACCCAACAACTCCCACTTGCGGAAGTCTCCATCATAGTGTAATTTTATACTAACATTGACGGATAGTCTAGCAACACCATTAATGCTCCCATGAGTACTTGAGTTTAGTTTCTGGCAAACAAGCTTAACCTTATAGTAATTTAAATATAATATTGCATCCGTCTTGTTACTGATACGGTTAATCATGAATATGGATCAAATGTCATTTCAGTGGATTGAGATTTCTGTTTCTCGTTTCAGTGATTAATCAAGATTACCAAATGTAAAAAGAAACTTATTTACTACAACTTGGACGCGGCCACATAAACATCCGATTAATTCCACGAGGGGCTCAATATGTATCATACTGCATTCATGGAGGAACAAAATCTCATTTTGACTACAAGTACCTTTCACACATGCAATAAACACTTTTGAAATAAGTTTTATAACTGCCCACGTGAATGACGAAGCGTTTACTTAAATCAATTCAACCATATTGAATAACCTATGAGTTTGGAAGAATCATCTTTATGTATTTCCAAAATACAACCAACCATCATATTTTCTTAGTTCATTAATACTCCCATATTAATGATTGATAATGGATATTTAGAATATATGTGATGCGCCATATGTAAACGTTATTTTCACGGATTAAACATGCAAATATAGGACACAATTAGTATTTAATAAAAACGATCATACCTCGTATGTCAATTCATTATTTAATACAATTTTTTTCGCCCCTTATCCAAGTACCACATAAGATCATTACATGATAATTCTAGTTTGAATCTTCTTAATCACAACAATCCAATTGTTGATAAAGCATGGATTCCGTCAACCAAGATTATTGATCTTGTGGAATTTTGAGAATACTTATTCAAAATAACAAGTTGTGATATTCTTTGAGTCAATTTCTGTGCATGAATATGATACAAAATATCATATAAACTATCTCACTACTTCCCATAAGATGTATACAACATTTATTGGAAATGTTCATTACTATAGTTTCTAAAACTACAAAGTATTCTAACTCTTTAATATATAATGCAAATATGCTTTAAACCAAGCATGTTAGTTACTAGCAATGATGTTATCCATAACAAAGACTTGCTGAAACTAAAATTGAGTATCATCTCAATCAAAACAAGAACTAGTGTATACCTTATAACTAGGCTCCCATTTGTAAACCTTGAACATCCCTTAAATAATGATTTGGATATTCAAACAAACTCCAAGTATGTCAACCATAATGATATTACTATGATTACCACTAAGTGTATCCGTAGTATTTCCATTATTGGTTCTAGGAAAAATTCCTTCATTCAACACTCATTTGAATGCTCCTACTAATGTCTTTCAGTTAGATTCTAATGTTTCCAACATTCCTTCGAATATCTTACAGTTAGACTTTTAATGTTACTAACATTATTTCTAATATCTTTCGATTAGAATTTAAGATTTTCAAATCAACTTGCATTCATGCAAAAGATACAACTTATCCCATGTACAATAGTATATCATGCCTTTAATGAATCCTCTAGTGGGTCTTCAAGCATTCATTCCCACGTTTCAATCTTACTACGTAAGATTCATCATTCAAAATTCTCTCAATGATTACTTATATTATCTCTAGACTTAATTCACCACTTATGTTAAATCATAACATACTTTTCAAGGTTATAAATTTCATTTTCTAAAATTCTTATAAGAAACCTTACTTTAATCTTAAAACAATTTCTAAGATGAAATATAGTTTCTAATATGTTCTAATAACATATTTAATTTTAAAGAAATAAATTTGAGTACTCCCAGTTTCTTTGAGATTTACCCATGAGTAATCTTACTTATAATTATAAATCAAATCCTAAAAGTGATTTAGTTTACAATTAAACTTAAGACTTAGCTCATTTAGATGCATGCTTTTAGTCCATGTGTGAATTCCAACATTTTGTATAACTTATACAGATTGTTTATGGATTCATAAAATCTTCTTATGATCACATATCTTGCAAGGTGACGTTTCATCAAAGAGTTTTGGTTATCCATTTTGTGATAACTCTAACATTTAAAGCAAGTATGAGAACTAAAACATCTTTACATATTTATTATAAATAAATGTAGAAGGTTTAATCATAGCCAACTTGTTTAATATGATTTGAAACCCGTGTCTTTTATCTTACAACAAATATATATACAACTTTGTCCTAATGAATTTTCCTAACAAGGGAACTCATTTGAAACCTCATCAAATAATTGATAGGTGAAAGATCAATCAAATTCCAAATTTATGATTATCTTCCTACGGACGCATCTTTCTATTCCTACTTTGATTTATTCACAAAATTTCAAATTTGATAACACATCACTTATGATTAGCAATTTCACAATGATATTCCAACTCATAAATCTCATCGTTGATATCAGTAACATTCCATGAGTAATCCGTACATATTTATGAATGTGAGTAACATCATTCTAAGGTTCCATATTTTCATGTTTAGCTTTAGTAGACTTCAACAAGTATGTTTAGATGGCTTCTGTATTATGTCCTTGAAATATCTCAAGACTCCCACTTGCTCCGAGAAAGCATGGGACTCCCACTCACATCTTGTAATGTGAGAAACCATTTTCTCTAGGCGTGGGGTATGTAGGAGTGTTATCCCATTGTTTCCTTTGGGCCTCCTACAAAATACACTAAGTAGTACTTAGATGTTTGTTAATATAATCTCTAAGATTTCTAACGAACTCCATACTTTAATTAAGACTTTATGGGATTCATCCCATCTAACTATTCTAGGAATAATGTCTTAGTTGACCTTCCAATTCTGTAGTCATATTGAGTATATTCCAAATGTACTCAATATCTTAACCTTGATAACATTTAGGAGTAGTAAGTTAATTTCATCAACAACTAAATATATTAACTTATATATTTTAGTTCTTATTGGACAACCATACATGGTATTTCAACAAGATCAAATTCATGAGATCTCATAATTTATTTGATGAACTTACTTCATGGCTTTTTCTATTATGTCAATTTAAGTTCAAAACTTAATAGCATCAATAGTATCATTAAGCCAATAACATGTACTTACTCATAAGTATTTGATCCAGTCAAAACTTAAAGTGTATGTATTAACTAGTAGACATATAATTCAATCTTACTATTTCTTATTAGTTATTGAGGAATTCAATGACTACATGTACATGTCTTAATCAATAAGACATTACAAGCTAACAAATCTTACTTTAAGTTCCAAGTCTTTTCACAAGTATAAGATTTAATGTTCATGTCTTAATCAATAAGACATAATCATTAAACTAAAGTAAAATTGAGTATCATTCATGATCTCAATAGTAACTTTCAAGTTAATCATAAACTTACCATGTTTATCATTTCCTAGGAAAATATAATCATGTAGTTTATCTTTTCTATCTTGGCATTCCATATCCAATAGGGAAACCTACCATAAATGTGTAGTAGTCCTAATAGAGTAATAGTTTCCTTACTAATAAAGTCAAGAAAACCCTTAATCATATTGTCAAAGTCGTTCCATGCCCACAATTAAGATTTCTCCCACTTGGGTAGGGAACTACTTATTGCATAAAACAATACTACACCGATTAGTTTGTTTATATCAATCAATATGATAGAGTCACATATAGAATTAAGTCTAGCTCAAAGCATCGCTTTAAATGAGAAGAACTTCATCTTATTTATTACGAATCATGCATAACTATCTTGTAGATAACTTTAACAACGGAAGCGACATCTCAAAAGGCAACTAGTTATCTAAGATACTACACGAGATTCTTATTTAATGAAGATGCTTCACACTTGAAAAGTAATTCTTTATTTCAAGTCCAACAAGAAATAAAGTGAGCAACATATATTCCCCACTGAAATTGACAACTTTTAATTATGCCATTTCGTATAAAATGTATTACTCCCACTTGTTTTGACAACAATTGGAGTGTTTCATTACTAGTGAAGTTAAATGACATTTTATGTTTCCATGTATTGAATATCCACACATTATTGCTAGTGTGAGGCACATTGACTAGTAACAATTTACTTAGATATTCAAATAAGTGTGTTAAGTTCTATATATGTATACCTATGATGGACTTTCCATATATACATATATGATTTATTAACTTGAAAAATTGGCATGCAATTTCTTCCTCCTTTGTACACGCCTAAATTGTACCATACAGGTATGTAGCGTCTTTTACTTGGTTAAAACAAACAACTAAAGGAAACCGGTTCTCTAGGTTTTGCTTTCACCATTCGTGTGGTGATATTTTCGTCTTTATAATCAAACCTTTAAATATGACTTGATCATATAAAGATATTTACCTTTGGTAGCTAAAGGCACAAGTTCTCTAGTGATCCAACAAGATATGAAATTTAATTTACCATTTAGGTATTTCATATGTTTGATTCGAATTGGGATAATTCAATCATTCTTTTTATAGATTATCCACATGTAAAAAGTATAGGAATGAACCTTAAAATTTTCCTACGGAAAACAAACACGGTTTGTAATTCTCAAGTAACAACCAAACCATGCTATTGGTTTACATTGCATTTATACATTAAAAGAACTTGCAAAGTTCAGTTATTAGTAATTTTGATAATAATTCTATTATAAAATTAACTACCCATGTTTATGGACTTTAAACAATTAATTTTATTAAGAGCATAAGACCCAACTTGAACTTATTCCATCAATGCAGTTTATCTACAAGAGATGAAATAATTAAAATGTAATCATCGAATGATAATTGCCACCGGTGCAATCTTAGCCATGATGAGGTCATGACTACAATATCTAGTATAAACATAGTCACGTCATGTTTGCCTCATCTCGTACTACGTGCAAAGGGTCTGACCATACATACACGATGTAAGTCGTCCAATATTAATCAGCGGAGTTATAGCTTTCACGTCTGACCCTTGGTTAATATGGCGCCTCACATTGGTTAAATCTTAAAACTGTCTTTGATGACATAACCAATATAAGTGACTAATAACTTCGTTAGTACAAAACTTACTTAAGTGGGTATTAATAAATTTTGAAAATCATGACAAAAATTGTACAAAAAAGGAAACATGTAAAACTTCATTTTATAATGAGTTTCTAAAACAATGAATTTTCCATATTTGTAAACTTTTATTAAATAAAACATATACCTCGGTTTCATGAATCAACCGGTAATCCATACTGAGATACCCATTGTTTTAAAAACGTTGTACAAGTTTCATAAATGTGCCATAGGTTTGCTTCATCGGGTTTTCCTCACACCTATTATGAGTACCAATGGAAAACTCAATGGAATCTTGCTATGGTCACATTTGACTCTACGGTGTCTTGGAAGACTCACAAAAAGGGATCAGAGAAGTTGGTCAGGCTGAAGCTAGTTAAACACCTCAATCTTTTGGAACGCAGAGCGTACCGCCTATACCTTTCTAGTGTAGTCTAACTAAAACATTATAGAAATCAAATAGATACTTGCTTTTTATATAGTTTTAGAGTAAATAAGATATTTAGTCAAAAAGACCAAATATTTACTTACCCTAGTTAGTCCATTTTTCTTCTTGAAAAGATTTTGCATTTAATATAGAATAAACAGTTTATAGTAATAAATCAAAACAAATAAAACAAGAATCACACAAGGCTAATATATCACATATAAAATATAAACAAGCAAGATATTTTCCAAAAAATAACTTATTTAGGACACTAAATTTAGAAAATATAGAAATTTCAATTTTAAGATTTTAAGCAGATTCTGTTTTGCAAGGCAGAAATTGACTAGAAGACGATTTTCTCAGCTTTCGACTAAAACTAAAAATTTTTGCAGAATCGAGTTTTTAGTGTCTTCTTAGGAATCGAAGTCTGTAGGTATACATATTATTTTGTAACAAATTATTTTCTGTTCGGGTGTCATAAATCGCAACCCTAAAACAATTTTTTAAAACCCCTCTTAGGCATGCATATTCCAATCCAGTTAGTGTTTTATCAATCTCATAGCAATCCTAAATATGTTCAACATCTAAATCATGCATTATAACAGTTTAGTAATCATGCTTTATGGAGTTTAGTAATCATGCTTTATGGATTTAAACGATTTAAACATGCATAACATATCAGAAAACACGTAAATTGCACACATAGTTGTAATTAACGTTTGCTATAACCTTAAAAAGCATGCAACCTTATTTTTTCCAAAAAAATATTGATCTAATAACATCTTAATAAACAGTTTAAAGATATACAATTAAATCATAATCAATCAAGCAAGAAAAAAAATTTGCACATGTTTTAGGCATTTTTTATGTAATTACATGGCATAGATTTGGCTCGTAATGCTACTGTTGGAATTTAACAACCCTAATGTATCTAACATACATGCATCAAGAGTAAACACAACGGATATGATCTATTATCTATGCACATAATGAAAACATACCTTTAGTCTAAGAACGGATGATCAAGAACCCTAAATCACCAAAACCAAACAAAACTCTAATTCGTTTATACCGATCCGATTCACCATAAACCCAAAGATCAAGATAGATCTGATCTAAGATAGTACACATGACACTTCAATCAACCAACTTCGATTTCTAGATCTTGATTAAGTTATACTTAATAAAAATCAACCCTAAAACCCTTAGAGGTTTTTGGCCGTCGACTACAACAAAGAAAAAAAAGGAGAAAGTTTGGTTTTAAAGTTATGAAAAAGTGATCACATGATAACTAAAACAATAACACTATCACACTAACACATAAAGATTTGGATCAAAGTAGAGAGGGTTTAGAGAGAGAAAAATCGAGGTTGGTTGTTTTCTAGAGAGAGAGACACATGAACTATGTGTTCTATATAATGAACAACAACCTTTCCAGAACTATGGAAAAGCCTTAAATATAATGTTATGGCCGACCACTAATGGCCTTTTATGGACCTTTCCAGGATTCTTAGCAGACTATGACTCGTCGGCCCCAGAATAATTCGACAAAAACCAAAACGAGCTATGGCAAATAAATATCTACGAGTGACTGATACTTTGTTGTGTAGAAACATTACATTTGATGTATTTTTCTTGTTTCAACAATCTCCCTTTAAGTGAGGTCACTCGAGATTTAAAAATATAATCCCTATCAATCTATTCAAAGAATCTTCAACTTGTGGCCTTTGTCTTAAAACTTTATATCTTGTACGTATAGTCCAAGATCTTGAGCCATCATGCAATCTTCATTCTCTTTGACTTGCTAGTCTTGTGACTTGAACTTGAACCAACATACTCATACTTCTTGAGAATTCTTGAAAGCTTCAAACAATCTTCCTTCATAATCTTCAGAGTTTCTAACAATCTCCTCTTCATAAACTTCGAATAGTAACTTGATTTTGTTGAGGAAGATTTGATCAGAACACATCAGAAGTCTTGAACTTTATCTTTCTTGAATTCTTTGAAGTCTTTAACTTTTGGTATGAGCATGTGGAGATGAATTTTTTCAATACACCACAACGCCACCTTCTTAATACCCTGCATAAAACAGCCAACAATAAAAATATGGACACGGAGTCATTCGTCCTAATTTGGTAGCATTTTACCTCCGTTTGGTGAAGACCGTTATACGATATTAAATATCGTACATGTGATAGGTAGAATCAATTAAGAATCTCCTTGACAGGGTTTCGCTGTTGTGCTAGCCTGTTCTCGTTACCCGAACGTCTCAAAGCAGACAACGCGATAAGAGTAAATCATTTGGATAAAATTATCTGCCTGATTAAATTCGTAAATTCAGATTCCTAGAACAAGTTTGATTCAATTAAGAATCGCACCATCGTTGCTTTCCAGTTGTCACAAGCTCGATTCATGCTTAATTTTGCAAGTCACCTACTGCAATGCTGTTTGATGTTATCACTTGAAGGATTTCCATTCGTCATTATGAATAGTTTAAAGGTATCACTCTGAATGTTCTGTCAAGATCACAAGGATATTGCGTCAAAACATGGAACAAGTTGGAATTCAATTAAGAATCAAACCATCGTTGCTTTCTAGTTGATACATGTTTGATTCATGGTGAATCTTACACATGACCTTCCACAATGCTCTTTAAGGTTAACATTGAAAGTATTTCCATTCATCATTGTGCAACTTAAAAGGCACACTTTGAATGTTCTAGCAAGATCATGAAGATAATGCGTATGACTCTGAATAATTAAGCACTTTTTCTCAATGCGAACAAGTATTGTCATGGATAAGTGTCCTAGTGAGATAAATAGTGATCTCTTATGGATATAGACTAGATAAGTGCACATTTGATTTTAGTGAACGGAGGCTGGAGCAAATGCCACATTTTCAATATCAACTAACTCGGAGTAAGAGAGTCGATAGCAGATAAGTTAATCTCCGTGATATTAAAACAAATATCTTTTGAGAGATACTTGAGTTAGCTGGGAGGGGTTGTGCATTACATCACTGAGACCATGATGTCTATCTTCAATATAAGCAATCACTTTGTGATTCTTATAGCATAAGAGTTGACCCGATTTCTGCCTAAGTGTAAGGAGGGCTGCTTTCTTTTCACCTTTTATCTTTACATTTCTTTTTCATTCTTCAACCCTTTCAATGCTTACCAAGACGTCATCACTAGCACCTTGTTGTGATTGTTCTCGTGCTAGCTTAAGTCATTAGTCGGCATTATTATTCGTTCACAAGCTAACCCTATCTTTCCTAAGGACAACTAATTCTAACTATGGGATGTCCTTAGGTAGATTCAACCGGTTCTTGGTAAATCAAAGGACGAATACCTAACCTACCACCATTATGTCACCACAATCGTCGTGAATTCATTGGTTGTTGGGTATCTAAAGTCACCCTCAAAACCATTTCAAAAACCAATCAAGGTACCATAGATAAAACTAAAAGATTTTTATGTACCTTAAAAGTTTTCATTACTAAAACCATTTGCTCCCCTTACACATGTGCACCGATGTTTGAAAGTATATTTAGCACATGTAGGGTTGAGCGCACTTAGTTACAACCAATTCATTAATCACATATTAAATCACATTTTTCTCCCCTTATCGAAAATATTAAGTCCCATGATATTTTGGATATCAATTGATTTAATGAAGTTTTAACAAAAATTTGAGGAGCAAAATGCATGTCCGATTAAGCATGATTATAATAAGCTCCCCTTCAAGATATGATGGTCGTACAAGATATGGTTAACCCGAACAAGATGGAAAATACAAATAATAGTAGTGCTCGGGTTATGAAAAAGGAGATTTATCTTCTTTTTCCAAGGACATTATATACTGAAGCATACATAATCCGATTTCATGAGCTTTTAAAACTTTGTATGTTTTTAACAAAAAGCTCATGACCGATAAAAATTAATTTTCCGTTGAGAGGAGAAGTTTTCTTTTGAGGGACAAACTTTCCTAAATGAGCTTAAAACTTTGAATGTTTTAGACAAAGCTCATGACCGGGTAAAATTCATTTCCCATTACGAGGAACAGTTGTATTTTAAAAGACGATCTTTCCTAAATTTGACAAAACCGGTTACAGTCTGAAATAACCGCAAGCCATAATGAGCATGTTTTAAAATATTTGAACTTTTGTTCGAACTTTATTTACAATCCCGTGGGAACGAAATTTCTAGGGTCGTAAATATTATCGATGCCAGAAGACATGCCCTTTTTCCAAAAAATTGGTTTAAAAAACTCCCTCTAAAAAATATTGAACAATTTGAGAAGTTTAGTGAGGCGAGGAATGTTGAACACACAATATTGAAAGATTTAAACAAAATTCTTTTGATAGACTCTTGAATAAATTGTGTTCAACAATTTAAAAAACCAATTACTTGAGCTTAAGATTTTGAATTTCTTAATAAACTAGCTCAAGTCCGAGAAGTTGTAAGCTTCTCGTTGAGAGGATAAGTGTAATTAAATACACACGTTACTTTATTTGAATAACAAGTCCTAAACTGACATTTACTTAGAATTTGTGTTCATGAGCTTAAAACATTAAATGTTTTAATGAAAGCTCATGACCGAGAAAGTTTAATTTCTCATTCTGAGGATAAGTTATCATTAAATATAAACTTTCCTTTCTTTGAAGTATGAGTTACACTTTGATATTTAACTGTAAATCATCTTACATGAGCTTAAAACTTTGAATGTTTTAACACTTACCCATGTCCAAGAAAATTTAATTTCTCGTTGTTAAGGATAAGTTATCATCCGTGAGAAACTTTCTTTCATTTGAGATCCGAGCTACAGTCTGTTATGTAACTGTAAGTCATCTTACATGAGCTTGAAAATGTTTGAATAGTTTTTAGTTAAATCTCATGACCAAGAAAACAAATTTTCTAGGAGGATAAGTTATCACTAAAGATAAACTTTCCTTTCTTCGAAGACCGGGGCATAATCTGTTATATGACTATACGCCCTTTTCAAGAGCTTTATTTCTGACACCCCTGAGACAAATGCTTCTCAAACATCAACATTTTTAGCAACCAAACTCGTAGATTATCCTTTTTGACATTGTATGAGGTACTTGCAATTAGAGTGTGAATTTGTTCATTCGGAACACTAGTTAGTGTACCTGCACTTTCATCAAGAGATTGTTTTTATTTATGTGGTTAGTGATATCTATATTTGACCCATATGGGGGTTCACAATCGACCTTGCTTGTGCAAAAGGAAAAAATCTTCCCTGTAGGAATCCATCTAATACCAACTTTTTCAAAGACTCTACCCGTCGGTTTCCATCTAAGACATGATCTAGGAGCCATTCTTTTCTCATGACTAGTGGAAGACTTATGGGGAGACAACATATATCCTTTAAAGATCCATCTATTAGACTTCATTGAATTTTGAAAGTGTTCCACAAGTTTTTTTCTATAAGTTTTCCTATGGGATTGTGCTTAGCATGAGAGTTAGCCTCGTTTAAGAATTTTTTGGCACAAGCATCATGATTCGCATGAAAGACACACTTCTTACAAGTAGTACACTTGGCCTTTTTAGAGTCTGAGTAAGATCTAGAATTCCTAGATGATTGATTGATGCTCCTAGGATTAGGCATGCTACAGTTAGCAGTGTTAGGTAATCTAGAAGGCATCTCACTAGAGCTTAAGTTAGTAGTTCTAACTTGTATATTTTTGTAGCAGATTCTTGATGTCTGTAAGAATGATATCTAAACATACTCTTGAGATAATACCTAGATTCGTTAGATGAAATCATGTTTCGAGGTTTTATAGAACTATATGCAGCTACGCGTGGCCTAGACCGTGAAGTGCCTGTTTTTGAAAAGTGATGCACATCAAATTGGGAGGCAAACCGTTGTCTTGAGAACGTTTGTCGTTCAGATCTAAATGTAGTTGGTTGTCTAACAACTGACTGGTTTTTTAGCGCTTTTGAAGGCGGTTTCCACAAGATTGATGGTTTTACAAACTTAGTTTTCACACTAGTTCCTTTCAGTTATCTTAATTAATTTTTCAGCGCGGCTATTGCAAAAACCTTTTCTTGAACTTGAGATTTTAAATCAACATGTTTAGCTATCAAAGAAGTTGTTTGTTCAATGGTCTTAGACCTTGTGTGTTTGAAAGATTCATACAATTGATTGTACTATTGTTTCAAAGCCTAATTTTTCTCTCGTAACTTAGCCATATTTAGTTGCAATTTGACGTTCATTGTTTCAATATCATCGATTTCCCTGTTAGTCTTAGCTTTATTACTGAATGAAGCAGAGAAATGACATTTATCTTGAGAAGCTAACTTTGATTCTAGCAAATTAATTTCTTTTAAAAAATGATCTTTTTCAGCTTGAGAATCTTGAATCTTACAATCTAATTTTCGTTCAAGAACAGTATTTCCTTTTTCAAGTTTTTCAAAATAGACTTCAAACTTGTATGTTTTCTTTGAAAATTCAAGTCTAGCTTCCTCAAAATCTTTAGTCTATTAAGCTAAAACTGTTTCTATCTCTTTAGTCTTTGAATCATAATTAATTGCTTCATTTTGAGTTACGTTTGAAGAAATTAGAGACTGATATGAGCGATTAACAATTGTATGTTCGATAGCAGATACATCATATACAGTAGACAAATTTACCTTAGTCTGTGGCTCTTCATCATAAATGGGTCTAATGTCAGCATCATCAACGTCTACATCATCAACGTCTACATCAGTCTCTGACGTGCTGTTAGTATCCTTCTTTCCTGATTCTATACCATTGCCCTCAATATTAACCAAATCAACATCTAATGTAGATGCCAAGCTACTGTACTCCCAAATGTGGTGCATTATGGACTACCCACGATTATGGAATCAACATTTCTTTCTATTATCCGTAATTCATCTTCAAGATGTGCTCTTACATGTATTCCATTTTCATTGTCATTTAAGAAATGGATAAGCATATCTTACAGGCTCTTAATTTCATATCTGGTGTACTTTCGAAACTTATCCACTACTTGTGCAAAATCTTGAGGTTTTACAAATTGCGGATATAAAAGTTCTTAAACATTTCCTTGAGATCTTCCAAGTGTATTGTGAAGTCATCCTTGCCAAAATCATCTTTATTAGATTGATTTTCTAGATGATTCACTTTGATAGAAAATGTTTGTTTGAATTTTACAAGTCTTCTCCAAAAAGTGTCACGAATGGTTTTCTTCACCTCATCCAATACGTCGGGGGATAAATACAGTTAACTCGTTCCTCAAGGTGTCTTAAGATTTTTGCTGCAACTTCGTTGTAATTGTGTCTTTACCTGAAGAAGTCGTTGCAATTCTTTCCCTTTTGTATATGAAGTTAAAGATTCCATTGAATAAGAATGAGTGAGAATCTGAGAAATGATCCGAGTTTAGTGAAAGTGTGATTGTTAACAAATGTGAAGGATCGAAATGGTGAATCACGGTATTTGTTCAAGATTTAGTTAAATGAGGTTGAAATTGTTGAATAGCGGTTTATGAGAAGTCACGAGATATCAAGGTTTCCAAGTTTCCAAAAGTGAACTCTATCTTGCAACTTAGAAAAATTAGTAACTTGTATCCTATTCCTCGAAGCTTTTAAAACGTATTGCACAAACTTAATTGTTTCTATATTGCAAGATCTGAAGAAAATATGCCAGAGTAACGACTGAATATGGACGATGAATAGGAATTCGTGTTCCTACATAAAAGTTAAAATAACAAATTATGGTTCCTATTTCGCCGCTCCTATCTTGCTAACGCCAAAAATCTCAAATTTCCAATTTTTGCTTCCTATTCTGCCAATTTTGTTCCTATCTAGCCACTCTTGGTGCTCCTATCTCGCCACTGTTGGTGCTCGTATCTCGCCAACACAATGTTCCCTATCTCGCTAATAACAGTTTGCGTATCTCGCTAACAACAGATTCCTATCTCGCTAGATGGTGTGTGCGTAACTCGCTACTGTGTAGTGCACTTATCTCGTCACTGTTAAGTGCGCCTATTTCGCCATATTTGTTTCTCCTATTCCGCTAGAGGGTGGTGCTCCTATCTCGCCAGCAAGAACAAGGTGAAAAAAATATACGATTTTTTTCATAAAACCCAAATTTCAAACCACCATAACTTCTAATCTACACAACGAAAATCAAAACCGTAAAAACCATAATGTTTAGATCGTTAATACCCATATAAAAGTACAAACCATAAACATCAAACATCACAAACACGAAATCATCATAAATTCGTGTATATGAAGATGAAAATAAGATTTTTTTGATTTTGAACCTTTCAATCCGTGTACAAATCGTATGAATCACCCGTTGGCGAATGATACCAAGTGATAACTATAAGAACAACACTCTCACACTAAGACCTAAAGATATTTGGATCAAAGAGAGGGTTAGAGAGAGGAAATAAATGCTTGGTTGTTTTTCTAGAGAGAGAGACACACATGAACTATGTGTTTTATAAAAATAACAACAACCTTTCCAAAACTATGGAAAAGCCTTAAATACAATGTTATGGCCGGCCACTAATGGGATTTTACGGGCCTTTATCGGGCTTCTTAACGGACTACGACTAGTCGACCCGATTACAATTCGACAAAAACCTAAACGAGCTATAGCAAATAAATATCTACAAGTGATCGATACTTAGTTGTGTAGAAATGTTACATTCGATGTATTTTCTCGTTTCTAACATCACATCCCTTTTTTTTATATACTATAGATTTTGACTAATTATGGTAAAGATCTAATCTTTGTCTCCAAGTAATTAATCCTTCTAGAATATCAAAAAACATTCTCCTCCCTTCTTTTTCTTGTAGTCGGCCGAACACCCCTATGGGGTGTCTTAGTTTGACTTTTTTTTTTACTTTCTATAATACTAATTATGTAATTACATTAATTACCTTAAAGTATTAAGTCTTATTAATTAATCCTTGTTAAACCTTTTAACTTATTAATTAACTACCGTTAAGTATACACTTTTATCAAACTAAGATTACATAATAAACATAGCCATATATTATTGTATAACTTAATAAAAGATGATCTCGATGTCTAAGTGTGTGACCCCTTAGGCCCATGTACTCCCGACCATATAAAATACTATCTATAACTTACACACAACCCAACAGTTTGGAAGCTCATGAAGTAGTAAAATTGAATAATTGTGTGATTTTTGGGATGCATCTCCATTTCTATTGTTGCCTCCAGTATTTTTATCGTTTCAATCAAGAATTTGCTTTTTTGGGCACCCGTATGTCAATATCATTATTATCTTACACTGTAAATATGTTATATACTATGTTAATTACTTGTATTTTAAGGACTTTACAACTTTTGTTGATTGGCAGCTAGATTTGTGGATTAGAAAACCTCTTTTTTAGATTTTGTAATGTTTTAAGGTACTTGAGGTGTTTAGTGTATACATGAAAGTGTTATAGCCATTATAAGTTGTTTTCTATAATCATGTTGGTTTTGGATGTGTATAGGTTTAAGAAAAACTGTTGTGCAGTAGCTACATCATTTGTCGAGGAAATGCCCTCGGCAAAGGTTATCCATGGTTTAACTTTTTTTGACCAGGAATCGGTATAAATAAATAAATCAGTTAATCTAGTTGACTTACGTTGACCCACCAAATGATACCGTGAGGATACGTCCTTTGAGAAACTATGGTCAGCATTTTGTTGACGTTTGATTGGAAAATGTGTGGCCCGCACACCTACGTCAAGGAAACTTGTCTAGTTTAACAATCCCAATGAAGTATCTCCATAGACACTATCTTGATGACGTTTCGTCAGAAAATATTTATCCTGACGACATGTCTCCGACAAATACCTCATTCAGTCGTTCAAGAGTGCTTCAAATGTTGTAGTGACACGTCTATGTCTAATGTCATTTAAATGAGACACAAGTGACACACCCGTCGAAAATGGTCCAAGTATAAACAAGGTTTTCTTCATATCGTAAGAGCATAGAGTACAGTGAGCTACTATGCTCGGTTGTTACTGTTAATGCAATGATTCCTAAAACGTTACTTGCGTTTGTCGATCTCATTTTGTTTTGATTACGACAATATATATAAATAAACATTTACGAAAACAACGAAAATCGAATTCTTGAGTTCAAGTATTTTTCATTTCTTAACCTAACTAAGTGATCATGGATTTATAACTTTCTTAAAACTCACTTTTATTTATGAGTGAAAAGTTTTTTTAATAAACTTTAATTTTAAGAAAATGTTTTATTAAAAGAAAAATGGAAATTTGAAAATAAGATATTCCTTTTTGATAAAGGATATGCCATTTGGGTTTTTATTTCACCAGATGGACTTTCCCCACAAAAGGACAAAAAGGAGCGGACTATTGAGCCCGCGGATCATTATAGGTCGCCGCAGATCATTATTGATAATGAACCACAAGCCTATTAAATAAGCCGCCCTTAGTACTAGCGGTTGGGCCTTTCTCCTATAAATAGTGGACCATTTCCAGATTTCCTTTTCACCTCTTTTGCACATAAATTATCAGATTCAAAACCCCTTCTTTAATCACATAAATCTTTGGTTATTTGGTTGATTATGCTTGTTTAAGAAGTGAACCTTTCTCCTCTCATCTTATCCTCTCAAGTGAAAAGAGAAGAATATTTTCATCCTTGAACTGTTGTGTCAAGTTCAAGATCTACTCAAGATCCAAACTTTATTTCATTCTTGTATTATTGTAAAGATCTAAATTATTATGAAAATTTAGAAGTTGTGTATGTATTGTGGTTAATACTTAGGCCTTTAAGTATATTGGTGTAGATTGGTCCTAACTAAGATTAGGTCTCGCCTTTTAGCTTAGAGTCGAAAATTGGTTAAGCGACGTGTAAGGTTTCTCCACCTCAAGGAGCTTATTGATTAGTGAACTCTCGAGTAAGGAGTATTCGAGGAGTGCAGTAGGAACGAAGAGTGAGCTTAGTTGTCGAACCACTATAAATCTTTAGAGTTCGGTTTGATCTTTCCTTTCCTTATCTCTTTCCATTCATTATTCATTATTGCATATACTTTATGATTATTTTTTAAATACACTATCACTTGTTCATATTTTGCATAAAAAGGTTTTACATAAACTACTTGAATCTAACTTTTTTAAAAGAATTTTTGAAAACCGATATTTGGATCATTTTGACTAGTGAAACTATTGAACCTCCTCTTTTAGTTTTTACAATTGGTATCAGAGCCAGGTTGCTTAAGCTTTTGAAATATATTGTATTTTAAATCTTGAATCGTTCTATGGATTCCAATAAGTACCTAGAAGGGAAATTTATGCAAAGACCACCACTTTTTAAAATCGATAGTTTTATTTATTGAAAAAATAGATTCGAGACTTATGTAACATTAAAAGATTTAGATCTTTGTCATGTTATTACCAATGGTAAGTTTTTGTCTTTACAATATAGTGAAGTTTCTAAAAAAAGAAATAGTTACTTTTGAAAATTCAAATGATGACACTAAAAAGAAACTTGCTAAAAATAATGAGGCTAAAATGATTATTTATAATACTTTGCCTAAGAAAGAGTATGAAAGGAGTTTTATGTGTAAAACCAACAAATAAATTTGGAAAACTCTTTTGATAACCCACCAAGGTAATAATCAAGTCAAAGAAAGCAAAATCGATCTTCTTGTTCAACAATATGAACAGTTTGTCATCTTAGAAGATGAAATTATTGATAGTGAATTTGCTAGATTTAATACTATTAGTACCTGTCTAAAAGTACTTGATGTATGTTTTTCTAGCAAGAATAATGTTAGGAAGTTTCTTCGTGTGTTGCATCCAAAGTGGAGAGCTAAAGTCACAAAGATTGAAGAATCAAAGGATCTCACTACATTGTCACTCGATGAACTTGTTGGAAACTTAAAAGTTCGTGAGATGATAATCTTGAAGGACTCAAAAATAGTCAAGACCAAGAGTGAAAGAAAATATCTAGCATGAAGGCAAAGAAAGTGCATAGTGATCAAGAAAGTTCATCCTCTGATAGTGAAGGTGAAGAATATGTTATGGCGGTTAGGGACTTCAAGAACTTCTTCAAGAGGAGAGGACAATACGTGAGGAAACCTAGCAATGATTAGAAACCATTCTCAAAGAACCGATTTTACAAGAATGACAAAAGTGATAGGAAAATCTTTAGATGCGGTGATCCAAATCATCTAATTAGTGAATGTTCCGAGCCATCCTATGATAAGCATAAAATGACGTTCGTTGGAGGGTCGTGGAGTGATAGTGGTGAAGAATGCGATGATAATGTTAAAATGAGAAGTGTCTCATGGCTCATTCATCAAAAGAGATACATCCAAAACCGAACACTATAACAATGATAGTTCTTCTCTAGATGACCTAGAATTAGAAAGTCAATATGATAGTCTATGCAAACTAAGTCTAAAGTTCATAGAAAAGAATAAATAACTAAAATTAGCTAAGGCTAAGCTTGAAAATGAGATTAATGAGCTAAAGGCTAAATTAGCCAAATGGAGAAAAATAAAGAAGTTGATTTAGGATGTCTAAGTTGTGAAAACCATATGCAAGAGAATGAGAATCTCTAGAGCACATCCATTAAGTTGGAAAAATTCATGAAAGGTACCAATGCTCTTGATGACATGCTAAGTAGACAAATTCATTCTAAATAAAGACGTGATTTAAGTTTTAACACCGATGAAGCATCAACAAGTGAAACCGAACAAATTAAATTTTCAGAAAATGTGTCTACTGATTGTCGATCAATATTGTACTCCGCGGTCCCCTATATCAATGGAACCACAGAAGGAGATAATGAACCACCGAAAGAAGGTTTAGATAACACGAAAATAAACCTTTTTGAAAAATCTGTTTTAGGTAAAGGGCCAAAACATCTTGTCATAAATAAAGCCAAAGTACCCATTATCGATAAAAAGGTGTTTAGTAAATTCTATACTCCGTTGAGTAAACCTTTAATGGGAATGAAAAATATATTAAGAAAATCGTCTACTTCTCCTCCAAGAGTAAGAAATGACTTCAAGTCCTAGAAGTAGAACACCCACAAATAAAAACAATAACCATTCTAAGTCACGGCCTAGGAGTAAAATGCCTACACCTAGAAAAACAATTATTCTAGATCAAGATCTAATACACCTAAGAAAAACAATGGACACAAAAATACTCCGGTAAATTGGAACAATTTTCAACAACAATGCTTTTCTTCGTGGGGTATCTGTCATCCATTCATGCATCCCAACTAAATCCAATGGATGTTTAAAACTAACAACTTTAGACCCATGAGATATTGGAGACCAAATGTTTGATTTTGTATGTTTCTACCTAGATATCCTTAAGGATTGATTTAGAGCCTGATGAGTGGATTAAGGATAGTGGTTGTTCTAAACACACGACGGGAAATCAAAGTCTATTCTCTACTTACAAAGCATAAAATGGAGGTAACGTCACTTTCGCTAGTAATCTACGTGGTAACATCATTGGCAAAGGTACGGTTTTTCTTGACTCCTTGACCATTGAAAATGTTGAACATGTAGACAACTTAGGATTTAATTTTCTAAGTATAGGTCAAATTTGTGACAATAAGTGTAAGGTGATCTTCTTTGAACATGATAGTGAAATCGTAAAAGATGGTAAAGTCATTGGAAAAGGTGTTAGAAAGCATGAGCTTTATGTCATGAAAGTTAATAGGAAGTCTAAAGACAACATATGTCTTGCGACTTTAGATGAGAGTCCTACTCTTTGGCATAGGATATTAGGTCACATTAATATGTGTTAAATTCAATCTTTGGTCTCTAATGAGTTGGTAAGACATCTCCCAAGATCAAGTTTGATAGTCACTTTTGTGATGCTTGAAAAATTGGGAAGCAAGTTCACTCTAGTCACAAAGCCAAGAATTTAGTTTCGACATATGGATCTCTTTGGACCTTCTACCATACGGAGTTATGGAGGTAACATTTATACCCTAGTAATAGTTGATGGTTATTCTAGTTTCACTTGGACTAGATTATAAGAATGAAGCTTTTGATCATTTTGAAATCTTTAGTCGGAAGATCCAAACTCAACTGAGATGTCCAATTGTGTCTATTAGGACGGATCATGGTAGGGAATATGATAATAAAGTGCAATTTTGCGCCTTTTGGGAAGCTCATGATATTACCCATAACTTCTCGGCTCCTCGCACTCCACAATAAAATAGGGCAGGTCGAAATGAAGAATAGGACACTCTAAGAGATGAGTAGGACCATGTTAATCGAGCAATACTTGCCTCGAAAGTTTTGGTGCAATGTCGTGGGTACATCGATTTATGTTCTCAACCGAATCCTCTTTCGACCTTTTCTAGGAAAAACCCCCTATAAGATTCTTAAAGGTAAGAAACCCTCATTTAAATATTTTAAGGTGTTTGGAAGCAAGTGCTTCACTCTCAACACCAAAGATTACCTTACTAAGTTCGAACCAAAGTCATACGAAAGGTATCATTTTAGGATATTCACAATCTAGTAAAGCCTACATAGTCCTTAATAGAACCTCGGGCGTAATCGAAGAATCACTCAACGTGGCATTCAATGAAACTCCTCCTTCGTATAAGACACCACATTTGGAAGATGATAGCTTAGATAAATAAGACATAGTTAAAGCCAAAGAGATCAGAAAACTAGGAGAAGAAGGCCTTGATGTTGAAAAGTTAGTAAACATTAAGGAATCTAAGGATCATGCCGTAGATAATGTCATAGGCGACCTTAACCAAAGGACCCTTAGATCTCAAGCCCAAAATTGAAGTGAACTCTTTTGTTTTGTCTGTTTGATTGAACCTAAGAATGTTAAAGAAGCTTCGATGGATGAGAGTTGAGTCATCGTCATGCAAGAAGAATTAAATCAGTTTATTGCTAATGATGTTTAGGAACTTGTTCCTTCACCTAGAAATACCACCATCATAGGAACCAAATGGGTCTATAGAAACAAACTAGATGAGAACGCTGTTGTGTCTCGTAGTAAGGCTAGACTTGTAGCTTAGAGTTATAATCAAAAATAATGAATTGATTATGACGAGACATATGACCCGTAGCAAGGTTAGAGTCCATTAGGATCCTTTTAGCGTATGCGTGTGCATTAGACTTTAAGCATAAAAATGATGTAAAGAGTGTATTTCTTAACTGTTTGATCAAGGAGGAAGTATATGTGGCTCAACCTCCCATCTTCATTGATTTTGAGAAACCGGATCATGTTTACAAGCTTAAGAAATATCTTTATGGTCTTAAACAAGCACCTAAAGCTTGGTATGATAGACTTAAAGCGTTTCTTATAAACCATGGGTATACCATGAGAATTGTAGACAATACTCTCTTTAGAAAGAAGAAAGGATCTCACCTTATCATTGTTAAAATATATGTCAACGACATTATATTCGGTTCAACTTGTCAAAGTATGTGTGATGACCTTGCCAAAAGCATGCATGATGAGTTTGAAATACGCATGAAGGGTGAACTTAACTTATTTTTAGGACTCCAAATTAATAAAATACACGATGTTATTTACTTTAATCAATCTAAGTACGTTAAAGAAATGCTAAAGAAATTTGGATTAGAGGAATCTAAGCTTATGAAGACTCCTATGGCCTCAGATACTAAACTCATCGTAGATGATGATTGTGAGTCGGTAGACAATACTAAATATAGAGGTATGATTGGTAGTTTGTTATACCAAATGACAAGTTGACCGGATATCATGTTTAGTGTTTGTCTTCCTGCCCGTTTCCAAGAGGCTCCCAAAACCCCTCACCTTGAAGCGGTTAAGCGTATATTCTGATACATTAAAGGCACTATATGTAAAACCCACTTTAAAAGATATTAGCTCATTAAATGCACAAAAACATGGATTTATTAAACTTCATAATTTTAAATTACACGACAAGAAATCATGAACATTTCATACAGGTATTATGTATAACTAAGTATTAAAATACGATAAGTATTTACGCATAATACTTAAGTACATGACAAGTAAAACATGACATGTAAAACGCGAACACACTCGATAAATACTGAAACAAGAAAAACAAAACATTGTATTTGTGTGAGTTGGGCTGGCGTCTAAAACAAAAGAAGTGAAAAGGGCCTTTGGCCCGCCCATGTGGAAATTTGTATACAGGAAGCAAACATTATTACATTTACCATTTTACAAAGAAAACAACAGTAAACCCTACACCATACTTGGTGCCGCCGGCAGAAACAAGGAAGAAAAAAAAACCTTTGATCTTTGATTTTGGATTCGGGTTTGTGGATTGCTCGTCATTTATCATTAACACAAATGGTATCACCATTCTTTTTATTCTCCTTTTGGTTATTGTTAATTAAACATGAAACCCTTAATTTAAAATCTTATGAACATGTATGAATTAATACAAAACATGAAAGGGTGTCGGGCTATAGGTTTGTTTGTCACGCAAACCGAGACAGTGGGGTCTCGGTGGCTTATTCTGCCCACCAGCTGCAACCCCAATGGGCGCGGTGGTGTTTTTGTTCTGTCAGCCGCAAGCAACAAGGCCCCAGCGAGGGGGGCCTTATGCAGTTAGTGGGAAACCGAGAGCCCTGGGCTCTCGGTGGGTAGCTTGGGGACGGCAGGGGGAACCCCTGGCTAGGCAGTGGGAACCCCTAGTCAGTCAGTGGTAACCGGGCAGCAGGCTAGGTAGCTGGCTGCCGGCAGCAACCACCCAGCCACCGGCTGTGGTGGTGCTTGGTGTTTGGTTTTGGGTTTAGGAACAGTTAAGGGGGTGTTTGGCTAAGTAAATAAAAACATGAATTTATTTTATTTAATTAGTTAATTAAATCATGTTAATTAGATTAGTAATATGCAAGACTTAGTATATATTTTTAATTAAATAAAATCATGGTTTATGTATGTACATTGTTATTTAATTAAAACTTGGGATAAAATAATTATTGACATAACTATTCATGTGGATTAAATTAATTAAAACTTAGCTTGATTAATTTATATCATTCTTGAGGTAAAGTTTATTAATATAGCATGACATATTATTAATTATAAAAACCATGCATTTCATTAATAATTAATAAATACCTTAACCTATAGTATTGTAACACCCCCAAATTACCACGCAGCGGAATACCACTTTGGGGCGCTACTCATAGCACATCACACACAATCATAGAAAACGACCTTAAAAGGGACGTTAAAATATTATACAATCTTGTCTAAAAAGTTTTCCATACCAATATATAAAATCAGAGTAGCGTTTGGTCCCAAAAACCGTTACCGATACATCACAATACATTCATCAAAGACTTTAAAAAGTCATTTATTTATTTAAAAAGGATGGAAAAATAAACAAAGTTTAGACAAGTAAGCACCAACTCCCTCCCTGCATGCTCCGCTGCTATCCGTCGTGATTACCTGAAATACATGCTTAAAATCATCAACACAAAGGTTGAGCAAGTCTATAGGTTTTACAAATCATCATTCGAACACAAGAATTTTAATCATCTCAAGCTTGTCACACAGACAAGTAATATATATTTCGATAAATGCCTTAAGCTCATGCAACTGAACGTTAACCAACACGTCAACCGGATCACTTACGTCGCCCCAACAACAGGTAATATTGTCATATACCAACGACCTCTTATACATAATATCCCTTTCAGGTGATCACTTATGGATACATACCCTAGGATAAGGTTTGCCAAACCAAATAGATCTATCATATGTATTAGCGTTTACCTCGCAAGGTAATTAACAGTTCATGAATTTCAGGGACTTCATAAGACAATGGTACTTAGGCATTTATCATCATATTAGGGTCTATCATACCAAAAACAACTTGTGTTAACTTTATAAAACATCATGTATTCCCCCTCGCGGGTTAAAATAATTTATAACAAGTATAAAAATCGAGGCTATAGACTTACCTTTAAGTTAACGGAACGGATGACGGATGAACAATAGAACCGGGCTGTAGAAGAGTAGATAGTAGCACCCCAAGGCTATTCGTGACCTACAAAAGTGATCACGAGCCTTAAGTACGCGTTTTATATGCTTATAAAACAATTATACGAAAATAATTCGATAAAAATGTATTACGGGTAATACCTAAGTCAAAATGAACCAAGGCTAAATAAAGCTTACAACCTGTAGGAATTATGTATTCTACATGTTCTAAGTGTTAAACCAAGTATTAAATACGGTTTGCACACAAAACACCTCATGTTTACATAACAAAAGACGTAAAAGTCAAAATTATTCGGCGGGACTGTTTTGAGAAGAGTATATACCCCAAACTATAAATCAAATGATTTTGGGATTTAAACCCTTGGAAACCACTTGAAATCTAGTTTCCAAAATGTCCAACCATTCGATCTAAGAGTTTACGGAACTTTCTAAAAGTCCAAAACACTAACAGCCCTACCGTAAGAACTTAATGGTTAAACTGCACTAGTCAAACTTGGGACAAAATAACCCGTTAACCTATAAGGTTTAAGGGACTGAGATTTCCACCATTGGAAAGCCTCATGATTCTACTTTCGGCCCATACCAACCACGAGTAAATAGCTACTACCAATTAGCGGGAAAGTTACATTCTTTGAAAGGTTACAAAATCAGAATTTTGTTTTTAAACTCGGGTTTACCGTTTTAGTCATAAAAACCATTTGGTGATAGATATTAACATGAGGTCAGTGGGAGGACTTCACATATGATCCCTACTACTGTATCAAACCTTAAAATGCACAAATGGGAGTCAATAACCTGTAGCCACAAGCTATGCAAACCTGCTGTCCCGGAATTGACTTTCTAACTTAAATTGACCATAACTTCGTCATCCGGAGGAGTTGTGTGCCTATCCAACTCACCACTAACATGTAAAAGTCATAAGGAACCCATTTAAGCTGTAAAAAGTGTAGGTTACAGTAGATAATATGTGACTTTTAGGCTCACACATCTGCTGTCCGAATTTGGGCATCTTAACATCTATACCAAGCAACCTCTAATTCATTCCCAACCATCAAAAACACATCTTATATTAACCTAGATAGATCAAAACACTATAATTCAATATCATGGAAGGTCAAAATCAAAACCCATCTAAAATACATGTTCAATCAATGATGCTAGTCACACTAATCAAACACCAACAATCAACAACATGATTCCTATGGGATCATGTTTTGACCGTGGCACCATTAACTCACCATGGACGATCATGGTCAAAATTCTTAACAATTAGATATTCCTATACCTTAATAAACATATTGCATGTTAATCCCATTGATCAAACAAGCAAAATCATCACTTTTAAATTTTTATGATTTCTTGATTATATGAAAAAAATAAACATGGGTTTGTGTTTAGGACTTACCAAGGATGAATGTGGTATGATTTAATTACAAGATTGATGAAGAAAACTTGAAGGTTGGGGCTGTTTTGATGGTGGTTCGTCGCACAAGAGAAAGAGCAGGAGGAGAGTTTGATTTTGTTTTGGAAATAAAAATATGACAGTTGTGTTTGTTTTGTGTGTGTGGGTCGACATCTAGAAAAATGGAGGGGGAAAAGTGGGCTTAGCCCACTAATAAGTCTCTTATTATTACAACTAAAGCCCAAGTAAAAATGCATCTAATTTTAGCCCGACTCGATTCCTAAAAACGCTAATAAATCCTATTCGGTGCAAATTTATTTACGTAAATACAAAATTTATAAAAATAATATTTTTGACTAAATAAAGTCGAAATATATCGCCTCCGGTTCCCGTTCCATCGATCCGTCACGATTTTATAAAAATTATGCGAGAGAGCATTTAAATCAATTTTCATGACTTAAATTAAATCGGAAAAATATATAAAAATTTCAATAAATCCAAATAAATCATTTTAAATAAGTAGAAAAATAATTAAAATATAATTTAATTAAAATTCACGAGAAAATAAATATGACCTTATTTTTACGGGTTTTACATCCTCATCACCTTAAGGGAGCACCGTCCCGGGGCTCGACTCACTTCATACTCGTATTGTGCACTACTCGGAAGGATGAAGGCACTTCTTTCTAAGGAAGTCCTCACGTTCCTACGTGAATCTTGCTCTACGTCTCGAATTCCATCAACACTTCTTCAAGCTCGACACACGTGAGTTACGCGAATTGCACGAAGCTCATACGACGACTCCAATTTTATATTTCGTCAAAAGTGAATTCATCGATACGGACATCATTCGACGCATACATTACTCTATCAGACGCATTACGATCTAAATCAAAACACAAAAAGACGTCACTAGGGACGTAAAATCAAGTCACGACATGTTTGCAAAATAACCAAACCATGCCAAATCAATAAATTCAATCGTGTTAGCTCATGCTTGCTAAATAGCCAAGCCATGATAAATAAGAATACTTGACAAGACCTTCGGGATGTCCAGTCAATTGGAAGATTGCAAGTTAAAGGATATCCAATGGCCGGATATCCACGGGCGCATATTAAGAAGAAATAATAATAAAGTATTTTCGTCATCGGAGGGCTCACACTCGGATCCATACGAAAAAGATAATATAAGAAAACAATCTCACTTCCGCCCACGCGCATCAAAGTGTCAATAAACATCGTGGTCAAAAAGATATTACATGGTACGTTTTCTCCATGATCGGACGTCACTGGACAATGCCGTCTCAAGTTCTCACAACTTACGATCATTCGACTAGATCATAAACCATATAAGTACATAAAAAGAGTCAAACATAAATATCAAATATAGATCTCCACCGTTGATCATCGAGTAAACCTTGAACGAACCCTTGATAATACCACTAGATCCTCAAAATCTATCCACTTGCGGTGTCGGCTTCAACATGCTCCTCGAGGGGATAACGAATTTATTAACTCCAATCATTAAGAAATTCAGTCCATTGGCGAAGATTCACAACATATCGAGCGTACCATTAACTTCTGCTCTAATGTTCAACATTCAAAAGCGTCACACTAACTTCTGCTTCAACATTCATCAAACAAAGGTATCCCAATAACTTTTACTTCAGTGCTTAAAGTGATACATCATATTCGTTGTTTGCTCGTCATTTAGCCCCAAGGGTTCGTCATCAAGAAAAAGTCTTCTATGACCTTTCGATAGTAGCAAGTAAAATTACAAAATCTTCACATCCACGATATGTTGTCGTTGATAACTTGATCCTCAATCAATTCACAAATACATGCATAATCTTGGTGACGCTTAAACAAGTCGCCTATTCTCGGAACGGTTAACGGTTCTTAACAATCTACTTATAAAGCTCACGATCATCGAGACACATTAGAAATGGTCCATAGAAATAAATCATAACTCAAGAGAAGTCCAACGGTTTACTCGTATATTGATGATAATCGACGATCATCATAATGACGACGGCACTAAACGATTCATACCAACGAAACACGATTTGAAGAAAGACGTATGCACACCAAACACTCACAAGTTGAGCCAGACATACTTGAGCCCACTCATTTATAACTCCTTGTCTACATCAAAAGGCGTCCCTTTCCATGTATACAAGAGTTTATAAATTTACAGTTCGGGAACTTATAACTTTCTTGTTCAAATTAAAAGGCGTCCCAATCCATTTCAACGAGACAATTATAAGTCATCCTACTCAAGTATTACTACCTCTCAACACGATATCATATCCAAATACCATAGTAAATACAAGGTGTCAATAAACTTACATCATGATTTCCGTATTCAAACGTCCCATTCCGTTTGAATAAGGAAAACACAACAATCTAAGGTCCAGTGGTTTAAAATTTTCTTATTCAAATGTCCCAATCCATTTAAATAAGACAACCTTAAACAACTCATAGTTGGGCGAGTTAAAATCTCTATATCTAAATGTCCCATTCCATTTAGATACAAGGTTTTAAGTCACTCAACCGAATGACTACTACGAGCATATCTTTGTTGTACCAAACTAAATATATTTGATTAGGAGTCCAACATTGGCATTCTCCTTTTCGCCAATAAAACGTAGTCATATAAAATCAAATCATACGTCGCATTACATAGAAGATGTCGCCTCGGATAAATGATTCTTCAAAATCATAAGAAGTATTCAGAACACGAATATCACATCAATCAACTACGTTTCGAAAGGAGATGTCCTAAAATGACACATCACGATACGATGACAACAATCGAACTTAAACAAGTCGATATGCGATAGATTACGAAACAATATACATACTCAAAGTATCAAATGAGTTTCACACTCGTATTCAGATAATACATAATTATCAAGATCGGTGATTGGCAGTGAGGCCAAATCCGATACAAAACCGTATTATAAAATGTACGACAATCATTCAAGGACCATTGCTCCACGTGCAATTCCTCTAAATACCATAGTATATTCCTACATATACATACTTCTATTCCTATATACACATAGGTTCACATAATCACAATCAATCATAAAGTAATGCAAGAATAGCCTTACCGGAGCCATGCGGAGTAGTTGCGTGCTTAAAACTTTTTAGAACACACCAAAGTTATAGTTTAGGTTTTTAAAAATTGACCTAGTTCTCTATAACTTGTGGCTCTGATTACCATTTTGTAACACCCCCAAATTACCTCGCAGCGGAATACCACTTTGGGGCGCTACTCATAGCACATCACACACAATCATAGAAAAAGACCTTAAAAGGGACGTTAAAATATTATACAATCTTGTCTAAAAAGTTTTCCATACCAATATATAAAATCAGAGTAGCGTTTGGTCCCAAAAACCGTTACCGATACATCACAATACATTCATCAAAGACTTTAAAAAGTCATTTATTTATTTAAAAAGGATGGAAAAATAAACAAAGTTTAGACAAGTAAGCACCAACTCCCTCCCTGCATGCTCCGCTGCAATCCATCGTGATTACCTGAAATACATGCTTAGAATCATCAACACAAAGGTTGAGCAAGTCTATAGGTTTTACAAATCATCATTCGAACACAAGAATTTTAATCATCTCAAGCTTGTCACACAGACAAGTAATATATATTTCGATAAATGCCTTAAGCTCATGCAACTGAACGTTAACCAACACGTCAACCGGATCACTTACGGCGCCCCAACAACAGGTAATATTGTCATATACCAACGACCTCTTATACATAATATCCCTTTCAGGTGATCACTTATGGATACATACCCTAGGATAAGGTTTGCCAAACCAAATAGATCTATCATATGTATTAGCGTTTACCTCGCAAGGTAATTAACAGTTCATGAATTTCAGGGACTTCATAAGACAATGGTACTTAGGCATTTATCATCATATTAGGGTCTAGCATACCAAAAACAACTTGTGTTCACTTTATAAAACATCATGTATTCCCCCTCGCGGGTTAAAATCATTTATAACAAGTATAAAAATCGAGGCTATAGACTTACCTTTAAGTTAACGGAACGGATGACGGATGAACAATATAACCGGGCTGTAGAAGAGTAGATAGTAGCACCACAAGGCTATTCGTGACCTACAAAAGTGATCACGAGCCTTAAGTACGCGTTTTATATGCTTATAAAACAATTATACGAAAATAATTCGATAAAAATGTATTACGGGTAAAATTTGCACCAATACCTAAGTCAAAATGAACCAAGGCTAAATAAAGCTTACAACCTGTAGGAATTATGTATTCTACATGTTATAAGTGTTAAACCAAGTATTAAATACGGTTTGCACACAAAACGCCTCATGTTTACATAACAAAAGACGTAAAAGTCAAAATTATTCGGCGGGACTGTTTTGAGAAGAGTATATATCCCAAACTGTAAATCAAATGATTTTGGGATTTAAAACCCTGGAACCCACTTGAAATATAGTTTCCAAAATGTTCAACCATTCGATCTAAGAGTTTACGAAACTTTCTAAAAGTCCAAAACACTAACAGCCCTACCGTAAGAACTTAATGGTCAAACTGCACTAGTCAAACTTGGGACAAAATAACCCGTTAACCTATAAGGTTTAAGGGACTGAGATTTCCACCATTGGAACTCCTCATGATTCTTCTTTCGGCCCATACCAACCACGAGTAAATAGCTACTACCAATTAGCGGGAAAGTTACATTCTTTGAAAGGTTACAAAATCAGAATTTTGTTTTTAAACTCGGGTTTACCGTTTTAGTCATAAAAACCATTTGGTGATAGATATTAACATGAGGTCAGTGGGAGGACTTCACATATGATCCCTACTACTGTATCAAACCTTAAAATGCACAAATGGGAGTCAATAACCTGTAGCCACAAGCTATGCAAACCTGCTGTCCCGGAATTGACTTTCTAACTTAAATTGACCATAACTTCCTCCTCCGGAGGAGTTGTGTGCCTATTCAACTCACCACTAACATGTAAAAGTCATAAAGAACCCATTTAAGCTGTAAAAAGTGCAGGTTACAGTAGAAAATATGTGACTTTTAGGCTCACACATCTGCTGTCCGAATTTGGGCATCTTAACATCTATACCAAGCAACCTCTAATTCATTCCCAACCATCAAAAACACATCTTATATTAACCTAGATAGATCAAAACACTATAATTCAATATCATGGAAGGTCAAAATCAAAACCCATCTAAAATACATGTTCAATCAATGATGCTAGTCACACTAATCAAACACCAACAATCAACAACATGATTCCTATGGGATCATGTTTTGGCCGTGGCACCATTAACCCACCATGGACGATCATGGTCAAAATTCTTAACAATTATATATGCCTAGACCTTAATAAACATATTGCATGTTAATCCCATTGATCAAACAAGCAAAATCATCACTTTTAAATTTTTATGATTTCTTGATTATATGAAAAATATAAACATGGGTTTGTGTTTAGGACTTACCAAGGATGAATGTGGTATGATTTAATTACAAGATTGATGAAGAAAACTTGAAGGTTCGGGCTGTTTTGATGGTGGTTCGTCGCATAAGAGAAAGAGCAGGAGGAGAGTTTGATTTTGTTTTGGAAATAAAAATATGACAGTTGTGTTTGTTTTGTGTGTGTGGGTCGACATCCAGAAAAAGGGAGGGGGAAAAGTGGGCTTAGCCCACTAATAAGTCTCTTATTATTACAACTAAAGCTCAAGTAAAAATGCATCTAATTTTAGCCCGACTCGATTCCTAAAAACGCTAATAAATCCTATTCGGTGCAAATTTATTTACGTAAATACAAAATTTATAAAAATAATATTTTTGACTAAGTAAAGTCGAAATATATCGCCTCCGGTTCCCGTTCCATCGATCCGTCACGATTTTATAAAATTTATGCGAGAGAGAGTTCAAAATCAATTTTCATGACTTAAATTAAATCGGAAAAATATATAAAAATTTCCATAAATCCAAATAAATCATTTTAAATAAGTAGAAAAATAATTAAAATATAATTTAATTAAAATTCACGAGAAAATAAATATGACCTTATTTTTACGGGTTTTACAAGTATTACTTAATTATCTTTAGTAATAATTATCATGACGTATGAATAAACACTAGCTTATATTTTTAGCTTATTTATCCAACTTATTTCTATTTATGGAAACTTTCTATATTTTGAAACCTGCTACTTTAGAAGGTTACTTATTATTGCACTACTAGGATAATAATACAAGAATACAAGATAATTCATAAACAGAATACATAAAATCCATGAATAATGCAGGATACCATTTAAAACAGTAAAACACGACAAGAACATATAAAACAAGCTAGAACATATAATAACTAGTAACATGCTCTGTAATAAAACAACTCATACATGTCCCTTATTTATGTAGCTTTAGTGAAATCGGGCTAGGACTTACCATCCTTTCCTTTTCACCGTTCACTGGACACAAGGTACAGATTTCCCGTCCTTCAGTAAGAACAACCTCTTCCTTTATTAGGATTTCCCGTATGCAGCCAACTGTTTTCCCCAGTAGTTACAGATTAAATGCTTATGTTTTATTAGTTACCTTAGCCATATACATACATGCCAGTTTCACCTAGTTATGGAGGTACCATAACCATAACACTAGAGACACTAATGTTATGACTTCACCACGGCGAAGTGATAGCTCGCGGCATCCCTTTCAGTTTATTTGTCCTTTATTATTATATTATCATGTGAGGCGTATGGGTGCATCCTAATTACAGTGGTAGTCAGGATTTCATGGTGAATGTGGTGTGTGCATTGCATCCTTCACAAGGAGCTGATCCCCCTGCCCATTACCATTTAATTAGAGGCATCCCCTCTAATTTGCATGACGAGGTCACCCCTCAAAGTATTCATGCACGTTGTTGACCTCATGACCTATATCGGCTTTTGGTATATTAAACCATTACATATTTTCATAAGTAAACATAAGCTATGTTTTCAGAACTAAAACCAGTAAACATGTTATACGTCTAGGTTTTCCAAGACTTATTCATTTCTCCTGCTTTTCATATTTTACACTTCTTTCCTATATTATGTCATTCATGCTACGTCATATATTCGTTCACTGAGCGTATTGCTCAACCGTTACTTTCTTTCCATGTCCCAAACGGCAGGTACCCAAGGTTAGACTGGAGCATTTGGAGGATATGAATAGGATAAGAGCTACCTTAGACTTCTTCTCCTCTTTCCTTCATATATTTATGCTTGTTTAGTCTTCCATTAGTTCATTTATTTCAATTATGTTTTGGGCTTATGGTTGGGAACCGATGTTTGATTCCGGTTATCCCTTCGGTCATGTATGTTTATGACATATTATATTGCATGCTTTGATGACACGCCATTATTATCATGTGATATTCCATTTATCAAAATGGGGTGTTACAATTATGGTATCAGAGCCCAAGGTTTCGACCTGTAGGCTCTCAACTTGACCTGTGACCAGTGGGTAGTCACCAGGATCTTCCCAAGTCGACGTCTGATATCCCGCACATTGATATTTTCAGAACCTCGTTGTTTTCAACCATGAAGTTTTCCTCAAAATTGTTTTACTAATATGTACTGAACAACCGTCATCCATACTTAGTACATGTCATTGTTTTATGCATAATGTTTTCTTTTGAATTTTGACTAGTATGAACTGAAACAAAATAGTTCATAATTAGTCACACGTTTTCTGTTATGTTTAGACAGTCAGTTTGCATTCATTCATTTCATGTATTCATTTCATGTATTCATTTCATGTATTCATTTCATGCATTCATCTCATTGTCGCAGGTATTTTGACTAAGTAATGGTTAGTACAGGACTGGCCCTATTTAGTCGTATGTGCTTTTATCGAAACTTTTTGTCTGTTTAGTGGACCGACCCATTGGCGTCCACACTTGCTCTTTTGCTTTGTGAACCGACCCATAGGCGTTCACCCATGTACATATCATCATATTTATAAACCATGCATTTGCAAATTGTTTCATGCATTCTAAACTACTTCATGTTTCATAAACTATTCATGCATATTCTATGTTCAATGCATACCTTATTGGACTTATCATTTATGTTGCATTGTTTGCATGGTGAAACGACTCTTTGTCATCCACACTATTAATTTTCAAAATTTATTTCATTACTGTCATAACTTTTTCACGTTCCCTCATTTATTGTTACGATTTATATCAATTATGCAGGCATGCTATCATGGTTAACTTTGTTTCATGCTTATTATGTTTTCATACTTCTCTATGTTAATTTTGTCTCATGGTTCCTCATGTCGTTTATGTCTTCATGCTAGACACGGATGGATTATATTTAATCATGTCCTCATGATAGCCATGGTTGGTTTTCATTGATCATGTTTTCATGCTGGCAATCATTCGATTCCATTTAATCATGTTTTGTGCCTCTTATGCAACTAGAAATATGTCTACGCTAAATTAGCTAGGCTTATTCGTGTCTCTTGTCCATGTCAGATGGTTGATACCGTATCGATTATCTCATGTGAATCCCATGTGTACTCCATGTACCATGTTCCATGTTTACTCCAGGTACCATACTCCAGACATATTTCAGTTACCGCACTCCATGTGGGGTACTAATCCATTTTCAATTTTCTCAGAAATTTTTTTTTCTTCTCACGGATGTTGCTTAAAAGATGATACGGCTCTCAGCATGAAGATTTTACAAAACAAGGACGAAGGCGATAGATCGGAGCAACCTGACTAGAATTACACTTAAACCACCAGATGTACTGTTTCATTCCATCTTCATACCTTTTCAGATTGTATGTCACATGATTATTCAGTGGTCTTTTCCAGCATATGAGTGGGAACCGGTACCAGCCGGCCACTCAGCTGAAAAGTTACCTGAATCACAATCATGATAATGACCGTCATTTAACTGACAGTCAAAGAGGTAGTGACAACTACAGTGACAACAAATACTCTGACAATAATGATATAACTCCGGTTACGGACATGTTCAGAAATACAAAGGGCAGTCCAACCGATCCGCTAAATTCTGGCATGATGACCTAAGATTTTAAATTTTATTGTTTCACATCTCGAGACTCATGTCAAGACATCCATCAAGACACATGTCTCACGTGTATTTTCTAAAGACACATGTCAAGACACTAGTCAAGACACATGTCATACGTATATCTTTTCAAGACACGAGTTAGGACACATGACTCACATTTATCATCTGAAACAACCATACGTAATTCAGAATACCCTCCAAGGGGTATAACCATTCTGTTGTGCCGTGAATGAATCAGGCCATAAGAATTTCAGCCTCATCACCGGAGTGTTGTCACGTTTGAACACGCAGTGTTCGTTCTACGGGAGGCAGGTGAAGCACACTCAGTAGGAACCTGCAACGTTTTACCTCATATATTACCATGTCACTTTCAAATCTTGGTCTCATATTTAATATATCCATGATTATAAAGACGTCATTCGTATCATCCGTGTGTAGGAACTTGAAGGATTGTAAATCTATGCTTATGTTTTTAGAGAGAGAAAGAGATAGAAAGATGGTGGATTTCACACTTTTAGAGAGAGAAAGTTAATAAGAACTATGTGTAAATTATGAAACCACACCACCCTCTCCATCTAAGGAGAGGGTTTATATACCCAAGCCCTTGTCATGGGCTTGGGCTTACATTTTGGGCCGGCCTACACAAGTTGTAGGCTTGGCTTGTTCTTGTTTGATAAATAAAGAAAGTTAACTAAACTACGAGCTATTACATGGACTATCGTTGGAGTGACCGATCCTTCTTAATACGTAAAACGTATTTCCAACAATCTCCCCCTAAGGGAGGTCACTCCAAACAAGGGCGTTACCCAAGTTATAATAATAAAAATAAACCTAACATACTATGCTTGTCTTGAGCTCGTAGTCTTCGTCTTTCTTTTTCTTTTTCTTTTCTGGTGAACATGCTGATGTGATCTTTGATATCAATCTTGAGTATTAATCTCTTGCCTTGATCTTGTGCATCCATCACTTGTGATCTTCGCCTCTTCGTGACCTCACGTCCCACATACTTATACCTTAGTAATTCTTGAATGCTTCAGAGTTCAATACAGCGGAAGACTTAACTTTTAGGATTTCTTGAATTCGATGAGATATTAAGTAAATAAAGTATAAGCATGCGGGGACGACTTCTTCTTGGATCCCGCAACACCACCGTCTTCAAATGCCGCAACATAAGTAGACACGAACGAAATGGCTTTGAACATTTCATTCTAATTCGGTAGCTTTTTACCTCCGGTCGGTGAAGACCGTTGGACGATATTAGATATCGTACCCGTGACGGATAGTTTCAATTAAGTAACTTCCTGACAGGATTTCGCGGGTAAACCCGTTCTCTTTATTCGACCGTCCAAAGCTGACTGCGAACATAAAGAGTGAATCATTTGGATAATAATATCCGCATGATTTGAAGCCGTCAATTCTGATTCCTGGAACAAGTGAAATTCAATTAAGAATCGCACCATCGTTGCTTTCCAGTTGTCACGAGCTTGATTCGTATAGAATCTTGCAAGTTACCTACCAAGTGCTGTTTGAGGTTAACACTAGAAGGATTTCCACTCATCACTGTGAACACTAAGGTATCACTCTGAGTGTTCTGGCAAGATCACTAAGATATTGCGTAGAGGCCTGGAACATGTTTAAATTCAGTTAAGAATTAAACAGCTGTTGCTTTCCAGTTATCACAAGTTTGATTCATAAAGAATCGCACAAGTCACCTACCATGAGCTTTTTGATATTCGCTCAAGAAGGATTTCCATCTTCATTGTAAATAATTTCGTATTACTCGGATGTTCAGGCAAGATCATGAAGATTTTGCGTAGGACTCTTAAAATATTTCTTACTTTTCACAGTGTGTGAACAAGCAAGGAAATATGAAAGTGTGTCCTAATGAGATATTTGATGATCTCAAATGGCTCTAGACTCGATCGTGCATTTTGGATCTTAGTGATCGGAGGCTGGAGAGGAGTGCCACCATTTCAATACCAATTTATTCGGAGTGAATAAATCAATAGATAACGTGTTGTCTCCGTGTGATTAAAACAAATACCTTTTGAGAGATATCTGAGTTAGCTGGGATGGGTTGTGCATTGCATCACTGGGTCCATGATGTCTGTCTTCAATATCGAGAATCATTAAAATGATCTTAATAGCATATGTGTTGACCCGGTTTCTGCCTAAAGTTGTAAGGAGGGCTTCTTTCTTTACACCCTTTATCTTTACAATTCTTTTTCATTCTTCAACCCCTTCAATGCTTACCAATAAGTCATAACTAGCACCTTGTTGTGATTGTTCCAGTGCTAACTTAAGTACTTGGTCGGCATTCAGCTACGTTCACAATCTTTCTCCAACTTTCCTAAGGACTACTATTTCTAGCTATGGAATGTCCTTGGAAAGATTCCTCCGGTTCTGGAAGAATCATAGGACTTAACCTATCCTACCATCCTTATGTCACCACAATCTTCATCGTCGTGAAATAAATGGGTTTTGGGTAAGTATATGTCACCATGAAATCCATTTTGATATGCAAATCCGTTTTGCTCCCCCTTAACATATGCCACGATATTCGAAAACATTTCGTACATGTCGGGATGAGCCAGCACATTAAGTCAAACCGTTTGTGATAATATCCCATATTAAATCACATTTTCTCCCCCATATTAAAAATATTAACCCAATCGATGTTTTTAATATCAATTGATTTAATGAAGTTTTAACAAAGGTTTTGGGAAGAAAAATGCAAGTCCGTTTTATCTTCATGATATCAAACGCATGAGATATGATACTGATTTGTAACATGATCACATATTCACCATATTAAAAAGAATTGACAAGGTTGGACCTGATTGATGAGAACATCATATGATAAGATCAAATGGTTCTTGTCAGCATATGTTGGTCGCCTCGTCACGTCTGAAGTCATCTCTCGACACCACGTGTACGATTGGTATTTTTGTCTTGACACCAACTTGTGAACTTGGTACGTTCGGCATCAAGGATTCTGAATGCTTGACAATTGCCCCCCTTCAATTGTTGACCCGTGTTCTATTGAAAGAGCTGTAGTCGTCGGTTGAGTAGTCGCATCGTCGAGTATGTAGATACCAATTGTAGATTGCATGATTGTAGAGATGATAACTTCATAAAAACAAGACTTCTCTTGTTTTAACAAATAAATGCACTGAAACGTACATAGATTTGTGTTAGACCAAGTTATAAGGTAAACTTGATCCCTTACAAGGTTTTAAAGTAAACCTTGCCCGAGAAAATTAATTCCCGTTGAGAGCCAAAGCTTTCATAAGAAATACTTGACTTTAATGTGAAAACCGGGTTGCAGTCTGAAATAACTACAAGCCATTTAGGCATGTTTTATGAAATAATTACAACTTTTGTACGAACTCTATTTATGGCACCGTGTCAATATTAATCGACATTTCTAAGGCCGTAAATATTATCGTACCAAAAGACATGCCTTTGAAAAATAAAGTAGAAATATTTTTGGATTTTTATGAATTTTTCAATTTTTATGGTTTTTATATGGTTTTATATTTTTGTATTTTGCTTTTGTGGATAAAAATATAAACAATATATACAAATGATCACCAAGGATACGGGAATAGTTTTACCAAGACTATTCTTTCGCTTCATCTGCTAGTTCCTTTAGAGTCTCAGGCAAGAAAGTTCTCATTCCTAGCTTGTCAGCCAAAAATTCAATTCGAGCTCGATCTAAAGCCTTCGTGAAAATATCCACCAATTGATACTCAGATCGGACAAAGTAAAGCTCTATTACTCCATTTTCCACTTGCTCCTTGATGAAATGGTAGCGAATGTCAACATGCTTCGACCGGGAGAATTGAACATTGTTGCATCATAAGGCAATTACACTTTTGTTGTCGCAGTACATCGGAATCTTGTTGAAACCTAGACCATAGTCGGTTAATTGCGATCTCATCCAAATAATTTGAGCACAGCAACCAGACATAGCTATGTATTCTGCTTCCGTACTTGAAATTGCAGCGCTTTTCTGCCTTTTCGATGCCCAACTGAATAGTCGATCTCCTAATAGTTGCAAAGTTCCACTCGTGTTACGCCTTGTATCTTGACAACCCGCATGATCCGCATCTGCATATGCCATTAGTGCAATAGAAGAGTCCTTCGAATACCAAAGTCCCCGATTAATGGTTCCTTTAAGATATCGAAAGATCCTTTTAACAGTAGCTAAGTGTAACTCAGTAGGCCTAGTTTGATACCTGGCACACATACATATAGCAAACTGAAGATCAGGTCGACTGGCTGTGATATACAGAAGAGTACCGATCATTCCACGATAAAGTTTCGGATCAACGGCAACTCCATGTGGATCTGCATCAAGCTTAGATTTCTCCACCATTGGAGTGTCCACGGGGTCGCAAGATTCCATCTTATATTTCTTAAGCGATTCAAGGGCATATTTGGATTGATTAATAAAGATGCCTCTGGGACTCTGAGATATCTGAAGACCTAAGAAGAATGATACCTTGCCCATCATTGACATCTTAAACTTGGAAGACATGAGTGTCCCAAACTCATCCGATAAGGTTTGGGTCGAGGCTGCAAATATAATATCATCAACATATATTTGTACCATAATCATATCTTTACCTCGTTTCTGAATGAACAGCGTGGGATCCACCTTGCCTTTTGCGAAGCCTTGAGAAATGAGGAATTGTGACAATAGATCATACCATGCGCGTGGAGCTTGCTTCAACCCATAAAGATCCTTCTTAAGCTTGTACACATGATTAGGATAATTAGGATTCACAAAACCATCCGGCTGTTGAACATAGACTTCTTCCTTGATTTCACCATTAAGAAATGCCGTCTTCACATCCATCTGATAGACGATCATATTCATATGGGCTGCATAAGCAAGGAATAGTCTAATAGCTTCCAAACGGGCAACAGGTGCAAAGGATTCCATAAAGTCGATGCCCAATAATTGCTTGTATCCACGAGCTACTAGACGAGCTTTGTTCCTCAATATTCCGCCTAACTCATCGAGTTTCACCTAGTAAACCCATTTCAAAGTGAGTAACTGCACTTGATTCGGGCATGGGACAAGTTCCCAAACATCAAGACGTATGAATTCGTTAAGTTCTTCTTGCATAGCTTATATCCAACAGGATTGAGTAAAAGCTTGTTGCCATGTCTTAGGTTCAACTTCAGTGAGAAAAGCATCAAAGTGACAAAACAATGCACTTTCTTGTAACTGACTTCGTGTGGATACCTGACATGTTCACGAATCCGTGGATTGGAGTAAACCGTAGTTGGAGCTTCTTCTGAGGTGGACGACCCGGCTTGATTAGAGGCGGGAATTGGTACACCAAAGAATGGAAGTTCACGCATTTGAGCGAATTCCAAATCATGATCATCATCATCCTCTTCATCATCAATAGGCATGACATGGGTAGTTGAAACATGTGTTGGTTGAGAATTACTTATTGAAGGAATATCTTGACCATTAGGTGCAGATATATCTGATTGTGCAACGGTTGCTGGAGCGACAACTTCGGTTACCGGAGCTATTACCTCAGGTTCTGGAGCAACAATGGTTGGAGGAGTAAAGAATTCATCAAAGAACGGTTAAACAACGTATCCCATTCATTCCTAGTAGGTGGTGTAAATGATGATGAAGTAGGGTTATTTGGGACAAGACCAGAACTAATGTTACTGGGTCCCATTTCATGAAGTGCGGGTTCAAAGCTGCTTTGCTCAGAAGCCATAGCTGTCAGCTCATCAAAATCAACATTCATAGTTTCGAGGATCTTGCGAGAGTTACGGTTGTAGATTCGGTATGCCTTCTTTACGGGTGCGTAACCAATGAAAATACCAATATCAGCCTCTGGTTGAAGTTTTCCCAAATTGTCACCATCATTATTTGGATAGCAAAGAGAACCAAATACATGAAGATATGATAAATCTGGTACTTTTCCATGGAGAAGCTCATAAGGTGTTTTACCATGGCGTTTACGAATTAGTGACCGGTTTTGGGTGTACACTGCTGTAGAGACTGCTTCTGCCCATAAAAACAATGGAGCCTTTGCGTAAATTAACATCGTTCTAGCAGCTTCCATAAGTGTGCGATTTCGCCTTTCAACGACACCGTTTTGTTGTGGAGTGCGTGCAACGGATGTTTCATGAGATATGCCAACTTCTTCATAATAATCACGCAAGATTTGATTCACAAATTCGGTTCCATTATCTGTACGAATGCGTCGGACAGTAGTGTTGAGACGCACTTGAATCATCTTGAGAAATCCGATGATGAATTTAGGTGCCTCATTTTTTGCTTTAAGAAATTTCACCCATGTAAACCGAGAGTAATCATCGACAATGACGAGGATGTACTTTTTGCCACTAAGACTTTCAACACGCATTGGCCCACAAAGATCCATATACAAAAGATAAAGTTTCTCTTGGTTGGTGTCTTCAGTCTTGGGTTTGTATGACTTCTTAGTGCTTTTCCCCATTGTACACGCAGAACACAAATGATCCTTGTGATATGATAGTTTAGGAAGACCACGAACAAGTTCGTTTTTCGCCAAGTGATTAATAGCGTCAAAGTTAAGATGAGATAACCGTCGATGCCATAACCATGACTTAGTCTTCGATGCTTTGGAGAGAAGACATACGGGAGAAGCGGCCATCATGTCTTGTAGAGACAAAGTATACAAATTATTCCCTCGAGTACCTTTCAATAAATCAACCCCTTCCAAATTACGAATGAAGCAGGTATGCTCTCGAAAAGCAACTTCTAGGTTTGCATCACAAAATTGTCCCACAGAAAATAAGTTGTGACCAAGACCTTCCACGTAATACACTCTTGAAATTATAACATTCCCAATATGATATTCACCGTAACCCATTATCTTTGCAATATGATCATTACCAAATCGAACCATACTAAGAAACTTGCTGACGAAATTTCTGAGCTGAGAGCGATCTCCGGTCATATGCTTGGAGCAACCAGAGTCCAAATACGAGAGAACAATTTGGACCACCTGTTTTCAATAACAACAGTAGACAATGCATTGGAAACTATTGGTTCCGGAGTGTTAGCAGATACAGATATAGAATTATCAGAATTGCTAACATTTTTTAGACCCTTAGATTTCCTGCGTTTTCTATTGTGAGTTTTAGTACTAACAGGTTTTACAGTTCCAACTTTCTTAGGTTTTGGATTATCCGCGGGCACTACAGTGGGAGTAGACCTAGTTAAAGGGCACTTGGTTCCTACAGTAGTGTTGGTGTTCCTAATTAAAGGACACGCTTGTGTTTTGGTAGCCTTGGTACTCCTAGTTAAAGGGCACGCTTTCTTCACTTCAGTGGGAGTGATCCTAGTTAAAGGGCACATATTTCCTACTATAGTGAAAGTTCTACCAGTGGGACGCCACATCCAACCAACTTGGGTTAACACTTTCCCAGTCGGTTTCCATTCTAATCCATTTTTCCGGGCATACATCTCATTCACATGGTCAATAAGGCAAGAATCATGACGACTAGAAAACATACATTCATTGCAATTCCAACATTTCAAATTAGAATTCACAGTAGGCTTAGAACGCTGCACAACCGCAGAGCCTTTAGGTTTAGCTACATGATTCTTTTTATTCAAAACAGAAATAACATTCCTAGGATGGGCTTCTACTTTCTTCTTCACTTGACTACTAGATGGGGGCAAGATCCTATCATTCTTCTTGTTTCTTTTAAGCTTAGATCTTTGAGCCTTAGTAGTGGTGCTTACTCCTGTAGAAGGCAACACGGGAATATTAGAAGCTGGTTTTGATTCCGCCTTATCTTTATTGACCAAAGTTTGAGATGTTTTAGTCCTAGGGCCCTTGTTAAGTGGTGTGACGGCTATAAGGGTTCTTTTGATTGCACTAGAGGACGATGCTGAGATAGTGGCTGCGTTATCCACAACATTCTTACCTTTGAGAGTACGAAGTGTTTCCTTTAACTCAGCCAAGACCAGGTTCTTATCACAAATTTGTTCCCTCAAATCAGATATTTCCACCGACTTTCGATTCAATTGTTCAATCAATGATTGATTCTGTGCAGTGGTATGAGCACATGCTGGCTGTACTGAATCGAAAAGTCGTGTATTTTTCTGTTTTAAGTTATCAACTTTGGACAACATCTTGGAAACTCGATTATCTAGATCAAGTTTAAAATTCTCAGTGGCCTCAAGTACGTTCACACAGTGAAGCTCCTTAGATTTCTCTATGTCTATCAGCAAAGATTTAGCAACCTTGTCACTTGGCTGACGCTGTTTTGATTGTAAATTCAATCGAAAACTCTTTTCAAAGTTTGCATCATCAATATTAACACCTTCGAATGACGTTTCAAAGATTTCTTGAATAAATTGTTTCTTGCATTCAAGCGAAATACAATGTGTTTGAATCTCATCAAAACGTTTTGAAAGCGATGAATATGAATCTTGAAGCTTTAAAAATTCAGCGCCAGATTCGTGACAAGTACTATCTACCACAGTATCCACAGATTCAACATTATGCACAATAGAATCATTATCAACCCTTGTATTCACACATACATAAACTATATCATGAGACATCACTTGATTCAGAAGCAGATCATTATGGCGTGAAACTCGTTCTATTTCAAGTAAATTCTTTTCATAAGCATCTTCCATTTCATTGAAAACACGTCTAACTTCTTCTATTTCCAAAAACAAATCTTGATCAATATTACGAAGACAAGCTTTAACATTGTTTACAAACGGAACAATTTCATCTCGAAACGCAGCTCTAGTGTGCTCAAAGTTCCATTCACCTTCCGTTATGGCCGTGGCCGTCGTACGTTCCAAAATGACCTTGTCAAAATCGGCTAAGTGTTGGTGAACCGTATTTAAGTTAACGGACGCCTTACTTACCGGTGGAATTAACTTCGTTAAATCCTTTTTGACGAGTGTAGGAGACGTACTAGGAAGGTTTTCATTTGACAAACTTTGGGGCACAAGAACTGTTAATTCTGCTAATTCCTTTTGTAAGCGAATGCGTGTTTTTTTCGAAAATTGATCTTTGTTATGTTGATCATAATCAATTGTATGGAATTTTGAAAGCATTTTAGAATGAGTTTCATCCTCAAGTGATTTTGTCTCCTCAGTACTACGAACATAAGGTGCTTCTTTCGATTTGCCAATTATAGTCATATCATAAAGACCGGGAATATATTCCTGAGCTTGTTTTGCATAACCGGGATTAGGTGGTAAATCTTGAAGACGCTTAAGTTCGAATTCTTTAAATGATTTAGTTAAAAGATGAACCTTTTCTGTGGAAGCGTATTGCTTTAAAAGCTGTTGTTCTTTGAATTTAAGAAGTTTGGTAGCATTAATTTCCGATTCAACCTTTTTAGACTCGAGAGTTTCGAAATCCATTTTAAGTTTCTAAAAATCATTGACAACCGACTCTTTTTCTTTTAATTCATTGGAAAGATTAGCTTTTAATGATTCTATTTCTTTCAAGTGTTCAATCTTTTCAAAACGAAATTGGTCAAATTCAGAACATGTTATTTTCTCTGCTTGAGGGACCATTTCAAAAGCTTTGACCTTTTCTTTATGCAACGCAAGCTCAGCAGTTAGGGTGGAATTGGTATCTACGGATTGTCTGAGGGCCATATGCATTTGATCAATAATATGTTTAGGCACCATTACCAAATCATGTTGAGCATAAGATTCCATACCCGTCGTAGCATTTGGTTGAGGTTCACTCAAATGTGTAGAATTGGATACCACATCATTTGAGTTACTAGTTCCCGAATGCTGTTCGAGGTTGTCATTTTCATGCCCAACTTGATGTTGGTTATCATCAATATTATTAGATGTGGTTGGTACCTCACTGATGACATCAGAACCGTAGTGAGAGAGATTAGCAACGAGAGAAGCTTGGGCAGAGTGAATGTCATCACAATCCGAATCGTATGCATCAAGATCGTCCGCTTGATAAGCTGCATTAGAAGTGGAAACAACTGCAATGCCGTCAATATCTGCTGCCCCTGGGTCTGCAAGAAATGCTAACTCCTCTGAATCCAAAATCTTCCCCTTAGACTGAGCATCAACCAAATACATCTTCTCACGAAACCATGCATCATCCCTTCTCCTTTTCGGCTGAGTGCATTCCCTAGCCATATGACCTTGTCCTCGGCAATTGTAGCAAGTCACAACCTTTTTAGGACCAATAGGACTCCCATTTCCACTAGCTTGAGAATTTACAGCTTGATTGTTCCCAGTCCTTGTAGGAGGTCCATATGAATTTTGCCTTCCCTGAATAGGTTGCACCGTCACTTGACCATCTTGAACAGTGGCTTGTTGTCGAGGATTTGATGATGTGCGGAGCTGATTGTTTGTTGGTGGAAATCCTCTAGTGGCAACAAGTTTTGACAAGTAGGCGGTGAGATGGTTTAGAACATCAGCTGGCGTATCATTTGGAGTAAAGACCGGTGCTTGGATTGGTGGAAGTTCATTAGAGTAGAAAGCTTGTGCTGGTTGTGCTTCTATTGGAAAATATCCTTGCTGAGGAGTATAGCCCAATGGAGAAGTGTTGGCTTGTGATGGTGATGTTTGATATGGTGGTTGCTGTTGAAAAGATTGTTGATGAACACTTTGTTGATATTCTTGCTGTGGCATCATTGGTGGTTGATAAGATAGTTGCTGTGGTTGCTGATAGATGTGTGGTGGTGGCTGCTGCAAGTATGATGGTTGTTGATAAGTATAAGCCATGTTTTGTTGAGAAGCATACATTGCAAGTGGATCATGAACTTGAGGTGTAGACAACCGAGCCTTGATCACATGGCATTCCTGTTGTTGAAGAAAAGCTTGAAGTTGATCCACATTGGTGTTATGCAAGTCCTTAGCCAATTTAACATCCGTCACGTATTTTTTCCATTCTGGAGGAAGAGTGTTCAAATACTTGGTGTTCAATTGAAAGGTAGGGATTGCCATGCCATAGATATTAAGCTCATTCAACAATAGGGTAAATCTCAGATAGTAATCATTGAGAGTCTCCCCTGGAACATAGGCAAACTTATCAAAAGTACATAAAGCTTACACTCTCGTTCTTGTTTAGTTAACGAGGTGCCTTGCATTAGAACCCGAATTCTATCCCATAAATCTTTGGCAACTTTATGTTTGCTGACGAGTTTGTAGACATCTGGAGGAAAGGGCTTAGAGAATGATGTTTGTAGCATACTTATCACATTTATCTTGAATCTTCATATCTCTAGTCAACTCACCCGTTGTGCGAGGACGAGTAGTCGTACCTTCCGTCACTGTACCATAATCTAATGGTCCATTGAGCACCGATGCCCAAATTAGATGTCCATTCTCCTTGTTCAACATATAAAGTTCCATTCGGGAAGCCCATTCCTCATACATAGTCTTCACCAACATTGGTGGACGATTATCCGTACCCGAGAGGATGGACTTATCCGTAAGAGATGTGTACTCCATTTCAATAAGTTAAGATTTACAAAGTTGATCGAACAATGAAATAAGGTTAAGTGTTTTTGTGTTGAAGTCGAGAAACAATGTTAAAATCCCTTAAAATATGTTCTCGATAAACCAAAAATTCCAAGACAAAATTACACACGATTTCGAAATTTTTTATGGAATAATTTTTGGATTGTCGGAATGTCTAGATCGGAATTCCAGATCGGAATGTCAGATCGGAATGTCAGATCGGAAAGTCCAGATCGCAAAGCAAGGTTGTCGAAATGTTTAGATCGCAAAGTCCAGATCGTAATGTAACTTGGTCGGAATGATGGTGGTATCGGAATGCCTAGATCGAAATGCAAAGTCTATCGGAATGCTCAGATCGCAAAGCCTATCGGAATGTTTCAGATCGGAATGCTGACAAAATTTAAGCAGAGTAACGACTTAAAAACCTTCCTTATTCCCTTCGGAATCTCAGATCGCAAAGTACGATCGGAATGCCAGATCGGAATAAGTAATAAAACCCAACTATCGCAATGTAGAACCAAACCCTTTCCGATGGTAAGGTTATTGCGATGGAAGCCCACGTACAACTTGTACTTTCCGATGAAGGTTTCTGCTAGAATTTCGGAATGAAGAACACCAACTTTTTTGCACTTTTGATCCAAGGAAGATGATGTTTTAATGAAAACCAAGATACCAAGAACACTTTTAAGCACAAATCCCTATGTTACACTCCTTAATACTACGATCAAGCCAAAAATTTTTGAAGATTTCGGCAAAAACAAACTTGTACTCTACGAATTGTTTAGAAAACAATACTCAACACAAAAACAAACCTTTATCTCATCCCATTCTCTGATACCATTTGAAGGATTGTAAATCTATGCTTATGTTTTTAGAGAGAGAAAGAGATAGAAAGATGGTGGATTTCACACTTTTAGAGAGAGAAAGTTAATAAGAACTATGTGTAAATTATGAAACCACACCACCCTCTCTATCTAAGGAGAGGGTTTATATACCCAAGCCCTTGTCATGGGCTTGGGCTTACATTTTGGGCCGGCCTACACAAGTTGTAGGCTTGGCTTGTTCTTGTTTGATAAATAAAGAAAGTTAACTAAACTACGAGCTATTACATGGACTATCATTGGAGTGACCGATCCTTCTTAATCCGTAAAACGTATTTCCAACAGAACTCATTCATTTTAGTATGACGATAAGATCCAATCTGCTAACGCACTTCCCTCGGACAGATGTGAGTAGATATGATTTTTGTTTATGGACTATCAACAGCAAACCACGCTGTGATGGACCGACATTCATATCAGATTATGTACAATGATGTTCAGGCTCCTGAATACATTAGCATGGTTTTCCATCAGGAAAATGTGTACAAATTTCCAGCTTCACGCAGATTTTCTAGCTATCATTTATGACACGACGACTGAAGTTCCTTTTATTCATAACCAACTGATTATTCCAGAATCTTCCCATATAAATTCTAGAAGAACCTTCAAGGAGAAGGACGGTAACATGAGATTATGTGTCGACCACTGTCAATGTAAACAAATCACCATTCATGACCGTTATTTCCCTCCACGTATTGACGACATATACGATCGACTACGGGATGCAAAGCAGTTTTCCAAGAACAATTTACCATCATGCTGACAACAGTGACGAGTGAAGGAGCAGGACATTTCCATGACTGCTTTTTGCACACGATTTGGTCATGCTAAATTCATGATTTTGTTTAGTCTCATGAATGCTCCAGTAGAATCATGGATATGATGGATGGAGTTTCCCAAGGAACTCATAAACGAATTTATTATGGTTTTATCATTTACAATCCAATCTTCTCTAAGTCTAGAGAAGAGCACTAAGACCATATTTGCACTATGTTGCAAATTCTATGACAGAAGAAATTTCACTCTGAAAATTTTCCTGGTTGATTTGAGTAACACACTGAATCACATTGATTCTCATGGTTAACCTTACCATGACTCAGCTTACGCGAAGATGGGAGAACCCCACACTAAATTAGGTGTTCCAAGGGATCCTACGCCAAAAGAAGTCTAAACTACAAAGACTCTCGGTGCTCCAAATTTCTATGTATCCAGTTTCTATGGAGCAAGATACAGTTAAGTTCATATGTAAGTATCTGCCATACCAGAAGGTTAAGATAGAACACCAACATGTCAGGAGTTCTTCCACCCTTGGAAATTTTGAAACGGAGAAGGGACAAGACCACCATGGAATTGTTACTAGAATATCTCAAGCTCATAGGAAGCGTGATGTTATCAGGATTGTTTTCAACCGTTTGACCAAGTCTGCAAAATCCTTTCGTCCGTAAGGATTTCACATCTAGCAAATTATCAGACATTTCCAGCCAGAGATCGCACAACCGCTGGGCACTCTCTCAGCTATCAGTTCTAATGAAGACTCGCGTACGCTTACATCATTACGTTCACGTCCTTGTTTAATTTTACGTTTTGCTTTCGCATTTACGTTCACGACACTATTCACATTCATGAACATATTCTAGCTTACGATTTGAGTCTCACTTTTGTTCTGGAAAGTTTACAGCAAGCTTGGGAGACCAGACTCGAGTTAATAAACTATTCATCTTCACGGTGACGCTCCACGTCACATTCCACGTCTTACCTCTTAGCGGTTGGCGTTACCGCCTCAGTTATTCCATGTTCACGATATGTTTCACATGTCATGTTCATTTCACGTTACTCATATTACGTTAACGATAAGTTGCACGTGTCACGTCCACCATTGTCTGCCATGTTACATTCACCATATCTCCACGTATCACGTTCACAATTGCTCACGTATCACGTTCACAATTGTTCACGTATTACGTTTCAGTATGTCTCGTACATCCTTACTAAGACGTTTCTTATGTCATTATTCCAGATTATGTCGCATCGTAACATTTTATTATCCTTACACGTCACATCTTAACCATTTGATCAGTTTATGAGAACCTATCTCTTGTTTGCGAACCAAGAAATTTCTGTATCATCAAGACATAATCATGAAGATCAAGATTTTTATTTCTCGCCAAGATCAGTTAGAAGATCGTTCCGAATGGGAAGCCCATTGGAAACGGACGAGTCCATCTGGATTCTTATCCTCTTTTTGGTCCGTGAGTTAGATATATTCATTCTAGTACGTCACGTCTCATGTCCCTCCCAGTCATGTCACGTTCCATGTTTCTTCCAGTCATGCCGCGTTCCTCGGCTTTTCCAGTCATATCACGTCTACGTCCTTTACACTTTCTCATATCTCTAATTCGAGGACGAATGATCCTTTTAGAGGGGAAGAATTGTAAAATCCGGTCCCCATCACGACCCTGATTCCAGGACGAATTATTATTTTAGAGGGGAAGAGTTGTAAAATCCGCTTTAAAAGATATTAGCGCATTAAATGCACGAAAACATAGATTTATTAAACTTCATAATTTTAAATTACACGACAAGAAATCATGAACATTTTATACAAGTATTACGTATAACTAAGTATTAAAATACGATAAGTATTTACGCATAATACTTAAGTACATGACAAGAATAAAACACGACATGTAAAACACGAACACACTCGATAAATACTAAAACAAGAAAAACGAAAACACTGTATTTGTATGAGTTGGGCTGGTGTCTAAAAAAAGAAGGGAAAAGGGCCTTTGGCCCGATCCATGTGGAAATTTGTATACAGGAAGCAAACATTATTACATTTACCAATTTACAAAGAAAACAACAGTAAACCCTACACCATACTTGGTGCCGCCGGTAGAAACAAGGAAGAAAAAAAACCTTTGGTCTTTGATTTGGGATTCGGGTTTGTGGATTGCTCGCCATTTATCATTAACACAAATGGTATCACCATTCTTTTTATTCTCCTTTTGGTTATTGTTAATTAAACATGAAACCCTTAATTTAAAATCTTATGAACATGTATGAATCAATACAAAACCTGAAAGGGTGTCAGGCTGTGGGTTTGTTTGTCACGCAAACCAAGAGAGTGGGGTCTTGGTGGCTTATTCTACCCACTAGCCGCAACCCCAATGGGTGCAGTGGTGTTTTTGTTCTGTCAGCCACAAGCAACAAGGCCCTAACGAGGGGGACCTTGTGTGCAGTCAGTGGGAAACCGAGAGCCTTGGGCTCTCGGTGGGTAGCTTGGGTACGGTAGGGGGAACCCCTGGCTAGCCAGTGGGAACCCCTAGTCAGTCAGTGGCAACCGGGCAGCAGGCTAGGCAGCTGGCCGTCGACAACAACCACCCAACCACCGGTTGTGGTGGTGCTTGGTGTTTGGTTTTGGGTTTAGGAATAGTTAAGGGGGTGTTTGGCTAAGCAAATAAAAACATGAATTTATTTTATTTAATTAGTTAATTAAATCATGTTAATTACATTAGTAATATGCAAGACTTAGGATATAGTTTTAATTAAATAAAACCATGGTTTATGTATGTACATTGTTATTTTATTAAAACTTGGGATAAATAGTTATTGACATAACTATTCATGTGCATTAAATTAATTAAAACTTAGCTTGATTAATTTATATCATTCTTGAGGTAAAGTTTATTAATATAGCATGACATATTATTAATTATTAAAACCATGCATTTCATTAACAATTAATAAATACCTTAACCTATAGTATTACTTAATAAACTTTAGTAATAATTATCATGACGTATGAATAAGTACTAGCTTATATTTTTAACTTATTCATCCAACTTATTTCTATTTATGGAAACTTTCTATTTTTGTAAACCTGCTATTTTTAGAAAGTTACTTATTATTACACTACTAGTGTAATAATACAAGAATACAAGATAATTCGTAAACAGAATACATAAAATTCATGAATAATGCAGTATACCATTTAAAACAGTAAAACACTACAAGAACATATAAAACAAGCTAGAACATATAATAACCAGTAACATGATCAATAATCAGACAACTCATACATGTCCCTTATTTATGTAGCTTTAGTGAAATCGGGCTAGGACTTTCCATCCTTTCCTTTTTACCGTTCACTGGACATAAGGTACGAATTTCCCGTCCTTCGGTAAGGACAACCTCTTCCTTTATTAGGATTTACCGTATGCAGCCAACTGTTTTCCCTAGTAGTTACAGATTAAATGCTTATGTTTTACTAGTTACCTTAGCCATATACATGCATGCCAGTTTCACCTAGTTATGGAGGTACCATAACCATAACACTAGAGGCACTAGTGTTATGACTTCACCAAGGCGGAGTGATAGCTCGTGGCGTCCCTTTTAGTTTATTTGGCCTTTATTATTATATTATCATGTGGGGCGTATGGGTGCATCCTAGTTACAGTGTCAGTCAGGATTTCATTGTTAATGTGGTATGTTCCTTGCATCCTTCACAAGGAGCTGATCCCTCCTACCCATTACCATTTAATTAGAGGCATCTCCTCTAATTTGCATGACGAGGTCACTCTTCCAAGTATTCATGCACGTTGTTGACCTCATGACCTATATTGGCTTTTGGTATATTAAACTATTACAGATTTTCATTAGTAAACATAAGCTATGTTTTCAAAACTAAAACCAGTAAACATGTTATACGTCTAGGTTTTCCAGGACTTATTCATTTCCGCTGCTTTTCATGTTTTACACTTCTTTCCTATATTATGTCATTCATGCTACGTCATATATTGGTTCACTGAGCGTATTGCTCAGCCGTTACTTTCTTTCCATGTCCCAAACGGCAGGTACCCAAGGTTAGACTGGAGCATTTGTTGGATATGCATAGGATGGGAGCTACCTTAGACTTATTTTCCTCTTGCCTTCATATATTTATGCTTGTTTAGTCTTCCTTTACTTCATTTATTTCAATTATGTTTTGGGCTTATGGTTGGGAACCGATGTTTGATTCCGGTTATCCCTTTGGTCATGTATGTTTATGACATATTATCTTGCATGCTTTGATGACACGCCATAATTATCATGTGATATTCCATTTATCAAAATGGGGTGTTACACTATACATTTATGGTATCCCAAAGGGACCGGCGTAGAAACAATAGTTTACGTCAACTCAGATCATGCGAGAGACTGTGTGGACTGGAAAAGCACTTGCAATATTTGTACCTTCATGGATTTTTGTTTAACTTCTTGGTTCTCTAATAAACAAACCGCTCTTGCCATATCCACCACAAAAGCTGAGTATGTGAGTGTCGGTAAAGCTTGTCAACAAGCTCCTATGTTGTCCCTTAATTTTGTGATGAATATTCACGAATTAAAGAAGAAAAATAGATGAAAGTAGATGAATTCTAGAGAGAGAAAGTAGAGAGAGAAAAGAGAGAGAATTGTTGGAAACTTGGGGAATATTAGATTGAGAGAGAAAAATGAACAACCAACCCTCCTAACATGTAAGGAGGGGTGTTTATATAGTCCACCCACATGCGGGCTTTCATGGGTTATATAGGTTGGGCTGGGCTTGAATAAATGCTTAGTACCTTGAAAGAGGACTTTTAAGCTAACCATCAAGCCCGTATTGTTACGAATATACTTCTACCTTTTACAACGTTCTAATAATCAATACATAATAAACCTATGACCGATCATTCTTGTTTGACTCAATATTTTTAGGCTAACAATCTCCCCCAATGAGAGGTCATTCCTCTTCGACATTTGTGGATTTGTAAAGATTACTAATCTCGCCATAAAAGAGTCTTTAACGTGTAATAGTAGTCTTGTTCCTTCATGCACTGATCTTTGAGCCTTTGTCGTTGTCGTTCGACTTTGTCTTTAATCTTGAGATCTTCAACTATGTGAACGAATCATTCTTGACGATACAATATTTTGAGACTAACATCTCACTCACTGAGAAGTCATTCCTCTACGACATGCGAGTATTTATGGAAATAATTAATCTTTATTACTGAGATCTTCAAAATAACTGCTTCATTCTTGCTGGTCACCAACCTTGACTTGTCTTTGCCATCCTGCGATCTTGTGTCTTTAATCTTTGACTTTGCTGAGTACGCCATAACGCCACCTTCTCGAGACAAAACATAGACACGGGCTGAATGGCTTTGACATTCGTCCTAAATCGGTAGCGTTTTACCTCCAGTCGGTGAAGACCATTATACGATATTAAATACCGTACCTGTGATTAGGTAGATTCAATTAAGAACCTCCTTGACAGGGTTTCGCGGTTATACTAGCCGTTCTCTTTACTCGACCGTCTCAAAGCAAGACTGCGAACATAAATAGTGAATTAATTGGATAAATATTCGCTTGATTAAAGTCGTCAATTCAAATTCCTGGAACAAGTTTGATTCATAAAGAATCTTACCATTATTTCTTTCCAGTTGACACAAGCTTGATTCATAAGAATCTCGCAAGTCACCTATCGTAGCGCTGTTTGAGGTTGACGCTAGAAGGATTTCCATTCGTCACTGTGAATATTCATGAATATCACTCTGAATGTTCTGGCAAGACCATAAAGATATTGTGTATAAACCTGAAACGAGTTTGAGTCAATTCAGAATCAAACCACTGTTGTCTTTCAGTTTACACATGTTTAATTCATAAAGAATCTTACACATGACCTATAGCCGTTCTGTTTGATGTTAACACTGGAAGGATTTCCACTCATCATTGTGAATACTAATTAGTATCACTCTGAGTGTTCTAGCAATATCGCAAGGATATAGCATAGGACTCTCTTCATCGTCATTCTGTGTGTCCTAACGAGATTTGATTGATCTCTAGGCTCTAGACTCGATTAGTGCACTTTTAGTGGTCGGAGGCTAGAGCAGATGCCACCTATTCAATATCAACTATCTCGGAGAGAGAAAGTCAATTGAAGCCGTGTTGATCTCCGTGACAATAAAACAAACTTCTTTTGAGAGAAGCCTGAGTTAGCTGAGGAAGGGTTATGCATTACATCACTGGGTCCATGATGTGTTGTCTTCATGATGTGTTGACCCGGTTTCTGCCTAAGTTGTATGGAGGGCTTCTTTCTTTACACCCTTTATCCTTACATTTATTTTTCATTCTTCAACCCCTTCAATGCTTACCAAGACATCATTACTAGCACCTTGTTGTGATTGTTCTAGTGCTAGCATCAGTACTTAGTCGGCATTCAGCTACGTTCCCCTTCTACTCCATCTTTCCTAAGGACTTCTAATAATCTATTGGATTGTCCCTGGAAAGATCCCTCCGGTTCTGGTTGGATCATAGGACGTAAACCTAACCACCCTTTTGACACCAATAACGTCGTGGATTAAAGATGTTATGGGTATTAGATCGTAACCATAAACCACTTTAAATTCTAACAAAGTGTTTGAAAAACATTTAACACCTTGCTAGTTTTGTCAATTCAGAAAAGCTCCCCCTTCACATGTGCATCGATAATCGAAAGTGTTTCACACATGTGGGTAAGAGTTAAAGTGCTTGATCCAATTGAATTGTCATTACGAGGATATGATCCACATTAAACTTTTGAGGATAGGAGTTGTTAAACACACAATTTTTGAAAGATTTTGAATAATCATTGAAAAAAAATTGTGCTCAACGCTTTTTGAAAACCATTTCTTTTTGGCAACATGGTTTTTCTAAAGCATAATGAGTTCATAGACTTTGAATGTCTTGACGAATCCACTCAATGTGTAATATTTCTCTTCTTTTGCTGAGGGTAAGATCACTAAATCGTACACTCCCCCGTGAATATAGATCCAGGTTACAATCTGAAAGTGATCACAAGCCATTGTGTTGAGCTCAAAACTTTGAATGTTTTGTGACAAGCTCAACCCGTGATAGATTGCTCTACCAGTTTGTTAGGACAAGTTATCTTTAAAGATACACTTTCCTTTATTTGAAGTTTGAGTTACAGTCTAACATTTAACTATAAGTCGTTTACATGAGCTTAAAAACTTGGAATGTTTTTATCAATAGCTCATGACCGAGAAAATTTGTTTTCCCGTTGTTAAGGATAAGTTATCATCTGTGATCAACTTTCTTTTGTTTAAGGCACGAGTCACAATCTGAAGTAATTGTAAATCATTGAAATGACATGTTTTGAAAAATATTTACAACTTTCATTCGAGCTTTATGTACACACTTGTGTCGTATTGATCGACATTTCTAGGTACGTCCATATTATCGAAACCGAAAGACATGTCGAGAAGAATATTTTTGGCATTTTGAAAGTTTCTCCATTTTTTATTTTGTTTTTCTAGTGATATTTACATTTTATTTTATTTTTATGTTTTCTCAAGTTTTTCGAAAATAATCCAAAATAGACCATTGTACAACAGAAGAAGGTGATATCGAATGTACAGAATTGGAGCCCTTGGAGGAAGAAGTGGGTTCAGAATCCGCTGAGTTACCTGCAATCAATGAAGAAGAGTTTGAAAAAATACTAGTATTAGGAGTAACAAATTCCTTTTCAATGTGTAGAACAATAGCATTAGTGCTTGCGCAGGTTTCATCACTCTTCTCTAGGGGAATCCACTTAAGACCAACGTCCTTGAAGATCCTACCCGTTGGTTTTCACTAAAGACTAGATTTAGGAGTAGTTTTCTCTTGCACAGCGGAAGACTTCTTTGGAGAGAAACTATGTCCTTTTTGAATCCATGTTTCAGATTTGTTGTTATTGCTTTTCTTTGCGACAGGTTTTTATCTCTTTGTTGTCTTATGGGATTCTACATTCTTTCGTTATGCAAAGGCACGAGATTTGACCTCATAAAGGTATTGCAAAATGCAATGGTCATGATTTCCATTGTGAATGCCCTTTTTGCACGTTGGCCATGTAGGGAATTTGGAATTCATGAAATGCCGTGTGTACCTAGGTTTTGCTGATTGATCAGTCACAGTGTTCGGTGCACGACTACTCATTAGTGGTTGCCATTTCCTAGGTTGCTGGGAAGGGATCCTAGGTTTTGGTTGACTACCATTAGGAGTGTGTAGAACTTTAGCGGTTGTTGGTGTACTAGGTTTAGAATACATGGTGTTTTCTTTCTGAATCTTACCTTTTTGCTTAGCATCATCTAGATTGTTGGTATGAACTAAGTCATTTGAACCTACAGATTCCTTTGTGGACACATGTTGATCCCAAAATTAGATCGATTAAGCTTTGTCTATACGAGATTAGATCAAGTACTACACGTAGAGAAACCTTTGCTTATGAATAAAGTAACAAAGTGTTATGCGGAATTAACACTTGATCTAAAACACAAAGATGTTAAACAAACTTTCACTTGTATTAGAATGATCGTGCTTGATTACAATGAAAGAGTTTAACTTGCGAATACTTATGAAAACTTATATTAACTTTAACCTAAAAGATCTTCTTTTATAGAACAAGAAGTCTTGTACAATAAGCTACGAATCAACTATTCTAGGTAAAGATAAACATAGAAAATACATTATCGTCTCTATCCTTACTAGAAGTATTCTAGAATATAATATACGTGTAGCTCACATCTTCCATCAGTGCTTGTCTTCAATCTGTCAACGCTTGACTTTAACTTGTCAACGCTTATGCTATCAGCGCTCACTTTGCTCTTGTCAACGCTTGAGTTGTTCTTGTCAGCGTTCAAGTGATCTGGCCTTAATTTATTCCCAACAATCCTCCCCTAAACTTGATATCCACTCTTATGATCAAGTTTCTGAATAAACACTAAGAACTTGGAGGAGTCTGACAAACCTTATCATATTGGTAATAAATAAATCTGATCAAATTCTTTGCCACGTCACTTGTATAGTCTATCTCCAACTGGGTGTCCTTCATCTTCTCCAAAACAGCCTTGGATATGAAATACTGAGCATCTACAAGTAAATACTCAGCAAACTTTGTAGAACTCAAATGGTATACACCTGCAGCTGAATATAACCTCCATTGAAGACCACTGAGGTCATCTTCAAGATCCTTCCATACTTCAGGATCTTCTTCTTTTGTTCCACACATTCTTTTGAATGTGGTCCAAAGTTTTATTCCATTGACTGAAGTTGGTGCTTCAGCCTCATACTTGGTCTCTAGCAACCTCCAAAGGTCCACCAAGTCTTCTCTATCACAACTTGCAAATAAAGATATGAGAGTGGTAAAAGTGTGTACCTCCTTGCCAAATCTTCCAATTTTCCAGAATCCACATTCATCTTCATCATAACTTACAATTGGATTCCTGGAATCTAGTGGTAACACATGCACCATATCTGAAGCTTCTAATGGGGAGAGCTTGAGGCTCTTTCTAATAATTGCTTCACTTGGATATAGTTGATTCATATCTTTTGGAAACTCAAGAATAAATCCCTTCTTTACTGGTCTAGGAACTATCATAGCTTTCTTGATTGCCATCTCTTCTGCAAGTTGCTCCTTTCTTTCATCTGAAAGAAGTCTGAAAGTGTTTTCTTCCTGCACTTTCACCCAAATAGGATAAGCCCTATGTTCCAACTCATCAAACGTCAAAGCCTTCAGCTTCTGATGTGTCCATCCAACTCCATGACATTTGAGCAACATAAAGTAGAGCTTCCTTCTATCCCTTTTCAACTCAGAGAGAATGTTGCTTGCCTTGTGCTTCAAAATCACCTTACAATCCTTCTGAACTCTAAGAAGAATTTCCAAACCCCATATCTGATCTGAAATGGTCAAGTCTGGATTATCCATACAGCTTTCTTCCCAAGAATTGTACATCTGAACCACCTCTGGCATATCAAAATCAATCTGCAACTTTAAATCTCTCAGCTTTTCCCTAGCAAGCTCATCACCATACTCAAGTCTTTCTGGTTCAACAATCATCACACTTGAATCTGAGCTAGCTCCATCACTTTCTTCTTCAGAAGTCACAACAAATGGTGACTTTTCCTTTTCACCTTGTTCCATCATTTGCTCAGCCAATCTTCTATCAAATTCAACCTGAGCTGCATTCTTTGGAACAATTTCTTCTACCAACTTACCCTTACCCTTATCTGTTGGTGCAATTGTTGGTAGGGTAGATGATAATACCTGAGTAGGAACATCTTTGATGATAGATGATGACTGGAATACATCACCTCCATATGCAGATCTGTCAACGCCCAAATTTCCTCTATCAGCGCCCAAAATACTTCTGTCAGCGTCCAAACTTGTCTTATCAACGCTCAAATATTTTCCCTCAGCGCCTTGTGTAACCTCTCTCAACATATCTGTAAATGATAAATTTAAATTGGTTGGAGAGATCAAGGACGTATCAAAACCTGTTTGTTCCTTCAAAGTAGTAAGAGCTTCAGCAACATCCAATGATTGACCATCTTGACTGCTCTTATCACTCAGATTTCTTTGATCTTCCTCCCCTTTGGAAGACTCCTCCATACCTCCCCTTGAATGAGCACTCTCCAAAACAACAATCCTCTCCCTCAATTCCTTGAGTTCAAGGCCTTGGTTACTGACAATTTGTACTAAGTCTGCATTCTGCTTTTTCAAGCTAATGCAGACAGCCGTCAATTCCAAAAGCGTCATTGGTTCCAGTCTGCCCTCTTCCAAAATGGGGATTTGACCTCCCAAGTCAGATTCATTGGGCATGGATGAGGACTTAATTATGGTGGGACTGCCTTGGCCAGCTGCTAAGCCAGAACCAATAGTCCCAGCCTCATCCAGGTCACCAGCCACACTTGTGGTGGTGGTTCTCTCTGCTTCATGGCTAGGACCACCAGAGGAGAACACTCCAGCAGTCCTTTGGCGTTTAATCAACCTATATTCAGGTGGTGTGGAAGATGGTGTAGAAGAAGGTGTAGATGTGGGTTGATTAAGGGGTGTTTGGGATTGTGATGGTTGGGTGTCAGCGGTGGAAATAGGCACATCAACGCCCACATTAGATGTGTCAGCGTCGAAGGGATTTTGGTCTATTTGCATTTGGTCAGGTGAGGGTAAAGGTTCAGGGATAGGTTCAAGTTGTGGGTGAGGGTCAATATGAGGTTGGGGGTCTGGTTGTGGTTGTGCTGCTGCAATAACAGCAAGCATGGCTGGGGTTAGAGGTAGGTCTCTATGAGGTGGTGAGTTCATCTTGGTTAAAATAGCTTTCTTTTGTTCAGGGATCTTATAAAAATCATTGTGATCCCTTGAACAATATCTTTGAGCATCAAAAATCATTTGCAGAAAACGGGGATAAGCTAAAGTCATTTTTGTCCCCTTGTTTTTACACATTCCTTCAAAAATCATTTTAGACCAGTTATATTTTTGCCCTGTTGCAATACACACAATAGCAGTTGCAATGGATCTATTGATCTCATTGTGTGCAGTACATTTGGGACTCAAACATTGAAGGAGAATGTGAATGAGGTACTTCCAGGCTGGGGGAAATTCCTGCTTATGGTACTTATTAAGAGTACCTTCATCAGGAATAGGGTATCCCAAAGCCCTAAGCCCTTGTTCTATTTCAGATATGGGAAGAATGGTTATACCATCAGCATCATTAAGATGCAAGGCCTGGCGTACCAAGGCCTCAGTAACCACCCAAGATCTCCCATGAACAATAGAAGTTAATGTGGTCACTCCATTAACTGTTGAGGAACTGACAGTGTTCCAAAACTGTTTAATGTGTGTGACTGGAATGAGTGGTGCATGAGAAAGAGCATACCTTAATGGGGATGCATTCAAATACTCCACCATCTGTGTGTATTGAGGAAACAAAGTATTATCAGCAACAAGATAAGCAATCATGTTGTGTTGAGACTTGAACCCCAAATCCAATTCTGCTGAGTTAAATCTTGGTGCCATTGATGAAAGCTGTTAATTTGAAGTATAAAAGATGAAGGTTGATAAGAGAAAAGTGTTAGACAAGAATTATAGATACCCTGTTTAAAAATAGGAGCCAAATTTATAGGAGTGGATGAATGCATGTGATTGGCCCAAAAATAGGCAAAGATTTTCAAAAACTAATCATGAAAATATTGAAAAAGTTATAAGTTATCTCATGCATTTAATGAAAGTAACAACTCCTAAAATTACGGCTTGAAAATATGTCAAAAAGTAACAACTGGGTAGGTCCCATTGATTGTCAACGGTCAAATATAACCCATCAACGCCCAACGGCTATAATCTTGTCAACGTTCGCCTAAAGCCATGTCAGCGTCCATTTTGGTCACAACAACGCTTGGAAAAATCTTGTCAGCGTCCAAAAATAAAATTGTTTTTTTTATAAAAAAAGTGAAAAATGACCTTAACAAGTAATTTATCCTAGAGAAGATAACCAAAAGCTGATAATTATCATAGGGCGGCAAGCACTGTCCAGTTATGCACACTTGCATAAGCAAGATAGACATAACAGTCCTCTAGTGTCCCTTGCTAACCAAAATTCTTAACAACCAAGTTACCTTATAAAATCCTTGTTACTCCCAGGTAAAACCCATATCAAAATGATTCCCAAGTCTCCCAACAGACCACAACCAATTCTAGGCCAAAAATGTCTTGGCAGCATGCAAAGTTGATATACTATGCATGCTACAGTGCCTCATGGTTTAGTAAAACTAACCCATACTCACCTGTGGACACAATCTAGAATTGTGATAAGAGTATCATATGGATACCCAAAAATCCTAAAGGTTCCTTAAACCTCCCCTTAAACTATGATACATGAGTTCTCAAAATATATATGAACATTAAAAATTTATGTCAAGATAGGAATATAAATATTCCAACCATCATCCATAAACAAAACATGTCCAAATAGCTCTTCAAAGATCCATAAGCAACTCTGTATCCAATGGCATAAAGCTACCACCTCCTACACATTTAGATGAAAACCACAAAACTAACATTTGTTGCTGACAGCGTCCCGACAACACTTAACAGCGTTGAAGGAACTCTTGTCAGCGTTAGACAATAATATCTCTAACAATGGCAAAGTAACACTTGACAGCGTTACATTTACCTTTGTCAGTGTTAGAAAAATAAAGTGGAAAAATCTAAATCATCACAAAGACCAATAACAATGCATTATCCTTTACATACTTTTACAAAAAGGTTCCAAAACACATATTAAGTGAGATTAACCATTCCAATATTTGTTACCAAATATTGAAACCTTCCAGCATCAAAAGGTTTAGTTAATAAATCAGCCACATTATCTTCTGTGGCTACCCTATCTGGTTGTATTAAACCTTTCTCAAAGCAATCTCTTATAAAATGATGTCTAATTTCTATGTGTTTGGTTTTAGAATGATGTACAGGATTTTTAATAATGCATAAAGTACTGTTATTGTCTACAAGAATCTTGGTATGCATAAAATTATACCCATAATCCAACAGTTGGTTCTGAATCCATAAGACTTGTCCACAACAAGCAGCTGCTGCAACATATTCTGCTTCAGTTGTAGAGTTGGCCACCACTGTTTGTTTCTTGCATTGCCAAGATATCAATCTACTCCCAAGAAATTGGCATCCACCAGTTGTGGATTTCCTATCAAACTTGTCACCACCATAGTCACTGTCTGAATATGCAATAAGGTCCAATGGAGAATCTTTTGGGTACCACAAGCCAAGATCTGGATAACATCTTAGGTACCTAAAAATTCTCTTCACAGCAAAAAGGTGACATTCTTTGGGAGTCACTTGATGGCGTGCACAAGCACACACAGCAAACATGATGTCAGGTCTTGAGGCTGTAAGATACATCAATGAACCAATCATTGATCTATAGTGCCTAACATCCACATCCTTTCCAGCTCCAATCTTTCCCCAAGGGTGTTCCCTATCCATAGGAGTGGAAGCATCCTTTTCATGTGGAGAAAAACCATATTTCTTCAAAATTTCAGCCACATACTTGTCTTGGGAGATGAAGATACCATCTTCTTTCTGCTGAACTTGTAAACCTAGAAAGAAGTTCATCTCACCCATTGCACTCATCTTGAATTTATCTGTCATGAGCTTGGAAAAGTCCTCACTCATTTTTGGATCAGTAGACCCAAAAATGATGTCATCAACATAGACCTGCACAAGCAACACATGTTTTCCTTTCTTCTTTGTAAACAATGTCTGATCTATGGTGCCCCTTTTGAAACCATTTTCCACCAAGTAGGTGGACAATGTACCATACCATGCTCTTGGGGCTTGATGAAGTCCATACATAGCTTTCTTCACTCTATAAACCTTGTCTGGATTCTCAGGATCTTCAAAACCAGGAGGTTGCATGACATATACCTCCTCAACAATTGTCCCATAGAGAAAAGCACTCTTCACATCCATTTGATAAACAGTGAAGTTCATGCAAGATGCATAAGCTAAGAAAATTCTGATAGCTTCAATTCTTGCAACTGGAGCAAAGACTTCTTCATAATCTATGCCTTCCTCTTGTGTATATCCCTGAGCTACCAAACGTGCCTTGTTTCTGACCACAATGCCTCTTTCATCTTTCTTGTTCCTTAGAACCCATCTTGTCCCAATTGGTCTCACATATCTAGGACAATCAACCAGCTCCCAAACATTCTGTATAGCAAATTGGTGAAGCTCATCCTGCATTGCTTCCACCCAACTTGGTTCTTTGAGAGCATCAAAAATTTTCTTGGGTTCTTCCTGTGACAGAAAACAGGCAAACAAACATGCTTGTACAAGAGGGGTATCAACCTTCTTGTGTATATTGGCAATAAATCCACCAAGACTTTGATGGGATCTTCTTGTCTGAACTGGAGCCATAACATCACCAATGATCTGAGATGTGGGGTGATCCTTTGCTGTGGAAGTGAGAACTCCTCCTTCAAAAAGTCTAGTGTCCTCAACTTCACGCTCCATGTTGCCAATATCTTCTTCCTCAGACTCTTCTTGATCAACAGAAATCTCTTCATGAACATTGGAAGGACCACCTTGTTCAAAATGGGAAGAGAAAAGCTGTGTAAAGGTGTCACCAAAGTCTGAACCTTGTTTGTCAGCATTTGGGCTGACAGCGTTTAAACTATTGTTGTCAGCGTCTGACCCATCAGCGTCTGAATTGCTCTTGTCAGCGCTTGATTTCCCTTTGTCAGCGTCTGAAGAACCATGCATGTTTGTATTTGGTGGTATTTGTAAACCACCATTATCCTTTCTAGCAGCAGTAGCAGCAGCATAATATTCATCTGTCCATATAGGAAGTGTAACATATTCTTTTGTGGGAGATGACTCAACTGCTGGTGGTCCATCCTCCTTAGCAACCTGTATACCTGAAACATTACCAATTTTCTTTTCCAAAACACTTGAAGTTACCTTCACAATGTCTGGATCAGTAACAGGCATATAATTTAAAGCTCTAGATAAAGGTTCTAAGTCAAACAACCAATTTGGACCACTTTCAGGATCACTAGGTTTACTTTCTAAAAACCTGACATGTACCTTTTCAAGTATACGTTTTTCCTTTTTAATGTAAACCCTATATCCTTTACTCTGCACTGAATAACCCATGAAGTAGCCTTCATCACCTTTAGAATCAAATTTACATAGGGCCTCACTAGTTTCTAGAACAACTACATGACATCCAAAAGGCTTGAGAAAGCCAATATTTGGCTTCCTTCCCCAAAGTAATTCATAAGGTGTCTTATTATGTATTTTGTTGACCAATTCCCTATTTTGAACATAACAAGCTGTGTTAACAGCTTCAGCCCAAAAGGCTATAGGAAAGTGGGCATCAGCCAACATGGTTCTGGCTGCTTCAATAAGGGTCCTATTCTTCCTTTCAGCAACCCCATTTTGCTGTGGGGTTCTAGCTATGCTAAACTGCCTAGTAATCCCTTTCTTGGCACAAAAATCATCTAGCAATTGATTTCTAAACTCACCCCCATTGTCACTTCTAACAATTTTGACCTCATTACCATTCTTCTTTTCAATATGGGTAATGAAATTAATCAGACTTTGGGCAGTTTCACTTTTCTTGGCTAAAAAGAAAGTCCATGTAAACCTGGAGTAATCATCAGTGATAACAAAACAATATGATTTACCCTTCAAACTTTCTATATTAGTTGGACCAAAGAGGTCCATATGCAATAAGTGAAGTGGTTTAGAACTAGAGTGCACCTGTTTAGACCTGAATGAGACCTTGTGCTGCTTGCCCTTAAGACATGCAACACAAGTGTGGTCATTGTGGAAAGCCTTTTCAGGCAAACCATCAACTAAACCAAGCCTCACAAGTCTATTGATATTCTTAAAGTTTATGTGCCCTAATCTCCTGTGCCAAAGATTACTTTCATCTACTGAGGCTTTAGCATACAGACATGACATTTTATTATTTATCTTAATTCCATTAAGATTCACATTATATATGTCTTTATGCCTTGGTGTTCTAAAATCTATATATTTTTCCTCAGGGAGCTTATAATCTTTGCTTAACACCAAGCACTCAGTATCTGTGAAAAGAACCTTATTTTTGTTATCACACACTTGTGATACACTAAACAAATTATAATCCAGTTCTTTTACCAAGAAGACATTCTCAAACCGTAGATTGTTGGTGACAAGGGTTCCTTTTCCAGTGATGGTGCCGTAGCCCCCTCCAAAGTATACCTTATCACCATCTTGAATAGGAGAGAAATTGGTCAGATAGTCTTCCTTTCCTGTCATGTGCCTTGAGCATCCACTATCCCAATATCCATAATCATTGATCTTCTTCTGAATGCCCTGCACATAAAGAAAACACATTAGTTTTCTTTGGGAACCCAAGCCTTGGAAGACTTGGATTCATTTGGTTGTTCAACAAGAACAGACTTGGTTCTCATAACAACCCCATTTTCATCCCTGTTTGAATGAAATTCCCAGTTAACCCCAATTGGTGTTGACAATGCTTTTGAAATATAATGAAACCTGTTGCATGTCATAGAAATACCAGTAGAATTAGGGTTTTGGTCTTGTTTTGGTCTCCATGTTAAGCTAGTAGAAGCTTTAGACCTATTTCCCTGTGGTTGCAAATACCTAGGTTTGGCAGCGTGTCTGTCAGCGCTGAAATTTCTCTTGTCAGCGCCCCGATTGCTCTTATCAGCGTTGAACCTAGGGTTTGCTACAGGAACCCATTGCCTATTTGACCAAGTGTTTGACTTTTGAAAAGGTCTTAGGCCATGTGTGTTAGACCCTCTTGTAAAGAATGGGGCTGGTCTAACAACTTGTGAACTTTTGTTCACAAAGGTATTGGGTCTGACAGTGTTTGACCTATGTTGACTTTTGTCAGCGCTGAAATGGTTCCTATCAGCGTTGACATTGGAAGCGTTGACACATTTGTATGCCAAATGTGAGAAGCTACCACATGTGTAACAAGCTTTTCTAGACATAGTCTTAGGTCTAGAAGCAAAGAAGCCTGTTCCAGGGTTACTCACTTGGCCTTTTGGTGACCTAGTATTCCTATACATTTCTGCATACTTAACACTAGGTTTTCTAACAGTTTGTGGGCCAAGGTCAACAGCTTTGCCAGTGGTAGGGTGTGTGATCTTAATAGGTTTAGGATCATTGGACTCCACAATTGGTATCATGTTTGGTGTGGGCTCATTTGGACTTTCACACAACAACCCTCCCTTAACAAACAAGGTGTGGTTAGCTTTCTTCCACTCATCTAGGCCAGTCAGTTTTTGCTTGTACTCCTCAACTGGGGAAATCACTCTAGGTGGAGGAATGAATTCCTCCTCTTGGCATTCTGGCAAGCTAGTCCAAGATATGTCCTTTGATTGGACACCATAGAAATCCCCAGCTGGTGGTGGAACACCAGTATAATCCTTCATCCCAATCCCACTCTTATCCTTAGAGTCTCTTTGTTTACTAACACACTCTCCTAGGGATTGTGTGGCCTTATCAAATCTCTGGATTTTAAGACTCACATTATCTTTATTTTTGTTAGCCTCCTCTAACTGAGCTATCAAATCAAGATTAACCCTATTTACTATATCTTGAACATCTTTACTCTGATGTAACTCATGTTTTAAGATATTTATTTGATACTTTAAATCAAACTCCATTTTCTTATACTCAGCTACTGTCTTTTCTGTTTGGGTAAGAGCAATTTGATAATTAGATACTTTGCATCTTTCAGTACTTGCTTCATCTAATAATTTAACTATCTCTTGATTTAGTTTTTCAGTATTTAAACGACAACCCTTAGAACAGAAAGTATCATCATATACCTCATTATCTGATGAAGAGGAGGAGTGTGCCATGAGAGCATATTCAGCATGCTCTTCTTTAACTTCAGCAACCAAAGCTCTGTCCTCTTCCTCATTCTTAGCCATCCAGCTCCAGTCCCATTCTCCAACACCATCAATTTGTTGAACAACAACCATGGCCTTGGGATCTGGGTTCTTAATCATTTGGCTTGAAGGCTTACCAGCATCAGATCTTCTTGGAGATCTACATTCCCTCATAAAGTGCCCCATCCTATGACAGTTGTAGCACTCAACCTTTGACTTGTCAAATCCAGCAACATCCTTAGCATTAAAGGTCATCTTCTTCTTGAACCTTTTATTGAACCTGTTTGCTCTTAAACTTACAAGAGCCATAGTCCACTTGATGTCCATCTCTTCCAATTGTTCATCACTTATCTACTCAAGATCTTCATATGTAATCCTTGAATCACTGGGCAAAGAAGCAATGAATGCACACACAGTATCTAGATCTAAACCAGCAGGCTTAATTCTATCAGCGCCAAAGTTGTGTGTGTCCGCGCTTGAGTGTAAAGCGTTGACAGGATATGATCCAGCGCTGACAGACTGAGATCCAGCGTTGACACATTGAGATCCAGGGGCTGAATGTCCATAGAAGTTCATGGAATCAAATTGGCCTTCACTTTGTGAGAAAAAGGCCATGTTACTACTGGAAGATTTATTATCACTATCCAATTGCCATTCATTCTCCAACAGTCTTAGTTTGTTGAAGATGTCATCAAACCTGGATGTCTTGTGAGTGTTATTGACAAGAATGGATCTTGTCTCAATCTTCCATACATCACCAAGGCTTTTGAGAAAAGTAGCATTCAATTCAGGGTCATCAATCTGTGTTCCCATGAAGGAAAGTTGACTTGTGATGTCAAGAAGTCTACTTCTCACACTGCTGAGATTCTCATTTGGTTGAGCTTTAAAGACAGCATACTCATGCAAGAGTTGCTTCTTCTTTTCTTCTTTTGTGTCAGCATTGCCACCATGTGCTACTTCAAGAGCTTCCCAAAGCTCTTTTGCAGACTCAAAGCGTTTGTACTTGTGCTGATTCTCATGACCTAGGGCGTGTTTCATGATGTTCAAGATTTTCATGTCCACCCTCTTCTTGGCTATATCTTCAACAGCTACAGCTCTCCCATCTCCAGGCTTTTCCACCTTATCAGCTTCAGGACAATTAGGAACAGCTGTCCTTGTGGCAATTACAGCAGCAATCTTTGCTGCTTTGTCGAATGTGTTCCCATATTCGACAATCTCCCAAAGAGTGTAGTCATGAATAGCTATATATTGCTAAAAATTTGACTTCCAAAGCTCAAAGTTCCTGGCATCAAACATGGGAATTTTGATACTAGGGTTTGAGGAGTTGTTTTGTAGCAAAGAAGCAGGTTGATCTGTGCCAGACATGATGTTTTTAGGGTTTTGAGAATTTTAGGGTTTTTAGGGTTTTTGGTGTTTTAGGGTTCTTGCGTTACTTAAAGATCAAAAGTTTCTCAACAAGCTATGATACCACTTGTTGATCCCAAACTTAGATCGATTAAGCTTTGTGTATACGAGATTAGATCAAGTACTACCCGTAGAGAAACCTTTGCTTATGAATAAAGTAACAAAGTGTTATGCGGAATTAACACTTGATCTAAAACACAAAGATGTTAAACAAACTTTCACTTGTATTAGAATGATCGTGCTTGATTACAATGAAAGAGTTTAACTTGCGAATACTTATGAAAACTTATATTAACTTTAACCTAAAAGATCTTCTTTTATAGAACAAGAAGTCTTGTACAATAAGCTACGAATCAACTATTCTAGGTAAAGATAAACATAGAAAATACATTATCGTCTCTATCCTTACTAGAAGTATTCTAGAATATAATATACGTGTAGCTCACATCTTCCATCAGTGCTTGTCTTCAATCTGTCAACGCTTGACTTTAACTTGTCAACGCTTATGCTATCAGCGCTCACTTTGCTCTTGTCAACGCTTGAGTTGTTCTTGTCAGCGTTCAAGTGATCTGGCCTTAATTTATTCCCAACAACACAAATGTCACACACTTGGGAGTATTCCTAGAAGTTCAAGGTGCATTCACATGGTTGGGTTTAGCAAAAGTATGCTTTCTAAATGGATGAACATAAAGTGATATGGATGGTATTGGAACACTTGGTTGCACATCAGTCTTAGGGGGTAACCTAGATTTTACATGAGAATAATTGGAGAAAGGAGTCAGTTTTCCTAAGATAGATGGCTTTGGATCCTTGTAAGCATTGGGTTGTCGAACAACAGGTTTCACAACTTTAGATTCCACAAGTTTCCCACCCATTTTAGCTACGAGTTTCTTCAACTCTTCTATCGCTATGTCCTTTTCTTGCAACTGAGCTTTCAAGTATGTAATTTCCATACTTTTTTCGTTCATTTATTGACACAATGCGGAAAGTTTTACTTGTAAGTTATTATCAATTGGACCTTTTCCGACTTTTCTTGCAAAGCAAGTTCAAGAGTATGACAATATTTTTGAAGGAAATCAGTTCTGTGTTGAAGTAACTCAAAAGCCTTTTATCAACATTTTCTTTGTGTTTTGAAATCCCAAGTTCAAGACGCTCACACTCTTTGACCTTATCAAGATATTTGCATGCAACATCAGAATATTCATCGATATCATCACAAGATTGAAGAATAGCACACAAAATATCTTTGGAGAGACATTCTTCTAAGAGGAGATCATATTCGTTCGAGAACTCTGATGTTTCCGTCTGAAGTTCATCAATTTCTTTTTTAAGAGACTCGACGTATTTCAAATCATCAAATATTTCAGATCGAATGAATGTTTCAAATTCAAGAACAGTGGCTTTTATCGTTGCCGCATTCGGTATCCAAAGTTCTTTCACAAGCAAGGTTATGTTGTGAGGAATCTCTTTTTTCCACTTGTCATTTTCATGTTTTTGCCAATCTCTTTCCACGATTGATTGAATATTATCAATGTGATGTTTAAGAATACCAAGTGTCTTCCTACTTTTGCTTTTAGACGCATCAAGAGGCAAGTAGTTGATATACTTAAAAACGTTAGATTTCTTAGTGGCAAAAACTTTCTTCCATTGAATTCTTCTTTATTTGCTTTCGGAAAAAAAATTGCTCACGAGACTTCTGTTTTTATGGAGAGAAAAGACCATAAAGACTGTTTTCATAAGCATAATTATATGGTTTCACAAACTCTTTATTGACCGGTGATCTACTCTCCTCTTCCCAAAGGTGTGTCTCATCACTATCAAGCCTAACAAGAGGACAATCAGGATCGGTCCATTCGGACTCATCCAAATAAAGGCGGGGGTTCTCAACTTGAGCTTGGTCGAGGTAGTTAGGACTTGCAAAACTAGCTTTACCCTAAAAAAACGAGCGATGTGCTATCATTCTTATGGTTTGAATAGAGTCATGCGTTTTATAAAAAACTTTCTTGAAAAATTCGACTTGTTATTCTAGTTCCGTAACTTTTTCAGTATCTTTTTCATGTTGACTTTTGAAATCTTATTTTAACGGTTCAACCTCTTGTTTCTTAACATCAAGAATTTTAGCAGAATCGGTTTTATTCATTGAAAGCCGTTGTTCAAGTTGGTTAACTTTTGTTGTGGCAAGGTACCTTTTTTGACGTTCATCCATTAATAAGACATTATATTGACGTTTCTCTTTGTCTAGTAACTCAAGTGTTGTCTTATATTTATTTTCAAAATCGTCCTTTTGAATTAGTAAAGCACTACCCTTGTACCCCTCAAGCTATTTGGTCTTTTGAAGAAGCTTAGCTCTATAACTATCAATGGTCTAACTAGACTTAATTAGAGTAGTTTTGTATTCTTCAAAATTTTGAGTGAGCGTTGCGTTTTCCTTCTTTAATTGCTTTTGACTTTTTCTACTTTCATTGACATCTTTTTGTAAACTAGAAATTAAATTAGCAAGCGCGACACGCTCCTCATCATCATACTCATTTGCATGTTGATCATCCTTGAACTCATTATTGCACATGTCTGTTGAATCGGGTGTGGTATTGTTATCAACCTTTTCCGTCATACATGTGTCAATAAGGGTTGTTGTTTGATCACTATGCTCATGCGTATTGGCATTGGCAAACACATTAAATCCATCATGGTGTACCTCTTACAATGGATCAGAATAAAAAACAGGACCGTCGTCGTAGGAAGGTGTATTGCTGATGACATTCTCAGAGTCTGTTCCTTGTTTGCCAGAGCTGTTGCTTTCTTTCCCAGAGCTGTTTTCATCATTCCCTGAACTATGCGTTCAAGTCTCATATCTGCAGCTTGTGTTCTCAATATCTGATGCTATTCGACAACTGGCATTGAGTCTTTCATCAATCGTTTGTTGCGTCTGTATTTTGTGGTTCACATAGGTTACAATGAAATCTATATTGCGGGTTATCATATCTTTGTATGATAAAGCATCCATTCCATTATTTCTCTTGAAGCAGTCCTTTGTACGCGAAGACTTGATGAACTCAGAAGTAAATGTCTTTTCAAGTGTCGTCTTGAGATTAGTGAAAGTGGTCTTGCATTCACTAGCAATGATTCTTTCGTTGACAAGTTGTGCTTCAAGTTTATCCATGGCATTTGTGAATGTTTTTCTGAATGTGCCAGTGGATTCACCTAATTCGAGCAAGACTTTTGAAAGGTCCTTAAAAGACTCATGAAGTACTCTAAAGCCTTCCATGGAGTTTTTCCTCAAGATACATATCCGCTGTTGTTGTCGTTCCATCTCTACGTTAGTTACATCTGTTCCCTCAGTAGCCGTATTGCTCTTTTCCATGATGATGGTGTCTCAGTTGAATAAGTGACTTTGAATCTTAAGTAGATATGATGTGATAAGGTTATAGTTGAAATTCCGAAAATTCCGATTTTCTCTCAGTCCGACAATAAATTCTCTAGTCCGATATAGCGGTAGACAGAAAAATTTTGAAATCGCCAAATTTTGGAATCGAGTTAGAAATAGGCCAAAACTAGTGTGAAATTTTTTTGAATTTACTTGACCTAAAAATAATCTCGGAATAATTTAAAGGATTTCGCAATGATTTCGCAATAACTCAGATTTCGCAATAACCAAATTTCGCAATAAAACAGATTTCGTAATAACCCAGATTTCACAATAACCTAGATTTCGCAATAACCCAGATTTCGCAATAACCCAGATTTCGCGATAACCCCGATTTCGCAATAATCAAGATCTTGCAATAACCACTTTTTAAACCCTAATTATTGCGAGATGTGAAGGTAAAGATTCCGCATAACTAGTGAAGATTCCGCAATATGATGAAAAAAGTGGTTTTTGCCAAAATCGAGCCAAACGCCCCAAAAATTCGTATTTTTGGACAATCCAAAGTAACCAAATCCATACCACAACTATGTAGGAGATATTGGGAAAGATCAAACCATAAAAAAACACGAAAAAAACTTGGAGAATCGAGATGAAAATCAAGAAAAACTCACGAAATGTAGTATAAACCAAAGCCAATCACTAATATATCCCGTGGCGATTGATATCAATTGTTGTCCCTTAATTTTGTGATGATTATTCACGAATTAAAGAAGAAAAAAAGATGAAAGTAGATTAATTATAGAGAGAGAAAGTAGAGATAGAAAAGAGAGAGAATGGTTGGAAACTTGGGGAATATTAGATTGAGAGAGAAAAATGAACAACCAACCCTCCTAACATGCCAGGAGGGGTGTTTATATAGTCCACCTACATGTGGGCTTTCATGGGCTATATAGGTTGGGTCTGGCTTGAAGAAATGCTTAGTACCTTGAAATAGGTATTTTAAGCTAACCATCAAGCCCGTATTGTTACGACTATATTTACACCTATTTCAACATTCTAATAATCAATACATAATAAACGTATGACCGATCATTCTTGTTTGACTCAATATTTTGAGGCTAACATCCTAGGATGAAGCAAGCTCTTGTTGATTACAGGATTACACTCGATAATGTTCCTATCATGTGTGATAATAAAGGTGCAATAGACCTTGGTAAGAATCCCATGCAACATTCTCGAAATAAGCACATAGAGATTCATCACCATTTCCTTAGGGATAATGTTCAAAAGGGGAACATTTCTATAGAGAAGGTACCCTCGGTAGATAACTTAGCTGATATCTTTACTAACCCACTTAAAGGGAACCTTTTAATTACCTGCGCTTAGGTCTAGGATTAATGGAACATATTCCTTCATTGTGCATGCTTGATTGATTCTTTTCTCATTTGAGTCTTTTATTTTTTGAGTCAAAATTATCCGTGTTTCAATAATTTTGTTGTATTTTTTCATCCAAAAACATGATCATTGACCATGGATCATTAGCATTAAAGAACCGCATGAGAGATATTGAACCGCATCCATATATATGGAACTACGTGGTCTAAATTTTTTCTGGTCGTTTCCTTTTCTGATTCGTTGAGTTTCTGGAGAAAATATAGTGTTTTTGAAAACTTCCTTTCTTGATTTCAAAACACCTCAAGTCCTTTCTCAATGGTCGAGAAATGTTTTTGCATTTTTAATTCAATCTAAAAACATTTTTCATACGTTTTTGGGATTGCAAACGAACATACGTACGTAATATGCATGGGTAACACAATCATAACAAGAACAACATCGAATTATGGAGGATTCATGGATTATCAAAAATATGTCATGACTTAGTGTCTGGATAATCGCGCCTCCAACATTGATTTTACTTTCAAACAAAGGTCTTTTGGTCAAAGTCATGTTTGTTGGTTTGTGTGTGTTTCTTAGTCTGTATTTTCTCTTTAGCATAACTTTAAGATAAGTTAGACTAGAACTTTAGGATTTGCTGAATAGAAAAAATTCCCTCATCTTCCAAAACACACCCACTACCCACAGATCATTAAAATGTTCGCGATACCTTACATTTAAGGAACCGCATGTATGTTTAATGAGCCACGGCCAGATGCCTTAATATTCGTGTTTTTTTAACCACCAAAACTGTTCCAACATTTTCTAAAATCTCATTTTCAAACCTTTGACCACTCCCTAAATAGATTGTGCTTTCGCTACATAACCCAAACACTTTTGCATCTCTTCCATCCCAAAGCAAAATGTCTTACTCACCGTGACAATCCTCAAATTTCATATATGTATTATGTGCTATAACTGTCTCAATATGAAAATTTGGCTAGAAATCTTTGCTTTTATACCTTACTTGGTAAGATGAACTACTTCTTACAACCTGAACTGCCACTACAACATATTCCTATATGTTGTAAACACAATGTATATGTCAAGTCTAAGATCTAAAAGTAATATTATAAGTTCAATATTGATAATAACAACTTAAATATAACTATGATGCCCTAAATTCCCTTAGAAACTATATAATCCCTAAAAATGAGTTATAAACTCAAGAATGATAAACTATGAATAGAAAGTACATATGAATAAGTAATTATGGATTATAAATAATTTGTAAACTATATTTTGAAGACATAATAATACATAAGAATAACAAGAACAAACCATACTAAAGATAAGTACAAATAAATGTACATAATAGTTTAGATCATCACCTAGAAACCCTTGGTAAACAATGTTTCAAGCAATATAACTACATAATATCTATGTACTATTATCAAATACACTATACTAAATATAATCTATCATACAAAGGAAGGTAAATAATCACAAAACACTAATATTCACTAATCTCAAGCTAATTACAGTAAATGACCTATAACCAAGATTAGCATATAAAATCCATTCTATAATGAATTAGAGTCTAATATTTTACAACTAATTATAAAACAAAACTAAGTATCATATTAAGGTTATACATTTATTTCAAGTTATGTTACAAGTTAATAAAGCATAAAGTATAAGTTATCAAAGCATAGGATCTTAAGCTCCCATAATCATCTATAGAATATGGTAAACCTATATAAACCCTTAAACCAAGAATGTAGAAATCATAGAAGTCATAAACATATCATATAAGCCCTAGAATAAGTGTACATAACGATACAAACCCTAATCATCCAAAATAGAAAGTCATTAGGATTAATGACCTAAAAACCCTTATCTTAAGAAATCTACATAGAATCACTACCTAGTCTTTTAGGACAAGTCTAAAAACACCCATAACACTTCATCAAAGTTATAATATTATATTAAGACAATGTACAAGTACCCTAATGCACAAGGTACAAGATTTCAATGCATGAATTGTAAATTAGGTCAAAATGAGTATTTTCATCCTTTAGACATGTTTACTTAGAATAACTAAGTAAAACTAATGTAGGGATTTCATGAACACATCAAGGACAATGTAGGATGTATAAATTGAGTTTAAATTAGTAGCTAATTGAAGGATAATCACTTTTACTAAGGCTTAACCATAAATCATTAGAAACCCTCACCCGCCTAAGCTTTCTTCCCATTTTCACATCAAACCTTTTTGAAACTTCAAAACAAAGACCTAAAGTTCTTAATTACAATGTATATACCCTAATTAAACCCTAATACATAACTAATCACATTCCTAAGCCCTTAATCACCAAAATCACAAAGTATAAAGTTACAAGCCCTAATTTAGACCTGGTTTTATATTTTCCCTCCAAAAACCCGTTTCAAACAATTCCCTCCCATTCTATGTTTGAAAATCAGATATTTAGGTTGTTTTAAGATATTATCCATGTGACTAAAAGTAGGTGCATCACCTACATGAAGCTACACATCACCATTCCTATCTTATATATGTCGTGAACTATTTTAGACCACAAGACCAAGATTGGTTTGAATCTAGCTCCTATAAACTTTCATAGATCTCCTCTGGGAACCCTTAGTCACTAATTTATCCATCATACACGTTCATAGCAAGAATTGGAGCCCAAGGCTTGGAAAAACTATAAATAGAGGCGAAATGCACACTTAGAAACTTGCACCTCATTTTCCTATAATCTCCTACCCATTATACATTTCCACTTCTATATACGTCCTAGGACATCCCATAAGAACAAAAACCAGGTCTATAAGGAAGCCATTGAAGCTCTTGAAGCTTTGATAGCAAGTTGTGCTCATAAGAAGCCATTAGGAGCCATTTTGGAGCTACCCAGGTAATTTCTATGTTACTATGCTTTGATCTTGTTATAATGAATTCTTAGAGTTGTTATAATGCCAAAATAATGTTATAAATATAATCTAAAATAAATTAAGTTATTTGATCATTTTAAATGAAAGTTATAAGTTAAAGATGTTTTAAAACCCTAGTTTTGTAATTTACATAAAATAATAAGCAAAAACCCATTTCAAAAGATATAATTCTGAAGAAATGTTGTTATTATGATAATAAACATGTTTTAAAACTTTGTTTTAAATCCTAGATCATTTGGTCCATTTTTGAGGTTGTTATGCAATTTTTACAAGTATAGGGACTAAAACTGTCATTTTTGAAATTATTTAAAATTTTGGGTCAAAAGTGTCATTTTGTAAAAGTTAAATATATAATAATTGTTGGAATATGTTTTTACGTATTTAAGAAGGATCGATCACTCCAACGAGGTACATCTAGTATGGGCTCGTGATCTAGTATGTAATGGTATAACCCACAAATCTCACATGTAGGGTGGGCTATATATACCCCTTCCTAGCATGTTAGGAGGGGTTGGTTCTCACTTTCACAATCAATATCACAACTTTTCTCTTATTCTCTCCTTTCTCTCTCTACTTTCTCTCTCTAGTTCTTCATCTATCTATCTCTCTTTAGATCATTCCATTTATTAGATAATCTAAGGATTACGTAGACCTACAATTGGTATCAGAGCCATGGGATGATTAGTTTGTGTTTGGATTTGTTCATCATATTTGTGTGATTTTGATCTAAAATCCCACAATCTAATTTTTTTGTGTTATTTATGGTTTAATCTTCCTAGAAATCATCTACATAGTTGTGGTAGTGATCTAGGGTATTTGTTTTGGTTAAAAACACAAAAATTTTGGAAGTTTTGGCTTGATTCTTGGGTAAAAACACGAATTATCAAGTTCTTAGAAGTTTTTGGGTAAAAAAATTCGGAATATGGTGGTCTTAATATTCCAAATTTAGCATAAGCTTTATTCCGAATTTCGGAACAAGTCTTCATTCAGAATTTTGTTCCAGTAGTTATTCCGAATTCTACTATTGATATTATTCCGAATTTTGTCTCACCATCTTGTATTCCGAAATATATTTAGGGAAAGATTTCGGAATCGAGTGTTACTTACTATTCCGAATTCCTGTTCAAAATCATTTATTCCGAATTCTTCTTCGTTCACTATTCCGAATTTTGTCTCAAGACTCATATTCCAAACTTTTCTCAAGACTCATATTCCGAATTTAGTTCACAAACACACATTCCGGATTTTGTTACAGAATTATTACGAATTTTTCTCAAGACTCATATTCCAAAATTAGTTCTTTATTTATTTCGACTTTTGGAAAGTTTTAGATTCCGGAATCTCGTGTGGATTGCTTATTCCAACTTTTGGCCAAGATTTGCATATTCTGACTTTAGTTTAGAATCAAATATTCCGAATTTTGAAAAACTTGATATTACGAATTCTTATTCCGAATTCTATTTTGGGTTTATAGATTCTGAATTTAATTTTGGATACATATTTCGAATTTTGGTCAAGACATACATTCCGAATTCTTCTCAAGATACTGATTCCAAAATCATAAGGATTCTGAAATTATAAGGATTCCGGATTTTAGATTCCGGATTTTGGATTGCTGATTCTTAAGCTTGTTCGTGTATTCCGAAATCTTGACAGAATTCAGTTCAGATTCCGACGTCTTAACATGATTAGTATTCCGAATTGCATTATTCCGAAATTATGTGTTAGAAAATTTTCAAAAACGTCTTTTTGAAAATTTTTGTGAGTTATTTTTTCTTAGAATTTTTGGTTTCTCGAGAACATATACTTTGGGGATTTAATCAATTTTTCTTCACAAATCAAGGAATCAATAACTTTGGATAATTTACGGTTTAATCGGTGGTTTGTAAAATCCCGCGAATTTATTTCTCGGTTTCTCCACGATCAGTAAAACTCCGTACTTTTGACAACAACAAACACAATTACTTTCTTTCATTGCTCGATCCATAAGTAATCCTTACATTCATCGTACTTCAATGGAACCGTTGAATTCGACATCTCAAGAGGGAGACTTGCATCAAATGCAAGCCAAAGCTGGAGAAAGTGGTATAACTTATTTCGACTACTTCAGTCTCATCTAGTAACCCTTTCATGGCTTCAAGGAGGAAGCGAATTTGTGACACTCTTCGGTCAAGATCGTAGATATTCATCGACTCAATATTCCTCAACTTGAACCAAATAGCTGAGCAACTTCATAGAGAAGACTTTAATCACTCTGCATCAGAATCCACATATAAAGCTCTCGTGACACAATATACGCACTTCTTCCAATTCAACATCGTTAAGTCTGAAAATGTAGGGATATGCCAGTCATTTATTCAATACACACATACCGAGATTCAAGACTTCCGTGGTAAACTGTTGAAATTCATAACATCGGTCTCGTCTTCGATTTATGAAAGATCCCGACTTTAGTAAGCGTATGATAGTGGAGTGCAAGATTCTACGATGCAAATGCAAGAGGTGAATGGTCATACGGTTGACAAACGGGAGGCTGTTCAAGATTGAAGTGGCATAGAATCACATCATGATACATGCAACACGTCAGGGAATGTTACCGATATCTCTTATGATGACACAATACCCATTTATGACGAAGAGCCTACAGATGCGGTACAATAGAATGTTACATATGATGTATATGCCGATGAAATACCGCATGCTGAGCATTCTGAACTTATTTATGACATACATGGGATGGAAAAGGGTGATAGCAATATTACTTCTGATTCATCCGATGTGAGTCATAAAGGGGGAGAGATTGAATAGAATGTTGTAAGTAATCATGATAAATGTTGTATGACTGCTTCTTCTAACATTGAAGAGCTCGAAACAATGTTAGCTCAACAATCTAAACATCTTGAGGATGCCCAATTTGAATTTTCGAAGAAAATGGACAAATTTGAAACATATTTTGAAAAACTTGAAGAGTCAAACTTTGTTCTTGAACGAAAATTGGATCAAAAAGTTCTAGATTCTAAAGCTGAAAAGGATAATCTTTTGAAACTAATTAAGTTGTTAGAATCTAATTTGGCATCCCATAATAAATTGTTTAAAGACGATGAGACTTTAAAGGTTCAAATTCTGGAAAAGGTTTTTGCTCTAGCTGCATTGAAAAATGAATTAAGAAAAATTAAAGGAACTAGCGTGGACACTAAGCTTGAAAAATCATCAATCTTGGGGAAACCACCTCAAAATCAGTCCGTTAGACAACCGACTGCATTTAGATCCGAGCGACAAAAATCCTCGAGACCGCGGTTTTCCTCCCAAGTTGATTTGTTTCATCTTTCTAGACTAGTCACTCCACCAACTAGGCCTACTGTGACAAAAACAGCTTTTGCAAGACCTAAACACATGCTTGCATCTAGCCTCCCTAGACATAGTTCAAAGAACACGTCTCGAACCAGTTCAAATGACGTTTTCCATAAATTTGGTCTAAGGGAAGCTAAGCAAAAGACACAAGTAAGAAATATAAATTTTAAACCTAGTCAGATGGCTTCTAGATTACCCAACACTGCTAACCGTAGCATGTCATATCCTAGGAGCATCAATTAATCATCTAAGAAATCTAGATCTTACTCAGACTTGAAACATGCTACTTGTGAAACATGTAGGAAATGTGTCTTTAAGTCAAATCATGACTCTTGTGTCAAGAAATTCCTTAATGAGGTAAACTCCCGTGCTAGAGTCAAATCTCAGTGGTTAGCTAGAATCAAACCCGTTGGTAAAGTTTGGTGCCCCACTGGTAGAACTTTCACTCTTGTAGGAAACGAGTGCCCTTTAACTAGGAAAGTATCCACTCCTACTAAGACTACTAGGGAGAAAACTGAAAAATATGATACATCACTTAAGCCTGAGATTACGTTAGCCTAAAAAGGAAACCTTTGATAGCTAAGAAAAGCGAACCATCTATTAATGTCACCTCTGGCACAAGTTAAGCCAACTGTGGACCCACACATGGTTCTAAAATAGATATCGCTAACCCACATAAAAGCATACAAACTTCTAATGAGAATGCAGGTACCAAAGTCAACGTTCAACAAGAACAAAGCGGTCTAATCTTTGTATACCGTTCAACTAAGGACACTCTCAGAGTTTGGTTTCTAAGGAAGCTGATATCTAAGAAACAAATGTCTCAGGGGATTTGCAGTTAAGCTTACAGAAATTATATGGCTTACACTCAAATCACAGTCTGTGACCCGAACTTCAAGGAAAGGGAAGTTTATCTCGTCAACGATAACTTACCCTCAAAACGAGAAATTAAACTTTCTCGGACACAAGCTTACATTAAAAATATTCAAAGGTTTTAAGCTCGTGTATATGGTGTATATTCATATCACGGATTATGCCCCGTCCATCAAAGAAAGGAAAAGTTTATCACCGATGACAAACTTATCCTCATCACGAGAAATTAATTTTTCTCGGGCATGGCCGTATATTTAAAACATTCGAAGTTTTTAAGCTCATGCACAATGACTTATAGTTAAATATCAGACTGTAACTCTGACTTCAATTTTAGGAAATCTTATCTTTAATGATAACTTATCCTCGTAACGAGAAAATATTTTTTCTCGGTCATGAGCTTGTATTAAAACATTCCACGTTTTAAGCTCAGAAAGGAAAGTGTATCTTTTAAATAAGAGAACTTGTCCTCATAACGAGAAATTCATCTTTCTCGGTCATGAGATTCATGTTAAAACATTCCAAAGTTTTCAAGCTCATGAAAACGAATTCTGAGTAAAAATCAATTTAGGACTCGGTCTTCAATTAAAAGGAAAGTTTATCGTCGATGATAACTTATCCTTAACAACGAGAAGTTTATAACTTCTCGGACTTGAGCTCGTTTCGTAAATTGGTTTTCAAAAAGGGCATGTCTTATGAAATTGATAATATTTACGATCCTAGAAATGTCGTTTAATAATGACACGGGGTTGTAAATAAAGTTCAAGCAGAAGTTTAAAAGATTTAATACATGCTCAATATGGTTTGCTATTATTTATGATAGTATCCCGCTTTTCATATTAAAGTCAAGCATTTCACCGAAAAGCTTTGACTCAACAACGAGAATTAAATTTCTCGGGTATGGTTTACTTTATAACCATGTAAGGGATTGTGTTTACGTAATAACACAATCTAACACGAATATATGTACACATCAGTGCATTTATTTGCTAAAACGAGAGAAATCTTGTTTTTATGAAGTTATCATCTCCACCAACCGTAGCTATTTACTACTGGTATCTACATACTCAACGATGTGACTACTCAAACAACGACTACATCTCTTTTGATAGAACACGGGTCAACAATTGAGGGGGAACAATTGTCAAGCATTCAGATTCTTAGATGCCAAAAGTGCCAAGTTTACAAATTGGTGTCAAGACAACGATACCAATCGTACATGTGGTGTCAAGATATAACTTCAGACGTTACTGGGGAGACCAACATTGTGACAAGAACCACATGATTCTATCATATGATGTTCTCCATCATTCAGGTCCAACCTCGTAAATTATCAATCTTGTGAATACATTATCATATATGATCTTTGCACGTGATAAATACCTTTCACTTGTGTTTAAAAGGTGTTTATTTTACGTTTCAAGGATACCCTCATTAATTTGAGCGGGAGCTTGTGAAAATCATGAAGATAATTGGATTTGCATTTTTCTTCCAAAACTTTCTTAAAACTTCATTAAATAAATTGATATTAAAAATATCGATTGGGTTAATATTTTTGATATAGGGGAGAAAATGTGATTTAATATTGAGATCAATAATGGTTCCGACATGTGCGAAATTTTTTCGAATATCGTAGCATATGTTAAGGGGGAGAAAAATGGATTTGTACATCAAAATAGATTTCATGGTGACGTATACTTACCCACAACATCTTAATCCACGACGATGAAGATTGTGGTGACAAAAGGATGGTAGGATATGTTAAGTCCAATGATTCTTCTAGAATCGGAGGAATCTTCGAAAGGACATTTCATAGCTAGAAATAGTAGTCCTTAAGAAAGATGGAGAAAGATTGTGAACGTAGTTGAATGCCGATCAAGTACTTAAGTTAACAATCACAACAAGGTGCTATTTATGACGTATTGGTAAGCATTGAAGGGGGAAGAATAAAAATAATTTTAAAGATAAAGGGTGAAAAGAAAGCATCCCTCCTTACAACCTTAGGCAGAAACCGGGTCAACTCATATGTTATTGAGATCATTTTAATGATGCTCGGATAAGACATCATGGACCCAGTGATGCAATGCACAACCCATCCCAGCTAACTCGGATATCTCTCAAAAGATATTTGTTTTAATCACACGGAGACAACGCATTATCTATCGATTTATTCACTCCGAATATATTGATATTGAAATGGTGGCACTCTTCTCCAGCCTCCGATCACTAAAAATCCAAAATGCACGATCTAGTCTAGAGCCATTTGAGATCATCAAATATCTCATCAGGACACACTTCCATATTTCTTTGCTTCTTCACACAATGTGAAAAGTAAGAAAGATATTAAGAGTCCTACGCAAAATCTTCATGATCTTGCCTGAACATCCGAGTAATACGAAAGTATTTACAATGAAGATGGAATCCTACTTGAGCGAACATTAAAAAGCTCATGGTAGGTGACTTTTGGAATTATTTATGAATCAAACTTGTGATAACTGGAAAGCAACAGTGCTTTAATTCTTAACTGAACTTAAACACGTTCCAGGCCTCTACGCAATATCTTAGTGATCTTGCCAGAACACTCAGAGTGACACTCTTTAGTGTTCATAGTGATGAGTGGAAATCCTTCTAGTGTTAACATCAAATAACACTTGGTAGGTAACTTGTAAGATTCAATATGAATCAAGCTCGTGACAACTAGAAAGCAACGATGGTACGGTTCTTAATTGAATTTCACTTGTTCCAGGTATATGAATTGACGGCTTCAATCATGCGAATAACATTATCCAAATGATTCACTATTTATGTTCGCAGTCAGCTTTGGACGGTCAAATAAAGAGAACGGGTTTACCCGTGAAATCTTGTAAAGGAGGTTCTTAATTAAAACTACCTACCACAAGTACGATATTTAAAATCGTCCAACGGTATTCACCGACTAGAGGTAAAATACTACCTAATTAGGTTGAATGTTCAAAGCCATTTCATGAGTGTATATGTTTTGTTGCTAACTGTTTTATGCAAAATAACAAGACGGTGGCATTGCGGTGTCCGAGAAGAAGTCGTCCCCGCATGCTTATACTTTTTGCACTTAATACTTCAACAAATTCAAGAAAGCCTAAAAGTCAAGTCTTCCACTGTATCAAACTCTGAAGCTTTCAAGAATTTATAAAGGTATAAGTATGTGGAACATGAAGTCACGAGGAGGTGAATACCACAAGTGATGAATGCACAAGGTCAAGGCAAGGAAACATGCTCAAGACTAAAGTCAAAGATCACATTCGCATATTCACAAGAACAAGATCAAAGACTCAAGCATAGTATGCTAGGTTTAAGATTTTGTAAAATGGTGTGACCTCCCTTAGGGGGAGATTGTTGGAAATACAAAATTCTAAAGAAAGTCTCGGTCACATGATAGTTAGCATAGATCATGAGCTATAGACTATTTAGGAATTTGTCTCTTGGAGCGACCTCCCTTAGGGGGAGATTGTTGGAAATACGTTTTTACGTATTTAGGAAGGATCAGTCACTCCAACGAGATACATCTAGTATGGGCTCGTGATCTAGTATGTAATAGTATAACCCACAAATCCCACATGTAGGGTAGGCTATATATACCCCCTCCTAGCATGTTAGGAGGGGTTGGTTCTCACTTTCACATTTAATATCACATCTTTTCTCTTATTCTCTCCTTTCTCTCTCTACTTTCTCTCTCTAGTTCTTTATATATATATATATATATATATCTTTAGATCATTCCATCTATTAGATAATCCAAGGATTACGTAGACCTACAATAATAAATATTGGAAAGTTTGAGACCCTAAGGTTAAATATTCAGGGTTTTAAATACAAATACTAAAACTATATACTTTAGGGGTTAAAAGTATAATTAAGCTAAAATATAACTATAAGGGCTATTTTTGCCAATTTTAAAACTAAAGAAGATTAATTATAAATATGAGGAAGTAATTAAGGTATCATGTTAGTAGGGATATTTGTACAAAGATGTTCCATCTTGATATTACGTTCTGACTGAGTGGTTGGGTTTACGATCTAAAGTGCCCTCGCTTCTCAAATGTTTATAGAATGGCTTCTGAGGATGATGGCCCTAACAATGGTACTAGAAGTACAACCAAATATTAAATAAAGAATATATAACCAATAATTAGAAATATGGAACTAAGAAATTAAGACTTGATATTATACAAAATGTGTTAATCCAGGTTTTTGTGAGATCAAACTATTGTTTATAAGACCAAATTATGGTTTGTGTGATCAAGTTGTTTATCTATGAATGAAATATATCCTAAATAAGCTCAGACTTTATGGATCCCAGGTGAGTTCATAGCCTCACTAGCGCTGATTATTAAATGATTTGAAAATCCATGAGGGGGATATATGTTAAAACTCGAATACAAGTGTTTTGGTATGCTTCTCAGATATTAATGTTGACACTACGTTTACTGCTGCCTTTAAAAGTCCCTTTTTAATCGTGACCGCTAAACATCCTAGAAGGTGATTGCTAATATTATGAATAGTACTATTTGGGGACTAACATCCCCTATCTGGGAAAGTCGCACTTGCTGGTAGTTTATGGCTCTTACCTAGGCTAAACGGATACACTTTATTTTGCTTATACATGAGTTTGGCAGACTGGCTGCTTAAGGGCAATTTGTTGGGTTCTGTATGTCAAGTAGCGGTTTACGAGCTAGTGCAATAAAAATTGATTATTTTATGTGAGTGAATAATAATGTAGCTCAGGAAATGGATCTTGTATTCAAAATGATTTTAAACCTATGAATTCACTAAACCATTGTGTTGATCTTAAGCATATATCTCAAGTTTTAAAGATTGCTCGTATTGAGCAACATGAGGATGGCATGAAAAGGCACAAGACTAAAACTATTATTCTAGATTTTGGGAACCTCATATTGTAAAACTTTGATTTTTCAATAATATATAAAGAAAGTTGATTTTATCACTCTTTTGAGTTGTTTTCTATTATTCTGACTTGTGTTCTATCAAGTAATACCCCAGATCAATATTCTGCTACGTAAAGGTTAAATAGGAGTGTTACACCAAATAAAAGCCTTTATTCACCATCATTTTATCCAATCTCTCTCAACCCAAATTCACCCAAGAACACACCAAATCAAATCTCTTCTCCTTCTAAGGATATTGATTTTGGAAACTCTTCTCTTTGAAATCCTTTTTGTGTTCTTCCTCCATCACATGACAATGTCATGAATTATGGAACATATTGTCTTTGTTATCAATATCAACATCTTTCCATGTCTCACATCTATGATGAGTTGAATTACATCAAATGTGTTCTAGTCAAGTCCTCTCTTAACTTTGACTACAAGAACATCACCAAGCCTCCTGCACCATACCACATCGTTTTCTAATTAAGTAATTGGCTTTCTTAATAATAGGAAATCTAATTTAAGTAATTATTAGAATTCTAGTGTAGCTAGGATTAAAATTATGCTTAAGTTTTAGGTTTATGTTTCATACATCCTTGTATGATTTTTATTTCCTTGTATCTTTTCATGTTGTTGTTTAACATGATTTATCTATGGATCTTGGATTTTATTTTTTGTGACCATTGCTATATCTTTTGTGTGTTTCTTTCTTTCTTCTAAACCTTCTATGTGGTTTGTCAACATAGCTCGATCTCTTGGTGCCCCAAACAAGGGGGAGTAAGCACCAAAGGGGAGCCTTAGCAAAGTAGTTTATTTTGTTCTTCAAATACTTTGACTATCTTTTTGCCTTGACGAAGGGGGAGAAATGGAATAAACTCGTCTTCGAAATCTTGTTTTTATACTTGATTGAGTTTATATATTTTCACAATCAAAAAGGGGGAGATTGTTAATGTAATGATGCCTAAAAACGTTACTTGCATTTTTCAGACTCAGTTTGTTTTGATTACGACAATATATAAAAACAAGAATTTACGAAAACAAGAAAAATTAAATTCTTGAGTTCAAGTATTTTTCATTTCATCCATAATCACTTATGGTATGAATAAACAAGTTCTTAACCTAACTAAGTGATCAATGATTTATAACTTTCTTAAAACTCACTTTTATTTATAACTGACAATAGTTGTTAATAAACTTCTATTTTAAGAAAATGTTTTATTAATAAGAAAATGGAAATTTGAAAATAGGATATTCCTTTTTTATAAAGGATATGTCATTTGGGTATTTATTTCACCAGATGGACTTTTCCCACTAAAGGACAAAAAAGAGCGGACTCAAGAGCCCGTAGATCATTATAGGTCCCCGCGGATCATTATTGATAATGAACCGCAAGCCTGTTTAATGAGTCGCGCTAAGTACTAGCCATTGGGCCTTTCTCCTATAAATAGTGGACGATTTTCAGATTTCCTTTTCACCTTTTTTGCAAAAAAAATTATTGGATTCAAAAACCCTTCTTTAATCACACAAATCCTTGGTCATTTGGTTGATTATGCTTGTTTAAGATGTGAATATTTCTCCTCACATCTCATCCTCTCAAGTACAAAGAGAAGAACACTTTCATCCTTGAAGTGTTGTGTCAAGTTCAAGATCTACTCAAGATCCAAACTTTATTTCATTCTCCTGTTATTGTGAAGATCCAAATTTTTGTGTAAATTTGGAAGTTGTGTATGTATTATGGTTAATACTAAGGCCTTAAAGTATATTGGTGCAGATTAGTCCTAGCTAAGAATAGGTCTCGACTATTAACATGGAGTCGGAAATTGGTTAAGCGACGTGTAAGGTTTCTCCACCTCAATGAGCTTGTTGATTAGTGAACTCTTGAGGAACCAACTGGCTTAGCTTAGTTGGCCACCAATGTTCCACTAAGTGGTTTCCTTGGGGGAGGTTTCCTGGAGGTCTTGGGTTCAAGACCTGCCAAGGGCCTTTTAGGCGAAGAGGATAAGGAGTCTAACATAACTAGGCGAGGGTTCGACGAAGACATTCTTCAGCTTGAATGTCATTACACGACTCGACTCACTAACCACTAACATTTGCCGCTCTAAAAAAAAGGAGTACTCGAGGAGTGGAGTAGGAACGAAGAGTGAGTTTCATTGCCGAACCACTATAAATCCTTGGTGTTCGGTTTGATCTTTCCTTTCCTTAATTACTTTAATTCATTATTCATTATCGCATATACTTTGTGATTATTAGTTTAAATACACTATCACTGGTTCATATGTGCATAAGAAGGTTTTACATAAACCACTTGCATCTAAGTTTTTGAAAAGGATTTTTGAAAATCGATATTTGGATCATTTTAACTAGTGAAACTATTCAATCCCCCCTTCTAGTTTCTACAGTTACCATCAGCCCAAAACGATGAATGACACACCGTACGAGGCCTCTTGCCAAGAGGTTTCGACTGGTAAATAATAGCTCAATCTGTTATGTTTTTTGAAATAAAGTAGGGTATATCTAGGCTCATGACACCACTTTTTTATCATTTGGCACTACTTTTTCTTTGGCTCACCGTACCCCCAAAAAATGTGGTGCCAAATAATTCTCGTGTTAAACCTATGTGGCATTTACTTTTTCCTTTGGCACCAAGTTTGCGCCCCAACTATACCCGACGCTCTTAAATAAAAACTAAGCATCATTAGACAACACTGGTAAACTTGGAACATTGGTAAACTTGGAACATTGGTAAAGTTGAAACATTGGTAAACTTAGAACACTTAACATAGTTTTTTAATTTTGGGTAAAGTGCAAATTTCATCCATTAACTTTGCAAAAAACGGCACTATTTCTACTGAGTGGAAACTTCGGGAAATTTTGCCACTATACTTTCCATTAAACAGCCCCCGAGTAAACTTTTTATAACTTTTGGTCATTATCCCCCATTAACTCCATCACGTGCTACGCAAGTGAGGCCACTTTCGTCATTTCAATGCCTCACCATCTCGTCATCACATCCCCTGCTTTCCATTATGCACTTTTCATCCATAAACAAAAATAGCCCCCTACATTATCCAATCATACACGCGTGCCTTCCATATTTATGCGTAAAAAGCCCTTGGTTTACAAAAACCATCGTAACAGTACTTTGATTTCATCCCAAATCATGAATCGAGTACACAATGCTTAATTTAACGGAAATTACAGACCGGAACTTTAGAGTTAGGCGAGAAGATAATGCACATATCACCCTTTCTGCTTGTTTAAATGGTTGGGTTTTTCTTACTTTGAAGGTTTTATAATTTTTTACATGTTTACAGCATGCATATACTAAGTTGTATATAGTTAACGTTGTAATTATAGATGTTAGTGTTTAATTGTGTGCTTATGCTCGCTGTTGATTGTTTATGTTTTGCTTATTATCACAGACAACTATCCGAACTTGTTTACCCTAAAAATCAGTCATAGTGGAAGTTTTACAGCAATGCCTGAAGGACATATATATTTCCAACAATAGCTTTGTATGATTTAGTAGATGCAGAACGATTTTTGCTTGTTGAGCACCATTCGTTGTTACGTGATTTAGGTTTCAATGATGTTAGGATCGTCCACTCTTATTTTAGATTACCAGGACAATCCTTAGATGAGAGATTGGTACCCTTAGATTCTGAGCAAAATGTAAAAAACTAAGGAACTACGTTACCACATCCAAAGAGATAGAGGTTTATATTGAACAAACAAATGTAAATGGTTAAGAACTTTGGATCTGGATATGCAGGATGAAGTGTTCAATCCGGGTGCATCCCTTGTTGGTCAAGATGATGCTAACATGAGTGTTATTGGATATAATGAAAGTCAAGCACCAACTGGATCATTGAGTTTTACAAAAATGATGCAAAACATTGAATTGAGAATTCTAGTGGTGTTTTTGGGAATGAGACTTTGGACGACCTAGACGATTTTGGTGACGTTTTTATTACAGTAAACGATATGTTCCAATATGCGCATGCTGATGATCTCATAAATGATGATGAAACCGAATACACGATGGAGGGACTTCTCGAAAGGTGTGATGCACCCTTCGAGGCAAATGACGAGGTCGAGGAAGAGGTTGTTGATGAGGAACATCTTGTTGAAGATGTCGAGGATGTAGACAGTTTGAATGAGACCGATGAAAGTGATTTTGAACAAGAAGATACAACCCCCATTAAGCCAGAGGTGAACATGAACAATTTTGATTTTGAACTTGATTTACACCTTCAAAATACGAAAAATCAACATGTGGAGGAGGAGGATTTGGATTGTCTCCGTGATGAGCATGACTTTAACTACTATATGGGTTATGCTCCAAATGATTCCAACTTTGTTATTAGAAGGAAGACAAGGATGAATAATAACTGAATTTTTATTAAAGGTGAAATCATCTCGACTCGATTCGAGTTGAAAAAAAGTTATAAGTGCGACTCAGTTACTTTTGGTGTAAAAAGAAAATAATGTCGTTGATTAACTATTAAAAATAAAAATGAAAGCTTTAAAGTTTTTAAACTAAAAATAAAGATTTTTAAAAATAAATGACAAAAGATTAAATTTGATGAAAAGTAAATTTGAAAATAAACTAAGACAAAACAATTGAAAACAACTTTTAATAAAAATGGCGAGAAAAATAAAATTCAAAAACTATTCGGGAAAACAAAACGAAACATAAGTCGGAATACCAAACATTAAACTAATCCGGAATACAAATACTCTACACAATCCGGAATGTTCAAGTTGCACACAATCCGGAATGTCCAAGTTGCACACAATCCGGAATCTAACCCTTGTACACAATCTAATCCGGAATCCGTAGCACACACTTAATCCGGAATCTATAGCACACACTTAACCCGGAATGTGAATTCACTACTAAATCCGGAATGTGGTTTAGAGGCTTATTCGGAATAATATGTTATAGTACTAATTCGGAATAAAATTGTAAAATGCTAAGTCGGAATAATCTAAAACTCTACCTAATTCGGGAAAAATAGTTTATGCTAGTTCGGAATAAGGGTTTATAAACCCGGATAAGGAAAATAAGAAAAACCAAAATAAGCAAAATTCATATAAGCACTTAACCAAACTAATTTTAAGAAAAACCTAATAAGTCACAAATCAAAAACTTTAAAAACACTAAATAATCAAAATATTAAAAATTAACTATTAAAAGATTAAACTATTAAAAACACTTGATTAAAAATAAAACAAACACACAATAAGCAATAAGCATAATAAGCTAAAACATCATACACATCAAAACCATAAGAACAATCAAATAAGCACATCAATCAAACAAAGAACAAAATTAAACAAACTACATGATTATAAAAACAAAACAATAGATTTAAAAACAAGAAAGGTAGAATGAGAATGATTATGAAAAGCTTGAAATTAAGATGAAGATTAAGGATTCAAATACAAGATTAAAGATGAAAAAGCTTGAAAACTTGAATGTAAATCTAGAGAGAGAAAGTAATTTAATCTACTCCTAAAACTTAATAAAACTAACTAAAAATCTAACAAACTAACTACCTCCTAATGAAGGATTAGGAGGGTATTTATAGGAGGAGGGGAAGGGTGTTGGTTTCTTCCTCTTTCTCTTTGTCTTTTCGTCTTTTAATTTCTTCGTCTTTCTCGACTTTGTCTCGGGATTTGTCGAATGATAAAATGAACTCGTCTTTTAATTTTCTTCTATTATTAGACTTGTTTCTTAGACTTCGTTAAACTTCCGTCTTTAGTCTTTTTCTTCGATAAATCTTCAGAATAAACCTTTGAATTCCGTTCTTTTTGCACTCTTTATCTTTTGACTTCGTCTTTTGTCTTTTTCTTCGATAAAAGCCTGTGAAAGCCGGTGTTTTCTTCCTTTTTCATATTTTGGTACTAAAACACAACAAAAATACAAACCACGCATAATTCCGACTTTTACGACATTAAATACACGTATTGGTCTCGTTTTTATTATAATTAAGTGGTAAAAGGATAAGTCTTTTCACACTTATTAAATCCCCTACACTTGACCATTGTAATGCCCTCATGCAATGCATTAGTTTACAAAGCAAGATTTACATTCTCCATCATAATTAACCCACCTTGGCCTTTATTAAACACTAGATACTAAGAAATCTAAGACTTACATTAGGGATTTGGTGTCATAAATGTTTATCACCCTCAAGTTTCACGTTCCCCATACCAAGCTTAAAAATGAGATCATTGTTATTATAAGTTAGTAAAGCTAACACTTAATCATATGGCTCAATTATTCACTTAGACCCCCTTATTCCTAGGTGTATCTCTTATATTTTATTATTGACTTGAATGATCACGAGGATGCATTGTTGACTTATTTCGATAATTTATTTAGGCCAAAAATAAAGTAGGACGATTTAATCAATAGTTAGCTAAAGGACAAAATCTTTTAAAACTGCTTCTCGAAACCTCATAAAGTTCATATCTTGGCATAACTCGTTTCACGATTTGAGACCTTTCTTGGATAGATATTTGGCATTGACTTCATACTTCGAATCTTGAGAGACGTTCTTGAAATAATGGTCTTCTCTTCATAATAGGAATTTCTTCACTTGAAGTTTTTGAGAGAATCTTCATACTTGGACCACGACTTCTTCATTTTTCTCCAATCTTTATTTGGGATTTTGATATACAATGATCCGCCTCCTTTTAGGACTTGGATCTATTTATCCTCATACCTTGTTAGGGCCTTTTCGAATAGACATCTCCATGATCTTTAGGGGAGTATTTGCTTTTCGTCGTGTGTCTTGATCCTTCATTTTGATTTTTGATAAATGATTCTTCACATCACTTTGGATCTTTAGCAACAAAATGTAGCCTTCATGCCTTGTTAGGGCCTTTTCGGACTCGCCAATCTTTGCACCCCGCTTCAATAAGTTATGCCTTGTCTATGAACTCTAATTAATCCCGAGCAACTTTTAAACGATCTTGTGCTAGAAGCTAAGTAACTTTTCAAATCGTACGACCTTATTTATTGCAATTATTTATTAACAAGTGATGGGAGAAAAAGCTCATAATTAACTCACATAAATTTATGAGAGAATACAAAACTTATAATTAACTCTATTATCTCTCGTTCTCCACAATTTAAAATCTCTAAGAGTGAGACTCGTGGATGCTTAGCCTATTAAATCAAAGTTTTGGGTTTTCAAGTCATCTATAGGATCTTGCAACTTCTTAGACCTTTTCAAGTTTAGAATTTGCATTTTAAAGTTCCCTTAATAACGACTTTCTAGGATCAATTATAGGAACTTGCGAAAAGTTCTTGTTCTTAAACCCTTATGAATTAAGACTTTCGCGTTTTAGAGTTCCCTATATAAAAGTCTAGCAAAACTTGATTTAAACATGTTAAGGATACTGGCTAGAGTAAACTCAAATAAGTAAGCTCGGGTTGAGTCAAATCATGACGGGCCTAATATATCAAAGACATATAAACTCATTAAAACCATTTTATTAGAATTTATTCTAGCAATGAAAGAAAATAACAATAACAAAGGAAAATACTACTAGGCCAAAATAGATCAAAAATTTGAAAAATGTCTAAAAATCAATTTTTCGGTTAAAATGAGGACATATTCATGGAAAAGCCCACTCAACTTCGATAGAAGTCCCCCCCTATAGTTAAGATAAACATTGTCCTCAATGTTTAAGCATGTGGAAGTAAACTCCCCTACACTTAGGACATTTTGCACGTTGTTTAAATCTTGCTAAGGAAGAGACAACTAAAGTGATTTCTATTTCAACATAAATGATAAAATAGTGAACCAAAAGTTTAGGATAGAACCGGGAAGACGGGAACACGGAATCACGGGTCATCAAAAGTCATCAAATGTGGATCTTTGAAAGCTGTAATCCCTGCACATTATAAGAAAGAAAACCACAAACACGTACTAGGGTCTCCCCCTACACTTATTATAAAAACGGATAAAAATGATAGATCATCGGGTTGCCTCCCGAGAAACGCTTGTTTTTGTTCACCGAGTTGTGAGCCTGACTCGACCTTGATTACAATGGTAAGAACCCTGATGAACATCCACCGGCGTCAAATACATGGTTTTCATCCATCAAATAGCACAAGCTTAAGGTGAAGAGCACAAGCCAAAGAAGAGTAGGCGAGGTTCCCTTAAGAAATTGTTGAGCACGGTGGTAAAAGGTATGATGAAGTGAAAGCAAAGCTCCATTCTTTCCAAAAGTCTTTCCTTTTATTTCATCAGATGGATACTGAGATAGCTTAAAAATTGTGATACCCGGATCGAACACCATTTCCTTTAGGGGAAAATAAGACTTAGACTCAGTAGACCTTGAAGATTCGCCCATAAACCGCACAATCTCATCCGAAGAAGGTGGAAAGAGAGGTGTCAAGACATAGGTACTACAGATGTTGGTGTCGTCTGGTTTCTTCTCCTTTGAAACGGGTTTCTTAATATCCGAAGGAGGATAAATACCATAATCAAAGTCCAAAGGAGGAGAATCATGCTCATTAGGGAAGTAGGTGTTGAGAAAGGTGGCGAAATCTTCCTCAAATGAGTAATCATCTAAAGTAGGATCAAGCATTGTTGGCGGAGGATCTTCATCAAAAATAGGAGCATAATCATCAGTAGAAGACATAACTTGAAGAATCACTTGAAAGAGTGTCAACATCATCAAAGTTATCATAAGTTGGCATGTCTTTATATTCTGAAGAAAAATCATCATAATCATCCAAATCGGAATTAGAGTCATCATCATATTCATCATAGATTGGTGGAGAATTACAAATTGGTGAGGGATCCAAATTGGAGAGAGAATCATTAAGATCTTCCACATGTTCTTGAAAAAATGGATTATCATAGCAAGTCTCGAAAAGAGGATTGTCGTGTAGCACAAAAGTATCAAGCTTTGTACTTTCCAAAGGAGTTGTATCAAGCTCGTCTTGAAGCACATCAATCATTTTCGCTGATTCTTTTCCATTTAATTTGCTTGTAATCTTTCCCATATTAAAAACTTGTTGATCATTCCCGACCCTTAGAATTAATTCACCTTCGGCAACATCGACTAAACCTTTTTAGGTTCTCAAGAATGGCCGTCAAGTTATTAACAGAATACGAGGATCCATTTCATAATCAACAACAACAAAATCAACCGGAAAAGTGAAGGTACTAACTTTAACAAAAACATCTTCGGCAATACCAACCGGGTAAGCGAGAGTTCGATTTGCTAGTTCAAGAGTCATTCGTGTTGGTGTAAGATCGGGTAATGATAACTTCTTCCAAACACTTAATGGCATTAAATTGATACTTGCCCTGAGATCGGCTAAGGCAGTAAATTCTTCAATTTTGGAAAATGTACAAGGTAGCACAAAACGACCGGGATCTCTAAGTTTCTCCGGAAGTTCTTTAAGGAGGACTGCAGAACAATTTTCATTTAAGCGGGTGTTGACAAATTCAGCCATCTTCTCCTTCTTACTAAGCAACTCCTTGAATACTTTGACAAATTTCGGCATTTGGACAAGTGCTTCAACAAGGCTAGTGTTAAAGTTCATTTGGGAGATCATCTTTAAATAGGAAGTAATTTGAGAATCCTCCTTAGTGAGCACTTTGCACTTGTCTAATCTTGAAGGATAAGGAATATGAGGTTCAGGAGGTGTAGGTGTAGAAGGCGAAGGTTGAGATGTTGAAGATTGAGATGGTGAAGGTTGAGAAGGTGAATGTAGTGATGGTGAAGGGTTTTTCTTTGGTATTTGTTTAGTAAGAGGTGGAGACGGTAATGGAGAACAAGTACTAGGCGTGGTAGTAGGATGGATAAATGGGGTTGGAGGAGGTGTAGATGGAATAATTGGAGGAGGGATAGAAGGTCCTACTGAAGTTGCTCCACTGCGTGTAGTAATAGCACTCACATTAGCTCTAGGGTTTGTTTCGGTTGTAGAAGGAAGAGCACCTTGTGACGAAGGGTTTGAAACATTTGAACGAATTTCCTATCCGTGGACTCTTGCATCACTCTTGTCGATTCTTGCATTGCTTGCATTATTTTCTCATGTTCAGTCAATTTTTGTAGAAACAAGTCCATTGGCGGATGAGGTAAATTGAACCCTTGTTGTTGAAAACCTTGGTTTGGGTATTAGTTGTATGGTGGAAAACCTTGAGGATTGAAACCTTGGTTTTGAAAGCCTTGATTTTGAACTTGATAAGGTCCTTGATTTGCATTGTAGCCCCTTACATTTGCATTTTGTTGAAAATTTGCTCTAGGTGACCCTTGGTTGTTTTGGATGGGTGGGTGTGGTCTTTGTTGAAAACCTGGTGGAGCCAAGTAATTATTCGAGTTATAGGACAAATGATTAACATCGACATTAGGCTTGAAATGAACTCTCTCCGTGTTGTTGTAAGCATACACTTCCCCGTGAGATTGATCATAAGCTTTATCACAATTAGCATAGGAGTGTGGTACACCACAAGTTTCACAAGTAATATTGAGAGCATGGGCATGTTGATTAGGAGGGTTATCTCTTAAAACAAGTTGTTTTATTGCTGAAGTAAGTTCCTTAAGATGATTGGTCAACTCACTCTCACTAGCACTAGCCATAGTAGCCCTAACACTCTTGGTTTGGACTTTGGCCTTGTTCTCAATGATTGGTCAAGCCTCATTCATAGATTTGACAAGAATATTACCCCCGAAGCACTATTTAGTGAATCTTGGTCATTCAAACTTAATCCATTATAAAAAGTATTAATTTGATGCACCTTTGTAAAACCGTGTTGTGGACACTTTCTTAAAAGCTCCTTAAAACGATTCCAAGATTCACTAAACGTCTCACCGTACTTTTGTTCAAAATTAAAGATTTCATTCCGCAAAGCGGTATTACGTGAGGGTGGGAAAAAGTAATTGATAAACTTGGTCTCTAGGTCCGCCCATGTTGTAATACTTTGGGGTGGTTCCTTATCAAGCCAAGTCCGGGCTTGTCCCTCGAGAGAGAAAGGAAAGAGGAGCAAACGAATTGCCTCTTATGAAACCCCATTGTATTTCACAGTATTGTTAGTGAACAAACCTTTTGATATGATCGTGAGGATCATCATGAGTGCGTCCCAAGAATGGTGTAGCGGAAACCATTTGTATAAAACCGGTCTTGAGCTCGAAGTTATTTGCATCAATAGCCGGAACCACAACCGCATCTTCATTGCCTTCAACATGTGATTGCAAGAGCTCGATCATTGGACGGTTATCCATTGTGTTAAAAACAGGAGGCTCGATGATAACGGGTTGAATGGACTTCCTTTTGCGTGAACGGGTACGCATACACCTACAAAAGAAAAGAATAACAAAGAAAAGAAAAAAAATAACGGTTAACGTGAAAAGAAAATATTTTTGGTGCAAAACTTTTGAAAATAAATTATTTTTATGAGTTTTCAAGAGTTTTTGGATTTTTTTGAAAATTTTGATTTTTAGGATTTTTGAAAATTTTTAACACGAAAAATAACGTTCAAAAGTGAACGGATCCCAAAATCCAACGCGTCTCTCACAAAAAACCGTTAATCTTCACGATAAGAGCCGGCAGCGGCGCCATTTGATACTGAGGTTTTACTAGGTTAAAAGTTCGTTTCGACTCGATTCGGATTGAAAAAAGTTATAAGTGCGACTCAGTTGCTCTTGGTGTAAAAAGAAAATAATGTCATTGATTAACTATTAAAAATAAAAATGAAAGCTTTAAAGTTTTTAAACTAAAAATAAAAACTTTTAACAATAAATGACAAAAGATTAAATTTGATGAAAAATAAATTTGAAAATAAAATAATACAAAACAATTGAAAACAAAGTATAATAAAAATGACGGGAAAAATAAAATTCAAAAACTATTCGTGAAAATAAAACGAAACATAAGTCGAAATACCAAACATTAAACTAATCCGGAATACAAATCCTCTACACAATCCGGAATGTTCAAGTTGCACACAATCTTGAATGTCCAAGTTGCACACAATCCGGAATCTAACCCTTGTACACAATCCGGAATACTATAATCCGGAATCCGTAGCACACAATTAATCCGGAATCTATAACACACACTTAATCCGGAATGTGAATTCACTACTAAATCCGGAATGTGGTTTAGAGGCTTATTCGGAATAATATGTTATAGTACTAATTCGGAATAAAATTGTAAAATGCTAAGTCGGAGTAATCTAAAACTCTACCTAATTCGGGAAAAATAGTTTATGCTAGTATGGAATAAGGGTTTATAAACCCGGATAAGGAAAATAAGCAAAACCAAAATAAGCAAAATTCAAATAAGCACTTAACCAAAAACTTAACCAAACTAATTTTAAGAGAAAGCTAATAAGGCACAAAGCAAAAACTTTAAAAACACTAAATAATCAAAATATTAAAAATTAACTTTTAAAAGATTAAACTATTAAAAACACTTGATTAAAAATAAAACAAACATACAATAAGCAATAAGCACAATAAGCTAAAACATCAAACACATCAAAACCATAAGAACAATCAAACAAGCACATCAATCAAACAAAGAAAAAAATTAAACAAAGTACATGATTATGAAAACAAAACAATAGATTTAAAAACAAGAAAGGTAGAATGAGAATGATTATGAAAAGCTTGAAATTAAGATGAAGATTAAGGATTCAAATACAAGATTAAAGATGAAAAAACTTGAAAACTTGAAAGTAAATCTAGAGAGAGAAAGTAATTTAATCTACTCCTAAAACTTAATAAAACTAACTAAAAATATAACCAACTAACTACCTCCTAATGAAGGATTAGGAGGGTATTTATAGGAGGAGGGTAAGGGTGTTGGTTGCTTCCTTTTTCTCTTTGTCTTTTCGTCTTTTAATTTCTTTGTCTTTATCGACTTTGTCTCGGGATTTGTCGAATGATAAAATGAACTCGTCTTTTAATTTTCTTCTATTATTAGACTTGGTTCTTCGACTTCGTTAAACTTCCGTCTTTTGTCTTTTTCTTCAATAAATCTTCAGAATAAACCTTTGACTTTCGTTCTTTTTGCACTCTTGATCTTTTGACTTCGTCTTTTGTCTTTTTCTTCGATAAAAGCCCGTGTTTTCTTCCTTTTCCATATTTTGGTCCTAAAACACAACAAAAACACAAACCACGCATAATTCTGACTTTTACGACATTAAATACACGTATTGGTCTCGTTTTTATTATAATTAAGTGGTAAAAGGATAAGTGTTTTCACACTTATTAATGAAAAAAATAAATAGTGAATACCGCGGCAAGGAGGTGTAAGCGTGAAATTATTCGTAGGCAATATTTAAACAAGCATAATACAGACACATGAAGACATAAAAACGTATTCCATCGAGAGCATGAGGATGGTTAAAATCATGAAGTGTGATCTAACTAGATTTAGAGACGTTTGTCTTGGTACTGTGCTATTTCCTGCCAGTTCGATGGATGCATCCAATAATGCGGGCCCTTCAAACTTTCCTTATAGTTTAGAGCTGAAGGACAAAAATGTAGAAACAACAAACTTGTGTGGTTAAAAGGTCATTTAGAAACCTATGTGGCCATGGTCCCTACATGCATCCAAAACCTAACACGATCCTTGCTGGAGTATCAAAACATTTATTAGTGATCATAAATGCCTCCAATCAAGAGATATTCTCATTTGTAATGCAAGATTCCTATCTAAAGAGGTAAGCAAAAACCTTGTATTAAACCCTAAGATCCCAAGCAACGCTCTACATGTTCATTTCGAGAAAAAATACAATATACAATATTTCCCGGATAAGATTGCCCGAGCAAAACATATCGCCATGAAAACATTACAGGGTGATTATGAAGATCAATATAGAAAACTTCAGGATTTTGCGATGGAGTTGAAGCGAAAAAACCCAGATACAGCTATCAAGATCCAGGTTGAAACAAACACCTATTTAACCCTTGATTCAAGGTTTCTTAAACGAATTTATGTTTGTCTTGGTCCACTGAAAGAAGATTTAAGAGAAACTAAAAGGGAAATTCTAGGTTTGGATGGAGCATTTATTAGAGGTCCATATAGGTCAAATCTTAACGGTTGTTGGTGTGGATAGAAATTATGGTGTCTACCTGGTATCTTATACAGTTATTGAATTTAAGTGCAAGAGTTCATCTTTATGGTTCCTTACCTGCTTAGGAGATGACCTATGAATGGGGATATTCCCGAAACTGACAAACAAAAAAGGAAGTGAGTTAGACAAAAAAAGAAGCAACTTGGACAAAAAGCTTAATGTGAAATCTACTTCAAACTTCACATTAATCTCTGACAAACAAACGGTATAGTCCTTGACTAGTAGTTAATTATGTATACTGTTAATGCCACCCAACTGAAATATTTTTTTCTTGATAATTTAGGGGATATTACAAACCAGTGCAGAAATGTTTCCTGAAGCTAAGCATAGATTCTGTGTCAGATACATTTATGAAAATATGAAAAAGGAACACAAAGATAAAAAAAAAATCAAGGAGCTTATTTGAAAGTGTGCAAGGACATCAACAATAGCTTAGTTGGAGGCAGGAATGTTTAAGTAAAAGCAGTTAACCCTAAGGCTTATGACTGGTTAAAAAAGATTCCTCCAACATTATGGTGCATGGCACATTTCTCAGTTCTGTTTGTTTGGTCGGTTGAATATGCAATTTCCAATTTTAATACTTGACTGCTCATACTAGGTATGTCTGTTTGGTTGGTTGAATATGCAGATTCCAATTTTAATACTTGACTACTCATACTAGGTACATTTGTTTCGTTGGTTGCATATGTAATTTCTAATTTTATTACTTGACTGCTAATGATATATGTGACATTCAAGGAGACCTAAGTGTGATATCCTGCTGAACAACATATGTGAAACTTTTAACAGTAAGTTGGTGAATGGTAGAGATATGCCAATCATTGGTTGTTTGGAATACATAAGAGAGTATATTATGAAGAGAATTGTAAATGTGCAGCAAGTGATAGATAGAAGTACTGGTCTGCTAACCCCAACTGCTACGCGAATTTTTAACTTCATTAAGGCATCTGGAAATGATTACAATGTTCTTTATCATGGGGGGGATCATACCAGTGTAAGGGACATAATGACCAGTGTGTTGTGAACCTCAACCTTAAGCAATAAGATTGTAGGAGATAGGAGTTAACTGACATACCATGTAGGCATGATGTTGTAGCAATGAACAACATGGCATCTCATGGTGAAGCTGTTGGGATAATAGAGGAATGGGTGGTACCATGTTATTGGTTGAAGACATGGAAGGAGAAGTACCAATATAAGGTTAAACCTGTTAGTGGTTGAAGAATCTGGCCAAGATGTAGGATCCCGAGTCTGTTACTACCTCTGCACCACCATGTTCCTATAGATAAACCCAAAGAAAAAGAGAATAATTTCCAAGGATGAAGCTGCTGAGGAGGCTATAAAGAAAATGGCTAAGAAGGGAAATATGACAAGGGTATGCATTCTGATGACTTGCAGCAAGTTTAAAGGACTATGTCATAATAAGTGAGGGTGTATTAGTGGAATTTTAGGGCAGGGAGTAAAAAAGAGTCAAAGAGAAAGCCAAAGAGTCTTAGATATTAAGCTAATGGCATCACAAACAACTCAAGCATTAGGAACAAGTCCAATTGGTAAGGGTACAAGGAAGAAGAGAGCAAGCAAGATGAGGGACGATGTTCTACAAAGCAGCATAAATGAGCTTGGAGCTGTGAGTTTCCATAAGTGAGATTGCACCAGTGAGTTTGATGGTGAAAAAATGTACACAGTCATTTCATTTTTATCTGTGTTTAAGGACAAACTTTTATTCTTATACTTCTAAAAATTATTTGTTTTAGACAAAAACATAATGGTTGTTTAGGGCTTGATTTGCTATAGTAGTTGTTTAATTCAGGGGTTCTATTTGTTTAATTGACTATACTTGTTCTTGTTTTTCAATTTAGGAATAATGTTATGATTTTTAACTAAATCAGTCAAAGTTTGGCCATTTTTTGTAGTTGGCTAGAGATACTGCATAACACCCTTCCCTTAGCAGATAGAATTTAGACTAACATATAGTTCCAAACAACAACAAAAACCCGTTTGTTGACTGATTAAAGTCAAACTTGAAGACCTGTTTCTGAACACACAAAAATAACCATATGTTGACTAATTAAAGTCAAGATTAAATATTTTTACCCAAACACAAAAAAACCCGTTTGTTGACTGATTAAAGACAAAGTTGAAGAGCATCTTATATCCAAACATCCAACACAAATCACAATCATCAGCAAGCCATAACAAACACTTTAATGAATCATAAATCACTATTACGATATAACAAAGATTTGTATTAGCATGAAAAGGTAAATAAACCAGGGACGACCTTATTCCATGAAACATGAAACTAAAAACTAGAAAAACTTGTACAAGGAACATTAAGATCCAGGAAAAAAAGAAGCATATTCTTTAGTTCCTTCACAAGAGCTTCCTCCTCACTCAACAACATCAGTTACTCATTCAGATCTTCTTTGATCTTATTCCAGGCCCACAAGAGCCCAAGAATCATATCAACTGCTCGATAATACATTAGGGGGTCACTCCAACCAATAAAACCACAGCCAAGACAACAGTAGAACCGCCGTCCCAGGTTCCTGTTAGTCCATGATGTTTTGATTGTTACGGGTTTGTCACATTCACATATGATCACCATGACTACAACAGTGATGTGTTAAATAAGATATAAAGGGTTATGACTAAAGATTATGGTGTTAATGTACCTATTTATGCAAGTTTCTAACCACATGTTTTTGTAAATTGTAATGGCGGGTAATAGTCCCGGGAATGAAAATTGCATAAAGAAAAGCTGGCGAGATGGTGAGGCATGCAATTGATAAAAATGCCCTCACGTGAGGGAGTTAATGGGTGATAATGACCAAAAGATATAAAAAGTTTCCTCGGGGTTGCTTTGCACGGAAATGGAAAGTATAATGGCAAAATTGCCAAAAGTTTCAACTTAATGACAAAATTGCGGTTTTGTAAAGTTAAAAGACGAAATTTGCACTTTACCTTATTCTTTTCTTTTTTGGTAAACGTGTTTTTCGTTCATTTGGCTATTAAATAATTAATGTACCAAGTTTGAATCTATGGTCACACAGAATAAATTCAAAGAAATCCTTTTCTTATCGACAAAGCGAACTTGCACTCTAGAGCGAGTGTCGCCAGGTTTAATGATTTGTTGGGATCCTCTAGTGGTTGGTGAACCGCTTCTTCTTCTTCAATGAAGATTATAATGAGAATCACAAGGCCGGTCAATAAGGAAAAACCTGGCAGTGTATCCTAAGATAACAAGGCATCAGTGACAACGCCCAGTGACGAGAGTTTGCACCTAGTAGAACCTGATCATAGTTTGGCAATTTAACTTACGCCTTTATGAAAGAAAAGAATATCCAAGCATCTAGCCCATCTGAATCTTGGGTCCGGGACATCTCTATTTCATGGTCCGAAGGCTAAGACTTATTATATAATAGTAAGTAAACTGGTTAGCTTTAGGACTAGACAACCCCGCTGGGAATAGGAGGCAATAATAGAGAAAATAGAGGCAATAATAGAGGAAATAGAGGAATAGGAGGCAATAATAGAGAAAATAGAGGAAATAGAGGTAATAATAGAACGTACATCAGAGAGTACTGCCCTTTCTCATCTAATAAGTCAGGTTTCCAAATCCCCTTTCTTAAGAGATAGAGCACTCCTTACTCGACAGCTCAAAGCTGACTAGTAGAAAACCATGTGATCTGTCCTCGTTTACGTACCCTACTGGCACTATTTAGCCCTGCCTACTCCTCTTTCATTGGCTTCTACTTGTCTTTTTTTCTATTGGTAGATTTGTACCCAGGTACATCATGACCTCCCCTTAGCCAATCCTCACTTGACAGCTAAGGCTTATTATATAATAGTAAGTAAACTGGTTACTTTACCTCGCCTCACCGCCTTAACCTTTCTTTTTCTATTGCTATTAGACCATTCCTAGTTTAGGCTTGCATAAATAAGGTAGCCCACTTTCATAAAGGCTTAAATTGGAGTTGTTCATGCCCTAGGGTAGCCCGGAAAGGGTACCCTTAGACCATAAGCCAGTGAAAAAGAAAACCTAGCTAGCCTATAAGCTTCCCTCTCTGATCATTGCTTGACTTGCCATAACCCTTACACCACACCGCCCCTCGTATTCAAGCTACGGCTACCTGCATGAAAGCCAACCGCTACAATCCTGCTAAGAACTCCTTATTTTAGCTTTCTAGGACAATAGACTGCCATATCTCATATCTTTTTATTGGATGAAGGAGTCTTTGAGATCCCTTTCTATAACTTTGATGCGCCCGCCTCTTTCTTCTCGGAATCCTACGTACCAATGTTGCAACAACCAGCTCTTCCCCAATCAACTCAAGGAATGCAGGTATCTTTTGATCCACCACCTCAGGCAACCTTACCATAGTCTCAGCGGGTTCGCCTGTCTACACCAAATCAAGGCCAACATGGCTATATGCCAAGGAAAAGGCCTAGTCAACCTCCTAGGAAGTTCACTCAGCTTAACCAACCCATGAGTTTGATTTTACTGCTCCGTGTTCTTTGATTTTTGAAGCCTCTCGAAGACTAATCGAAGGGACTTCTATGTGATTGACCCTTGTCTTGGATTTGACTACTATGTCATCTACATAGTCTATACATCATCTCATGGAAGATGGCCGTTATAGCCCTCTGGTAGGTTGCTCCGGCATTCTTTAGGGCGAGCCAAACGGCATGACCTTGGTACAGAAGGTTTCCCACCCCGTGATGAAGGAAGTCTTCTTTTGGTCTTTCTCGGCCAACCGTATTTTATTGTATCCTCATAAACCGTCCATAAATGACAGCGTTTTGTACCCCGACATCTCAATTTGGGAGTGGGAAATCGTCCTTGGGACAGGATTTATTTAGTTTAGCTTTCTAAAATAAAAGTCCTTCCCATACTTTTTCGGTACGGGGACGGTTATAGATCCAATCAGAATAATCTAAGGTCCTAATTCAGCGGGCCGTTTTGGCATTTTTTTCATGAGTTTGTTGACGTAAGTTACTAGGGAGAGGGTAAATCGTTTACTTCTTTCACTATTAGTTTATCTAAAGGCTTTTATGGTTATAGATTGCACTAGATTAGAAAGGACAACAAACACACAACTCAACAACAACATTACAAAGTGAACTAACAACATATTAAGTTAACAAAAGACAAAAAACAACATTGACGATAACAATGAAAAGTGTTGTGAACAGAAAATTCTGCCAAACACAACAAAGACACTTGCACAAATACAACAAAGACACTTAGCACAAACACAACAAAGACACTTAGCATAGGAGTCTATCTCCAGTAAGCATAGGTGATACACTGATTTTGCTAGTTGAAAGTTCGTTTCTCGTAATCTCCTCGAATTGATCACGGTCTAAAGTGGAATGATTTGTTCTTGGTTACTAAAAGGGTGTTGGTTTGTTTATCTATTTTAATGTAAGTGGCGTTGAGTTAATTAAAAGCTTTGAAAGATGAAACTAAATATTGATTAGGAAAATACTTAAAACTTAAAACTTTGTAAAACTTTAAAACTTAGTCCATCGGAATATAAAATTGCAAAGTTGTCGGAATGTCAAAATCATGACCATCGGAATATAACTAAAACAACCCATCGGAATGTCAATGTAAAGTCCATCGGAATGTCCATGTTAGTTGCCATCGGAATATTCAAAATCAAAGCTGTCGCAATGATGGCTGTCGGAATGATGTCAGTCGGAATGTAGCTATCGGAAAGTTCTAGATCGGAATGTGGTAAATTAAAATTGGCCAGAGTTACGGCTTAAAAAGGACCTTAGTCCCGTCGGAATATGCGATCGCAATAAGCGATCGCAATCCAGATCAGAATAAGGGAAGATGTCACCCGATCGCAAAGTAAAACCCTTTAGGGTTATTACGATCTAAACCAGTAAACCCGTCGGAATGTGTATAAACCCTTAGATTGCGATGGAAGCTCAAATCAATCCGAAAATGGTGGCAACCTTAGAACTCAATAAGCACAATCAATAAGCTAATTCACCCGCAACTTAAACACTTCAAAAAGCTTAAGTTTGACAACTTTCGAAAACATAAAATCATAAACTTTATAAACGAAACTTTTGAATGACTAAAACCTTGATGAAATCCGAAAACCAAGAAGCTAAAATAAGAAATAAGCCAATAAGCATAGAGAACTTATGGCTTAAACCAAATGAAAGCTTATGTAGGAACAAGCAAGAAATGAACTTTCTAAATACACGACCTCAAATTCAACCACGAATAATGAAGGATTCGGATCAAATCAAAGATTTTGGATAAGGGAATAAGTAGAATCAAGAAATGTAGAAAGAGAATAAAGAACTTAAAAGCTTACTTGAATTAGATTAATGAGATTCAAAATACAAAAATTAAAGAAAGCTTAAATTTAAAAGGTGAAAACAAAGAAAAATTTAGTGAGAGAAAGTTGGGAACTTTCTCTCTCTAAAGCTAGAGAAAATGAAAAAAAACGAAAAACCAAGACTAGCTTCCTTGTGAAGTGAAGTCCTATTTATAGGCGTGTGCTTTATGGGCTTGTAAATGGGCTTGTACATGGGCTTTTCTTCTTCTTTCATCTTTTAGTCTTTACGTCTCTTTAAACAATCGTTTCCGACTTTGGATTTTGAGAAGTGTCGGTGAATAATTCCAACTCGTCTTATAATCTTTTGTTTAATAGACTCGAGTTCTTCGACATATATGAATCTTCCATCTTGGGCTCTATTCTTCGATAAATCTTCAAATAGGCACAATGACTTCAAATCTTTTGCATCTCTTGGACAATAGACTTCGTCTTGAGTCTTTTTCTTCGATAAAACCCGTGCAATCCCATGTTTCCTTCAATATTCATCCGGTTGACTCTGAAAACACAATAAACATAAAAACCACGCATAATTCCAAACAAATGATATTAAATACGTGTTTTGGTCTCGTTTTAGCCAGAAATAAGAGGTAAAAGGATGGGTGTTTTCACACCTATCAAATCCCCTACACTTAACCATTGCCATGCCCTCATGCAATGCTTAATGATAAAGCAAATTTACACTTTTCTCATAATCAATCAACCTTGGCCTTATTAAAATACCACTAAACAAAAATTAAAGTACTACGAGAGATTAAAACTTTTAAAGTAAACAAAAGGATAGAAAATAGCTACGTGGAAATAACTTGCAAAGAGATCTAAGACTTACATTAGGGCTTCGGTGCTGCGACGATTCATCACCCTCAAGTTTCATGTTCCCCAAACTAAGCTTAAAAACGAGATCATTGTTATTATAAGTTAGCAAATCAAACACTTACACACATGGCTTAATTATATGCTTAAACTCCCTTATTCCTAGGTGTATCTCTTATATTTTATTTTTGTCTTAGAATGATCATGAAGATTCATTTTTGGACTTATTTCGATAGTTTATTTAGGCTGAAAGCAAAGTAGGACGATTTGATCAATAGTTAGCTGAAGGACAAAATCTCTTAAAACTGCTTCTCGGGATATCAAAAAGTTCATATATTGGCATAACTCGGTTCACGATTTGAGACCTTTCTCGGGCGATGTTTGGCATGTACTTCATACTTCATATCTTCGAGAGACGTTCTTGAGATAATGGTCTTCTCTTCGTTATAGAGTTTCTTCACTTGGAGACTTTTGAGGGGTACTCCAAATTTGTTGACCACGACTTCATGATTATTTCTTCAATCTCTAATTGGGATTTTGAGATACAACGATCCGCCTCCTTTTTGGACTTGGATCTATTTATCCTCATACCTTGTTAGGGTCTTTTCGGATAGACTTCTCCATGATCTTTATGGGAGTTGATTGGTTTTCGTCGTGAGTCTTGATCCTTCATATTGATATCGGGAATAATGCTTTTCACATCACTTTGGATCTTCAGCAATAAAATGGAATCCTCATGTCTTGTTAGGGTCTTTACGGACTCGCCAATCTTCGCGCCCCGCTTCATAAGTTATGCCTTGGCTATGAACTCTTATCATTACCGAGCTACTTTTAAACGATCTTGGGCTAGAAGCTAAGTAACTTTTCAAATCGTACGACCTTACTTATTGCAGAAAATTTATTAGCAAGTGATGGGAGAATAGGCGAATAATTACACCAAGTGAGCTTGTGCAAGAATACCGACTTATAATTGACTCTATCATTTCTCGTTCTCCACAATCTAAAATCTCAAGTAATGAGACTCGTGGATGCTTAGCCTAATAAACCAATTTAAGGTCTATATGGTTAAGGATACTAGCTAGAATAAACTTGGATATGTCTATTCGGGTTGAGTCAAAATAATCGCAACGGGCCTAATATGTCAAAGACTTCTAAACTAGCTACACCACTTTATTAATATTTTTGACTTATTTGCGGGATATATACATATGAAAGCAACGATAAAATTTTAAAAATTACGACTAAATGGCCAAAGTTAATTAAAAATTTGAAAAATGCTGAAAAAGATGATTTTCCGGTTAAATGAAGGCATTTTCATGGAAAAGTCCACTTAAAACTTCGATAGAAGTCCCCCCTACACTTAAGATAAACATTGTCCTCAATGTTTAAGCATGTGGGAAAAGTCTCCCCTACACTTATGACATTGTGCACGTTGGTTAACTCAAGTTAAGGAAGAGACGACTAACGTGATCATTTTCAAATGTGAGTATGAAGAAAATTGAATCACGATAGTTGAGAGATAGAACCGGATTTCGGATAACACAGGAGCACGGTTCTTCAAAGGTTCCAAACGTGCACTTATCCCTGTAATCACATCACCACACAAAAACAAACGACCTATAGAGGTCCCCCTACACTTAGGAGGTTAAAATGGAAAAGGATAGATACTCGGGATGCCTACCGAGGAGCGCTTGTTTTTGATAACCGAGTCACGAGCCTGACTCGACCCAAAGTTAGTTCATGGGAAACGTGGTGAGGGATGGAATCATCTCTTGAGAGATGTCCTCACCAAAGTACAACTTCACTCGTTGGCCATTCACCTTAAAATTAGGTCCATTAGGTTGAGCGAGCTCGAGAGTACCATATGGAAAAATTTGGGCAATGGTGAATGGGCCGACCAACGAGATTTCAGCTTGCCCGAAAGATTATCAACCAAGAGTTAAAGAGTAAAACTTTGTCTCCAACTTGGAACTCTCGGTTTTTAATCTTGGAGTCGTGAATGAGCTTAGTCTTCTCCTTATAGATCAAAGAATTTTCATAAGCCTCAATACGGAGTTCATTCATCTCATTGAGTTGGATCTTGCGCAGGTCACCGGCTTTGTTGATATCAAAATTAGCCCACTTCAAGGCCCAGTAAGCCTTGTGCTCCAACTCAATGGGGATGTGGCATGCTTTCCCGTACACGAGACGATATGGCGTACAACCAATCGGAGTCTTGTATGCGGTACAAAAAGCCCACAAAGCATCATCAAGTTTATCAGCCCATGAGGCACGATGCTCTCCCACGGTTCTTTCAAGAATTCGCTTTAAGCCTCGGTTAGAGATTTCAGCCTGGCCATTAGTTTGTGGGTGGTAGGCGATGGAAAGATGATGATTTACACCATACTTAGCCATGACTCTAGCAAATTGATCATTGCAACAATGAGTCCCGCGATCACTAATAATGGCACGAGGCACACCGAATCTAGCGAACAGCGATTTCAAAAAGTTACAAACCACCCTTGCGTCATTAGTAGGTAAAGCTTTGGCTTCAACCCATTTGTAGACGTAGTCAACGGCTACAAGGATGTATTTGTTTCTTTTAGATGAAGGGAATGGCCCCATAAAGTCAATACCCCAAACGTCAAAGATTTCACATTCTTGAATGAAATTCTGAGGCATCTCATCTTTATATGTGATCTTGCCTTGTTTTTGGCAAGCATCACATCGTTTAGCCATTTCGTAAGCATCACGGTAAATGGTGGGCCAATAAAATCCCGAGTCAAACACTTTTTTGGCGGTGTAATTGGGACCAAAGTGACCACCGGTGGGTCCTTTGTGGCAAGCGTCAAAGATTTCTAAAGCTGCCGGTCCATCAACACATCGGCGAATAATTAAATCAGCACATTGTTTGAAGAGATACGCGTCATCCCAAAAGTAAGTCTTAATGTCTTTGAAGAAATTATTCTTTTGTTGGGATTTTAACCCGTCAACGAGAATTCCACCCGCCAAGTAGTTTGCAATGTCCGCAAACCACGGGGTTTCATCAGAAGTCGAGTTGATAGACATTAAGGTCTCCAGGGGAAAAGAGTCATTGATCTCTTTGTTCGGATGTTCCCCTTGGTAAGGATCCTCAAGTCTACTGAGATGATCCGCGACTAGGTTTTCAGCTCCTTTTTTATCACGAATTTCGATTTTAAATTCTTGGAGTAGCAAAACCCAGCGAAGAAGCCTTGGCTTAGAATCTTGTTTAGTTAACAAGTACTTCAACGCGGAATGATCAGTATAAACGATTGTGGTGGAAAGGACAAGATAGGGGTGGAACTTTTCAAAGGCATAGACAACAGCTAAAAGCTCTTTTTCGGTTGTCGTGTAATGCAATTGAGCCCCCGTCATTATCTTGCTAGCGTAATGGATCGGTTGGAAGTGTTTGTTCACTCTTTGGCCCAAAACCGCTCCAATAGCAAAGTCACTAGCATCGCACATCAACTCAAAGGGAAGCTCCCAATTAGGGGTAACCAAGACGGGTGCCTTCGTTAGCTTATCCTTAAGCAAGTTGAAGGCTTCAAGATACTCGTTGGAAAAGATAAAAGGAGTATCTTTTTCCAAGAGGTGGGTCATCGGACGAGCGATTTTAGAAAAATCTTTGATGAATCGACGGTAGAAGCCCGCATGACCGAGGAAACTTCTCACACCCTTCACGGTTGAAGGTGGAGGCAACTTAGAAATAACATCGTCTTTAGCACGGTCCACTTCAAGATCGGCTTTGGAGATCTTGTGTCCTAGCACGATGCCCTCTTTTACCATGAAATGGCATTTTTCCCAATTAAGAACAAGGCGAGTGTCTTCACACCGTTTAAGCATACGTTCTAAATTGGCAAGGCAAGCAGAGAAAGAATCGCCATAAACCGAGAAATCATCCATGAATACTTCCATAGTGTCTTCCACCATGTCATGGAAGATAGCCATCATACACCTTTGGAACGTCCCAGGAGCATTGCATAAACCAAAAGGCATGCGTTTGTAAGAAAATGTTCCGTAGGGACAAGTGAATGTGGTCTTTTCTTGGTCCTTAGGATCGATGGGAATTTGAAAATACCCGGAGAAACCGTCTAAAAAGCAGTAATAGTCGTCATTACCCGCAAGACGCTCGAGCATTTGATCCATGAAAGGAAGAGGAAAGTGATCTTTTCTCGTGGCATCATTGAGCTTGCGATAATCGATACAAACTCTCCACCCAGTAACGAGACGAGTGGGAATCAACTCGTTGTGTTCATTGGGAACAACGGTTATTCCGCCCTTCTTGGGCACACAATGGACGGGACTTACCCATGGCGAATCCGAGATAGGGTAAATCAAGCCGACATCAAGAAGTTTGATAACCTCTTGTTTGATGACGTCATGAATGCGAGGATTAACCCTTCTTTGGCTCTGGATTACGGGTTTAAAGTCGTCTTCCATGAGAATCTTGTGAGTACAAAAGTTCGGATCAATTCCGTAGATATCGGAAATTTTCCAAGCAATTGCCTTCTTATGATCTTTAAGCACGGCGATGAGGCGAGTTTTCTCTTCTTCTTTCAAGTCCTTCGCGATGATGACGGGCGACTTCTTCTCTTCTTCAAGGAACACATACTCGAGAGGGGCGGCAACTCCTTAAGTTCTAAATCCGGAGGATTTTCGATTGGAGGCGTATTCAAAGTCGGAGCATCGATAGCAATAACCGTGGGAGATGGTGGAGAAATATTGTCTTCTTTAAGAAGGTTTTCAATGAGGCAAAGATCTTCACCCCAATCGGTGGGGGAATCGTCATTTGCTAAGTTCACATCTCCCATGGTGGCTTCCAAATCTTTCCAAATGAAATCACTTTCTCCAGATAGAGATAGTGATAAATCAATAGAGGAAACGGTCTCAACATTGGTAGGAGAGGTAGGAATACTGTTACAAGCATCTTTGAAGTGTTCGTCACAAGCCTCATCAAGAACGTCAATACAATTAACACTCTCGTATGATCAAGGTTGTTTAGAAAGCTTTCCCATGTTGAAAACGATTTTATCGTCACCCACTCTCATGATAAGCTCACTGGCTTCAACATCAATGAGAGTGCGACCGGTCCTCAAGAATGGACGACCAACAATTAATGGCACACGAGGGTCCATATAGTAGTCGACGACGACGAAATCAGCAGGAAAAGTGAATTTGTCGACTCCTACAAAGACGTCTTCGGCTATCCCCACTGGATAAGCAACCGTACGGTTAGCTAATTCCAATGTCATTTTGATGGGGACTAGCTCAGGGAGAGATAATTGCTTCCACACACTTAAAGGCATCAAGTTAATACTGGCACCTAGATCGGCTAGGGCCATGCAATTCTCTACTCCCGAGAAGTTTCAAGGGATTAAGAAACGACCCGGATCACCAAGCTTAGTTGGCAATTTCCTTAAGAGCACTGCAGAGCAATTCTCATTAAGTTGGGTGTTAGCAATATCAAGAAGCTTCTCCTTGTCGCTAAGAAGATGTTTGAACATTTTTGCGTACTTAGGCATGTGAGCGAGAGCCTCAGCGAAGGAGATGTTGAGATTCAATTGTTTAAACATTTTGAGAAAGTTCGAAACCTGAATATCGTCCTTGCTTTTGAGCTTCTCTTTCCTCAACCTTGAGGGATAAGGTATATCGGAAGAAGAGGAAGGCTTTGGGAGAATAGGATCACTCACATCCTTGGGTGGAGGAGGGGTAGAAATAAGAGGTGGAGAAATTAGGGAAGTAGAAGGATGAGGAATAGGAGCAGGTGACTCGTTTTCCTTAGTCACAATCACCGGTGGAGGTATAGGAAGCTCGGGTTCCTTGGTACCTTTGCCACTGCGAGTGGTGATTGCTTTCATCTCCCCTCTTGGATTCGCAACGGTGTTACTCGGATGAGTACCCGAAGAAGAGGGTTGATTACCTTGGAAGAAACTAGCCATCATGTTCCATAAGTCATTCGTTTGACTTGCCAAAGTGTTTCTCATATCAGCTCTCAGATCGTTTCCTTGTTTCACCATGTCTGCTTTCAAGTTAAGCACTTCCCGCTGGAGATTATCCACTATCACATCATTAGTCCTCATGTAGGTTCCAATATCTTGAGGTAATGCGCTGGGTTGGCTGGGAGGAGCATTGTAGGCGGGTGGTTGATAAGCAGGTTGTTGGTAAACTTGGTTGTTTCTTTGAGGTGGATATGGTTGTTTGTGAGGTGGTATGTATGGTGCACGAGGTTGTTGTTTTTGTTGAGGAGGGCGATTGAGGTTTTGTTGTTGGTTTGGGTTGTTAGGAGGAAAACCGGGTGGTGAGAGAAAGTTGTTCGAGCGGTAGCTAAGCAAGTTGCGGTCACCTTGAGGACGGGCTTGATAAGCGGCCGGAGGATAGGTACCGTATGCTGCATTCACATTCTCAGAAGGGTAGTCTTGGGTGGCGGTACAAGTGGTGTAAGAGTGAGGACCCCCGCATATCTCACATGGTTGCCTAACAGCATTGACTTGAGCGTCGTGAGCGTTTTTAGCGTTGATGCTGTTGGTGTTGTTAGCGGTGTGGGTAACAAGCGATTCAAGAAGCGTAGTGATTTTGTCAAGTCGCTTGTCGCTGTCACTAGTACTAGCACTAGCGGCATTGGTTCGAACACTCTTGGTTTGCACACGAGACTTATTCTCAATGATATCCCAAGCGGCATTAGAAGTCTTAACCAAAATATTACCCCCCGAGGAACTGTTTAGTGAATCTTGGTCATTCATGCTTAAACCATTATAAAAAGTGTTACTTTGGTGCACTTTGGTAAAACCATGCTGTGGGCATTTTCTTAAAAAATCTTTGAAACGGTCCCAAGATTCACTAAAAGATTCATCGTACTTTTGTTCAAAATTGATAATTTCATTCCGCAAAGCGGTAGTACGAGAGGGTGGGAAAAAGTAGTTGATAAACTTGGTCTCCAAATCCGTCCACGTAAGAATACTTTTTGGCGGTTCCTTAGCAAGCCAATGCCGGGCTTGTCCCTCTAGGGAGAAAGGAAAAAGTTGTAAACGGATTACCTCTTGTGGAACACCATTGAATTTGACCGTATTTGTGAGTTGCAAGAATCTCTTGATGTGGTCATGTGGATCATCAATGGTACGCCCCAAGAATGGTTGAGCAGAGACCATCTGGATAAAACCGGATTTGAGCTCAAAATTGTTGGCTGCAATCGCGGGTATGACAATGGGATCATTGTTGTCGTCTACATGTGCTTGCAGAAGTTCAATCATCGGGCGATTGTCTGGTAGAGGCTCATTGTTGTTGTTATTATTGTTGTTGAGAGGTGGATTGTTATTGTTGTTGTTATTATTGTTGTTGAGAGGTGGGTTATTGTTGTTGTTTTGTACACCGGCCATGTCTAAGTCTTCGAGAGGCTCGGGCTCTTGATAAGACGTTGATCGTGTATTTTTGAAATATTTTTGGTTTTATGGGTTTTTTAATTTTATTTTTTTTTTGTATTTTTGAAAATTTTATATTTTTTAGGATTTTTGAAAGTTTTTATGAAAAAGTAACGTTCACGGTGAACGGATCCCAAAATCCAAGTTCTCACAAAAACTGTTGATCTTAACGAGAAGAGCCAGCAGCGGCGCCATTTGATACACTGATTTTGCTAGTTGAAAGTTCGTTTCTTGTAATCTCCTCGAATTGATCACGGTCTAAAGTGGAATGATTTGTTCTTGGTTACTAAAAGGGTGTTGGTTTGTTTATCTATTTTAATGTAAGTGGCGTTGATTAAATTAAAAGCTTTGAAAGATGAAACTAAATATTGATTAAGAAAATACTTAAAACTTAAAACTTTGTAAAACTTTAAAACTTAGTCCATCGGAATATAGAATTGCAAAGCTGTCGGAATGTCAAAATCATGACCATCGGAATATAACTAAAACAACCCATCGGAATGTCAAAGTAAAGTCCATCGGAATGTACATGTTAGTTGCCATCGGAATATTCAAAATCAAAGCTGTCGCAATGATGGCTGTCGGAATGATGTCAGTCGGAATGTAGCTATCGGAAAGTTCTAGATCGGAATGTGGCAAATTAAAATTGGCCAGAGTTACGGCTTAAAAAGGACCTTAATCCCGTCGGAATATGCGATCGCAATAAGCGATCGCAATCCAGATCGAAATAAGGGAAGATGTCACCCGATCGCAAAGTAAAACCCTTTAGGGTTATTGCGATCTAAACCAGTAAACTCGTCGGAATGTGTATAAACCCTTAGATTGCGATGGAAGCTCAAATCAATCCGAAAATGGTGGCAACCTTAGAACTCAATAAGCACAATCAATAAGCTAATTCACCCGCAACTTAAACACTTCAAAAAGCTTAAATTTGACAACTTTCAAAAACATAAATCATAAACTTTATAAACGAAACTTTTGAATGACTAAAACCTTGATGAAATCCGAAAACCAAGAAGCTAAAATAAGAAATAAGCCAATAAGCATAGAGAACTTATGGCTTAAACCAAATGAAAGCTTATGTAGGAACAAGCAAGAAATGAACTTTCTAAATACACGACCTCAAATTCAACCACGAATAATGAAGGATTCGGATCAAATCAAAGATTTCGGATAAGGGAATAAGTAGAATCAAGAAATGTAGAAAGAGAATAAAGAACTTAAAAGCTTACTTGAATTAGATTAATGAGATTCAAAATACAAAAATTAAAGAAAGCTTAAATTTAAAAGGTGAAAACAAAGAAAAATTTAGTGAGAGAAAGTTGGGAACTTTCTCTCTCCAAAACTAGAGAAAATGAAAAGAATGAAAAACTAAGACTAGCTCCCTTGTGAAGTGAAGTCCTATTTATAGGCGTGTGCTTTGTGGGCTTGTACATGGGCTTTTCTTCTTCTTTCATCTTTTAGTCTTTACGTCTCTTTAAACAAACGTTTCCGACTTTGGATTTTGAGAAGTGTCGGTGAATAATTCCAACTCGTCTTATAATCTTTTGTTTAATAGACTCGAGTTCTTCGACATATATGAATCTTCCATCTTGGGCTCTATTCTTCGATAAATCTTCAAATAGGCACAATGACTTCAAATCTTTTGCATCTCTTGGACAATAGACTTCGTCTTGAGTCTTTTTCTTCGATAAAACCCGTGCAATCCCATGTTTCCTTCAATATTCATCTGGTTGACTCTGAAAACACAATAAACACAAAAACCACGCATAATTCCAAACAAATGATATTAAATACGTGTTTTGGTCTCGTTTTAGCCAGAAATAAGTGGTAAAAGGATGGGTGTTTTCACACCTATCAATAGGATTAGATCTCCACCAAACAAAAGAAAGATAAAGCCATGCATTAAAACACAATACTCTGCGTTTACAGACACTTATTTCAGTATTATAGAAAGAGTCGGCGGACTCTTCTATTCTAGTCTCCCTCGGCATCGAGGGTGGCGGCCTGAACAATTAAGTCTTTTTCTTCCTGGAGTAGGGCTCTCTTCCGGTTTTCGAGATTCTGAATTTGGTCTCGGAAAAACTACATCCTTTTGCCTATGTCCTCAGGATCGAGAGTAGGCGGATGCTCCCAGAACAGACCAAGCATTTTCTCACATTTGAGCTTCCACTGTTCCACTTAAAGGATTTCAGTCTGAATGGTTGCGAGTCTTCTGGCAATGATATCCATTAAGTCTTACTGAAAGTCTTTCTTTCTAACTTCTACCTCTCTCTTTGAAAACATAGACTGAAAGAAGCTTCTATTTATAGGCCTTAGAGGCTCTTAACTCTTTCTTATTATTAATAATAATTGTTGTCTTAGTTTCATAACATGTTTCAACCCCGGCTTTTCATGAATATGTAAGCAGATCCACTCGATTTTAGTGTGCTGAATAATTATCTTCGTATGGATTGGAGTACGAAAGGCCCTGCCCAAAAAGGAATCAAATAGTCCTTTGTGTTTTCGGGTATCCCCACGCGGCTTAATTCCGATCACTCCCTCAGGAATAGGAGGCAATAATAGAGGAAATAGAGGAATATGAGGCAATAATAGAGGAAATAGAGGCAATGATAGAGGAATAGGAGGCAATAATAGAAAGCACATAGGAGAGAACTGCCCTTTCTCGTCTAATAAGTCAGGTTTCCAAAGCCCCTTTCTTAAGAGATAAAGCACTCCTTACTCGACAGCTCAAAGCTGACCAGTAGAAAACCATGTGATCTGTACTCGTTTACGTACCCTACTGGCACAATTTAGCCGTACCTTCTCCTCTTTCATTGGCTTCTAATTGTCTTTTTTTATTGGTGGATTTGTACGCAGGTACATCATGACCTCCCCTCGGCCAATCCTCACTCGACAGCTCCGTCCTTTCTTAGGTGAGCCACGTGAGACCGAAGCTAGCTCTCTTGATTAGATTTACCCGGAAAGACAGAAAAGCCCCTTTCCAGCTCACTCTCCACTAAGACCGGTATAGAATAAGCCAATATAGCACTAGCAATAGCTTTTTCATTACAATGACTCCCCTTCTCCACGACAACTCAATTTGTCCGGTAAACTACTAGGGGCTCCCCATGATTTAGTAAAAGGGAGGGGAGATTTGCTCCTCATCCGGGGGTTCATTTCATTCATTATGAACTCAAAAAGGTCTTTAAAACTTCATAGAATTCAGGATCGGCCATTTCGTTTGTGCTTTCAGCAAGTAGGCGACGCAAATCTATTTCTATGCTTCAAATCAGATACCAATTGCTTGGATGCGTTTGAAGCCTCGGGATGACTTGCAGAAAAAAAGCTTTCTAGGTTTGTCTCCTGTCTCCGTAATAAATGGTCCATTTATTGATGGGAGAACGACATGGATTGAACCTGCGCGTGATGGATTCACAATCTACTGCCTTGATCCACTTGGCTACATCCGCCCCTACCCCCGCACAAGTTTCAATCTCTATCTACGATCAGACCCTTTCTGAACTCCCTTATGACCGCTATCAAAGAGAAGCTTTTTCTTATACTATAGTTGCAAGTCTATTGTTTTCTTTCCGAATTCGGTGAAACAAAGCTTCAAACAAAGAGGTTGGGCTGTTTACTTCATTGATTTGACTTCACTTTACTTAAGATTAAAGAGAGGGACGGGGCGGGCAGTAAAGGCTCATTTAGTAGACAGCGAGCGAGCAGCAAGCACCTACTCCTATCAAAATGAAAAGCAGCAAGCTGAACTTGAATTGAAGAAGCGAGCCTCTATCAGAGAAAGGAAAGTCGTTGCGCGTTAGCGCATCCGTTTTCTTGCTCGTTAGCGCCCTTCCTTCAGCTGGCTTCGCCTTATCTATTCATCTCTTTTTTCAAATGGATATTTAGGGATATGTCTTGTTCATAGATCTTGAAACCAGACCTATCCCCGGAAGAACCAACACTTAAAGGGTGTAAGCAACGGAAGGTTCTCACCTTGTCCCCGACATTATTCTCCGACGATGTCCCCTGGGCGAAAGGGGACACCATTCTCTTCCTTTCTTCAATCGTTCCGATCAGGAAAAGTGGGTTGGTTCGTTTCGTCCTCCTATCTACGCAATTCTCTATCTTCGTTCGGGATCATGTTGGGCAAAAGCTAGTTGTAGAGGATCGATTGTGAAAAAAGGGCTCTTCCCCCATTTCCATTGAAATAGGGAGGGCTTCCTTCCCCGCCATTCCGTCCTATTATTGATAGGGATTTTACCGATGCTGAAGGTAGCTTGCTTACCAAGCCACCCACTTGAGAAGCTGGTCGCTAGAAATAAGCGACGAGGAAGCGAAGCTGTCTACGAAGCTTTGCTTCTCCCCTTGTAGTCGTAATACTCAGCTCGTCACTACTTTGTTTCAAAAGGTAACCGGTGGTTCCCAACTTTCTCTGGTTTCCGCGACCGTAACCATATTTCCGATTACACAAACCTTATTTTAGCGATACGCTCTAAAAAGTGAAGGATAAGCAACCATTCTAGAAGCGGTAGCTTCCCGCCTCCTTCATTCCTACTGCCTCCTTCAGTGAGAAGTTCCCTTCCTTTTTCTTTTTCTCAAAAAAATGACTGATTGGTCTGCTTAGCAAACGTACAAAGTGGACCGCTGTTTGGCTGGCCCCCTTCCTCCTATTCGGGTTGGGTTGACCCAGAAGTACAGTAAGAAGGAATGGAACCGCTTGAGAGTCGTCTAAAGTTCACACTTGGGTAAAGACGACTGACTTAGGAAACGAAAAACGAACCAATTAAAGCTATTCCGGCTTCTTATTGAGTGTAGCGAAATCAAGGGAGAAAGTCAGCGAAGTTTCTATGATGTTCTACCTTTGCGTAGTCTTGGTCCACAGTGACAGTGGAAGGCTCCGCACCTGAGCCTCGTTAGACTCAGCAGAAGTGTAAGGTTTAAGTGAAGAGAATAAAAGAGATGAAGTCTGCCCCTTAGCCTAGTCTATATCCACAGCTGACGCAACTCCGTACAGGCGTCTCACTACTACTTAATTATTTAATTAACGGCTAAACTTTTTCATAACCTGAGTTTTCCTTAACTAGTTGACCTTACATAACCTTAGCCTCCCTTTTCTTTATAGTTCGACTAAGTGACTTCGTAACCGAAACCGACTTTTTTTCTTACTGTAGCATAGGCCTTCACCACTTCAAACGGGCGATTCACCCCTCTTTTTTTATTAGAAAGAGCGGGGGCCTTTATTCAAGGGGTGGGGGACCGTAGGAAGGGGGACGAACCGCCGAATTGACATCTGAAATCGCCAACATGAACACAAACGAAATCTTTAATTTCGTATAGAAAGAAAACGAACCACTTCTATTCTCGGAACCCACGGAGCTATATATAAAGAATGGATTTTTTGTCCCTTTCGTCCAATGGTTAGGACATCATCTTTTCATGTCGAAGACACGGGTTCGATTCCCGTAAGGGATAGGTACTCATTCCCGACCGCTTTCAGTTAGTGTTCATTGCTTAGTGATCGCCCGCTATCTGGCTGGAAAAGGTGGTCCGGAAGCTTACTCTCTCCCAGCAAGCAAGATGAGATCACCACTTCTCTCGGACTTCCTTTACTTTGTAACCTTAAGCTTTATATTTCCTTTCATAGATTTTGGAACCTCCGACAGACAGAATATCCATGCATGCGTTCTTTCTCTCTTCCCCTCAGCCATAGAGTCATCTTTCCCCCCCCCCCCCCCTTTTTATTAGATAGGCATTGAACCCCACCGCTCCTTGGGGTGCTGAGTGGTGTCCTCCCCTCCCTAATACCTAATACATAGTTCCGTCTATGGAGCCGAAAGCTTCAACCATGGCATAGCAGTAAGCAATAAGTTGGCCTAATCTCTCGCGCAGCCTTTGCGGGTCTCCGCTTTCCAACTGCGGAAAGCTTCACTCCTTTCGCTGAATGAAGACCAAGGAAAGAACTTCAAATGTTTAACCATTTCGCTATGGATGCGGTTGAGAGATCCCTTGTCGCCGACAAAGAAAAGAAGGTAGAACCAATGGGCCCTTAGTCTGCCCCTTATATAGTACATAGAGGCGTCGCGAAGGAGTGAAGAATGCCCCAAACCTCCCCTTAGTCCATAGGAAGAGCTGGAAGACCAAATACAAGCACTGACTTCCAAAAAGTGTGCCTCTCTCTCCTTTCTTGCAGCTTACGAACCCAGCCTTTCCCCTAAAAACAAGATTTACGCAGAAAGGTAGCGAATTCTTTTTGCTCAATAGCTAAATAGAGATAAACCAAACCACTCGAAGAGGAATGAAAGCTTCAAATCGAGTTCTCTCTAGTAAAGAAGTGGATTTCCTGAAATTGAAATAAGGAAAGGCAAACAGAGGTCTTGCGAGGCGGTCGTTGGGATCGAATCTTTCTGGCAGCGGGCGAGAAGACCTCCGTTGGAGACGGGGCGGCTTTCTCTATTTTACGAAGTTGTCATTTTAAAGATAGGATTTTTGGTTGTAAATCAATGTGAGTAGCCCGACTTTCCCCACTTTCAGCTATCCTTTTTTTGCCTTCTACTTTCGAGAGCTAGAACAGACTTCCTTATCTGGCTTCCAGTCTACTAAGGACAGCTAGCTCAGACACTGCTTTAAGTTCAGACTGACTTCTTTCTATGACCAGATCAGGAGTTGCATGATCCGATGAGCTATCAGCTGAGAGACTGGCTTCTCGGTTGTTAGTAACGACTCAGACAGAGCAGCTTACCTTGCTATGATGAGTTATAGAATCAATTGAGGGAAGCTACCTACTTAGCTGATCTAGTTAGAGGACTTCTTTAAAGAATGTCTTTAATCAATAGAATTGAGTTTCCATTATTATGGTCAAAATGCTAATGGTGAGATTGATTACAGGAGCTAGTTTTAAAAGAATCAATCAGTCAAGCTTTGACTCGTACAATTGATAGGCCTCCCTCAAAAGAACCAGTCCAGACAATCATCTGACTTCCCCCAGAGATGATAGCTTCTTTTACTATTGCTTCTGAGTTCGTATCGCTACAATAGAAGAGGAAATTTCATTGATTCAAAAACTCGTATGTAGTCACTGAACGGCGCCGCTCGATTCTACTGCCTAAGATGTCCCTCCCGGTACCTGTTTCAGTTAGCGTAAGCGGCTCGTAAGACCAAGGAAGGAGTTAGCCACCTTCCAGGTGAGAGGAAAACTAGACCCAGCTAAACGGTGTTGGTAGAAATAAAGGGATAGAGCTCTAAAATATTTAACTCAGAGCTGGGGTGGGAACCCAATCGATGTGTCACAAGAAGGCAGTGATGAAGTTGGTGATTGTCGCCTGTTAGTGTTAGAGATTTAGATAGAGGAACACAAACTAGCAAACTGCTCTATCAGCGGAAAGAGAGAGCCAATACATGACAGGGGGAGAAGTGAAGCAGGTTTCTTAGACGGAAGGTTCTTAGTCTAATCAGAAACAGAACCCGTCTATAACCACAATGACTATATGCTTAACACACCTTTAGATCGAAGAAGGACTTTTTGGAATGGTAATGGATGAAGCGGGGTAGAGGAATGGTCAACTCATCAGGCTCATGATCTGAAGATTGCAGGTTCGAATCCTATCCCTGCCTATTTAGATTGAGAGAAGGATCCTTTACGACTCTAAGACAATATAGTAGGGTCTTTGTACGTTAGGAGGTAGTAAGTAGAAAGTACAGCGGATGACAGAAAAAAAATGAGGTAGGATGACGGAACGAAAATCTACGAGCTCGATGATCAAAATAAGAAAAAAAAAAGAAAATGAAAAAGAAAATGACTCTTTCAAAATTAGTGAACTGCAGGTACATACCCATTTTGTTACTAATCACCATCAGTCTTTTGTTATATTTTTTATGTTCTTATTTTTGGGGGATCACTTGTTTTGGTGCAGCACTGGCACAAATAGCGGGCTCCGTAGGGGCGCGGGGCCTAGAAAAAGTCTTGATCAGAGTAGGCTTCCCTTCATCGCTGGTGTTCTTTTTAGCGAGCGCTTTACGAGCCTTCTTCAGTACAGGTGTGATCGAAGGCAATATGATGGCCCTGCCGAATAATCAAATGGTACCCTCTGGTTCCGGAGGACCATCACACTCTTCCTCCTGGAAGGAATCTTCCTTCGAGATCGATGTGTTGTATGAAGAATGGCCAACAACAGGCACGAGTCAGCAGAAACGGGCACGTCGGTGCATCGGCCAGAATCTGGACGCGTGCCGCCTTCGAATCATGTTGCTCCCCGAGGGGACGAGGCAGGTCCATCAAATCAGCCCCCACAAGGGGTTCCCTACCCCTATCATCTGGAGCAAGTGATAGGAGGGGATTAGGTCCTCTCTATCGAGCGTCGGCTTTTGTCGGGCCAAACCACGCCTTCGCCGCTAGATATATATCTAGCACGAATCGACGCCGAAGACCTGTTCGAGGCCAAAGTGAAGATTGTCCAACGAATGGCAGAACTTGACCCGACGGGAGATTGGGAACGACGGGGGGCTCGAGCCCTCGATAATACTTATTGAAGGCAAAGAACCAAATGCATTTCGACCTCGTCGTAGTTCTTAATCATTTCGTGGAACCGGGCGTGCTTGAACCATCTACCATGGGGGGAGCTAATGCAGAGGGAAGAAGCTTAGATAAGAGAATACGTTTCGCTTTTTTGTCGAAAGCTCGACCAGCGAGAAAACGTTTTTGGCCGAAGACAAAAAGTTGACCCACTTCATTCGCTGGTCGAATCATCCTCGCTTCGCGGGAACAACAAAAACTACCATCTCGCTCTTTCCTTTCTTCAGTGCTACCTTTTTCTTACCAAGGGACGGGTATAATAACCTTTTTTTTAGTATGCCCGGGAACAACTCCTACGAAAATTCAGGAAAAAATGTTGGAACCTCATGGCTAAGGATAAGGTAATGGAATTGATAGAGAAATTCATAGACCTAGGTGGGATAGGAGAATTGATAAAGGGAATATAGATGATGATAGAGATCATACTGAGAAACAGAAGAATTTCATACGGGTAAAACTTTTATTTGAACGAAATGAAAAATAATGCGATCTTTGTTGTCTAATAGAACAATGACTAATACCTTAATTGAGTCGGTCAAGATCAAATCTGTTTATCAAAGTGCTTCTCCGATTGCTCAAGATATCTCTTTTCAGCCAAGGAACAAAACAAGATCATTTCGCTCCATTTTTAGTCAAATAGTGAAGGATATTCAATTAGTAATTAAAAAGGGGTGGAGGGGAACCGTATATGTTGTTGAGGTCGATCAGAAGGTGCAGAAATAGCTAGAACTGAGTGCATAAAGAATGGAAAAACATCTAGTAATGTATTTAACTAGAAAATAGATTATGCTCTATCTACTCGTTACGGAATCTCAAGTGTCAAAGTGTTGATTTCATATAGTCAAAAAGAAAGGGGACGTGATATATCTGAAACGTATGAAATATAGTCAATATCTTAAAGGCAGATGTAGTAGGGGTTGCGGACGGTACACGACTTGGTTTTGGAAGATATGACACTAAAAGTTGTAGAGCTGGTCGTCTTTCGTATCGAGCCATTGAACAGCGCGTCGAGCTATAATTGGGCAATTCCATCGTACTATGAGCGGACAATTATGAAGAAATGGTAAGATATGGGTAAGAGTTCTCGCAGATTCCCGTATTAGCAGGAAACCTACAGAAGTCAGAATGGGAAGAGGAAAAGGAAATCCCGCGGGTTGGATTGCTTGGGTGTCCACAGGACAAATCCCATTTGAAATGGATGGTCTGAGTTTGTCAAATGCTCGACAAGCCGCTACATTAGCGGCGCATAAACTATGTGCGTCAACCAAGTTTGTTTAGTGGTCGTAACGTAATTAGTAAGTGGGGAAAAAGCGGGCCAGGATTCAAAAGAATTAGGCTAAGTGTTTGTTCCTGAACGATGGAAGTGGAAAGACACTAAAGGAGAGGGATATACTCCTTTGTTTTTTTAAACGCCGAAATTGTACAACGAACCTTCTTGTTCCAGGCGTACTACCCTGATACGTTAAGCTTTAATTATCCAGACCCGGTTTATAAAGTGATAGTAGTCATAATAAATAAGAAAGATAAGAGCTAAGATTCAGGAAAGGAAGCTTTATGGGAGAAAGGATAAAAAGAATGTATTTATCTGTCCATTCCTTCCTCCAACAGATGCGGGTGAATTAGATGCTTTTATCTTATTCTTCGTTCGCCTTAAATAGATAATCGATGTCCTTCGCTTCATCTCCAGTTATCGGTGTAATAAAGCAATGGGAGAGGAGCATATAAGTCAGATTACTTAATTAATGTATAAGACTTAAGATGAAGCTAGGAGAAGCGCTTTCGGGCTTGTTCGCTTAGCAAATCTCTAATTAGTATTCTCGGGTGTTGGCACGGTCCAAGAAGTAGTATTTTACAATCTTATAGCAACAAGAAGTAGCGATTCGCCTTCTTTCAATAGTAGTTCTCTCTCTCCTTCATCTAATCCTATCTCTTGGTTGGCCTGGTCTGGTTCTTTCTTGAATGTGGAATTTAGATCATATCCAAGTGAAAGGTTATCCCAAGCGGATGCTAAGATAGCAAGCTTATAAGTTGAGTTAGCCCACAAGGATAGACAGTTGGCTAGTCTCATGACCCAAATGGAGGGGCTGGTCGCTCCATTCTTTTTTATCAAGAAAGACCGACTCACCAATAGCCAAACGAACAGTTTCCGATCCTATTCTTACTGAATTTCTCCTCGCCCGAAGGTCACTTCACTCTTTATAGCAAGGAGCCAAAGAGCTGACCTAAAAGCAGAAGCTACCTTGATCTTCTACTTATTGAACGCCAAATGAGACTGATTCAAAAACTGCTATCCCAAGACCAATATTCTTCCCCTCCTCGTGCTAATCTAATCACGTCTCTCTCTATTTCCGGCTTAGCCTACCGCTCCGTGGGCTTCTATCCTCCTGGTCGTATTTAAAGGATCTCTCACTCAAGATAAAAAATCTCTCTCCCGGCATCACAGCCTATTCTATTCTCTACTCTCTACCAGCTTCTGAAACAAGATCGGATTGATCATACTTCCTCTCCCGCTGGTCGAGCTTCATTCCATCCAGCCTCTCTTCGGCTCACTTCACTACCTTTTTAGAAAATAGTTCCAGCAAAAGACGAAGAAGACTCTCGGATGGCACTTTATTGCCTAACTGTAACGTGATCTGATTCTTTATAATAGTGACCATCTTTTCTTCACATAAAATCATTCGTTCAGAGTCGACAACCTTACCAACCACCCAAAGGCTTATGGTCCGAAGAAAGAGTGAGGGGTTCAGAGCTTCCCCCCTAACGAAATCCTAGTGGGAGTAAGAAAGGCCAAAGCGGGTTTTCCCTCAGAATGTTCACCTGTAACAAGAGAAAGATCCCTGTCTATCATAAGGTATCTGTATACTGTGACCCTACTTCCGAGTTATAGAAGGGCCTTCACCCCAAAGAAGAAGCTGACAACTCACCCTGACTGTTGAAGGCTAGAGGAGCATTGCTAACAGGATCCTCTAAACGATCAGAAATCCTCTCAGGCTCAGAGAGCGGACAGCAAGACTAGTATTCAAACCCCTCATTCTTATGAAGAGACAGGCAGATCGGAAACTATGTTATCTAGAACATCTTTCCCCTTTCCCTTCTTCTGTACCTTAATTCAATCGCCCTCAGAGGTAGCCTTGCTACCACCCTTAGGTGGATTAGAGGTCACCTGCTTTTTAGACTTAGGACAGGCTACCAAGGAGTGACCAAAGACCTTATAGGCATTTCTTTATAGTTCTATACGTGGGAGACCTTCCAGCAAGGGAGTCACATTCATGGACGAGGGATTGAAAGGAAGAGAAAGCTATAATACAGAATAGATTCCCAATAGCAGCTAATCCAATAGGCACAATACCCGATCGTAGAACAGATTTGCTTGCTTGGTTGGCTTCCCCGAAAAAGAACGAAACTTCCATAACTTAACCTGAAAGCGTTGCTATGACTGCTGCACAGGTTTTCTCCATAGCTCTGAATTTCTTTTATGCATTATTATCATTGAACAACTTAGCTAAATTAGTCCAAAGCTCTCTTCTTCTTATCATCATAATGATGTGCAAGCACGGCTCCAACAGAATCCTAAGTTGTAGACACATAGAGGAGGACGGCCTAAGCTATTAGAGGAGAGTTACTGTAAAGACACAACTTCCACCCTGTTGGCTTGTAGTTTTAGCTTGTATATGTGAAGAAGAAAAAAACGATATTTTTTTCATATAATAACTCTTTCTATTGGGAAATAGACAGGTGGATCACTAGCCGAATCTTCTACTACGGTATCAGTTGGTTAGCGAAACCTTTTTATTGATTCTCGAATCTGTTCATCCACGAGCTACTCTAAATTCGATCAAAGGAGTTACGGAAAGCATTTAGACAGATGAAAGTATTTCAACTACTGAAAGGGGAATGGCTACTTCAGATGACAATCATTATTCTGCTTTACGGATCTATTCAATTTGAATCCAAGTTTCATGACTTTCTTGAGATTGAATTCCAATCTCAGGTATTCGCTACTAATGCTACTCCTATCCTACTTCTTGCCAATTTAATAAGTTTTCTTCTTAATAAATTATGAGTTGAGAGTTGACTCAGCAAGACTTGCACCCGACTTTAGAAAAAGTGGTGTCCTAAGTTTTTAAGCTACAGAAGTAGTCTTCTCGGTGACTAAAGACTCAAAAAATGGGAAGATGAGGCCATGGGCAAGCGCATCCTTCAGTTACTGCTTCGCTTTGAAATCACCTCCCTTCTTCTCTGATAGATAGAGCTAGTACAGAGATTAGGCTCTCCTACCTACATAGAAAGCAACCTTACCTTAGATTATATCCCAGCCTGGTAAGTAAGAAATGGATTACCATACCACCCTACTAGAAGAAAGAAAAGAATATCCAAGCATCCAACCCATATGAATCTTGGGTCCGGGCCATCTCTATTTCATGGGCCGAAGTCTAAGGCTTATTATATAATAGTAAGTAAACTGGTTAGCTTTAGGACTAGACAACCCCGCCGGGAGCCAAGAGAAGTAAGCTTAGGCTGCACATGTTAGATCCGATTCTAATTTGACGAATTACCCTCTTATGTCAAATCTGAAAAGAACCTATTCCTATTCGTCGTAAACAAAAGGCATATTAAACAAAGGTCTTACAGAGTCTTGTTAAAGTCCCACGCATGCCTGCTCTTCGTATATAGAGGCACGATTCTTGGCATCCTGCCTTTAAAGAGGCGCTTCGATAGACGATCAGTTATCAGTGTAGTTCGACACCTTGTTCTCAACTGAACTAGTAGACAGACGCCTCTGGGCATTTATCAAAAGAGTTAGATCCGCCTAATCAGTGTAGTAGTTCAGCTATTCCTTTGACAGATAGTGAAAGTTTCAGGCAAAGACAGAGGATCCGTTCCTGTAGCCAACTACCTAGACTATTCAAAATAGAATAGACTAGATTAGCGAGATCTGTTTTCATCTGAACCCCATCTTGTTAAGACTAAGAGGCACGAGCTATATCTTACATACTCTATTGTCCGATCATAGTTGTCTGTCTGAGAGTCCTGCCCGAGCAGGAGAGCATCCAATCCATACCTAGGTAGAGGAAGCTGATTTGTCGTATGCACTTCCGACTGATACAATCGACAGCTTGAAGAATAAATGTGCTTTAGTACTTTCCGAGTTTTGCAAGAATAATAATCGTGAACATGAGACCTTCGTCGACATCATACAAGAACTGACCTTAAAAAACAAGATAAGCGAATGCGATTCACTTTCGGGTGAGGACTTCACATTGTATGATTAGAACTAGCTAGGTTTTCTTATTGAAGGTTTATGATGTTCATAACAATTATATAATCATAACAAAGATCAAAGCACGTTATAGCGGAAGCGATTTAACAAGATCATTAATAACACAATTATAATTAATCGATTAGGGTTACATACCTTTATCCTAGCGTAGATCCACAAGAACACCGACGAATCGCCAATTAGGGTTTATGAAGAATTGTACCAAGATATAGTTTAAACCAAAACTATATTACGTTCTTGTACACACGTAATGCAACAGGCTAACCGTGACTCTAGCACTTGCAAACCGGAACTTCAACACTTGTGGAATTTAGCAAAATCGAAAATCAAACAACCCTAAGGGTGTGTTTGTTCGGCGATCGCAAGGGAGAGAAGGGAAAGAAGGGACAAAAAATTATGAGGGGATTAATGTGTTTATATAGTGGTAGCAAAACTTGTTTTCCAAGTTAAAACACAAATTAGGAAACACAAAGTTTCCTTTGACCCCCTCCCCTTTTGGCCGCCGGTCGAACCACACCCCAAAGGGTGTTCCGGAACTTTTCCGACTTTCCTTTTTCTCATATAATTCCTTAATGTTTATTTAACTTAACTTTTAATTTAATTAATCATTGTTTAGTTAAGTTTTGTTTGATTTAATAAATATACAAAATATAATTTAATAAATAAAATTAACCCTTTACGTATTGTGTGCAATCCCGTAATCCCGAGTTCGATCCTATCACACGACTATTAATTTTATGTCCATAAACTTTCACTTATTAGTTATGAGATTTCAACATACAGCCACAATTTTGTCCAGTTACCATTTCTTTCATCTTTTCATGACTCTCTTTCAGAATTGCTAGTTCTAATCATACAAACAGCATTCACAATTGATACAATGATTATTGATTTATCGACACGGGAAAGTGAGTTAAAGCAAGAATTTAGAAGTGGGGTTCACGAGTACGGACGACAAACCTTCCACCGTCTTTAGTATGTGGGCACGACATATTCGTGGCTCTATGTGACACGCAACCTAGCTTGACCTTGTGTATCGACGAAATTGCATTTATACCACATATATGCATATAAAGACTGATTGTCGTTTGTGATGTCTTCTACTATGAGTCTTTCATTACATGTTTTGTTTTCTTGTATTTTCTCCCATAACTTTTTTATGTTTTCACACTTTTGTCTCATATAAAAATGTCCGCAATGGCGTTTTCGTTTTGGACACAAAAGAAATTGTTATTCATCAATGCTTCGATAAGGAACAGTTGTCGTCAAGACGTGTCAACCCCAACGAAGAACTTGTTATGCTGAGAAATCCTGTAAGATAACCATGTCTTTAAAAATAGAGGCCGGCGCTAGTAGAACAAGTAACTTGTTGGAATGTTATCCAACAGCTTATAAGTTCTCGCCATTCGTGTAGTGGGATTAACAAATTTGATTTACAGACGACATATATTCCACACTTTTTAGTACGTGGTTACAAACTTACAATATATCACTAGCAACGTGTGGCTTAACAGCCGCCACTAACAACTTAGCCATTCACGTGAGTTGTCACGATCTGTGGCAATGAATACAACGATCAGAGGCGGCTCAAAGGGTGTGCAAGTGGTGACGTCGCACCGGACCTCCACTTGAAAAAAAGTCCCATTTTTTACTATTATATATAAATACATTATATGTTTACGATGTATGAATCATTTAATTCAAATTTAAATAAAATTTCTTTTTAATTTAGAAGTGTAACGGAGCCTTTTAATCGTTATTGCTGGCCTCCGGCAACAATAGGCCGGCCCTGACAACGGGTGATTCTTTGATTCTTTGTACATGTTTTGTTTTATATCAGAAGTACATAACAATTTGTTTTAGTAGTGTGATTTGTCTTTTCAACTCTTCTTGTTTGCATGTAAGCTTTTATATATCACACATATTTTACATGATGAATTAAGAGTAAAGTGAAGACAAAAATAAATTGGCAAGAAGACAAATGAAAGAGTTACATAAAAGATCTTGAAATCTCATGTTACTACTGCAGTAAACTTAATGGGATAGTTATAGAAATTGCAATGTATTGACACACATTTGTAGTTTATGAAGCAATCTAGCAGCGGCTTTTGGTTCCAACCGAGCCCCTTCACACTACAAAGATACCAAAAAGTCGCCGGGGAATGTGGCGAATGTTGTAGTGTGATCAGACAAGTACAACACTCATCATCAACATTCTGTGTGTGTATCAGTGCATGCAAACATGTCCAATATTGGATATACAAAGATCAGTACAAAAGACTCTTAACTATTGTAGCAGTTTTGCACTGAACTGTACAACCCAGCTAAACTTTAAAAGTTACGTATGTTCTGTGTAATAACATCATAACCGCCACGCTTCATTTCATAGCTAGACATTTTGTGTGCAAGTTTTTTTGCATCGCTCTGAATAGACAAAAGCCGAATAAATGACCAACAATATTCAGAGATCCAAATTGTCGGAAAAACCGAAAAACAGATATAAATATATGTGAACATCACCTTGATTAGCCGTCATTCCGTCAAAGCATGTTTGTCCACTTCTACTTGTTTTTACTATGTTTGCACAATCTTAACTATCAGGGGCATATCTTGCCGTCTATTTCACCATGGGATCTTTTACTAGCCTTTACGGCTCTCACTGTCGCATACTTCACTATCGGCTTTTCCTCTTGGTGCCGAAGCACCTGTCACTGGAATATTTCATCGTTGGCTCTTTAATTTCTCTCGGCACTAGATATCCAATTGTTATAAAAGAACGAATATGTGAATTGTTTTAATCGATTGTTGGATTCACATACTGAACTTTACAAATCGATCCATTATTGTTTTAATCGATTGTTGTGAGTATAACATATTAAATTCAACAACTCGATCTAATTCAAATAAGCAAAATGCTACTATATTGAACCAGCTCTTGACCACATTTAAGCTACGTGCGTTTATGCAATGGCCCATTTGTCCTTTGCCTTGTCTTTCTCACTTGGACCATTTTACTACATACATGTTTTGTTTTCTTTCAATTTACTCCAATTTTTTTACCTTTTAAGATATGATGAGATATTGATATCTCATCACTACTGACCATGTTTAATTTGTGTTGGCCCACAAAAGTCAGCAACTATTACTAAGTGTTAACAAAAGCACCACACACGAGATCTTGAGTAAAAGTGATGTAATTAAAACAAGCAAACTAGCTAGATTACATGAAATAATCTATACGAATGAATCCCATTCTAATCCATTGAGATTCTATCCTCGTACATCCAATGTCCTTGTCTGTTTCAAGTGCATATTTCAAGCTTTGTAACTTGATCGTGGGGGCCTAGTAGCGGCAATAATACATTAGCGTGTGCGTGCGAATTGGGTCATATAGTTATAACTGTGGTTCACATACTTCCCAACCTAAAGGACCACACGTACTGTAGCGTTAGGATGATTGGCATGGCGTCGATAGCAGTGGTGGTGTGTGGGGGATGAACATTAAACATCAATATACGTGAGTAGCATGGATTAATGACAAATGCAATTACCCCATATAATCTAAACTAATTATTAGCAAATACAAAAGTTGCAAAAATCGTGGATGGTTAGTAAGACGTCGATCATCTTGTAACTTGTAATTGGTCAAGCGGGATTAATCAACGATTAATCGGATTGACATTTTGGCAAAATTTGTATATTTTCGGTAAGTTTTGTGTATTTCTAACGTGTTTTTTATATTATTGGCAAAACTTTTCTTTTTTTTTGTCGTAATTAATGTTGCGAAAATCGTGAATCGCTAGTCGGCCGGTCGACCACCTTTTAGCTTGTAATCGTTCTAGGTGGGATTAATCAACGATTATCAGATTATAATTTTTAGCAATTTTTTGGTATTTTCAGCTAGTTTTGGGTATTTCTAACGAGTTTTAGGTATTTTTGGGAATATTCTTCTTAAAATACAAGTTATCATACATATAAATAGTTACTATAAGTGATGAACACAAGTTTACAGTGAATTTTCGGTATTTTCGGCAAATTGCATGTTTTCGGCAAGTGATAAACACAAGTTTACAGTGAGTTTTCGGTATTTTCGGTACCTAAAATGTACCATAGTTGACCGCCATTAATCGCCTTTTCATTATCGGCAAGGTAGAGGGCCTTGTAGTGATTAATCGGCCTTGTAGACCTTTTTTTGCAATATTTGTAGTAATAGATTTAAATAGATACTCTAAACGATCAAAACAAGTTTACGGTATATTTTAGGTACTTCCGGCAAGATTAGAAAGTTGACAGGTTTGACCACCTTCAACCGTCGTTCCCACGGTTGACCTATTTGTTTAACCCTGTACATTAATCGGTAAGGTTGGTGACCTTGTAGCGCGTTATCCGCGATTAATCGGCCTTGTAGACCTTGTTTTACAACACTGAAAAATATGACAACTTTTAAACATATTTCTTAATAATCTTACAAAGTTAACTCTAAGAGCGCTAGGTGTAGGTGCAGTAACACCGTAACACCCACAAACAGGTGCTACATCAACGCCACATCAGCATAATACCAACATCAACACCACTCTTCTAATCACAACACCAAATAACATCAGTTGCCTTTTATTTTTCATAAGACTCCTTATTAACCACCCACCCTTTCTTCTCCCGCATCCATCTACACTACCTTCACCTGCAACCCAACGAACTACAATGACAAACATAATTTTTTTTTTCATATTTTCAGCCAAAATTAAGACCGAGGAGAGCGCTTAGAAAATTCGTTTTTTTCAAAACCAGATGTGTTGTTGTGCCAACGCCCCAGCCAACGTTGGGCTTCAACGCGAGGGTGTGGTGTGGCAACTCCGCCCAACGCCTTCGGCGTTATCCTAGTGAAAGCTCAAAACCATAAATGTATTGGTTGAAAATATACCACTAGAATACATAACGCCATGACGATACTAGCCTGTTAGAAATATTACGAGGTATTTGATTATTCCGTAAATGTTTATTTTGTTATGTTCTTCAACGTTTTGGCCTATTGAACGTATTTCTTAAGTGTTCCTGGTTTCACAAGAGAAACGTTAAAGATTTATCCGCCTATTTGCTAAGATGATCGGGTGATTACAAGACTGCTCCCAATCGTCAAGCGTTCATTTTTACATCACTTGTGCCATCTCAAGACCACACCGATACTTCTTAAATCGACACATATATGTTCATTTGCGTGTCAATTATGCCACCTCAAGAGTACATCAATAATTCTTAAATCAACACATAAACGGAAGGGGTGAGGGGAAGGGAATTTTTTAGTGTTATTACACATATATACTTCACAAAACATATACACAAAGTTATGTCGAGAAAGAGTTGGTTTAATTAACCCTAAATTTAACCAAAATATTGAATATTTTGATGATGAGGTTTCATGCTAACATTTTCTTGAGAACATGTCCTAATGATAAAGTTTGATTAGCTTTTATTGTGCTCAACTTTGTATCAGCAGTCATTACATGGGGCGGTGACGTGTCTTTTAGCTTTCCCGATAAATGTCCTCAAATAAATGTTTGATCCAAATGTTGACCTTCTTTAGCGTTTGATTATCCGAGATTACCCATGATTATATCTTGGTGGTGTTAAACCATATTGTCATACCATGATAAAATAACTACAATAATTGTTGTGTTGTCAAATAGAATGGTGTTAAACCATAAAATCATGACACTTGTCATTTTCGAACCTTTTTGGTGGTTTGGAAGTTTTTGAAACTACTATTAAGTTTTATCGTGCTGTCAAAATCGAGCTAAATTCGTATAATGTTGATACACTACGTACGTTGCACGGTCTTAAACCAAAAAGAAGTAAAACATACAAAATACATTATAGATCGATAAACGTTCAAACATTGAAGCAAACAAATAAATTTCAAGTGCTAAATTGCTTTGGTTAAATAAAAAACTACTCTAAACCAAAACTTCCTATGTCATTATAAAGCTCGTTAAGTAGTGTAGTTGAGTCAAGTGTGTGGTTCTCGAGATGCATTTTCATTTCTAGTGTTGCTTCGAGTACCTTTATATTTCCAATCAAGAACTTGCAATTTTGGCTACCCATATGTTATTATTCTACATCGTAAACATGTTATTTACTCTTTTGGCAACTTGTATTTTGCAGATATTGCTAGATTTGTGTACTCGAAAACCCCTTTTGTAAACTTTGTAATGTATACATATTAGTGTTTTAGCCATTATAAGTTGTTTTCGATATTGTGAGGAATTCGATTATTTGTAAGTGTTTATTTTGTTATGTTCTTTAACTTTTTGGCATATTAAACGCATTTGTGAGGTTCCTTGTTTCACAAGAGGAATGTAAAAGAATATTTTCCATTCTATTTGGTAAGCATGACCGGGTGAACATTACATAGCCGCTCTCAATCATCACATGTTCATTTGCGTGTCAGTTGTGTCACCTCAAGACTACATCAATCCATCTTAATTCGACACACAAAATGTTGACCTTCATTAGTGTTTAATTATCCCTGATTACCCATGACTATATCTCGACATGTTAAACATAAAGTCATGCCATGATAAATTAACTACAATAATTGATATATTATCAAACGAAATAATGTTAGGCCATAAAACCATGACGCTTGTCATTTCTGGGCTTTCCTGGTGGGTTGAAAGCTTTCGAAACTGCTATTAAGTTTTGTTAGATGTCAAAATTGAGCTAATAATGTTGATGCACTACGTATGTTGCGCGGTGTTAAACCAACAAGAAGTAAAACTATGAATTGCATTACAGATCGATAAACGTTTAATCATTAAAGCATACGAATAAATTTCAAATGCTAAATTCCTTTGGTTAAATGAAAAACTACTCCAAACAAAAATTTCCCATGTCATTATAAAGCTCGTTAAATAGTGCAGTTGAATCAAGTATGTAGTTCTCAAGATGCATTTCTATTTTAGTGTTGCCTCGAGTACCCTTATCTTTCCAATCAAGAACTTGCCATCTTAACGACCCATATGTTATTATTTTCACTCTAAACATGTTATATCTCTTTTGGCGACTTGTAATTTACGGATATTGCTAGATTTGTGTATTAGAAAACCCTTTTGTAAACTTCGTGACGTTTTAAGGTATTTGAGGTGTTTAGTGTATGCATATTAGTCTTTTAGCCGTTGTAAGTTGTTTTCAATATTGTCATGTTGGTTTTGGATGTGTACAGGATTTGGTAGATTTTTTTCGAAAAAAATTCTGGAGAAAAATATGAAAAACTGCTTTTGTGTAGTGGCAAAAACATTCGCCGAGGATATGCCTTCGGGAAAGGTTATTGACGGTGTTGATCGGGAATTGGAATAAATAAATTAAACAATTAATCTGTTTGACTTACGTTGACCCGACAAAAGATACTGTGAGGACATGTCCTTCAAAAAACTATGATCAACATATTGTTGAAGATTGAATCGAAAATGTGTGTCCCCCACGCTTGTGTTAGGGAAACTTGTCTGGTTTGACCATCCCGATGAGGTATCCCTTTAGACGCTAGCTCGATGAAGTGTCGTCAAGGGAACTTTATCCCGACGACATGTCTTCGACAAATGCCTCATTAGTCATCGAAGAAAGCCTCAAATGTTGTAGTGGCACGTCATTTGAGTGACACACAAGTGACACACCCGTCAAAAGTGGTCTGAGTATAAACAAGTTTTTCTTTATTACATCATGACGTGAAAATTGCTGGTAAAAATGGAAACTAAGCATCATTAGACGACATTAGTAAACTTGGGAAATTGATAAACCTAACATGTTTTTTTTTTTCTTTTTTTGGTAAACATGCTTTTTTTCTTTTCTTTTACGGTAAACATAATTTCTGTTCTTTACGCTACCAGTCCACCAGTTTGAACCAACCGCCAACCAAAATCAAATCAGATAAACCTCACTTTTTTCGAGGAGGTGGATTTGACCACTTCAGAGTTGTTTACAGCTAGCAGTAATCGTGCTTAACATAGGGTTAGAGTTAAATAAACCTTGATCATAATTTGGCAATTTAATATAGAGCCTTTAGGGTTCATTTGGTAGGATGAGATGAAATATCAAATGAATGAAATGAACGTCGTAATAGAATAAATGATGTAATGTATGATTCATTACTGTTACTAATAATGTTTGGTTGGTGTGATAGGATGTATTGTAATCGATAAAAATAGACTAAAATGTCCCATTATTAATAAGAAGTGTATTTAATATAGTGTAAGAAAGATCCAAATACCAAATATGCACACAACCAACCTCCCCAAGTGCAATATAATGAAGATTCAGTACAATAAAACTAGTCCTCAAACGAGTGCTAGTACTACAAAACAAAGACTGTCCCAAATAGCTTGATCCAGTCACCTCACTACAAGAACTCTCACACTCAATGATCAACATAGATTGATCGAATACAAGACTAGTTATCAAGATAGATAACTTGATAACAAACAGATGAGGAATCAAGAACTATGTGTAAAAAGTGTGTGAATAACAGAAAATGGTTGGGAAATATATGAGAACCCTAAGCATGAGTTCAGGTTAAATACTGAGCTCATGTTTAGGGTTATACACGTTACACCCTTCAAACTTCAGATATTGGCAGAAGTAGTCTCTCATTCCTTTGTTCCTGCTATTGTCTACTTTAATCCCTTACATCTGGCTTGACCAGCATTGACCCTTGTATTCTCAACACCCTCCTTCAAACCTAATGTAAGCTCTTACATGACTCCAATGCAACTAGACTGAATACCTGCAAACATATTAACCAATCCCAACTTTTCACACAAAAACTTCTGTTGAACAACACCCAAACATTTTGTAAACAAATCTTCCACTTGCATATTAGAATGAATCTTAATAGGTTTAATCACTCCAACAGAAACTTTCTCTTAACAAAATGAACATCAATCTCAAAGTGTTTGGATCTATCATGAAATACAAGATTAGCTGCCAATTGTATGGCTAATGAGTTATCACATAATATCTCAAGAGGATACATACAAGGTAACTTAATATTATGTAACAAATTATCTAACTAAATGACTTCACAAGTAGCAGAATTCATGCTTCTATACTCAGCCTTTGTAGGGCTTTTAGAAACAGTAGCTTGTGTCTTGCTCTTCCAAGACACAAAAGTATTACCCAAGAAAACACAAAAACCAGTCACAGATTTTCTAGTTTTAGGACACATAGCCCAATCATCATCATAGTAAAAAACAAGTCTAAGATCAATTAATTAACATCAAACTGAATACCAAGACCTGGAGCACACTTAAGATATCTTAAAACTCTAAGAGCAGCTTTCATATGGGATTGTAAAGGACTATGCCTGTGTTGACTTAAACAATGCACAACATAGCTAATGTCATGCCTGGTATTAGTCAGGTATATCAATTTATAAACAAGCTTTTGATAACTAGTCAAATTAACCAAATACTTATCATCATGATATTCAGTGTGACTCAAAACAGAATTTTCAGGCAAAGAATATCAACAGCTTTAGCAGCCAACAAACCATATTTATAAACCAGTTCCATGTAGGATTTCCTCTGAGTCATGCACAAACCTTTTTCATTTCTCAAAACTTCAATACCCAAAAAATACTTGAGCTCACCCAAATCTTTGATAAGAAGTTTAGCTTTCAAAAACTATTTGAATTTTTTAATCTCATTTTCATCATTACCAGTTACAACAATGTCATCAACATAAACAATCAGAGCAATAAACACATCATCTTTACTCTTAATGTATAAAGAAAATCAAATTTACTTTGCTCTAAACCATGCTCAGCCAAGGCAGCAGTTAACTTAGAATTCCACTACCTTGGTGCTTGCTTAAGATCATATAAGGATTTATTTAACTTGTACACCTTAGACTTACTATTGTAACCATGAGGAAGAGTCATATATATATCTTCATTAAGATCACCATACAAAAATGAATTATTGACATCTAACTGATATAAAGGCCACTTATTAACAACATCAATACTAATTAAGTATCTCACAGTTACCATTTTAACTACATGGCTAAAAGTTCCATTATAATCAAAGCCCTCCTTTTGACTAAACCCTCTAGCCACAAGCCTAGCTTTGTACCTCTCAACATCACCAAAAGATTTGTACTTAATCTTCCAAAGCCATTTACTACTAACAGCTTTTCTTCCAACAGGAATATCAAATTCAGTCCAATTATTATTTCTATTTAAAGCCTTAATTTCATTATTCATAGCATCAACCAAATTAGGATCAGCCAATGCCTCAGATAGATAAGTAGGTTCCACATATTTATTCAAAGTAGTAGTAAAACACAAATTATTACTATACAACTTAGAATAATCAATATACTTGTGAATACCATATCTAACATTAAAATTAAGCACATAGTCATTAAATTTAAGAGGAATTTTAGTTTATCTGCTAGATCTTCTTATTTTAGGTGTTTGCACATCACCATGTCTAAGAGTTGGACTAGAATGATTATTTGGAACATTGCCCCAAGACCAGTTTTGGATGCTCTCATCAATATGGGTTGCAGAATGCCATCCATTCTGACTAAAGACTTGTGAAGTTATAGGGTGGGTAGTCTCATAATGTGGCAAACTACCCTCCTTATTTGATGTATCTTTCCCATCATCATTGGGACTTAAGATCTTATCATTGTCAAACAAGTTTAAGTGATCAGCTTCACTTGTTATCTCAACATCAGCTGATTCACATGTTTGTTTAAAAGGAAACATATTTTCATAAAATTTTACATCTCTAGAAAAGAAGACATTTCTAGTATCCATACTCAACAAATTGTATGTTTTTTTAGTAGAAGAGTAACCAATAAGAACACATTTTTCAGATCTAATACAAAGTTTATCATGATTATTTAACACATTAGAAAAACACAAACAACCAAAAGACCTTAAGTGGGAAAGATTAGGTTTTCTATTATTGACCAACTCAAAAGGAGACTTGCCCTTTAAGACAGATGATGGCAACCTGTTAATAAGATAAACAACAGTAAGAATACACTTAGACCAAAATCTAAGAGGAATTCCCCCTGAAACATAATACTACTTGCTACATTAAGCAAATGTCTATGTTTCCTTTCAGCAATCCCATTTTGCTGAGGTGTATGGTCATAAGAAGTTTGATGAATTATTCCCAAATCATTAAACAAAGTATTCATTCTTTTATTCAAAAACTCAGTACCATTGTCAAACCTAACAGTTTTAGGTTTAACTTTATATTGATTACGAATCATATTAATATATGACAAAAACATTTCAAACACTTTATCTTTAGATTTTGAAAGATATACCCATACAGCTCTGGAAAAGTCATCAACAATGGTCAAAAAAATACCTAGACCTCTCTCTGCTGTGAACCCTGTAAGGACCCCATAAGTCGAGATGAACAAGTTCACCAAGACCTTTTGACTTATGGCCAGACAAGGGAAAGGTCTCCCTAGTCTGCTTTTTCCTTTGACAAATCTCACAGACATGCATAGAGGTGTTATCATACATATTCAAGTCCTATTTGAGAACAGACAACATTTGGTCAACAGGATGACCAAGTATATTATGCCAAACCATTTTAAAAGCATGAAAAGCTAAACACATGTTATACATACCTATACTGTTATTTTTATTTATATCAAACACATAGAGGCCACCAGATTCACTATCAGTCCCCAAGACAATCTCCCTTTTCAGGTCTTGAATATAACATTTATTCTCATCAAAACCAATAAACAACTTACTTAAGTTTGTTAACAGAAAAAAGACTAACACAATAACTAGGATCAACCAAAACATCATATAACATCACATTATTAGTCAATTTTAAGTTTCCAATGTGACTAATAGTAGCTAAAGTTCCATTAGGATGACCAACAGTAATCTTAAGATCAGAAATGTCAACCACATTAACCGTTCCAACAGTTGAAACAATTAAGTGTTGATTAGCACCAGAATCAATAATCCAACCCATAGTAACAGCTTGAACACTCAAACTAGAATTAGCAAAGAAATACTTAGAGAAATTGACATTGAACCACATATTACAGTTCAGAAATGAAGCCCTACCTACCAAATTGGCATGAATGCTTCCAGTAGGCTTATCGTTAATCATATTAAGCAATTTTTGCATCTGTTCAGGAGTAAAACCGAAAGAAGTACTACTAGAAGACTGCTTATCATTAGATTTAACATCCACATTAGTACCATAATTTTTTCTATTAGTACCATTATTCCATTAAAAACCAGAAGGAAACCCCACAGTTTCAAAACATATATCAATAGTATGACCTATTTTCCCACAATTTTTACAGTTTAGATTAGGATTAGGCCCTCTATTGACAAAGTTATTATTCCCATTAGCATTAGACCCTCTGGAAAAGTTATTTCCAGAGTTGTAAAGTTTCTTATTATTACCATTAAAACCATACTTAATAGCAAAAGAAGAAGCATTCAGTTTAGAATCATTACTACCAGAAAGCTCAGGAATACCTCTATGGGATCCCTCCCTAAACACAGTAGCATAAGCATCCTTGACCTCCGGGAGAGGATCCCTGTTCAAAAGAGCACTTCTAATAGGCTGGTAACAGTCATCCATAACCATTAGAAATTGCATCACTTTCATAAGTTGTTGATGCAAGACCAATTCAGTACTAGCAACACAAGTACAAGGAACTTCACAAGAACATTTAGGAATATTAGTCAAAGCATCAAATTCTCTTCACAAAGAGTTTAATCTATGATAATAATCAGCAACAAAAGTACCACCTTGTTTAACATTATTAATTTTCTAAAGCTGATTAAAAATAATAGACACATCCACCTTATCATAAGTACTATTAAGTTCACTCCAAACAGTAGCAGCATTATCAAAATAAACAAGACTCGTATAAACATCTTGAGAAACAGATTTCATAATCCAAGTAAGAATAATAGCATTACATCTATCCCACTAAGCAGAAAACACATAACTAGTCACATAAGACTCTTCCAGACAAGAACCATCAACAAAAGAAAACTTATTCCTAGTCTGTAAAGTAAGTTTCATAGCACTAGACCAAATTCTGTAATTTTTAGTACCTACAAGCTTAAAAGGAATAAGAGTAGTAGTGGTATTATCATTAGTTTACACATGTAAAGGATGACCACTATCTAAACCATTAATAGAAATAAGAGGATTACTACCACCATAATACATGATAACAATAGATCAAGAAACAAAGACAAACAAATAGACAAGAGATAAAAAGAAAAACTACACACAAGAACCAAACAAACATGCCAACAAAGCAATACAAACAATAAGACTAAAGAAAATAAGCAAATAATAAGAACAACAATCAAATAAGCAAGAGAAGATTACAAAATCATGGCTTATCACCTATCAGTGGGAAGAGCAAGTATCCACACTTCTCAAAGGGAAGAGGGTCAAGATGTTACCCACTGAGTTTGTAGTGAAATCACTGAGAAAAACAATCAAGAAACAAGAATCAACTTAAAAGCTTGCAAAACAATGCAAGAACAGCGGAACAAGGTCCCCCGTGATCTTGATTCAAGTCTAGAAACACAAGAAACCAAACAAATGAGCCCAGAATCACTTAGAACAAAAAACCCCCAAAAATTGAAATTAAGGTTTCAGAAACCCTAACTCCAAAATCACCGGATCTTGCGTAATCAACGATTCCTAACACGACCGTTAAGAATCACCAATCCAATCGCCTCAAAACCACCAAAAAATCAAAAATCCTCAAATCTTGATCTCAAACCCTAGATCAAGTCACACGATCAAGAACCACAATTCAAAGAGGCTCTAGTACCATGTAAGCACGATCCAAAAACCAAATATGCACACAACCACCCTCCCCAAGTGCAATATAATGAAGATTCAGTACAATACAACTAGTCCTCAAACGAGTGCTAGTACTACAAAACAAAGACTGTCCCAACTAGGTTGATACAGTCACCTCACTACAAGAACTCTCACACTCAGTTATCAATACCGGTTGATCAAATACAAGACTAGTTATCAAGATAAATAACTTGATAACAAACAGATGATAAATCAAGAACTGTGCGTAAAAAGTGTGTGAATAACATAAAACATCTAGGAAAGATATTAGAACCCTAAACATGAGTTCAGGTTAAATATTAAGCTCATCTTTAGGGTTATACACGTTACACCCTTCAAACTTCAGATATTGGCAAAAGTAGTCCATCCTTCCTTTGTTCCAGCTATTGTCCACTTTAGTCCCTTACATTTGGTTTGACCAGCATTGACCCTTGTATTCTCAACAATTAGTTAATGGTTGATTTTTATGTAATTTTGTTCCATTACAAGATAAAAAAAAGAGGGACCCTTATGGAGTGAAAATGATGTAATGAGTCTTCCATGTAATGATACATTACGTTTTATAATTCTAAACAAACGAGATTTTTTCATTCAATCGTAATAACTTTTTCCATTCCAACTCTCATTATAACATACGAAACGTTATTATAATGTCATAATTATCTTTATGTGTGCATGTAATTCGCTATCACTTTATCGGTCATATATTGTTTCTAACTTATAAGAGCGCGTGTACCCTCTCGCGTCGTGACTCTCGCGTTATGGCCATCATTTAAGTTGGCTATTACGGCGCGAGAGCCCGTAACGCCAGTGAGGGTGTGATATTATCTCGGTTTTGGTCCATGGCTTATGCTATGGACTACCGTACTAGGGCCTCTTACTAGTATGAGATTTTAACACACAACAATACAACACACAAGCCATTCACATTTTTGTCCAGTTACTCTTTCATCTTTTCATGACTCTCTTTCAGAATTGCTAGTTCTAAATTCTAATCATACAAACAGCATTCACAACTTGATAACATGATTACTAATTTATCGACACGAGGAAAGTGAGTTGAAGCATGAAGAATTTGGAAGTGGGGTTCACGAGTACGGACGACAAACCTTCCACCGTCTTTAATATGTGGGCACGACATATTCGTGGCTCTATGTGACACGCAACCTAGCTCGATCTTGTGTGTCGACGAAACTGCATTTATACCACATATATGCATATAAAGACTGATTGTCGTTTGTGGTGTCTTCTACTATGAGTCTTTCAATACATGTTTTGTTTTCTTGTATTTTCTCCCATAACTTTTTATGTTTTCTCACTTTTGTCTGATATAAAATTGTCCACATTGGCGTTTTCGTTTTGGACACTGAAGAAATTGTTGTTATTCATCAATACTTCGATAAGGAACATTTGTCGTCAAGACGTCAATTAACGAAGAACTTGTTATGCTGAGGTATCCTGTAAGATAACCATGTCTATAAAAGTAGAGGCCGGCGCTAGTAGAACAAGTAACTTATTGGAATGTTATCCAACAGCTTAAGGTCTCGCCATTCGTTTATTGGTAACTTAACTGTTTTAGCCCGTAGATATTATTGTAGTGGGATTAACAAATTTGATTTGCAGACGACATATATTCCACACTTTTTTAGTACGTGGTTATAAACTTACAATATATCCGTAGCAACGTGTGGGTTAACAGCCACCACCAACGACTTAGCCATTCGAGTGAGTTGTCACGATCTGTGTTGATGAATACAGCGACTGATTGTCCTTTGTGTAGTTGTTGTGTCGTATTTCATCATTGATTCTTTTACTACATGTTTTGTTTGATTTCAGTTCACTCTTCAACTTTTTGGAACAGAAGTACATGACAATTTGGCTTAGAATGTGCCAACGTGTGATTTGTCCATTCAACAATCAACTCTTCTTGTTTACATGTAAGCTTTTAGATCACACATATACAGAGTAAAGTGAAGACAAAAATAAATTGGCAAGAAGACAAATGAAATAGATACATAAAAGATCATGAAATCTCATGTTACTATACTGCAGTAAACTTAAGAGTATGCAGTATGCTAATCAGTAATCACATTACATTGTAAATAGTCGACACCTCGACGGGATAGTTATAGGACTTATTGCAACTTTGTATTGACACACATTTGTAGTTTATGAAGAAATTTACCAGCAGCTTTTGGTTCCAACCGAGCCCCTTCACACTAAGAAGATACCAAAAAGTCCTGGGGAATGTGCCGAATGTTGTAGTGTCAGACAAGTTAGAACACTCATCAACAACGTTCTGTGTGTGTATCAGTGCATGCAAACATGTCCAATATTCGATATGCAAAGATCAGTACAAGACTCTTTTAACTATTGCAACAGTTTTGCACTCGACACTCGGTGTAGCTAAACTTTAAAGTTATAGTATATATTCTGTGTAAAGTGTAATAACATTATAACCGTCACGCTTCATTTCAGTCGCTAGACATTTTCTGTGTAAGTTTTTTGCGTCGCTCTGAATAGACTAAAGCTGAATAAATGTCCAATATTCACAGAGATCCAAATTGTTGGAAAAGAAATACAGATACAAATATATGTGAACATCACCTTGATTAGTCGTCAAAACATGTTTGTCCACTTCTACTTGTTTTTACTATGTTTGCACAATCTTAACTATCAGGGCATTTCTTGCCGTCTATTTCACCATGGGATCTTTTACTAGCCTTTACGGCTCTCACTGTCGCATACTTCACTATCGGCTTTTCCTCTTGGTGCTGAAGCACCTGTCACAGTGTCACTAGAATATTTCATCGTCGGCTCTTTAATTTCTCTCGGCACTAGATATCCAATTGTTATAAAAGAACAATATAGAAGGTCCAAGTCCTTTTAATATCCTGTCTAAAACCAGTACAAATGGAAACAGCCGCATAGGAATTCTTTTAATCAGTAACCAGCAATCTTAGCAAGCATTATATGAACTTTACAAATCAATTACTGACATCAAATACTGGATTTACATAATGAATATTGCGAATCGGTATCAAAATTTCCCCCATCATTTACATTGTCAATAAAGAAACTAGTTCTCATATGGCACTGCATATATAAATTATTTAAGCATCAACAACCTTATATAACACAAGTTATGTTAACACTGTTCAAATTTTGGTACCAAGAAAAACAATAAGAATCGCATTTACATATTAGAAAGTTATACGATTTACATCTGTGCTAGTCCTAGCTTATGTCCAATCATTCTAACCCAATCCTCGATCTCATCTGTTTCTAAATCCATCCACGCTTCTCTATAAGTTGCACTTTCACAAAAAATAACAAGTGCCATTTTGTGCAAAGGGTTTTTCGCCCCCCAACCAATGGCTTGCAGCTTTTCTCGACAATCTTTAAAAGAAGGTCCATTATTCCCCTTAATAAGTAGTTTTAATGCTTCAGACATACCTTCTTCAATGGAAGACTTGTTACATTTCTGTAAAGTTTTACCCTTTTTTGCTGGTCTTTGAGTTTCCATATGAGATGAACCATTATGCATTGAAGTTGAAGTTCCTTGTGTTTCATTTATAATTTCGGTATCTTCAATCAAGATAGGTTCAGCACAAGATTTAGACCTTCCAGAAAATGACCCGTCATTTTCTTCCTCAGTATCAAGTACCCCGTCATAAAGTCGTGCACAAAGTTTAGGAAAGACTAGCGATGCGGTCTTCAACGATTCTATGTATTTATTTCCCTATAGTTAAGGAAGAAAATAACTTACCACTGCAAATATATAAAGGGTTTTTTACATGTAATGCCAATCTAACTTTTCATTTGTCCACGTTTTAGCCATTTTTAATAAATTAAACGGGATACAAAGCCATCTTTATTGAATTAAACGGGACACAAAGGCATCTATTAGTAACTCACGATTACAAAAACGTCCAATGAACTTAAACATGACAAATGAAAAGTTTCTCATTATAACATTTAAAAACCCAAAAATAAATAAATACTTTAAAGAACAAAACATAGTGCAAGAAAGTTACCTTCATTTCTATGCTCCATTCCTCATCTGTTAAATCAAATGTGTTTGTCACTGGATCGTACAAGTTCCCCACTTTGTTTTTCAAAGTTGACCATGCTTTATATTTGGCTTGGAGATACTCGTAATGGTTCCTCATTTGTTTTACATCAACAATGAAATTATGACTCATTTTTAGCTTCTCAGCAATTTTGCTCCATGAAAATGCACGACGACTACCACCTCTCGGCCCATTTTCTTCAACTGCCTCGATACATGCTTCTAGGAACGTTTTCACCACCGTTTCACTTTTCCAGTTAGTCCTGATTTTCTTCCGTTTTTTAGATTCGCCAATTTTTTCCATACCTGAAGGCATAAGAAAACCAATATGCATAATTAAAACAAGTAGTCTAAATTAAACAACTTCAAGGGGTTTGGGATTGCTTATTCAACATCAATTGTCACAGTAAAAGCAGAAGATAAGCCAGACACTAGATTCTTCTGAAAGTAAATATTCCTGGCAACTGCTCAAGTATGAAACATGGGCAGTAGCGAATCCACGACTTTCAGTAAAAATGATAAATCAAACTACGCAAAATAGTGTTCCTAGAATAATCAGCTAGTCAAGTTGTTCGAAAAAATCTGATCCAAATGTAGGATGCCCCTAAAACATATGAATACAAGGAGATTATAACAAGTTGCTTACCTTGCTCAATCGGAGGGATGAAATATTCGCACTGTGGTCTTTGCGTTTCGGTAGGAGATGAAATTTTCCTCTTTGACATTAAAGCTTCTTCTATTTCATTGATATTCTCCGTGTCTTTAATCAAGATAGGTTCAGCAGAAGATTTAGACCTTTCAGAAAACGACCCCCTACTTTCATCCTCAGTATCAAGTACAACGTCATAAAGTTGGGTGCAGAGTTTAGGAAAAACTAATGATGCACACTTAAGCTTTTGTAGGTATTTATTTCCCTGTAGTTAAGAATGAAAAAAATAAAACTTAATACAGAAAATAAAGAAAGGGCTTTTAACATAAAGTACCAAATGTATCTTTTCATTTGTCCCGTCTTAGTCATTGAACTTTATTTGTATAGGGGAGTCAATAGGAAGTAGCTTTGCAATAATGTATCGTTTTTATATTTCATTTTCAACTTATTAATGTTTAGTTCAATGGGTTAGGGAAGTTTCAAGTCAATGTAACATTTCAGTTGCTATCTTGCAACCCTTCATATGTATCCCAAGGATCTATAGATCCTTTTTCGATACATTGTTATTTTTGGAAAATAGATAGCTTTGTGGCATTGTTTAGCCATTTTGTAGCCGTCAATTAAGGACTCATGTGACAAAAAAATGGTCATTAGCTAAAACATGCAGGAGAAAACACAATGTAAGAAACTAACCTTTATTTCTATGTCCCATTCCTCGTCTGTCAAATTAAACGTGTTAGTCAATGGATCGTATGAGTTCCCCACTTTGTTTTTCAGTGTCGACCATGCTTTATATTTGGCTTTGAGATAGTCAAAATGGTTCTTCATTTGTTTTTGATCAACAATGAAATTATGACTCCTTTTTAGCTTCTCTGCAACTTTGCTCCATGAAGTTGAACGAAGACTACCACCTCTCGGCCCATTTTCTTCAACTTCCCGAATACATGTTTCTAGAAAAGTTTTCACCACCCTTTCATTTCTCCAGGTGATTTTCTTTCGCTTTTTTGGTCTGCCAATTTGTTCCATACCTAAAGAGATAAGAAAACCAACATTGCAATTTAGTTCATCAAGAGCGTATTTGTGACTGCTCATACAAGTGCCTATTGACTTGCAGGAAAAATAGATAATTAAATTACAAGAAACAGTGTTAGTATATTCAAATATGCTTTCGGAAAAAATAAAAATAATCAGTTAGTTATGTCTTTAAAAATTCAGATCCAAATGTAAATTGACCCGTAAATATATTTAAGAATTAAACTGATTTGAATCATACAAACCAATATGTATACCATAGATTACAAGAATTCGATTTAAGGAGATGATAACAAGTGGTTTACCTTGCTTTATCGGAGGTATGAAATATTCGCCCTCTGGTCTTTGTGTGTCAGCAGGAGATGAACAAATTTGCTTTGAAGTTGAAGCTTCTTGTGTTTCATTGATATTCTCGGTATCTTCAATTAAGATAGATTCGGCACAAGATTTAGAAGATACAGATATTAACATTATTTGTAAGAGTAAGAGCAGAAAAAAAACACAAAATTCTTTCGAAGAAGATATTCGCTATCAACAACTAACAAACAAAATACAAACTACAAAGGATCCGTGACTTGCAGAAAAAAAACTGATAAAATCAAATTACACAAAGTAGTGTTCATACAATTAAATAATAAGCTATTCATGGTTTCTGAAAAATTCTTATCCAAATGTAAAATGATCCTGAGTAATTAAATAATCATATTTAAGAATTTAATAGAATTGCAATCTGCAAACCAATATGGATTGTTGGATACAACTATATACAAGAATTTGGTTCGAGGAGATGATAACAAGTTGTTACCTTGCTCGATCGGAGAGTCAAAATTTTCGCCCTGTGGTCTTTGAGTTTCGGTATGAGATGATAGATTTTGCTTAGAAGTTGGAGCTTCTTGTATTTCATTGATATTCTCAGTATCTTCCATCAGAAGAAGTTCATAAGATTTAGAGCTTTCAGAAAATGACCCCCCATTTCCATCCTTGGGATCATGTACCCCGTCGAAAAGTTGTGCACAGAGTTCAGGATAAACTAGTGATGCATTCTTCAGTGGTTCTATGTATTTATTTCCCTATTGTTAAGAAAGAAAAATAGGATAAACCTACATATAAAGAAAGGGTTTGTTACATAAAACACCAATGTACTGTTTCATTTGTCCCGTTTTAATCCGTTTACTAAGAGTAATTTTGTGGTAATGTAGATGAGATCTATGGGTTAAGGTCAGTTCAAGTTATCAATGTTTAGCTCAATGGATTAGGGTCATTTCAATTGAATTTCTCGTTGATCTTTTGATCATTTTTCAGTATATTGTTATTTTTGCGCAAAAAAAGTAAGGGTGTGTTTGATTGACACTTAATGAAATAGTTCAGCGCTGGTTAGTAAAAAATGAATCGGTCAGAGTGTTTGCTACAAAACAAATTAGCCACTGAACCATTATTATTGCGCTGACCGATTTTGAGAGACAAGCTATGCAAAATGATTCAGTAGGCTACAAATTCACACATGTACCCTTTGATATATCATGGCTCTCTCCCACGTGGTCTCCTCTAGTATTTATACAATTATAAAAAATTAAAATATTACAACTTTACTTTACACTTCTAATGTTATTTAATACATTACATTATAATGATATTAAAATAAGACGAGTAGATGGTCGTAAATATTCGTACTATCAAATTGCATACGTATGATATTTAAACTGAAATGGTAAACATATATTTTTAATATTAATCAATTTATTCTTTGTATACTTGAGATACAAATTACGAGTAACATATCTTCACATAGCATTTTTTTAATAATATTGAATCTCACTAGAGGTCAAAATTGAACGTGTCTAAAAAGTCTACCATAGTTGTTGGTTTATAAACATGTCTTCGTTATTATTTTTGGAACGTTATTTTTTGGTTTATAAATATGTGATCGTTATTAGTAAATATATATTCATCGTTTTATTTTAAAAAATTAATCTCATCGAAGGTCAAAATGGTAGTTTTTTCTTATTCAGCTGAGAAATTCAGAAATTTATCAAACAGTTATTCGCGTTCAGAAACAGTTTCGCTCAGCACCTTTGAATTACTCAGAAGCTTTTAATCATACAGCGCTAAATTATTCAGTTTTACCAAACAGCCCCTAACTTTGTGTCTCTTTTGAGTAATGACGTAAACTAGACACAAATGACTCAAACAAACAGAATGCCATATTTTACTGACCAGTATTCTTAGAAATGTGGGTGCAATGACTAAAACACGACAAACGTGAAGTTTGCTGATATTATATGTAGAAAACACCATTGAGAAATATATTATCCAAGTAAAAATACATGGCGTAAGAAAGTTACCTTCATTTCTGTGTTCCATTCCTCATCTGTTAAATCGAACGAGTTAGTCAATGGATCGTACAACTTCCCCACTTTGTCTTTCAGTGTTGACCATGCTTTATATTTGGTTTTGAGATAATCGTAATGGTGCTTCATTTGTCTTTCATTAACAATGAAATTATGACGTTTTTTTAGCTTCTCGGCAACTTTGCTCCATGGATATGTGTGAAGAAGAGCACCACCTCTAAGCCCATTTTCTTCAACTTCCTGAATACATGCTTCTAGAAAAGTTTTTACCACTCTTCCATTTTTCCAGTTAATTCTGACTTTATTTTTCTTTTTAGATTCAGCAATTTGTTCCGTACCTAAAGACATAAGAAGAACCCACATATATAACTCAAACAAGTGACCCAGAATGAAAGCATGAAGCATAAGGCCTCAACCTAAAGTTGCATTTTTGTCCATCTAGACTCCGAAGGGAATTAAGGATTGCTTATCGACTTATTTAAAAGTATATACCCCGTATTAGTAGTTTTGAGAACTACAAAAAGGAGCTTAATCATTTTGAAGGAGAAAAAAACCTTATACTGGTAGTATATTAAATTTATACAATAATCATGTTGTCAAACTAATAACTTGAGCAATATTATCCGTTTTACTATACCCAAACGCTAAAAGTTGATTTTCTGCAAATACCCCTTCATTTTGTTGCTCCTCTTTGAATACTCGATTTTAAATTAATCAGCAGGCTTTTATTCTAGAATGTAAGAGCATCCGTGACATGCATGTTACAGCAAGATTAAGAAGATAAAGTAGTGAAAATCCAGTGATTATATATATGTATGCAATGTGAGAATCGACTAAACAAATAGCTATAGCTACAAAACCCTCATTGTTTGATTCAATAACTAAAGAGTCCTATCACTTAAGAATTCCTCAAATTGAAATATGCGAATCAATATGGATACAAGAATTTGATTGAAGAGGAAAGGATAACGAGTCATTTACCTTGCTCGATTGGAGGGGTGGAACACTCGGCCTGTGGTGTTTGAGTTTGGGTAGGAGATGAACAGATTTGATTTGAGGTTGAAGGTTCTTGTGTTTCATTGATATTTTGGCTACCTTCGATCAATAAGACAGGTTCAGCACAAGGGCTAGATCTTTCAGAAAATGACGTCTCACTTTCATCCTCGGTATCAAGTACCCCGTCATAAAGCCGTGCACAAAGTTTAGGAAAGACTAGTGGCGCACTCTTCAATGATTCTATGTATTTATTTTCCTACATTTAAAAAAGAAATAACTTTCTACTACATATACAGAAAGGGTTTTTTCACAAAATATACCAACATACTTTTTCGTTTGTCCTGTTTTATCCATTGTACTTCTTTGTAAATCTGAGCTGTTTTAAGATAGCTTTGAATCTCATTTGAGTCATTTAGCAGTAACCTTTTAGAGACACAAAGCTAACTTTTTACGACTCAAATTCGACGCTAATGTATAATGACTAAACAGGAACAAGTGGAAAACTTTGTTAATGATTACACGAAAAATGCATAAGGAAATAAATAATCGAAAGAAAAATGTATAGTTTAGTGAGTGACCTTCATTTCTATGTCCCACTGATCTTCTGTTAAATCAAAGGTGTTCGTTAATGGATCGTACAACTTTCCAGCTTTGGTTTTTAAAGTTGACCATGCATTATATTTGGCTTTGAGATAGTCGTAATGGTTCTTCATTTGTTTTTGTTCAGCAACGAAATTATGACTATTTTTTAGCTTATCTGAAATATTTTTCCATGTGATACTACCACCTCTCGTTCCATTTTCAACTTCTTGAATACATGCTTCTAGAAAAGTTTTTACCACCTTCTCATTTTTCCAACTAATCCTAATTTTCCTTCGCTTTTTGGATTCACCAACTTTTTCCACAGCAAATTGTTCCATATCTACACACATAAAATAAAACCAACATATATTATTCAAACGTAAAATAAAGCCACCATGTATAATTCAGACAAGTAATTAACGTTGTATTAATACGTAAAGCAATAAGCCATCAACCTAAACTTGCAGACTGGCCCATCTAATCATATTAGGATAGCTGTAATCAAGGAAACAACAGAGGAAAAACGATTAGCTGATTATAACTACAATAAAATACTGTATCCACTTGAATCTTAGTAAACATATGTCAAAGTTATCATAACAAGACGATAACATATGTACTCCAATATACGCAGGATTTAAGATTAAGAGCCCCGTGAAACACATTTAGAAGTCCACATATAAAGACTTAAAAAGATGTATAAACTGTTACTATTACTATATTTACTTGTATCAGTCGGACCAAAAATGACATGACAACATAAATGCAAAACCAAAAATAAAATGAAATTACACGACAACATTACTACAGATTTAAAAAGAAATTCAGTTACTATCAAAATTCATTATTCTAGTGTTCTCTGGGTATATTTATATCTCGAAAAGCGTTATATCCAGTAAAACTCCATCCGCATGTGCAATCCATAGGTAATATTAATGTGTTTTATAAAAGCATGTTTGTTAAAACTTATCTTTCGGCTTATGAGCTTGTGTTTCATAAACCCAAATCTTATGGCATATCTTGAGACTTATGGGCTAATATAAGTTTATCATATCATAATCAAAATAAGCTTATACAAGCCCACAAGTCTCAAAATAAGCCTGGAAATTTGAGATTATGAAATATAGACCGAAATCAAATAAGCTCAAACAAACACCTCCTTTACGGGGGTGTTTATTTAAGCTTATTAAACATAAGCCGAAATGGGCTTATGTTTCATAAGCCTCAATTTTGTGGCTTATTTTGAGATTTATGGGCTTATATAAGTTTATTATGATATGATAGACTTATATAAGCCAATAAGTCTCAAGATAAACCACAAATTGAGGCTTATGAGATATAAGCTAAAATTTGGCTTATTTTCGGCTAATATTTCATAAGTCATAAATTTTTCGCTTATTTTGAGACTTATGGGCTTATATACGTTTATCATATCATAATAAACTTATATAAACCCATACGTCTCAAAAGTGAGGCTTATGAAACATAAGCCCATTTTGGCATGTTTCATAAGCTTAAACAAAAGCGTTATGAAGGTGTTTGTTCCGGCTTATGGCTTATTTGGTTTTGGGCTTATGTTTCATAATCTCACTTTTAATGGCTTATTTAGAAAGCTTTCGACTTATCAAAATTCATTTCGACATAATAAACTTATATAAGCCGAAAAGTTTCAAAATAAGCCATAAAAAGTGAGATTATGAAACATAAGCCCAAAACCAAATAAGCCTTAAAACCGGTGTTCGAAAGCTTAAAGCAGATAAGCAATCCCAAACACCCCCAGAACCCATCTGCAAGAAATGATTTTTATATAATCAAATGATAAAAAAGTTCAAATCTTTATACATATTATGAGTATTTAACTAGTTTCAATATTGCAATAACTAAAAAACGTGATTTTTTTACAATATATACAAATTGGATCAAATTGGAATATGGGAATTAATTAAATACAATAAAAAGATAAGAAATTGAATCAATTGCAGTAGTTCTTTTACCTTATTTGATTTGAAGAGATTGAAGAATAAGCCCTACAAAAAGCCCCAATTAAGATAAACGCTTTTTGGGTTTAGGACTAGGGGTGTGTTTGGGTAAGCTTGTTAGAAAGAAGCTTATTGCAATAAGCATCCCTTTTCCAAAAAGCTATTCAGTTTTTAAGGAAAGTAGACCTGTTACAGCATCTCGAATGTAGTCTCTATTTGGCTCAGTTCAGATCATTGACTTTTGATTTCTTACTACTTAGTTATATTTTTTCTGTTAAATCAGTTAAGGGTTTTCACAACAAAACAGGGGTGTAATCGAGTCGAGCCGAGCTCAAGCTTAGTAGGGCTTGAGCTTGGCTTGATATAAAAATTGTAGGCTTGAGCTTGGCTTGATAGCTTGTCAAGCTTTACTGATTCAGGCTTGAGCTTGGCTTGATAAAGCTTGATAAAAGCTTGAGTTTGGCTTAAAAAGCTTGAATGTGTATAAATTTAATTTTTTTATAATAAAACTCATTAATAAACATGTGTATAAAATAAAAAAAATAGAAATCATTACTTAAAACAAATTTGATTTATTTAACATTAACAACACTGATAACAAAATCATCGTACAATTTTGGTTTCAAAATGTGTTTTGCACTCCAATACGATTAAGTTCCCAAAGGCCATTGCATGATGTGAATCCGAGCACAATTTAGACACGTTGTGTTTAATATTAAAAAGAGTACAAAAAATATTTACACACATATTGTATTCCACCAAGTACCGAGTAAATGTAATAATTAAATTTACAAAAATAAAGAATCATTTAAAAGTACTAAAATATAAATGTAATCATAGTTAAAAGTACTTCTAAAATATATTATCTATTTATAATATTAGCCCCTAAAATTAGGTTAATACTCAAATTAACAATTAGTTGCTTATATAAATTCATTATAAAAACATATTTTTGATAGAGCTTGAAAAAGCTTGATAACAACTCGAGCCGAGCTATCAAAAGCTTGATCTTGAGCTTGATATAATTTCGAGCTATTTGTTGGGCTTGAGCTTGATAAAAGTTTGGCTTGATCGAGCCAAGCTCGAGCTCGAACTCGAGTTGCTTGATAAAAGCTTGGCTTGATTACACCCCTACAACAAAATAATAAAATTCCATTTTTTTTCCTAATAAACAAAAAAAATTATATTTTCTTTTTTTATAAATACTACATTTTCACATACAATATTTTCATACACAGCTTCAAAAATCAAACGACGTGCTCCTTACCACACACCGTTGACGAGATCAAAGCCATAGTGCAGAAACAAATCGATGAAAAAAAACGTCAACAAGCTCACGACGTTAGCCTTTGAATTCGATAATGCAAGTAATGATAAAACGAAACTGCCATAGCATATGAGAAGAAAATAAAATAATTAAAGAGAAAATACGTTTTTATTTACGAATTTAAATCATTAAGAGGAAGAAAAACGTAAGAATAAAACATTTCTTATTTTTTGAAAGGTCGTGGGTGAGGATGGGTTCGACGAGTCGAACGATTCGATTTGATAACCACCATGAGATCAATCAAGTTCGAAGTCGATCGACCGATATCTCGACTGATCGGTTGTCACCAGCCTTGCTATCTTTAGTAATACATCTCACTATTGTAAAAAAATTACATTACATTTGATCTCGGTTAAGTTTTAAGTAAAGTTCACAAAAAAATGTATTGGGCAAACTTTATAAGTTTCTTATTGGGCCAATTGTGTGGCCTAAGTACTACGTAAGATATTAGGTTAAACTTTAGCTCCGCTCCTCTCCCGTAACTTCTTCACCTGTAAACACCATAAGATATGTTGACCGACACTGGGGGATGTTGACCACCTTTAACCAAAACGTTAAGTTCAATGTATTTGTTGCATATCGTAGCGGTAAATTGTCGTCAAACGATATATCACTGATATATTGATCGTTCTGATATGACCTTACAACATTGATTTGTAGTTTTTAGCACTAAGATAGTGCAAAAATGCATAAATACTTCTCCAATACTGACACTAAACACTTGTACTATTTTAATGTCTATGAATAATAAGGGGGAAACCCTAAACACTAGTACTACTCATTGTTTTAAAAATCGGGTTGACCCGGCCGGTTGAACCGTGAATCGGCTCGAAGACCGGACCGGATGTGACCGGGTTTTTGTTTATTTGAGAACCGGATTGAACCATCGGTTTTTCATTGACCCGGGTTGACCCGGTTTGATAAACCCGGCCGGGTCATAATTTTCTATAAAAAAAAAAGTTCAAAAACTTTTTTTCTATAAACATTTCTAAATTTTAAAGATAAATTTAAGTACGGGTGATTATTGTTAGTTAAAATAAAATTAAAATTAATTTAAAACACAAACAAATATCGTTTTATTATGGTTTAATACAAATTATTTGTTTTTTCATACATTTGCTATAATATTATAAATATTAAACTGAAAATTTAAATATTTTTCATCGATTTAATTCAGCGTAAGACAAGTTATAAGATTATTACAATATTATAGATTAAATATATAAAAATATACATATATATATAACCGGGTTGACCCGGCGGTTCAACCGGTTGAACCGATTGACCCGTGAACCGGTCATTAGACCGAGTCAACTAAAAAACCGGGTTTTAAAACATTGGTACTACTACTCCCCCCATCTCATAATAAGTGTAGACTTTTGTTTAGTCTTTTATATCTTACTTTGATTATAAATAATTTTATTTGTGTTATATAATACGTGATGAAAATTATATCAATGAAAATACATTTTAAAATCAAATCAGTTTAAGGGTTTTCACAACAAAATAGGGGTGTAATCGAGTCGAGCCTAGCTCAAGTTTAGTAGGGCTTGAGCTTGACTTGATACAAAAATTGTAGGCTTGAGCTTGGCTTGATAACTTGTCAAGCTTTACCGATTCAGGCTTGAGCTTGGCTTGATAAAGCTTGATAAAAGCTTGAGTTTGGCTTGAAAAGCTTGAATGTGTATAAATTTAACTTTTTATAATAAAACTCTTTAATAAACATGTGTATAAAATAAAAAAAATAGAAATCATTACTTAAAACAAATTTGATTTATTTAACATTAACAACACCGATAACAAAATCATCGTACAATTTTGGTTTCAAAATGTGTTTTGCACTCCAATACGATTAAGTTCCCAAAGGCCATTGCATGATGTGAATCCGAGCACAATTTAGACACGTTGTGTTTAATATTAAAAAGAGTACAAAAAATATTTACACACATATTGTATTCCACCAAGTACCGAGTAAATGCAATAATTAAATTTACAAAAATAAAGAATCATTTAAAATTACTAAAATATAAATGTAATCATAATTAAAAGTACTTCTAAAATATATTATCTATTTATAATATTAGCCCCTAAAATTAGGTTAATACTCAAATTAACAATTAGTTGCTTATATAAATTCATTATAAAAACATATTTTTGATAGAGCTTGAAAAAGCTTGATAAGAACTCGAGCCGAGCTATCAAAAGCTTGATCTTGAGCTTGATATAGTTTCGAGCTATTTGTTGGGCTTGAGCTTGATAAAAGTTTGGCTTGATCGAGCCAAGCTCGAGCTCGAACTCGAGTTGCTTGATAAAAACTTGGCTTGATTACACCCCTAAAACAAAATAATAAAATTCCATTTTTTTTCTAATAAACAAAAAAAAATTATATTTTCTTTTTTTATAAATACTACATTTTCACATACAATATTTTCATACACAGCTTCAAAAATCAAACGACGTGCTCCTTACCACACACCGTTGACGAGATCAAAGCCATAGTGCAGAAACAAATCGATGAAAAAAAACGTCAACAAGCTCACGACGTTAGCCTTTGAATTCAATAATGCAAGTAACGATAAAACGAAACTGCCATAGCATATGAGAAGAAAATAAAATAATTAAAGAGAAAATACGTTTTTATTTACGAATTTAAATCATTAAGAGGAAGAAAAACGTAAGAATAAAACATTTCTTATTTTTTGAAAGGTCGTGGGTGAGGATGGGTTCGACGAGTCGAACGATTCGATTTGATCACCACCATGAGATCAATCAAGTTCGAAGTCGATCGACCGATATCTCGACTGATCGGTTGTCACCAGCCTTGCTATCTTTAGTAATACATCTCACTATTGTAAAAAAATTACATTACATTTGATCTCGGTTAAGTTTTAAGTAAAGTTCACAAAAAAAATGTATTGGGCAAACTTTATAAGTTTCTTATTGGGCCAATTGTGTGGCCTAAGTACTACGTAAGATATTAGGTTAAACATAAGCTCCGCTCCTCTCCCGTAACTTCTTCACCTGTAAACACCATAAGATATGTTGACCGACGCTGGGGGATGTTGACCACCTTTAACCAAAACGTTAAGTTCAATGTATTTGTTACATATCGTAGCGGTAAATTGTCGTCAAACGATATATCACTGATATATCGATCGTTCTGATATGACCTTACAACACTGATTTGTAGTTTTTAGCACTAAGATAGTGCAAAAATGCATAAATACTTCTCCAATACTGACACTAAACACTTGTACTATTTTAATGTCTATGAATAATAAGGGGGAAACCCTAAACACTAGTACTACTCATTGTTTTAAAAATCGGGTTGACCCGGCCGGTTTAACCGTGAACCGGCTCGAAGACCGGACCGGATGTGACGGGTTTTTGTTTATTTGAGAACCGGATTGAACCATCGGTTTTTCATTGACCCGGGTTGACCCGGTTTGATAAACCCGGCCGGGTCATAATTTTTTATAAAAAAAAAAGTTCAAAAACTTTTTTTCTATAAACATTTCTAAATTTTAAAGATAAATTTAAGTACGGGTGATTATTGTTAGTTAAAATAAAATTAAAATTAATTTAAAACACAAACTAATATCGTTTTATTATGGTTTAATACAAATTATAAACATAAATTATTTGTTTTTTCATACATTTGCTATAATATTATAAATATTAAACTGAAAATTTAAATATTTTTCATCGATTTAATTCAGCGTAAGACAAGTTATAAGATTATTACAATATTAGAGATTAAATATATAAAAATATACATATATATATAACCGGGTTGACCCGGCGGTTCAACCGGTTGAACCGATTGACCCGTGAACCGGTCATTAGACCGAGTCAACTAAAAAACCGGGTTTTAAAACATTGGTACTACTACTCCCCCCATCTCATAATAAGTGTAGACTTTTGTTTAGTCTTTTATATCTTACTTTGATTATAAATAATTTTATTTGTGTTATATAATACGTGATGAAAATTTTATCAATGAAAATACATTTTAAAATCAAATCTACTCATATAACTTTCATCAAGTATTATATAACACAAATACAAATATTTATGGTCAAAGTTCAATAACAAAGACTTAAAATATTTCAAAGTTGATACTTAATATGGGACGGAGGTAGTATAATACAACAACCAAAATGTTTCGAACTTTTAATTCAATCAAGTTTACACTTTTATCTTCTAATCAACCACACAAGACCACCAATGTAGCATCGAAACGGGAACGACACAGAGATACAGGAATATGAAAGGGAAACGGCAAAAATAAATCAAGATACGGGAACGGCATGGATACGGCAATAAAAATATATAAAAAATAGATATAATAAAGAAAATTCAAAATAAATATATATTGATGTAAATTCTAGCTCTTGAATAAGATCCGGTTCTAACTTCCTTGCAAGTTTTGCACTTAAATTTCCATGCTCCTCATGATATACCTTGCTTTTCTTTCGAGTTTATCAACAATTTCCCACAGTGTCAAAAAAAAAATCTAAGTAAAAAAGTACCTATACTATTGAGTAGAGAGAAAAACAATGGAAAGTGGGTGTGAATAGTTTTTTGTCTGCTAACTATAGGACCCAAAAATAAATTATGTAAAAATATTGATTAGAAAATAGAAAAAAATACTCTCTCATTTTCGCAAACACGTGACTGCCAAAGAAGAAAAGTAAAAAAGAATAATTATATCCATTTATCCTTCTTTCTTCTTCCTCCCGTCAATATTATTCCGGTAAGATTTTTATTTTTCATTTTTTCTGGTTATGTCCTTTGGAATACTCAGCTTTACTTGCTTCTTTTTATCAACTTGTAAGGGCGCACAATTGCCGAAACGTTTTAGATTCGGTCAACAAACGATCCCATGATTTGGGAATCGGTCAATATATGATCCCTTAACGAATCGCCGACGCTCCCGCACCCCAGCCGCTCCCATACGAGTATGCCACACTTACAGGCGATTCTATGCATCATAGGGGACCAGGATTCGAATAAACTAATTCAGGTCGGGTTAGTCGAGTCAAAAAATTATTTGGGTTATTCAGGTCAACCGGACTAACACCAAATACTCAATAAGGTCGAGTATCAGGTTTGGGTAATTTGAGTTGATCGGATTGATCCAAATAAGAATATTTTTTCATTTTTATAATATAATTTTATATATTTTCTATTTAAAAGAACGAAAAAATAATTCTTTTTAACATTACTCATATTCGATCCGAATTTGAATTACCGACTCGAGTTTGTAAATGTTTATGTATATTGATATTGTAAATGTTTATGTATATTATCAGTAGAGATTACAAAGCGTATATAAATACAGGATGCTAACTAATGATTCTTGAAGAAGAAGGTCCATGTGGAGTAGTTTGACTTCGCGATATCTAGTTTTACCAGGAAAAGGATTGTAATAGAAGGTAAGGCTTGTAGCTTATCGGCTTTGGAGAGGGTACAAATTGGTGGAGAGGTTTTTGTGTTTAAAATGGTGATAAAACAAACTTGTAGTAGTGCTGCCTAGGTAATAGGATATGGGGGAGTATTTGCTTATGATTTGCAAAGTGAGTAGGGATATGATAGGATAATAGGATGGTTTGTTTGTTTATAATTGCACAAACTGGTAATAAAGGCGTAGAAAGCAGGAAGAAAAAAAAATTAGAGTTTTATTAGGAAAGGATCGGAGGCTGTGATACCATGTAAATGTTTATGTATACTGATATCAGTAGAGATTATAAAGCGTATATAAATACAGAGTAAAGTGCAAAAATCATCCATGTGGTTTATCAAAAGTTTGAATTACATCCCTCGTTAATACTTCGCGCAACATACATCATTGTGGTTGCAAAATGGTACACCATACTAGGGGTGAGCAGAAACCGAACCGCGAACCGCAAAACCACAAAAAACCGCAAAAACCGAACCGCAGAAACCGCACCACGACAAAAACCGACGGTTTGGTTTGAAGAAAAAGAAAAAACCGCAACTGCGGTTCGGTTGCGGTTTTCGCCCGTAAAACCGAACCGCAAAACCGAACCGCACCACATAACTATTTTATATTGAAAAACGTCACATCAACCATTTTATGCGTGTTATAAGATTTCTAGTGCATATTATCACTGATATTCATATAAGTTATTAGTAAAGTGTTTGTTAGATTCAATTTATGCATTGTTATAACCGAAAATCAACATTTTAAACTAAAAACCGCAAAAAGCTACAATTATTATATAAGTCACAAGTAATGGTTCGGTGCAGTTAAAAACCGCAAAACCGCAAAACAGCAAAAAAACCGCAAAACCGAAACCGCGGTTTTTGGTTCGGTGCGGTTTCTATTTTTATAAAAATCGCAAGTGCGGTTGCGGTTCGTTTTTAGTCAAAAACCGCACCAAACCGAACCATGCTCACCCCTACACCATACATCCCTGAGGACGGATGGTGCAAATATTTTTTCGTTAAGGGTTAAAACTTGTTTGTTATGTTAGGGGTATTTTAGTCATTTTACAACCCATGGATGGTTTTTCCACTTAATTTTGAAAAAAAATTAGAAAAAAAGTTTTTCTTGAAAAAATATTCAAATACTTTTTTTTGAAAATTTTTCGAAAAAGTTGGTTTTTCAAAATAATTTGTTTTTTCAAAAAAATTTCAAATTTTTTTTTCAAAATAATTTCGAAAAAAGAATTTTAAAAACAAATTCGAAAAATGTATTTTTGTAAAAAAAAATTAAAAATGTTTTTTTTGGAATTTTTGAAAAACATTTGAAATTTTTTTTGAAAAAATTTCAATAACTTTTTTCAAAAATATTTTAAAAAATATTTCAAAAACATTTCGAAAAAAGATTTTTTGCAAAAAAAATTCAAAAATGCTTTTTTCCAAAAAATTTAAGAATTTTTGTTTTAAGATTTACTTTTTCGAAATCTTTTTTTCAAAAGATTTTCACAAAAAAAAAAATTAATTTCAAAACAGTTTTTTAAAAAAGGAAATTTTAAAAATTATTTATTTTCAAAAAATTATCGAAAAACGTTTTTTCGCAAAAAAAGATTTGGAAGTTTTTTTTGAATTTTTTTTTGGTTTTTTATAAAAATTAAAAGTTTTTGAAATTTTTTCCAAAAAAAGTTTTGAAATTTTATTCGAAAATAAAAAGAAACATTTTTCGAAATTTAAAAAAAATACATTTTTCGAATTTTGTTTTAGAAAAATTCTTTTTCCAAATTTTTTTAAAATTTTTTTATGAAAAACCAAATTTTTTCGAAAATTTTTGGAAAAAAAATATTTGAATTTTTTTTCAAATAAAACTTTTTTCTAATTTTTTTTAGTTAAGTGCAAAAATCATCCCTGTGTTGTAAAATGACTAAAATACCCCTAACATAACAAACAGTTTTAACCTTTAACGGTAAATATTTGCGTCATCATACTATCTTATAAAAGAGATTAGACACTCTCTCTTCATTTAATTATAAAAGATTAAGTAGTACAACACATACAACATAATGTACAATATATTAATGCAGCCAAGAAAATCAGATTTAAGTAATACAAAATTTTAATGCATATGTACAAGTTTATATCTCTAACATATACAAAGCATTTAGCCATAATTAATTAAAACATAATTAATAATACAATTAAAACACCCCATCATCATAATTTACAAGCAAAACAACACATTGTACAAATCTCCTCCATCATATTTTTCTCCTTTTTTTTCTTGCAATCATATGTACAAACTACTTTTAGATTGATTTTTTTCATTCAAATGTTCAAAACAAGTTCTGTTAATTCTTGCATTTAATTGAGTTTCGAAAATTAAGTTACACATATTAGATATACGCCACAAGTAATAATATCCCTATATCAAAATTACGTTTTTGCCTTGAAGTGGCCACGCCAACCTCCTAAAAAGGGAGGGCTTTACCTGGTTTGAGTCTGTGTGGCGGTGGGCTCAAACCCCGTGAATTAGTCGACCAATGAGTCGGAAATCACGGTTAACAAAAAAAAAGAAAAAAAAAAATTTACGTTTTTGAGACATGTTTTTTGGTGAAAATTATCTTCATTCATAAGTTATTGCTATGAAAGACGAATAACCAAATAACATTTACTCGCAAGAAAATTTAGTCACAGGATTCTCGCCGCTGCATCGCGCGGGTACCCTGCTAGTCCTTCCTTAAGGATGTATGATTATGATGTACCATTTTACAACCACAATAATGTATGTTACGCGAAATATGAACTGAGATATGTAATTCAAACTTTTGATAAACCACATGCATAATTTTTACACTTTACTCATAAATACATGATGCTTAAGTAGCCGGGCTTGGCCAAATGCATTAACACATAATAATAGTCTACTAACAGAGTAACCCAATCCAAATTAACCTGCTCATTTGTTAATCAAATACTATAAATAATATTTATGTAACAAAAAAAAAAAAGATGAATATAAACCGAACGGATTTGTTTTCTATTTTCCAAACTTAATCATTCAACATATCTAATCCACTTACATGAAGCATATCACATCAGACCAAGAGTAAACCAGCTGAGCTAGCTCAGTTGGCCACCAAGAGTATCCTTGGGGAGGTATTCTTTGAGAGGTCTCGAGTTCGAGTCTCACCAATAACCTTAGGGGCCCGAATTAAGAAGTAGAAGTGGGGTTTATCCCCTAAGGAGAAGGTTCGAGACTTTCATACTGCCCAATTGGATGTCACTGTAAGCTCGAATCACTAACTACTAACTCGCCGTTCAAAAAAAACATCAGACCAAGAGTAAAAAAGAGCACAAAATCCATTAAGGAAAAAGCATAAATGGTTCCGAAAGCTTAGATTCACAGTATTCAGAGGACCATAATCTGACACCTAAAACAGTGGCTTGCAAACAAATTCTAGGCGTGCCTGCTTGTTCTCATGATCGTCGACAGATGCAGTGTCATTTTCCTGTAGCCACTCGGCCGTGTCCGCAATAGCATTCTCAATATTCTTCAAGCTCTTTGGCCGCAACCTCTTCTTGATATTGTGGTCATTTATCCTGTTCTTCATGTCATATAAGCAATCCTCTAATGCATTGTGTGCATTCACTTTCTTCTTGAATTCTTGGTCCTCAAGTTTGTATTTCTCAGCATCTTTTATCATCTTTTCAATCTCTTCTGCGGAGAGTCTCCCATTTTCACTCGAAACGGTAAGTTTTTTTTTTATGCCAGTGCCTAATAGCTCTGACGTGACTGTCAGGATACCGTTAGCATCTATTTCAAACCATTTCTTGATTTCCGCAACTCCTTTTGGAGCAGGTGGTATTCCAGAAATCGTTAGCTTTCCCAAAAAATGGTTATCTTCACATCTGGATCTCTCGCCTTGATAAACCTTGGTAACTACCCATTCTTGGTTGTCCCTAGCCGTAACATGAGTTTTTTTTTTTTTTTGTAGGTATGGGAGTGTTCCTTGGGATCACAACATCAAATACTGTACCATATATCGCCACACCCAGTGACAAAGGAGTTACATCTAATAGCAACAAATCTTGAACACTCTTATTACGATTACCACTTAATTTTGCAGCCATAACAGCTGCACCATAAGCAACAGCTTCATCTGGGTTCACAGTTTTGCACAACTCTTTGCCATCAAAAGACTCTTGCAACATTTGTTGAACCTTCAGTATTCTAGTTGAGCCACCAACAAGAATCACCTGGTTTATACAAGATTTCTCAATCTTAGCATCATTTAAGCATGCCTCGACAGTCTTGATGCACTTATTGAATGAATCCATGTTCAGCTCGTCAAATTTAGCTCGACTAAATTTCATTAAAAAGTCAATCCCCTCATGCAAGCCATCCAGTTCAATTGAAGTCCGAGTAGTGGATGAGAGAATCCTTTTTGCTTTCTCACAAGCAAATCTCAATCTCCCCAATGCTCTTTGGTTCCCAGTCAAGTCCTTGTCAGATTTCCTCTTGAATTCTTGAACACAATGACTCACCATACGATTATCGAAATCCCCACCTCCCAAATGAGTGTCACCAGCGACAGCTTTCACCTCGAAAGTACCCTTTTTTGTAATGGTTAATATAGAGACATCAAATGTGCCACCACCTAGATCAAATACGAGCACATTAATCATCTTACTAGAGATGTCAGATTTATTGTCTAGACCATATGCAATTGCAGCTGCAGTAGGCTCGTTGATCATGCGTATGACATTTAATCCAGCAATAGCGCCAGCATCCTTGGTTGATTGACGTTGTGAATCATTGAAATAAGCTGGGACTGTTATCACCGCATTTTTCACAGCTTTTCCAAGGTATGCCTCAGCAGTTTCTTTCATCTTGGCAAGAATCATAGACGAAATTTCTTCGGCAATAAATTCCCTGACTTGACCTTTGTAGCTCACAACAATCGTTGGTTTGTCCGCATGCCCTTTTATGACCATAAAAGGCCACAACTTCATGTCTTCCTGAACTTCAGAATCACTGAATCTTCTTCCGACCAACCTCTTAGCATCTGTAAATTACACTTAAATTAAAAAAAATATAGCTAACTAAAAAAACCAGCTATATGATCAAAATATTGTTCATTAAGAAATAGCACTGTCCTTAAAGGTCGCGGAAGCTGGAACCTTACACAACCTCTAAACTTTTGGGGCCCCAAAATTACCTAAAATATTTGTAAAAGTTAAGTTCTCGTAGGATATCAGTTGTTTAGTCGAACTATCAGTAATTACATTAGTTAACGGTAATAGTAAAATGGCATATTTGCCACTAAACAAGAGTTACAAGTATATGAACATGGCAAATTTTCCACCAATTTGTTACTAGTATGTCCTTATTTATTACGAGTACCAAAGAATAGTTTTCTCCTCTTTCCCTTTAGGGGATGTTTGGTACGAGTGAATCAAGTAGAATGGAATCGTAAAAGAGAATGGAATGATCAAGAAATGGAATGACACTCGAAGAACAAAAAACGTTATGTTGTTTGGTACAACTAAGGAATCGAGCATGGAAACGTGTTAGTAGTTTGATTATTTTGTTTGGTACAACTAGATAATGAAATATGACGCAATGAAAATAATTTGAGTAGTTACTTTGATAATATAACGTAACGTAAAGAATTATATAATTTCCAATGCACCATCCAAAAACAAGCAGCAACCATTGATCATCCTTTTTATAGCTAAAAAATCATTTTAACACTTACGAACCATGTTTATATGTATTAATTCTCATATGTATATTTCACTATGTTAATTATCATGTTTAATCAATTTATAAAGGCTTAAACTTACGAACCAATTAAATACCCTCAGTCCTGTTCAAAAAATAATTTATTTTTTTTTTTTTTTTTTTTTTTTTTTTTTTTTTTTTTTTTTAACTCCTAAGTTTGTCACACTAATCTGATTAAAAGTTTAATTACATAACTGTAGAAGGCAAGCGAGCAACAAGCTGCGCCGCAAGCCCTTTTTGAATTGCAAAGCTAATTCTAGTAAAAACCACATTTGTGGATTTAGGTGTCATAACGTTGCTATTCATTACGCGCTGAACTCTATTCAGAAACTCCACCGCTTCAGGTGCAAGAAAACCGAAGGTATCAAATGCAAAAGGAATAAACACGTGTTGATTTTCAATGCATGCTTTTTCGTGTTTTGTCACTTTGCATGAGGCGGCTTTCAAAGCAGCCTGACCCGCTGTAAAACCCCGGCTACTCATCCCCACAAGAGGAGAAACCCCAGTCAGATCCACACATGCATGTTTTCCTCCAACCCATCCAAAAACCAGAATGTCCGCCGGTCTGAGTGTGGATCTTCCATCTACCGGGTCAGTCAAGAAGTTCACAGGTGCTTCTTTCTTGGCGGAGATACCAGCACGTCTACATATGTCAAAAAGAACGTCTCTAACCATATCGTGTCGATACTTGAATCCCGGGAGCTCTTTACAATGAACCGCATGTTCCCCAAAAGAATCCAAACATGCCTTGCGACAAACAGGGCACATTGTATCAACCGGAAATAATGGGATCATGAGCCGATACTTAAGAATAGAACGGTATTCCACTGGTGACATATGTTGACCAAGCCCGTCTATAGGGATAGCTAGTAGGAAATCCTGAGCATGTGACGCGCGTAAACTCTCAAAAACCGCTTTCTGCCTCAAAGTCATATCAAAGTGGACCTCCATATCCTTGACCATTTCACTAAAAAGGGTAGTCGCCAATGTTTGTTGGGTTTTAGAGGGGGCGGTATCCTTATTAGTGAAACAACTAAAATCAAAGCTTGGAATCTTATCACGTAGACAAGCTAAAGCAGAAGCATAATCATCATCCATACCACATACGCCACTGTCACGTAAAATGTGATCTTGTAACACCCAAGATTGGGCCCTCGAGGCCACAAAAGCATAGGAGGAGGCCTCTTTTGCCGAGTACAAACCCAAACCACCAAGACGAATGGGTAAAGAAGCAAGTCGCCACTGTAAGTCTCCAAAGAATGGCCCTCCACAAACTACTATGTTCTCAATTGACCCACGCAAACCCTTGTCAAAAAACAAGGCCGCATCCTTCATGTGTACAGGTTGGCAAGTCCTTAGCCCAAAAAAGAGTTTGGAAATACCCATGCATGATCGAAGTAAAAGGAGCTCACTCTGCGGGTCATGTAACTGTGGAAGAAGGCTCATCAAATCAACTGCATTCGTGGCTCTCCTCATGGCCATCCCTCTAATAAAATTGGCGTCTCTACTAACAGCTCCCCCAAGAAGCTTCACACCCGAAGACGGTCTCCGAATATCAATAGGAAACAAACCATCACGGACCTTCACACCATTGCACGAGGGCCAAAATACCTCTGTTTTCTTGATATTAAGTTCAAGACCCAAACCTGGACCACTCACCTTTATAATTAAATTGAATACCTTCAGTTTTTTTTTCATAAAATGACAATCGAAGCATCATGGCTATGAACACATAATTTCCAATACTTAGGAGCAATAAACTATTGAGGATAGTTAGATTGCAGATCAAAATAAGCTATGTACATTTGTTCATTTGCACATCAAGATGTACAAAATCGTTCATCAGAAAGAGGTTGAAGAATAACCATAACTGGCAATGATCTCATAACAACATAACCGGTGACGAAATACATCCGATGAAGAAGTCGATGTGGGGATTATCAGTTGCAGGGAGAAAAAAATTCTTAGGCCTATTTAAGTTTTGCCCAAATGAGGCCATGTGCCACTCACATGTGTTTCAAATATATTCTGAATTTACTTTTTAGACTTCTCGATTCTCATTGGAATGTAACCCGTGAATGAATTGTCTTTCATATCTCAATTCTTTGCATTCTTTATTTTTTTTAAAGTATCATTTTGGTGGAAAGAGAATGATATTTTGATTCTCTAATTCCATTCTCGATACATAACAAACAATGGAATGTACTTGTATTTCCATTCTCAGCATTCCATTCCATCCTACCAAACACCCCCTTAAGATTGACAAAGGTACTGTGTTGGTATTTTTATATACATTTTAAAAAAAACTAACAAAGTGTAGTTATCTGATCACTCCATACAAGGCATAAGTTAATGAATCAACAAAGAGAAAACCTATGGTTCCTGCGATTTATCCTCAGTTTTCCGACATCAGTCATTTCATATTTTTCTCCATTGACTTGTCTACTACAATAATTGACAATATTCTTTAATATAGCCATACGTAACATGTACCAAAAATGCATCTATATCTTTTTCTTTGTAAAGCAAAACCAAAAGTAGGGACTTTTTCAAAAGATTCTTTCCTTAATAGGAAATAATTATTTGATTTATTCCTTTAGAAAATGTAAATGTCCCTTAATTTAGTAAAATAAATTAAATTTTCGTTTTTATTTAACTGAAAAAGAAATACTAGGCACAAAAATATAGGTGTCGAAAATATAAACAATAAAACTTTACAAAGAGGGGACTGATTTATAAGAAACTGAGGGTAAAAACAAAATCTTAAAATCTAACCAGTGCAGTTATACTAGAACACTTATTCCACTCCAAACAATATACAATAAAGCCCTGGAATAATAAATCGAAACACAGAGTTTTCTATCCACTCGAGACAAACACACCACGGCTACGACGACTAATGAAACCTTTAATCCAGTGGATCGAAGGTATGTTTTTCAGTTAATTCAAAATATTATAATCTTTGACTTATTGATTGATGTATTAATTTAGGTTTTGGCCTGTTTAGTAATTAGTTTTTGATTTTGTGTTCTTATTCTTTGAATGATGTGGTGCGACTAGATTTGTGCTTAAATAATGTGATTTGGCAAGTGTCTTTGTATGTCTAACAATCAATATTTGTTAAGCATTACATGTTAGATGATTAGTTGTAGGTCCTTAAAATAATTATACTAGGGTGATAAATTACCTTTGATAGGTATTTGTTAAGCATTACATGGTGTTTGGTGTGCCTTTTGAAAGTGTACATGCAATACTTAATTACTATAGCGTTTCAAAACAGCCGGGTCACGCAGGCATGGGCAATGGGTCATAAGGTGCTTCACAATTCTTTTCGTTGAATTAGTCCTGGACTCATGATGATGCTTTTGTCAAAAGTAAATGTTCCAATAGATAACTTCAAGTAAAAAATCTAACTTCTTTCAATCAATATAACTGCTGAGCTCGTGGAGGAGAAGGAAAAGACGATATTGGGGAATATCCCCTTGGATGAGTTTGTTTTCTTCATTTTTAATATGGCGCCGTCTTTTGAATTCTAAGTTGGTTAATGAATATGATAATTTATGTGTTTCAAATTCAAATTTGTTTAATTTTCATTTTTAATTGCAAAACATGATGTCAAATTAGTGATGTTATATTAAATGTTTTGTTCGAGAATCCTAATGGACAAACACCATCATATCGAATGGAAACCTATTGCCATGTGAACTGATGTTTAGGCCCCAAGACTGTAGGTTAATCATAATCAATAACAACAAATAGTAGCAGCATAAGCAGAGACGAAAAGAGTTATGTCATTGGATAAGTTCACATCGTATGAATCTGATAGAGTTTCGATCATTATGTATAGCATTATTCTATATCTTCTAAGCACTTTAAGACAAGCATTTTAGTGGATACCAATGCGATCTTGGTAAGTTCCTTTGCTTTAATTTATGATGCTTTCGGAAAAAGGTTTCATTTTATATACTCGAACCTCTGTGATTAAAACGGATACATGTTATTCAAAGGAAAAGCCACTAAGAAATATTTTTATGGAGTTCATCACTTTAAAAATTGCAATACTTATGACATGGATAAGATTCTTGACCTTTTTTTGTGTTCTGTATGAATGTTAAGTATCCTAAACCTGAATGTTAAAAGTTCAGAGAGGAAGGAACATATACTTTTGACATGTAAGTCAAATTTATGCTATTTCAAGCGATTGAGTAAGAGTTTTAAAATTATTTGTTTTCTAAAGGTGTTTCAAATCATGTTCGCAAGAAGAAAATTACAGGGCTTGGTTATCAGGCTACAGTTAATTTCATATGATGTTTTCTGTCTTTCAATTGGTTTAAAGGCATTCATTCAAGTGACAGTAGTACAGACTTAGTTTTTGTGTCGCTTCAGGTAGGTTGAGGACTTGAGGAAGTAGTGTAGTAAGATGATTAAGACATTGTTATAGTGTTTCAGTGCCTTGGGTTCAAAATGGGAGTTTAGCTATGAACATGCATCAATTAATCTTTAGATAAATGATATAGATGAGCTTATATGCATATGGTTGCTAATGAAGGTTGGCGCAACCAATGGCGCTTAATGAGTGGGTATGAAGTTTTTCTCTCATTGATTATTTTAGTGCAAGTGTGTCGTAAAGTACTATATTTTACCTTATCCGAGAATACATTCTACGAAAAATGGGATGTAAGACACCAACTTTTTCAGCAAGTATGTAAAGCATATTGCAGCTATTGGTTTCTTACTATTCGATAATACCGTAGAAGTAACAGGGACGTGTTATCTTATTGATGGTAGCACTGCAGATCATTGGTTCGTTTAATGTACCAACCTATTGTTTGCAACTTTGATTTTTTATATGGTGAAACATGAGTATCAACTTCAAACCTTTTTATTGCAGGTGCTTGCAACTCATATCAGGGAAGTTGTGATCAACAAGTGTTTCTTTACAATTGTGAACCCCATAACATCTTTTCAACTGCTATAGATTTAGCCTCATAAGTTGAAGATAAACGCAAAAGTCAAGCAACAATATATTTGCCTATATATGCTTCTTCGTCCATATATTAATAATTTCGCCAAGATTGAGAACTGATTTCCGCTGCACATATACGTACCACATGAGGCCCTTTTATTGCTTACTGTTATAGATATATTTTGAGTGGGATCGAACATATCACTATGGTCAAGGTGAGTATTATATTTTGAGTGGGATCATTGCAATTATAGCCTTTAGTAATTCTATTTGTAACACATTCTTCTAAATAAAGAATAGTCAAATGGGGACTCCCCCAAACCTATGTCTTCTATTAGACGAGAAAGAATACCACTTTTTGAACGGGAATTTTCTAAATTGGAATATGGCTCTTTAATGTCCTTTAATATCAACTATTAAGTGATGAATAAATCAGATTTGGAAGTGTCAAAATTTGCAGGTTGGTTGACGATGTAAAAATGAGGCCTTTAAAAATGGGTGGGTTGTATTGTGTTAAGTGGGAAAAAAATTATTCGACTCATTCTTTTTCACCTCCACTTATGTTGCTCCAGTTATTTATTAATGTGTAAATATTTCGTTTGTTAATACTCGCGGAAGATTTTAAAAAGCAATAGACAGTGTAAAGGTCATATGGGTCAACAATATTGTAGAAGTTAATCGGAAGTGAGGATGGGTGAATTGAACATGTCCCTTAAGTATGTCTTTTTACTAATCTTAATTTATAGTCATCACCACCTGTTTATTTACCAAAATATTCATCAATGATTTTGTAGATCACTTTTAATGCTTTAACATCTCATTAGCATGTATTGGTATGGGTCATATTTGTGCATTTTTTTTTCATTTCCACTCACATGTTGATACCTTTAAGGAAGCAGTTCAAACTATGGCAAGTAGTTGTTATTTGCTAATATAGGCTTAGCTCGAGCTCCGATGATCTTTGCATAATATTGTGCGAGCTAGATGTGCAATCACTAGGCGCTAAATTTCTAAGCGCCTTAATACTATGGGTGTGTTTGATTAGTGCTTAATTAGATGATTCGGTGCTGTTTACTATAAAATTAATCGATCAGGGTGTTTGATATTAAGGAATTTATCAAACATTTTGGCTCAGTACCTTTGAATTGTTCAACACTTTTGATTTATTCTGCGTTGAATTGCATAGTTTTATCAAACAAACTCTATGACTCTAAAATATACTAATAAAAAGCTCACCTTCAACTTAGATATCAACTTACTCTCTTTTGCTGAACACTGATACCTAACGATGAGACTCATTAGATTTCGAGGAGACTCATTAGATTTCTGCAATACTAACTCCGCGTACGTATATTTAAGCTACTTTTTGCTCATACTTTATGCTATTTGATTATTGACAACCAAAATCAACCAGACGGTAATGAAAACTTATAAGTTTGAGCTTGAACTCTTATGCTCTAAAATTCGAAAACGTCATCGAACGTGTATAGTTAGAAACCATACAATGGTATATACATCTATGAAGATTGATGACATCCAGCCGTAAGTTATATGTTCAAAATAGATAGAACAAATTACTTCTAATGTCGCTTTTTCATCTCCTGTGAAGTCACCTCCTTTCTTTCTTAAAAACCCATATTCAGCCAGAACGTGTTAAGGCTCCATAAAGCTCTATTAAACCAGTTACTAACATTTTGAAATGAAATTTATATGACAAAAGCATAAGAAAACTAATATAAGATGCATTATGTAAAATTTAGAAAAAAAAACCCGTGCGTGCACGGGAATTATAACTAGCTACAGGTTAAAACAGCAACATCAAGGTTTGATCCAACAATTTATCCTAGTTTTTATCCAAACAGCATATTATCTACCTTACGACAACAATATCGAGCACCAAATATGCATTTCTGCTGATGTTTAATATAATATACACAAATAGAGACTTTCTCAGAAGAGATGACTTGGACACTTTTTACTTGGGTCATTTTTTTATTAAGTTACAAACAAACAACTTTCATGTGACCTGATGAATTCAGTTTTTTCATATTAAGTTAATTATGTCAATATGAAACATCATCTTAAATCAACTTATTATTAAATGACTAATGGACCAACCTTTATTGTAGGCTTAGTCCATTATGGTTACGGTTATGATAAAAAAAAATGATATTTGGCGGAACCATCTTAAATTCGTTTATCTTTTTGGTACCGAACCCCCCACCCAACAAGAAAGGCATATCTCGGTAAATAAGCTTATCAAATAAGCCACGTGTAATCTTCTTATGTACTCATACGAAAACACAATCAACAATATATTCTTTTGCTATTTAACATGATATCCGAGCTTTAGGTAAGATGCGCCAATAAAATTTTCTATCCTCCGGTGACCGACCACTCTCTAGATCCCGTGTAACTTTCGCTTTATTTGTTCTTTTAATTAGGATTTTGTTTTTCGTTTTTAATGCATAAACCCTATCACACAAAACCACAACCATCATAATACATTAAATATGTTGATTTGCCATCAAGCAACCATATCTTTTTTTTCCCTCCATATTAGGGATGACAAAAGTACCCAACAGATGAAGAAAATCGAAACTCGAAACGATTGGTTCGGGTTCGAAGTCGGGTTGGCGTGTTTGGATGTGGGTTCAGGTTGGGATGTTCTACTTTTTGCGGGTACAGGTTCCCGCCCCGTTTACCAAAATCCATACGGTTTTTATTGCTATTTTATATAATTTTTAAGTTTGTGCAAAAAAGTAGTAAATGAAATTGTTAAACAAACAAAATGCTTATATTAATTAGTTACATTTTGTATGCATTAATATGTTTGTGATCAAACATATTTAGATTTTGTAATTTTAAACAAAAACAATGATTTACTCGATATATTAAATCGTATGCTATTATATTGAATTAGTATTTTTTATCTTCTACAAAATTAAAAAAATATATTATGATATTTTGATTGGTTTTTCTTAACTTTATGCGGCACAATTATGTCCTACGAAATTTAATTGTGGATACCCGATACCCACGGGTAAAAACCGAAAATCTGATAAATAATACTAATCAGGTACTTATCGGATATTAGAACGGATACGAGTTTAGATATTATAAACAAGTGCAACTACTCATTCACTAAAACCTGACCCAAACCCGATCCATTGTCATCCTCAGTACTCCGTATCACACACACACAAAGTACTATAAACTTAGTATCATTAACCCTAAAGAATAAAAATAAACAATCCCAGTTCCCGAAACCCTTTATAAACCCTAGATAATAAAACGTTACCTAATGGCATTTAACATTAAGTAGACTGACCATTAAGTATATAAACAAAAACTAATAAAATAGACTAACCAAAGATGGTGGTTTGAGGAGAAATAGCAACTTTATTCTTAGCCCCATCACCAACCAAACGTTCATCATCAGCAAAAGTAACATACGAAGGTGTTGTTCTGTTGCCTTGATCATTGGGTACTATTTCCACTCGATCGTTTTTCCAAACACCTACACATGAATATGTTGTGCCTAGGTCAATTCCGATTGCCACTGTGTCGTTTCCACTTCCCTCCATTGTTACGTACACTGGTATTCAAGCAAGAATGAATGTGTTCCACTTATATATGTTTCAGTTTGTAACTATGTTTTTTTATTTTTTTACCTATTTTTTATAATTTAAATATCTTGTAAACCGTTAAATTGTAAACGAAAATAATTATACCATCGCGACGAGCTTTTAATTATTTTTCTACCAATATGCAATATGATATACTTTCGAAGAAAAAAAATTCTTTTTTTTTCTTCTTGTTAAAATTTACGTGAAATATCATATATGATAATACTGTTTCATCATATATGATAACAATATTAAATCATATATGATGTTGGTTTCCATCATATATGATAGGTCATATATCATATATGATACTGGTGTTACATCATATGTGATATTAGTATCATATATGATAATTTTCGAAAACGTGAAAAAAATGAAGAAAAAAAATTGTCGAAAGTGTATCATATAACATATTTATAGAAAGATAATTAAATGCTCTTCGTAACGGTATGTTCACTACAAAACTCCAGCCCTTCCCTGGGAAAATTTCGAGAGTTTCCCTGGCGACATGTCGCCAGGGAAAAATCGCCAAAGAAAGCTGGTGCGGGAAATTATCCCTGGCGACATTTTTGGATTTCCCTGGCGATTTAGTGGGCCCCGCAGCCCTTGGGTTCAAAAACTAGTGCCACGCTGGATTTGGTGCGGGAAAGTTTCCCTGGCGACATATGTCGCCAGGGAAACTTTGGGTGATTAACAAACTTAAGTAAATCTGCTGCTTAATCCTTACTTTTCCCTGGCGACATGTCGCCAGGGAAACTATTGGTTACGTTGACAAGTCAATGCCTCGCGTTGACAAGTCAACGTTGTGCCAGAGTTTCCCTGGCGACATGTCGCCAGGGAAACTATTGGTTACGTTGACAAGTCAATGCCTCGCGTTGACAAGTCAACGTTGTGCCAGAGTTTCCCTGACGACATGTCGCCAGGGAAACTTTGTTGACTTTTCAGAAAGTCAATCCAGCCCCAGGTTTCCCTGGCGACATGTCGCCAGGGAAACTTTGACATTTTTTTTCTTTGCAGCCTGCACAGCAGGCTATTTCCAGATTTTTTCAGGATTTTCCGGAAAAAATCTACCAAAACCTGGGAATACAAATAAAAACCTGGGGATACAAATACTAAAAATCTAGCACGAATCTAGTACCAAAACACAATAACATGTAACCTCTCGATTGATTAACTCGATCAATACAAATACATATGTCACAATACTTGAGTACAAAGTTCCTAGTTACACTTATTAAACTTGCAATTCGGGGTTTACAATTATTTAACTTGCATGCTAAGGTAGGAAAAACAAGACATACTAACCATTATTGCCACTACCGCCACTCCCACCGGCGCCACTACCGCTGCCTCCCGTGCCACTCCCACCGGCGCCACTAACGCTGCCTCCCGTGCCACTCCCGCCGACGCCACTACCGTTGCCTCCCGTGCCACTCCCGCTAGCACCACCCGATAGGAATGCTGAGAACGCATCGGCAAACCTATAGTCACTTCTCATAAAGTCAAATAGTTGAGCCGCTTGTTCCAATCGTGGGTCGACGGCACGGGGAGGAATATATCGAGTCCTTCTCGGCACTATCTGACCGACACAAGGCATGTGGCCTCGCTGCTTTCCGCCTCGGACGATACGGTTGATCTCGTCGTCCGTATGTTTGCCTTCAGCCTTCATCGCAAGCATCTCCTCTTAATGAAGTGACAAAAACAAACGACAGTTAGTATATTATTTATTAGTCGGGTTGGTATATTATTTATCGGCAGGGAATAGTAAAAAACCAAGGTATATCCAAAAAAATTAATTAATTAATTTTAAAAAAAATACTTACATACATAACGCGGTCCGCATCGCAAAGAAAATTCCCATGCTCGTCGGTGTGCGTAATGAAGAATTGGTCAATGACAGTCAGGGGTGGCACATCAGCTTGAATTGCAGCTTGGGTCTGTACATACATAGACACACATATATAGAATGAAGCAAATTCAAAACAAAAACTCACAACACCAAAACATATAATCAAAGACATATATGTATGTAAATTAATTATAGAATTTCTCACCACTTTGTCTCTAAGGAGTGCTAACGATCGAGATCACTGCCGACTCGGTGTCTTCTGCTTAGACCATTCTGGGAGTTCGTCAGGCATCTTTTCTCGTAATCCGGATTACTCCAAAGTGTGATATGTTTTTCCCAGTCCTCAGAATTAATTTCCTGAGGACGCTCGTTGCGGACTCTGCCGATGTCTACCATGCCGGTATCGATGTCTCTGCGCCAATGCTTCGTCTTGAACGTATTTTTTCGAGAATTGTAACTCTTTTAAAGCATGTGATTGATGCCCTCACGTATACCCCTCCATCTCTCAGGATCACTCTTGTGTGGCGTCAAATTAAACTTAGACTGCATTCATATACAACAAATAAAACAAACACAAAGTTAGAGTTAGAGATATAATTTATACATTATTTTGTTTATTTATTTAATGGCTTATATATTTATTTAAATTTTTATAATAAAAACAAATTATCATGATAAGCATAAGCTTTTTGAAAACAGCTTGTTCTGATAAGCTTATCAGGACAAGCTATTTGAAAACAGCTTATCCTGATAAGCTTATCAGAACAAGCTGTTTGAAAACAGCTTATCCTGATAAGCATATCAGAACAAGTTGTTTTCACACAGCTTGTTCTGATAAGCTTATCAGGATAAGCTGTTTTCAAACAGCTTGTTCTGATAAGCTTATCAGAACAAGCTGTTTGAAAACAGCTTATCCGAAAAAGCTTATTACCTTATTCTCATCAAATATATATTTATTTAAAAATATATATTTATTTAAATTTTTTTATATTTATTTAATTTTTTTATATTTATTTAAAAAAATTTATATGATATAAATAAATAAGATACAATTTGTATATTTATTTAAATTTGTTATTTATTTATATGGTATAAATAAATAAACAAATTTATTTAAATATATACACCATTAAATAAATAAACACAATAATATTATGAACATAAAAATGATAACTGACCTCTATGTTCGCCCAAACCATCGCCTCAATCTCATCAAGGACATCATTCCAACTTGGGTAGTACAGTGGCATGAGCCTCCTGATACAATCCCCGATGTAATTAGCTAAATGTTGAGCATGCGTGCCGCGAGGCCGGAAAGAGACTTCTTCGAAATCTATCGGGACAGCGCCATGCGCTTCAACTTCGTCCAACAAATCGAGACATCGGGTAATGCCCCGAGTCTTTCTACCGGCCTATCTGCCGCCCAAATTTTCTTTTCTTTTGCCTTTGCCTGCAAAAATCAAGTGAGTGACAAAGTAATAAAATATACACATTTAAACATATATATGCACCAAATTTATGATTGTGTTACAATAATCCAAATATTCTTACCTTTATTTCTAAATACGGCGAAACAACCGCTGCGGATGTTTGGCGTAGGAGGTTTATCCTCACCACCACCGTCACCACCGTGTGATCGTGCAACATCTGCTGACATCTGTACAAGTACAATTAGCATAACATAGACAAATTCATGAACAAAATAATATAAGCATGCACAAATCCAAATACAACACATCCAAATAAATATACAAATTTAAACAATCCACAACAATTAGATTCATTCATTCAAACAAATAAGTGTCTTTTGGCAGTTACAACTAAAGGTCAATCTTCTTCTTCACTTGAGTAAACTTTGTCTTCACCATCATCATCATTCACACGTTCTTCATCACTTAAATCATGAGGGGCGTCTTCATCATCAGTAATACCATCGTCTTCGTCATCAACATCAATGATATTTGGCGGTGCATCAACCTCCGTTTCTTGGCCATCTATATGCAAGGTCACATCACCCAAGTCATTCAAATCAGTGGAAAGTGGTAGATCAGATGAGTTGTCGAAATGTATAATATCAGGAACGGCATCTGACACCCCCGTTGGAAAACTTTTTATGATTAACATGTTCAACGACCTTCCAGTTGGGTTTGTTCTTATCTTCAATATAGAAGACTTGTTTGACTTGTGTTGCGAGAATGTATTGATCATCTTTCCACCACTCAGCTCTTGTGTCGGTGACTTGAGTCATGTTGTTTCTATAGATAAGACGTTGTTTACGTAATGTGGGGCGAGTGTCGAACCACTTAACTTTGAACAACACAACACTGAACAACAAATAATGAAACACGAGGATCTGTTGAAGCTGACCATAAGCCATTGTGTTCTCAGGGCCAGGCGCACAAATGCCTCTGTTTTGAGTTGTACGACGTTCATCGCGACTGTGCACGACATACCTCACACCGTCGACTATGCAAGAGTTTAGTGAGATTAGATGCGGTGATGGTCCACAAGCCAAAGCGAATAACTCGCTGGTTTGGATAACCTCTGGGTCTTTGTCATTGTCTACGTGACGTTGACGGATCTATGAGGAATAAAGGATTAGGTACAGAAAACTATTTATAATAATATTATTTTTTTACAGGTAAGTACACAAGATAAGTCTAAGTTTACCATTTTCCCAAACCACGCGGGGAATTCTTTTTTCGTGTCTTTGTCAGGATATAATCTGAAAAACGTTCATGGTATTAGAATAAGTCGTTATTGTTAAGAAAAAGAAGTTTCAAAATAAAATAAAAAACGCGTACTTCTTGAACTCGGAAATATACTTGTCGATTTCAGGACTGTTGTTTAGTACATACCATTCCACTTTCTTGAACTCTTGATAAGGGAACAGAACAAATGACTTTTTCCCAAGCGGGTTACATACCGATCGGAACACATGAAACTGACACGTTGGGGGAGGGGGTCCACATTACGGTCGAGACGATTAAATTTAGTGGTAACATCATCCCGAAAATACTTAGAACAGAAAGTCAATGCTTCTTGTGCAACATAACCCTCCGCAATCGAACCTTCTGGCTTAGCTTTATTTCGTACATAACCTTTTAGCTCTTTCATGTATCTTTCAAATGGATACATCCACCGGGGGCGGATAGGCTCGTCTTCAATGGCCTCATCAGGTAAATGGATAACCAAGTGAACCATAATGTCAAAGAAATCAGGAGGATATATGAGCTCAAGATCGCACAAAATGTCAACCACCTTTTTTACAGCAGTCAACATGTCATCCACCATTAAAGTTGCAGAGCAAAGTTGCTTAAACAAGTTACATAGTTCGATCAGTGGTCTTGCAATCTCATCAAGCAAGTATTCCTGAAGTGCGAAAGGAAGTAAACGTTGCATCATTATATGACAGTCATGGGACTTCATGCCTGTTATATTGGTATCGTTATCGGTCACTTTGTGCTTGAAGTTGGATCCGAACCCATCTGGTAGTTTAACACTTTTGATGTACTGACAAAAATTTTTCCTGTTCTCTGGTGTGAAGGAATACGAAGCCTGAGGCTTCTTTCACTTCCCTTTTTATTTTGGGTGAGCCACAAGCTTTTTCGAATGCCCAACTTTTCCAAGTATTGTCTTGCCTTGACAGTGTCTTTAGATTTGTCATTCATCAACAAAGTGTTCAGGATGGCCCCCAACACATTTTTTTCGATATGCATGATGTCTAAATTGTGTCTTAGTGAAAGAAAAGGCCAATACTCAAGCTCGTAAAAAATAGACCGTTTAGACCAGTTAGGCTCAAGACGAAAATTGAATTTTATCTTCATACCCCCATAATCCTTATGTTTACCTGGCAGTCGATTTGGTAGTGAGGCATGTTGATCGTTAATCTGGTCCATGGTAAATGTTCTAGGACGGGGCTGGTGTTTGGGTTTACCATTGAATAAACGTGAAGACCTGGATTTATGGCGGGGCGGTAAGAATCTTCTGTAGCCAACATAAGCTATTTTTCTTGCCACATGAAGAGATGGAGTGTCGTCATTACATGTAGGGCAAGCCTTGATACCTTGCCCACTATACCCAGACAAACTACTTCGAGCCGGAAGATCATTGATGGTCCATAAAAGCATCGCTCTCATGGTGAATGCCTCGCCTTTAGCTTGGTCTATAGTACTGACACCATCCCATAAAATTTTAGATCATCAATTAAAGGTCTCAAGTAAACATCAATGTCCTTGCCCGGGGATTTAGGGCCAGTAATTAACAACGTCAACATTAAAGAACTCTCTTTCATACACAACCACAGAGGCATGTTATATGTTGTCAATATCACCGGCCACATGCTGTAAGTCTGACTAAGGTTGCCGAATGGATTGAAAACCATCAGCAGCCAACCCTAATCGAACATTTCTTGGTTCTGCTGCAAAATCAGCATACTTGGCGTCAAATTTCTTCCAAGCCGCACCATCACACGGGTGTTGCATCTTACCGGGCTCCGTACACTTTCCAGTTGCATGCCAAATCATATCCTTTGCACTTTTACTAGACTTGTACAAACGTTTTAGTCTAGGAATGATCGGAAAGTAACGCAACACCTTTTTAGGAACTTTCTTCCCTGGCGTGTTAGTGTCTTTCCAACTACTTGTATTACACACCGGACATAAATCAAAATCGGCGTATCCTTCCCGAAATAAGAAACAATCGTTTTCACAAGCATGTATCGAATCGTACCCTAACCCGATCGTTTTAAATGTCTTCTTTATTGCATAGTATGACGGTGGGAGCTTGAATCCTCTGCTTGGGGGAAAGATAGTTTGCATCCACTCTAGAATATCATTGAATATGGTATCGGTGATTTTACCTTTGGCCTTATAATGTGTAAACTTTGCCATAAAGTCTAATCGAGTCGCTTCTACACAACTAGGGTACAGCGGCTCATTGGCACTGCGATATAACTCTTCAAACTCGTTAGCTTGAGTCGGTCTGTTACTTGAGTTGGGAGGAGGTGGAGGAGGAATATAGTTCGGAGGAATATAGGTAAGATCATCAAGTAACGATGTCATGTCACTAATCAAAGGTTGTCTTGTGTTATCTAGTATTGGCAGTGGTGGCGGTGGTGGTGGAGGAGGTGTAGGTGTAGGAGGAGCCGGTTCACCATGGTGTACCCATGTTGTATAACTGTTGTCAAACCCGAATTTCATAACGTGGTTCGAAAGAAGGTCGATATGTACCGGGAGTCTTGTTCGACAACGCTTGCATGGACATGTTATCTGATTCAAACTATTCACAAACTTCTTGGAATGCTTGACAAAATTGGTAAGACCCAATATAAATTCTGGCTCATGACGCTCTAACCGTGTCCAACTCTTATCAATGAGTACCATAACTGTGTTTTAACGATACATTTAGTTATTATATGCAACTTAATTAAAACAAGGAATTTAAAAAAATAATTATTATATATTTCATAAATAATAATATGTATTATATCAAATTATAAAAAATAATTATAAAATATATAATTATTATTTATAAAGTATATAACTATATAATAATATTTATAAAAGATATAATTATCAAGTATAGAAAATAGTATGTTCACCTAGTGCAACTATAGAAGGCAATCCTAACCCACCCTTTGAATGTTTCGTCTCATATATGAATGCGTATAACCGATTTACTATTTTAGAAAATTTCGGCAGCATTTCCCCTCAACTCCCCAAATATGTGTTTAAAGATATATTTGTAGGAGTAAAGGAGAAACACTGTCGAAATCATCTCAAATAGTAAATCGGTTATACGCATTCATATCCTAAATGATACAAAACATTCAAAAAGCAGTCCCAAACAGGGGACTTTCCGAAGTTAATTCCTAATAAATTAACTTCGGACGGGTTTTCTATAGGTTGATCAATTTCAGACGGGAATTTTCCGAAATTAATCGCTAAAATCCTAAAACATTCCTAAGGTTTAGTCCAATAAAACATTTATATCATATAATAAAAAAAGCTTATCCTGATAAGCTTATCAGAATAAACTATTTGAAAACAGCTTATCCTGATAAGCTTATCAGAATAAGCTATTTTCAAATAGCTTATCCTGATAAGCTTATCAGAATAAGCTGTTTGAAAACAGCTTATCCCGATAATCTTATCAAAATAAGCTGTTTGATAACAGCTTGTCCCGATAAGCTTATCAGGATAAGCTGTTTAAAAACAGTTTATTCTGATTATCAGGATAAGCTGTTTTCAAACAGCTTGTCCCGATTAACTTATTAGGATAAGCTGTTTTCAAACAGCTTATCCTGATAAGCTTATCAGGATAAGCTGTTTGAAAACAGATTATTCGGATAAGCTTATCGGTTTATTCTCATAAAAATGTAGCATAAGGAGTGTTTGGTTGTGCGTTTAAAAATGTTAAGGAGTGTTTGTATTTTCGTTTAACCAAATTTAACTAGTTTATAAACCCGACGACATGTCGCCGGGGAAACCAAAATAAATAAATAAATAAATAATTATATGTATTATGAATAAGAATTTAAAAAACATACTTCTTAGCCGGGTTTGGTCGGGGTTGTTGGCGTCGGGCTGTGGTGGTTGTCGGCTGTGGTCTCGGCTGTGGTCGGGGTTGCGTCTCCGGCCGCGGTCGGGGCTACAATAACATAAAACAAACCCATTTTAATTATCAATCATAATAAGATAAACAAATTTTTTTTATTATAAAATCAAAATCAAAAAATAAAATTACAACCTTTTAAAATCTGGAAAGATTGGATGTTAGAAAAAGAAGAAAAGTGGGAAAGATTGGACTCGTCGGAGTGGTGGCAGTCAGCAGAGTGGTGGCGGAGTGGTGGCGAAATGGTGCACGTGTGTAAGTGTGGTGGTGAGGTGGTGAGGTGGTGTGGAGGTGATGGTGGTGATGATGTTAAGCGGCGAAGAAGAAGAGAAAGTGGGTTTTTTTGGATAAGAGTTATGAGAAAAGTGAAGCAGATCTGGTCAATAAAGGTCCACCGTTTCCCTGGCGACAATCCCTGGCGACATGTCGCCAGGGATACTATCTACTTTTGTCGTTTAGCCAAAAACACGCGTGATTGAAACTTTTTGGAGGGTTGTGACCAAGTTTCCCTGGCGACATGTCGCCAGGGATACATTTGACTTTTCAACGCATATATACGTACCTAATTTCTTTTGTCGTTTCTCCCAAACCTTCCCTGGCGACATGTCGCCAAGGAAACTATCCCTGGCGACACGTCGCCAGGGAAAGTCCAAGTTGTCGCAGGGGATAATATTTGTCAAAATAAAATTTATTATTACTTATATATTATTATAACTAGTAATAAAATAATAATAATTATTATTATTATTTATAAAATAATAATAATAATTATTACTATTTATAGAATAATTATTATTATTTATAAAATAATAATATCATCCCGGTCAGTTTAATTTCTAAATTCATTCCGATTTAGTCCGTTTAGTTTCTCGATTTATTCTAATTCGGTAACCATTTAACATCTAACGTTTAACAAATGTATACCGACTCATCCATTGAACATCTAACATGTAACCAAGACATGTCGAGTCATCCATTGAACATCTAACGTGTAACCAAGACATGCCGACTCATGCTTTGAACATCTAACGTGTAACCCAGACATGTCTACTCATCCATTGAACATCTAACATGAAACCAACACATACCGACTCATCCATTGAACATCTAACGTTTAACAAACGCATACCGACTCATCCATTGAACATCTAACGTGTAACCAAGACATGTCTACTCATCCATTGAACATCTAACGTGTAACCAACACATACCGACTCATCCATTGAACATCTAACGTTTAATAAATGCATACCGACTCATCCATTGAACATCTAACGTGTAACCAAGACATGTCGACTCATCCATTGAACATCTAACGTGTAACCAAGACATGCCGACCCATTCATTGAACATCTAACGTGTAACCAAGACATGTCTACTCATCCATTGACCATCTAACGTGTAACCAACACATACCGACTCATTCATTAAACATCTAACGTTTAACAAATGAAAACCGACTCATCCATTGAACATCTAACGTGTAACCAAGACATGTCGACTCATCCATTGAACATCTAACATGTAACCAAGACATGTCGACTCATCCATTGAACATCTAACGTGTAACCAAGACATGCCGACTCATTCATTGAACATCTAACGTGTAACCAAGACATGTCTACTCATCCATTGAACATCTACCGTGTAACCAACACATACCGACTCATCCATTGAACATCTAACGTTTAACAAATGCATACCGACTCATCTATTGAACATCTAACGTGTAACCAAGACATGTCGACTCATCCATTGAACATCTAACGTGTAACCAAGACATGCCGACTCATTCATTGAACATCTAACGTGTAACCAAGACATGTCGACTCATCCATTGAACATCTAACGTGTAACCAAGACATGTCTACTCATCCATTGAACATCTAACGTGTAACCAACACATACCGACTCATCCATTGAACATCTAACATGTAACCAAGACATGTCGAGTCATCCATTGAACATCTAACGTGTAACCAAGACATACCGACTCATCCATTGAACATCTAACGTTTAACAAATGCATACCGACTCATCCATTTAACATCTAACGTGTAACCAAGACATTGGCGGGAAAATATTGGCGGGAAAACATTGGCGGGAAAATATTGGAGGGAAAACATTAGAGGGAAAATGTTAACAATTTCCCTCACTTTTTAGCATAAAAGGAGAACCACACACACTCCTTATCATCACAACCACCAGCAGATCACACACACTTATCATCACAAACATATTGTTTTTATGAAGATGTTGAATCATGAAGCTTTTCCGTGTACGTGTGGACGTGGAGATGTAGTTCTTCGACAATCGTGGCAAGATGATACCTTTGGTAGACAGTACTATGCTTGTCCATGTTCAAAGGTGAAACCTTCAGTTTCATATGGATGCGGATTTTTTTATGGAAAGACGAACGAGTCAGACTACTTGTCAATTCTCTTGGAGGTTCAATGAGCTTTTCTCCTCCAAGCTCTTCTTCAAGACCTTCAACGAGCTTTTCTCCTCCAAGCTCTTCTTCGAGACCTTCAAGGACTCCAATTTCTTCTCCAAGCTCTTCAACGTGTGTAAACTGTGTGCGCTTGAATGGAATGATAATGGTCCTTGAGAGTACAGCAGAGTTGTACACAAATTGTGATAGGCACACAATGGATTCAGCTGCACTACTTCACGACCTTTACGATGACATGAGGAACCTTAGTTTGAACTAGTTTATGATGTGTTTTTTCCATGTTTACGAGTCTAATATCGTTGTAATATCCATGTTTAATTAAGCGCGTGGTTTAAGTGTCCGTGACGAATAAAATTATGTTTAGGATTGTTTGTCTGTAAGTCTCCCATGTGATATTACAAAAGATTTTATGTAATATTTGGAATAAATAAATATTTGTTTTACAAATGTCTCATTTTTATTATATAAACGTCGCAAAAATAAAATAACATCGGATTGATAGTTAAAATAATAATTATTTGGAATAAATAAATATTTGTTTTATAAATGTCTCATTTTTATTATATAAACGTCGCAAAAATAAAATAACATCGGATCGATAGTTGAAATAATAATTATTTGGAATAAATAAATATTTGTTTTATAAATGTCTCATTTTTATTATATAAACGTCGTAAAAATAAAATAACATCGGATCGATAGTTAAAATAATAATTATTTGGAATAAATAAATATTTTTTTTATAAATGTCTCATTTTTATTATATAAACGTCGCAAAAATAAAATAACATCGGATCGATAGTTAAAATAATAATTATTTGGAATAAATAAATAATTGTTTTATAAATGTCTCATTTTTATTATATAAACGTCGCAAAAATAAATAACATCGGATCGATAGTTAAAATAATAATTATTTGGAATAAATAAATATTTGTTTTATAAATGTCTCATTTTTATTATATAAACGTTGCAAAAATAAAATAACATCGGATCGATAGTTAAAATAATAATTATATGGAATAATTAATAATTTTTCATAACAAGCAAAAACTAATTATATATATGACAGGGAGTTTCCCTGGCGACATGTCGTCAGGGAAACTTTTAGGATTTGGCGGGTAAAAGCCCGCCACACATTTTCTGCTTAACTTTGAAACTAATTATGTATGACAAAGTTTCCCTGGCGACATGTCGCCAGGGATAAATTTGGCAGGTTATTAGCAAAAAATAATTATTGTTAAATACGATGGACGAAGTTTCCCTGGCGACATGTCGCCAGGGATAATTTTGGACAAAGTTTCCTTGGCGACATGTCGCCAGGGATAAGTTGGAGGTAAAATTTCGCGCTCTTTCACTTGGTATCTGATTTTGGACGGATTATCCCTGGCGACATGTCGCCAGGGAAACCCTAGTCAAACTTTGACCAAAAAGTAAATCTGCTTTATCGCCACGTCAGTGTTGTCGCCAGGGAAAAGGAGTTATCCCTGGCGACATTGTGTCGCCAGGGAAACTCCGGTCACCTGTTCCTAATTTTCTTGTAGTGGTTTTTTTTCGCATAACGATTAACGGTTTAAGAGATATTAATATTTGAAAAAAGAAGGTGAAATTATATTTTGTGTATAATCTTATCCATTGGATTAAAATAAAATAGATGATGGGGATGAGTCCCCTCATATTCTAAGAAAAATATGGTATCCAAATGAACTTAAATCAAACTTTTAACCTGTTTAAGTTTAGTAAAGCTATCTTTGTAAACTTGGTAACCAAATGCTGTATATTTTTTCCAAGAGTAAAATGCGGATATCGTCCTTGTGGTATTCTAATTTTGCAGATTTGATCACTTGGTCTTTCGAAAGTACAGGCGGCCTCCTCAGTCTTCATGTTTTGGGTTCGTTTTGGTCCTTTGACCTAACGAGTGTTAATATTTGACTGTCAATCACTTTTGTTACAGGGACATTTTTGTCATTTTCTCTAATTTGGTCCGTTTCTTTTACCTCTCAATCACACCAATAACCACCCTCAATCACCCAACCATCCCACCTCTGACTATCTTCTTTGTGTATACCACATCCTTTAATAAAAATGAAAGCTTCTTGAAGAAGATACAAAAAAGAAGACACGCGCCTCTTATATGATTTTGAAATCGAGTCTCTGGTGAGTTCCTATATCTCGTTATCAATCATTTATAATGCATAACGAATCGTATGGTGCATACAAGTTGTTCGATGCTATGCTTAAACAATATTTGATTATTGTTTTGACCCTTTTGAGAGAGAATGCTCAAACAAAATTGGTGGACAAATGGATGAATTATTTTACTGCTACTTTTATCGGTATGGACTAATATAATTGTCTATCGAACAATAATGTATATTTATATGCAGTCAGTGGCGGAGCCAAGATATAAGATCGCTGGGGGCAAAAAAAAATTTACAATCAAGCAGCGTTGAGCAAAAATCAAACCACCTTTACGTTCGAGAAGAAGCTCAAGCAAAACACCAGTATTTTTCCGGTGTTTTGAAAACTGGGTTTTGAATCGACCCGATCGAGTCACTAGTTCAATCGATTAGACCGTTGGATCGATCGGGTTTTTCATAAAAAAAAGTTATATGTATATCCAATACTATCTATTATTTATTATATCTAATAAAACAGAGTTTTTTATAAGTCTTTAAAGTAGCCAATGTATAAGTCTTAAAGCACACATCTATTCAATGTTTCCTAAAATAATATTAATAGTCAGCTTGACACGTGTAGTTGATTTTTGTTAAAATAATGTTAATGAATAATCGTTTGAATATGTTAAAAAAAATATAGTTTGAAACAGACAATTTTTTCCTAAAATAACAACCATATAATATTTAAAGTTGTTGAAAATTATCTCTACTGAAACAGGAAAACACTCACCCAACTTGCCTCATCTTCACAAACTGATTCCATCTTCATCAAAACAGACGATTAATAAACCATGATTCTTGCGTTTCAGATCTATCTCCCAAAATTAAAAGATCATCGAATCACATCTTTGCGCATCACGGCAATAGGTAATACTGATTTTATAAATTTTATTCTATATTTTGATTTTACAGATTCGTGATTAATTAAAACGAAATTGTAACTTCAATTTAATTTTTTTATAACAATTACATATTCGTGATTAATTAAAATAATTCTATATTTTAGTTTTGTTAATTATACCAATTATAGATTCGTGTAATACTGTATTTCGTGATTAATTATAACAATTAAAAACTCAGTTTTGTTTTTTATGTATAATATTTAATTAGGGAAATAATGGTTATAAAAAAAGGTTTCTATTAATATTATTGAAAAGTCATTTAATTTTTGATTAATTGTTATGATTTCTTTTTCTTGATTGAAATTCACGATCCTTTCTATGATTACATTCGGCTCAATCTTATGTTTCAAACTCTTTATAAATATCTGTCTCTGGAAAACTAAACTCATCTGCATATCAAATTAGCTCCACTTTTTCTTTTTATCAACAACCAAATGGCTAGATTTGAAAACGGTTTCAAGGACCTATGTAACACCCCCAAATTTACACAATTCAATACAACGGAAGACTCGTTGGTGTTACGGGATAGCACATTACTCACATCATAGACAACGCTTAAAAATCGCGTCGTTTAATAATAAAGCATTTCCATTCATAAATATCAAATTTACATAGGTCCCAAGTCATTGTATTTCATACAAGTTTTACAAAGCATTTGAATGGAAATTATTATTTAAGTGCGGGCCATGAATTCTTGTTGTCTTCCCGAGAATTACCTTCAAGTACCTGAGATAAAACATGTTAAAAGAAAAGGTCAGCGAAAACGCCGAGTGAATTCATAGAGTTTAATGAAATCCATCAATATAACATCGGTATAAAATTATTACCGAAAATCATTTTTTTGTACAAATCTTTATAGTAGACCATGAAATAGGCCAAAAACATTTTATACAAATCCTTGTCAAAATCACAATATAGGCTTTCGCCTTCAAAACCATTATACGAACCAATGTCGTAAAAATATTATACAATACGTTTTATAACGTCGTGTAGAGTTAAATAAAAACCGTTATATGAATATGGTTATGTAAAACCAAAACACAAACATAATATAATAAATATGACCCCGTATTGCTAGTCAGGCAATATATCATAATTCGGTGCGTATAGCAGTATTTTGTTATTTTGGATTATTATAAGCCGCATGACATTGTTACCTTACTAAAACAAACAACGGGTAGCTAACCCGAAACTCATTTTCCCATCTAAATTAGTGTGTCGTCACAATAATCACGCTTGTGTAAATCTTCTCATACATAAATTCGCTTACCAATCAATGTGGCACGACGGGGATCAACCGTTAAGGCGCGAATTGGGGTGATCGTCCCCAAATAGTACTATTATATGCATAAGCGTCTACCAAATCCTGGTAGTTCACAATTCATGCTAATGGGACTTTTAGTGACATAACCTAACTTTAATAATCCATTTTATTCCATACATCGGGTCATATAATCATTCATCGGGTCATACAATCATTCGGGTCCAAATCAATAAACAAACAATCGGGACAAATGATGTCCTATTTTATCAAAACTAACATGTTATCTCCCTCGCGGGTTTATAAAATATTTCATAAAAACATTTAAAAGAGTGCGAGGCTATGAACTCACGTTGATGTGGGAAGGCGGGTTATCGGCGATTCGGATGTACGGTACGTGCTTCAATCACGGAAACCTAGACAAATAATACTTGTCTTAGACTTTTGTCCAATGACTTTATCAAAATAACAATTATGTATATATATGATGACTTTGTACATATGATGATGATCAAGTGGGTTTATATATTCTCATTCACTCATTTTTGTGTTATGTGTTGACAACTTTTATATTAGTTTACTAGTTTTACCTATTTACATGTTTTAGGTCCAATAAGCCTTTTATAAGTCCATTAACTTGTATTAATCCATTTTACACTTTTATTATCAGTATTATACTTTTCATGTTGGGCCCAAGTGGGTTAAGCCCAATAAGTAAGTTTATAAGTGTTTTACCAAATTAGTCGGGTTTATTGTCCATTAAGGCTATTTTGGCCAGTTAATGTCTATATGTTGTAAAGCTCGGGTTTTATCGGTTTTTACTTGTTATATATGTTTATACATCAGTATGTGAGTTTATAAAAGTTTACATTAGACGGGTCCAACCGTCTAAGTTTTATTTAATAAAAACGTTAATCTTTCGGTTTTAGCCGAAAAGACGTAAAAATCATGTTTATAATTTTTATAACTTATAAAATTTACCAAACTACCATCTTTATAAAATTTCCATTTATTTATCCTTATACATGTTTATATAAATGTAATATATAAGTTAGTGGGTTTTAATTCACATTTTATACTATATTTATTCGAGTGCTTATATAATAATATTAAACTTTAATTTCACAAAATCAGTCCTAAATTTTAAGTTCACTAAAATGTCCATATCTAGAGTTCTATATGGAGATAGGACCTCAAATTTTTATCGCAGAAACTACATGATATGTGCTTCATTTTATTCCTGTATATCTACTGATGAATCAACCTCTAAATATTTATACTAAATTCGTCCAAAACAGTGTAGGCAGAGTTGCACTCTAAACTTGTTTTGATCATATCTCACTCATTTTTATGATTCCATTGCATGGCTAACCCTCACATGTGTATAACACCTAATACTTACTGTATATTGATTCCACTTTGCCATTTTATCAGTTTAACATTTGGTTACTTACTATTTTTATACAGCCATCACATTAAGCAAGATTTTAACCATTTTACCTATGGTTTTCCATCTTTTTAACCATGTTTATCAAATCTATCAACACCAAATCCCCACAAAATATTTTTAATCATCATTCATCATCATATAAATATACATAAATAAAGAAATTACAAGATTACATAATCAAAATAACAAGAGGATAGGAAGAACAATCTTTATACCACCAAGGTTGTGTAGGTTATGATCAAGGCTTGGATTTTGATGGCAAAACTTGTGATAAACCAACATCATCTTTAAATCCACCAATCTTTATAAACTTCTTGTGGGAAATCAGCCCTTGGACATCACCAAATCTTCTCCTTTGATGTTAAAATCACCACCAATCAATAGAGCTTAAAAAGGGCTTCATCATATGTGTGAATAACATAGGATTTCATGGTTAAATTTGATCAAATGAGGGTTGTTTTTGACGATGGTGGGATGGAAATGAGAGAGAGAGGAAGGGAGAATAGGTGGTTTTGCATGTATGAATGAGAGAAATGGTTTAGCAAGTGGTTTTGTGGTTTTGGTGGCTTACTTGCTAAGCTTAGTAAACATGTGTCTTGCAAGTTTGTGAATAAACTTGCCACCAAGGATTGTTTTGGCCGTCTAGTAGTGGGGGTGGGACAAGTGTCCCACTTGTCTCATCTCCACTAATTTACGGGTACTCCTCGATTTTAGTTTCCTCGATTTGCGTGCCCTCTGGTCGTTTTACGAAAAACGTTTTTATAAATTATGAATCAACGGCACAAAACGAATCTAATAAAAATTGTCTCATCAAAAACGGAGTTCGAAAACGTAAATACGTAATCCTAAGGTTTCCGGTTTAGTCGTAAAGGACGTTAAATTATAATCGTAAGTCCTAATCTCTTCTCGTAAATTTGTGAGTTTATGAACCAACACAAATTTAAAATCTCAAAATGATATTCACGGATAAATTTATTTTCTGAAATGTCGGACTGTCATCAAAACGGTGTATGTAAACGTAAGCACGTAACGTAGAATCCTCCGGTTTAGACGTAGTCGATGCTACTTCAAGACGTAAATCCAAATTTCTTCCCAGAAATGTGTGAATTCATAATATAACATTCAAATAATGTTTTTAAATAATATTTGCGAATAAAATATAAACTATAAATTGACGGATTGTCACAACATTTACCCCTAAACAGGATCTTTGTCCTCAAAGATCATTTTATATTACTACTCGCTTCTTATAGAGTTAAAGCCATGTGGGTATTTCCTCCACATTCGGTCTTTTCTCACAAGTGTAATCCATTACAATACGCGAGTTTCATCAAACATAACTACGGGAATAAGATCAGGCTTATTGTTGACTTACTTTCTCTATCCATGATGTTCACGGGTTTTTGATGAATGCAACTTTTCGCCGATCTAAACTTCATCAAGAAGTAATCAGATTTTCACTTGATAGACATTTCATCAAGTAAGATATACGAATTATAATTTACGCAGCCCTTGAAGTCCTGGGGTAGATCCAGCTTATATGCCTTTCAAACCAACTTTTACATCATCTCAATGGTCCCATACAACGGGGACTTATATCCCATGATCTTTCAGATCATCAATTCATTTTTCCATGGTTAAAATTTTTGGCATAACTTCGCTACCCATTTGGCACTTCAAGATCTACATTTCATATTCACATAACCTCCTGCCCACTACCGGTAGTCAATAAACATATCCTAATTTCAACAATCACTTCAAGTCTCGCGGGTCGGGTATTTTGTAAGGTTAGGTTCGCCATCATAGGAAACCTTAAACCTAAAAGACATGTCCAACTCACAATGGGTGTATGTCGGGTGTCTTCATCCCAACTCCTGCTTACAGATGCTCTAATATATATCCTCACAAGATTCGATCTTGATCCTAATACGATAATTATCAATGATAATCTCTCCAAAGGAAAACGATTATACGGTTTATTACCAAAGGTCAATCATTCAAGCATAAAACAACACTTATAGTAATTTGTATCGTTACTTTACCTCGTACCTTCGATTTGGGGTGGTAAACAGTACTCTCATCAAGGTTCGTTCCCAATGACTTATGAGCAAATTTTTAGAAATTCGATGCGAAACGAGGATCTTGATAGAGATGATCGATACATGCACACCATGTTTACACAACTCTTTTAAATACAAAAGAGTCAATTTCTTCATCGAGAATCTATCATTAACAGGAATGATATTAGTAGATTTGGTCAGTCTGTCGACGGTGACCCAAATCGAATCAAATTCAGATGATGACCTTTGCAATAGTTAGACGTTTACTAATGTATGAGGCGGTGTCTGCCTTCATAATTTTCTATCAGTACAACTTCTTCTGATAATGATACATTAAATCAGAATTGACAGGAATAGAATACTTATACTTACAAGATTCCAACATAACTATATCTCAAAATCTCCATTTTTAGGCAACCTCAAGTGGCCTGTTATACATTCAACGCCATCGGCTTCTCAATTTTGATGGTTCACATTAGCCGCGAACCCCTTTTTATTATCTATACTATCCTTTTTACAATCATTGTTTATTTTTATATTGTTCGGCAATTTATTTTGCACCTTCATTATTAAGGAACATGTCCTAATTGTTTTTTTTTCTACATAATGTGTCAGTAATTATATTTACCTTCCTCGATGAAATAAATATCATGACGGTATTTATTCAGAAATTATTCCTTCATAATTTCTAAGTCTTAGTTCTATCTCAACTATTATTTTTATCAGTTTTGCTTGACCCGACGTTTTAAAGCGTCGATAATTATTACACGTAAATTAACAATAAATATTAAGTTTTTATGAACGTAAACGTTAAAAGTTTAAATTTCTTAGTTCGACCAATTATAATAAAATGTTCAAAACAAATTTGAATTTAATTAACACGATTTTTGCTGATTTATCGAAAATAATTAATAAGATTCGTAAATGTTTGAAAAGTCTTTGGTTATACTTTGGTCAAAATTTTCTTAGTTGAAAAGCAAAAAGTGTCGTTTCAAATTTCAAGTTATGGTTTAAATGTTTTCCTCAATTCCGCTTAGGTTGTCTTGAGGTATGCACAAACATTTACCCCTAAACAGGAGTTTAGTTAAATGATTTGGGCATAAGGAAATAATGCCTTAAAAATTTCTTTGATAAATTATTTGTCACAACACATTTGCACTTTCTTTTTGGTAAAACCCAAAGTCTTAAAAGGGCTCTAAATTTTTGAAGAGTCAATATAGATTCCATTATCTTATTAATCACATGGTCAAATAATGTAAAGGATTAAGTCTTTAATCACATGTTAAATACTCAAGGTACAAGTTTTCATTGTTCGACCAATTTAGGGCAATCTATAACTAATTATTAACTCATTCTTATTCTTATAAACAAACAAATGGTCCTTAATGATCACAAGCATGAATTTATCAAATTACAGTCTACACACATAATTCACCAAATTTATGAATGCTACATGTGCGTCGGTCAATCCAAACAACATAACATGAAACTCATAATGTTCATTACAAGTTCTGGATGTAGTGATTGGAATAGATAATCTTTTTCGCGGACGCGAAGTTGATGATAACCATGCCGTGGATCAAATATTTAGAACATACGCTAGAACCTTGTAAATGATCGAACAATCTATCATCTTGGGTAGTGGATATAGATTTTAATCGTCAATTTACTTAGTTCACGGTAATTCAACAAATAAATATAAGGAATGATAACATCATAGCTCTTCATGATGACGAGCTTGATAGAATAAAAGCTTTCTCCGACAACTCTCTCAGTTGTACGGTAATTCCTTTAATTCAGATGGTGCTGACGTGCAGTGCACATGCCACAGGTGCAGCACCGGGAATATAATCAATACCAAATTCAACTTGCCTTAATGGTGAAAGTCTAGGTAATTCACCAACAAATACCTCCTAAAGTTTCAGATAACGAAAACATCTTTTAATAAATTCATATTAGGTTCTTTCTAGATTATAATATCCATGACTAATTCACAACCATTCACGATGTAATTTCAAGTCTAAATGTAGGATATGGTCATCCATCAAGAATTAATTAGATCACTTTTGATAATTAACATCTTATCATTTAGGGGAATTCTACTCGAGTTCCCATCAATTAAGACAATGTCGTCATGTCATAATCAATCAATCCATTCTACTGGCACTATTAACTTTCCAGTTTCATTGTCGTCGATAAGATGTGAATTTCTCAAAAGACTAATAATAACTCATAATCCTTCACAAGTTCAAGGATATCTGGAGACATAACTAACCTTAAAAGAGTAAGGTCAACGCATAATCTATGGGAGAGAATTTCAAATAAGATACAGACGAAAACATTTAACGAATATGAATATATCCCATGTTTTCATAATTTGAGTACGCATTCGAAAGCTCCTCGGATCGTTACCCAGGTCATTCAAATGAAATCAAATCAAAAGAAATGATAGGAACATCGATACATCCAGTCGGGTATCAACACTCGGTAATCAGATACTTTTCCTAAGAATCTCACTACGGGAGAATTGGACAAAGAGGGAATGTCAATTGTCAATGAAGACAATATCCACAGATGAGTAAATTCGACTCAGAATAATAAATGGTACGGGCACATATGTAGGTGTCCCTAACACTATGTCCCTATTTTTGCACTTCTTGCAGATCTCATAAAATTAAATCTTTCATAACTTTCAAAGAAAATGTAGTGTTTATTAATCAACTTTATGGTGACTACTAATCAGTCCTTGCATGGTCCATTCCAAATTGTATGTAGGCGCGCAACTATATACAATTTCAAGATTAACGATGCAATACTCAGTTCGTCAAAATTTTATCATCATGTTTATAATAAAAACATTTTCATGCTTAATTCTTAAATAAGAATCAAAAATAAATTTACAAATATTTTCTTTGTTATGAAAACAATTAAGTTTTCCAAGGTGTTTTATAAACAACTTCATTTCGATAACAATCACTTATAAATCTCACTTTGAATAATCCTTATAGTGATGAAAATTCAGTTTTTCTCAAGGGATACTGTTTTATCTTTATAAAAACAATGAGTGATCTGCAAAAGAGTGATGAAAAGTTGTTCACCAAGAACTAACTACAATATATCAGGAAATGAGCTTAGCCAATTAAGCATGAGGTTCATGACCTTGATGGCACTAAAAAAGAATAATCCACAACGTAACTCAATTCGAGATGAGTACTTGTTCAATGGTTGCATCACTAATTCGATCATTAGGATGAAGCAATAAAGGATAGATAACATCGATACATGTAGGATTTAGCAATCAAAGGTAGTCTTTTCATTAATCACAAACAAGCCAAAATTGTACCGTAACACATTATGTGTCACTATGTCATACAATTCCATGAACTCATCCTACCAACTGATGTCTCAGATAAGTTAGGGATTTTTAAAAGATACCACAATGAATTCTAATCTACAAGAGTCATTAGGTGTCCCACCTGTCTCGGAAGATCCATCGGTCCCAATTCAGAAGAAGATTTCTTCAATTTATTTATTGGACACTGGGCATTCTCATCATTGGACAATGGTCTAGGAACAACCCTTAACACGAACTAACGATCATTTAAAACCTTATAATTCAATCACAGGACTCAACAACTTCCTCTTAACAATTTCTTATTCTATACAAGTTAAATTTTATTTCATTCGAGTTTCAACCAAATCATACTCAATGCGATATCCTACATCATTCTCCAATACTTTCAACCTTATTCTTAGACCTTAATAGGGAAAAAAAGCTCGATATGAACAACACTTAATTTCCAACCCTATAGCTCTTTCAACAATAGTTATCAAATGAGTCACTAGTATGAAATGACTCACACATTCAATTAGACTTCTCGGAAAGGTACTTGTGGCATGAGGCTTTTGGGTAATGGTTCCATTGACAGCCTCAAGTGCAACATTCACCCTTTCGATTCTTAAATTTAAGAATTGGGTGACACCGAATCAGATGACATCTTTCTAGGTGGTAACGTTTTTGTCAAACTCCACTCTATAAGGAAAGATCGTCATGACATCGATATCAGATTTAATCTCGCCAATTCTTCTTCAATATCACAATCAACTAATATTAAAGTTTCTACGAATATCAACCATTTTGTTGGGATCATAAACATCCACAACTTGGTTTAGATTAGGAATAGCTAGAATTCCTACAGGGATAGCTTCGATTGATTTGCTAGGGTAGTTAGGGTTCCTTGTGACAATCTACGTCGTATAAATACCTCGTATAAGTATAAAAATAATCATCAAACAATAATGTAATCAAATTACATCATATATATATATAATCCAAGTTATATATATATTAAAATAACACTTCTCAGTATGGCCTTGTCGGTAACTCGGGAATTCTTTGGCACCGTTATAGTCAAAAGATTTTTAGACATTTTGAGAAAAAATGTTTATAGTTAAAAGATTTTGAAATGTTTTATTCAAAACCTTGGTTTTTAAAAATCTTTCGTTCTCTATAACGAGAGCTCTGGTACCAAACTGTAACACCCCCAAATTTACACAATTCAATACAGCGGAAGACTCGTTGGTGTTACAGGATAGCACATTACTCACATCATAGACAACGCTTAAAATCGCGTCGTTTAATAATAAAACATTTCCATTCATAAATATCAAATTTACATAGGTCTCAAGTCATTGTATTTCATACAAGTTTTACAAAGCATTTGAACGGAAATTATTATTTAAGTGCGGGCCATGAATTCTTGTTGTCTTCCCGAGAATTACCTTCAAGTACCTGAGATAAAACATGTTAAAAGAAAAGGTCAGCGAAAACGCCGAGTGAATTCATAGAGTTTAATGAAATCCATCAATATAACATCGGTATAAAATTATTACCGAAAATCATTTTTTTGTACAAATCTTTATAGTAGACCATGAAATAGGCCAAAAACATTTTATACAAATCCTTGTCAAAATCACAATATAGGCTTTCACCTTCAAAACCATTATACGAACCAATGTCGTAAAAATATCATACAATACGTTTTATAACGTCGTGTAGAGTTAAATAAAAACCGTTATATGAATATGGTTATGTAAAACCAAAACACAAACATAATATCAATAATATGACCCCGTATTGCTAGTCAGGCAATATATCGTAATTCGGTGCGTATAGCAGTATTTTGTTATTTTGGATTATTATAAGCCGCATGACATTGTTACCTTACTAAAACAAACAACGGGTAGCTAACCCGAAACTCATTTGCCCATCTAAATTAGCGTGTCGTCCCAATAATCACGCTTGTGTAAATCTTCTCATACATAAATTCGCTTACCAATCAATGTGGCACGACGGGGATCAACCGTCAAGGCGCGAATTGGGGTGATCGTCCCCAAATAGTACTATTATATGCATAAGCGTCTACCAAATCCCGGTAGTTCACAATTCATGCTAATGGGACTTTTAGTGACATAACCTAACTTTAATAATCCATTTTATTCCATACATCGGGTCATATAATCATTCATCGGGTCATACAATCATTCGGGTCCAAATCAATAAACAAACAATCGGGACAAATGATGTCCTATTTTATCAAAACTAACATGTTATCTCCCTCGCGGGTTTATAAAACATTTCATAAAAACATTTAAAAGAGTGCGAGGCTATGAACTCACGTTGATGTGGGAAGGCGGGTTATCAGCGATTCGGATGTACGGTACGTGCTTCAATCACGGAAACCTAGACAAATAATACTTGTCTTAGACTTTTGTCCAATGACTTTATCAAAATAACAATTATGTATATATATTATGACTTTGTACATATGATGATGATCAAGTGGGTTTATATATTCTCATTCACTCATTTTTGTGTTATGTGTTGACAACTTTTATATTAGTTTACTAGTTTTACCTATTTACATGTTTTAGGTCTAATAAGCCTTTTATAAGTCCATTAACTTGTATTAATCCATTTTACACTTTTATTATCAGTATTATACTTTTCATGTTGGGCCCAAGTGGGTTAAGCCCAATAAATAAGTTTATAAGTGTTTTACCAAATTAGTCGGGTTTATTGTCCATTAAGGCTACTTTGGCCCGTTAATGTCATATGTTGTAAAGCTCGGGTTTTATCGGTTTTTACTTGTTATATATGTTTATACATCAGTATGTGAGTTTATAAAAGTTTACATTAGACGGGTCCAACCGTCTAAGTTTTATTTAATAAAAACGTTAATCTTTCGGTTTTAGCCGAAAAGACGTAAAAATCATGTTTATTGTTTTTATAACTTATAAAACTTACCAAACTACCATCTTTATAAAATGTCCATTTATTTATCCTTATACATATTTATATAAATGTAATATATAAGTTAGTGGGTTTTAATTCACATTTTATACTATATTATTTGAGTGCTTATATAATAATATTAAACTTTAATTTCACAAAATCAGTCCTAAATTTTAAGTTCACTAAAATGTCCATATCTAGAGTTCTATATAAAGATAGGACCTCAAATTTTTATCACAGAAACTACATGATATGTGCTTCATTTTATTCCTTATAGCTACTGATGAATCAACCTCTAAATATTTTAATAAATTCGTCCAAAACAGTGTAGGCAGATTTGCACTCTAAACTTGTTTTGATCATATCTCACTCATTTTTATGATTCCATTGCATGACCAACCCTCACATGTGTATAACACCTAATACTTACTGTATATTGATTCCAATTTACCATTTTATCAGTTTAACATTTGGTTACTTACTGTTTTTATACAGCCATAACATTAAGCAAGATTTTAACCATTTTACCTATGATTTTCCATCTTTTTAACCATGTTTATCAAATCTATCAACACCAAATCCCCACATAATATTTTTAATCATCATTAATCATCATATACATATACATAAATAAAGAAATTACAAGATTACATAATCAAAATAACAAGAGGATAGGAAGAACAATCTTTATACCACCAAGGTTGTGTAGGTTATGATCAAGGCTTGGATTTTGATGGCAAAACTTGTGATAAACCAACATCATCTTTAAATCCACCAATATTTATAAACTTCTTGTGGGAAATCAGCCCTTGGACATCACCAAATCTTCTCCTTGGATGTTAAAATCACCACCAATCAATAGAGCTTGAAAAGGGCTTCATCATATGTGTGAATAACATAGGATTTCATGGTTAAATTTGATCAAATGAGGGTTGTTTTTGATGATGGTGGGACGGAAATGAGAGAGAGGGGAAGGGAGAATAGGTGGTTTTGCATGTATGAATGAGAGAAATGGTTTAGCAAGTGGTTTTGTGATTTTGGTGGCTTACTTGCTAAGCTTAGTAAACATGTGTCTTGTAAGTTTGTGTATAAACTTGCCACCAAGGTTTGTTTTGGCCGTCTAGTAGTGGGGGTGGGACAAGTGTCCCACTTGTCTCATCTCCACTAATTTACGGGTACTCCTCGATTCTAGTTTCCTCGATTTGCGTGCCCTCGGGTCGTTTTACGAAAAACGTTTTTATAAATTACGAATCAACGGCACAAAACGAATCTAATAAAAATTGTCTCATTAAAAACGGAGTTCGAAAACGTAAATACGTAATCCTAAGGTTTCCGGTTTAGTCGTAAAGGACGTTAAATTATAATCGTAATTCCTAATCTCTTCTCGTAAATTTGTGAGTTCATGAACCAACACAAATTTAAAATCTCAAAATAATATTCACGGATAAATTTTGTTTCTGAAATGTCGGACTGTCATCAAAACGGTGTATGTAAACGTAAGCACGTAACGTAGAATCCTCCGGTTTAGACGTAGTCGATGCTACTTCAAGACGTAAATCCAAATTTCTTCCTAGAAATGTGTGAGTTCATAATATAACATTAAAATAATGTTTTTAAATAATATTTGAGAATAAAATATAAACCATAAATTGACGGATTGTCACAACCTAAGTGCTGTTAAAGACAATATTATCTTACGTGTTCGTATTGTGAGGGCGTGGTATGTGGTATGTGGCTGTAAATCAAGAGGTACGAGAGTTACAAAATTAATGGTGGTATGTAGCATGGAGAGTTGAAAGGCTTGGTCATTGTTTAATGTCAACAAGTTATATAAAGGTGTAACGGAAGATGAGATTGCAACAGTTCCATGTAAGTATGCATCGACCCAAGTTGATTTTGTGCAATCTTGATTAATCAAAGAAGATTCCAGAGTTTGGTGTTCAAATAATATTTTAGCAAAATTTTTGGTCATGAATCTTATTTGGAGGCTCTTTTTAAGGTAAATATTTTTTCGTTTATTAATATGGATATGTGAATACTGCTAACTGAGTTCTTTACAAATTTGTAGTAAACTCCAGATTCGGAGAGTGCGTGAAAGGTGTTCGATGAAACGTCAGAGAGGTATTTTTTAATGCATATGATTGAACAGTAAGTAATGTTGTTTTTGTCTGTTAGTTTGTGATTGAAAGCGTCAAACTTTGTTATGCTACTTGCAGATTGGATTAATTTGTATGTATACTAGAATGATGATGGACGAACATCAGGTTAATAATACCTTATGGATATCAATAAGTCTTCTTTGTTTATTCAGTGCAACAAGAAGGTTTTCTTCACCGAATATGAAGTCGTTGGCGTACTAGGTATGTTCACTTTTTTATTTCTTAGTGTATATGCCATGTTATGCAATAGAATCAGTTACCTTCTTTTGCAAAGTTGGCAAGCCCGGTGCATCGTAATAGTGATTTTTAGTAATTTAGACCCGGATCAATCTTGATGACATCAACCAAACACACATAATAGAAACAAACATTAACCAAACGCCCATACAACTGTTAACCCACCGAACGACACCAATAACAAATAAACCCACATAATGCAAATCAGTTACCAAATCCATGGAGCTAGAATATATGCACTGAACCAAACGGATATATTAAGTGTTAACGTGTTTATAAATAGTATACTCTTTTTGCTTCTACATTTCCCTTTTAGCATTTTGTCTCTGTTAGTTTTCTTCGACTCTAGAAACATATTTTTGCTATATAACTGATGCTCCATTGCATCAACTAGAGATTGGCTGGTTAATGATTGGTCTCTTGGCTCTCTCTTCAGATATAAGTATTTTTGGTTAATTGAATACCCGGAGCAAAATTATAGTTGAGAGTCAAAAAAATGCAGATGATGTGTTAAAAGGGATGTCTCCAATTCAGAAAGATAAGAAAAATTATTAGAGTCAGAGTTAGAGTTTCTGTGATTCTGTTTTTAGGGAGAAACGGGCATTACGTCTAACAGGCCACGTGTAAACGCATGGTCTAGATTTATCGCATATTACTAACATAAGAGTTCGCATGGCTGCAAACTTTTAGGAGATACTAACTGATGGACATTGATATTATAGAATTTCTTATATGAAAAATATATATGCATTATCAAAAGCCATTGTCAGCTAATATTAGCAAAGTCAAGATTAATTTATTTGACTATATACTCGAAGAACTCGATCGAGATGATACAATATTTACGGGTTATACAATGATAATGATCATCTGCTTATTTTAGTGTGGCACAAAATCCCAATGTACCCAACCTACTAAGGTGTTTCTAATAAGCTTATTATATGTTTTTGTGTTTAAGAATAAAATTCTTTGGATTGCTTATCAGTATTGGTTGTGACAAGGTGATCATGGTGATGGATCCTTTCCTCTCTCATAAAGTGTAAGCATCAGAAAAGTATTTTATAAGTGCTTCAGATTGTTAAGTGTTAGCATCAGAAACGTGGGCCACTTTGTGAGATTTATTACATACAATGATTGTTTCTAATACATTTTACATATTCTTGATTGTGCTTTATTTTCATGTGATTCACGATCTAAACAATCATGCAAATCAAGTGTCCTTAAGATTTTGTGTTTGTTTTCAGAGTAGAAGAGCAAGTGTAGAAGATACAATATACAAGCTCGCAGGCAGATGCTTCCCTGAATAAGTACCTGACTGTCTCAACATAGTCTTAGAAAATGTGGAACTCGCGAGAGCAGATCGTGTTGCAGCCTCGTTGTATCTCACATGGCCTTTAAGAAAGAACATTGTGTATGATGCATCAACAAGTGTGTTCTTCTTGACATGCTATAAATTTATGAATAGGTACATTTTGATCATACTATTACCATGTGTTTGGACCAGACCAAACTACTAATGGTAATGTGATCTGGATTATTCATAGACTCGAGCCTGGAGATGCATATTACAATTACGCTTCTGCTTCGAATGGCTCAGATAAGCCCAGATTACCTATAGCGTAGATTACCTATGGTACAGATTACTTATGATGCATAATTACAGTATGTGAATGCGAGTTCAGAAAATGAGGATTTCAAAAGTAATGTTGTCACTGTTTAATGCGGAAACCCTTTACCCAAGAAAAGTAATGTTGCCATATACTCTGATTCAGGAGGCAATTCTTTGACTAGACATGATGCATGTGTTGAGTTTGTGAGTTCATAAACAAAAGAAAATTAGGATTCCAACACTAATGCTAGCATTTCCTCTGATGTGCAAAGGAATTCGTTGTCTAGAAATGGGTGAGTTATACAGTTTGGAATGAGGATTCAAAAACTACCCATTTTCTTCTGATTTGAGCGATTGTTCTTTTTCTATACGTGAAGCATAAAATGTTGAAGGTACATATTATTTTATTGAAATTTCCCCATGGATTGTCTAAATTACGCCCTAAATACTTTTATAGTTCCATAAAATTTAGTCCCGCTGCATCGCACGGGCATGAACGCCTCATGTGTTTAATATAATGATTAAAATGTGTGTGGGTCACTCAACCTGTTTTGAACCGCACTTAAAACCAACCTAGTTGACCTGTTACTCGACACACCTAACCCATTTTGATACTCGAGTCTTAACAAACTTCAGAATGGTGTGTTAACTTTTATTTCTAAAGAACCCAGTTATTCGCATATTAGTTTTAGGGATAATTGCCCATTTAACCTATTGTCGATGTAACTTAAAATAATTTTTTTCTTTTGATGGTTTAAGCCTTAAATAGTTGTTTTTATTGAAGTCCTCATAATGTCCAAAGAACCAAGTAGATAGTTGTTGCTCACCAATTCATAAAATATTAAGGTTTGTATATATGTTTCAAATCTCCGTAATATTTTTGACATTTATTATAATGTTTTCGGGCACCTCAAGCGCTCAACTTTATTCTTCTTTATGGTAAAGACTGAAAATCTACTTTTTCCGACAACAAAGCCACATAATGAACTACTTGTAAGGTAACTATTTTTGGTGCATAGATTTGTATTAATAATATTTTCAGAACTAACAGTTACACTGATTTGCAGCTATAGTAAACTTGAAGATTTGGGCTCACAATGCACGTCATTTTTGTGGCCAAGATTGGGTGGCACTGTGTGACAATCCGTCAATTTCAAGTCGTTATTTTAATCTCGACTATTACGTATTACGTGTTTACTTTAATGAGAATTTTAGATTATCGACTAACCGAGAAGGTTATGACATGAAACTAGCATAAGAATGTCGATTAGATGAAAACCGGCAGGGAATATGTTAGGTATCGATATTATATTCTCAATTTATCATAAAAATGATTTTATTATATTTAATCTTTATTTCTCGTGTTTTACGTTTTAACGAATGACGAGAACTATTAGTGATCGTGATACCGACGGATGCCCAAATATTTTTGTTTTATTATCGATTGTCTCCATATTTTATATTTTCGATGTTTTCGATTTAATTACGTTTTAAGTCGTGTCGAAGCTTTATTATTATATTTATGAAGCGTTTTAACTTTCGAAAAGTATTTTTACGAAACCCGAGCCCCGTAAATATTTTCAAAATTTACAATTTACATTTTCTACCTTGTAAACTATTTAATTGCATTTTTGGACCAAAACTATGCCTAAATGACAAAATCTACCCTACCTTTGGACTATTTAAGGATTTTCCACTAACTATTTTCAATTAAAAACTCATTTAACAAAAAAAATTAAAAATCCTCTCTCTTTCTCCTTGTTTGGCCGTCCACCCCATAGCCACAATCCACCAAAAATTTTCAATTTCTACTTTGATTCTTCCAATTCTAACAAAAGACCCATCCTAGATATTCAACAAGGATCATATTGGTATAAATTTTTCCCACATGCATTCACATATTTTTCTTTTCAAAATTTTGGTGAAGAACATGTGTTTGATCCATTTTATGGTCATGGTTGTTGTTATTATTATTATATTTGAGTGGGATTGTTGTTGCATGCAAGGTTTTTATTTATTTGATTTTTGTTAGATTGAATTTGAGGTTGTTAGGATGATAATATGAATATATAAATTGTTGAAATGGGTCAAAATGGTGTTTTGGTATGATTTTTAGATGACCATTTTAGACCAGTAGGTAAAAGGCTATTTTCGAATTACTTACTGTTATAAACTTGGTAAACTAATAAGATAGGGTCGTAGAGAATTTCGTTAGCTTCGATTTGATATAAGATAGAGCTTCTAGCTCCAAACGAGCGCGAAGTTACAACAATTTTAGTATTCGTGTACCGGGAGACGGGTATCGACACAATCCGAAAATTGTTGTCGATATTAGGATCGAATCTCGGGGACTATAGAATGAGTTTTAAAAATGTTCAAGGACTGTTGTAAGTTGCTAAACCTCAGGTCATGAGTCTATTTTCAAACCCGAGTGTCGGTTTTATAAATGGAGTTGTTTAGATAAGTCAAAATGGTTTTACGAGTTGAAGGCGTAAAACTGTCCGGTTTTTGTAAAACGAAGGTGTGTCGGGCAGAAGGTCTTAAAAGTAATATTTTTGAATGAAATTTAAACTGAGTCTTATTCATATTATATGTGAGTTTGTGACCAAGTTTCGTCGAAAACGGAATAGTTTAAGTAAGGCAAATGAGCTCGTACTTTTGGTAAGTACCGGCAGATTTTTATTTGATCATATAGTCTAATAAAGTAACACGTAAAGGAGTATAAAAGTACACTTGTACTACTATTATTTTTGGGATTGTTATGTTTTAGTATTTTTGAGTTTGGTATTGTTTAAGTATTATTTATACTTGAGTCATTTATTAACGAACGCGCCTTATTTGGTAGGTTGCGGTCTCCATATTTAACGGGCATCACGTATCGTCGGCGATCGTTGCATTACTACTATTGTACCAAGGTGAGTCTATAGCCTCGCTTTTATACTATCTTGTAAAGATTTTTAAAACCCGCGAGGGGGATAACATGCTTGTTTTAAAATAGAACACAAAGGACCCGATTGTATGCTAGATGAAGTTATTTTCATAAGTTTGCTTCTAGCCTTAAAAGACCCCACTGAATCATGAATTGTTAATCGAATGAACGCTAATACTATGGATAGATCTATCGGGGTGACGCCCAGTCCGGTCGCGACTAGATATCGCGTGGTGTTGTGATGCACTAGTAATGAAACATCGGATGCAATTGTATAAGAGAAATATACGCACTTGGCTAGGTGTGTTGGGCTGAAATAATATATGTTAACGTTCAATGTCATGAGACTTATGTAATAACACCGATGATTATGTCTGATCCACATGATTGTCAACCATTGAAGGTTTATTCAGAATACTTGTGTTTGTTTATTAAATTTAAACTCTATAGATTCATTCAGCATTTTTGTTGACTTTATAGCATGTTTTATCTCAGGTCCATGAAGAAGGCACTCAAAGGAAGGCAGTTTCGTGTAGCTTGCTTGTGAAATGTTTTGGCCCGCTTTTCTAAACTATGTCCATTCGAAGAAACTTTTGTTGTGTATTATGTTGTGTAAACTTGAAAAAAATTTGGGACCGTGTGTGAACAATTTTACCTTTAAATAAGGAATGGATATATGTTTTATTAAAACGACTCTTTTTGAGGCGTTTTCTATGATATTGAGATTGAACCATACCAGTAACACCCAATGACTCTTCCGCTGCCATGACACGAAATTTGTGGGTGTTACAGATTGGCATCAGAGCTCAAGTTATAGAGAACGAAAAGATCTTCCAAAAATAAAATTTTGAAATCTTTTAACTATAACATCTGCAAGCGAAACCTCCGAGTTGCCAATGGACGAGAATAAGAAAAGTATATATATGTTGTAAATATTTAATTATTATTTATGCTTAAAGCATAATGGATTACATTTATTTATTTATAAATGTTTATTATTTGATTATTATAATACTAATACGTAATTTATAAAAGACGCTGATTGTCACAGTAGAAATTCCTGTCTTTTGACTCATTCCTCGTGAATCTTCGTTCCTGTCTAAATTCTATTCTCCGTTCTATCATCCTTTCTTGTTTCTATCCTATTCTATCTATTCTTATTCTGTGTTATTCATGTTTTGTTATCACAAGCGTTGAATGAATACTCATTTTGATGTGAATTGTGTAACAGGATCATGCCGCCAAAACAATTGACTGAGACTCAGTTACGTGCTATAGTAGCTGATCATATTGAGGTCTCTATGAATGCATTTATGGCAAATATGAATAATGGAGCTGGTGGATCCGGTGGAGCTGGTGGATCCGGAGGAGCTGGTGGATCCGGTGGAGCTGGTGGATCTGGTGGAGCTGGCAATACTGAAGCTGGCAATACTAGAGCTGGTAATACTGGGGCTGGAAATACTGGAGCTGGCAATAATGGAGCTGGCAATGCTGGAGCTGACAATGCTGGTGCTGGAACTGGTGGTGCTGAGAGACCAGTGAATCCTGAAAACAAGAAGTGTACCTATACCTCGTTCATGAAATGTAAACCTCTGACTTTTAAGGGTACTGAAGGTGCTGTTGGGTTAATGCAATGGTATGAAAGATTAGAATCCGTGTTTCGATTTAGTGGAAGTGAGGAAGGAGACAAGGTGATGTTTGCCTCTACTACTCTTCAAGGGCGAGCATTAACCTGGTGGAATGGAAGAATGGCGTCTGTAGGGATGAATGCTGCTTATGCTACACCTTGGGTTGAAGTGAGAAGATGGATGACCGAGGAATTCTGTCCAAGGAGTGTTATTCAAAGGTTAGAACAGGAACTGTATCAGCTGAGACTGACGGGTACTGATATTGATGGATACACAAACAGATTCCATGAACTTGCTCTACTTTGTCCAAACAAAGTTAACCCAGAATATCTGAAGGTGGAGCAGTATATTCGAGGCTTACCTGCCAACATCCGTGGTGATGTGACCTCATCTAAACCTGCCAATATTGATGAAGCCGTTCGTATGGCCTACCAACTGATGGTACAGATTATCCAAGATAAGGCTGATGGTGTTGCTGAAGGTAGTAAAAGAAAGGCTGAAGTGGAAAGTGATGATCGAGTTGATAACCATAAATCTCACAATAGGAATCAGAACCGAAGGAGGAGCAATGCTAATGCAATGACTGAAACTGCACCTGCTGATAAGGGAACCCGATGTCAACGCTGCAAAAGGATTCATACTGGTGAATGTACTAAGTGTGGAAAGTGTAACAAGCTGGGTCACAAGACTGAAGACTGTTGGGGACCAGGAAGGAAAGGAATGACTTGTTTCAACTGTCAAGGTAAAGGACACATGAAGAATCAATGCCCTGAGCCGCAGAAGAATGCACGTGGTGGTGATAATCAAGGAAAAGCCTACCAACTAGGAGAAGCTGATTCTAAGCAAAACCCGAAAGTTGTTACTGGTACGTTTTTACTGAATAACCGTTACGCTACAGCTTTATTTGATTCTGGTGCGGACAAAAGCTTTGTGTCTACAAGTTTTAGTACCTTAATTGATATCAAACCGGTCGAATTAGACGCGAGTTGTGAAGTAGAACTAGCTGATGGTGAATTAGTGAGTACCAATCGTGCGCTCTTAGGATGTTCTCTCAATCTTCTGAACCGTATTTTTAAGATAGACTTGATGATCGTCGAATTGGGAAGTTTTGATATTATTATCGGAATGGATTGGTTGTCCAAGTATAATGCGTCTATTCTGTGTGGAGAAAAGAAAGTTAGGATTCTTTTAGATGACACGACCATAGTTATCGAAGGTGATAAATGTAACTCCCGACTGAAAATTTGTTTCGTGCATTAAAGCTCGTAAGTATATCGAAAGAGGTTGTGAGTTATTCCTAGTTCATGTATCAGAGAAGGAATCGAAGGAGAAACGTATCGAAAATGTTCCAGTCATTCGTGACTTTCCTGAAGTGTTTCCGGAAGATTTGCCTGGGCTTCCGCCTCCAAGGCAAGTAGAATTCCAAATTGATCTAATTCCTGGTGCTGCACCCGTGGCTCGTGCGCCATATCGTTTAGCACCATCCGAGCTGAAGGAGTTGTCTGTGCAATTGCAAGAACTATCTGACAAAGGTTTTATACGACCGAGTTCGTCACCTTGGGGAGCTCCTATTTTATTCGTTAAGAAGAAAGATGGTTCGATCCGTATGTGTATCGATTACCGAGAGCTGAATAAGCTGACGATCAAGAATCGTTATCCGCTTCCAAGAATTGATGATCTATTTGATCAACTTCAAGGTTCTCGTGTTTTCTCCAAGATTGATCTTCGTTCTGGTTACCATCAACTTCGGGTACGCGAGGAAGATATTCCTATTACGTCGTTTAGGACTCGTTATGGTCATTATGAGTTCCGAGTTATGCCTTTTGGTTTGACTAATGCACCTGCTGTATTCATGAACTTAATGAATCACATTTGTAAGCCGTATCTTGATAAATTCGTGACCGTTTTCATCGATGATATTCTAATCTATTCCAAGAGCAAGGAAGAGCATGCCGAACACTTGAGAATTATCTTGAACTTGTTAAAGGACGAAAAGTTGTACGCTAAATTCTCAAAGTGTGATTTTTGGCTTAATTCTGTATAATTTCTTGGACATGTGATTGATAAAAGTGGGGTACATGTTGATCCTCTGAAGATTGAAGCCATTAAGAATTGGAGTGCTCCAACTACTCCAACTGAAGTGAGACAATTTCTAGGTTTGGCTGGTTACTACCGAAGGTTTATTGAAGGATTCTCTTTGATATCGAAACCGTTAACTAAGCTGACTCAGAAGAATAAACCATTTGTGTGGGGCGATGAAGAAGAAGAAGCTTTCAAAACCCTGAAGATGAAACTCTGTAGTGTGCCGATCTTATCGTTACCTGAAGGAAGTGAAGACTTTGTTGTCTATTGTGATGCATCTCTTCAAGGATACGGTGTTGTTCTCATGCAACGTGAAAAGGTGATCGCATATGCCTCTAGACAATTAAGGAAGAATGAGGAGAACTACACTACCCATGACTTGGAATTGGGCGCTGTGGTTTTTGCTCTACGACTTTGGAGACATTATCTGTATGGTACGAAGTGTACAGTATTCACTAATCACAAAAGCCTACAATACATATTGAATCAAAAGGAGCTGAATATGAGGCAACGTCGATGGGTTGAACTCTTGAGTGATTACGACTGTGAAATTCGTTATCATCCGGGAAAGGCGAACGTGGTAGCTGACGTGTTAAGTCAAAAGGAAAGGGAGAAACCGATTCGAGTGCGTGCTTTGGTGGTGACAGTTTATAATAACTTACCTGAGCAGATCCGAAACGCACAAATCGAAGCGTGTAAGAAGGAGAATATTGTAGCCGAAAGATTTAGAGGAGATGGTGAAACATTTGAGACGCGATCAGATGGTATCAAATGTTTGAGAGGTCGAATTTGGTTACCATTCTTCGGTGGACTGAGAGACTTGATCATGTTAGAATCTCATAAGTTCAAGTATTCTATTCATCCTGGATCGGACAAAATGTACCAAGACTTGAAGAAGTTATACTGGTGGCCGAATATGAAAGCTGATATTGCAACATACGTCGCGAAATGCTTAACATGTGCAAAAGTGAAAGCTGAATATCAGAAGCCGTCAGGATTACTTGTCCAACCTAAAATTCCAATCTGGAAATGGGAGCGAATTACGATGGACTTCATCACAAAACTTCCAAGGACACCGTATGGGTTCGATGCAATCTGGGTTATTTTCGACCGTTTAACTAAATCCGCTCATTTCATTCCAATCAACGAGAGGTTCAGTTTGGAGAAACTTGCCGACCTTTATCTGAAGAATATCGTGTGTAAGCATGGTGTTCCTATTTCAATCATTTCCGATAGAGACAGTCGTTTTGCTTCTGGATTTTGGAGATCACTTCAGAAATCTTTAGGAACCAATTTGGATATGAGCACAGCCTATTATCCGCAAACCGATGGGCAAAGCGAAAGAACTATTCAGACTTTGGAGGATATGCTGCGTGCTTGTGTGATTGACTTTGGAAGTAGCTGGGATAAGCACTTACCTTTGGCCGAATTCTCTTACAATAACAGTTATCACGTGAGTATTAAAGCTGCACCTTTTGAAGCACTTTATGGGAGAAAATGTAGATCGCTAGTTAGCTGGAGTGAGGTTGGTGATGCTCAACTCACTAGACCAGAGATGATTAGAGAGACGACGGATATGATTGTGCAAATCAAGAACAGGTTGTTGTCTGCGCGAAGTCGACAGAAGAGTTATGCGGATGTGAGAAGAAAACCATTGGAGTTCAGTGTGGGAGATAAGGTTATGCTAAAGGTATCACCATGGAAAGGTGTTGTACGATTTAGAAAACGTGGGAAGTTAAGTCCTCGTTATATCGGACCATTCAAGATTACATCTAGAGTAGGACCCGTGGCATACCAACTTGAACTACCGCAAGAACTGTATGGAATTCATAACACTTTTCATGTGTCGAATCTGAAGAAGTGTTTATCCGATGAAGAACTCGTTATACCATGGACGAAGTTAAGGTTGATGAAAAGTTGCACTTTATTGAAGAACCAATCGAGATCATGGATCGCAAGGTCAAGCAACTGAAACAAAGTCGAATCCCTATCGTCAAAGTTCGATGGAACTCTCGGAGAGGACCGGAGTATACTTGGGAACGAGAAGACCAAATGTGGAAGAATTACCCTCATCTCTTTGATTTCAACAAGCGATCGGACAAGAACGCAAGTTGATCTTCGAGGGCGAAGATCCTAATTTGGTGGGGATAATGTGACAATCCGTCAATTTCAGGTCGTTATTTTAATCTCGACTATTACGTATTACGTGTTTACTTTAATGAGAATTTTAAATTATCGACTAACCGAGAAGGTTATGACATGAAACTAGCATAAGAATGTCGATTAGATGAAAACCGGCAAGGAATATGTTAGATATCGATATTATATTCTCAATTTATCATAAAAATGATTTTATTATATTTAATCTTTATTTCTCGTGTTTTACGTTTAAACGAATGACGAGAACTATTAGTGACCGCGATACCGACGGATGATATATGTTTTATTATCGATTGTCTCGATATTTTATATTTTCGATGTTTTCGATTTAATTACGTTTTAAGTCGTGTCGAAGCTTTATTATTATATTTATGAAGTGTTTTAACTTCCGAAAAGTATTTTTACGAAAACCGAGCCCCGTAAATATTTTCAGAATTTACAATTTATATTTTCTACCTTGTAAACTATTTAATTGCATTTTTGGACCAAAACTATGCCTAAATGACAAAATCTACCCTACCTTTGGACTATTTAAGGATTTTCCACTAACTATTTTCAATTAAAAACTCATTTAACAAAAAAAATTTAAAAATCCTCTCTCTTTCTCCTTGTTTGGCCGTCCACCCCATAGCCACAATCCACCAAAAAATTTCAATTTCTACTTTGATTCTTCCAATTTTAACAAATGACCCATCCTAGAAATTCAACAAGGATCATATTGGTATAAATTTTTCCCACATGCATTCACATATTTTTCTTTTCAAAATTTTGGTGAAGAACATGTGTTTGATCCATTTTTATGGTCATGGTTGTTGTTATTATTATTATATTTGAGTGGGATTGTTGTTGCATGCAAGGTTTTTATTTATTTGATTTTTGTTAGATTGAATTTGAGGTTGTTAGGAGTTAGTTATGTTATGATAATATTAGGATGATAATATGAATATGTAAATTGTTGAATGGGTCAAAATAGTGTTTTGGTATGATTTTTAGATTACCATTTTAGACCAGTAGGTAAAAGGCTATTTTCGAATTACTTACTGTTATAAACTTGGTAAACTAATTAGATAGCGTCGTAGAGAATTTCGTTAGCTTCGATTTGATATAAGATAGAGCTTCTAGCTCCAAACGAGCGCGAAGTTACAACAATTTTAGTATTCGTGTACCGAGAGACGGGTATCGACACAATCCGAAAATTGTTGTCGATATTTGGATCGAATCTCGGGGACTATAGAATGAGTTTTAAAAATGTTCAAGGACTTTTGTAAGTTGCTAAACCTCAGGTCATGAGTCTATTTTCAAACCCGAGTGTCGGTTTTATAAATGGAGTTGTTTAGATAAGTCAAAATGGTTTTACGAGTTGAAGGTGTTAAACTGTCCGGTTTTTGTAACACGAAGGTGTGTCGGGCAGAAGGTCTTAAAAGTAATATTTTTGAATGAAATTTAAACTGAGTCTTATTTATATTATATGTGAGTTTGTGACCAAGTTTCATCGAAAACTGAATAGTTTAAGTAAGGCAAATGAGCTCGTACTTTTGGTAAGTGCCGGCAGATTTTTATTTGATCATATAGTCTAATAAAGTAACACGTAAAGGAGTATAAAAGTACACTTGTACTACTATTATTTTTGGGATTGTCATGGTTTTGTATTTTTGAGTTTGGTATTGTTTAAGTATTATTTATACTTGAGTCATTTATTAACGAACGCGCCTTATTTGGTAGGTTGCGGTCTTCGTATTTAACGGGCATCACGTATCGTCGGCGATCGTCGCATTACTACTATTGTACCAAGGTGAGTCTATAGCCTCGCTTTTATACTATCTTGTAAATATTTTTAAAACCCGCGAGGGGGATAACATGCTTGTTTTAAAATAGAACACAAAGGACCCGATTGTATGCTAGATGAAGTTATTTTCATAAGTTTGCTTCTAGCCTTAAAAGACCCACTGAATCATGAATTGTTAATCGAATGAACGCTAATACTATGGATAGATCTATCGGGGTGATGCCCAGTCCGGTCGCGACTAGCTATCGCGTGGTGTTGTGATGCACTAGTAATGAAACATCGGATGCAATTGTATAAGAGAAATATACGCACTTGGCTAGGTGTGTTGGGCTGAAATAATACATGTTAATGTTCAATGTCATGAGACTTATGTAATAACACCGATGATTATGTCTGATCCACATGATTGTCAACCATTGAAGGATTATTCAGAATACTTGTGTTCGTTTATTAAGTTTAAACTCTATAGATTCACTCAGCATTTATGTTGACTTTATAACATGTTTTATCTCAGGTCCATGAAGAAGGCACTCAAAGGAAGGCGGTTTCGTGTAGCTTGCTTGTGAAATATTTTGGCCCGCTTTTCTAAACTATGTACATTCGAAGAAACTTTTGTTGTGTATTATGTTGTGTAAACTTGAAAACAATTTGGGACCGTGTGTGAACAGTTTTACCTTTAAATAATGAATGGATATATGTTTTATTAAAACGACTCTTTTTGAGGCGTTTTCTATGATATTGAGATTGAACCATACCAGTAACACCCAATGACTCTTCCGCTGCTATGACACGAAATTTGGGGGTGTTACACACTGTGGCAGTACCATGTTTTTGTTGAAAAAGATTCATGTTGGATAGATGATTGAACCTTATAATTAACAACTTAGCATTAGATTTTGGTTGTTACTGTACAGTGTGCTCCGATCTTATCTTGCCATTTCAAATTTGATGTTTTGAAATTCTTTACTTTTTTAAGTCTCGTTAAAATACCCGTGAATTTCACGGGTCTTTTAGCTAGTATATGTATAAAATAACATATAAATACAAAGTTACGTTGCAAATAAATAGCGAAAAAATGTAAAAAAAGAAACTTCACTTACTATATATAGAAAGTTCTCCCAAAAGTTGGTTAAAATATTTTACTTTTACGGTTCCCTGCCCGACACATCTTCGAACTACAAAAACCGGACAGTTTTACGTTATCGACTCATATAAAAATTTTGACCTCTATAAACGACTCCATTTGCAAAACCGACAATTATGTGTGAAAATAGACTCAACATCCTAATGTTTACACTTCTACATCAGTCCTTGACTCATTTCAAAATCCTTTCTATAGTCCCCGAGATTCGATTCAAATATCGACAATAACTATATATTGTGCCGATACTCGTCTCCCGGTACACGAATAATCAAACTATCATAACTTTTCGCTCGTTTGTATCTAGAAGCTCTACTTTATATCAAATCGAAGCTTATGATATCCTCTATAACAATATCTAATCAACTCATCTCATACTCAAACTTAAGTTTTCCAAAATTTACATTTTAGCTGCTGGTCAAAAATAGCTTCTTAAAAATCACTCAAAATCATATTTTCAACCCATTTTAACATTATTTTTACAACTATAATCATCCTAATACTATTACTTCTAATCCTAACATCCTATATCATCCTAGATGATCAAATCAAATAAAACCCAATTCAAAAATTTAACATGCAACAAGTAAAAATCATACACAACATCATAAACACCTATATACAATCATTTAAGAAGATCAAAACATAAGATTTTTATCAAAAATGGGTTTTTATAAAAAGTTCTTGAAAGTTTATGGACATAAAATTAAATAGTCGTGTGATAGGATCGAACTTGGGATTACGGGATTGCACACAATACGTAAAAGATTAATTAATTTAATAAATATATTTATCATATTTATTAAATATAAATCGAGCTTAACTAACAATCGTTAATAATTAAAAGTTAAGTATAAACAATCGTTAAAGAATTAAATAGAAGCTAAAAGAAGGAAAACGGAAAAGTTCTGGAAGCCCCTTGTGGGCTTGGTGAACCGTCGGCCAAAGAGGAACAAAAAGGGAAGGAAGATTAGTTTCCTAATCTTGATTTGGGCTTGGATAACAAGTTATTGTTTTCATATAAATACCCCATAATCCCTTCATAGTTTTTTTGTCTCTCCCCTCCCTTCCTTCTCCGGCGATCGCAAGCCTAACCCCAACTAGGGTTTCGGTTTGTTTTTCGTATTAGCTATAATTCACAAGTGTAGAAGCTCCGGTTTATTAGTGCTAGCATCATGATTGATCCGTTGCATTACGTGTGTACAAGAGCGTAATATAGTTTTATTATAAACTATATCTTGGTGTTCTTCATATAAACCCTAATTCGTGATTCGTCGGTGTTCTTGAAGATTTGCTCTAGGTAAAAGGTATGTAAACCCTAATTCGATTAATTATGAATGTGTTATTAATTATGATCTTGTTAAACGCTTCCGCTATGTGTGCTTTGATCTTAATTAGGGTTTTACGTAATTGTAATGAGTAATATAATCCTTCAGTGGCATCGAGAGACGTTTTAACATGTTAATTATCAAGATCTAAAGTTTTTTTAACTAAAAATTGGTTTGAGTTAAAATCGCATGATTTTTTTTAGGTTTTCATTAAAATAAGGTCGGCTTAGCCGAATTTTTTTTTAAAAAAAAGTTTTTTTGAAACACTAAAAATTTACATGGTGATTATCCTAGATGTTTGCATGAAGTAATTGTTATGTCATGTTTTGGTTACGATCCGTAAGAAGATTTAATTGTTAAGATTATGTGGGGAAGATCCGTGATGAACATGCATGTTTTTCACGGATCATATGATTTTATATGCTATTTGCTTTATTTGATTCAAAAGTTTAAAAATTAGGGAAGACTTTTTATGTTTATAAAAACCCTAGATTTTATGTTTGAATAAATTGTTATGCATGTGGCTATTTGATTTAGTTTTTTTTGTACTTACTTGTTTTCATACGTTTTATATTAATTGTATGTTGTAAACAAGGGTAACTTTTTACAAGAAAATTAATATGGACTAAATCATAGAAAAATTAATGAATTGTTTTGAGATCTAATTGACATATGATTTGTGTTGATTGGAATTGCAATAATAACTTAACGGCCTACTTAACTTTGACAAACTATAAAGTGGGTATAACGCACTGATGAGACTGCTTTTATACATGGTCTCATCGTCCAAAACGGCCTTAAATTGCATAAAATATCATAAAACATGCCAAATATATGCTCGTGTTTGTTCCTTGTGTATTTTTAGGTACGGATATTGAGGAATTGGCAAAAGAACACAAGAATCAATCAAAAACGAACATGGGAAATGAAGTCGCACAATGAACCGGGCCCAAGTTTGGATTTTGCAAAAAGACCCCTCAAGTTTGAAGAATTGGCAAAAATGGTCCCTCATCTTTGAAGAACTTGTCACTTTTAACCCTCCAAAATGTTAAATGTGCAAGTATCATCCTTGAAGAATGAAGATTGTGCAAGATTTACCCTTGGAATTTGGTTAAATGATCAAAAAGTTAACCATTTGGGTCAAAAGGACTAAAAGTGAAATTGTTTTGGACTGATGGTGCAAGGAAGATAACGGAAAGGACTAAGGATGCAAATGTTTAACGGAGAGTACGTTAACTAGAAGGACTGGTCATGAAAACCTACACCCCAAGCCCAACAAACCCAACAGCCCAACCTCTAAAACCCGGTTTTCTTTTTAATTGTGGTCAAATGGTGGTCAACCCCACTAACTCTTTTCTTTTCCCTCCTTAACACTTATTTTAAAAAGTGTTTAAATCAAAACAGATTAAACCCACCTAATTCATTATAAACCCTAATCTACCATTCATCTTAAATCAAAGGGATAAATGCCCTAAATGTGCAGATCCTTAATTAAGGGTCTCCTCACCCTTTCCCACCACTCACAAGAGTGCCACATGTCCTTGTGGTCCTTCCCCAACCTCCCCTGTCAACATCCCTTTTCCCTAAACCCAAAAACCCGACAAGATCAACGGTTTTAAGCAATTCCTTTGCCTCCAAGAAGATTTAAACGTCCAAGATTGGTCTTCCCAAGCTGTCAAGTCACATGGGTGCCTTTTTGACCCAAATCAGTCAACAAAGAAGAGGGCATTTTGGAGATTTTTCAAATTAGGGTTTACATCTTTGTATTATTTTATTATTAGCCTAGAATGTTCCAACTAGTCTATAAAAAGGGTGTGAGCATGTTCACAATCCCTTGTTCCAGTTTTTGCATAAACTTGTAATTCCTTTTTTATAAAATTAAAGTTTGGTGTTTGTTTAAGTCATTGTAATTCCTTTTAATATTTATAAAAAGTTTGTGTGTTGTTGTTTGCAAAAGCTGAGTTCCATTGTCATTTGTGAAGGTTTATGTTAAGATTTTCAAAACGGGTTTAAAAGGGTCAAATTCCACAAATCATTGTTCTTGGAAGTGAAAGTGGAAGAGAACTATTTGATTTGTGAGTTTGAGTGTTTAAAACGTTTGTGTTAAGGTTTAAAAGAATTTGGTAAGGTTTTAAGAAAGTAAAAGGAAAAAACCAAAATATTTCATATATATCGTGTTTTTCTTTTTGATTTTCTTTTTCAGGTAGATCATTGTTGTTGATAAAGGTTCTGCTCCAACCCGAGTTGGATTGGAGGTGGATAATCTTCCACAAGAACCTTGGATGTTAAGGTTCTAAGGTATCTCCTTGTTCTCTTGTAAAATTTCAGAAAAAAAAAGAGGTTTCATGTGAACTTGTTGATTAGGTGTTCTTAGGTTGTTTTAAACTGTTGGTTTGTGCTCTTGATGTTGGTATGCATGTTGTATGATCATAGGTTCAGATTTCATAGGTGTTAGTAGTGTTTTAGATTGAAAAAATTGTGTTCTAAGATTTAAAGTAGTGTTTGGCATTAAGTTTTAGCAGGGTCTTAATCTTGATTTATGCTTTGATAATGTGTTAGAATTGCTTAATAGGGTTGAAATAGGTTGTGTATTGTTAGCTTTGCAGTTTGGAACAAGTTTGAGCATAGTTTGTTTGTGAAAAGTTAAAAAGTGAGTTTAGAATTTGCATAGTCTTTTTCTGCTAATTTTTCTTGCTGATTTGTTCTTGAAACGTTGGATTTGTTAGGAGTTACCATAAGTTAAGATTGAAGGTTGATTGGAGGGTACTTGGTGCTTGTGTATGCTTAGTCTTGGACTTAGAAAGTCATTTGAGTGCTCTAAATCTGCTTAAGAGTCCACAGACCCAACATTTTCATCACAGCAACTTGCTTTTGCCACATTGTGCTTTGGATTGTGATTTCAGTGTGCTAAGTGCTTAGTTTTTGTGTCTTGTTGACTCCTTGTGCTCAGAAAGAGCACAAGGGTGCCTCATTGCTCCAAAAAGATTCACCAAACAAGCCAATAGCCCAAGACCTCTTGGCTATAATTCATAAGCAAAACACTAGCATAATCTGCTAGTGCTCTACTCAATTTGGCCAGGTTTTGATTAATCATTTGTGCTTAATTTTGAGTATAAAGTGAAGTGGAATTTGATTAAGCTTGTTACAAAGTATCAGTGTTGGTTGGAAAAAGTTTAAAAAGCAAAAACCAGGCACATTTGCGCCGCAAGTACTACCTGTTGCGGCGCAACTAAAGGACCTACAGACCATAGTTGCTTTCGTTTCACAAATTGCGCCGCAAGTCCCAAATCGTTGCGGCGCAACTGAAAGAGCTTATTGGTCAGTTGCCATCGTCACACTAGTTGCGGCGCAAGCCACAAGCCTTGCGGCGCAATAAAAAAAAAGTAAAAAGGGTGCCAGGACTCGAACCCGTGACCACCCGTTCACCACACCAACACCTCAACCAACTGCGCCCTGGGGACTTTGACTAATCAGTTTGGTTTCAAATTGTATTTAGGGACTAATTGGTTTAAGCTTATTAAATTAAGCCGTGGGTTGTTTAAGCTTATTTGAGCTTATTTTTAGGCCAATTTTGGTTCCTTCTATTTTTCTTAGAAAAGTATTAGGTTTTGTGATTTTTAAAAAGTAGTTTCATAATTTTCCTTTTAATAGTTTATTTATTAGGATTTATTTTATAGACGTTTTTTAGAAATTCAATAAAAAATACCAAAAAGAGTTTAATTTTTTAGAAAAAATAGTTTTTAGGTTTTTATATATATTTTTGAGGTTTACATGTGAAAAAGTTTTCAAAAACTTTAATTTTTGATTTTATTTGATTTTAGGTTTTTTTATTAAACTTTGAAAATTAATATAAAATTCATTAAGAGGTTTTAGAAACTTTAATTTACATTTTCTTTCTAGTTAGAATATTTAGGATTTTTGAGAATTTTTTAGAATTTATTTAAGAACTTTTAATTTTTTAGAATATTTTAATATTATTTTATTCAATAAAATAAAAAGTTTTATTTTAATTTCTTTTTCATTTTTCCTAGATTCTATAGCATTAATTAGGACTTTTCCCATTTGTAGAATAATTTTTAGGCTCTTCAATTAATTTTTAGAATTAATTTAAGATTTAATACATTTTAATAGTTTTTAGGAAATTAAAAATAGTTTAATTTGGTTTTAAAATTTTTAAAAATAGTTTTTAGTTTAATTAGGTTATTTTTGAGGTTTACAAACTATAAAATCTTGTTTAGGGCTTTTTAATATTTAAAAGTGATTTTTAGGGCTTTAATTAGCATTAAAAAGTCATTATTAAATTAATTAAAAGGTTTTGGCAAGTTTGAATTTTTTGTAAACCCTTAGAATATTATTTGGGAGTTTTTAGTAATTTTTAGGAATTTTTAGATTAAAATTTTAAATTTTGTGTTTTTCACGTTCTTCGTCGTAACTTTCTAGTAGTGTTTTGCCTTATTTTTCTAATAATTTTTTCGTCTTAGTCATTTTCTCTTCTTTTCTTCTCATTAATAATCAAAAACAAAATCAATCAATTCAATTCACAAACACACTAGCCTCCTCGAGAGAACGATTCCCATCAAGGGTCATAACTTGTGGTTTTCCTAAACCACTCGTTAATACTTACCGCTTTTACCTTGTTTTCCTAAACAAGTGTAATTTTACATACATCAATTTTTGGCGCCGCTGCCGGGGAGGCGTGTTGTGTTTTGATTGACATTGTTGTTTTTCTATTAGCCATAAATATAATTGTATTAATAGCACTCTATTAATACGTATTATCGTTTTTCGGTTTTTGTGTGAATACTATTACTATATTGTATACGTAGAACAATAAATACACAAGTACTCCAAATACGTGAGCAATCACAACCTTGATTCGGGATTTCATCACTCGATCATTGTATTCGAATCTCAAACCAAAGAAAAAAGGCAAAAATAGATAAATACTTTCGTGAAGCTTAATCTTGATAATACAAACTATAAGGTGGGTATAAGGCGGTTGTATTTCACAACCTAATGGAAAAAGGCTCTTAAGTGCTTCGCGCCGCCTCGTTTCCTCCGCTTGCTTGTGCGTATTTGATTTTGAGAGTGAATCGAGGGTTTTGCCGCCCAAAGTATTATTAAGTATCATATATATTTTCTTGGTTTCATTTGATTAAACCCTCTTGAACGATTTGGTGTTCCACCATCGTTCTAAAGTCATCGAAGGCGTTCACTCCACGTGATCGTTTTCATTCCTTGAGGCCTTTTTAATCAAGAGATTTGATTAGTGAGGAGATTTGTGGACTCATTGTCTACTTAATACATTCACCAAATTCCAAAAGGTTAATACAATCAAAAACCACAAAAAAAAAAAATTGAAAAAACACAAAATACCAAAAAGAATCTTCTTTGCTCGCCTTCTCGTTGTACGTGACGTTTATGCAAACTCGCTCTAAAGCTAGACGTGCTCGTAAACGAAGAAACAAATCGACTACTCCTTCTAGTGAGGAGACTCCAATTGAGGAACCTATTATAGAACAAGAAGCTATCATGGCTAATCGTACTATGATGGAGTTGCTTCAAGCACCCACCGAGGGTTTTGGAGAGGCCATTGTGATTCCCGCCATCCTTGCGGAGAACTTTGAAATCAAAACGGGTTTAATGTCTATGTTGCAAGCAAACAAGTTTCGCGGTTATGAAAAAGACAACCCACATTATCACATTAGGCAATTTAATCGTCTCACCGCGACAAGCAAGTTTAAGGATGTACCACACGATGCCATTAAGATGATGTTGTTTCCTTACTCGTTAGATGGACCCGCCAAGATATGGCTTGAGAAAGAACCGCCGAATTCGATTTTGACATGGGCCGATCTCGTGTCTAAATTTGTGAATCAATTTTTTCCACCATCTAAGACAACACATTTGAAAAACGAGATTTCACGTTTTACACAAAGACCAAATGAAAGTTTTTCAATGGCTTGGGAGAGATTTAAAGAAATGCTACATGAATGTCCACACCATGATTTTTCCGAATTGCATCAAATTGACACTTTTTATAATGGGCTTAATGAACATGAACGAGATTATTTAAATGCCGCCGCGGGTGGTAATTTTTTGTGCAAAACGACCAATGAGGCTTTGAAAATCATAGAAAATAGGTCTAAGGTCTATAGCCCTCGTAACACACCGAGTGTTGCCAATTTGGGCTCGTCATCATCTCGTTCCATTAATGCCTTGCAAGATGAAGCAAATGAGGAGAATCGGTTTTTCGATAGGTTTTCGACTCTTATGTCCCATTGGAAGGCTCAAGAAGCTTCCAACACCGCTTCGGTTAAAGCGGTTTCTAAAAGTTGTTTGTCGTGTGGGGGAGCTCATGATTTATCCGAGTGCATTACCGCGGATGGTAACACTTCGAATGCTTTTGTAGCCACGGGAACTTATAACCAAATAGGTCAAGGTTCACGTTCAAATCAAGCTCCACCCAATCAAAATGCTAATAATTATCGCAACAACAACAATCAAGGTGGAAATTACCAAGGAAATCAAAGGAACTATAACAAAGGTAATTACCAAAGTGGAAATGGGCAAATTTCAAACCAAAACCAAAACCGTGATTTTCAAACTCCTACTCAAGGTTTTCAAAATGCTCACACTAAAAATTTGCAAGGAGAATTTTTAGACTATGCTAAGGCTAATGATGCTAAGTTTGACAACATGCAACGTGAGATGATTAGCTTAAGGTCCGAATTGAAAAACGAGCTAAAAAACGAACTTGCTAATGAACTTAAAACTCATGCTAATAAAATGGAAGGAAATGTCACACGACTCCAACAAAATCAACAAAAAATGGAGCAAGGACAACATGAGATTAAGCAAGAGTTGTTGAAAGCGGATGCTAGGCAATCTAAGTTTGAAGATCGAATGGCTAAAATGTTTGAAGCTATCATGTGTAAGCCCTCTTCTTCGGGTGGTCTTCCTAGTGATACCATCGTAAACCCGAAAGGAGAATTGAAGGTTATTACCACTCGTAGTGGTAAAACTTTCAAAGAACCCATTTCTCGTCCAAGTACTTCTATGGAGAAGGAAAAAGAGAAAGAACCCGAGGTCGTGGTTGAAAAGGAGCACATTACAAGCCCACGAAGTACCGCTCAAACCACACCTACGGTTGAACCAATACCCATTATGGAACCCGAGATTCCAAGGCCGTTGCCTATGCCTAATTTGCCCCAACCCACACCACCTTTACCCTACCCATCAAGACGAGACAAGGAAAAGGCACAAGAACGAAATAATTATCAATTTGAACTCTTTATGAAAATGTTTCGTGACTTGCATTTTAATATAAGTTTTGCCGACGCCTTAGTCATGATGCCTCGATTTGCCGCAAACTTCAAAAGTATGTTGAATAACAAAGAAAAATTGCAAAAATCGTCTAGTTGTTCTTCGGTTTTTCTAAGCCGCATACCTCAAAAAGTCGGTGATCCTGGAAAGTTTTTAATCCCATGTGCTATCCAAGACATGGAAGAATGCTACGCCTTGGCCGATCTTGGTGCTAGTATTAATTTGATGCCTCTCGAGATTTTTAAGTCGCTCAATCTTCCAAATCTCACTCCTTCAAGAATGTCAATCGAAATGGCCGATCATTCTACGATTCTAGCTTGTGGAGTTGCCGAGGACGTCTTTGTGAAAGTTGGGAAATTCTATTATCCCGTGGACTTCATTGTTGTTGATATTCCCATCGATCCTAAAGTTCCGTTAATTTTAGGTCGATCTTTTTTGGATACCTCGAGAGCACTTATCGATGTGCATGCAAGAAAAATCACTCTTCGTTTCAATGAGGAAGAACTCGTCATTAATGCAACCCAAAACTCCACTCTTTCTCATGTTTATTCGATCACATCTTTGTACAATGTCAATCCTATCAAAAACATGTGTCAAAGGATTTCTAATAGAGTTTTAGGAGTTGAGAAAAATGAAGTTCCGTCCCCTCCGCCGATGGAGGTTAAGAGTGTTAAGCCTTTGATACCAATCTCGAGTGATTCTTCGGATGATGAATACGTTGATCCCGATGGGGAGGTTTTCTTTGTTGACAAAAGATTTGAAAACTTGCCACCACCTAAACCAAAACGCTTTCAAAATGTGAGAATTTTTAGTGTGACTAACATTGTTTTAGATACACCAAATATTTTTGACATAATCAAATCGGGTTTTCACAAGGAGAGTATTAAAGATGAAAAAGGAAAAGATTTTGAATCTAATTTGAAAGATTTTTCTAAAATCCTAACTCCGTCATCACCGCGTGTCTTGAGTACTACAAGCTCGTCTTCCCCTTTTGACGATGCTTTGTGTGGACCTAGTGTGGGGGAAGCCCCTTATGTTCCCTCCCCTTTCTCCACCGAGGACGAGATATTTGATCCCGGAATTTCATGTAAAGGGAAATCTCGGTCTTCCACCGATGCAATAAATGGAAAATCTTTTCATTTGATTGGTGCGAGTCTACCTCGAGTAGCTCATGTTTTTAGAGACTTACCCATTGTCCCACCCTTCTATTTCTTCTTATCTATTTTCTTGAAACTCTTTGAGTTTGTGTTGACACACGACAAAGTGGCGTTGATTTGTTTTTCCAAAGAAAACGAGAACGCCATCTTTGATCCCGGTATTTTGCATCATCAAAGGACTTAGTCCTTAATACCGGTTGTTTTTGGGCCTTGTTTATCATGTAAGCCCCACCAAAAATTGACCAAACCATGATTATCCCTAAATGATCACATTTATGGGGATTCGAGTCGAGCTTTTGACTCGGTTATCAAAAACAAGGTGCCTCGTGGGGGAGACCCATGCTTATCCATGTATATATTATTGCTTTCTAATTAGTTTAATGTGAGGGGATTTGTGCCCTTCCAACCTTTGTTCCGTGGTTGTTTGTGAATTGTGTCTTTTAGATCATCATCTTTACGATTGGAGCCTCTCGTGTTCGTTTCATGGGAGCACTCGATCGTTTGCTTTGGAGGCCTTTCCCAATATCCACATATGATATATCCTTTTATGTTCTAACCTTAGGTTTTTAGCACACTTCATAAACGGCTATTACTTATTGGTTACACCCTTTCCATGCTAGATTAGGCATTCGACTACGTCTCTAGTATGGGGGTGTTTGCACCCCTAGACTCGAAACATTGAGGACAATGTTTAACTTTAGTATGGGGGGGGTGAATAGATACTTGCCTTGCCAAACCTTCATGCTTTCCAAAGTTTATAGTTTTGTTATCATTTTCTTGCAAAATAAGGCTAAAAATGGCCAAATTTTAAAAAATTTTCTCATATTTCATAAGTGTTTGAAGACACGAATGTAGATTTTCCGATGGCGAGAATAAGAGTAATTTTTGACTCGACCGTGCGTGTTGAGCACTTAGCTTTAGTTCCTTAACTACACATTAGGCTAAGTCTCTTAAATGAGGACAAGAAATGATAGAGTTAATTATAAGTTACTATGCTAAACGTAGAGTACTCGTATTCTTTCAAAAACTCATGTGTTCTCGTTGTTTGCTTATTCTCCCTTCGCATGTAAATATTTTTTGCTTAATAAATATTGGTTTAGCGGTTTAGTTTTGATTGTTGGGTTTCTAGTCTTTTCTAGTAGCTTCCGTGTAATTAAATTGGGAAGACATTAAGGTATCGCCAGCGTCACGGTTTTGAAGTATTGGCAACCCGAATAATCGAAAGCTTCACCTAATAATAAGATTTCAAGTGCTCACCTAAATCTCGCAAACAATTTGAAGCCCCACAAGGCCTAAAATCTATGCAAAATTGAAAGTGAATCAAGCCTTAATCTTCGAAGCTTTAAAGATCCAAAATTCGCTTTAGCGTGAGGATATACGTCTTTGGCTAATAAAACCACCGATGAGGCGGATAATAAAAGGCAAGGCAAGACCGAAGTCATAATAAAAGCTTCATGACGAAGTTGAATAAAAGATGGAGGTAAACCAAAGATAATAAGGTCCTTCCGTTAGGGGGCGTATAAAAGTCTTGGTAATAAGTCTCATGTTCAAAACCGTTATAAAACCGTGTTTATCGATTCTTCTTGTCAACTTAATTTTTTTACATCGTCGTCTATTAGGAGGGGTTATTGATTTGATGGTCTTAGTTACACCGTTAGGACTCTATTTTTAGACCTAAATCTCTATTATCGCATAAGTCAACAATGCATCCTCGTGATCATTAAGACAAAATAAAATATAAGAGATACAACTTAGGAATAATGGGAGAATAAGTACGTGATTAGGGCATATGAGTAGTGTTAGCATTACTAACTTATAATGACAATGATCTCGTTGCACGCTTAGCATGGAATTAAGGTGAAAATCGAGGACGACGAAATTATTTCTAACGAAGCATTCACGTGTTCTTATTCTATGAACCTAAACGTCCCATTTTGCGATGAAAATCATACATTATGTCTAAAACGCAAGTAGTAGCAATAGTGTAGTGTAGCTAGTTATCATTTCAATAAAAGTCATAAAATTAAATTTTGGAGATGCTTTGATACTTTATTCTTAGCATTGCGTGAGGGCACGGCAATGGTTTAGTATGGGGGAGTGATGAGACTGCTTTTATACATGGTCTCATCGTCCAAAACGGCCTTAAATTGCATAAAATATCATAAAACATGCCAAATATATGCTCGTGTTTGTTCCTTGTGTATTTTTAGGTACGGATATTGAGGAATTGGCAAAAGAACACAAGAATCAATCAAAAACGAACATGGGAAATGAAGTCGCACAATGAACCGGGCCCAAGTTTGGATTTTGCAAAAAGACCCCTCAAGTTTGAAGAATTGGCAAAAATGGTCCCTCATCTTTGAAGAACTTGTCACTTTTAACCCTCCAAAATGTTAAATGTGCAAGTATCATCCTTGAAGAATGAAGATTGTGCAAGATTTACCCTTGGAATTTGGTTAAATGATCAAAAAGTTAACCATTTGGGTCAAAAGGACTAAAAGTGAAATTGTTTTGGACTGATGGTGCAAGGAAGATAACGGAAAGGACTAAGGATGCAAATGTTTAACGGAGAGTACGTTAACTAGAAGGACTGGTCATGAAAACCTACACCCCAAGCCCAACAAACCCAACAGCCCAACCTCTAAAACCCGGTTTTCTTTTTAATTGTGGTCAAATGGTGGTCAACCCCACTAACTCTTTTCTTTTCCCTCCTTAACACTTATTTTAAAAAGTGTTTAAATCAAAACAGATTAAACCCACCTAATTCATTATAAACCCTAATCTACCATTCATCTTAAATCAAAGGGATAAAGGCCCTAAATGTGCAGATCCTTAATTAAGGGTCTCCTCACCCTTTCCCACCACTCACAAGAGTGCCACATGTCCTTGTGGTCCTTCCCCAACCTCCCCTGTCAACATCCCTTTTCCCTAAACCCAAAAACCCGACAAGATCAACGGTTTTAAGCAATTCCTTTGCCTCCAAGAAGATTTAAACGTCCAAGATTGGTCTTCCCAAGCTGTCAAGTCACATGGGTGCCTTTTTGACCCAAATCAGTCAACAAAGAAGAGGGCATTTTGGAGATTTTTCAAATTAGGGTTTACATCTTTGTATTATTTTATTATTAGCCTAGAATGTTCCAACTAGTCTATAAAAAGGGTGTGAGCATGTTCACAATCCCTTGTTCCAGTTTTTGCATAAACTTGTAATTCCTTTTTTATAAAATTAAAGTTTGGTGTTTGTTTAAGTCATTGTAATTCCTTTTAATATTTATAAAAAGTTTGTGTGTTGTTGTTTGCAAAAGCTGAGTTCCATTGTCATTTGTGAAGGTTTATGTTAAGATTTTCAAAACGGGTTTAAAAGGGTCAAATTCCACAAATCATTGTTCTTGGAAGTGAAAGTGGAAGAGAACTATTTGATTTGTGAGTTTGAGTGTTTAAAACGTTTGTGTTAAGGTTTAAAAGAATTTGGTAAGGTTTTAAGAAAGTAAAAGGAAAAAACCAAAATATTTCATATATATCGTGTTTTTCTTTTTGATTTTCTTTTTCAGGTAGATCATTGTTGTTGATAAAGGTTCTGCTCCAACCCGAGTTGGATTGGAGGTGGATAATCTTCCACAAGAACCTTGGATGTTAAGGTTCTAAGGTATCTCCTTGTTCTCTTGTAAAATTTCAGAAAAAAAAAGAGGTTTCATGTGAACTTGTTGATTAGGTGTTCTTAGGTTGTTTTAAACTGTTGGTTTGTGCTCTTGATGTTGGTATGCATGTTGTATGATCATAGGTTCAGATTTCATAGGTGTTAGTAGTGTTTTAGATTGAAAAAATTGTGTTCTAAGATTTAAAGTAGTGTTTGGCATTAAGTTTTAGCAGGGTCTTAATCTTGATTTATGCTTTGATAATGTGTTAGAATTGCTTAATAGGGTTGAAATAGGTTGTGTATTGTTAGCTTTGCAGTTTGGAACAAGTTTGAGCATAGTTTGTTTGTGAAAAGTTAAAAAGTGAGTTTAGAATTTGCATAGTCTTTTTCTGCTAATTTTTCTTGCTGATTTGTTCTTGAAACGTTGGATTTGTTAGGAGTTACCATAAGTTAAGATTGAAGGTTGATTGGAGGGTACTTGGTGCTTGTGTATGCTTAGTCTTGGACTTAGAAAGTCATTTGAGTGCTCTAAATCTGCTTAAGAGTCCACAGACCCAACATTTTCATCACAGCAACTTGCTTTTGCCACATTGTGCTTTGGATTGTGATTTCAGTGTGCTAAGTGCTTAGTTTTTGTGTCTTGTTGACTCCTTGTGCTCAGAAAGAGCACAAGGGTGCCTCATTGCTCCAAAAAGATTCACCAAACAAGCCAATAGCCCAAGACCTCTTGGCTATAATTCATAAGCAAAACACTAGCATAATCTGCTAGTGCTCTACTCAATTTGGCCAGGTTTTGATTAATCATTTGTGCTTAATTTTGAGTATAAAGTGAAGTGGAATTTGATTAAGCTTGTTACAAAGTATCAGTGTTGGTTGGAAAAAGTTTAAAAAGCAAAAACCAGGCACATTTGCGCCGCAAGTACTACCTGTTGCGGCGCAACTAAAGGACCTACAGACCATAGTTGCTTTCGTTTCACAAATTGCGCCGCAAGTCCCAAATCGTTGCGGCGCAACTGAAAGAGCTTATTGGTCAGTTGCCATCGTCACACTAGTTGCGGCGCAAGCCACAAGCCTTGCGGCGCAATAAAAAAAAAGTAAAAAGGGTGCCAGGACTCGAACCCGTGACCACCCGTTCACCACACCAACACCTCAACCAACTGCGCCCTGGGGACTTTGACTAATCAGTTTGGTTTCAAATTGTATTTAGGGACTAATTGGTTTAAGCTTATTAAATTAAGCCGTGGGTTGTTTAAGCTTATTTGAGCTTATTTTTAGGCCAATTTTGGTTCCTTCTATTTTTCTTAGAAAAGTATTAGGTTTTGTGATTTTTAAAAAGTAGTTTCATAATTTTCCTTTTAATAGTTTATTTATTAGGATTTATTTTATAGACGTTTTTTAGAAATTCAATAAAAAATACCAAAAAGAGTTTAATTTTTTAGAAAAAATAGTTTTTAGGTTTTTATATATATTTTTGAGGTTTACATGTGAAAAAGTTTTCAAAAACTTTAATTTTTGATTTTATTTGATTTTAGGTTTTTTTATTAAACTTTGAAAATTAATATAAAATTCATTAAGAGGTTTTAGAAACTTTAATTTACATTTTCTTTCTAGTTAGAATATTTAGGATTTTTGAGAATTTTTTAGAATTTATTTAAGAACTTTTAATTTTTTAGAATATTTTAATATTATTTTATTCAATAAAATAAAAAGTTTTATTTTAATTTCTTTTTCATTTTTCCTAGATTCTATAGCATTAATTAGGACTTTTCCCATTTGTAGAATAATTTTTAGGCTCTTCAATTAATTTTTAGAATTAATTTAAGATTTAATACATTTTAATAGTTTTTAGGAAATTAAAAATAGTTTAATTTGGTTTTAAAATTTTTAAAAATAGTTTTTAGTTTAATTAGGTTATTTTTGAGGTTTATAAACTATAAAATCTTGTTTAGGGCTTTTTAATATTTAAAAGTGATTTTTAGGGCTTTAATTAGCATTAAAAAGTCATTATTAAATTAATTAAAAGGTTTTGGCAAGTTTGAATTTTTTGTAAACCCTTAGAATATTATTTGGGAGTTTTTAGTAATTTTTAGGAATTTTTAGATTAAAATTTTAAATTTTGTGTTTTTCACGTTCTTCGTCGTAACTTTCTAGTAGTGTTTTGCCTTATTTTTCTAATAATTTTTTCGTCTTAGTCATTTTCTCTTCTTTTCTTCTCATTAATAATCAAAAACAAAATCAATCAATTCAATTCACAAACACACTAGCCTCCTCGAGAGAACGATTCCCATCAAGGGTCATAACTTGTGGTTTTCCTAAACCACTCGTTAATACTTACCGCTTTTACCTTGTTTTCCTAAACAAGTGTAATTTTACATACATCACGCACCGCTGGTCATGAACCCGGTTAAGGAAGGAGGTGTTAGGCTTCAGTGGCGACCAAATTCCCGGCTTGCCTGTGCGTCAAAGTTGGAATTACCTACGGTTATTATTTACATAATTCCTTAAGGTTAATTTAACCGCAAAAATTCACATCTGAAGCATAATGAATAAGGTTATTGCTTTGTGCTTTAGCTAAGTTCTAGAAAAAGTACGGTGTGAATTTAGTTGTGGGTAAAATCTTTAATTGGTTTCACCAATACCTCAACTTGCAAATATATGATGAAATTTTAGTCTCACCAAAAATTTTACTAAAAGTTTTTTATTAAACTTATGCTATGGAGATGTATGCATGCTTCTCCATACATGATTTTGACACCAAAATCAATACCCTTAAATTTAGGTCTTATGCCATCTAATTGATGAACACTTGAAGTTACAATTGTCGTCATATGAGATTTTGGACGATGTTGTAATGGAGAGAAAAATTCATGACTGAATAAGATTGCACATGAAGGTTTTACGTTCTTTAGATTAGTTGACTTGATTGAGTTACTCAGTAAGATCTGGAAACTTAAGGCATAAAGTAGGGATAAATGATAGGTGTGAAAACACCCATCCTTTTACCACTTATTTCTGGCTTAAACAAGACCAAAACACGTATTTAATATCATTTGTTTGGAATTATGCGTGGTTTTTGTGTTTATTGTGTTTTCAGAGTCAACCAGGAGAATAGTGAAGAAAACATGGGATTACACGGGTTTTATCGAGGAAAAAGACTCAAGACGAAGTCTATTGTCCAAGAGATGCAAAAGATTTAAAGTCATTGTGCCTATTTGAAGATTTATCGAAGAATAGAGCCAAAGATGGAAGATTCATATATGTCGAAGAACTCGAGTCTATTAAACAAAAGATTATAAGACGAGTTGGAATTATTTACCGACACTTCTCAAAATCCAAAGCCGGAAACGTTTATTTAAAGAAACGTGAAGACTAAAGAAGAAAGAAGAAAAGAAGCCCAAACCAAAGCCCATTCACAAGCCCAACATCACACGCCTATAAATAGGACTTTACTTCACAATTGGAGCTAGTTAGTTTTAGTTAGTTTTTGGTTTTTCATTCTCTCTAGTTTTAGAGAGAGAAAGTTCTCAACTTTCTCTCACTAGTTTTCATCTTTCTCTCTTTCAAGATCAAACCTTTGTATTGTTTTCATTAATCAAGTTTAATTTCAAGCTTTTAATCTTTAATCTTATTCTACCTTTCTTTGATTACCTAAATCCTTGATCCGATTGTTTAATTTCATACGGTTTGGATTATTGGATGAATTCGTGATCGAAGTTGAATCTTTCTTGTTTCTTCTCAAGCTCCTTCACGTATAAGCTATAAGCTCTTGATGCTTATTGGCTTATTTCTTGTTTGAGCCTATTTGTTTTCGGATTTCATCAAGATTTTAGTCATTCAAAAGTTTCGTGTATCAAGTTTATGATTTTATGTTTTTGAAAGTTGTCGAATTTAAGTTTTTTTAAGTTGTTCTAGTTTTGGATTAGTTAGCCTATGGATTTTGCTTATTGAAATTTTAAGTTGCCACCAATTTCGGAACAACATTCCTCCCATCGCAATCCAAGGATTTTTACACATTCCGACGGGTTCTCTGGTTTAGATCGCAATAACCCTTAAGGGTTTTACTTTGCGATCGGTTGGCAATTCCCCCTTATTCCGATCTGGATTGCGATCGCTTATTGCGATCGCACATTCCGACGGGACGAAGGTCCTTTTTAAGTTGAAACTCTGCCCATTTTTAGTTTACATCATTCCGATCTGACATTGCGACAAAGGGTATTTAGATATTCCGATCTAACTTTCCGATCGAGACATCATTCCGACAGCTTTGATTTTAATTATTCCGACGGTAACTTACATGAACATTCCGATGGACCTTCACTATGACATTCCGATGGGTAGGTTTAGTTATATTCCGATGCTGATGTCTTTGATGCATTCCGGTAGAAATAATTTGATAGAACATGTTTTTGAATTTTAAAGTTTTAGCAAAGTTTTTAAGTGTTAGTTTAATTAAGTTTTCAAAGTATTTTTCTAATCTCTTCTTTATGTTTTCAAGCTTTCATTTTTAACTCGTCAATTTAGTTTAATCTTTCAAAGCTTATTATTTACTCAACACCACTTACATTTATTTGCTATTAGTTTAAAATAGATAAACAAACCAACACCTTTTTATTAACCAAGAACAAATCATTCCACTTAGAGCCGTGATCAATTCGAGAGGATTCCAAGAACAATCTAGAACCCATTGCAAAACCTTGTATCAAATGGCGCCGCTGCCGGCTCTTCTCGTTAAGATCAACAGTTTTTTGTGAGAACTTGGATTTTGGGATCCGTTCCCCGTGAACGTTACTTTTTCATAAAAATTTTCAAAAAAATCCAAAAAAATATAAAATTTTCAAAAATACAAAAAAAATAAAAAACATAAAAACCAAAAATATTTTTGCTTTGTTTTTGCCTTGTTAGTTCTTTTGCAGGTGTATGCGTACACGATCAACGTCTTATCAAGAGCCCGAGCCTCTCGAAGACTTAGACATGGCCGGTGTACAAAACAACAACAATAACCCACCTCAAAACAATAATAACAATAACAACCCACCTTTTAACAACAATAATAACAACCACAATGAGCCTCTACCGGATAATCGCCCGATGATTGAACTTCTGCAAGCACATGTAGATGGTAACGATGATCCAATTGTCATACCCGCGATTGCAGCCAACAACTTTGAGGTTAAATCCGGCTTTATCCAGATGGTCTCTGCTCAACCATTCTTGGGGCGTACCATTGATGATCCACATGACCACATCAAGAGATTTCTGCAACTCACGAATACGGTCAAATTCAATGGTGTTCCACAAGAGGTAATCGTTTACAACTTTTTCCCTTTTCTTTAGAGGGACAAGCCCGGCATTGGCTTGCTAAGGAACCGCCACAGAGTATTCTTACGTGGACGGATTTGGAGACCAAGTTTATCAACTACTTTTTCCCACCCTCTCGTACTACCGCTTTGCGGAATGAAATTATCAATTTTGAACAAAAGTACGATGAGTCTTTTAGTGAATCTTGGGACCGTTTCAAAGACCTTTTGAGAAAATGCCCACAACATGGTTTTACCAAAGTACACCAAGTTAACACTTTTTATAATGGTTTAAGCATGAATGACCAAGATTCACTAAACAGTGCCTCAGGGGGTAATCTTTTGGCTAAGACTTCCAATGCTGCTTGGGATATCATTGAGAATAAGTCTCGTGTGCAAACCAAGAGTGTGCGGACTAATGTCGCTAGTGCTAGTACTAGTGACAGCGACAAGCGAATTGACAAAATCACTGCGCTTCTTGAATCGCTTGCTACCCAAACCGCCAGCAACACCAACAACATCAATGCTAAAAACGCTCAAGTCAATGCTGTTAGCCAACCATGTGAAATATGCGGGGGTCCTCACTCTTACACCAATTGTAACGCCACCCAAGACTACCCTTCTGAGAATGTGAATGCAACATACGATACCTATCCTCAACCCGCTTATCAAGCTCGTCCTCAAGGTGACCGCAACCTGCTTAGCTACCGCTCAAACAACTATCTCTCACCACCCGGTTTTACTCCTAACAGCCCAAACCAACAACAAAACCTCAACCGCCCTCCTCAACAACAACAACAATCTCGTGGACCATACATACCACCTCACAAACAACAACATCCACCTCAAAGAAACAACCAAGTTTACCAGCAACCTGCTTATCAACCACCCGCATACAATGCTCCTTCCAACCAACCCACCGCATTACACCAAGACATTGGAACCTACATGAGGACTAATGATGTGATCGTGGACAATCTCCAACAGGAAGTGCGCAACTTGAAAGCAGACATGGTGAAACAAGGGAACGATCTGAGATCTGACATGAGAAACACTTTGGATAGTCAAACGAATGACTTAAAAAACATGATGGCTAGTTTCTTCCAAGGTAATCAACCCTCTTCTTCAGGTACTCTTCCAAGTAACACCGTTGCGAATCCAAGAGGGGAGATGAAAGCAATCACCACTCGCAGTGGCAAACGTACCAAGGAACCCGAGCTTCCTATACCTCCACCGGTGATTGTGACTAAGGAAAACGAGTCACCTGCTCCTATTCCTCAACCTTCTACTTCCCCAATTTCTCCACCTCTTACTTCTACCCCTCCTCCACCCAAGGATGTGAGTGATCCTTCGATTCCAAAGCCTTCCTCTTCTTCCGATATACCTTATCCATCAAGGTTGAGGAAAGAGAAGCTCAAAAGCAAGGATGATATTCAGGTTTCGAACTTTCTTAAAATGTTCAAACAATTGAATTTCAACATCTCCTTCGCTGAGGCTCTCGCTCACATGCCTAAGTACGCGAAAATGTTCAAAGATCTTCTTAGCGACAAGGAGAAGGTTATTGATATTGCTAACACCCAACTTAATGAGAATTTCTCTGCAGTGCTCTTAAGGAAATTGCCAACCAAGCTTGGTGATCCGGGTCGTTTCTTAATCCCTTGTAACTTCCCGGGAGTAGAGAATTGCATGGCCTTAGCCGATCTAGGTGCCAGTATTAACTTAATGCCCTTAAGCGTTTGGAAGCAATTATCTCTCCCTGAGCTAGTCCCCACCAAAATGACTTTGGAATTAGCTAACCGTACGGTTGCTTATCCAGTGGGGATAGCCGAAGACGTCTTTGTAGGAGTCGACAAATTCACTTTTCCTGCCGATTTCGTCGTCGTCGACTACGAGATGGACTGATGAGATGGCATTTATACATGATCTCATCGTTCTTTTCGGGCTTTAAATGCACAAAAATGTCATAAAATACCATATATATGCTTGTGTTTGTTTACTTGTGTATTTTAGGTATGGATATCGTGAAAAAGACAAAAGATCACAAGTTACAAGGAAAAACGGACACGAGAAACGAAGCCGTATAAAGAACCGGGCCCTAATCATGGAATTCTCAACAAAATACCTTGAAGACTTGAAGACAAACAAGATTGATCCTCATTTATTGAAGAAATGACACTTAAAACCCTTGTATATTAATAATTACAAGTTTGGTCCCTTAAGTTTGTCAAAATTACACAAAAGGTCCTTCAACTTTGAAGAAATGGCAAGAATAGTCCCTCAACAAATCAAAATTGCCAATAATGGTCCCTCATGAAGATTAAGATACATTGAAGACCTTGGAAGATCAACATTGTCCAAAATCAGCCCTTGCAATATTCAAAAATATCAAATATAACCCTTGAAACACTTTTGTATAAAGTTTGTGCCAAAAGTGACAAATGATGAAACGTTGATACATGTAAAATGGGTGCTGATAGAAGTTTGCATCCAAGTGACAAAAGAAAGGAAGGACAAGGGCTGAATGTGTGCATACTGAAACATTTAAACACACAAACACGCGCCAAACAACTCCACTCCACCAAAAACGGATCAAAAGGACAACTATTCACCTTTACAACCCAGATTTTACACCAACTTAAACAAAGGGTAAAATGAAATTACCCAGGCACACGTTTGATTCACACATGCAGGAACCTATCCCACACACAAAACCCTCATCTCCACTCACTATGGACCCCACCCCAATACCCTTTCCACCAATCAGCAAGCAACTTAGCCTCCAAGCTTAGCCACGTGTCAAGATCAACAACTAAGAGCCTTTGCTTGATCACAAAGCTAAAATGAACGTGTAGGATCATTTTGGACAGCTCAACAACAACAAACGTACTCAAGGACTTAGGGCATTTAGGGAATTTCACATCTAGGGTTTATGAACAGTGTAACCTTGGCATTTGCCTATAAAAAGACTCCTCAACATGTGAGAGAGCTTTTGTTCCAGTTTTAGGCTATTAATCTTTGTAATTCCTTTTTAAGTTAAATAAAATTTGAATTTCTGAAATTGTGAAATCTCTTTTTGATTTAGTTAAAAGTTTGGTGTTTGAGTAGCCTAATTCTGAGTTCCATTTGATTGTGAAGGCCTACCTTAATCTTGTGGTTAAGGCACGTCTTGTTTCATAAGGTTTTTAAGGTTTGAAAACCTTTAAATCCTAGGTTCTGTTTTGGTTATTTTGTGTACTAACCCTTGACCATTTGCTATAAGCTCTTACAAGCTTGTTGACACCAAGCTTGTGAAGGGATTAGAGCCCTTGGTTGAGTTGTTTGCTGCTTGAGTTGAAGACATCAAGTCCTTGAGGTTCTACTTTGAACCATCAACCAAGGCAGTGTTGCATCACCTTTGTTGAAGTACCTTGGTCTTGTTCTAGTTGTTGAACAAGGTCCAAGGAGCATTGCTGGCCTTCCTAGGATGTTGTGGAAGGCAGGTATAATCTATTGTTAAGATTCCCCTAAAAATTTCATGTTTATGACTGTTTTTGATTTGGTGCTTTGATTTTGAGTATTGGTGTTTGTGCTGGTGATTTTTGAGTTTGATTGTGTTATTTGCTATTGTTTAAGTGTTTTTGATCATTAAAATCAGTAGGTTATTAGTTAAAATCAGAAGTTCCTTTGTTAAGTGCTTGATTAAGGGTTGTTTGGGATTACTGGTTATCAAGGCCTTGTGGCCTTGTGCCCTTGGTTCTTTGAGTTTGGGTGGTCTAAACAAGTCATAATATACAAGTTTTTGCCATTGGTTCACTTTCTGAAAGTTTGAAAAAGGGATTTGGAGTTTTGCAAAAATCTGATAAAATTGGTTTTGAATTTGGTCAAACACATCAGATCCAATAACTTCTTTGTTAGTTGGATCTAAGGTCTGAAATTTGGTTTGGGAATAGTTTGGGTGATAAGCTATCTATTGGTTATCTGCTTGTTGAATTTGGTGGCTTATTGTGGTTTTTATAGCTTATCAAAGTCTGCTGAAGTGGTCATTTGCATCAGCAAAGTGACCACCTCATTTGGTGTTGCATTGTGATTTCTAGCATTAGGATTGTTGAATTGTTGCTTGGATCTTATTTGTTTGCTGCTTGTGAGGATATTTGCCTATTTGGATTGCTTTGTTCATAGCTTATAAGCTCACTGGCTTATTGGCTTATTTGTGCCAAAATACATCAAGTTTACCCAACTGGTAAGCTTTGATTCACAAGGTTTGCACTCAATCCTTGACCAGCAGGGTGAAAAACAAGTCCTTACACTTCATTAAGTCTGTCAACGCCTACTTTGTTCCTGTCAGCGTTGATTTCAACTTATCAGCGTTTGACTTTTGGTCAAACTTGGTTTTCAGCTTATTTGAATCTGTTTTGCTTATTGGTACATGCAACAACTTGGTTTTTGTAATAGAACTCATTTGTCTTAGCTTAATATCAAGTCTGGAAGTTTACAAGTCTTTTGGTTAAGCTTTTGCTAGAAAACTAGCTTATTTGGTTTTTTCAGCCAGCTTATCTGTTCTTACAGCTTATTCTACTAGGCTTTTTGTGATTTTCTTGATTGATTATTCTTAGTTAAGCTATTTGTGAGCTTTTGCAACAAACTAGAGCTTCTGAGGTGTCCTAAATCTCAAACACGACTATTTTGTCGTTTTGTGGATTTTTGCTTTTCTATTTTCTGGCTTATTGAGTGTGCTTATTGAAAATTTCTTTTGACAGATCTCTTAAGCATCCAAAAAGAGGGTTGTGTGTCAAATTAGAGCTTATGGCATTAGCTTATGGCTTAATGGGCTGAAAAGCCCAATAAGAATAAGCTTTGTGTTCAATAAGCTGTGATAAGCACATTTTCAGCTTTTGGGCCTTTAGAGTTTTGTTCTTAGAATTAAATTTTAAGTCAGATAGGGCTTTTCCAAGTCAATTGGGCCAAGTTTGACTTTTTGGGCCCAAAAGCCCATTTGTGTTGACTGTTTTCGGATTTTGCCCATTTGAGGGCCCATTAGGGGTATTTTGGTAATTTCACTTTCTGATTATTTAGGTTAAAATAAACTAGTTTGCAAGTTTTTAGAATTTTTTACAATTTTTGGATTTTTAATATTATTTTATTATTATTTTATTATTATTTTTAAAATTTCACTTTTTCCAACTTTTTACATTTTTCTTAGGTTAAATACATTAAAATAGGAATTTAGCAACTTTTAGAATAATTTTATCACTTATAGATTAATTTTTATAATTATTTTAAGTTTTAATAGTTTTTAATTCATTTTAAATAGTTTTTATTAGTTTTAAAATTTCTAAAAATAGTTTTTTATCATTTTAGGTCATTTTAGAGGTTTATCAATTGAAAAATCTTTATTTGGGCTTTTTGATAACTTATTTGATTTTTAGGGCTTTAATTAGCATTTAAAAATTGAATATTTAATTATTTAAAAGGTTTGAAAAAGTTTTGATAATTGGTAAACTCTTAGTTTATTATTTTTGATTTTTGGTGAATTTTTGGTAATTTTTAGAATTTATTTTATTTTTGGTGATTTTTTAGGTTCTACGTCTTAACTTTCTAATAGTGATTTTTAGTTAATTTTTATTTTTTACGACTCCGTCATTTTCTCTTCTAATCCCGTTCTAAACCAAATATTAATCTCAAATCTTGTACATCTTAGTCACACACATATACCTCATTGGGAAACGAACTTACACACCATTAAGGGTCATTAGTGTTGATTTTTCCTAAAGTCATCACTCGATACTTTTCCGCTATTTTGTTGCTCTTTTTCCTAAAAGGGTATACAAATTCTCTACAATCAATTTTTGGCGCCGCTGCCGGGGAGGTGTGTCGTGATTAATTTGAATTGTTGTTTTTAATATTAACCAAATAGTATTTGTATTAGTAGAACTCTACTAATACGTATTATCGGTTTTCTTGGTTTTTCTTGTATAAATATTAATATATTGTATTAAGTATCACAATAAATTTACAATATCTCCAAAAGTGTGAAAACACAACCTTAATTGGGATTTGATCTCCTAATTATTGTATTCGAATCTCAAACAAAAAGAAAAGGCAAAAATAGATAAATACTTTCGTGAAGCTCGATTTTGAAAGATACGAACTATAAGGTGGGTATAAGGCGGGTATTATAAAATATACCCTAAGGAAAAAGGCTCTTAAGTGCTTCGCGCCGCCTCGTTTCCCCGCTTGCTTGTGAGTATTTTGAGATTGAAGGCTAATCGAGGGTTTTGCCGCCCAAAGTATTATTACGTATAATATATTTGCTTGGTTTTCTTTGTGATTAAACCCTCTTGAACAATTTGGTTTTCACCAAAGTTCTAAAGTCATTCGAAGGCGTTCACTCCACGTGATCGTTTTCATTCCTTTGAGGCTTCTTTAATCAAGAGTTTGATTCGAGGAGAGATTTTGTAGATTGTTGTCTACGAAGATACACCAAAATCCAAAAAAAAATTAAATATCATCAAAAACACAAAATTTTTTTGAAAATTCACAAAACACCCAAAAAGAATCTTCTTTGCTCACCTCCCATTCTTCGTGAAGTTTATGATCACTCGTAATCAAGCAAAACGAGCTCGTAGACGACTTCAAAAGCAAGCCAATCAAGAGACGTTGATTGTTGAAGAACCTCCAATTGTTGAACCTATTGTAGAACAAGAAGTCGTCATGGCTAATCGTACTATGATGGAGTTGCTACAAGCACCCACCGAGGGTTTTGGAGAGGCTATTGTAATTCCCGCCATTCTTGCGGAGAATTTCGAGATTAAGACGGGTTTAATGTCGATGTTGCAAGCAAATAAGTTTAGAGGTCACGAGAAAGACAACCCGCATTACCACATTAGGAATTTCAACCGTCTCACCGCCACTAGCAAATTTAAGGATGTTCCACATGACGCCATTAAGATGATGTTGTTTCCATACTCGTTGGATGGACCCGCAAAAATTTGGCTCGAGAAAGAACCGCCAAATTCGATTTTGACATGGGCCGATCTCGTTTCTAAGTTTGTGAACAAGTTTTTTCCACCATCTAAAACAACACACTTAAAAAATGAGATTTCACGAGTTGTGCAAAGAAATAATGAAAGTTTTTCAATGGCATGGGAACGATTTAAAGAGATGTTACATGAATGTCCACACCATGATTTTACGGAATTGCATCAAGTGGATACTTTTTATAATGGGCTTAATGATCATGAACGAGATTATTTGAATGCCGCCGCGGGTGGTAATTTTTTGTGCAAGACGACAAATGAGGCTTTACAAATCATTGAAAATAGATCTAAGGTTTATAACCCTCGTAACACACCGAGTGTTGCCAATATGGGTTCGTCATCTTCGTCACAATCGTCTCGTAGCATTAACGCCTTACATGATAAAGCTAATGAGGAAAATCGGTTTTTTGATAGATTTGCTAATCTAATGTCCCATTGGAAGGCTCAAGAAGCTTCCAATTCCGCTTCGGTTAAAGCGGTTGCTAAGAGTTGTTTATCTTGTGGGGGAGCTCATGATCTATCCGAGTGCATTACCGCGGATGGTAACACTTCGAGTGCTTATGTAGCAACGGGAACTTACAACCAAAACGGCCAAGGTTCCCGCCAAAATCAAGCTCCACCAAACCAAAATGTTAACAATTATCGAAACAACAACCAAGGTAATTACCAAGGCAACACACGCAATTACAACAAAGGGAATTATCAAAGTGGGAATGGACAAATCTCTAATCAAAACCAAAACCGTGATTTTCAAAACACTACACAAGGTTTTCAAAATGCTCACACTAAAAATTTGCAAGGAGAATTTTTGGATTATGCCAAAGCAAATGATGCTAAATTTGATAACATGCAACGTGAGATGATTAGCTTAAGATCCGAGTTGAAAAACGAGCTTAAAAATGAACTTGCTAATGAACTTAAAACTCATGCAAACAAAATGGAAGGAAATGTCCAACGTCTTCAACAAAACCAACAAAAGATGGAATTAGGACAACATGAGATTAAGCAAGAGTTATTAAAAGCGGATGCTAGACAATCAAAATTTGAGGACCGAATGGCTAAGATGTTTGAAGCAATCATGTGTAAGCCCTCTTCCTCGGGTGGTCTTCCTAGTGATACCATTAACAACCCGAGGGGAGAAATGAAGGTTATTACTACACGAAGTGGTAAAACTTTCAAGGAACCAATCTCTCGTCCAAGTACTTCTAAGGAGAAGGAAATAGAGAAAGAACCCGAGGTGATGGTCGAAAAGGAGCACATTACAATCCCACGAAGTACCGCTCATACCACACCTACGGTTGAACCAATACCAATTGTGGAACCCGAGTTTCCAAGGCCGTTGCCTAATGACCCACCCACACCACCTTTACCCTACCCTTCGAGACGAAACAAAGAGAAAGCACAAGAACGGAACAATTATCAATTTGAGCTATTTATGAAGATGTTTCGTGATTTGCATTTTAACATAAGTTTTGACGACGCTCTTATCATGATGCCTCGATTCGCCGCAAACTTCAAAAGTATGCTTAACAACAAAGAGAAGTTACAACAATCGTCTAGTTGTTCATCGGTTTTTCTTAGCCGCATACCACAAAAAGTCGGTGATCCCGGTAAATTTTTGATTCCGTGTGCTATTCAAGATATGGAGGAGTGCTACGCCTTGGCCGATCTTGGCGCTAGTATTAATTTAATGCCTCTCGAGATTTTCAAATCGCTTTCGCTTCCGGCTCTCACTCCTTCGAACATGTCTATCGAGATGGCCGATCATTCTACGATTTTAGCATGTGGAGTAGCCGAGGACGTTTTCGTTAAAGTCGGAAAGTTTTACTATCCCGTTGACTTTATCGTTGTAGACATTCCTATTGATCGAAAAGTTCCTCTCATTTTGGGTCGTTCATTTTTGGATACATCAAGAGCACTTATCGATGTTCATGCTCGAAAAATCACCCTTCGTTTCAATGAAGAAGAACTTGTCATCAATGCAACACAAAACTCCAATCTTTCTCATGTCTATTCTATTGCTACTTTAAACCATGGTGATTCAACCAATGTCGTTTGCAAAGAATTTTCACCAAGAGTTTTAGGAAATGTCGCCAAAAACAATTTACCATTTCCTCCGCCGGTGGAGGTTATGAGTGTAAAGCCTACAAAGGAGAAACCGTCAAAACTTGAATCGAAAAATCCTTCACCTCACCTCGAACATTCATTCTTGAAAAGTGTTGATAAATTGCCAGTTTCTACGAAAGATCTTTCGGATGATGAATACGTAGACCCCGATGGGGAGGTTTTCTTCGTCGATAAACGTTTTGAGAACTTGCCACCTCCAAAACCAAAACGGTTTCAAAATGTGAGAATTTTTAGTGTAACTAACATCGTCTTAGAAACACCGAATATTTTCAACATAATCAAAAAGGGTTTTCATAAGGAGAGTTCAAAAGATAACAAAGGAAAAGATCTTAAATGTGATTTAATTGACTTTTCTACAAATCTAACTCCGTCATCACCACGTGTTTTGAGTGCTACAAGCTCGTCTACTCCTTTTGACGATGCTTTGTGTGGTTCTAGTATGGGGGAAGCCCCTTATGTTCCCTCATCCTTGTCCACCGAGGACGAGATATTCGATCCCGGAATTTCATGTAAAGGGAAATCTCGGTCTTCCACCGATGCAATAAATGGAAAATCTTTCTATTTGCTTGGTGCGAGTCTACCTCGAGTAGCTCAAACGTTTGTCTTACCAATTGTCTCACCCTTCTACTTCTCATCTATTTTCTTCAAACTCTTTGAGTTTATGGCACATGTCGAAGTGGCGTTAATTTATTTTTCCAATGAAAACGAGAACGCCATTTTCGACCCCGGTATTTTGCAACATCAAAGGACTTAGTCCTTTATACCGGTTGCTTTTTGGGCCTTGTTTATCATGTAAGCCCCACCAAAAATTGACCACACCATGATTTTCCCTAAATGTTCACATTTTGAGGGGATCGAGTCGAGCTCATGACTCGGTAATCAAAAACGAGGTGCCTCGTGGGGGAGATCCCATGCTTATCTTTTATGCTCACTATTCACTAATAAGGGGATTTGTACCCTTTCAACTCGTTGTCTCGTGGTTGTTTGTGATTGTGTTATCTAGATCATCATCATCATCTACGATTGAAGACTCTCGTGTTCGTTTACGTGAGCCTCCATCGTTCGTTTGAAGAAGTTTTTCACGATTCCATGACATATCCTTTATTGTTCTAACAATTATCTTTTAGCATAATTAATAAACGGCTTTAGATATATTGTTGATCACCCTTTCCATGCTAGATCCTAAGCATTCGACTCTTCGTCTCTAGTATGGGGGTGCTCCACCTTTAGACTCGAAACATTGAGGACAATGTTTACTTTTAGTATGGGGGGTGAATAGGTACTTGCTTTGCTACGCCCTCACGCTTTCCAAATTTTCAATGTTTTGTTTTGCTAATAAGGCTAAAAATAGCCAAATTTTAAATTTTTCTTAGTTTTCATAAGTGTTTTTAAGACACGAATGTATATTTTCCGATGGTAGAATAAGAGTTAATTTTTGACTTGATGGGCATTTGGAGCCATTTACATTCCTTAACCCGCTCAATTCAAGTTTTGCTAGACTTTTATATAGGGAGCTTTAAAACGCGAAAGTCTTAATTCATTCGGGTTAAGAACAAGAACTTTTCGCAAGTTCCTATAATTGATTCTAGAAAGTCACTTATCAAGGGAACTTTAAAACGCATTCTCTAAACTTGAAAAAGTCCAAGAAAGTGCAAGATCCTATAGGTGGCTTGAAAACCCAAAACTTTGATTTGATATAGTCTTAATGAAAGCTAATCCAAATTTGGCTTAATTTTGACTTGCATGGCTAAGTATTCACGAGTCTCTTTAATTAGAGGTCTTTATATTGTGAAGAACGAGAAATGATAGAGTTAGACAAGTGATCATGCTAAACGTAGAACATGAAAGTGTTCTTTCAAAAACTCATATGTTTTTAATTGTGGCTTTTTCTTCCCATAAGATCAATGCATTAGGAATAAATCATAATTGCAATAAGTAAGGTCGTACGATTTGAAAGGTTACTTAGCCTCTAGCGCAAGATCGTTTAAAAGTTGCTCGGGGTTGAATAGAGTTCATAGCCAAGGCATAACTTATTGAAGCAGGACGCGAAGATTGGCGATCATCCAAAAAGGCCCTAACAAGGCATGAGGAGCTCTATTTTTGCTAAAGATCCAAAGATGATGTGAAGTATCATTATTCCTAAATCAATATGAAGGATCGAGACACACGACGAGAAGCAATTACTCCCCTAAAGAATGGAGAAAGCCTATCCAAAAAGACCCTAACAAGGTATGAGGATAAATATATCCAAGTCCGAAAAGGAGGCGGATCGTTGTATATCAAAATCCAAAGTAAAGATTAAAGAAAAATGATGAAGTCGTGGTCCTATATGAAGAATCTCTCAAAAACGTCAAGTGAAGAAATTCCAAATATATGAAGAGAAGACCATTATTTCAAGAACTTCTTCCCAAGATTTGAAGTATGAAGTACATGCCAAATATCGGTCCGAGAAAGGTCTCAAATCGTGAAACGAGTTATGCCAAGATATGAACTTAAGGAGATACACGAGAAGCCGTTTTAAAAGATTTTGTCCTTCGGCTAACTATCGATCAAATCGTGCTACTTTGCTTTCGGACTAATAACTACTCAAATAAGTCAATATGTATCACTTGTGATACATGAAAAATAGATAAAAAATGCTAGTAACCCATTTCCTTTTTTAATAACTAGGATTGCGGGGAGAAAAAGTATTACACAATTTGGACGTATGAGTAGTGTTAGCATTGTGACTTGTACCAACAATGATCTTGTTTTTGCACTTAGCATGGAATGTATGACAATCAAGGATGACGAAGTTTACTCTAAGGGACATTAGCTTGTTTCTATTCTTTGACCCTAAAAGTCACTTTTCGTGATGAAAATCATACATTATGTCTTTACACATCATCGTAGTATGTTGCAAGTCTTTTACTCTTCAATAAAGGTTAATAAAATTTGAACTTTGGTGATGCTTAGATACTTTTTTCTAGCATTGCGTGAGGGCACGGCAATGGTTTAGTATGAGGGAGTGATGAGATGGCATTTATACATGATCTCATCGTTCTTTTCGGGCTTTAAATGCACAAAAATGTCATAAAATACCATATATATGCTTGTGTTTGTTTACTTGTGTATTTTAGGTATGGATATCGTGAAAAAGACAAAAGATCACAAGTTACAAGGAAAAACGGACACGAGAAACGAAGCCGTATAAAGAACCGGGCCCTAATCATGGAATTCTCAACAAAATACCTTGAAGACTTGAAGACAAACAAGATTGATCCTCATTTATTGAAGAAATGACACTTAAAACCCTTGTATATTAATAATTACAAGTTTGGTCCCTTAAGTTTGTCAAAATTACACAAAAGGTCCTTCAACTTTGAAGAAATGGCAAGAATAGTCCCTCAACAAATCAAAATTGCCAATAATGGTCCCTCATGAAGATTAAGATACATTGAAGACCTTGGAAGATCAACATTGTCCAAAATCAGCCCTTGCAATATTCAAAAATATCAAATATAACCCTTGAAACACTTTTGTATAAAGTTTGTGCCAAAAGTGACAAATGATGAAACGTTGATACATGTAAAATGGGCGCTGATAGAAGTTTGCATCCAAGTGACAAAAGAAAGGAAGGACAAGGGCTGAATGTGTGCATACTGAAACATTTAGACACACAAACACGCACCAAACAACTCCACTCCACCAAAAACGGATCAAAAGGACAACTATTCACCTTCACAGCCCATATTTTACACCAACTTAAACAAAGGGTAAAATGAAATTACCCAGGCACACGTTTGATTCACACATGCAGGAACCTATCCCACACACAAAACCCTCATCTCCACTCACTATGGACCCCACCCCAATACCCTTTCCACCAATCAGCAAGCAACTTAGCCTCCAAGCTTAGCCACGTGTCAAGATCAACAGCTAAGAGCCTTTGCTTGATCACAAAGCTAAAATGAACGTGTAGGATCATTTTGGACAGCTCAACAACAACAAACGTACTCAAGGACTTAGGGCATTTAGGGAATTTCACATCTAGGGTTTATGAATAGTGTAACCTTGCTTAATAAATAGTGACTTAGCGGTTTAGTTAGGATTGTTGGGTTTCTAGTCTTTTCTAGTAGCTTCCGTGTAATTAAATTGGGAAGACATTAAGGTATCGCCAGCGTCACGGTTTTGAAGTATTGGCACCCTAATAATCGAAAGCTTCACCCAATAATAAGATTTCAAGTGCTCACCTAAATCAAGCAAACAATTTGAAGCCCCACAAGGCCGAAAAATCTATGCAAAAATTGAAAGTGAATCAAGCCTTAATCTTCGAAGCTTTAAAGATCCAAAATTCGCCTTAGCGTGAGGATATACGTCTTTGGCTAATAAAACCACCGATGAGGCGGATAATAAAAGGCAAGGCAAGACCAAAGTCATAATAAAAGCTTCATGGCGAAGTTGAATAAAAGATGGAGGTAAACCAAAGATAATAAGGCCCTTCCGTTAGGGGGCGTATAAAAGTCTTGGTAATAAGTCTCATGTTCAAAACCGTTATAAAACCGTGTTTATCGATTCTTCTTGTCAACTTAATTTTTTAACATCGTCGTCTATTAGGAGGGGTTATTAATTTGATGGTCTTAGTTACACCGTTAGGACTCTATTTTTAGACCTAAATCTCTATTATCGCATAAGTCAAACAATGTATCCTCGTGAAACATTCAAGACATCATAAAATATAAGAGATACAACTTAGGAATAATGGGAGAATAAGTACGTGATTAGGGCATATGAGTAGTGTTAGCATTACTAACTTATAATGACAATGATCTCGTTGCACGCTTAGCATGGAATTGGAGTGAAAATCGAGGATGACGAAATTATTTCTAACGAAGCATTCACGTGTTCTTATTCTATGAACCTAAACGTCCCATTTTGCGATGAAAATCATACATTATGTCTATAACACAAGTAGTAGTAATAGTAGTAGTGTAGCTAGTTTATCATTCCAATAAAGTGAATAAAATGAATTTTGGAGATGCTTTGATACTTTATTCTAGTATTGCGTGAGGGCACGGCAATGGTTTAGTATGGGGGAGTGATGAGACTGCTTTTATACATAGTCTCATCTTCCAAATAGGGCTTAAAATGCATTAAATATCATCAAAATACCCAAATATATGCTTGTGTTTGTTGCTTGTGTATTTTAGGTACGGATATTGAGATAATGACAAAAGATCACAAGAATCATGCAAAAACGAACACGGGAAACGAAGCCGCACAATGAACCAAGCCCTAGTGAAGACTTTCCCAAGATCAACCCTTGAAGATTTGAAGAATTATGAAGAAGGGTCCTCCAATTATGAAGAATTGACACTTTATACCCTTGTATCCTCATAATTACAAGTTTGGTCCCTAAAGTTTGTCAAAATACCAAAAGGGCCCTTAACTTTGAAGAATTGGCAAGTTTAGCCCCTCAACAAAGCTAAATTGTCAACCAAAATCATCCACAAAGTCAAATATATCATGAAGTCCTTCAAAGTACAAGAAATGACAAGTTTGGTCCTTTGAAAAATCCAAAATTACAAAAAGGACCCTCAACTTTCAACAATTGGCAAAAATGGTCCCTCATATATCAAGACTTGGCAAATTCAGTCCTCCAAAATGACAATTATACAAGTCTAGACCATTATCATTGAAGAAATTACCAAACCAGCCCTTGAAGAATTCAAATATGGCAAGAAATACCCCTGAATTTACTTTATGAAACTTTTTGGGGCAAAAGTGTGAAGTTTGAAACTTCAAATACAAAGGAAACGAGTTTTTGGTTAAATATTTACAAAGTGGCAAGTTTCTGAAAGAAAGGGGGTTAAAATGGGCAGACAACCTAAGACACCTAGACCAATCACCTTTTGCCACCTCACCCCACTCACTCTCTCCTCCAATCAGATCTCACCCTTCTTCCACCTCACCAATCCACTCAGCCGGATTAAGATTAATTTAATCTTGGCGCCATTAACACTTATTTAAATATAATCCAACACAAAAACAAATCAAACCTGGCACTATTCACCTCAAGAACACAATTAGGGATTTCTTAATTTCTTGTAATTAAGCCCTAATAATTTCCAGAATGATGATTAATGGCCCTCTAATCATAACCCAACTCCTAAACTCCCATCACTCTCATGCATGTGAGTATGCCAACCTTCCCCTGCCCCACTTCTCACGTCCAAACAAAAACTAACCAGCAATCCAACGTTTGAGACTTGTGCTTACTTTTTAAGCTTCATACACACCCTTGGATCAACTTAACACTTGCCAGCTCTTACATAACTCCAAAACAAGTCACATGATTCAAGAAGAAGACAAAGACCTCAAGGGCATTTTTGGAAGATCAAGCACTAGGGTTTCTAGTTATTAGCTGTTCCTTAGTCATTTGTATGCCTATATAAAGGCCTTAGGGTGCTTCATTAGACGTTTGCTTTTGATTTTTCCTTGGTTCAAGTTTCTGTAAATCCTTTTTCAAGTTTAATGAAATTGAGTTTGAAATCTTGAAGAAAAGTCATTGGCCACTCTTGTTTACTGCTTTCATTTGTTATATGCTTTGTAGTTCTTAAAGTTCAAAACCTGTTTTCAAAAGAGGAGTGTGCACAAGTTTGCATATTTTCCTCATTTTCTTGATATTTTGCTAAGTCTTGTTCCAATCTTGGAATTCTTGGGCTATAGGGCTGATCATAGCATCCTAACTGAGTTGGTTAAGGTGTGGTGAGGCTTATAACTTGGGGATAATCAAGTGTGGGGGTAACAAGTTTGCATCAATCAAGATTTTTCCAAGTTTCTGATTTTTCATGTTATTGTGCTTAACCCTTGTTGAATCTTAGCAGGCTTTTGTGGAAGCTTGTGCTTGTTCTTGCTAGCACATAAGCTCAAAATTCGTGGGTGTGGATGTACATCCATGAGGTTTGCTTACTTAATCTCCAAATCTGCATAAATTGTGATTTTTGGTGATATTTGTATGAAACTGTTGTTCTTGTGAATTTTGTGGCTTGTTCTTGCTTGAATCTGTTTATTAGACTTGTTTGAGTGTTAATTGATGCTTGGTTGGCCTGAAATCTTGTTTTGCTTTTGAAAATCTTGATTTGAAAAAGTTAAAGGGGTGTTTGGGTCTACTGATTTATGCTTGTAATCTGATTTTGTGTTAAGGGAAAGTGTTGTTTATGCTTTGTATCTGATATACCTTTGTTTGAGAGTGTTTTGCTGCAAGTTTTTGGGTTTGAACACTTGAATTGATCAATTTGATATATAGGCCTTGTTTCTGCTTGTTTTGACCTAGGATTTTGGAAACACTTAGTGTGTATGCATGCTTAGGGATAAAAGTGGTTTAAACAAAGTTAACATAACCTGTTTGAAAGATTTGAGGTGTTGAAATTGGCTTGTGTGTCAAATACATCAGCAAAAGTAGAAATCTGCATGTGTAGTGTTCATCAGTAACTTTCATAGCTTGGATCTTGCTTAATTCTTTGAACCAGTGCATGAAACCTGTTTAGACTTGCTTATTGGAGTTTATTATAGCTTGTGTGTGCATTTGGTTGAATTTGGTTGGCTGATTTGTGCTAAAACTGCTCTTGAATGCTAAACTGCTCATTGTTCATGTCTGTGCTATATCTGGTGATAAATTGATTAAACTGTATCAATTGGCTGTTTATGATTGTGTTATTTTGCTTGTTATTGACTCCTTTTGATCCAAAGATCAATTGGGTGCCTTTGTGAAAACTGAATCCAAGAAAAAGTCACTAAAGACAACAAGTCAAAATAGTCAAGCAGTGGGAAAAGTTCCCACTGCTCAACATCCAAAACTAGCCCCTGCTAGTGCAATTTTATCATCAGCTTATCAATAAGCTATTCTAGCTTATTCTGACTTGCAACAACTTATTTTTTGTAATAGATCTTCATTATTTGACCCATTTAAGTGAACTGGAGCTTATCAGACTTTGACTTTGACTTTTCACTAGAAAACCAACTTGTTTGACTTTTAAGATAAGTGCTTATTTGATTTTCCAGCTTATTGAGTGTGCTTATTTGAAAGTTCTTTGGTTTTTAAGCTTAGTTTTGTCAAAAGAAACATTTTGCAACTTGAATCAGCTTCTGAGGTGGTCTAGATCATAAAAACGACTATTTTGTCGTTTTGTGAATAAGTTGTTGACTTGTTTCTGGCTTATTGAGTGGTCTTATTTGAAATTTCTTTTTACAGAAGTCTTTGTTAGGTCAAAAGAAGGTTGTGTGTTAAATTTTAGCTTATGGCATCAGCTTATAGCTTAATGGGCCAAAAAGCCCATTAAGAATAAGCTGCTTATTATAAGTTAGCTTATTTCACATTTTCAGCTTTTGGGCCTTTGGAAAAAGTTGTTTAAAATCAAATTTTGAGTCAACCTGTGCTTTTTGAGCTTATTTTGAGCACTTTTCTTATTGGGCCTTAATTAAGCCCAATAAGGGACTGTTTAGGGTTTGGCCCATTTTCTAGGCCCAATAGGGGTATTTAGGTAATTTCACTTTCATTTCTGAGTTATTTAGGTTAAATTAAGCTAGTTTGCAAGTTTTTAGAATTTTTTATAATTTTATGGATTTTTAATATTATTTTAATATTATTTTATTATTAAAAATTAAAAGTCTGATTTTCTAGGTTTTTATATTTTTCCTAGGTTCTAAATACTTAATTAGGATTTTTGCAACTTTCCAAATATTTTTTAGGTCTTTTAATTATTTGTTATAATTAATTTAAGATTTAATTGATTTTAGGAGTTTTTAATTATTTAAAAATAGTTTTAATTGGTTTTAAAATTTTGAAAAATAGTTTTTAGCTTAATTAGAGTATTTTTGAGGTTTACAAACTTGAAAATCTTGTTTAGGGCTTTTAATAATTAATTTTGATTTTTAGGGCTTTAATTAGCATTAAAAAGTCATTATCTAATTAATTAAAAGGTTTTTGCAAGTTTTGATTTTTTGTAAACTCTTAGATTATTATTAAGGATTTTTGGTGATTTTTAGGAATTTTTAGGGTTAAATTTTAATTTTGGTGGTTTTTACGACTTTACGTGTACGCCTTTTTAGACTTAGTTTAATCCGTCTTCATAACCGTCATTCTTTTCTAATCCCTTTTCTATTTTTCTTTTCTCAAATATCATCACAAATTAATCCAAGTCATTACACACATAACACACTAGCCTCCTTGAGAACAAACTTAATTGGCATTCACACACGGTTTTCCTAAATCATCGTGCTCACTTGCCCTATTTATTGCATCCTTTTCCTAAAGGTGTAGTTTAACTTCAACATCATTTTGGCGCCGCTGCCGGGGAGGCGTGTTGTGTTTTGATTTGGCATTGTTGTTTTTATACTAACCATAATTAGTATTTGTATTAGTAGCACTCTACTAATACGTATTATCGTTTTTCGGTTTTTGTGTGAATATTATTACTATATTGTATACGTAGAACAATAAATACACAAGTACTCCAAATACGTGAGCAATCACAACCTTGACTTGGGAGGTCATTACCCAATCATTGTATTCGAATCTCAAACCAAAGAAAAAGGCAAAAATAGATAAATACTTTCGTGAAGCTTAATCTTGAAAATACAAACTATAAGGTGGGTATAAGGCAGATATTATAAAATATATCCTAAGGAAAAAGGCTCTTAAGTGCTTCGCGCCGCCTCTTTTCCCCGCTTGCTTGTGAGTATTTGATTGTGAGAGTGAATCGAGGGATTTGCCGCCCAAAGTATTACTAAGTATCATATATATTTTCTTGGTTTCAATTTGATTAAACCCTCTTGAACGATTTGGTGTTCCACCATCGTTCTAAAGTCATCGAAGGCGTTCACTCCACGTGTTCGTTTTCATTCCTTGAGGCTTCGTTAATCAAGAGATTTGATTAGTGAGGAGATTTGTGGACTCATTGTCTACTTAATACATTTCACCAAGTTCCAAAAAAGGTTAATACAATCAAAAACCACAAAAAAAAATTGAAAAAATACAAAACACCAAAAAGAATCTTCTTTGCTCATCCCCTCGTTGTACGTGACGTTTATGCTAACTCGAAATCAAGCAAGACGTGCTCGTAAACGAAAAAACAAATCTATCACTCCAAACAATTCTAGTGAGGAGTCTCCTATTGACGAACCCATTGTAAGAGAAGCACCAACCATGGCGAATCGAACTATGATGGAGTTACTTCAAGCACCCACCGAGGGTTATGGAGAGGCTATTGTGATTCCCGCTATCCTTGCGGAGAATTTTGAGGTTAAGACGGGTTTGTTGTCCATGATTCAAAACAACAAATTCCGTGGTGATGAGAAGGACAATCCACACAACCATATCCGCCAATTCAATCGTCTTACCGCTACTTGCAAGTTTAAGGATGTTTCAAACGACTCGATTAAGATGATGCTTTTTCCGTATTCCTTAGCGGGGCCCGCAAAAATTTGGTTAGAGAAAGAGCCACCCAATTCTATATTGACATGGAAGGATCTCGTGTCTAAATTTGTGAACCAATTTTTTCCGCCCTCTAAGACTACGCACTTGAAAAACGAGATTTCAAAGTTTTCACAAGAATTTAATGAAAGTTTTTCAACGGCTTGGAATAGGTTTAAGGAAATGTTACATGAATGTCCTCATCACGGTTTTTCCGATTTGCATCAAATTGACACGTTTTACAATGGACTTAATGATCATGAAAGGGATTATTTGAATGCCGCCGCGGGTGGTAATTTTTTGTGTAAAACGGTTGAGGAAGCTTTGGTGATAATTGAAAATAGATCTAAGGTGTATAGTCCTCGTAGCACGTCTAGTGTTCGTAAGGCTTCGTCTTTGGCTTCACCTTCTTTGTCTAATACCATCGATGCTTGCCAAATTGAGGCGAACTTGGAAAACAAGATTTTTGATAAGTTGAAAGGACTTTTGATTGAGTTTAAAGTTGGTGAACCAAGTGCTCCCGCTACGGTCAAAGCGGTTGAGGTTTCTTGCATGTATTGTGGTGGAGGTCATGATTTCTCCGAGTGCATTACCAACGGTGGTAACACTTCGAGTGCCTTTGCGGCCACGGGAAATTACAACCAAAACGGTCAAGTTTCCCGCTCTAATCAAATGACTCCACCGGGTTTTGGATCAAATCAAAATGCTAACAACTATCGCAACAATCAAGTTGGTTTTAAGAACAATTACAACAAGGGAAACTATGGGAATCAAGGGGCTAATAATCAAGTTTCAAACAAAAATGATTTTCAAAATAACAACAAGAGTTTGCAAACATTGAAAGATCTTCCAAGTGAGTTTGTTGAATATGATAGTGGTAATGATGCTAGGTTTGACAACATTCAAAGAGAAATAATTAGCCTAAGATCCGAGTTCAAAAACGACTTGAAGAAAGAGTTGAAAAATGAGTTAGCTAATGAACTTAAAATCCACACCAACAAGATGGAAGGAAATGTCACTAGGTTGCAACAAAACCAACAAAAAATGGAACAAGGGCAACATGAGATTAAACAAGAGATGCTTAAGGCCGAGAAAAGGCAAACCGAAGCCGTATTGAGGCAATCTAATTTTGAAGATAAAATCTCGTCTATGTTTGAGGCAATAATGTGTAAACCGTCGTCAAGTGGTCTTCCTAGTAACACCATATCCAACCCTAAGGGTGAGATGAAAGTGATTACCACACGTAGTGGTAAGACACTTAAGGAGCCGATTCCTCAACCAATTGCTCCTACGGAGGAAGCAATTGAGGAAGAACCCGAGGTGGTGGTCCAAAAGGAGCATGTCCCAATCCCACGAAGTACCGCTCATACCACACCTACGGTTGACCCATTACCATCATTGGAACCCGAGATTCCAAAGGCTATGCCTACTATGCCTCAACCCACACCACCTTTGCCCTATCCATCGAGACTTAGAAAGGAGAAACGTCAAGAGCGCGACAACTATCAATTTGAGCTTTTTATGAAAATGTTTCGTGATTTGCACTTTAATGTGAGTTTCGCCGATGCCTTGGTCATGATGCCTCGATTTGCCGCTAACTTTAAGAGTATGTTGAACAACAAGGAGAAATTACACCAAAAGTCTAGTTGTTCGTCGGTTTATCTTAATCGCATACCTCAAAAAGTCGGTGATCCCGGTAAATTTTTGATCCCTTGTGCAATTCAAGATATGGAAGAATGCTTCGCTTTGGCCGATCTTGGTGCTAGCATTAACTTGATGCCACTTGCAATCTACAAGTCGCTCAATCTTCCTAATCTTACTCCTTCACGAATGTCTATTGAGTTGGCCGACCATTCCACGATTCTTGCATGTGGTTTGGCGGAAGACGTTTTTGTGAAAGTGGGGAAGTTCTACTATCCCGTAGACTTCATTGTTGTTGACATCCCCACGGATCCTCAAGTTCCTCTCATTTTAGGTCGTTCGTTTTTAGATACGTCTATGGCTTTGATCGATGTGCATGCTAGAAAGATCACCTTACGTTTCAACGACGAGGAACTTGTTATAAACGCAACTCAAAACTCTCAAATTTCTCATGTTTATTCCGTTGCAACCATAAACCTCGTTGATATGATCGACGTGGTTTGTGAGGAATTTTCACAAGAAGTTCTAGGTTTTGGTGATGAAGAAACTAGTGGCAATCCCACTATGTTAGATCCAATTCTTGATAATTCGACACCAACCTTCACTCCTTTCGAAGGTGGTGGTTTTACGTTGGAAGAATTCGATGTTCCACGTACTTGTGACGAAGACCTCGACAACTATGAGGACTTCTCGATTATCAAGGATTTTCTCAACGATTTCCCATTTCCTCCACCCGAGGAGGTTATGAGTATCGAGCCCAAATCTTCACTTGAGGAACCACCTATCCTCGAGTTGAAAGATTTACCTCCTCACCTCGAGTATGTCTATTTGGAGGAGGACGACAAGTTGCCGGTTATTATTGCGAAGGAACTTTCGAATGATGAAAAAACCGCACTTATCGATGTTCTTAAGGATCACAAAGGGGCGATTGCGTGGAAGTTATCCGACATTAAGGGGATTGATCCCAAATTTTGTACCCACAAAATCTTAATGGAGGAAGATTTCAAGCCAACAATCCAAAGTCAAAGAAGGGTGAACCCCAAAATTCACGACGTCATAAAAAAGGAGGTCCTTAAACTCCTTGACGCGGGAATGATTTACCCTATTTCCGATAGCCCTTGGGTGAGTCCTATTCATTGTGTCCCTAAAAAGGGAGGGATGACCGTTGTGCCAAACGATGCCAACGAGTTGATTCCCACTAGACTCGTGACCGGATGGAGAGTGTGCATTGACTATCGAAAGTTGAATGAAGCCACTCGTAAAGACCATTTTCCCTTGCCCTTCATGGACCAAATGTTGGAGCGTCTTGCGGGAAACGATTTCTATTGCTTTTTAGATGGTTTTTCCGGTTACTTCCAAATTCCCATCGATCCTCGTGATCAAGAAAAAACTACGTTTACGTGTCCATATGGAACGTTTGCCTATCGTAGAATGCCATTCGGACTTTGCAATGCACCGGGAACTTTTCAACGATGCATGATGGCTATTTTTCATGATATGATCGAGAAGACGATGGAAGTCTTCATGGATGACTTTTCCGTGTTTGGTGATTCCTTTACTTCGTGTTTGTCGAACCTTGAGAGAATGTTAAAACGTTGTGAGGAAACCAACCTTGTGCTCAATTGGGAAAAGTGTCATTTTATGGTTAAGAGTGGAATCGTCTTAGGGCACAAGGTCTCGAAAGCGGGGATTGAGGTAGATCAAGCTAAGGTAGACGTCATCGCCAAATTACCTCATCCCAAAACCGTCAAGGGAGTTAGGAGTTTCCTAGGCCACGCGGGCTTTTATCGACGATTCATCAAGGATTTCTCGAAGATTTCTCGACCCATTACACATCTTCTTGAAAAAGAGGCACGTTTTGTCTTTGACGAAGATTGTGTACGAGCCTTTGAGATCCTTAAGAGGAAACTTACCGAAGCTCCCATTCTTGTTGCTCCAAATTGGAACCTCCCCTTTGAACTTATGTGTGATGCAAGTGATTACGCTATTGGGGCCGTTTTGGGGCAACGTCATGAAAAGCACTTCTTGCCTATCCACTATGCTAGCAAGACGATGACCGAGGCTCAACTTAAATACACTACAACGGAAAAGGAGTTCCTTGCCGTGGTGTATGCATTTGAGAAATTCCGACCTTATCTCGTCTTGACGAAATGCATAGTGTATACGGACCATTCGGCTATCAAGTATCTCATGGCTAAACAAGATGCAAAGCCGAGATTACTTCGTTGGATTCTCCTCCTTCAAGAATTTGATCACACCATTGTTGACAAAAAAGGAGCCGAGAATCTAGCGGCCGATCATCTCTCTCGTTTGGAAGATCCTCACCAAAGTGTTTACGAGCCCAAGGAAATCACCGAAACATTTCCGCTCGAGACACTTGGTTTAGTGAATTCCAAACTTGATTCTTCTACCCCATGGTTTGCGGATTTTGCAAATTACCATGCGGGTAACTTCATCGTTAAGGGTATGACAACTCAAGAAAAACGAAAATTCTTTCGTGATGTCAAGTTCTACTTTTGGAACGACCCTTACTTGTTTCGAACTTGTGCGGATCAAATCATCCGTCGTTGTGTATTTGGCACCGAAGCTTCTAATATCCTTAGAGCTTGCCATGAGGGACCCACGGGTGGTCACCACGGTGCTAATCTCACGGCTAAGAAGGTGTTTGATGCCGGCTTCTTTTGGCCTACTATTTACCGAGATGCACAAATCCTTGTGAAGTCTTGTGATGCATGCCAACGACAAGGAAAAGCCTCACAAAAAGATGAAATGCCACAAAATATCATTCAAGTATGTGAGATCTTTGACGTTTGGGGTATAGACTTTATGGGGCCGTTCCCATCATCTCGTGGTAATAAGTACATCCTTGTTGCGGTTGACTACCTATCTAAGTGGGTGGAGGCGAAGGCCTTGCCCACCAATGATGCTCGTGTGGTAGTTAAGTTCTTGAAAAGTTTGTTTGCTAGGTTTGGAACCCCTCGTGCGATCATAAGCGATCGTGGAACCCATTTTTGTAATGACCAATTCGAAAGAGTCTTAAGGAAATATGGGGTTACACATCGTCTTTCTACGGCTTATCACCCACAAACGAGTGGGCAAGTCGAGGTTTCAAACCGAGCATTGAAGAGGATCTTGGAGAGATCCGTGGGGGAAAACCGACAATCTTGGTCGGATAAGTTAGACGATGCTTTATGGGCCTTTAGGACCGCTCATAAGACGCCCATTGGGTGCACTCCCTATAAGCTTGTGTATGGAAAGAATTGTCATTTGCCTATCGAGTTAGAACACAAGGCTTATTGGGCCCTAAAGCTTTGTAATGATGACATGGAGACCGCGGGAAAACACCGGAAAATGCAATTAAATGAATTGGATGAATTGAGAGACATTGCTTATGAAAATTCATTGATTTACAAAGAGAAAACTAAAAAGTTGCATGATTCAAAAATTAAAAACCGGGTTTTTAACATTGGGGATCAAGTCTTACTTTTTAATTCAAGATTGAAAATCTTTTCCGGTAAATTGAAATCCCGTTGGTCCGGTCCATTCACCGTGACTCAAGTGTTTCCTTATGGGACCATCGAGCTAGCTCAAGATGATGGTCCTAACTTCAAGGTGAATGGACATAGGTTGAAGCACTACTTTGGTGGGGAAGTTCCATCCTTGAACTACCTCTACCAAGTCACCTTCCCCAATGATAATTAGTGTTGAGGGGATCGAGTCGAGCTCATGACTCGGTAATCAAAAAACGAGGAGCCTCGTGGGGGAGTCCCATGCTTATCCTATGTATATATTATCGCTTTCTTAGTCTAATGTAGCTTACGTGTGGGGATTTGTGCCCTTCCAACCTTTGTTCCGTGGTTGTTTGTGATATGTGGTTTTTAGATCATGATCTTCACGATTGGAGCCTCTCGTGTTCGTTTTATGGGAGCACTCGATCGTTTGCTTTGGAGACATTTCTCAATATCCATGATATATCCTTTATTGTTCTAACCTTAGGTTTTTAGCACACTTCATAAACGGCTATTACTTAATGGTTACACCCTTTCCATGCTAGATTAGGCATTCGACTACATCTCTAGTATGGGGGTATTTGCACCCCTAGACTCGAAACATTGAGGACAATGTTTAACTTTAGTATGGGGGGGTGAATAGATACTTGCCTTGCCAAACCTTCACGCTTTCCAAAGTTTATCGTTTTGTTTATCATTTTTGTTGCAAAATAAGGCTAAAAATGGCCAAATTTTAAAATTTTTCTAGTTTTTCATAAGTGTTTTAAGACACGAATGTAGATTTTCCGATGGCGAGAATAAGAGTAATTTTTGACTCGACCGTGCGTGTTAAGCACTTAGCTTTGATTCCTTAACTACACATTAGGCTAAGTCTCTTAAATGAGGACGAGAAATGATAGGGTTAATTATAAGTTACTATGCTAAACGTAGAGTACTCGTATTCTTTCAAAAACTCATGTGTTCTCGTTATTTGCTTATTCTCCCTTCGCTTGTAAATATTTTTTGCTTAATAAATAGTGACTTAGCGGTTTAGTTAGGATTGTTGGGTTTCTAGTCTTTTCTAGTAGCTTCCGTGTAATTAAATTGGGAAGACATTAAGGTATCGCCAGCGTCACGGTTTTGAAGTATTGGCACCCTAATAATCGAAAGCTTCACCCAATAATAAGATTTCAAGTGCTCACCTAAATCAAGCAAACAATTTGAAGCCCCACAAGGCCGAAAAATCTATGCAAAAATTGAAAGTGAATCAAGCCTTAATCTTCGAAGCTTTAAAGATCCAAAATTCGCCTTAGCGTGAGGATATACGTCTTTGGCTAATAAAACCACCGATGAGGCGGATAATAAAAGGCAATGCAAGACCAAAGTCATAATAAAAGCTTCATGGCGAAGTTGAATAAAAGATGGAGGTAAACCAAAGATAATAAGGCCCTTCCGTTAGGGGGCGTATAAAAGTCTTGGTAATAAGTCTCATGTTCAAAACCGTTATAAAACCGTGTTTATCGATTCTTCTTGTCAACTTAATTTTTTAACATCGTCGTCTATTAGGAGGGGTTATTAATTTGATGGTCTTAGTTACACCGTTAGGACTCTATTTTTAGACCTAAATCTCTATTATCGCATAAGTCAAACAATGTATCCTCGTGAAACATTCAAGACATCATAAAATATAAGAGATACAACTTAGGAATAATGGGAGAATAAGTACGTGATTAGGGCATATGAGTAGTGTTAGCATTACTAACTTATAATGACAATGATCTCGTTGCACGCTTAGCATGGAATTGGAGTGAAAATCGAGGATGACGAAATTATTTCTAACGAAGCATTCACGTGTTCTTATTCTATGAACCTAAACGTCCCATTTTGCGATGAAAATCATACATTATGTCTATAACACAAGTAGTAGTAATAGTAGTAGTGTAGCTAGTTTATCATTCCAATAAAGTGAATAAAATGAATTTTGGAGATGCTTTGATACTTTATTCTAGCATTGCGTGAGGGCACGGCAATGGTTTAGTATGGGGGAGTGATGAGACTGCTTTTATACATAGTCTCATCTTCCAAATAGGGCTTAAAATGCATTAAATATCATCAAAATACCCAAATATATGCTTGTGTTTGCTGCTTGTGTATTTTAGGTACGGATATTGAGATAATGACAAAAGATCACAAGAATCATGCAAAAACGAACACGGGAAACGAAGCCGCACAATGAACCAAGCCCTAGTGAAGACTTTCCCAAGATCAACCCTTGAAGATTTGAAGAATTATGAAGAAGGGTCCTCCAATTATGAAGAATTGACACTTTATACCCTTGTATCCTCATAATTACAAGTTTGGTCCCTAAAGTTTGTCAAAATACCAAAAGGGCCCTTAACTTTGAAGAATTGGCAAGTTTAGCCCCTCAACAAAGCTAAATTGTCAACCAAAATCATCCACAAAGTCAAATATATCATGAAGTCCTTCAAAGTACAAGAAATGACAAGTTTGGTCCTTTGAAAAATCCAAAATTACAAAAAGGACCCTCAACTTTCAACAATTGGCAAAAATGGTCCCTCATATATCAAGACTTGGCAAATTCAGTCCTCCAAAATGACAATTATACAAGTCTAGACCATTATCATTGAATAAATTACCAAACCAGCCCTTGAAGAATTCAAATATGGCAAGAAATACCCCTGAATTTACTTTATGAAACTTTTTGGGGCAAAAGTGTGAAGTTTGAAACTTCAAATACAAAGGAAACGAGTTTTTGGTTAAATATTTACAAAGTGGCAAGTTTCTGAAAGAAAGGGGGTTAAAATAGGCAGACAACCTAAGACACCTAGACCAATCACCTTTTGCCACCTCACCCCACTCACTCTCTCCTCCAATCAGATCTCACCCTTCTTCCACCTCACCAATCCACTCAGCCGGATTAAAATTAATTTAATCTTGGCGCCATTAACACTTATTTAAATATAATCCAACACAAAAACAAATCAAACCTGGCACTATTCACCTCAAGAACACAATTAGGGATTTCTTAATTTCTTGTAATTAAGCCCTAATAATTTCCAGAATGATGATTAATGGCCCTCTAATCATAACCCAACTCCTAAACTCCCATCACTCTCATGCATGTGAGTATGCCAACCTTCCCCTGCCCCACTTCTCACGTCCAAACAAAAACTAACCAGCAATCCAACGTTTGAGACTTGTGCTTACTTTTTAAGCTTCATACACACCCTTGGATCAACTTAACACTTGCCAGCTCTTACATAACTCCAAAACAAGTCACATGATTCAAGAAGAAGACAAAGACCTCAAGGGCATTTTTGGAAGATCAAGCACTAGGGTTTCTAGTTATTAGCTGTTCCTTAGTCATTTGTATGCCTATATAAAGGCCTTAGGGTGCTTCATTAGACGTTTGCTTTTGATTTTTCCTTGGTTCAAGTTTTTGTAAATCCTTTTTCAAGTTTAATGAAATTGAGTTTGAAATCTTGAAGAAAAGTCATTGGCCACTCTTGTTTACTGCTTTCATTTGTTATATGCTTTGTAGTTCTTAAAGTTCAAAACCTGTTTTCAAAAGAGGAGTGTGCACAAGTTTGCATATTTTCCTCATTTTCTTGATATTTTGCTAAGTCTTGTTCCAATCTTGGAATTCTTGGGCTATAGGGCTGATCATAGCATCCTAACTGAGTTGGTTAAGGTGTGGTGAGGCTTATAACTTGGGGATAATCAAGTGTGGGGTAACAAGTTTGCATCAATCAAGATTTTTCCAAGTTTCTGATTTTTCATGTTATTGTGTTTAACCCTTGTTGAATCTTAGCAGGCTTTTGTGGAAGCTTGTGCTTGTTCTTGCTAGCACATAAGCTCAAAATTCGTGGGTGTGGATGTACATCCATGAGGTTTGCTTACTTAATCTCCAAATCTGCATAAATTGTGATTTTTGGTGATATTTGTATGAAACTGTTGTTCTTGTGAATTTTGTGGCTTGTTCTTGCTTGAATCTGTTTATTAGACTTGTTTGAGTGTTAATTGATGCTTGGTTGGCCTGAAATCTTGTTTTGCTTTTGAAAATCTTGATTTGAAAAAGTTAAAGGGGTGTTTGGGTCTACTGATTTATGCTTGTAATCTGATTTTGTGTTAAGGGAAAGTGTTGTTTATGCTTTGTATCTGATATACCTTTGTTTGAGAGTGTTTTGCTGCAAGTTTTTGGGTTTGAACACTTGAATTGATCAATTTGCTATATAGGCCTTGTTTCTGCTTGTTTTGACCTAGGATTTTGGAAACACTTAGTGTGTATGCATGCTTAGGGATAAAAGTGGTTTAAACAAAGTTAACATAACCTGTTTGAAAGATTTGAGGTGTTGAAATTGGCTTGTGTGTCAAATACATCAGCAAAAGTAGAAATCTGCATGTGTAGTGTTCATCAGTAACTTTCATAGCTTGGATCTTGCTTAATTCTTTGAACCAGTGCATGAAACCTGTTTAGACTTGCTTATTGGAGTTTATTATAGCTTGTGTGTGCATTTGGTTGAATTTGGTTGGCTGATTTGTGCTAAAACTGCTCTTGAATGCTAAACTGCTCATTGTTCATGTCTGTGCTATATCTGGTGATAAATTGATTAAACTGTATCAATTGGCTGTTTGTGATTGTGTTATTTTGCTTGTTATTGACTCCTTTTGATCGAAAGATCAATTGGGTGCCTTTGTGAAAACTGAATCCAAGAAAAAGTCACTAAAGACAACAAGTCAAAATAGTCAAGCAGTGGGAAAAGTTCCCACTGCTCAACATCCAAAACTAGCCCCTGCTAGTGCAATTTTATCATCAGCTTATCAATAAGCTATTCTAGCTTATTCTAACTTGCAACAACTTATTTTTTGTAATAGATCTTCATTATTTGACCCATTTAAGTGAACTGGAGCTTATCAGACTTTGACTTTGACTTTTCACTAGAAAACTAACTTGTTTGACTTTTAAGATAAGTGCTTATTTGATTTTCCAGCTTATTGAGTGTGCTTATTTGAAAGTTCTTTGGTTTTTAAGCTTAGTTTTGTCAAAAGAAACATTTTGCAACTTGAATCAGCTTCTGAGGTGGTCTAGATCATAAAAACGACTATTTTGTCGTTTTGTGAATAAGTTGTTGACTTGTTTCTGGCTTATTGAGTGGTCTTATTTGAAATTTCTTTTTACAGAAGTCTTTGTTAGGTCAAAAGAAGGTTGTGTGTTAAATTTTAGCTTATGGCATCAGCTTATAGCTTAATGGGCCAAAAAGCCCATTAAGAATAAGCTGCTTATTATAAGTTAGCTTATTTCACATTTTCAGCTTTTGGGCCTTTGGAAAAAGTTGTTTAAAATCAAATTTTGAGTCAACCTGTGCTTTTTGAGCTTATTTTGAGCACTTTTTCTTATTGGACCTTAATTAAGCCCAATAAGGGACTGTTTAGGGTTTGGCCCATTTTCTAGGCCCAATAGGGGTATTTAGGTAATTTCACTTTCATTTCTGAGTTATTTAGGTTAAATTAAGCTAGTTTGCAAGTTTTTAGAATTTTTTATAATTTTTTGGATTTTTAATATTATTTTAATATTATTTTATTATTAAAAATTAAAAGTCTGATTTTCTAGGTTTTTATATTTTTCCTAGGTTCTAAATACTTAATTAGGATTTTTGCAACTTTCCAAATATTTTTTAGGTCTTTTAATTATTTGTTATAATTAATTTAAGATTTAATTGATTTTAGGAGTTTTTAATTATTTAAAAATAGTTTTAATTGGTTTTAAAATTTTGAAAAATAGTTTTTAGCTTAATTAGAGTATTTTTGAGGTTTACAAACTTGAAAATCTTGTTTAGGGCTTTTTAATAATTAATTTTGATTTTTAGGGCTTTAATTAGCATTAAAAAGTCATTATCTAATTAATTAAAAGGTTTTTGCAAGTTTTGATTTTTTGTAAACTCTTAGATTATTATTAAGGATTTTTGGTGATTTTTAGGAATTTTTAGGGTTAAATTTTAATTTTGGTGGTTTTTACGACTTTACGTGTACGCCTTTTTAGACTTAGTTTAATCCGTCTTCATAACCGTCATTCTTTTCTAATCCCTTTTCTATTTTTCTTTTCTCAAATATCATCACAAATTAATCCAAGTCATTACACACATAACACACTAGCCTCCTTGAGAACGAACTTAATTGGGTCATTCACACACGGTTTTCCTAAATCATCGTGCTCACTTGCCCTATTTATTGCATCCTTTTCCTAAAGGTGTAGTTTAACTTCAACATCATTCTGTTTTGGTTATTTTGTGTACTAACCCTTGACCATTTGCTATAAGCTCTTACAAGCTTGTTGACACCAAGCTTGTGAAGGGATTAGAGCCCTTGGTTGAGTTGTTTGCTGCTTGAGTTGAAGACATCAAGTCCTTGAGGTTCTACTTTGAACCATCAACCAAGGCAGTGTTGCATCACCTTTGTTGAAGTACCTTGGTCTTGTTCTAGTTGTTGAACAAGGTCCAAGGAGCATTGCTAGCCTTCCTAGGATGTTGTGGAAGGCAAGTATAATCTCTTGTTAAGATTCCCCAAAAAATTTCATGTTTATGACTGTTTTTGATTTGGTGCTTTGATTTTGAGTATTGGTGTTTGTGCTGGTGATTTTTGAGTTTGATTGTGTTATTTGCTATTGTTTAAGTGTTTTTGATCATTAAAATCAGTAGGTTATTAGTTAAAATTAGAAGTTCCTTTGTTAAGTGCTTGATTAAGGGTTGTTTGGGATTACTGGTTATCAAGGCCTTGTGGCCTTGTGCCCTTGGTTCTTTGAGTTTGGGTGGTCTAAACAAGTCATAATATACAAGTTTTTGCCATTGGTTCACTTTCTGAAAGTTTGAAAAAGGGATTTGGAGTTTTGCAAAAATCTGATAAAATTGGTTTTGAATTTGGTCAAACACATCAGATCCAATAACTTCTTTGTTATTTGGATCTAAGGTCTGAAATTTGGTTTGGGAATAGTTTGGGTGATAAGCTATCTATTGGTTATCTGCTTGTTGAATTTGGTGGCTTATTGTGGTTTTTATAGCTTATCAAAGTCTGCTGAAGTGGTCATTTGCATCAGCAAAGTGACCACCTCATTTGGTGTTGCATTGTGATTTCTAGCATTAGGATTGTTGAATTGTTGCTTGGATCTTATTTGTTTGCTGCTTGTGAGGATATTTGCCTATTTGGATTGCTTTGTTCATAGCTTATAAGCTCACTGGCTTATTGGCTTATTTGTGCCAAAATACATCAAGTTTACCCAACTGGTAAGCTTTGATTCACAAGGTTTGCACTCAATCCTTGACCAGCAGGGTGAAAAACAAGTCCTTACACTTCATTAAGTCTGTCAACGCCTACTTTGTTCCTGTCAGCGTTTGATTTCAACTTATCAGCGTTTGACTTTTGGTCAAACTTGGTTTTCAGCTTATTTGAATCTGTTTTGCTTATTGGTACATGCAACAACTTGGTTTTTGTAATAGAACTCGTTTGTCTTAGCTTAATATCAAGTCTGGAAGTTTACAAGTCTTTTGGTTAAGCTTTTGCTAGAAAACTAGCTTATTTGGCTTTTTCAGCCAGCTTATCTGTTCTTACAGCTTATTCTACTAGGCTTTTTGTGATTTTCTTGATTGATTATTCTTAGTTAAGCTATTTGTGAGCTTTTGCAACAAACTAGAGCTTCTGAGGTGTCCTAAATCTCAAACACGACTATTTTGTCGTTTTGTGGATTTTTGCTTTTCTATTTTCTGGCTTATTGAGTGTGCTTATTGAAAATTTCTTTTGACAGATCTCTTAAGCATCCAAAAAGAGGGTTGTGTGTCAAATTAGAGCTTATGGCATTAGCTTATGGCTTAATGGGCTGAAAAGCCCAATAAGAATAAGCTTTGTGTTCAATAAGCTGTGATAAGCACATTTTCAGCTTTTGGGCCTTTAGAGTTTTGTTCTTAGAATTAAATTTTAAGTCAGATAGGGCTTTTCCAAGTCAATTGGGCCAAGTTTGACTTTTTGGGCCCAAAAGCCCATTTGTGTTGACTGTTTTCGGATTTTGCCCATTTGAGGGCCCATTAGGGGTATTTTGGTAATTTCACTTTCTGATTATTTAGGTTAAAATAAACTAGTTTGCAAGTTTTTAGAATTTTTTACAATTTTTGGATTTTTAATATTATTTTATTATTATTTTATTATTATTTTTAAAATTTCACTTTTTCCAACTTTTTACATTTTTCTTAGGTTAAATACATTAAAATAGGAATTTAGCAACTTTTAGAATAATTTTATCACTTATAGATTAATTTTTATAATTATTTTAAGTTTTAATAGATTTTAATTCATTTTAAATAGTTTTTTTTAGTTTTAAAATTTCTAAAAATAGTTTTTAATCATTTTAGGTCATTTTAGAGGTTTATCAATTGAAAAATCTTTATTTGGGCTTTTTGATAATTTATTTGATTTTTAGGGCTTTAATTAGCATTTAAAAATTGAATATTTAATTATTTAAAAGGTTTGAAAAAGTTTTGATAATTGGTAAACTCTTAGTTTATTATTTTTGATTTTTGGTGAATTTTTGGTAATTTTTAGAATTTATTTTATTTTTGGTGATTTTTTAGGTTCTACGTCTTAACTTTCTAATAGTGATTTTTAGTTAAATTTTATTTTTTACGACTCCGTCATTTTCTCTTCTAATCCCCTTCTAAACCAAATATTAATCTCAAATCTTGTACATCTTAGTCACACACATATACCTCCTTGGGAAACGAACTTACACACCATTAAGGGTCATTAGTGTTGATTTTTCCTAAAGTCATCACTCGATACTTTTCCGCTATTTTGTTGCTCTTTTTCCTAAAAGGGTATACAAATTCTCTACAATCATGGACCCTCGTGTGCCATTAATTGTTGGTCGTCCATTCCTGAGGACCGGTCGCACTCTCATCGATGTTGAAGCCGGTGAGCTTATCATGAGAGTGGGTGACGATAAAATCGTTTTCAACATGGGAAAGTTGTCTAAACAACCTTATTCTAACGAGAGTGTTAATTGTATTGACGTTCTTGATGAGGCTTGTGAAGAACACTTCAAAGATGCTTGTAAAAGTATTCCTACCTCTCTTCCCAATGTTGAGACCGTTTCCTCTATCGATTCATCACTATCTCTATTTGGAGAAAGTGATTTCCTTTGGAAAGATTTGGAAGCCACCATGGGAGATGTGAACTTAGCTAATGACGATTCTACCACCAATTGGGATGAAGATCTTCGCCTCATTGAAAACATACTTAAAGAAGACAATCTTTCTCCACCATCTCCCACGGTTATTGCTATTGATGCTCCGACTTTGAAAACGCCTCCCATCGAAAATCCTCCGGATTTAGAACTTAAGGAGTTGCCGCCCCATCTCGAGTACGTGTTCCTTGAAGAAAACAAGAAGTCGCCTGTCATCATCGCGAAGGACTTGAAAGAAGAAGAGAAATCTCGCCTCATCGCCGTGCTTAAAGATCATAAGAAGGCAATTGCTTGGAAAATTTCCGATATCCACGTAATTGATCCGAACTTTTGTACTCACAAGATTCTCATGGAATATGACTTTAAACCCGCAATCCAGAGCCAAAGAAGGGTTAATCCTCGCATTCATGACGTCATCAAACAAGAGGTTATCAAACTTCTTGATGCCGGCTTGATTTACCCTATCTCGGATTCGCCTTGGGTAAGTCTCGTCCATTGTGTGCCCAAGAAGGGCGGAATAACCGTTGTTCCCAATGAACACAACGAGTTTATTCCCACTCGTCTCATTACTGGGTGGAGAGTTTGTATTGATTATCGCAAGATCAATGATGCCACGAGAAAAGATCACTTTCCTCGTCCTTTCATGGATCAAATGCTCGAGCGTCTTGCGGGTAATGATTATTACTGCTTTTTAGACGGTTTCTCCGGGTATTTTCAAATTCCTATCGATCCCAAGGACCAAGAAAAGACCACATTCACTTGTCCCTATGGAACATTTGCTTACAAACGCATGCCTTTTGTTTTATGTAATGCTCCTGGGACGTTCCAAAGGTGTATGATGGCTATCTTCCATGACATGGTGGAAGACACTATGGAAGTATTCATGGATGATTTCTCGGTTTATGGCGATTCTTTCTCTGCTTGCCTTGCCAATTTAGAACGTATGCTAAAGCGGTGTGAAGACACTCGCCTTGTTCTTAATTGGGAAAAATGTCATTTCATGGTAACAGAGGGCATCGTGCTAGGACACAAGATCTCCAAAGCCGGTCTCGAAGTAGACAGTGCTAAAGTTGATGTTATCGCTAAGTTGCCTCCACCTTCAACCGTGAAGGGTGTGAGAAGTTCCTCGGTCATGCGGGCTTCTACCGTCGATTCATCAAAGATTTTTCTCAAATCGCTCGCCCGATGACCCACCTCTTGGAAAAAGACACTCCTTTTATCTTTTCCAAAGAGTGTATTGAAGCCTTCAACTCGCTTAAGGATAAGCTAACTAAGGCACCCGTCTTGGTTACCCCTAACTGGGAGCTTCCCTTTGAGTTGATGTGCGATGCTAGTGACTTTGATATTGGAGCGGTTCTGGGCCAAAGAGTGAACAAACACTTCCAACCAATCCATTATGCTAGCAAGACAATGACGGGGGCACAATTTCATTATACGACAACCGAAAAAGAGCTTTTAGCTGTTGTCTATGCTTTTGAAAAGTTCCGCCCCTATCTTGTCCTTTCCACCACAATCGTTTACACCGATAATTCCGCGTTGAAGTACTTGTTAACTAAACAAGATTCCAAACCAAGGCTTCTCCGCTGGGTTTTGCTACTCCAAGAATTTAAAATCGAAATTCGCGATAAAAAGGGGCTGAAAACCTAGCCGCGGATCATCTCAGTAGACTTGAGGATCCTTACCAAGGGGATCATCCGAACAAAGACATCAATGATTCTTTTCCCCTGGGGACCTTAATGTCTATCAACTCGACTTCTGATGAAACCCCGTGGTTTGCGGATATTGCAAACTACTTGGCTGGTGGAATTCTAAAGGAAGGGTTAACATCCTAACAAAAGAAAAAGTTCTTTAAAGATGTTGAACATTATTTATGGGACGACCCTTACCTATTCAAACAATGTGCCGATTTGATTATTCGCCGATGTGTTGATGGACCGGCAGCTTTAGAAATCCTTGACGCTTGCCACAAAGGACCCACCGGTGGTCACTTTGGTCCCAACTACACCGCCAAAAAAGTGTTTGACTCGGGATTTTATTGGCCCACCATTTACCGTGATGCTCACGAGATGGTTAAACATTGTGATGCTTGCCAAAAACAAGGCAAGATCACACATAAAGACGAGATGCCTCAGAATTTCATTCAGGAATGTGAAATCTTTGATGTTTGGGGTATCGACTTTATGGGGCCATTCCCTTCTTCTAAAGGAAACAAATACATCCTTGTAGCCGTTGACTACGTCTCCAAATGGGATGAAGCCAAAGCTTTACCTACTAATGACGCAAGGGTGGTTTGTAACTTTTTGAAATCGCTATTCGCTAGATTCGGTGTGCCTCGTGCCATTATTAGTGATCGCGGGACTCATTTTTGCAATGATCAATTTGCTAGAGTCATGGCTAAGTATGGTGTAAATCATCGTCTTTCCACCGCCTACCACCCACTAACTAATGGCCAGGCTGAAATCTCTAACCGAGGATTAAAGCGAATTCTTGAAAGAACCGTGGGAGAGCATCGTGCCTCATGGTTTGATAAACTTGATGATGCTTTGTGGGCTTTTCGTACCGCTTACAAGACTCCGATTGGTTGTACACCATATCGTCTCGTGTACGGGAAAGCATGCCACCTCCCCATTGAGTTGGAGCACAAGGCTTACTGGGCCTTGAAGTGGGCTAACTTTGATATCAACAAAGCCGGTGACCTACGCAAGATCCAACTCAATGAGCTCAATGAACTCCGTAATGAGGCTTATGAAAATTCTTTGATCTATAAGGAAAAGACTAAGCTCATTCACGACTCTAAGATTAAAAACCGAGAGTTCCAAGTTGGAGACAAAGTTTTGCTCTTTAACTCTCGGTTGAAAATCTTTTCGGGTAAGCTAAAATCTCGTTGGTCCGGCCCATTCACCATTGCCCAAATTTTTCCATATGGTACTCTCGAGCTAGCTCAACCTAATGGACCTAATTTTAAGGTGAATGGCCAACGAGTGAAGTTATACTTTGGTGAGGACATCTCTCAGGAGATGATTCCATCCCTCACCACGTTTCCCATGAACTAATTTTGGGTCGAGTCAGGCTCGTGACTCGGTTATCAAAAACAAGCGCTCCTCGGGAGGCAACCCGAGTATCTATCCTTTTTTGTTTTAACCTCCTAAGTGTAGGGGGACCTATATAGGTGTTTGTCTTTGTGTGGTGATGTGATTACAGGGATGAATGCACTCTTGGAACCTTTGAAGAACCGTGCTCCCGTGTTATCCGAAATCCGGTTCTATCTCTCAACTATCGTGATTTAATTTTCTTCATACTCACATTTGAAATTGATCACTTTAGTCGTCCCTTCCTTAGCTTGATTTAACCAACGTGCACAATGTCATAAGTGTAGGGGAGACTTTTCCCACATGCTTAAACATTGAGGACAATGTTTATCTTAAGTGTAGGGGGACTTCTATCAAAGTTTTAAGTGGACTTTTCCATGAAAATGCCTTCATTTAACCAGAAAATCATCTTTTTCAGCACTTTTCAAATTTTTAATTAACTTTGGCCATGTAGTCGTAATTTTTAAATTTTTATCGTTGCTTTCATATGTATAAATTTTTAAAGTGGTGTAGCTAGTTTTGAAATCTTTGACATATTAGGCCCGTTGCGATTATTTTGACTCAACCCGAATAGACTTATCCAAGTTTATTCTAGCTAGCATCCTTAACCATGTAGACCTTAATTGGTTTATTAGGCTAAGTATCCACGAGTCTCATTACTTGAGATTTTAAATTGTGGAGGACGAGAAATGATAGAGTCAATTATAAGTCGGTATTCTTGCACAAGCTCACTTGGTGTGATTATTTGCCTATTCTCCCATCGCTTGCTAATAATTTATCTACAATAAGTAAGGTCGTGCGATTTGAAAAGTTACTTAGCTTCTAGCCCAAGATCGTTTAAAAGTTGCTCGGTAATGATAAGAGTTCATAGCCAAGGCATAACTTATGAAGCGGGGCGGGAAGATTGGCGAGTCCGAAAAGGCCCTAACAAGGCATGAGGATTCAATTTTATTGCTGAAGATCCAAAGTGATGTGAAAAGCATTATTCCCAAAATCAATATGAAGGATCAAGACTCACGACGAAAAGCAATCAACTCCCATAAAGATCACGGAGAAGTCTATCCGAAAAGACCCTAACAAGGTATGAGGATAAATAGATCCAAGTCCGAAAAGGAGGCGGATCGTTGTATCTCAAAATCCCAATTAGAGATTGAAGAAATAATCATGAAGTCGTGGTCAACAAAGTTGGAGTACCCCTCAAAAGTCTCCAAGTGAAGAAACTCTATTAACGATGAGAAGACCATTATCTCAAGAACGTCTCTCGAAGATATGAAGTAGGAAGTACATGCCAAATATCGGCCCGAGAAAGGTCTCAAATCGTGAACCGAGTTATGCCAAGATATGAACTTTTTGATATCCTGAGAAGCAGTTTTAAGAGATTTTGTCCTTTAGCTAACTATTGATCAAATCGTCCTACTTTGCTTTCAGCCTAAATAAACTATCGGAATAAGTCCTAAAATGCATCTTCATGATCATTCTAAGACAAAAATAAAATATAAGAGATACACCTAGGAATAAGGGAGTTTAAGCATTTAATTAAGCCATGTGTGTAAGTGTTTGATATGCTAACTTATAATAACAATGATCTCGTTTTTAAGCTTAGTTTAGGGAACGTGAAACTTGAGGGTGATAAATCTTCGCAGCACCGAAGCCCTAATGTAAGTCCTTGATCTCTTTGCAAGTTATTTCCATATAGCTATTTTCAAGTGAAAATGGTTTTCTATCCTTTTGTTTACTTTAAAGTTTTAATTTCTCGTAGTACTTTAATTTTTGTTTAGTAGTATGTTAATAAGGCCAAGGTTGATTGATTATGAGAAAAGTGTAAAGTTTCTTTGTCAGTAAGCATTGCATGAGGGCGTGGCAATGGTTAAGTGTAGGGGATTTGATAGGTGTGAAAACACCCATCCTTTTACCACTTATTTCTGGCTTAAACAAGACCAAAACACGTATTTAATATCATTTGTTTGGAATTATGCGTGGTTTTTGTGTTTATTGTGTTTTCAGAGTCAACCGGGAGAATAGTGAAGAAAACATGGGATTGCACGGGTTTTATCGAGGAAAAAGACTCAAGACGAAGTCTATTGTCCAAGAGATGCAAAAGATTTGAAGTCATTGTGCCTATTTGAAGATTTATCGAAGAATAGAGCCAAAGATGGAAGATTCATATATGTCGAAGAACTCGAGTCTATTAAACAAAAGATTATAAGACGAGTTGGAATTATTTACCGACACTTCTCAAAATCCAAAGCCGGAAACGTTTATTTAAAGAAACGTGAAGACTAAAGAAGAAAGAAGAAAAGAAGCCCAAACCAAAGCCCATTCACAAGCCCAACATCACACGCCTATAAATAGGACTTTACTTCACAATTGGTGCTAGTTAATTTTAGTTAGTTTTTGGTTTTTCATTCTCTCTAGTTTTAGAGAGAGAAAGTTCTCAACTTTCTCTCACTAGTTTTCATATTTCTCTCTTTCAAGATCAAACCTTTGTATTGTTTTTCATTAATCAAGTTTAATTTCAAGCTTTTAATCTGTAATCTTATTCTACCTTTCTTTGATTACCTAAATCCTTGATCCGATTGTTTAATTTCATACGGTTTGGATTATTGGATGAATTCGTGATCGAAGTTGAATCTTTCTTGTTTCTTCTCAAGCTCCTTCACGTATAAGCTATAAGCTCTTGATGCTTATTGGCTTATTTCTTGTTTGAGCCTATTTGTTTTCGGATTTCATCAAGATTTTAGTCATTCAAAAGTTTCGTGTATCAAGTTTATGATTTTATGTTTTTGAAAGTTGTCGAATTTAAGTTTTTTTAAGTTGTTCTAGTTTTGGATTAGTTAGCCTATGGATTTTGCTTATTGAAATTTTAAGTTGCCACCAATTTCGGAACAACATTGCTCCCATCGCAATCCAAGGGTTTTTACACATTCCGACGGGTTCTCTGGTTTAGATCGCAATAACCCTTAAGGGTTTTACTTCGCGATCGGTTGGCAATTCCCCCTTATTCCGATCTGGATTGCGATCGCTTATTGCGATCGCACATTCCGACGGGACTAAGGTCCTTTATAAGTTGAAACTCTGCCATTTTTAGTTTACATCATTCCGATCTGACATTGCGACAAAGGGTATTTAGATATTCCGATCTAACTTTCCGATCGAGACATCATTCCGACAGCTTTGATTTTAATTATTCCGACGGTAACTTACATGAACATTCCGATGGAACTTCACTATGACATTCCGATGGGTAGGTTTAGCTATATTCCGATGCTGATGTCTTTGATGCATTCCGATAGAAACAATTTGATAGAACATGTTTTTAAATTTTAAAGTTTTAGCAAAGTTTTTAAGTGTTAGCTTAATTAAGTTTTCAAAGTATTTTTCTAATCTCTTCTTTATGTTTTCAAGCTTTCATTTTTAACTCGTCAATTTAGTTTAATCTTTCAAAGCTTATTATTTACTCAACACCACTTACATTTATTTGCTATTAGTTTAAAATAGATAAACAAACCAACACCTTTTTATTAACCAAGAACAAATCATTCCACTTAGAGCTGTGATCAATTCGAGAGGATTCCGAGAACAATCTAGAACCCATTGCAAAACCTTGTATCAATAAACATGTTTACAATGCAAAGAGAATTTTGGCAACGTAAATCCCTAAAAATATCTAGAAATTGCAAATTTGTTTGTCAATTATTGTTCGACAAGTTACCGTGTTGAATACATTTGTCACTAGCAGATCAACTGATGTGATAAATTTATGTCAATATGGATTCTAGTTTTTCAAGGAAAATACTATGGTTTTAATTACCGGGGTAATTTTATTTTCTTGAATGGTATTATCGAAAATACTAATATTTTGAACTTATTTCTGTAGAAATGGCTTAACCCGATAACAACGCGTTAAGTACTGTATTCAAGACTTATCTTGAACGTCAGGAATTAACTGGCCCAAACTTCAGCGATTGGTACCGCTCACTAAGAATAGTTCTGAGAGTAGCGGGTACTTCTAATTACTTAACCAGGGCCTTGTGCCCCTTGGCCCTAATTCTACTCCAGTTAAAATACTGAATTATGAGGCAAAGGTTAAAAAGCACAATGATGTGGCTAGTTTAATGCTCAGAAAAATGGCTCCTTTCTTGCAAAGGAAAATTGAGCTATATGCTCCAAATTAAATGCTTGAAGAGCTCAAGGCAATGTATGAGAAGCCTCAGGCTGTGGAGATCTACGACTTGGTAGATGTTTTACACAGTTGTAAGCAAGCCCCTGGGAAACCCGTTAGTGCACATTATCAAGAGATGAAGGGTTATATGGAACAGCTCATCGCACTAGGGAAATCCTACGACAATGATATGGGAATTAACCTAATCAATAGGTCTCTTAATCGGGACTTTAATGATTTCGTTAGGAACTTTAATATGCATTCCGCGGGGAAGACAATGACTGATTTGCACGTAATGCTCATTGACTACGAAAATGGTATAAAGGACAAGGCAAGTACATCTGCTCCTACCCCTCCTGTACTTTATGTTCAAAAGGGTAGAGTGAATAAGCCAAAACCGCAAAGAACAACAAGAAGGGAAAAGGAAAGGGTGATAAGGGCAAACAAGTTGCGACTTATCCTAAACCCAAGCAGAACTTTGTCAAGAAGAAATCTCAGAAGGATGAGACTTGTCACCATTGCAAAGCAAGTGGTCACTGGAAGAGGAACTGCCCTCTTTATCTCGAGGAGTTGCGAGAAATAAAGAAGAAGGTTGAGCTTGATGCTACAGCGTCTTCAAGTAACTTATATTTGATAGAGTTATTTAATCTTACATACAAATCAAATTCCCAGGTATATGATACGGGGTGTGGTATTAACATTTATAATACTATGCAGGGGTTTGAGTTGGAGAGGAAGCTTACCTATAGGGAACAATTTATGCATGTGGGCAATGGCGCACAAGTAGTGGTTGAAGCTATATGAACATTTAATCTAGTTTTACCTTCGGTTCTAGTACTGAGATTGAATAATTGTCATTTTGCACCTAAAATTGTTAGGGGTGTTATTTCCTTTTCTTGTATGTTGGATCTTGGATTTGGGCAATGGCGCACCAGTAGCGGTTGAAGCTATAGGAACATTTAATCTAGTTTTACCTTCGGGTCTAGTACTGAGATTGAATAATTGTCATTTTGCACCTAAAATTGTTAGGGGTGTTATTTCCTTTTCTTGTATGTTGGATCTTGGATTTATTCACATTATTGATACTAATAGAATTTCTGTTTTCAAAGATTGTTTATTCTATTTTGATGCAATTTCTATGAATGGTGTTTTTGAAATTAACATGCATGATAATTATTCCAAGAGAAAGATTAATTCTGTATTTAGCATGAATAAGAAGAGAAAGTTAGACAAGAACTCTTCTTATCTTTGGCATTGTAGACTTGCCCATATTGGGAAGACTCGCGTACAAAAGCTTCAACGTGATGGTCTTTTGGAAAATATCTGTAAAACCCGCATGCTTTTACCATGAATAGTACCCTTAAGATCGTACGTACTAGATTTAAACTTTCCTAATATAGCATGGTTACGATTACGTGTTAGGATTTTACGTATTACGTACGTGTTAGAACACGATAAGTATTTACTATGCACGAGCACGTATTAATTATTTGACGATAATTAATCATGAACATGCGATCATGAAATCATGAACGTAATTAAAACACGAACTATTATTAATTACGTATATATATTTATTACGAGCGTAATTAAATATATTAGATCACGATAATTACGTAACGAGAACACTTAAAACGCGAACACAAATAATCACGAACGTATAACTTAACATCGAGACACGGAAAAAGGTACGGGTACCACAAGTGGGGCCCCCTACCCGCGGCTACAAGGGACAAATGGGCCAAGCCCATTTGTCAAATTTTATTAAAAGGGAAAAAGGATTTTTCACTACTCATTTTTACAATTACAGAAGATTTTAGCAAAAACCTAAAATCCTCCTTCCCTTTTTATTTTGTGCCGCCACCCTACAAACACCACAAGGAGGTGGTTGTTGATCTTGGATCTTGGATTATTAGTTGGTGATCGTGTTTGTTCTTCGTCCTTTTGATCCACAAATTCGGTAAATATTTTTTTACACTTTTTCTTTTGATTTGATCTTTTAATAAATCAAGAACATGTTATGTTTTTCTTACAAAAACCTAATAAATAAACATGGATCTAACATAAATTGAGGTTTAATAAAATCAAAAGTATGGTTTAAGGGGTGTTTGTTTTTGGCCGCAGCCTACACCGAACCCAAGGGGGGTTTCGGTTTGGCCATCCGACCACCACCAAGACCATATGGTCTCGGTTGGTGGGTGTGGGTCCCACGGCAGCATCAAGACACGGGGTACCCCGATTTGGTTCGGGGTACGGTGTCGATTTCATGTCCGGTTCAAGGTTTTGATTCTAGATCCGGTTCATGGTGTATGTTTAGTTTTTATGTTTTATGATCTTATGTTAAAAATTAAATTAATAAAATGACATGATTAATTTAATAACATGACTTAGGTTATTTTAATTATTAATAATCATGAAATTAATTAACCTAAGTATTTATATTTTAGACTTATAATTAATTAATTATTTAAAAACCATGATTATAATTAATTAATTAACATGACTTAGGTTATATTATTAATATATAATAATACATGTTTTAACCTAAGTATTTAACTTTATTTAATTAAAACATGTTATACTTTAATTAAATATTTTAACCTATAGTTTAATTTAATTACATGAAGTAATTATTAAACTATACATTATATTATATGACTTAGAAAATAATCATGAAAACACTTAGGCTTATATACTTAGCTTATTTAACCAGCTTATTTCTAATTATGGAAACTTTCTATTTTTAGAAACTTAATTAAATAAGGCAGCTAATCTATTTATGGAAACCTTCTATTTTTAGAAACTTATTTATTTCAGGCAGCTAATCTATTTATGGAAACTTGTTTATTTTAGGCAGCTAATCTATTTATGGAAACTTATTTAATTAAGGCAGCTGATCTATTTATGGAAACTTTCTATTTTTAGAAACTTATCTATTTTAAGCAGTAAATCTATTTTTGGAAACTTTCTATTTTTGGAAACTTTCTATTTTTGGAAACTTTCTATTTTTGAAAACTTTCTATTTTTACTAACTTTCTATTTTCAGAAACTTTCTATTTTTGGAAACTTTCTATTTTTGGAAACTTTCTATTTTTAGAAACTTTCTATTTTAGAAAACCTGCTATTTTTGGAAAGTTACTTATTATTACACAGTAAGTATAATAACACATGAAATACTAGAAATACTTAATCAGATTAAACATAATATAAGATAAACACGGTTTAAGACTTAAAAATAGTAAAACATGGTAAGAACACATAAATAAGCTAAGAAATGACATAAAACCAGCTACGTATTTAGTAAGCAGATACTTATTCATGTATGTATTTATGTAGCACTAGTGATTCGGAAGTAGGATTTCTCTCAGTTCATCTTCTTCGTTCACTGGACATAAGGTACGGATTCCCGTCCTTTCAGTATGGACATTCTTTCCTTATTAGGATTTCCCCGTATGCAGCCAACTGTTTTCCCGTAGTATAAGTTACGTGTTTGATTGCTTATGTTTAATTAAGATAACCTATAGCCATATACATGCATGACCAGTTTCACCTAGTTATGGAGGTACCATAACCATAACATTAGAGGCACTGATGTTATGACTTCACCACGGCGGAGTGATTGCTCGTAGCGTCCCTTCAGCTTTTGGCCATTTATATTATATTTATCATGTGGGGCGTATGGGTGCATCCTAGTTACATGTTTTTAGTCAGGATTTCATGGTGAATGTGGTGTGTGCCTTGCATCCTTCACAAGGAGCTGATCCCTCCTACCCAAAAACCAGTATATTAAATTAGAGGCAGCCCCTCTAATTTGCATGATGAGGTCACCCCTCCAAGTATTCATGCACGGTGGATTTTCATGACCTATATTGGCTAATGGTAAAATATGACAAACAATTTTTATAAGATAATCATAAGACTTTCAAACTATTAAACCAGTTTTATCAAGACTTAACCAGGTTACTCGGGACTTAGTTTTCTTCCGCTGTTATATGTTATATGCTTATCCTATTCATGCTTTATTGTACATTCGTGCACTGAGCGTATTTGCTCAGCCGTTTTCCTTTTCTATGTTCCCAAAACGATAGGTACTCAGGGACGCTCGTAGACACTAAGAGTACGTGCATATGGACTGGAAGCTGTCTAGCCTTCTTTACTTTATGCATTTCCTTTCTTATGATACATTTGCTATGGACATTGTTTAGTCCTTTCCTTTATTATACTATGTTTGTGTGTGATGAGCTTTACATTTGGACTACCGATGTTTGATTCCGGTATTTCCCTTTTTGGTCAAGTAATGTTTAGACATTTTTCCTTGTATGCTTTGATGACACGCCATAATTGCATGTGACATTTCCATTATCAAAATAGGGTGTTACAATTATGGTATCAGAGCCAAGGCTTCGACCTGTAAGCTCTCAAATATGACCTGTGATTAGTGGGTAGTCACTATGGTCTTCCTAGAACTGACAGTTGTTTTCATGCATTCATCACTTTTAAGCATACATATACATGTCATTGTCGCAGATTTTTGACTAAGTAATGGTTGGTACAGGACTGGAACTATTTAGTTGCATGTGTTTTATCGAAACTTTTAGATTTGGGACCGACCCATAGGCGTCCCCTCGCTATGTCTTTTGTTTTGGGTGAACTGACTAGAGGCGTTCACTCTTGAGCATACAAAAGTTTTCATAAAACTGCATCATGCATTCATACACAAAAAATTTCTTGCATAAAATTTTTCTCGTGAAATTTTAGTATAAATTTTTTTCATGTAAATATATATATATTTTATGTTTTGATCTGTTTAATCATACACTTTACGTTAAACTATCAGATGGCAAACACAAACAATCTCTGGGCAATATTTGCAGCTGCGGATGCAGAGATGCAAGACGCCCTTCATCAGAACGACGGCTATCCTCCCCCGCCTAACATCTTCCCCATGGAAGGAAGGAATCGGATCATGAGGGAATACTATAGCCTTAGACAGCGACCTGACGAAGACATCAATGACTTCATGCAGCGTTTCCTTCGCTATGCTGGTGTCCTGAGAGCAGCTGCGGGCACCACTGAGGAACAAGCACTACATTTTCGTTGGGCTCTTAATCCAAGGATCGCCAATAACTTATCTGGTGCTTCGTTGGATACGGTAGCACAAGTGGCCGATGGAGCACGTAAACTAGAGATGCTGCAGGAGAGAGATGAGTTCGGGGAAGCTGAAAGACCCGACAAGAGGTAAACATTCGTATTCAACGGTGACCAATCCGTATACTTTTCATATGTAAATTATTCATCTCTTTAAATGTATCTTTTAGGCAGAAAACTGGGGACCGGTCTCAGCCGGCTACTCAGCAGCAGCCTCATCAGCCAAGGGAAACGGTCAGACTAACGACCGTTCTGCTACGGATAGGCGTGGCGGTAATGATAATTACCGTAACAACGTTGGGCACTCCAACAGCAGCAGGTCCTAATACTTAAGAATTTCCTTATGATTTCATGTTATAACTCATATTCTGACACTTTAGCAAAACTTCTACCAGGAACCATGGAAACGGTAGGGACCAGAACCAAAGAGGTTCGCAGCCTAGCCGTCCAGCTATCACTGGTATTCCATCTTACGATTATCCGCTTTGTACTTTGTACCCAATTATCATGTCTTATGTAAAACGTTTTATCTGGTTCCCAGCCAGCCAGAGCACCTGCTGGAGGATACACTCATCCTCTTTGCTCTACTTGCCACCGTAGGCACCCAGGACCATGTCGCCGTAATACTGATGCGTGCTTCAAGTGTGGTCTTCCTGGCCATATTATGAAGGATTGCCGTAAGGGCGAGATGGAGGGTACATCGGGACATGCTGATACCAAGCCGCCTCCTACTGCCGGGCGTGTCTACACGACATCTCGAGACCAGGCCAACAAGTCTACAGGTACCATCACTGGAATCTTGTATATGTATGGTTAAGCTACGTGTGTTCTTTTCGATACGGGTGCTACTCACTCGGTTATTTCTACTACTTATGCTAAGAAAATTAGGATGCTCCCCATGCCACTAGAAAATAGGCTTACTATTTCCACGCCTTTGAGGGATTCTGTATTAATCACCCATGTATACAAGAGTCTTCCCCTAGAATTTGACGATAAGGTTCGACCTGTTGACGCACTTCCGATGGACATGAATGACTTCGACATGATTTTGGGCATGGATTGGCTATCCAAGCATCATGCTACCATAGACTGCCATTCATATCGAGTTATCTTCGGTGATGTTAATGCACCAGAGTACATTCATAATCGGTTCATACCCGGACGGCCTGTACAAGTCATATCCACCCTGCAAGCGCGTGCACTACTGTCACATGGCTGCGAGGGTTATCTAGCTACGGTTCACGACATGGATGTTGAATCCCCATCGATTCAGGATCAACCTATAGTGTCAGAATTCCAAGATGTTTTTCCAGCAGAACTTCCGGGCATACCACCTGCACGAGAAGTGGAATTCAGTATCGAGCTGGTTCCAGGAGCTGAACCAATCTCCAAGGCTCCTTATCGTATGGCTCCCATAGAGCTGAAGGATCAACTGCAAGAACTTCTTGAACGAGGTTTCATTCGACCGAGCGCATCTCCATGGGGCGCACCGGTCTTGTTTGTTAAGAAGAAGGACGGCAGTATGCGTCTTTGTATAGACTATCGCGAGCTCAACAAGATTACCATTCAGAATAGATATCCACTGCCGCGCATTGACGATCTGTTTGACCAACTCTAAGGGGCCAAACACTTCTCCAAGATTGATCTTAGGTCAGGCTATCATCAGCTACGGGTCAAGGAGCAGGACATCACTAAGACTGCCTTTCGTACCCGTTATGGCCACTACGAGTTTGTAGTTATGCCATTTGGCCTGACAAATGCTCCAGTAGTGTTCATGGATTTGATGAACAGAATCTTCCATGAATTTCTGGACAAGTTCGTCATTGTCTTCATCGATGACATCCTGATTTTCTCAAAATCCAAGGAGGAACACGAAGACCATCTTCGTACAGTACTACAGATTCTTCGCCAGAAGCAGCTGTATTCTAAATTCTCCAAGTGTGAGTTCTGGTTAGACAAGGTGGTATTCTTAGGTCACATTATATCAACAGAAGGAATCACTATGGATCCATCAAAGGTTGAGGCCATTACTAAGTGGCCAAGGCCGACATCAGCGACGGAAGTTCGCAGTTTCTTAGGCTTAGCTGGCTATTACCGTAGGTTCGTGGAGAACTTTTCCCGCCTAGCACTACCATTGACCAAACTGATACGGAAAGGGGAGAAATTCGTCTGGACTGAAGATCGAGAGAAGAGCTTTGAAGACCTGAAGCAGAATCTAGTATCTGCACCTATTCTTACTCTACCATCTGGTACGGGTGGATTTCAAATCTATAGCGATGCATCGGGGAAGGGACTTGGCTGTGTTCTCATGCAACATGGGAAAGTGATCGCGTACGCTTCACAGCAGCTTAAGCCTTATGAAGAAAATTACCCCACGCATGACCTGGAACTTGCTGCAGTCGTGTTTGCATTGAAGATATGGAGGCACTACTTATATGGATAATCATGTGACATTTTCACGGACCACAAGAGCTTGATGTATATCTTCACTCAGCGTGAATTGAACATGAGGCAGAGGAGATGGTTAGAGCTGTTGAAAGATTATGACATTAATCTACAGTATCATCCCGGAAAGGCAAATGTAGTAGCAAATGCTCTTTGCAGGAAGTCCGGAATGATCAACGGCATTAAAATCAAAGAGGAAATCATCAGATACTTGGAACGACTAGACATCGAGATCATGGTACGTGGACAACACGGTTACTGGGCTAATCTTAGAGTAGAACCCGAGTTGCTATCTAAGATCAAGGAAGCTCAAAAGGATGACGGAGAAATCTGGGCGATAGTACAGAATTTGGAGAAGCAGACAGAATTCAGAGTAGATGCAGATGGTATCGTATGGCAGGGCACGAGACTTTGTGTTCCTGATGACCAAGAACTCCGGGAAGCTTTGTTAGCTGAAGCTCATAGCTCCCCATTCTCTATACATCCTGGTTCGACTAAGATGTACCATGACATCAAGCAGTACTTTTGGTGGAGTGGTATGAAACAGGATGTGGCCACTTACGTCTCCCAATGTCTTACCGGCCAGCAGGTTAAGATCGAGCATCAGCGATCTGGCGGTCTCCTTCAACCGTTAGACATTCCAGAGTGGAAGTGGGACAAAATCACCATGGATTTTGTTACTGGTCTTCCGCCTACCAAGAGGAAGCACGATGCAATTTGGGTTATCGTTGATCGACTTACCAAATCAGCTCATTTCTTACCGATCCGCAAGGAAGATTCGGTAAGTAAACTCGCAGATACGTACAGAAGAGAGATCATGAGACTCCACGGTGCACCATCCAGCATCGTCTCAGACAGAGATGCTCGATTCACTTCGCGCTTTTGGAAATGTTTGCAGAAAGCTTAGGGTACACAACTTAAGCTTAGCACGGCTTTTCATCCTCAAACGGACGGATAGTCGGAGCGAACCATTCAGACATTGGAAGATATGTTGAGGTCATGTGCGTTGGAATGGACGGGTGATTGGGACGATTACATCTGTTTGGTGGAATTTGCATACAACAACAGTTGGCACGCAAGTATCAAGTGTGCTCCATTTGAGATGTTGTATGGCAGGAAGTGTCGCGCCCCAATCTGCTGGGATCAGGTTGGCGAGCGAACACTTGAAGGACCGGAAATCATAGAGATGACCAATGAGAAGATCGCAGTAGCTAAGCAGAAAATTCAGGAGGCACGGTCGCGTCAGAAGAGTTACGCCGATAAGCATCGTAGGGATATACACTTTAACGTAGGAGATCACGTCTTCCTTAAGGTTTCTCCGGCACGTGGTGTTAGACGCTTCAGGATTAAAGGGAAACTCAGTCCTCGTTTCATCGGACCGTTTGATATCATTGAACGAGTCGGTGAAGTATCTTACCGATTGGCGTTACCTCCGCAGCTTTCGCATGTGCACCAATGTGTTTCATGTGTCCTTACTCAGAGGGTACCAGTATCATCCCCTTCACATGGTTCAGTATCCACTGGAACAGATACGTGAAGATCTCACTTTTATAGAAGAACCCGAACGAGTTCTTGACAGACAAGAACGAGTCATGAGAAAGAAGACGATTCCATTCGTCAAAATTCTATGGAGGGATCACACCGAGCGGGAAGCCACTTGAGAAACAGAGGAGTCTATCCGGGCTTCTTACCCTCATTTCATATTTTGAATTCGGGTATGTTCTTCTTTTCTAGTTTACTTTATCTATAATTCGGGGACGAATTATTCTTTTAGGGGGGAAGAGTTGTAAAACCCGCATGCTTTTACCATGAATAGTACCCTTAAGATCATACGTACTAGATTTAAACTTTCCTAATTCAGCATGGTTACGATTACGTGTTAGGATTTTACGTATTACGTACGTGTTAGAACACGATAAGTATTTACTACGCACAAGCACGTAATAATTATTTGACGATAATTAATCACGAACATGCGATCATGAAATCATGAACGTAATTAAAACACGAACTATTATTAATTACGTATATATATTTATTACGAGCATAATTAAATATATTAGATCACGATAATTACGTAACGAGAACACTTAAAACGCGAACACAAATAATCACGAACGTATAACTTAACATCGAGACACGAAAAAATGTACGGGTACCCCAAGTGGGACCCCCTACCCGCGGCTACAAGGGACAAATGGGCCAAGCCCATTTGTCAAATTTTACTAAAAGGGAAAAAAGATTTTTCACTACTCATTTTTACAATTACAGATGATTTTAGCAAAAACCTAAAACCATCCTTCCCATTTTCTTTTGTTCCGCCACCCTACAAACACCACAAGGAGGTGGTTGTTGATCTTGGATCTTGGATTATTAGTTGGTGATCGTGTTTGTTCTTCGTCCTTTTGATCCACGAATTCGGTAAATCTTTTTTTAAACTTTTTCTTTTGATTTGATCTTTTAATAAATCAAGAACATGTTATGTTTTTTTTACAAAAACCTAATAAATAAACATGGATCTAACATAAATTGAGGTTTAATAAAATCAAAAGTATGGTTTAAGGGGCGTTTGTTTTTTGCCGCATCCTACACCGAACCCAAGGGGGGTTTCGGTTTGGCCATCCGACCACCACCAGGACCATATGGTCTCGGTTGGTGGGTGTGGGTCCCACGGCAGCATCAAGACACGGGGTACCCCGATTTGGTTCGGGGTACGGTGTCGATTTCATGTCCGGTTCAAGGTTTTGATTCTAGATCCGGTTCATGGTGTATGTTTAGTTATTATGTTTTATGATCTTATGTTAAAAATTAAATTAATAAAATGACATGATTAATTTAATAACATGACTTAGGTTATTTTAATTATTAATAATCATGAAATTAATTAACCTAAGTATTTATATTTTAGACTTATAATTAATTAATTATTTAAAAACCAAGATTATAATTAATTAATTAACATGACTTAGGTTATATTATTAATATATAATAATACATGTTTTAACCTAAGTATTTAACTTTATTTAATTAAAACATGTTATACTTTAATTAAATATTTTAACCTATAGTTTAATTTAATTACATGAAATAATTATTAAACTATACATTATATTATATGACTTAGAAAATAATCATGAAAACACTTAGGCTTATATACTTAGCTTATTTAACCAACTTATTTCTAATTATGGAAACTTTCTATTTTTAGAAACTTAATTAAATAAGGCAGCTAATCTATTTATGGAAACCTTCTATTTTTAGAAACTTATTTATTTCAGGCAGCTAATCTATTTATGGAAACTTATTTATTTCAGGCAGCTAATCTATTTATGGAAACTTATTTAATTAAGGCAGCTGATCTATTTATGGAAACTTTCTATTTTTAGAAACTTATCTATTTAAAGCAGTAAATCTATTTTTGGAAACTTTCTATTTTTGGAAACTTTCTATTTTTAGAAACTTTCTATTTTTGGAAACTTTCTGTTTTTGGAAACTTTCTATTTTTAGAAACTTTCTATTTTTGGAAACTTTCTATTTTTGGAAACTTTCTATTTTAGGAAACCTGCTATTTTTGGAAAGTTACTTATTATTACACAGTAAGTATAATAACACATGAAATACCAGAAATACTTAATCAGATTAAACAGAATATAAGATAAACACGGTTTAAGACTTAAAAACAGTAAAACATGGTAAGAACACATAAAATAAGCTAAGACATGACATAAAACCAGCTACGTATTTAGTAAGCAGATACTTATTCATGTATGTATTTATGTAGCACTAGTGATTCGGAAGTAGGATTTCTCTCAGTTCATCTTCTTCGTTCACTGGACATAAGGTACGGATTCCCGTCCTTTCAGTATGGACATTCTTTCCTTATTAGGATTTCCCCGTATGCAGCCAACTGTTTTCCCGTAGTATAAGTTACGTGTTTGATTGCTTTTTTTTAATTAAGATTACCTATAGCCATATACATGCATGACCAGTTTCACCTAGTTATGGAGGTACCATAACCATAACATTAGAGGCACTGATGTTATGACTTCACCACGGCGGAGTGATTGCTCATGGCGTCCCTTCAGCTTTTGGCCATTTATATTATATTTATCATGTGGGGCGTACGGGTGCATCCTAGTTACATGTTTTTAGTCAGGATTTCATGGTGAATGTGGTGTGTGCCTTGCATCCTTCACAAGGAGCTGATCCCTCCTACCCAAAAACCAGTATATTAAATTAGAGGCAGCCCCTCTAATTTGCATGATGAGGTCACCCCTCCAAGTATTCATGCATGGTGGATTTTCATGACCAATATTGGCTAATGGTAAAATATGACAAACAGTTTTTATAAGATAAACATAAGACTTTCATACTATTAAACCAGTTTTATCAAGACTTAACCAGGTTACTCAGGACTTAGTTTTCTTCCGCTGTTATATGTTATATGCTTATCCTATTCATGCTTTATTGTACATCCGTGCACTGAGCGTATTTGCTCAACCGTTTTCCTTTTCTATGTTCCCAAAACGTCAGGTACTCAGGGACGCTCGTAGACACTAAGAGTACGTGCATATGGACTGGAAGCTGTCTAGCCTTCTTTACTTTATGCATTTCCTTTCTTATGATACATTTGCTATGGACATTGTTTAGTCCTTTCCTTTATTATACTATGTTTGTGTGTGATGAGCTTTACGTTTGGACTACCGATGTTTGATTCCGGTATTTCCCTTTTTGGTCAAGTAATGTTTAGACATTTTTCCTTGTATGCTTTGATGACACGCCATAATTGCATGTGATATTTCCATTATCAAAATGGGGTGTTACAATATCAATGATTAATGATTTGATAAACGTGAGTCTTGTATCTCTGGAAAGATGATCAAGAAACCTTTTAGTTGCAATATTGAAAGGGCTACTGATCTACTTGGACTTATACATACTGATGTGTGTGGACCACTTAGACATGTGTCAAGGAAAGGTGCTAGCTACTTCTTAACATTTACGGAAGATTATAGCCGTTATGGTTATGTTTATTTACTTAAACATAATCATGAGGTATTTGAAACATTCAAAGTTTTTTAAGCGGAAGTAGAATTGCAACTAGGAAAGAAGATTAAAGCTCTTCATTCTGATCGAGGTGGTGAATATTTATGTCAAGAGTTTAAAGATTATTTAAGTGAGAATGGAATTGTTCAGAAAGTTACTTCTCCATATACTCCACAACAAAATGGTGTATCCGAAAGGAGAAATCATACATTATTAGATATGGTGCGATCTATGTTTAATCTTACAACTTTACCTTTATCCTTTTGGGATTATGCTTTAGAATCTGTTGTTCGTATTCTGAATATGGTTCCTACAAAGAAGGTTGATAAGACACCATATGAACTATGGCATGGCAAGAAGCCATATTTGTCTTATTTGAAAATTTGGGGTTGTGAGGCGTATGTAAAACGTGACTCTGGAGATAAATTCCAACAACGCTCAGTAAAATGTATCTTTGTAGGTTACCCTAAGGAAACTATGGGTTACTATTTTTATTATCCGGCTGAGAACAAAGTTGTTGTGCCTCGGTATGGAGACCTCCTTGAAAGTGATCTTGTAAATCAAGAATTAAGTGGGAGAGATTATGATCTTGAAGAAATTCAAGAAGATACATTACCTTCTGAAAATACTAGCGAAGAAATTCCAATAGAGCCAGAAAGTCTGGGAGCTCCACCGGAATTAATTCCTCTACGTAGGTCTGCAAGGATTATACGTGCGCCAAGCAGACTATGTCTTAACATAGGGGATGATGAGGAGGAAGTAGGGGATCTTGGTGAACCTGCTAACTATCGATCTGCAATGCTTGATCCAGAAAAGTTAAAATGGATAGTTGCAATGAATGAGGAAATGAAATCCATGAAAATCAATGATGTTTGGATTCTTGTAGATGCACCTAAAAATGCTAAAGTAGTGAAAAATAGGTGGATTTTCAGGAAGAAAACCGACAAGGATGGTGAAGTACAATCCTATAAAGCACGTTTAGTGGCTAAAGGTTTTACTCAAACTTTTGGCGTGGACTATGAGGAGACATTTTCTCCGGTAGTAGACTTACGAGCTATTAGGATTCTCATAGCTATAGTAGCATACTATGACTATGAGATATGGCAAATGGATGTTAAAAATGCCTTCTTGAACGGTCGCTTAGATGAAGAAATCTATATGCAACAACCGGAAGGGTACGTTGATCCTAAATATCCAAAACGCGTGTGCAAACTTCAAAGATCTATTTATGGTTTGAAGCAAGCATCATGTAAATGGAATAAACGATTTGATGAAGAAATCAAAAAGTTCGGGTTTATTCAAAATCGTGATGAGCCATGTGTATATCGCAAAGCTAGTGGGAGGGATGTAGTATTCCTAATTTTATATGTCGATGACATATTAATCATAGGAAGTAACATTCCAAGACTTAAGGAAGTTAAGGATTATCTTGGTAAATTTTTTTCTATGAAGGATTTAGGAGATGCTGCATATATTCTGGGAATTAAAATTTATCGAGATAGGAAATGACGGTTAATTGGTCTTAGTCAAGATGCTTATATTGATAAGATATTGAAGAAGTATAACATGCATAATTCCAAGAAAGGTTTTCAACCCATGGAAGTTAAGCATGAATTAAGTCATGAGTTAGATGCATCAACACCCGAAGAGGTGCCTTACATGCAGAAGGTGCCTTATGATTCGGCTGTAGGATCTATTATGTATGTTGTAAGATGCACAAGGCCTGATGTGGCGTTTGCTCAGAACTTGGTCAGTAGATACCAACAGAATCCAGGGAAGCTCCACTGGACTGTTGTTAAACATATTCTAAAGTATTTGAGGAGTACGAAAGATATGTTTTTGGTATTTGGGGGTAAACCAGACACAGAACTGAATGTAACAGGTTTCTGTGATGCGTCCTGGAAATGTGATGAAGACGATACGAAGTCTTAGACGGGTTACGTGTTTGTCATCAATGGAGGAGCAATTGACTGGAAGAGCAAGAAGTAGACAACCATTGCTATGCATGCACGTCAATCGAAGTACATGGCCGCTTCAGAAGCGGCAATGGAAGCTGTTTGGATAAGGAAGTTTATTGGAGATCTTGGAGTGATGCCTTCAATTAAAGAACCTATTGATATGTATTGCGACAATTCTGCTGCAATTATATTTGCCAATGATCCTGGAGTCATGAAAGGTGCCAGCCACTTTAAACGTAGATATCACTACGTACGAGAACAAGTGGAAGCTCGTGAAATAAAATTAATAAAAGTTCACACAGATGATAACGTAGCTGATCCTTTTACTAAGGCTTTGCCTAGACCAAAGGTAGTTAAGCATGCCAAGGCAATTGGGCTGCAACTAGCTAGCGAATTCTTGCAATAAATCTGGTGATTAGTATTTGGATAAAGGATGTTAAAGACATTATTGAATTGATGAAATAAAGTTTGTGTTTCGTTTATATTCTGTTATTCGATTTTGTATCCTATTTTACATGTTTTATATCCATGAATAAATTGTTATGTTCTAAATGTCTGTTGTTGATTAATAATATAGGAATATTATTAAACTAAGACAATTCAAAATAGTGACAGAGTATACTTGAAAGTATATTGGTCAATTTTGTATGATATTTGATGGATCAAATATTGGACTTATCCCAACTATATGATTTTACTTTATGGATCTTTGTCATTAAGTAAATCATAAATAGTTATCCTTAGACCTGAGATACCAGGAAACTGTCATGAATGTAGTGTATTTATGTGAGATAACCTAACGTTAAACGTAACTGGTAGCTATAAGGGTTATTTTTAGAAGTGTTGCACAATCCGACACTTAACCAAATCACAATCCGACACTTAACCAAATCACAATCCGACACTTAACCAAATCAATAATGAAAGATCTAAATAAGCACGAGTAAGAAACTTTCAAAAATTTAAATAAGCAAACTTTTTAAAACAAACCTTAAAAAGACGAAACTTTTAAGAAAACTTAAAAGAAAATAAGATAAATACAAAATAAGCCAAAAAGCATAATAAACTCAAAGCTCAAATCGTATAAAAACTTAGATATGAACAAAAAGATAAACTTTTAACCAATCAAACATCAAGATGAAACTAGATGCATGATTATTTCGGATCACAGGTAAATCAAGATCAAGAAAGGTAGAAAGAGATTAATGATGAAAAGCTTAAACTTGAACTTCTAGATCAATGATTCCAAAATACAAGATTAAATGAAAGCTTAAACTTGAAAGAAAAGATGAAGAAATCTAGATAGAGAAAGTAGAAACAACTACTTCTCTCTAAAGATATGAAAAACTAGAAAATTAAAAAGTGACTAAAAAACTAACTTCTTCAAAATAAAGAGAATGAAGACGATTTATAGGAGAGGGCAGGTATGTTGCTTCATTCTTTCTTTCTCTTTCTCGTCTTTTAATTTCTCGTATTTCTCGACTTTGTCTCGGGATTAGTCGAATGATAAAACGAACTCGTCTTCTAATTTTCATCTTTTAGTAGACTTGGTTCTTCGACTTTGTCAAACTTCCGTCTTCAGACTTTTTCTTCAATAAATCTTCAGATTAGGCCTTCGACTTCCGTTCTTCTCGCACTTTTGATCTTTTGACTTCGTCTTTTGTCTTTTTCTTCGATAAAAGCATGTGAAAGCCCGTGTTTTCTTACCTTTTCATATTTTTGTCCTAAAACACAATAAAAACACAAACCACGCATAATTCTGACTTTTACGACACAAAATACACGTTTTGGTCTTGTTATTATTGGAAATAAGTGGTAAAAGGGTAAGTGTTTTCACACTTAATAAATCCCCTACACTTGACCATTGCAATGCCTCATGCAATGCATTATTTTCAAAGCACGGTTTACCTTTCTCATCATAATTAACCCACCTTGGCCTTTATTAAATACTAAACAATAAGGAAATTTAACAAGATAGAAAATTGCAAAATATTTAAAGGAAAAATAAGTAAAGAAATCTAAGACTTACATTGGGGTTTTGGTTGTCATGAATGTTTATCACCCTCAAGTTTCACGTTCCCCAAACCAAGCTTATGAACGAGATCATTGTTATTATAAGTTAGTAAACTAACACTAACTCATGTGGCCCAATTATTCACTTACACTCCCTTATTCCTAGGTGTATCTCTTATATTTTATGATTGTCTTGAATGATCACGAGGATGCATTGTTTGACGTATCTCGATAGTTTATTTAGGCCGAAAATAAAGTAGGACGCTTTAATCAATAGTTAGCTCAATGACAAAATCTTTTAAAACTGCTTCTCGGGACCTCTTAAAGTTCATATCTTGGCATAACTTGCTTCACGATTTGAGACCTTTCTCGGACCGATATTTGGCAGCGACTTCATACTTCGAATCTTGAGAGATGTTCTTGAAATTATGGTCTTCTCTTTATAATAGGAATTTCTTCACTTGAAGTTTTTGAGAGATTCTTCATACTTGGACCACGAATTCTGCATTTTTCTGCAATCTTTATTTTGGATTTTGATATACAACGATCTGCCTCCTTTTAGGACTTAGATCTATTTATCCTCATACCTTGATAGGGTCTTTTTGGATAGACTTCTCCATTATCTTTAGGGGAGTATTTGCTTTTCGTCGTGTGTCTCGATCCTTCATATTGATTTTTGATAAATGATTCTTCACAACACTTCGGATCTTTAGCAACAAAATGTAGCCCTCATGCCTTATTAGGGCCTTTTCGGACTCGCCAATCTTCGCATCCCGCTTCAATAAGTTATGCCTTGGCTATGAACTCTAATTAATACCGAGCAACTTTTAAACGATCTTGGGCTAGAAGCTAAGTAACTTTTCAAATCGTACGACCTTATTTATTGCAATTAATTTATTAACAAGCGATGGGAGAAAAAGCTTATAATCAACTCACATAAATTCATGAACGAATGCCAAACTTATAATTGACTCTATCATCTCTCGTTCTCCACAATTTAAAATCTCAAGGAATGAGACTCGTGGATGCTTAGCCTATTAAATCAAAGTTTTGGGTTTTCAAGTCATCTATGGGATCTTGCAACTTCTTAGACTTTTTCAAGTTTTAGAATTCACATTTTAAAGTTCCCTTGATAAACGACTTTCTAGGATCAATTATAAGAACTTACGAAAAGTTCTTGTTCTTAACCCGTGAGAGTTAAGACTTTCGTGTTTTAAAGTTCCCTATATAAAAGCCTAGCAAAACTTGACTTAAACACGTTAAGGATACTAGCTAGAGTAAACTTAGATAAGTAAACTCGGGTTGAGTCAAAAGATTCATGACGTTTGAAAAATTAAAACCACTTTATTAAACTTTAATTTAGCAAAGAAAGTAAATAACGATAACAAAGGAAAAATTACTAGGCCAAAATAGATTAAAATTTTTGAAAAATGTCGAAAAATCAAATTTTCCGGTTAAAATGAGGACAAATTAATGGAAAAGCCCACTTACTTCGATAGAAGTCCCCCCTACACTTGATATAAACATTGTCCTCAATGTTTAAGCATGTGGGAGTAAACTCCCCTACACTTAGGACATTGTGCACTTTTTTTAAATCTTGCTAAGGAAAGGACAACTTAAATTATTTCAATGTCAACATATAAGATATGAAATATTTAATCACAAGAGTTTAGAATAGAACCGGGAAGACGGGTACACGAGATCACGGGTCGTCAAATATCATCAAAAGTGCTCTTTGAAGCTTTAATCCCTGCACATCATAAGAAACAAGACAACAAACCCTATGTAGCTCCCCCTACACTTATTATGAAAACGGGTAAAAAGGATAGATCAATGGGTTGCCTCCCGAGAAGCGCTTATTTTTGTTAACCGAGTCACGAGCCTGACTCGACCCAGAACTAATTCAAGGGAAACATGGTGAGGTATGGAATCATCTCATGAGAGATGTCCTCACCAAAGTATAACTTCACACGCTGGCCATTCACTTTCAAATTAGGCCCATTTGGTTGAGAAAGCTCAATGGTGTCATAAGGGAAAACTTTGGCGACGGTGAATGGACCAGACCAACGGCACTTAAGCTTGCTCCAAAAAATTTCAACCGAGAGTTAAAGAGTAAAACTTGATCACCTACGTGAAACTCTAGGTTCTTAATCCTAGAATCATGAATGAGCTTGGTTTTCTCCTTGTACATCAATGAATTCTCATAAGCTTCATTCCTCAGTTCATTAAGCTCCTTGAGTTGGATCTTCCTAAGATCACCGGCTTTGTGGATATCAAAATTAGCCCACTTCAAGGCCCAATAAGCCTTATGTTCCAACTCAATAGGGAGGTGGCATGCCTTCCCGTACACAAGAAGATATGGAGTGCAACCAATAGGTGTCTTATATGCGGTACGGAAAGCCCACAAAACATCATCTAACTTATCGGCCCACAAGGCACGATGCTCTCCCACAGTTCGCTCTAATATTCTCTTCAGTCCACGGTTGAAATCTCGGCTTGACCATTTGTTTAAGGATGATAAGCGGTGGAAAGACGATGATTGACACCATACTCAGCCATGACTCGAGCAAATTGATCATTGCAAAAATGAGTCCCGCGGTCACTGATGATAGCAGAGGAACACCGAATCGAGCAAATAGTTGCTTCAGCAAGTTCACAACCACCCTAACATCGTTCGTAGGTAAAGCCTTTGCTTCAACCCATTTAGATACGTAGTCAATGGCTACGAGGATGTACTTGTTCCCTTTGGATGATGGAAATGGCCCCATAAAGTCGATGCCCCATACGTCAAATATTTCACATTCTTGGATGAAATTTTGAGGCATCTCATCTTTATGTGTGATCATGCCTTGTCTTTGGCAAGCATCACAGTGCTTAACCATTTCGTGTGCATCACGATAAATGGTGGGCCAATAAAATCCAGAGTCGAAAACTTTCTTCGCGGTGTAATTGGGACCAAAGTGACCACCGGTGGGTCCTTTATGGCAAGCTTCAAGGTTTAGTAAAGCTGCCGTCCCATCAACACACCTAAGAATGACATCCGCACATTGCTTGAAAAGGTAAGGGTCGTACCAAAAATAGTGCTTAATGTCCTTAAAGAACTTTTTCTTTTGTTGGGCGTTAACCCTTCCATGAGAATTCCACCCGCCAAATAGTTTGCAATGTCCGCAAACCATAAGGTTTCATCAAGAATGGAGTTAATAGACATCAAGGCCTCAAGGGGAAAAGAGTCATTAATCTCTTGATTTGGGAGATCCCTTTGATAAGGATCCTCGAGTCTACTAAGATGATCCGCGGCTAGGTTTTCCGCTCCCTTTTTATCACGAATTTCAATTTTGAATTCTTGAAGGAGTAAAACCCAACGAAGAAGTCTTGGTTTGGAATCTTGTTTGGTTAACAAGTACTTCAACGCGGAATGATCGGTATAGACAATGGTGGTGGAAAGGACAAGATAGGGGAGGAATTTTTCAAAAGCATACACTATAGCTAAAAGCTCTTTTTCGGTAGTGGTATAATGCAATTGAGCCCCCGTCATTGTCTTGCTAGCATAATGGATTGGTTGGAAGTGTTTGTTCACTCTTTGTCCTAAAACCACTCCAATAGCAAAGTCGCTAGCATCACACATCAATTCAAAAGGGAACTCCCAATAAGGAGTGACCAAGACCGGTGCCTTGGTTAGTTTATCCTTAAGAAGATTGAAAGATTCGAGACACTCTTTAGAAAAGATAAAAGGAGTATCTTTTTCCAAGAGGTGGGTCATCGGGCGAGCGATTTTAGAAAAATCTTGAATGAATCGACGATAGAAGCTCGCATGACCAAGGAAACTTCTCACACCCTTCACGGTTGAAGGTGGAGGTAATTTAGCAATCACATCGACTTTAGCACGGTCAACTTCAATACCGGCTTTTGAAATTTTATGACCAAGAACAATACCTTCTTTTACCATGAAATGGCATTTTTCCCAATTAAGAACGAGACGAGTGTCTTCACACCATTTGAGCATATGTTCTAAATTGGCAAGGCAAGTAGAGAAAGAATCACCATAGACCGAGAAATAATCCATAAAGACTTCCATAGTTTCTTCAACCATATCATGGAATATAGCCATCATACACCTTTGGAAAGTCCCGGGAGCATTGCATAAGCCAAAAGGCATTCTTTTGTAAGCAAATATTCCATAAGGACAAGTGAATGTGGTTTTCTCTTGGTCTTTTGGGTCGATAGGAATTTGAAAATACCCAGAAAAACCTTCTAAGAAGCAATGGTAGTTATTACCCGCTAAACGCTCAAGCATTTGATCCATGAAAGGAAGAGGGAAATGATCCTTACGAATGGCATCATTGAGCTTGCAATAGTCTATGCAAACTCGCCAACCTGTGACAAGTTGAGTAGGAATCAACTCGTTGTTTGCATTGGGAACAACGGTTATTCCGCCTTTCTTAGGCACACAATGGACGGGACTAACCCATGGCGAATCTAAAATAGGGTAAATTATTCTGGCATCTAGAAGTTTGATATCTTCTTTCTTGATGATGTCATGAATTTTAGGATTAACCTTTCTTTGGCTTTGGATTGCGGGTTTAAAGTCATCTTCCATGAGAACTTTATGAGTACAAAAGTTCGGATCAATTCCGCGGATATCGGAAATTTTCCAAGCAATTGCTTTCTTATGATTCTTCAGCACATCAATAAGTCGAGATTTTTCATCCTCCTTCAAGTCGTTTGCAATGATGACGGGTAACTTCTTATTGTCTTCAAGGAAAACATATTCGAGATGAGACGGTAAATCCTTAAGCTCTAAATCCGGAGGATTGTCGATGGAAGGCGTAGTCAAATTCGGGTCATTGATAGTAACTTCCTTAGGAGAAGGTGAAGAAATATGGTCCTCATTGAGAAGTTTCTCAATGGTACGAATGTCTTCTTCCCAGTCGGTGGGAGAATCGTCATATTGTAAGGCCACACCCCTAAAGTTGCTTCAAATTCTTTCAAAAGGAAATCACTTTCTCCAAGTGGAGTTAGTGAGGGAGCAATAGAGGCAATGGTCTCAACAATGGGTAGAGAAGAAAAATAACTTTTACAAGCGTCTTTGAAATGCTCTTCACAAGCCTCATCAAGTACGTCAATGAAATTAAGGCTCTCGTGTTCAGAAGGTTGCTTAGAAAGTTTACCCATGTTGAAGATAATTGTTTCCAAACACTTAGTGGCATTAAGTTGATACTAGCACCTAGATCGGCTAAGGCCATACAATTCTCTACCTCGGAGAAGTTGCAAGGAATGAGAAAGCGACCCGGATCACAAAGTTTGGTTGGTAATTTCCTTAAGAGAACCGCGGAGAAATTCTCATTAAGTTGGGTCTGAGCAATATCAAGAAGATTTTCTTTGTCACTGAGAAGATCTTTAAACGTTTTAGCATATTTCGGCATGTGAGCGAGAGCCTCGGAAAATGAGATGTTGAAATTCAATTGTTTAAGCATTTTAAGAAAGTTCGAAACTTGAATATCATCCTTGTTCCTCAATTTCTCTTTCCTCGACCTTGAAGGATAAGGTATGTCGGGTTGAGATGAAGGCTTTGGAATGGAATTCACACTCACATCCTTGGGTGGTGGAGGGGTGGAAGTAAAAGGTGGAGGAATCGGTGAAGGGGCTCATTTTCCTTTGTCACAATCACCGGTGTAGGTGTAGGAATCTCGGGTTCCTTTAAACCTTTGCCACTTCGGGTAGTATTGCTTTCATCTCCCCTCTTGGATTAGCAACAGTGTTACTCGGAAGAGAACCCGAACTAGAGGCTTGATTACTTAGGAAGAAACTAGCCATCATATCCCTTAAGTCATTTGTTTGACTCCTCAAATAGTTTCTCATATCAGCTCGAAGATCATTCCCTTGTTTCGCCATATCTCTTTTCAAGTTGATGATTTGACTCTGAAGATTCTTCACTAGCGCGTCATTAGTCCTCATGTAAGTTTCAACCTCGTGATTAAATGCGGTGGGTTGGTTGGAAGGAGGAGCATGGTAAGCAGGTGGTTGATAAGCGGGTTGTTGGTAAACTTGATTATTTCCTTGAGGTGGATATGGGTTTCTTTGGGTTTGATATTGATTAGGAGCTCGAGTTTGGTTTTGATTGTTGCGATTGAAGTTTTTTTTGGTTTTGAGGAGGAAAACCGGGTGATGAAAGGAAATTGTTTGAACGATAACTGAGCAAATTGCGGTCACATTGAGGACGAGCTTGATAGCCTCCCGTAGAAAAGTTACCGTTAGCAGCATACACATTTTCTAGATTGTCATGAGTAGAAGGACAATCGGTGTATGAATAAGAACCCCTACAAATCTCACAAGAAGTTGCTACAACTTTAGCTTGTTGAAATTGGTTTGTAGCCATGGTTAAGAAGTTTTTGTCCATCTCGGCTATTTGGCGGGTAAGTTCGGTTATCTCTGGGTTTGATGAAGTAGAAGAAACATTGGCCATCGGGTTATTCTTTGAAGATGCAAATGAATCCCAATTTTTGTGGTGAGTGGTCATGTTCTCTATAAGCTCTCTACACTCCTCAGGTCGTCTCTTCATGAGTGTACCACCGGCGGAAGCATTAATCGTATTACGCTCACAGAAAGTTAAACCATTGTAGAAAGTATCAATCAAAGTAACGGGGATCATATTATGGTTCAGACAACGGTCAATCAAGACATTATAACGTTCCCAAGCATCAAAAAGTGACTCATCAGGTTCTTGAGTGAATCCACTGATTTGATTTCGAAGACTAGTGACCATGAATGGTGGAAATTAGCGCGACAAAAAATTTTTAGTCATGTCATTCCATGTATGAGTTGAGTTTTTGGGAAGACGATCAAACCATTTTTCTGCATGGTGGGATAAAGTGTGTGGGAAAAGGTGAAGGCGAAGAAAATCCATGGAAACACCGGGCAATTTCATGCTTTGAGTGACGGTGATGAATTTGTCGAGATGTTTGTTGGCATCATCATCCGGTAATCCGCGAAATGGACAAGCGTTTTGAACTTGCTGGATCATGTGATGCTTCAACAAAAATTCAGGAGCCGTGATTTGCATCGGCGCAATCGGTCCTCCTCGTCCGTTCATGGTTGGTTGACAAAGTTCCTCCATCGTTCGAAGGTCGGGTGGAGGGACATGGTTGTTGTTGTTGTTGTTATTATTCAAATTGGGGTGAGGTGGGTTGTTATTATTGTTATGCACACCGGCCATATCTAAGTCTCTAAGAGTCCCGGGCTCAGAATAAGTCGTAGATCGAGTACGCATACACTAAAATGAAATAATTTTATTTTTTTATTTTTTTTGGATTTTTTGAAAATTTTATAATTTCTAGGATTTTTGAAAATTTTTGTGCTTGAAAATAACGTTCCCAAAAGAACGGATCCCAAAATCCAATTTTTCTCACTAAAAACCGTTAATCTTTACGAAAAGAGCCGGCAGCGGCGCCATTTAAAAAATGGTTTTAGCAATGTGTGATCTAATCGAATTGATCACGACTAATGGTGGAATTATTGGTATTGGTCACTAAAAGGGGGAGCTTGATTATCTAATTCTACAAATAACATAAACATAAAAGCTATTAAAAATAACGAAGAAATCTAACCTTGATTGGCGGGAAAAGGAAATTTTAAAAGTTAACTTGAAACAAAAAGAAAAAAACAATCCGTCGGAATGCTATCGTCGGAATCCCGTCGGAAAAAACCATCGGGATGTCTCCCATCGGAATGTTACCAATAATTCGGTCGGAATAACTGAACCAGTATCGGAACAATGTCAGAATAACTAAAAATAAAAGCTGTCAGAATCTTTTTGGAATAATCCGTTGGAAACTCGGTCGGAATGTCTGATAATCACTACTGTCGGAATACCGATCGGAATATGGATCGGAATCCTAAAACCCTTTTCCGATAGAGGGTATCGGAATAACCCGTCAGAATGCAAAACCCTAATCCGATGGAAGCCATCGGAATAACCGTCGGAAAAGGGTTTACCTTTTCCGATGGAATGTAATAAGCAAAACGAATAAGCTCTTTTTTAATAAGCACAATCCGACACTTAACCAAATCAATGATGAAAGAACTAAATAAGCACGAATAAGAAACTTTCAAAAATTTAAATAAGCAAACTTTTTAAAACAAACCTTAAAAAGACGAAACTTTTAAGAAAACTTAAAAGAAAATAAGCTAAATACAAAATAAGCCAAAAAGCATAATAAGCTCAAAGCTCAAATCGTATAAAAACTTAGATATGAACAAAAAGATAAACTTTTAATCAATCAAACATCAAGATGAAACTAGATGCATGATTATATCGGATCAAAGGTAAATCAAAATCAAGAAAGGTAGAAAGAGATTAATGATGAAAAGCTTAAACTTGAACTTGTAGATCAATGATTCCAAAATACAAGATTAAATGAAAGCTTAAACTTGAAAGAAAAGATGAAGAAATCTAGAGAGAGAAAGTGAAACACCTACTTCTCTCTAAAGATATGAAAAACTAGAAAATTAAAAAGTGACTAAAAAACTAACTTCTTCAAAATGAAGAGAATGAAGAATATTTATAGGAGAGGGAGGTATGTTGCTTCCTTCTTTCTTTCTCTTTATCGTCTTTTAATTTCTCGTCTTTCTCGACTTTGTCTCGGGATTAGTCGAATGATAAAACGAACTCGTCTTCTAATTTTCATCTTTTAGTAGACTTGGTTCTTCGACTTTGTCAAACTTCCGTCTTCAGACTTTTTCTTCAATAAATCTTCAGAATAGGCCTTCGACTTCCGTTCTTCTTGCACTTTGATCTTTTGACTTCGTCTTTTGTCTTTTTCTTCGATAAAAGCCCGTGAAAGCCCGTGTTTTCTCCCTTTTTCATATTTTTGTCCTAAAATAAAATAAAAACACAAACCACGCATAAGTCCGACTTTTACGACATAAAATACACGTTTTGGTCTTGTTATTATTAGAAATAAGTGGTAAAAGGATAAGTGTTTTCACACTTATTAATTACCGATTATCATTTTCCACTCATCACTAAGTAATCCTTTACTCATTTCTTTTGAAGTTCCCAGATGTTGTCATGAGTAAACCTTTATTATTCTTAATTACTACATACTTGATTCCATACAAGTAATATTTCACAGTTCCAAAATAGATACCACATCGTTGAAACTCAAAATTATATAACTCCCCTTATACTTTTCTAATTAAATCAACACACCACGTATCACTTTCTCCTATATCATCCTAGATGATCAAATCAAATAAAACCCAATTCAAAAATTTAACATGCAACAAGTAAAAATCATACACAACATCATAAACACCTATATACAATCATTTAAGAAGATTAAAACATAAGATTTTTATCAAAAATGGGTTTTTATAAAAAGTTCTTGAAAGTTTATGGACTTAAAATTAAATAGTCGTGTGATAGGATCAAACTCGGGATTACGGGATTGCACACAAACGTAAAGGATTAATTAATTTAATAAATATATTTATCATATTTATTAAATATAAATCGAGCTTAATTAACAATCGTTAATAATTAAAAGTTAAGTATAAACGATCGTTAAAGAATTAAATAGAAGCTAAAAGAAGGAAAACAGAAAAGTTCCGGAAGCCCCTTGTGGGCTTGGTGAACCGTCGGCCAAAGAGGAACAAAAGGGGAAGGAAGATTAGTTTCCAAATCTTGATTTTGGCTTGGATAACAAGTTATTTTTTTCTTGTAAATACCCCATAATCCCTTCATAGTTTTTTTGTCTCTCCCCTCCCTTCCTTCTCCTGCGATTGCAAGCTTAACCCCAACTAGGGTTTCGGTTTGTTTTTCGTATTAGCTATAATTCACAAGTGTAGACGCTCCGGTTTATTAGTTCTAGCATCATGATTGATCCGTTGCATTACGTGTGTACAAGAGCGTAATATAGTTTCATTATAAACTATATCTTGGTGTTCTTCATATAAACCCTAATTCGTGATTCGTCGGTGTTCTTGAAGATTTGCTCCATCTAAAAGGTATGTAAACCCTAATTCGATTAATTATGAATGTGTTATTAATTATGATCTTGTTAAACGCTTCCGCTATGTGAGCTTTGATCTTAATTAGGGTTTTACGTAATTGTTATGAGTAATATAATCCTTCAGTGGCATCGAGAGCCGTTTTAACATGTTATAATTATTGAGATCTAAAGTTTTTTTAACTAAAAATTGGTTTGAGTTAAAATCGCATGATGTTTTTTAGGTTTTCATTAAAATTAGGGTTTTGTTTTTTAAATTAGGTCGGTTTAGCCGAATTTTTTTTTAAAAGTTTTTTTGAAACCCAAAAAATTTACATGGTGATTATCTTTAGATGTTTGCATGAAGTAATTGTTATGTCATGTTTTGGTTACGATCCGTAGGAAGATATAATTGTTAAGATTATGTGGGGAAGATCCGTGATGAACATGCATGTTTTTCACGGATCATATGATTTTATATGCTATTTGTTTTATTTGATTCAAAAGTTTTAAAATTAGGGAAGACTTTTTATGTTTATAAAAACCCTAGATTTTATGTTTTGAATAAATTGTTATGCATGTGGCTATTTGATTTAGTTTTTTTGTACTTACTTGTTTTCATACGTTTTATATTAATTGTATGTTGTAAACAAGGGTAATTTTTTACAAGAAAATTAATATGGACTAAATCATAGAAAAATTAATGAATTGTTTTGAGATCTAATTGACATATGATTTGCGTTGATTGGAATTGCAATAATAACTTAACGACCTACTTAACTTTGACAAACTATGAAGTAGGTATAACGCATCGCTGGTCATGAACCCGGTTAAGGAAGGAGGTGTTAGGCTTCAGCGCTGACCAAATTCCCAGCTTGCCTGTGCGTCAAAGTTGGAATTACCTACGGTTATTATTTACATAATTCCTTAAGGTTGATTTAACCGCAAAAATTCACATCCGAAACACAATGAATAAGGTTATTGCTTTGTGCTTTAGCTAAGTTCTAGAAAAAGTACGGTGTGAATTTAGTTGTGGGTAAAATCTTTAATTGGTTTCACCAATACCTCAACTTGCAAATATATGATGAAATTTTAGTCTCACCAAAAAGTTTACTAAAAGTTTTTTATTAAACTTATGCTATGGAGATGTATGCATGCTTCTCCATACATGATTTTGACACCAAAATCAATACCCTTAAATTTAGGTCTTATGCCATCTAATTGACGAACACTTGAAGTTACAATTGTCGTCATATGAGTTTTGAACGATGTTGTAATGGAGAGAAAACTTCATGACTGAATAAGATTGCACATGAAGGTTTTACGTTCTTTAGATTAGTTGACTTGATTGAGTTACTCAGTAAGATCTGGAAACTTAAGGCATAAAGTAGGGATGAAACATGTTTACAATGCAAAGAGAATTTTGGCAACGTAAATCCCTAAAAATATCTTGAAATTGCAAATTTGTTTGTCAATTATTGTTCGACAAGTTACCGTGTTGAATACATTTGTCACTAGCAGATCAACTGATGTGATAAATTTATGTCAATGTGGATTCTAGTTTTTCAAGGAAAATACTATGGTTTTAATTACCGGGGTAATTTTATTTTCTTGAATGGTATTATCGAAAATACTAATATTTTGAACTTATTTATGTAGAAATGGCTCAACCTGATAACAACGCGTTAAGTACTGTATTCAAGACTTATCTTGAACGTCAGGAATTAACTGGCCTAAACTTCAGCGATTGGTACCGCTCGCTAAGAATAGTTCTGAGAGTAGCGGGTACTTCTGATTACTTGACCAGGGCGTTTCCTGCGCCCCTTGGCCCTAATGCTACTCCAGTTAAAATACTGAATTATGAGGCAGAGGTTAAAAAGCACAATGATGTGGCTTGTTTAATGCTCAGAAAAATGGCTCCTTTCTTGCAAAGGAAATTTGAGTTATATGCTCCAAATTAAATGCTCGAAGAGCTCAAGGCAATGTATGAGAAGCCTCAGGCTGTGGAGATCTACGACTTGGTAGATGTTTTGCACAGTTGTAAGCAAGCCCCTGGGAAATCCGTTAGTGCACATTATCAAGAGATGAAGGGTTATATGGAACAGCTCATCGCACTAGGGAAATCCTACGACAATGATATGGGAATAACCTAATCAATAGGTCTCTTAATCGGGACTTTAATGATTTCGTTAGGAACTTTAATATGCATTGCGCGGGGAAGACAGTGACTCACTTACACGCAATGCTCATTGACTACGAAAAGGGTGTAAAGGACAAGGCAAGTACATCTGCTCCTACCCCTCTTGTACTTTATGTTCAAAAGGGTAGAGTGAATAAGCCAAAACCGCACAAGAAGTGATAAGGGCAAACAAGTTGCGACTTATACTAAACCCAAGCAGAACTTTTTCAAGAAGAAATCTCAGAAGTATGAGACTTGTCACCATTGCAAAGCAAGTGGTCACTGGAAGAGGAACTGCCCTCTTTATCTCGAGGAGTTGCGAGAAATAAAGAAGGCTGAGCTTGGTGTTGTAGCGTCTTCAAGTAACTTATATTTGATAGAGTTATTTAATCTTACATACAAATCAAATTCCTGGGTATATGATACGGGGTGTGGTATTAACATTTGTAATACTATGTAGGGGTTTGAGTTGGAGAGGAAGCTTACCTATGGGGAACAATTTCTGCATGTGGGCAATGGCGCACAAGTAGCGGTTGAAGCGATAGGAACATTTAATCGAGTTTTACCTTCGGGTCTAGTACTGAGATTGAATAATTGTCATTTTGCACCTAAAATTGTTAGGGGTGTTATTTCCTTTTCTTGTATGTTGGATCTTGGATTTGGGCAATGGCGCACAAGTAGCGGTTGAAGCTATAGGAACATTTAATCTAGTTTTACCTTCGGGTCTAGTACTGAGATTGAATAATTGTCATTTTGCACCTAAAAATGTTAGGGGTGTTATTTCCTTTTCTTGTATGTTGGATCTTGGATTTATTCACACTATTGATAATAATAGAATTTCTGTTTTCAAAAGATGGTTTATTCTATTTGATGCAATTTCTATGAATGGTGTTTTTGAAATTAACATGCATGATAATAATTCCAAGAGAAAGATTAATTCTGTATTTAGCATGAATAAGAAGAGAAAGTTAGACAAGAACTCTTCTTATCTTTGGCATTGTAGACTTGCCCATATTGGGAAGACTCGCGTACAAAAGCTTCAACGTGATGGACTTTTGGAAAATATCAATGATTAATCATTTGATAAATGTGAGTCTTGTATCTCTGGAAAGAAGATCAAGAAACCTTTTAATAGCAATATTGAAAGGGCTACTGATCTACTTGGACTTATACATACTGATGTGTGTGGACCACTTAGACATGTGTCAAGGAAAGGTGCTAGCTACTTCTTAACATTTACGGATGATTATAGCCGTTATGGTTATTTTATTTACTTAAACATAATCATGAGGTATTTGAAACATTCAAAGTGTTTCAAGCGGAAGTAGAATTGCAACTAGGAAAGAAGATTAAAGCTCTTCGTTCTGATCGAGGTGGTGAATATTTAAGTCAAGAGTTTAAAGATTATTTAAGTGAGAACAGAATTTTTCAGAAACTTACTTCTCCATATACTCCACAACAAAATGGTGTATCCGAAAGGAGAAATCGTACATTATTAGATATGGTGCGATCTATGTTTAATCTTACAACTTTACCTTTATCCTTTTGGGATTATGCTTTAGAATCTGTTGTTCGTATTCTGAATATGGTTCCCACAAAGAAGGTTGATAAGACACCATATGAACTATGGCATGGCAAGAAGCCATATTTGTCTTATTTGAAAATTTGGGGTTGTGAGGCGTATGTAAAACGTGACTCTGGAGATAAACTCCAACAACGCTCAGTAAAATGTATCTTTGTTGGTTACCCAAAGGAAACTATGGGTTACTATTTTTATTATCTGGCTGAGAACAAAGTTGTTGTGCCTCGGTATGGAGACTTCCTTGAAAGTGATCTTGTAAATCAAGAATTAAGTGGGAGAGATTATGATCTTGAAGAAATTCAAGAATACATTGCCTTCTAAAAATACTAGCGAAGAAATTCCAATAGAGCCAGAAAGTCAGGGAGCTCCACCGGAATTAATTCCTCTACGTAGGTCTCAAGGACTATACGTACGCCAAGCAAACTATGTCTTAACATAGGGGATGATGAGGAGGAAGTAGGGGATCTTGGTGAACCTGCTAACTATCGATCTGTATTGCTTGATCCAGAAAAGTTAAAATGGATAGTTGCGATGAATGAGGAAATGAAATCCATGAAAATCAATGATGTTTGGATTCTTGTAGATGCACCTAAAAATGCTAAAGTAGTGAAAAATAGGTGGATTTTCAGGAAGAAAACAGACAAGGATGGTGAAGTACAATCCTATAAAGCACGTTTAGTGGCTAAAGGTTTCTCAAACTTTTGGCGTGGACTACGAGGAGACATTTTCTCCGGTAGCAGACTTACGAGCTATTAGGATTCTCATAGCTATAGCAGCATACTATGACTATGAGATATGGCAAATGGATGTTAAAAATGCCTTCTTGAACGGTCGCTTAGATGAAGAAATCTACATGCAACAACCGGAAGGGTACGTTGATCCTAAATATCCAAAACGCGTGTGCAAACTTCAAAGATCTATTTATGGTTTGAAGCAAGCATCACGTCAATGGAATAAACGATTTGATGAAGAAATCAAAAAGTTCGGATTTATTCAAAATCGTGATGAGCCATGTGTATACCGCAAAGCTAGTGGGAGTGATGTAGTATTCCTAATTTTATATGTCGATGACATATTAATCATGGGAAGTAACATTCCAAGACTTAAGGAAGTTAAGGATTATCTTGGTAAATGTTTTTCTATGAATGATTTAGGAGATGCTGCATATATTCTGGGAATTAAAATCTATCGAGATAGGAAAAGACGGTTAATTGGTCTTAGTCAAGATGCTTATATTGATAAGATATTGAAGAAGTATAACATGCATAATTCCAAGAAAGGTTTTCAACCTATGGAAGTTAAGCATGAATTAAGTCATGAGTTAGATGCATCAAAACCCGAAGAGATGGCTTACATGCAGAAGGTGCCTTATGCTTCGGCTGTAGGATCTATTATGTATGTTGTAAGATGCACAAGGCCTGATATGGCGTTTGCTCAGAACTTGGTCAGTAGATACCAACAGAATCCAGGGAAGCTCCACTGGACTGCAATTAAACATATTCTAAAGTATTTGAGGAGTACGAAAGATATGTTTTTGGTATTTGGGGGTAAACCAGACACAGAACTGAATGTAACAGGTTTCTGTGATGCGTCCTGGCAATGTGATAAAGACGATACGAGGTCTCAGACGGGTTACGTGTTTGTCATCAATGGATGAGCAATTGACTGGAAGAGCAAGAAGTAGAAAACCATTGCTATACATGCAACTCAATCGGAGTACATAGCCGTTTCAGAAGCGGCAATGGAAGCTGTTTGGATAAGGAAGTTTATTGGAGGTCTTGGAGTGATGCCTTCAATTAACGAACCTATTGATATGTATTGCGACAATTCTGCTGCAATTATATTTGCCAATGATCCTAGAGTCATGAAAGGTGCCAGACACTTTAAACGTAGATATCACTACGTACGAGAACAAGTGGAAGTTCGTGAAATAAAATTAATAAAAGTTCACATAGATGATAACGTAGCTGATCCTTTTACTAAGGCTTTGCCTAGACCAAAGGTAGTTAAGCATGCCAAGGCAATTGGGCTGCAACTAGCTAGCGAACTCATGCAATAAATTTGTTGATTAGTATTTGGATAAGGGATGTTAAAGACATTATTGAATTGATGAAATAAAGTTTGAGTTTCGTTTATTTTCTGTTATTCGATTTTGTATCCTATTTTACATGTTTTATATCCATGAATAAATTGTTATGTTCTAAATGTCCGTTGTCGATTAATAATATGGGAATATTATTAAACTAAGACAATTCAAAATAGTGACAGAGTATACTTGAAAGTATATTGGTCAATTTTAGATGATATCTGATGGATCAAATATTGGACTTATCCCAACTATATGATTTTACTTTATGGATGTTTGTCATTAAGTAAATCATAAATAGTTATCCTTAGACCTGAGATACCAGGGAACTGTCATGAATGTAGTGTATTTATGTGAGATAACCTAACGTTAAACGTAACTGGTAGCTATAAGGGTTATTTTTAGAAGTGTTGCAAAGTTCGTAAGTTTCGCTTGTAGTCAAAAAGGGATTCGTTTCCTTCAAAATTTTGTTTTGAAGTATAATACAGATGGGACCCTCGGGGGAGTAGTAAGATGTTTGTGTGGCCACACCCAAATGTGTTTTGGTAATCTTGATATATCCGTAAACGAGAAACAGAATAGTTAATGAATGAATGACTGAGATCCATATCCTATTAACGTTGTATTTGAAATAAAAGTATAATAATAATGATGATGTATCCTTAAAAGGTTTTGTCCAGGAGACCTTACTCGAGTTGTACTAGTGATATTGTTACTGTAACTAGACGCTAATCAATGTGATCACGATATTCGAATTTTGTCCAAGTGGGAGCTGAAAGTTTATGGACATAAAATTAAATAGTCGTGTGATAGGATCGAACTCGGGATTACGGGATTGCACACAATACGTAAAGGATTAATTAATTTAATAAATATATTTATTAAATATATATCGAGCTTAACTAACAATCGTTAATAATTAAGAGTTAAGTATAAACGATCGTTAAAGAACTAAATAGAAGCTAAAAGAAGGAAAACGGAGAAGTTCCGGAAGCCCCTTGTGAGCTTGGTGAACTATCGGCCAAAGAGGAACAAAAGGGGAAGGAAGATTAGTTTCCTAATCTTGATTTGGGCTTGGATAACAAGTTATTGTTTTCCTATAAATACCCCATAATCCCTTCATAGTTTTTTGTCTCTCCCCTCCCTTCCTTCTCCTGCGATCGCAAGCCTAACCCCAACTAGGGTTTCAGTTTGTTTTTCGTATTAGCTATAATTCACAAGTGTAGACGCTCCGGTTTATTAGTGCTAGCATCAAGATTGATCCGTTGCATTACGTGTGTACAAGAGCGTAATATAGTTTCATTATAAACTAAATCTTGGTGTTCTTCATATAAACCCTAATTCGTGATTCGTTGGTGTTCTTGAAGATTAGCTCTAGCTAAAAGGTATATAAACCCTAACTCGATTAATTCTGAATGTGTTATTAATTATGATCTTGTTAAACGCTTCCGCTATGTGTGCTTTGATCTTAATTAGGGTTTTACGTAATTGTTATGAGTAATATAATCCTTCAGTTCTTGCATGTGGCTAAATTTTATACCAAAATGTAGAGAAAGATGAAATTTAGATGGATCTTTGATTACTTTTAATGGATTCAAGCTAGATTTTTGTTGATGATGCTTTTTATAGGGGTGGGGGTGACGGCATGAACAAGAGAGAGTGAAGAGAGAAGTTGTTTATGTTAGTTATGAGTTTGTGTGTGTTTTTGTGTGTTAAATTTCCTTTTATATGTGGAAAGTTTAGGGTAGTTTTTGCCAATTGTGATTCTTGTGGAACAAAATGCAAATACTTGTTTAAAAAGCGGGAAATGACTATTAGTCAATTTTGAAAATATTTACGGGTCTCAGGTTTCATAAAACTACTTCTCAAAACTTAAAACGCACACAAAATATGATATTATATAGTCTCGCCACGACTTAATACGAAATTAAAAATAAAACGTCAAAATATCAAACATCGACATGACTAAAAATAAAACGTAAAATTTCGGGCATCCGTTGATATCGCGATCACTAATAATCCTTGTAGCTCGTCAAAAAGTAAAAATATAACTTTCAACATTCTTTCAATTCAAATCACCAAACATCATAACATTCAATCTCGTCAAAAACTTAAAAATAACGTAAAAAAAAAATTAAATAATGACCACGGGTTCGGGTTATCACATCCTACCCTCCTAAAAGAGAGCGACGTCCCGGCGCTCGACCCGCCTCACACTCGCAATTTCTCACCTCTAGAATCAATGAGATCTCTTTTCCTTAAGAAATTCTCACGTCTTTCACACCAGTTCAACTCAATTTATATAATATCACCATACCAAAGAATACTATTGCATTTCAACTTCCAAACTTTCACCTTCAAATAATTCCTATCTTTCATCATTCATCATTCTTCTGCATCTTTTCCTCAGTTTCATTTCCTACTTCAATACTCTGATAACCTAGCTTACGACCATGTAAAATCTCAAGTTGTACATCCTAATTACTGATATGACGACTATCGTCGCATAAGGACTCCATCATCAATTGATTTCATTTAACCTCATAGTAAAATATTTAAAGATAACATCAACCCAAGTTTCAATCGCATCTACACAAGTCCAATTTCCATTGTTCAAATTATCCTCTCACTCTGTCTGTTGATTTCCGAAAATACGCAATATTCTTTCTTGACTCGATTGCTCTCGCTTTCTGTAAAGATCTCTAAAATTTAAAAGTTAACTTCAGTCTCTGGGTTATATATATTATATTCAAACTTTATTCCATTCTCATTTCTTCTTACAGCGATTCTCAAAAATCCAAAAATACTGACACAACGACCCGGGGTTATTGACAATTTCATCACTAAATCCCTAGTGATTTCTTTCTTTCTCCTTTATTCACATATTGCATCTCGTAACAGTCACCTATGTAATTTCTTATGCTCATCATCCACCTTCATCTAATCTAACAATTACTAACACAATGAACCACTGAATCATTCATATTACATCATCCCATCTTTCTTATATCATATATTGTTTAGATAACTTCATTGATTTCCTATGCTCCAATCTGACCATTAATACATTTTCTCAATGTCGTAATACATCTTACCCCAACCAGAATGTACCTATACTTCAACTTGTGAAATTCCTTTAATACTAAATATGGCACTCTCATCACTCTTTGAAAAATTGAATTCTCTCTGATCTGAAAAATTTATTCATCACCGGCTCTCGCATTCCTAATACATCCTCTTCAAGTAGGTGATTACAATAATCATTTTCGTTTCTCTAAAATATTCCATCTCATTCATCCTTACTACCAATCCATTTCAAAAATTTTGACAACCTATTGATCTTCTTTCCTTGATATTCCTTTCCATTAATTTATCAATTCAACCTTTAAATCCTATTCCACTCAAGCCACTCTGCTCGTCATTACCAAGACTCAAAAATTTCAAAACTCAAGATTTAATTCTCAAATACTTTAGAATTTTATAAGCCATTTTCCTTTCTCCTTCTTACTGAGTACTTCAACTACCACACTCGTCCTACATAATTATAACACGTCTCGTGATCATAATCACTTTCGATTAAAAATTACTAATACATGGTTTTAGCAATGTGTACTCAATCGTTCTCGGTATCTAATAGAATTGATCATGGTTAATGGTGGAATTAATTGTATTGGTCACTAAAAGGGGGAGCTTGATTATCTAAGTCTACAAATAACATAAACATAAAAGCTATTAAAAATAACGAAGAAATCTAACCTTGATTGGCGGGAAAAGGAAATTTTAAAAGTTAACTTGAAACAAAAAGGAAAAATCAATCCGTCGGAATGCTATCGTCGGAATCCCGTCGGGAAAAACCATCGGAATGTCTCCCATCGGAATGTTACCAATAATTCGGTCGGAATAACCGAACCAATAACGGAACAGTGTCAGAATAACTAAAAATAAAAGCTGTCGGAATCTTTGTTGGAATAATCCGTCGGAAACTCGGTCGGAATGTCTGATAATCACTACTGTCGGAATATCGATCGTAATCCCAAACCCTTTTTCCGATAGAGGGTATCCGAATAACCCATCGGAATGCAAAACCCTAATCCGATGGAAGCCGTCGGAATAACCGTCGGAATAACCGTCGGAAAAGGGTTTACCTTTTCTGATGGAATGTAATAAGCAAAATGAATAAGCTCCTTTTTAATAAGCACAATCTGACACTTAACCAAATCAATAATGAAAGAACTAAATAAGCACGAATAAGAAACTTTCAAAAATTTAAATAAGCAAACTTTTTAAAACAAACCTTAAAAAGACGAAACTTTTAAGAAAACTTAAAAGAAAATAAGCTAAATACAAAATAAGCCAGAAAGCATAATAAACTCGAAGCTCAAATCGTATAAAAACTTAGATATGAACAAAAAGATAAACTTTTAATCAATCAAACATCAAGATGAAACTAGATGCATGATTATTTCGGATCAAAGGTAAATCAAAATCAAGAAAGGTAGAAAGAGATTAGTGATGAAAGGCTTAAACTTGAACTTGTGGATCAATGATTCCAAAATACAAGATTAAATGAAAGCTTAAACTTGAAAGAAAAGATGAAGAAATCTAGAGAGAGAAAGTAAAAACACCCACTTCTCTCTAAAGATATGAAAAACTAGAAAATTAAAAAGTGACTAAAAAACTAACTTCTTGAAAATAAAGAGAATGAAGGCTATTTATAGGAGAGGGGAGGTATGTTGCTTCCTTCTTTCTTTCTCTTTCTCGTCTTTTAATTTCTCGTCTTTCTCGACTTTGACTCGGGATTAGTCGAATGATAAAACGAACTCGTCTTCTAATTTTCATCTTTTAGTAGACTTGGTTCTTCGACTTTGCCAAACTTCCGTCTTTAGACTTTTTCTTCAATAAATCTTCAGAATAGGCCTTCGACTTCCGTTCTTCTTGCACTTTTGATCTTTTGTCTTTTTCTTCGATAAAAGCCCGTGAAAGCCCGTGTTTTCTTCCTTTTTCATATTTTTGTCCTAAAACACAATAAAAACACAAACCACGCATAATTCCGACTTTTACGACATAAAATACACGTTTTATTCTTGTTATTAATGGAAATAAGTGGTAAAAAGATAAGTTTTTTCACACTTATTAAATCTCCTACACTTGACCATTGCAATGCCCTCATGCAATGCATTATTTTCAAAGCACGATTTACCTTTCTCATCATAATTAACCCACCTTGGCCTTTATTAAATACTAAACAATAAGGAAATTTAACAAGATAGAAAATTGCAAAATATTTAAAGGAAAAATAAGTAAAGAAATCTAAGACTTACATTGGGGTTTTGGTTGTCATGAATGTTTATCACCCTCAAGTTTCACGTTCCCCAAACCAAGCTTATAAACGAGATCATTGTTATTATAAGTTAGTAAACTAACACTAACTCATGTGGCCCAATTATTCACTTAGACTCCCTTATTCCTAGGTGTATCTCTTATAATTTATGATTGTCTTGAATGATCACGAGGATGCATTGTTTGACTTATCTCGATAGTTTATTTAGGCCGAAAATAAAGTAGGACGATTTAATCAATAGTTAGCTAAAGGACAAAATCTTTTAAAACTGCTTCTCGGGACCTTTTAAAGTTCATATCTTGGCATAACTTGCTTCACGATTTGAGACCTTTCTCGAACCGATATTTGGCAGCGACTTCATACTTCGAATCTTGAGAGTTGTTATTGAAATTATGGTCTTCTCTTCATAATAGGAATTTCTTCACTTGAAGTTTTTGAGAGATTCTTCATACTTAGACCACGACTTCTTCATTTTTCTATAATCTTTATTTTGGATTTTGATATACAACGATCCGCCTCCTTTTAGGACTTGGATCTATTTATCCTCATACCTTGATAGGGTCTTTTTGCATAGACTTCTCCATGATCTTTAGGGGAGTATTTGCTTTTCGTCGTGTGTCTCGATCCTTCATATTGATTTTTGATAAATGATTCTTTACATCACTTCGGATCTTTAGCAACAAAATGTAGCCCTCATGCCTTGTTAGGGCCTTTTCGGACTCGCCAATCTTCGCATCCCGCTTCAATAAGTTATGCCTTGGCTATGAACTCTAATTAATACCGAGCAACTTTTAAATGATCTTGAGCTAGAAGCTAAGTAACTTTTCAAATCGTACGACCTTATTTATTGCAATTAATTTATTAACAAGCGATGGGAGAAAAAGCTTATAATCAACTCACATAAATTCATGAAAGAATGCCAAACTTTTAATTGACTCTATCATCTCTCGTTCTCCACAATTTAAAATCTCAAGGAATGAGACTCGTGGATGCTTAGCCTATTAAATCAAAGTTTTGGGTTTTCAGGTCATCTATAGGATCTTGCAACTTCTTGACTTTTTCAAGTTTTAGAATTCTCATTTTAAAGTTCCCTTGATAAACGACTTTCTAGGATCAATTATAAGAACTTGCAAAAAGTTCTTGTTCTTAAACCGTGAGAGTTAAGTCTTTCGCGTTTTAAAGTTCCCTATATAAAAGCCTAGCAAAACTTGACTTAAACACGTTAAGGATACTAGCTAGAGTAAACTTAGATAAGTAAACTCGGGTTGAGTCAAAAGATTCATGACGTTTGAAAAATTAAAACCACTTTATTAAACTTTATTTTAGCAAAGAAAGTAAATAACGATAACAAAGGAAAAATTACTAGGCCAAAATAGATTAAAAATTTTGAAAAATGTCGAAAAATCAAATTTTCCGGTTAAAATAAGGACAAATTAATAGAAAAGCCCACTTACTTCGATAGAAGTCCCCCCTACATTTGATATAAACATTGTCCTCAATGTTTAAGCATGTGGGAGTAAACTCCCCTACACTTAGGACATTGTGCACTTTTTTTAAATCTTGCTAAGGAAAGGACAACTAAAATGATTTCAATGTCAACATATAAGATATGAAATATTGAATCACAAGAGTTTAGAATAGAACCGGGAAGACGGGTACACGGGATCACGGGTCATCAAATATCATCAAAAGTGCTCTTTGAAGCTTTAATCCCTGCACATCATAAGAAACAAGACAACAACCCCTATGTAGCTCCCCCTACACTGATTATGAAAACGGGTAAAAAGGATAGATCAACGGGTTGCCTCTCGAGAAGCGCTTGTTTTTTTAACCGAGTCACGAGCCTGACTCGACCCAGAACTAATTCAAGGGAAACATGGTGAGGGATGGAATCATCTCATGAGAGATGTCCTCACCAAATTATAACTTCACACGTTGGCCATTCACTTTGAAATTAGGCCCATTTGGTTGAGAAAGCTCAATGGTGCCATAAGGGAAAACTTTGGCGACGGTAAATGGACCAGACCAACGGCTCTTAAGCTTGCCCGAAAAAATTTTCAACCGAGAGTTAAAGAGTAAAACTTGATCACCTACGTGAAACTCTTGGTTCTTAATCCTAGAATCATGAATGAGCTTGGTTTTCTCCTTGTAGATCAATGAATTCTCATAAGCTTCATTCCTCAATTCATTATGCTCGTTGAGTTGGATCTTCCTAAGATCACCGGCTTTGTGGATATCAAAATTAGCCCACTTCAAGGCCCAATAAGCCTTATGTTCCAACTCAATAGGGAGGTGGCATGCCTTCCCGTACACAAGAAGATATGGAGTGCAACCAATAGGTGTCTTAAATGCGGTACGGAAAGCCTACAAAACATCATCTAACTTATCGGCCCACAAGGCACGATGCTCTCCCACAGTTCGCTCTAATATTCTCTTCAGTCCATGGTTAGAAATCTTGGCTTGACCATTTGTTTGAGGATGATAAGCGGTGGAAAGACGGTGATTGACACCATACTCAGCCATGACTCGAGCAAATTGATCATTGCAAAAATGAGTCCCGCGGTCACTGATGATAGCAGAGGAACACCGAATCGAGCAAATAGTTGCTTCAGAAAGTTCACAACCACCCTCACATCATTCGTAGGTAAAGCCTTTGCTTCAACCCATTTAGATACGTAGTCAATGGCTACGAGGATGTACTTGTTCCCTTTGGATGATGGAAATGGCCCCATAAAGTCGATGCCCCATACGTCAAATATTTCACATTCTTGGATGAAATTTTGAGGCATCTCATCTTTATGTGTGATCATGCCTTGTCTTTGGCAAGCATCACAGTGCTTAACCATTTCGTGTGCATCACGATAAATGGTGGGCCAATAAAATCCAGAGTCGAAAACTTTCTTCGCCGTGTAATTGGCAGCAAAGTGACCACTGGTGGGTCCTTTATGGCAAGCTTCAAGGTTTAGTAAAGCTGTCGGCCCATCAACACACCTACGAATGACAAGATCCGCACATTGCTTGAAAAGTTAAGGGTCGTCCCAAAAATAGTGCTTAATGTCCTTAAAGAACTTTTTCTTTTGTTGGGACGTTAACCCTTCCATGAGAATTCCACCCGCCAAATAGTTTGCAATGTCCGCAAACCATGGGGTTTTATCAAGATTGGAGTTAATAGACATCAAGGCCTCAAGGGAAAAAGGGTAATTAATCTCTTGATTTGGGAGATCCCCTTGATAAGGATCCTCAAGTCTACTAAGATGATCCGCGGCTAGGTTTTCCGCTCCCTTTTTATCACGAATTTCAATTTGAATTCTTGAAGGAGTAAAACCCAACGAAGAAGCCTTGGTTTGGAATCTTGTTTATTTAACAAGTACTTCAACGAAGAATGATCGGTATAGACAATGGTGGTGGAAAGGACAAGATAGGGGCGGAATTATTCAAAAGCATACACTACAGCTAAAAGCACTTTTTCGGTAGTGGTATAATGCAATTGAGCCCCCGTCATTGTCTTGCTAGCATAATGGATTGGTTGGAAGTGTTTGTTCACTCTTTGTCCCAAAACCGCTCCAATAGCAAAGTCGCTAGCATCACACATCAATTCAAAAGGTAACTCCCAATTAGGGGTAACCAAGAACGGTTCCTTGGTTAGTTTATCCTTAAGAAGATTGAAAGATTCGAGACACTCTTTAGAAAAGATAAAAGGAGTATCTTTTTCCAAGAGGTGGGTCATCGGGCGAGCGATTTTAGAAAAATCTTGAATGAATCGACGATAGAAGCCCGCATGACCAAGGAAACTTCTCATACCCTTCACGGTTGAAGGTGGAGGTAATTTAGCAATCACATCGACTTTAGCACGGTCAACTTCAGTACCAGGTTTTGAAATTTTATGACCAAGAACAATACCTTCTTTTACCATGAAATGGCAATTTCCCAATTGAGAACGAGACGAGTGTCTTCACACCGTTTGAGCATACGTTCTAAATTGGCAAGGCAAGTAGAGAAATAATCACCATAGACCGAGAAATCATCCATAAAGACTTCCATAGTTTCTTCAACCATATCATGGAATATAGCCATCATACACCTTTGGAAAGTCCCAGGAGCATTGCATTAGCTGAAAGTCATTCTTTTGTAAGCAAATGTTCCATAAGGACAAGTGAATGTGGTTTTCTCTTGGTCTTTTGGGTCGATAGGAATTTGAAAATACCCGGAAAAACCGTCTAAGAAGCAATAGTAGTTATTACCCGCTAAACGCTAGAGCATTTGATCCATGAAAGGAAGAGGGAAATGATCCTTACGAGTGACATCATTGAGCTTGTGATAGTCTATCCAACTCGCCAACCCGTGACAAGTCGAGTAGGAATCAACTCGTTGTTTGCATTGGGAACAACGGTTATTCCGCCTTTCTTAGGCACACAATGGATGGGACTAACCCATGGCGAATCCAAAATAGGGTAAATCATTCCGGCATCTAGAAGTTTGATAACTTCTTTCTTGATGACGTCATGAATTTTAGGATTAACCCTTCTTTGGCTTTGGATTGCGGGTTTAAAGTCATCTTCCATGAGAATTTTATGAGTACAAAAGTTCGGATCAATTCTGCGGTTATCGGAAATTTTCCAAGCAATTGCTTTCTTATGATTCTTCAGCATATCAATAAGTCGAGATTTTTCATCCTCCTTCAAGTTGTTTGCAATGATGACGGGTAACTTCTTATTGTCTTCAAGGAAAACGTATTCGAGATGAGACGGTAAATCCTTAAGCTCTAAATCCGGAGGATTGTCGATGGAAGGCGTAGTCAAATTCGGGTCATCGATGGTAACTTCCTTAGGAGAAGGTGGAGAAATATGGTCCTCATTGAGAAGTTTCTTAATGGTACGAATGTCTTCTTCCCAATCGGTGGGAGAATCGTCATATTGTAAGGCCACATCCCCTAAAGTTGCTTCAAATTCTTTCAAAAGGAAATCACTTTCTCCAAAAGAAGTTAGTCAGGGAGCAATAGAGGCAACGGTCTCAACAATGGGTAGAGAATAAAAATCACTTTTACAAGCGTCCTTTGAAATGCTCTTCACAAGCCTCATCAAGTACGTCAATGAAATTAACGCTCTCTTGTTCAGAAGGTTGCTTAGAAAGTTTACCCATGTTGAAGACGATTTTATCGTCACCAACTCTCATGATTAATTCGCCTGCGACTACATCAATGAGAGTGCGACCGGTCCTCGAGAATGGACGTCCGACGGAAAGGTGAATTTGTCGACACTGACGAAGACATCTTCGGCTATCCCCACCGGATAAGCAACCGTACGGTTAGCTAATTCCAATGTCATTCGTGTGGGGACTAACTCGGGTAGAGATAATTGTTTCCAAACACTTAATGGCATTAAGTTGATACTAGCACCTAGATCGGCTAGGGCCATACAATTCTCTACCCTGGGGAAGTTGCAAGGAATGAGAAAGCGACCCGGATCACCAAGTTTGGTTGGTAATTTCCTTAAGAGAACTGCAGAGCAATTCTCATTAAGTTGGGTATGAGCAATATCAAGATGCTTTTCTTTGTCACTGAGAAGATCTTTAAACGTTTTAGCATATTTCGGCATGTGAGCGAGAGCCTCGGAAAAGGAGATGTTGAAATTCAATTATTTAAACATTTTAAGAAACTTAGAAACTTGAATATCATCCTTATTCTTCAATTTCTCTTTCCTCAACCTTGAAGGATAAGGTATGTCGGGTTGAGATGAAGGCTTTGGAATGGAATTCGCACTCACATCCTTGGGTGGTGGAGGGGTAGAAGTAGAAGGTGGAGGAATCGGTGAAGGGGGCTCGTTTTCCTTTGTCACAATCACCGGTGTAGGTGTAGGAATCTCGGGTTCCTTTAAACCTTTGCCACTTCGGGTGGTGATTGCTTTCATCTCCCCTCTTGGATTAGCAACGGTGTTAATCGGAAGAGAACCCGAACTAGAGGCTTGATTACTTGGGAAGAAACTAGCCATCATATCCCTTAAGTCATTCGTTTGACTGCTCAAAGAGTTTCTCATATCAGCTCGAAGATCATTCCCTTGTTTCGCCATATCTCTTTTTAAGTTGATGATTTGACTCTGAAGATTCTTCACTAGCGCGTCATTAGTCCTCATGTAAGTTTCAACCTCGTGATTAAATGCGGTGGGTTGGTTGGAAGGAGGAGCATGGTAAACAGGTGGTTGATAAGCGGGTTGTTGGTAAACTTGATTATTTCCTTGAGGTGGATATGGGTTTCTTTGGGTTTGATATTGATTAGGAGGTCGAGTTTGGTTTTGATTGTTGCGATTGAGGTTGTTTTGGTTTTGAGGAGGAAAACCGGGTGGTGAAAGGAAACTGTTTGAACGATAACTGAGCAAAATGCAGTCACCTTGAGGACGAGCTTGATAGCCTCCCGTAGAAAAGTTACCGTTAGCAGCATACACATTTTCCGGATTATCATGAGTAGAAGGACAATCGGTGTATGTATGAGAACCCCCGCAAATCTCACAAGAAGTTGCTACAGCTTTAGCTTGTTGAAATTGGTTCGTAGCCATGTTTAAGAAGTTTTTGTTCATCTCGGCTACTTGGCGGGTAAGTTCGATTATCTCTGGGTTTGATGAAGTAGAAGAAACATTGGCCCTCGGGTTATTCCTTGAAGATGCAAATGAATCCCAATTTTTGTGGTGAGTGGTCATGTTCTCTATAAGCTCTCTACACTCCTCAGGTCTTCTCTTCATGAATGTACCACCGGCGGCAGCATTAATCGTATCACGATCACAGAAAGTTAAACCATTGTAGAAAGTATCAATCAAAGTAACGGGGAGCATATTATGGTTCGGACAACGGTCGATCAAGACATTATAACTTTCCCAAGCATCGAAAATCGACTCATCGGGTTCTTGAGTGAATCCATTGATTTGATTTCGAAGATTAGTGACCATGAATGGTGGAAAGTAGCGCGACAAAAATTTTTGAGTCATGTCATTCCATGTATGAATTGAGTTTTTGGGAAGACGATCAAACCATTTTTCGGCATGGTGGGATAAAGTGTGTGGGAAAAGGTGAAGGCGAAGAAAATCCATGGAAACACCGGGCAATTTCATGCTTTGAGTGACGGTGATGAATTTGTCGAGATGTTTGTTGGCATCATCATCCGGTAATCCGCAAAATGGACAAGCGTTTTGAACTTGCTGGATCATGTGATGCTTCAACGAAAATTCAGGAGCCGTGATTTGCATCGGCGCAATCGGTCCTCCTCGTCCGTTCATGGTTGGTTGACAAAGTTCCTCCATCGTTCGAAGGTCGGGTGGAGGGACATGGCTGTTGTTGTTGTTATTATTCAAATTGGGGTGAGGTGGGTTGTTATTATTGATATGCACACCGACCATATCTAAGTCTCTGAGAGTCTCAGGCTCAGAATAAGACGTAGATCGAGTACGCATACACTAAAATGAAATAAAATTATTTTTTTTTTTGGTTTTTTATCTTTTTTATTGTTTTTGGATTTTTTGAAAATTTTATATTTTTTTAGGATTTTTGAAAATTTTTGTGCTTGAAAATAACGTTCCCAAAAGAACGGATTGCGAATTCAGCAATTCCGCAATAGAAGATCGATTTCGCAACTTTGGAAGATGAAGATTTCGCAATCACAAGGGATTCAATTTCGCAATTAAGGAGAATTGCGAAATCGAATCAGATGACCCTAAAAACTAGGATCACGAACAATGACGATTTTAAACAACTTTTTGGCAACTTTTCAAGGACAATAAGCCAAGAAAAACTCCAATAAGCTATCAATAAGCTAAAGAGAAGATCAAAACTTATAAAAACATCAAAGTAAACTCACGAAAATTAAAAAGATTAAAACTTGATGTAAAAAAAAGTAAATGAAAAAGATTGAGATTGAAAACTTTAAATCAACACAAACAAAGATTAATAAAGAGAAGATGAACAAGAAGATTTAAAAGCTTGAAGATTAAAGAACAAAATTAAAAGACTTACTTGGAATTTAAAGAAATTAAGGTGCAAGACAATTAAAGTAAATGACAAGTAATTAAAGGTGCATAAAATAAAGTGGAGAACTAATTTGTCAAATTAGCTAACAAAAACTAGTGAAATGAACAAGAGGGGTATATATAGGAGATTAGGGGAGTGGTTAGAGGAAGCTTCCTCCCCTCCTTCCTTTCTTCTTAATTGCGCCCTTAACTCCTTTCTTCTTAATATTTTTGTTAATCTTGGACTTTGATGACTTTTGGCTTGGGATTTCTTTGGACTCGTCTTTTAATTCTTCGATAAATAAGACTTGAGTTCCTCGGCTTTAAGTAAACTTCCGTCTTTTGACATTTTCTTCGATACATCTTCAGAATTGGTCTTGGACTTCTGTTCTTTTTGCACTCTTGACTTCTTGACTTCGTCTTTCATCTTTTTCTTCAATAAAAGTCTGTAAATGCCCGTGAATTCCCGTGTTTTCTCCACTTTTTACCTTTTCGTCCTAAATCACAACAAAAACACAAACCACGCATAATTCCGACATAAAAGACATAAAATACACGTTTTGGTCCGGTTATTATTGTAATTAAGTGGTAGAAAGGATGGGTGTTTACACACCTATCAGATCCCAAAATCCAATTTTTCTCACTAAAAACCGTTAATCTTTACGAAAAGAGCCGGCAGCGATGCCATTTAATAAATGGTTTTAGCAATGTGTACTCAATCGTTCTCGGTATCTAATCAAATTGATCACGGTTAATGGTGGAATTATTGATATTGGTCACTAAAAGGGGGAGCTTGATTATCTAAGTCTACAAATAACATAAACATAAAAGCTATTAAAAATAACGAAGAAATCTAACCTTGATTGGCGGGAAAAGGAAATTTTAAAAGTTAACTTAAAACAAAAAGGAAAAATCAATCCGTCGGAATGCTATCGTCAGAATCCCGTCGGAAAAAACCATCGGATGTCTCCCATCGGAATGTTACCAAAAATTCGGTCGGAATAACTGAACCAGTATCGGAACAGTGTCGGAATAACTAAAAATAAAAGCTGTCAGAATCTTTGTTGGAATAATCCGTCAGAAACTCGGTCGGAATGTCTGATAATCACTACTGTCGGAATACTGATCGGAATATCGATCGGAATCCTAAAACCCTTTTCCGATAGAGGGTATCGGAATAACCCGTCAGAATGCAAAACCCTAATCCGATGGAAGTCGTCGGAATAACCGTCGAAAAAGGGTTTACCTTTTCTGATGGAATGTAATAAGCAAAACGAATAAGCTCCTTTTTAATAAGCACAATCCGACACTTAACCAAATCAATAATGAAAGAACTAAATAAGCACGAATAAGAAACTTTCAAAATTTTAAATAAGCAAAATTTTTAAAACAAACCTTAAAAAGACAAAACTTTTAAGAAAAATTAAAAGAAAATAAGCTAAATACAAAATAAGCCAAAAAGCATAATAAGCTCAAAGCTCAAATCGTATAAAAACTTAGATATGAACAAAAAGATAAACTTTTAATCAATCAAACATCAAGTTGAAACTAGATGCATGATTATTTCGGATCAAAGGTAAATCAAAATCAAGAAGGGTAGAAAGAGATTAATGATGAAAAGCTTAAACTTGAACTTGTAGATCAATGATTCCAAAATACAAGATTAAATGAAAGCTTAAACTTGAAAGAAAAGATGAATAAATTTAGAGAGAGAAAGAAGAAACACCTACTTCTCTTTAAAGATATGAAAAACTAGAAAATTAAAAAGTGACTAAAAAACTAACTTCTTCAAAATGAAGAGAATGAAGACTATTTATAGGAGAGGGGAGGTATGTTGCTTCCTTCTTTCTTTCTCTTTCTCGTCTTTTAATTTCTCGTCTTTCTCGACTTTGTCTCGGGATTAGTCGAATGATAAAACGAACTCGTCTTCTAATTTTCATCTTTTAGTAGACTTGGTTCTTCGACTTTGTCAAACTTCCGTCTTCAGAATTTTTCTTCAATAAATCTTCAGAATATGCCTTCGACTTCCGTTCTTCTTGCACTTTTGATCTTTTGACTTCGTCTTTTGTCTTTTTCTTCGATAAAAGCCCGTGAAAGCCCGTGTTTTCTCCCTTTTTCATATTTTTGTCCTAAAATACAATAAAAACACAAACCACGCATAATTCCAACTTTTACTACATAAAATACACGTTTTGGTCTTGTTATTATTGGAAATAAGTGTTAAAAGGATAAGTGTTTTCACACTTATTAATTACCGATTATCATTTTCCACTCATCACTAAGTAATCCTTTACTCATTTCTTTTGAAGTTCCCAGATGTTGTCATGAGTAAACCTTTATTATTCTTAGTTACTACATACTTGATTCCATACAAGTAATATTTCACAGTTCCAGAATAGATACCACATCGTTGAAACTCAAAATTATATAACTCCCCTTATACTTATCTAATTAAATCAACACACCACTTATCACTTTCTCTTACCCTCTGATAATGTTAAGATAACATCACCGCAAATCTACAAACTCTTCAGATTCCTCTGATACTGACAATGCAGGCACATAACTCAACCTATCCTCAGCGTTCATAAACAACTTCCTTAGCTAACGAAGATCGGATCCTAAAACTACAACTTGGATGCATGAATGGGTTTCACACATTTAGTTCTTCTTTGTCAGCTTTATCAATGGTTCAACAATTAGTGAAAACCTTCCGATAAACCTTCGATAATACTCAACATAAACAAAGGAATTAACAAGCTTCAGTCGGCTTCGTATGTATTGACAAATCCTCAATCGCTTCAATCTAGTCAAGATTTTCACGAATACTTCAGCCATAAATCGCACATTCCAGAATATACATCAACTCCAGCTAAAATTCATATCCAAAGAATTTCACACACCATTCCTCTTTCCTTAACAATTTTTCAATTGTTATCAAATACTTTCGTCACCTTCCTTAATATTAACCAAACAAGACATCAATCATCAGCAATGGTTACCGATTCTTGGTAATCAATTTGTTCAATCTCATAGCAATCATCTTATTCCCAAATCATCCAGCTTCTTTTCTTGCTTTCAATACTACGTTTCTTATAACTTACCCTTTCAGTTTCATTAGATTATTTTTGTTGTCTCATCCATCAATCCTTACAATAGATCAAATTACCATCCTTAATTTCCTAACAATGTCAAATGACAAAATATACAAGCAGCTTACATAACTTTCAGCACTAGGCTAACACAAAACTTCATTTCACAAGACGACAGTGAACTCTACGATTCCGCAGGACGATCACAAAATGCTCTTAAATACGAACTCGTCTTCTCATTCCCTTTCGACTACTACTGGTGAAGTGCACTGAGAATACGTCATATTACAGTTTCCTCCTACTTACCTTCTCATCTTTGACCAAACAAAATCTTTAAATAGAAATTCCACTTATTAATTCTTGTAATCAGTACTCAATGCTCAACAAAATTTCAAATCAATCATTTCCATCTTTATTTATCATACCCTACAACTTTCATTCTCATTCCAGTAACTCCCAACGCAACCCTAGTTCGATTAATTGTGTGATATTACCTAATTTCGTAAGTTCAGAAAATATCTTCTTAATATATATAATTATTAACAATCTTTCCATCAGTTAATTTCTCATTTCAATTAATCGCTAATTCTTGTTGATTTCTCATCCTCAGATCAACTAAAATCTAACATCTTCAAATTTTATCGGGTACATTATTCAAACAATAGGCTAACTCAATGATTGTTAAATTAGAATATGCAAATTACGACATCTGAACCTCAAGACTTATTAGCATTTCCAAAAATATAAGCTGCAGCAATAGCAACATTCCTTTCCTATTGGTTTCCGTTAGCTGAACAATTTCTTTACCTATATTCTATTACCATGATGCAAACATTTCACCATTCCAGGAATATTAATCCCTATAACTACATTCCTTGTTCTTCCTTCAGCAGCTTGACCTTCCAGCTAGTCCGTACTTGTGACAAGTAGATAGACAATTACCTATATGATGCAAAATACATGGTTTACGCATTATAATTCCTCCTGCTTACACAATTTACAGTAACAACATGAATACCATCCTTCCTTATCTTAGACTATTGAATTCCGAGTTTATTTTCAGTTAGAGGAAATAAATTTTCATTCCCTGTTGATATTCGCAGCAATACCGTTGATAGGTGTGAAAACACCCATCCTTTTACCACTTAATTATAACAATAACCAAGCTAAAACGCGTATTTTATGTCGTAAATGTCAGAATTATGCGTGGTTTGTGTTTTTGTTGTGATTTAGGATCAAAAAGTGAAAAGGGGAGAAAACACGGTCTTTCACGGGCTTTTATCGAAGAAAAAGACAAAAGACGAAGACAAAAGATCAAGAGTGCAAAAAGAACGGAATTCCAAGGCCTATTCTGAAGATTTATCGAGGAAAAAGTCTAAAGACGGAAGTTTAATGAAGTCGAAGAACTCAAGTCTAATAAATGAAGAAAATTATAAGACGAGTTAAATTTATATCGACAAATCCCAAGACGGCGTCGAGAAAAACAAAGAATTTAAATCGAGTCGAGACGAGAAGAAAGAAAGAAGAAAGCTCCAACACATTTTCCTCCTCCTATATAAACCCTCCTAATATGTCATTAGGAGGTGTTAGTCATTTTAGGAGTAGATAGAATAGGAGTAGATTAGAGTAGGAGTAGGTGTAATCTAAATTTCCATGCTTTTTCATTAATCTTGTAATTTGAATCTTAATCATCTTAATTTCAAGCTTTTTCAATTAATCATTCTCATTCTTCCTTTCTTAATCTTTTTACATCTCGTGTTTTGAATTGGTTAGTCATGTAGTTTGATTTGATCTTTATGCTTATTTGCTTTATGGTTGTTCTTATTGATTTTTAAGTGTTTGATGTTTTAGCTTATTGCTTTTCTAGCTTATGGTGTTATTTCCTTATTTTTAATTAAGTGCTTATTAGTTTATTTTTATAAAAAGTTGTTTTTAAATATTTTTATTATTTAGTGTTTTTAAAAGTTTTTAAATTTTGGCTTATTTGCTTTTTCTTAAACTTGTTTTGGTTAAACTTTTAGATAAGTGCTTATTTGATTTTAGCTTATTGTTACCTTTTATTATTTTTGATCTAGTTCGGATTATTTTAAAACCCTAGTTTCCCTAACTAGGTGTCGTTTTCATTTTTCCTAACTAGGTTGAGTATTCGCATTCCTAACTAGGTTAGGTATCATCATTCCGAATTAGGTTGGGATTCTGTTGATTCCTAACTAGGTTGAGTATTCGCATTCCTAACTAGGTTGAGTATTCGCATTCCTAACTAGGTTAGGTATCATCATTCCGAATTAGGTTGGGATTCTGTTGATTCCTAACTAGGTTGAGTATTCGCATTCCTAACTAGGTTGAGTATTCGCATTCCTAACTAGGTTAGGTATCATCATTCCGAATTAGGTTAGGATTCAATTGATTCCTAACTAGGTTGAGTATTCGCATTCCTAACTAGGTTAGGTATCATCATTTCAAATTAGGTTGGGATTCTGTTGATTCCTAACTAGGTTGAGTATTCGCATTCCTAACTAGGTTGAGTATTCGCTTATTCTGAACTAGGTTAATCATTTAGTATTCCGAATTGAGTGTAGATCGTGGATTCCGGATTGTGACAGGATTTTGGATCCCGACTTACGTCTTATTTGTTTCCTGTTTAGTTTTAAACATTAATTTTTCCCGCCATTTTTCTTAAATTTTATTTTAAATTGTTTTTATCTTAGAATTATTTTAAGTTTACATTTTCATTAAATTGTCAAATTTACTTTTCGTCAAACTTTAATTTCTCGTCATTTAATTAATTTACTTTTAAACTCTTAATTTTTCACCATTTACTTTTTAATTACTTTTAGCTTTATTTACCTTACCTTTTACTTTAAAGTTTTGCAATTTTATTTTACAACATCGACAAATCTATTTCTTTTCCACCAAGAACAACTGAGTCGCACTTTTAACCGGTAATCAATTCGAATTGAATCGAGACGAACAAATTTTCATACTTGGCAAAAGCCTACTATTAAATGGTGCCGCTGCCGGCTCTTTTCGTGAAGATTAACGGTTTTCTGTGAGAGACGCGTTGGATTTTGGGATCCGTGCACTTTTGAACGTTATTTTTCGTGTCTAAAATTTTCAAAAATTCATAAAAATTAAAAATTTCAAAAATCTAAAAACATTTAAAAAATCATAAAAAGCATTTCTTTTCAAAAAGTTTTGCACCAAAAATATTCCTCTTACTTCTCTATTGTGTTTAATTCTTAATGGATTCGTATGTTGCTTGTGCTGCAGGGTGTGGAAGACCATTGTATGGTTTTCAAACATGTCAATGGTGTACATGTGAGCGGTGTGGAAATGATATCGACAATACACAATTTGGATTTTGTCCCTCGTGCAATTTGATTAACTCATCCTTTGCTTCTAATACACTTACTCTACCCTCTTGCATATATTATGGAAGCGATTCTCATTGGCATGTTTCGTGTCCGATTCGATACCCGTCTCATGACGAGCAAGAACCGGGTTACAATTATGACAATGGTAATAGCTATCCACATGACGCATCGGGTTTTTCTCAATACCCGTGTTGCAACAATTATGGGGGGCCTCACGATACTTCTTATTGTCAACCGATGAATTATTATGAGCCAAATCCGTGTTCTAATTCTTTTCAACCGATGATCTATGATGGACCACATCCGTGCTATAATTCCGGTTTTCATAATTTTAAGCCCCCACAATACACCCTCGATCATCAACCTTCTTTGAATCCGAATGACGAAACACACGCCCTTCTTTTGCAACTTAAAGAAGCCGTAGTTCAACTAAAAGAAGCAAGGGAGAAGGGAAAGCGACATCAACAAGAGCAAGCATATAACCTTAGTGATTATACTCCTCCTCTTGTGCGTCCATACTACTATTATGATGATGACGAGGATGATATCTATGATCTCAAATCATATTCTGATATTACTACTCCTACTCTTGATATCCCTAATGCGTCTAAGGATAGTGATACATCGAGTGAGATTAGTGATTTTGGTCTTGATAAATTCTTTGATGAGGTTTGTGATGCACCGAATTTTGTGGAGCCTACGGACGAGGTCGCTCTTAATGATGATGATTTTTCTCCATGCTATGAGAATTTCACCTTTGAAATTTCTCAATCTCCTCCGGGCGATGTTGATTTAGTCTCTCTGACTTACGAGAAGTACACCACTGAACTTGGTCTTGTAGATGAGGTGGAAGACGTTATTCTTCACGACAAATTACTGAAAGCTCATCTTCTTATTGCTAAAATTGAAGCGTTGAATTCTGCTCCTATTTCCGAGTCTTTACCTTCGTCTATTACTTCAGTTGAGAATAATGATACAGCTATGGAGGAAATCGACTTTCTCCCAATACCTCCGGGTATTGATGATGATGACACGGAGCAGGATAGTATTTTTGATAATTTGCTGCATGAAGATATTGTCCCGAGTCTCCCTCCCGAGCACCTTTTATCCCAACCTTTAGACACCATTACCGAGGATGAGTGCTTTGACCTGGGAGGTGACATTGACCATTTTATGATTGATAACCTTACGGCTTTGCCGCTTTCTGAGCATCAATTATCTTTGGGGGATGACAATTTGCTTACTTTACCCACCCCACCTTCCGTGGATCATGATTTCACATACTTTTCGTATGTTGAAAGGACTTTTCTACCCTTCAAGACTTATCCTCCGGCCTCTCCTTTATTAATGTCCTCCGGGAACGAGGACAACGTCTTTGATCCCGGTATTACATTCGAGGCTTCCCCATGGACCATTTAATTCGGGGACGAGTCAGGCTCACGACTCGGTTAACAAAAACAAGCGCTTTTTGGGAGGCAACCCGGTTATCTATCTATCTTTATCTATTTTTATAATAAGTGTAGGGGAGACCCTAGTATGTGTTTGTTGTCTTCTTTCTTATCATGTGCAGGGATTCGAGATTTAAAAGATACATTCTTGATGAGTTTTGACGACCCGTGATTCCGTGTACCCGTCTTCTCGGTTCTATCGTAAACTCTTTTGATTCACTATTTTATATTTTTTAATATTAAAATAGGAATCACTTTAGTTGTCTCTTCCTTACCAAGATTTAACCAACGTGCACAATGTCCTAAGTGTAGGGTAGGTTACTTCCATATGCTTAAACATTGAGGACAATGTTTATATTAAGTGTAGGGGGACTTCTATCGAAGTTAAGTGGCTTTTTCCTTGTATTTGTCCTCATTTTAACCGGAAAATTGATTTTTCGACATTTTTCAAAAATTTTGATCTATTTTGGCCTAGTTGTTTTTACCTTTGTTATAGTTATTTTCTTTCTTTGCTAAAATAAATTTTTAATAAAATGGTTTTAATTTTCAAACGTTGTGAATCTTGTGACTCAACCCGAGTTTACTTATCCAAGTTTACTCTAGCTAGTATCCTTAACATGTTTAAGTCAAGTTTTGCTAGGCTTTTATATAGGGAACTTTAAAACGCGAAAGTCTTAACTCTCACGGGTTAAGAACAAGAACTTTTCGCAAGTTCCTATAATTGATCCTAGATAGTCGTTTATCAAGGGAACTTTAAAACGCAAATTCTAAACTTGAAAAAGTCTAAGAAGATGCAAGATCGTATAGACGACTTGAAAACCCAAAACTTTGATTTAACTGGCTAAGCATCCACGAGTCTCATTCCTTGAGATTTTAAATTGTGGAGAACGAGAGATGATAGAGTCAATTATAAGTTTGGTATTCTTTCATGAATTTATGTGAGTTAATTATGAGCTTTTTCTCCCAACGCTTGTTAATAAATTTAATTGCAATAAGTAAGGTTGTACGATTTGAAAAGTTACTTAGCTTCTAGCCCAAGATCGTTTAAAAGTTGCTCGGTATTAATTAGAGTTCATAGCCAAAGCATAACTTATTGAAGCGGGATGCAAATATTGGCGAGTCCGAAAAGGCCCTAACAAGGCATGAGGGCTACATTTTGTTGCTAAAGATTCCAAGTGATGTGAAGAATCATCTATCAAAAAGCAATATGAAGGATCGAGACACACGACGAAAAGCAAATACTCCCCAAAAGATCATGGAGAAGTCTATCCAAAAAGACCCTAACAAGGTGTGAGGATAAATAGATCCAAGTCCTAAAAGGAGGCCGATCGTTGTATATCAACATCCCAAGTAAAGATTGGAGAAAAATGAAGAAGTCGTGGTCCAAATATGAAGAATCTCTCAAAAAGTTCAAGTGAAGAAATTCCTATTATGAAGAGAAGACCATTATTTCATGAACGTCTCTCAAGATTTGAAGTATGAATTCAATGCCAAATATCGATCCGAGAAAGGTCTTAAATCGTGAAGCGAGTTATGCCAAGATATGAACTTTATGAGGTCCCGAGAAGCAGTTTTAGAAGATTTTGTCCTTTAGCTAACTATTGATTAAATCGTCCTACTTTATTTTCAGCCTAATAACTATCAAAATAATTCAACAATGCATCCTCGTGATCATTCAAGACAATCATAAAATATAAGAGATACACCTAGGAATGAGGGAGTCTAAGTGAATAATTGGGCCACATGAATTTGTGTTAGTTTGCTAACTTATAATAACAATGATCTCATTTTTAAGCTTGGTATGGGGAACGTGAAACTTGAGGATGATAAACATTCATGACATTTCCAAGACCCTAATGTAAGTCTTTAATCTCTTTAGTTTTTTTTGTTCCTTTAAATTATGTCTTATGTTTAATAAAGGCCAAGGTGGGTTAATTATGATGGAAAATGTAAATCTTGCTTTGTAACTAATGCATTGCATGAGGGCATTGCAATGGTCAAGTGTAGGGGATTTGTTAGGTGTGAAACACCCATCCTTTTACCACTTAATTATAACAATAACCAAGCTAAAACGTGTATTTTATGTCATTAATGTCGAAATTATGAGTGGTTTGTGTTTTTGTTGTGATTTAGGATCAAAAAGTGAAAAGGGGAGAAAACACGGTCTTTCACGGGCTTTTATCGAAGAAAAATACAAAAGACGAAGTCAAAAGATCAAGAGTGAAAAAAGAACGGAAGTCCAAGGCCTATTCTGAAGATTTATCGAGGAAAAAGTCTAAAGACGGAAGTTTAATGAAGTCGAAGAACTCAAGTCTAATAAATTAAGAAAATTATAAGACGAGTTAAATTTATATCGACAAATCCCAATACGACGTCGAGAAAAACAAAGAATTTAAATCGAGTCGAGACGAGAAGAAAGCTCCAACACATTTTCATCCTCCTATATAAACCCTCCTAATATGTCATTAGGAGGTGTTAGTCATTTTAGGAGTAGATAGATTAGGAGTAGATTAGAGTAGGAGTAGGTGTAATCTAAATTTCCATGCTTTTTCATTAATCTTGTAATTTGAATCTTAATCATCTTAATTTCAAGCTTTTTCAATTAATCACTCTCGTTCTTCCTTTCTTAATCTTTTTAATCTCGTGTTTTGAATTGGTTAATCATGTAGTTTGATTTGATCTTTATGCTTATTTGCTTTATGGTTGTTCTTATTGATTTTTAAATGTTTGATGTTTTAGCTTATTGCTTTTCTAGCTTATGGTGTTATTTCTTTATTTTTAATTAAGTGCTTATTAGTTTATTTTTATAAAAAGTTGTTTTTAAATATTTTATTATTTAGTGTTTTTAAAAGTTTTTAAATTTTGGCTTATTTGCTTTTTCTTAAACTTGTTTTGGTTAAACTTTTAGATAAGTGCTTATTTGATTTTAGGTTATTGTTAGTTTTTGTTATTTTTGATCTAGTTCGGATTATTTTAAAACCCTAGTTTCCCTAACTAGGTGTCATTTTCATTTTTCCTAACTAGGTTGAGTATTCGCATTCCTAACTAGGTTAGGTATCATCATTCCGAATTAGGTTGGGATTTTGTTGATTCCTAACTAGGTTGAGTATTCGCATTCCTAACTAGGTTGAGTATTCGCATTCCTAACTAGGTTAGGTATCATCATTCCGAATTAGGTTGGGATTCTGTTGATTCCTAACTAGGTTGAGTATTCGCATTCCTAACTAGGTTGAGTATTCGCTTATTCCGAACTAGGTTAGGTATCATCATTCCGAATTAGGTTGGGATTCTGTTGATTCCTAACTAGGTTGAGTATTCGCATTCCTAACTAGGTTAGGTATCATATTTCCGAATTAGGTTGGGATTCTGTTGATTCCTAACTAGGTTGAGTATTCGCATTCCTAACTAGGTTGAGTATTCGCTTATTCCGAACTAGGTTAATCATTTAGTATTACGAATTGAGTGTAGATTGTGGATTCCGGATTGTGACAGGATTTGGATCCCGATTACGTCTTATTTGTTTCCTGTTTAGTTTTAAACTTATTTTTCCCGCCATTTTTTCTTAAACTTTATTTTAAATTGTTTTTATCTTAGAATTATTTTAAGTTTACATTTTCATTAAATTGTCAAATTTACTTTTCGTCAAACTTTAATTTCTCGTCATTTAATTAGTTTACTTTTAATGTCTTAATTTTTCACCATTTACTTTTTAATTACTTTTAGCTTTATTTACCTTACCTTTTACTTTAAAGGTTTGCATTTTTATTTTACAACATCGACAAATCTATTTCTTTTCCACCAAGAACAACTGAGTCGCACTTTTAACCGGTAATCAAATCGAATTGAATCGAGACGAACAAATTTTCATACTTGGCCAAAGCCTACTATTAACCGTCCTTTTTATCTTTTCTGCTACACTGAATTTCGAATCAGGATCAATCTTTAAATTACTATTTCCTTTCGTCTATTTGTATATTTCCAAATTACTACTAATATTACGATATATCCGTCAGTTACTCAAACTTGTCCATATAGTTGTACATTTCCAATCACCATTAGTGTCGTAAGATACACTTCACCACATCCCTTCTCATTCTTAGGAACCTAACATGCAAACATCCTTTACAACCTTGCAGAATAGTAGCAGCATCTTCAACTAGAACAACAGCATCTTCAGTCTCGACACCTTATTTCCTTGCAACACGATCAGCTTCAAACGTTCTAACGATTATTTCCATAATCAAATAATCTACCCTAGAGGTTGTTAATTTTGGAGACATATTTCAAGAAACTTAGTCACGTGGGGATCCACTAATGACAGAAAATGTCTCACTCAATTCTTTCTATTGTTATCACAGATGAAGGAAACATGATAAGTATACACATCGAGATAGAAAGAAGGATCTTTTCATCAAGATATACCATGGATACTACATGTTCAAACAACACAATACTACCTAAATTCACCAATCAACTCACAAAAGAAATAATAAAGACAAATCAAGATAATAAAGGGTAATAGTAGATTGCATCCATAAAATCCGAGAAAATCCTGACAAGATCTGTCACTACAGTCACTTACCATTATCAACCTAAACAACAACATGTTCCATCACAGTACTACATCATAAAATCTAAATAATCCAAATACAACACAACAATACATAAAGCTAAAACACAAGAAGGATTCATCACTTCATCGCTCAATAGGACATTCCACATCATTTTCTCCAACTTGACTAGTCTCGGCTTTGTCCTCATCCGGTTCCAACTTGCTGCACCTCCTTTCTGGATCATAGCATGGCGGATCCTCTAAGCCATACTTCAGATACGCACCTTGGCACGGCGGATACTTCATGTAGTGTGAATCAGCATACTTCTCAGTGTCCTAAAACTTCCAATACGGTTCATGATATGGCCTAAGGTGGGCTTCATAATCACTTAACCTGCGTAGCCTATCTCTTTCTTCCTGATACATATTAAAGTCAGTTCCATAACTTCTTACCTCAGCTCTAATCTCAGTCTTTGCAACTTCACTCTCAGTCCTTAAATTATCACTCTCAGACTCCACAAAGTTATTCTTATCGTCCTCATTATCCAACCATCCACACGTATTCTTACCATAAACCCCAAGGAAATAGATCACCCGGTTTAACTACAGCATATCCCTGCCTACTGCTATTAGGTGGTATATCGGCCATTTTCGGCAATCACAGAAAATTCAAGAGTACATAAGGTCATTATTCAAAAATATATATGCAATGCATGGTCATGCAAATGCAAATGATTTACGTATGTTAATATATATGTATGCGATGCAATGCAAATGATAATTATGCAATATTCACAAAAAGAAATTATGATGAAAGCACTCTGAGTTCTTTCATTAATACCAATACCTTATCATAGTATTTACTTAATAAATACTCAGGGATTCAGAACAGTTATGAGGGATACATCTATATTAATAAAGCATAACAAAAAATAAATAATCTTACTGGAGCCTTGCAGAGAAGTTACGTTGCTTTTATAAAATACTTTTGACACCTAAGTTATACTTTAGGACATTTTCAAAAATCGACCTAATTCGCTATAACTAAAAGCTCTGATTACCAATCTTTAACACCCCCAAATTACATTGCGTAGCGGAAATACACATTTGGGTGTTAAACTCAAACCTCATCACTAAAAACACTTGGTACAATCTAAAAATGATACATTTAAAATATAAGATAAAATAATACCATCTTTAGTCTAAAGTTTTCAATCCCAATAAATTGATTTCATAAAATATCAGAGTAGCGTTTCGGTCCCCCCACAGATATCATCCCAAAAATACAAACTCTTTATCAACTATAAAATACTCAAAAATGATTTTTATAATTTTCTTGAAGTCAAGACAATATTTCATAATGACAGGGAAAGAAAACGGTTTCAGACTGAACAACTATAAAAGCGTCACCGCAACCTTCCCAAGCAAGCTCCTTGATCAACACATCAGATTACCTGAAATACATGCTTAAACAAATCAACAATAATGCTGAGTGAATCTATAGGTTTAACAAAACACATTTGAACACATCATAAAATAAATCTTAATCGTTTAATAGCATTGTGGCCATACAATCTATTAATCAGGCATTTCATCTTACACCAATAGCTAATGAATTGTATTAAGATCATGACACCGACCCTTTAACTTAGCCACCCACGCCAAATGCCAGCATGACTATATGAATTCCATTGCCCCTACTAGGGTATCTGTTGCAAGTTATACCACATTCTTATTCTCGTAAATTATCCTTCCCAGAGGTTACTCAGCGTAAAGTGTTGGGCCAATTTAGAGCCAAAATTGTCCCTATACTGATTTGAATGAAATATACCCTAAGTATTTTATAGGTCGGTAAACTTAAGTAAGTTTACCGAGTCATCCTCAAGATGTTCTCAGAAGTCCACAGAGACTCCTTCTCTACTGCAGTGGATCCGAGACAGTGAAGACGAGAACCAAGACCAGGATGATGGAGTTAGTAATGACAATGACTCACTTACTCCCGAAGACCATCTCTGATATGAAGACCTGAAGTATTTATACTGAAGACATAGTGGGAACTTCCTTTGGTGAAAAAGGAAGAAAATATAAAGTGCAAGGTGGTTACTTGACTTTATTGAAGCTTCCAAAGGAAGCTTCACTTTCCTACTATATATAATGGTCTCATTGGTTAGAGATGGTTAGAGATTTCCACCACCAAAATACACATAGTGTTAGTGTTAGGATTTCCTCCTCCCATTGGTTCTTTCCTATCTTGTAACAATGAGAGTTTAGTTTGTCATCATCGCCCGGTTGTTATTCCGTAAACAACCGGGTAACACTTGTATATTTGTTGATTCATATATTAATAAGATATACAACGATGAAAAGTACAAGCTATTGTTATTAGTTAGTCAATTGGTTAATTGTGCATATTTTTCTTCATATATCTTCATAGATTCGATATCTGCACAAGATTAGTGGACCAACAAGTGGTATCAGAGCGGATTGGATTTTCTCTATCCAGATCCGTTCGATTTATGGCTACTAATAACATTTTTAGCATAATCAATTTTATCAGTATGTTCAAAAACTGCATATGCAGTAGCAGTTTTTGAGGGGGGAAATGAACACTACTGTTTGACTTATGCTAAAACAATATCCACACAAAACCTTATCCTCATACAAAACCCACCGACACAAATTAAAGCTTATCCTCTTCCACCCACCGGATCTACTTTATTCCTTACCCACCGTCACTCACAATTCATAATTCATATCCATCCTCCCTAAAAACCACCGTTACCTTCATCTCACAACTCACCCTCACAAAATCTTCACCGTGAGGTCAAATCTTTCACCAACACTCATCATGTTCAAAGATCCATATCGAGATCTATAACTTCCAAAAAAATCATCACCGAAACCAAATCATAATCACCTTCGATTCATAAGAACACATTATTAAAACTTCATCAATCAACAACAGCCTTCACACGCATAACCAAAACCACTCAAAAAATTAAATCGAAAAAGAAGATCGATTCTCTCCTTCTGGCCATAGGACAGAATTTGTATACAAATGAAGATTGATTATTTTTTATGAATAGGTAAGAGTATTTGTGATGTTGTTTCGATTGTTTAATGATGCAATAAACATGGAGGCGGATGATCGGGATGATAAAGCTGATTATCAAAATCAGTAAGGAGACATGATGTTGAAAAAGATTTGGTGTTGGGATTTCAAATCTAAAGTGAGTTGATGGGGGATTACAATTGAAAGTATGAATAATGGTAGGATTGAAAAACTGATTATAAAATCAGCCGGTTTCCCAGCTTGAATTATAAGCTGATGGGTGATGTTAGTATCAGCTTGAAAGAAGTTGACAAATTATTTCTGGTGAGGTTAATGTTTAAGCTTCAAAGAAAGCTGATGAAAAGATGAGGTATGAGTTTTTATTAAAAAGCTGACGAAAAAAAATAGGATGTGAGAATCAACAACAGTCGCTGATATTAATGAGGTAAAAGGCGAGTGTTTGAAACTAACCAAATGGGATGAGTTGACTAGTTGAAAAGTCAGAGGTTCGGTTGTTCTTAGAGTCGATATGAAGATCGACTAAGAATTAAAATGGGAGTTGGTAAACTCAATGCAGCTTATATGTGGGATCCATTAGTGATGGAAAAAGAAAGACTAACTGATAAAAATACTATTAGTGTTTCTTATTGTTGAAAAACTAATGGAACCAAAATTGTTGATCCCAAACTTAGATCGATTTAGCTTTATGTATACGAGATTAGATCAAGTAATACACTTAGAGAAACCTTTGTATATGCTTATGATAATCTAAGTGTTATGCGGAATTAACACTTAAACAAGAACGCACAATGATATAAACAAACTTTCACTTTGATTAATGATATCAAACTTGCTTACAATGAAAGTAGTTTACGAATGAAAACTTATATGAAACATTAACCTAAAGGTCTTCTTTTATAGACATAAGAAGCCTTGTACAATAATCTACGTATCAGCTATTCTAGGTAAAGATAAATATAGAAAATACATTGTTGTTCCTATCTTTACTAGAAGTAATATAGAATACAATAAACGCGTAGAGTATATCTTTCCATCAGTGCTTGTCTTCAATGTATCAACGCTTGACTTTGTCTTGTCAACGCTTGAGCTGTCAGCGCTTGTTTTGCTCTTGTCAACGCTTGTTTTACTCTTGTCAGCGCTCAAGTGATCTGGCCTTAATTTATTCCCAACAATCCTCCCCTAAACTTGATATCCACTCTTATGATCAAGTTTCTAAATAAGCATTAAGAACTAGGAGGAATCTTACAAACCTTCTCATATTGGTAATGAATAAATCTGATCAAGTCTTTTGCCACGTCACTTGAATAATCAATTTCCAGCTGAGTGTCCTTCATCTTCTCCAAAATAGCCTTGGATATGAAATACTGACCATCCATAAGTAGATACCCAGCAAACTTTGTAGAACTCAAATGGTAAACACCAGCAGCTGAATATAATCTCCATTGAAGACCACTGAGGTCATCTTCAAGATCCTTCCAAATAGCAGGATCCTCATCTTTTGGTCCACACATTCTTTTGAATATGGACCACAGTTTTATTCCATTAGCTGAAGTTGGTGCTTCAGCCTCATACTTGGTCTCTAGCAACCTCCATAGGTCTACCAAGTCTTCTCTATCACAACTTGCAAACAAAGATATGAGAGTGGTAAAAGTGTGTACCTCTTTGCCATATCTGCCAATCTTCCAAAACCCACATTCATCTTCTTCATAGCTCACAATTGGGTTTCTGGAATCTAATGGTAACACTTGCACCATATCTGAAGCTTCTAATGGTGAGAGCTTGAGACTCTTTCTTATGACAGCTTCACTTGGATATAGTGGATCCATATCTTTGGGAAACTCAAGAGAAATTCCCTTTTTCACTGGTCTGGGAACAAACATAGCTTTCTTGAGCTCCATTTCTTCTGCAAGTTCTTCCTTTCTTTCATCAGAAAGAAGTCTGAGAGTGTTTGCTTCCTGCACTCTCACCCAAATGGGATAAGCCTTGCATTCCAACTCATCAAATGTCAATGCCTTCAACTTCTGATAAGTCCATCCTACTCCATGACATCTGAGCAACATGCAGTATAGCTCCCTTCTATCCCTTTTTAACTCTGAGAGAATATTGCTTGCCTTGTGTTTCAAAATTACCTGGCAATCCTTTTGAACTCTGAGGAGAATCTCCAATCCCCATATTTGATCTGAAACAGTCAAGTGTGGATTCTCCATACATCTTTCTTCCCAAGCATGATACATTTGAACCACCTCTGGCATGTCAAAGTCAACCTGCAATTTCAATTCTCTCAATTTCTCCTCAGCCAACTCATCACCATACTCAAGTCTTTCTGGTTCTATAATCATAACACTTGAGTCTGAGCTAGCTCCATCACTTCCTTCTTCTGAAGTAACCACAAATGGTGATTCTTTCACCTCCTTTCTGTCTTGTTCCATGATTTGTGCAACCAATCTTCTATCAAACTCAACTTGAGCTGCATCCTTTGGAACACTCTCTTCTACCATAATACCCTTATCCTTATCTAATGGATCAATTGTTGGTAAGGTAGATGGTGATACCTGTGAAGAAACCTCCTTGATGATGGATGATGACTGGGATACATCACCTTCATGTGCAAGTCTGTCAACGCCCAATTTTGTTCTATCAGCGCCCAAAATATTTCTGTCAGCGTCCAAATTCTCCTTGTCAACGCCCAAATTTCCTGCCTCAACGACTTTTGTAATCTACTCCAACATGGTTGTAAATGATAAATTTAAGTTGGTAGGAGAAACTAAGGACGTATCAAAACCTGTTTGTTTCTTCAAAGTTGTAAGGGCCTCAGCAACATCCAAAGATTGACCATCATGGCTGCCCTTATCACTCAGATTTATTGGATCTTCCTCCCCTTTGGAAGATTCCTCCATACCTCTCCTTGCACTTGCAGTCTTCAAAACAACAATCCTCTCCCTCAATTGCTTGAGTTCAAGGCCTTGTGAGCTGACAACTTGTACTAAGTCTGCATTTTGCTTTTGCAAGCTCATGCAGACTGCCGTCAATTCCATAAGAGTCATTGGTTCCAGTCTGCCCTCTTCTAAAATGGGGATTTGACCTCCCAAGTCAGATTCATTGGGCATGGATGAGGACTTAATGATGGTGGGACTGCCTTGGCCAGCATCTAAGCCAGAACCAATAGTCCCAGCCTCATCCATATCACCAGCCACACTTTTGGTGGTGGTTCTCTCTGCTACATGGCTAGGACCACCAGAGGAGAACACTCCAGTAGTCCTTTGGTGTTTCATCAACTTATATTCAGGGGGTGTAGAAGATGGTGTGGAAGAATGGGTGGATGTGGGTTGGTTAAGGGGTGTTTGGGTTTGTGAAGGTTGGGTGTCAACGTTGGAAATAGGCACATCAACGCCAACATGTAATGTATCAGCGTTGAAGGGATCTTGGTCAATTTGCATATGTTCAGGTGAAGGTAATGGTTCAGGTATTGGGTCAATTTGGGGTTGGGGGTCTGGTTGGGGTTGTGCTGCTGCAATAACAGCAAGCATAGCTTGGGTTAAGGGTAGGTCATGATAGGGTGGTGAGTTCATCTTCATAAAAATAGCTTTCTTTTGCACAGGGATCTCATAAAAATCATTATGATCCCTTGTGCAGTATCCTTGAACATCAAAAACCATTTGCAAAAATCAGGGATAAGCTAAAGTCATTTTGTTACCCTTATTTTTACACATGCCCTCAAAAATCATTTTAGAATAATTAAATTTTTGCCCTGTTGCAATACACACAATAGCACTAGCAATAGATCTATTGATCTCATTGTGTGTAGTGCATTTGGGACTCAAACATTGAAGGAGGACATGTATGAGGTACTTCCAGGATGGGGGAAATTCCTGTTTATGATACTTGTTTAAGGTACCTTCATCAGGAAAAGGATATCCCAAAGCCCTTAGCCCTTGTTCTATTTCATTAATGGGAAGGGTGGCTATACCATCAGCATCATCAAGATGCAAGGCTTGGCGTACCAAAGCCTCAGTAACCACCCAAGGTCTCCCATGAACAATAGAAGTCAATGTAGTCACTCTATTAACTGTTGAGGAACTAACAGTGTTCCAAAACTGTTTAATATGTGTGACTGGAATGAGTGGTGCATGAGAAAGAGCATACCTTAAAGGGGATGCGTTCAAATACGCCACCATTTGAGTGTATTGGGGAAACAGAGTATCATCAGCTTCAAGATACGCGATCATGTTGTGTTGACTTCTGAACCCCAACTCCAAATCTGATGGTCTAAACTTTGGTGCCATTGATGAAAGCTGGTAAAAATGTTTGATGAAGATGAAGTTGATAAGAGAAAATTGTGTTAGACAAGAATTATAGATAACCTGTTTAAAAATAGGAGCCAAATTTATAGGAGAAGAAAATGCATGTGATTGGCCCAAAAATAGGCAAGTATTTTCAAAAAGTAATCATGAAAATATTGAAAAATTATAAGTTTATCTCATGCATTAAATGAAAAGTAACAACTCCCAAAATTACGGCCTAAAAATATGTCAAAAAGTAACAACTGAGTAGGTCCCATTGAGTGTCAACGGTCAAAAATAACCTATCAACGCCCAACGGCTATAATCTTGTCAACGTTTGCCTATAGCCATGTCAGCGTCTAAATTGGTCACAACAACGCTTGGAAAAATACTTGTCAGTGTCCAAAAATAAAAATGTTTAAAAATGAAAAATGACCTTAACAAAGTAATTTATCCTAGAAAAGATAACCAAAAAGCTGATAATTATTATAGGGCGGCAAGCACTGTCCAGTTATGCACACTTGCATAAGCAAGATAGACATAACAGTCCACTAGTGTCCCTTGCTAACCAAAACTCTTAACAACCAAGTTACCTTATAAAATTCCTTGTTACTCCCAGGTAAATCCCATAACAAAATTATTCCCAAGTCTCCCAACAGACCACAACCAATTCTAGGCCAAAAATTTCTTGGCAGCATGCATAGTATATCAACTTTGCATGCTACAGTGCCTCGTGATTTAGAAAAACTAACTCATACTCACCTGTGGACACAATCTAGAATTGTGATAAGAGTATCATATGGATACCCAAACATCCTAAAGGTTCCTAAAACCTCCCCTTAAACTATGATACATAAGTTGCTAAAAACATGCATGAACATAAAAAAGTTATGTCAAGATAGGAATTAAAAATTCCAACCATCATCCATAAATAAAAACTTGTCCAAATGCTTCTCCATTGATCCATAAGCAACTCTGTATCCAATGGTATACTGCTAACACCATATGCACATTTAGATTGAAAACCACAAAACTAACATTGTTGCTGACAACGCCCCGATAACACATGACAGCGTTGAGGGAAGCTTTGTCAGCGTTAGACAATTATATTGCTGACAACGTTACAAAAACACTTATCAGCGTTCAAGCAACCTTTGTCAGTGTTAGCAAAATATAGTGGAAAATCTAAATCATCATAAGACCAATAACAATGCATCATCCTGTACATACTTTTACAAAAAGACTCCAAAACACATATTATGTGAGATTGATCATTCCAATACTTGTTACCAAGTATTGAAACCTCCCAGTATCAAAAGGTTTAGTTAGTAAATCTGACACATTTTCCTCAGTGTCAACCCTATCTGGTTGTATTAAACCTTTTTCAAAACAATCTCTTATAAAATGGTGTCTAATTTCTATGTGTTTAGTTTTAGAATGATGTACAGGATTCTTAATGATGCATAAAGTCCTGTTATTGTCAACAAATATCTTGGTATGCATGAAATTATACCCATAGTCCAACAGCTGGTTCTGAATCCACAAAACTTGTCCACACCAAGCAGCTGCAGCCACGTACTCAGCTTCAGTTGTAGAGTTAGCCACCACTGTTTGTTTCTTGCATTGCCAAGATATCAACCTGCTCCCAAGAAACTGACATCCACCAGTTGTGGATTTCCTATCAAATTTATCACCTCCATAATCACTATCTGAATATGCAATCAGCTCCAATGGTGAATCCTTTGGGTACCACAAACCAAGACCAGGATAGCATCTTAGGTACCTAAAGATTCTCTTCACAGCATAAAGGTGACATTCTTTGGGAGTCACTTGATGGCGTGCACAAGCACACACAGCAAACATGATGTCAGGTCTGGAGGCAGTAAGGTACATCAATGATCCAATCATGGATCTATAGTGTCTGACATCAACATCTTTCCCATCTCCAATCTTTCCCCAAGGGTGTTCTCTATCCATAGGAGTAGTAGCCCTCTTTTCATGTGGAGAAAAGCCAAACTTCTTCAAGATCTCAGCCACATATTTATCATGGGAGATGAAGATACCATCTTCTTTCTGTTGAACTTGTAAACCAAGAAAGAAGTTCATCTCCCCCATAGCACTCATCTTGAATTTTTCTGTCATAAGCTTGGAGAAATCCTCACTCATCTTTGGATCAGTCGACCCAAAAATGATATCATCAACATAGACCTGGACAAGCAACACATCCTTGCCTTTCTTCTTTGTAAACAGTGTCTGATCTATGGTGCCCCTCTTGAATCTATTGTCCACCAAATAGGTAGACAAAGTACCATACCATGCTCTAGGGGCTTGATGAAGGCCATACATAGCCTTTTTGACTCTATACACTTTATCTGGATTCTCTGGATCCTCAAAACCAGGAGGCTGCATCACATATACCTCCTCAACAATAGTTCCATAGAGGAAGGCACTCTTGACATCCATTTGATAGACAGTGAAGCCCATGAAAGAAGCATAGGCTAGAAAAATCCTAATAGCTTCAATCCTTGCAACTGGTGCAAAGACCTCCTCATAGTCTATCCCCTCCTCTTGTGTATATCCCTAAGCCACTAACCTTGCCTTTTTTCTGACCACAATGCCTCTTTCATCTGTCTTGTTCCTTAGAACCCATCTTGTCCCTATAGGTCTGACATATCTGGGACAATCAACCAGCTCCTAAACATCCTGAATTTTAAATTGGTGAAGCTCATCCTGCATTGCTTCCACCCAACTTGGTTCTTTGAGAGCATCAAATATTTTCTTGGGTTCCTGTTGTGACAGAAAACAGGAAAACAAACATGCTTGCACAAGAGGGGTATCAACCTTCTTGTGTATATTGGAAATAAACCCACCAAGACCTTGATGAGATCTTCTAGTCTGAACTGGAGTCAGAATATCACCAATGATTTGAGAAGGAGGATGATTCTTCATGACTGAAGTAAGTACTCCTCCCTCAAAAAGTCTGGTATCTTCAACTTCATTCTCCATGTTGCCAATGTCTTCTTCATCAGACTCTCTTTCATCAACATGAGGATGAACCTCTTCATAGATATTAGAAGGTTCACCTTGTTCAAAAATGGAAGAGAAAAGATGTGCAGAAGTGTTGTCAACGCCTGAACCTTGTTTGTCAGCGCTTCGGCTAACAACGCTTGAACTGTTGTTGTCAACGTCTGAATTGGTCTTGTCAGCGCTAGATTTGCCTTTGTCAGCGCCTGAAGGACCATGCATGTTTGTATCTGGTGGTACTTGGAAACCACCATTATCTTTACCACCAGCAGCAGCAGCAGCAAAAGCATCTGTCCAAATGGGAATTGTAACATATTCTTGTATAGGAGATGTCTTTTCTGCTTGTGATCCAATCTTTTCATGAACCTGTGATAACAACCCGAAAATTTTGACCAAAGTTTAAATTAAGATTTTTCGAACATTTACGAAACTTATTATTTATTTTCGATAATTTAACGAAGATCGTGTTAGCTAAAATTCAAATTTAGTTTGAATATTTTCTTTTAGTTTATGAACTGAGAAATTTAAATTTTTTTTTTTACGTTTACGTTTCGTAAAATTAAATATTTATTATTTAATTACTTGTAATATTTATCGACGTTTTAAACGACGGACTGAGCAAAACTGATAAAAATAATAGTTGAAACGACTCAAAACTAAAACTTTGAAAATATAAAAAAAATAGTATTATATCCTAAAATGTTGCTAATAATGTGAGTAAAAGAATTTACGTTTTTTTTTTCGGTGAAATCCAACCGAGATAACTAAATTAATGAAACGAGCGTTTAAATAATTAATAGAAAATGTTTTCGAAAATCGACAAAGTAAGGACTCATATTTATTGTAAAAATGATTTTAAAAACGATGGCGCAAGTCTCGTGTCTTGAATCGTCCGTTAAGTCGCCCAAACGAGCCTCGAACGCTTATTGTACGAAAGTAAATAAGACATTTACAGATTTTACCCTTAACTATTGTTAGTTGCTATTTACATTTTTTTTGTTTTAGTATATATATTTTTTTTCTTCCCATTTCTTTCATTTTTAACTCAAAGAAAACACACACATATAAAATGCTCTCTCCCCTCTCTCCCACCTTCAGTCGCCGGCCACCAGGTTGCCGCCGCCGGAAAAGTTTTCCGACGAAGAATTCCGGCGAACTCCATTTTTTCCGGCGTGCTTATAATAAATCCGAATCAACCCTTGTTCCACAACCCCAAAAATCATCTCTCCTCCTCCTTTTATCCCCTAGCCGCCACTGCCACCCTTGTTGTGGTGGGTTGCCGCCGCCGCCACCTTGTGGTGGTGTGGTGGTGACGAATCTACCACTTATCCTAAGTGGGTATACCTTAAAAACCCTTAAAACACTCGGATCTTGTCCCGATCTACACATGCATGATGGTTACATAATATTTTTGACAAGTTCTTTAAATTATTTTTAATGGTGGTTGTTTATCTTGATTTTTTTTGACCGAAAAAGAGAGCTGCCGCCGCCAAACCACCACTGTGGTGGCGGCCGGACTTCATCACAGCCACCAGGGCCACGCCATGGTGGTGTTGGGCTTGTGGTGGTGATGTTCTTGAAATTGTTTTATTATTTATTTTATTTTTGGGTATAATAGATCTTGATGTATAATATATTTTTATTTTATTTTATACAATGATATAATAAATAAAATGTAATGAATAAAAGAAATAAATAAAATTATAATCAATTATTTAATGAATTATTTTTATTACTGTTATTATTATGTAAAAAGGGTGATTTATAAAAGAGATAAAATAAATAAATAGGAGATATAATAAGATTGAGGGGATGGATTATAATAAATAAATGTAATTATTTTGATTATATAATTATTATTTGAGGAGATTATAGACTACAAATACATAAATGGTATAATAAAATAATAGTATTGTAAGAATTCTGAAAATATAATAATAATAATTATTATTATTATTTGATAATATGAGATATATAATTATTTGAGGACTTATAAAAATAATAATAAATAAATACATATTTAAAAGAGTGTTGTTATTAATATTATTATTAATAAAAGGTATATTAAAATATAAAATTATTTAATGATATATGGAAAGTAGTTAAAATATTGATGGGGATAATTAATATATTAATTAAGGTATTTATTAAAAATGGAAAGTAATTAATTAACGAGAAATAGAAAGTAATTAAAATATTAATGGTGGGAATATATAATTAATATAATAATTATATTATTAAAAATACCTTAATTAGAATATTGATTGAGAAAAATATTAATTGGGTATTGATTGAGAAAAATATTAATTGGGTATTGATTGAGACAAAGTAGGAAAAATTATGTATTTTATATACATGGAAAATGTTATAAAAACGGTAAGGTCATGCCGAAATTTTCTAAAAATGTATACTTTTATAAAAGAAATAGTTAACGAATAACTACGTTATAAAATAATTTTTGAAAAGTATTATTTTAGTTAATATGACATGTAACGTTATATATGATAAATAAATTTTAATGAGTTATATAACGATTTTCCAACGAGTGTCGAATTATATAAAAATAACTTCGTATACACCATTATAACCGAAGGATATAGTATATAACTTAAGAAATACATTTTTAAATGTTTGTTCTAAATAATAACTTGCGACATGAATTATGAGCATCATGTTCACATATAAATTATATACCGAATATATTATATGATTTATTTTATCATTTTATTTTATTTGGCCAACCACCAAAGTTTTACGAGTTAAATTTTATTAATTATTTTGTGTCGAGTTGATGTAACCATCCGGGAAAACACCAAAACTTAAACCTCACTAAACGATTGGAGCATAGCTGTGGAATTATTTACAACTGCGGAAAGATATTTGTTGACGCTACATGATTATTTGTTATGGTGTATTACGACTATTGGAATCAAGCCGTATATATTATGTGATGCTGTGTGGTGTGATACTTATATTCTGATGATGTCTGCATTTAAGATGAGTCTATAGCCTCGCTTTATACTAGTTATTAAATGATTTTAGACCCGCGAGGGGGAATACATGTTTTTATAAACTTAGAACACAAGATTTTTATGGTATGCTTTGTCCCTCTATGAATGGACCCGTGGTTGCCTTTAAATTGCATTAAGTGATTGCCTTTGTTAAAAACCTCAATTATGGACCGTTAATTAACCTATGATGGGTTAACCGCTAGTACAATTAATAGATCTATGGGGGAAGCCGCCCCGGTTCAGTTTTTGTGGACTTGTCATAGAAGCTTAGGCCCGACCTCCACACTGTTTTGACATATTGTATTGAGAAGTCAGGTATACGGCAATGTACCAAAAATCTAGAGGTAACCGACAATTAATAAATCTCTCGTCTTATTAGACTGATATGGGAGTGTCTAAGGGCTCGGTTCCATGAGCTTATTGCAATTTATGCTATATACAATTATCATTGTTGATGCAAATTATTATTTGATGCTTATAAGCATGCCACAAACTTATAATCTTTGCTTGTGTTCAAATTGATTACATAAACCTATAGATTCACTCGGCATTTTTGCTGATTGTTTTACTCAAATGTATTTCAGGTAATCAAGAAGTGGAAGCTTGGAGGTCACGGGAATGACGTTGTGCACTGCTTTTGTTGTTCAAACTCTTTGATTCATTTATCGTTCCATTTTTAAAACAAACTAATATGTTGTTTTAACTTATCTTTTGGTAACGATTACTTGGGACTACGCTACTCTGACAAATGTTTTAGGAACGATAAATCTAAAACGTCTCTTTTCGAGTCGTTCTTTATAAATTATGTGTTGTGGTATCATTGTTTAGCACCCAAAGATGTATTCCGCTGCGTGTAAATTTGGGGGTGTTAAAGATTGGTATCAGAACCATGAGTTATAGAGAACTAGGTCTTTATTTTAAAAACCTAAACTATAACTGTCGGTTTTATTTTTTTTCAAAGAGTCGGTGCACATGACTTCGCGTGACTTCAGGTTCAAGCTACTTCTGGGATTACAACTTTAGTATACATTATTATGTATGCCTTATTGCTAAGTATTTCTAAATAAATAGTATAATCCTTTATCGATATATATATTGATATCGTTAAACTTTTCGATAAGAGTTATCATTTATTAATGTTTTACTTAAATAAATTTTTGGAATTTTTCCTGCAATTATTTTGAAGGATTCTCTACATTTATTTAAATTATTGGAAATTATCCTATTTCATTTTGTTATGACCTTACATACCTTCATCTGCGCGCGTTACTTGTATTGCTTAACCCTTTGAGATATCTATATAGATGTCCAAATCGTCTTCCGGCTATTTGTGCCTGGACGTCTTTTAACGTAATTTCTAGACCATTGTGTAGCTCAATGTGTCCTTGGAATAGACTAACCGCTAATTATTGACATTTATATGTATCGACTCCGAAGTGTATTGTTCACTTATATCTCGGTAAAGTCATCGTCATTTTATAAATCATCGTCTAGATTATGGCGCTAGATTGGAATACAATTTTACTTCTATAAAATTGTATCATTTGTTTTTCATTAATCTTCTCGCTCCCGGAGTGTAGCATGTTAATGTTCCATTCTTTTCTTGTTATGTTTTGTGTTTTTGACAATCGTGGCACCAAGGAGATTTGCCTACATTGCATTTTGGAATCTAAATTACGAACGTTTTCACCGTCTTGCTTCCTAAATTTCGTGTTGAATACCTTGAAGCATTTTCTGTCGTTCATCATGCTATATTTTATTTGATGCTCATTACGAGATTTATTTTTCGTTGTTATAAAATCCACAAGACATGTGTGTATATATGTATATATTTTGAGCCGTTAAGAAGTGTCGAAAAATACACTTTATGCAGAAGCTGTAGGGGCAGTATAAACAGGTCAAAACTTAAAAGTAAAACCTGTGTTTTTAAAATAAAATAGTCAAACCTGCACAGAACTTGCAGGGGTATTTTGGTCATTTTACATTGGTTTTCAGGTCTCGGGTAAAACTAGAAAGTCGTCTGAAACGTTGTTTTGCATCAAAATGCTTTAGACTCTGAGTCTTGGAGATGTCGTTTATCAGGTCAATTAATCGGCTCATATTTAAAAGTCAAATCTGATTGAAAATTCAGAACATGAGTTTTAAATGTTTCTAAGCTGTTTTGATTTCATTTGAGATCGTAAAATTTTAACAAATATTATTTTACAACTAACGAATACTAGTTGCATGTGAAAATGTTTAAAAATAAAAACATTACAGTATTAACAATTACCAGATTAATGGTGTAATTTGAAAACGGATAATATATTTTCTTAAAAGCATGTATGTATCGTGTAGCTTACGATGAGTACACATTTGGATTGTTTTATTCTTTATATATATATGACTCTTTTGTCATTCGATATTATTATTATTTTTCTTCTAACCTTCCACTGATTTGAGTTGAGTTTTGAAGTTTTGCCTTCACATTCTTCGTTGACATTCTTATCGCGTATCTCATGACGTTTTCGTCTAAACCTTATAACCCTTTGAAAACTTAACAACTTGTAACCATTTCATTGGTTGTTTTATGAGCTACTATTTGCCACTTTTTTGCAAAACTTTGACTACTTTATACATTGTCAAAATGTCATATTATAAATAAATCTGATATTGTTTTACGATTATTTTCACCAATTATTTTTACTTTTGAAGGTCTACGAGATTAATGGCCTATTCTATGTGATTGATTTGATGGATTAGGTTGGTTGATTTAGATGATAATCATAAGGAAATGAAGATGAAGGAATGAGATGAGGGATTAGAGAGAGAAAGGAGAGAAGGGAGAGAGTTAGAGAGACAAAGTAAAGATGAATAATGATTAGGTGAAAAATGATTATCAACAACCCCTCCTAACATGCTAGGAGGGAATATATATAGCCCACCCTACATGTGGGCTATATGGACTATACATAAAGTAAATAGATCACGAGCCCGTTACATAATTATCGTTGGAGCGACCGATCCTTCATAAATACGTAAAAACGTATTTCTAACAATCTCCCCCTAAGGGAGGTCGCTCCAAGAAACAAAGTTCTAAATAGTCTATAACTCGTGATCTATGCTAACTAAGATGTGACCGAGACTTTATTGGGAAAAACGTATTTCCAACAATCTCCCCCTAAGGGAGGTCACATCTTTTTACAAAATCTTAAACCTAGCATCTATGCTTGAGTCTTCGATCTTGTTCTTGTGAATATGCTTGATGTGATCTTTGACTTTAGTCTTGAGCATGTTTCCTTGCCTTGACCTTGTGCATTCTTAACTTGTGATATTTGCCTCTTTGTGACTTCATGTTCCACATACTTATACTTTTAAATTCTTGAAAGCTTCAGAGTTTGATACAGCGGAAGACTTGACCTTCAGGCTTTCTTGAATTTGTTGAAGTACTAATTGTATGTAGTATAAGCATGTGGTGACGACTTCTTCTGGATTGTACACCGCAATGCCACCTTCTTGTTACGCTGCATAAGACAGTTAGCAACAAAACAATATACACGGATGAAATGGCCTTGAACATTTCATTCTAATTCGGTAGCAATTTACCTCCGGTCGGTGAAGACCGTTGGACGATATTAAATATCGTACTTGTGGCAGGTAGTTTCAATAAAGAACCTCCTTGACAAGATTTCGCGGGTAAACCCGTTCTCTTTACTCGACCGTCCAAAGCTGACTGCGAACGTAAAGAGTGGATCATTTGGATAATATTATCCGCATGATTTGAAGCCGTCAATTCATGTTCCTGGAACAAGTGAAGTTCAATTAAGAACCGCACCATCGTTGCTTTCCAGTTGTCACTAGCTTGATTCATATAGAATCTTGCAAGTTACCTACCAAGTGCTGTTTGATGTTAACACTAGAAGGATTTCCATTCGTCACTGTAAATACTTAATAGTATTACTCTGAATGTTCTGGCAAGATCATTAAGATATTGCGTAGAGGCCTGGAACGTGTTTAAATTCATTTAAGAATTAAACCACTGTTGCTTTCCAGTTATCACAAGTTTGATTCATAAAGAATCGCACAAGTCACCTACCATGAGCTTTTTGATATTCGCTCAAGAAGGATTTCCATCTTCATTGTAAATACTTTCGTATTACTCGGATGTTCAGGCAAGATCATGAAGATTTTGCGTAGGACTCTAAAGAACTTTCTTACTTTTCACAGTGTGTGAAGAAGCAAGGAAATATGAAAGTGTGTCCTAATGAGATATTTGATGATCTCAAATGGCTCTAGACTCGATCGTGCATTTTGGATTTTTAGTGATCGGAGGCTGGAGAGGAGTGCCACCTTTTCAATACCAATTTATTCGGAGTGAATAAATCAATAGATAACGTGTTGATCTCCGTGTGATTAAAACAAATACCTTTTGAGAGATATTTGAGTTAGCTGGGAAGGGTTGTGCATTGCATCACTGGGTCCATGATGTCTTTCTTCAATATCGAGAATCATTAACAAAAATGATCTCAATAGCATATGTATTGACCCGGTTTCTGCCTAAAGTTGTAAGGAGGGCTTCTTTCTTTACACCCTTTATCTTTACAATTCTTTTTCATTCTTCAACCCCTTCAATGCTTACCAATACGTCATCACTAGCACCTTGTTGTGATTGTTCCAGTGCTAACTTAAGTACTTGGTCGGCATTCAGCTACGTTCACAATCTTTCTCCATCTTTCCTAAGGACTACTATTTCTAGCTATGGAATGTCCTTGGGAAGATTCCTCCGGTTCTAGAGAAATCATTGGACTTTAACCTATCCTACCATCCTTATGTCACCACAATCTTCACCGTCGTGAATAGAGATGTTTTAGGTAAGTGTATGTCACCATGAAATCCATTTTGAAGTGCAAATCCATTTTGCTCCCCCTTAACATATGCTACGATATCCGAAAACATTTTGCACATGTCGGGATGAGCTATCACGTTAAGTCAAACCATTTATGATTGATCATATCGCATATTAAATCACATTTTCTCCCCCATATTAAAAATATTAACCCAATCGATGTTTTTAATATCAATTGATTTAATAGCATTTTAAGAAAATTTGGGAAGAAAAATGCAAGTCCAATTATCTTCATGAATTACACAAGCTCCCCCTCAAATTAATGAGGGTGTGCTGAAACGTAAATTAAATACCTTTTAAACACAAGTGTAAGGTATTTATTACGTGCAAAAATCATATATAATAATGAATTCACAAGATTAACAATTTACGAGGTAGGACCTGAATGATGGAGAACATCATATGAGAGATTCACATGGTTCTTGTTCACGAATGCTGGTCACCTCGGCACGTCCCCGAGAAAATTAATTCCCGTTGTTGAGTCAAAGCTTTCCAGTGAAATGCTTGAATTGATTATGAAAAGCGGGTTGCTATCTGAAATAATAGCAAACCATTTTGAGCATGTTTTAAAAGTTTGAACTTCTGCTCGAACTTTATTTACAATCCCGTGTCATTATTGAATGACATTTCTAGGTTCGTAAATATTATCGATTCCAGAAGACATGCTCTTTTTATCAAAACATTTTTGAACACACAATTTTGAAAGATTTATAAAAATCTTTGAAAAATTCTTGAAAAATTGTGTTCAAAGTTTTGAAAAACCAATTACTTGAGCTTAAGATTTGGAATATCTTAGGAACGAGCTCAAGTCCGAGAAGTTGTAAACTTCTCGTTGTTAAGGATAAGTTTATCATCGGCGATAAACTTTCCTTTTATCTGAAGAACGAGTCCTAAGCTGACATTTACTTAGAAGTCGTTTTTCATGAGCTTGAAAACTTTGACTGTTTTAACGGAAAGCTCATGACCGAGAAAGGTTAATTTCTCGTTACGAAGGAAAGTTCTCTTATTTAAAAGATACACTTTCCTTTCTGAGCTTAAAACTTCGAATGTTTTAATACAAGCTCATGACCGAGAAAGGTGAATTTCTCGTTAAGAGGATACGTTATCATAAACGATAAGCTTTCCTTTATTTTAAGTTCGAGTTACAGTCTGACATTTAACTGTAAGTCATTGTGCATGAGCTTAAAAACTTTGAATGTTTTCGATATAAGCTCATGCCCGAGAAAAATTAATTTCTCGTTGTAAGGATAAGTTTATCATCGGCGATAAACTTTCCTGCCTTTGAAGAACGGGTCACAGACTGTAATTTGACTGTGAGCCATAATGCATGAGCTTAAAAACTTGGAATGTTTTTGATATAAGCTCATGCCCGAGAAAAATGAATTTCTCGTTTTTAGGATAAGTTTATCATCGGGATGAACTTTCCTGTCTTTGGAGATCGAGTTACAGTCTGTTATGTGACTGTAAGTCCTTGTGCATGAGCTTAAAAACGTGGAATGTTTTTAACATAAGCTCATGCCCGAGAAAAATGAATTTCTCGTTTTTAGGATAAGTCATCATCGGGATGAACTTTCCTGTCTTTAGAGATCGAGTTACAGTCTGTTATGTGACTATAAGTCCTAGTGCATGAGCTTAAAAACGTGGAATGTTTTTAACATAAGCTCATGCCCGAGAAAAATGAATTTCTCGTTTTTAGGATAAGTCATCATCGGGATGAACTTTCCTGTCTTTGGAGATCGAGTTACAGTCTGTTATGTGACTGTAAGTCCTTGTGCAAGCTTTAACCATGAATCCCCTGAGATACTAGTTTCTCTGATATCTGCTTCTTCAGCAACCAAACTCTGAGAGTGTCCTTAGTTGAACGGTATACAACGATTGGACCGCTTCGTTCTTTTGGAACATCAACTTTGGTACCTGCATTCTCATTAGGAGTTTGTATACTTTTGCATGGATTAGCGATATCTATTTTAGAAGCACGTAGGGGTTCACGGTTTTCTGTTCTTGTGTCAGAGGTGGCCTGAAGGGATGAATCACATGTCTTAGATGGCAAACGTTTCCATTTATAGAAAACCTTAAGTTCAGGCTTAAGTGATGTATCATCCTTTGCAATTTCCTCCCTTGTAGTCTTCGTAGAATCAGAGACTATCCTAGTTAAAGGGCACTCGTTTCCTACAAGAGTGAAAGTTCTACCAGTGGGGCGCCACATTTTGCCAACGGGTTTGATTTTTGCAACCCACTGGGATTTAAGTCTAGCACGGGAGTTCACCTCATTAAGCAATTTTTTGATACAGGAGTCATGATTTGCCGTAAAGACACATTTTCTACATGTTTTACAAGTAGCATATTTAATGTCCGAGTAAGATCTAGAATTCCTAGATGATTGATTGATGCTCCTAGGATGTGACATGCTACGGTTAGCAGTGTTGGGTAAACTAGAAGGCATCTGACTAGGTTGGACATTGCTATCTCTTGCATGTGTCTTTTGCTTAGCTTCCCCAAGACCAGATTTATGGCAAACGTCATTTGAACTAGTTCTAGACGTGGTCTTGGTATTTTTAGGGAAACTAGAGGCAATCATTTGATTTGGTCTTGCTAAAGCTGGAGTGATCACATAGGGCCTAGTTGCTGGAGTGTCTGGTCTAGAAAGATGAACCAAATCAACTTGGGAGGCAAACCGCGGTCTCGAGGATTGTGGTCGCTCGGATCTAAATACAGTAGGTTGTCTGACAATCGGTTGTCTGACGAACTGATTTGTAGGCGGTTTCCCCAAGATTGATGGTTTTTCAAGCTTAATGTCCACACTAGGTCCTCTATTTTTTCTTAACTCGTTTTTCAACGCAGCTATAGCAAAAACCTTTTCCTGTACTTGAGCCTTTAATGTTTCATTTTCTTTGAGCACGTTATCTTGGGATGCCAACTTAGATTCAAGCAGTTGAATTTGTTTCAAAAGATTATCCTTTTCAGCTTTAGAATCTAGAACAGTTTGATCCAATTTTCTTTCAAGAACAACGTTTGACTTTTCAAGTTTTTCAAAGTATGTTTCAAATTTGTCCGTTTTCTTAGAAAATTCAAGTTTGGCATCCTCAAGATCTTTTGATTGCCGAGCTACGATCGTTTCAAGCTCTTTAATCTTGGAATCAGAATCAGTTAACGAGGCAGTTATAAAACATTTATCATGATGAACTATAGCATTTTGAACACTTTCTCCCCCATTATGACTCACATCGGATGAATCATAAGTGGTATTTCTATCACTCTTGTCCATCCCATGTTTGTCATAATTAGGTTCAGAATGCTCAATATGCGGCATGTCATCAGCATATACATCATAAACGACATTACATTGTACCATGTTTGCAGGCTCTGCGTCATAAATGGGTAAGGTGTCATCAAGAGAAATCTCGTGAACATTCCCTGACGTGCCACTGGTATCATGTTGTCCTCCTGATTCCGTGCTCTTGCCATCGTTAGGCTCCAAGTTGTCAACCGTATGACCATTCTCCTCTTGCATCTGCGGCATTGATTCTTGCACTCCATTATCATACGTTTGCTGAAGTTGTGATTGTTGATAAATCGAAGACGAGACCGATGTCATGAGTTTCAATATTGTATCACGGAAAACACGAAGCTCGGTATGTGTATCTCGAAGAAATGATTGGCAAATCACAGAACTTTCAGGCTTAATGATATTGAATTGGAGGAAAGGCGTGAGTTGTGTCACAAGATCCTTATAGGCAAGTGCCGATGCAGAGTGATTAAAGTTTCCATGGTTGAGTTGCTCGGCGAGTTGGGTCAAAGTGGTAAAAATTGAGTTGAAGAATAAATGACGATCTTGACCAAAGATTGTCATAAATTCGCTCCCTCCTTGAAGCCGTGAAAGATTAACTAGATGATACTGAAGCATTCGAAATGAAGTTATACCACTTTCCCTAGTGTTGGCTGGCACTTGATGCGATTCTCCCTCTTTAAACGTTGAATTCAAAGACTCCATTTAAAAAATGATCGTGATTGTAGTTGTTTTCGGAATTTACCAAGTCGTGAAGGAACTTCGAAGGATCCGTAAATAACTTTTAAAAATCAACGATGGATGATATAAATCTTTTCTCGGTTCAAAAAGAATTGCTTGCTGCTCAAACGTTGATAAAATAAACCCGATCAAAAATCCGTCAGCAAAATAAACGTTGGCACTTTATCACGTCACTTTTGTTACGTTACCTTGTCCCGATTATAACTTAATAGCACAAAATTTTTCCAAACTAAAAAATTTGAATAAAAATAAAAATATCAAGTGATTATATAAAAAAAATAAGAGTTAATATCAAAAATGAAAATATTCAAAAAATAATAAAAACTTTCTAAAATGAAAAACTTTCGAAAATTAAAAAAATAAAAGGATCTGATAAATAAAAAATAAAGAAATACAATTCACTTTGGAAACTCCGTCTAACCTAAAAAAACACACGTGGCCTCAAAAATATCCTCCTTGTTTTCTCCGTCTAACACGTGGCCCAATAACATAAATCCACCGCCCCACTTGCTTTTTCCTTGTTATATCCGCCCAGTCAAATAAGTCTGTCTCCTCAGTTCTTGTTTGACGAAATCACATAACCAAAAACACACTTTTCTCTCTCTCACCAAAATAAGACGCCGTCTAAACCTAATCTCTCTCTCTCCTCACAAAACGCAGTCACCAATCTCACAATCTAACAAAAAAAATCAACACCCGATGCAATGATATAGGCTTCAAGATCCTAAAATGGGGTCTCAGGTAGGTTTCTTATCTGTTTAATTATGTTCTAATCTTTGTCTCTCTCATCTGTAGTGTCATTCTTGTGAGGTCTGGGGTTGAGTGTTGGTGTGAGTGTCTGTGTTGGTGTGAGGTCTGTGTTGGTGTGAGTGTTGGAGGGGTTGAGTGTTGAGATTGAGGGGGGTGTTTGGTGTCGGTTTTTCGAGAGAGTGAGGGTTTTCGAGGGTTGTGTTGTTCTGGGTTGAGTCGAGTCAAAATGGTGAGACGTTGAAACGAGGGTGTATGAGGGTGTGTTAGACGAGGGTGTGGGTCAGAATGATGGTGTGGATGTCGAGAGATGTAACGAGAGGGTGTCGGTGAGGGAGTGAGGGGCGAGAGTGTTATTTGTGTTTATGATGGTTTTGGTTGTCGAGTCAAGTGTCGAGAGTCAGACGAGGGTTTGGGTTGGGTGGTTTTTGTTTGAATTTGGGTCTGTTTTGTGGTTTTTGTTGAAACGAGGGTGTGGGTGTTTGTGGGGTTTATTGGAGTCGAGAGATTGAGTGGTGTTTTTGTTCTGGGTGAAAAAGAGTGGGAGTCCAGTCGTGAGGGTAAGGGTTGTGTCGAGGGATGTGTCAGTCTGTTGGGGTGAGTCGAGAGGTGTGACGAGAGGGTGTTGTTTGTCGAGAGGGTAAGGGTTGTGTCGAGGGATGTGTCAGTCTGTTGGGGTGAGTCGAGAGGGTGTAAGGGGGTGTGGGTGAGAGTATGGAGTCGAGAGGTGTTGGTTTTAAATTGGTGTCGAGTCAAAACAAATTTTCCCGTTATATTTGAATGGTTTTCATTCGGAACTTTGCATTCGTTCGGAAGAGTTCCGAATCGGAACTTGTTCGTTCGGAAGAGTTCCGAATCGGAAGAGTTCCTTCACCCGGAACTTTTTTCTTCACCCGGAACTTTTTCTTCACCCGGAAGTTTCGTTCACCCGGAACTTTTGGGTTTGATTCGGAAATTTTGGTTCACTCGGAAGTTTCGTTCACCCGGAACTTATTCGTCCGGAACTTTTTCGTCCGGAACTTGAAGTTTGATTCGGAACTTGTGAATTTGATTCGGAACTTTTAGTTTGATTCGGAACAGGACAAAAACTGACTGACTGAAACTTGAGACCCAAAAACCTTGATTATGAAAAACCTGGATAATGAAGGACTGTAGGACTGGTATTGGACAAAAACTGAGACCCAATAGATTAAAAATAAAGAAAAAATACTGATTATAAAAAATATTGATTAAAAAACTATAAAAACTGTTTATAAAAAGTAGAAACTGATAAAAGTAATAACTGATAAAAAAAATAATATGATTAAAGTAATAACTGATTAAAGTAATAACTGGTAAAATTAAAAAAAAAATAAAAAATAAAAAAATAAAAAATAATAAAAAATTGATTCAAACAAAAAAGGCAATCAAAATAGAAGGATTTAATCAAAAACAATACAAAATTAAAAAGAAAAAACACAAACTTTTATAAAAAACACCAACTTTTTATAAAAACACAAACTTTTTAAGATTTGATAAAGAAATTTTTGATTTTTATATAAAAATTTGTGATTTTTATCTAAAAAGTAAGTAAATTTGAAGATTTGATATGATTTAACATATAAAAACACAAACTTTTTATAAAAAAATACAAACTTTTTATGATTTAAGCATGATTAAATCAAAACCCACCAAAATCAAAAAGAAAATAAGAGCTAGAATAAACCAAACAAACCTTGGCTCTGATACCAATTGAAGGTCTACGAGATTAATGGCCTATTCTATGTGATTGATTTGATGGATTAGGTTGGTTGATTTAGATGATAATCATAAGGAAATGAAGATGAAGGAATGAGATGAGGGATTAGAGAGAGAAAGGAGAGAAGGGAGAGAGTTAGAGAGAGAAAGTAAAGATGAATAATGATTAGGTGAAAAATGATTATCAACAACCCCTCCTAACATGCTAGGAGGGGATATATATAGCCCACCCTACATGTGGGCTATATGGACTATACATAAAGTAAATAGATCACGAGCCCGTTACATAATTATCGTTGGAGCGACCGATCCTTCATAAATACGTAAAAACGTATTTCTAACAATCTCCCCCTAAGGGAGGTCGCTCCAAGAAACAAAGTTCTAAATAGTCTATAACTCGTGATCTATGCTAACTAAGATGTGACCGAGACTTTATTGGGAAAAACGTATTTCCAACAACTTTGGTCTTATAAAATACTTTTCGTAAGATTAAAAGTTGCGTATTAAGTATCTCACAAATTACTTGTATCCTATAAATTTATAAACTATTTTTAAAATTCCATTTTACAAATGGCATGGTTTATACATATAAACATAAGAAACGTAATACTTTTTGACGAAACTGAGCATTGCATTGCTATTCCTAAATTATACATGGCCTGATCACCTATGTCTAATCTAGAAGGAGCCATGCTAGGCTGAATAGTAGTCACCATAAATTTTTTGATAATAATCAACTTTTTACTTGTATTCATAATAGAATAAAATAAAATGAAAAGAAGTTTTGAAAACCTTTATGTTTTATGCAAGTAGCGCAATTTCTATGCATCCGCATATGTTTTCTTACCTTCTCTTGAACGAATTACGCGCTTACGGGTACGTTTTTACTCGACAATCATTTTCTACTTGTTACTTCATTTTGTCTTATAACTGATTTCTTTTGACCGTTCGTCTAATTACTGACTGTTGATAAAAGACTAGAAAGTCTCGATGTTTTATCCTTCCTTTTTGTCCAATCTTCTTTATGCGACTGGGTAGATCTTTGGAATGTCTCCGCACGTGAATAATGAATTATCACTAGAGTGATTTCCGTATATCCGGGATGACGTCCGTCACTCTCGTTTGTCTCGAAATCCACTCTTGTGAACCGTGCTTTGACTTCTCTCTTTAAACACTAACATCGTTCATTTGATTTGTTCTAATTACAAGTGATTATTAGGAATTTTATTTTATTAAAGTTTTTGTATGGATCTTATTTCTGATCGTGTAACGACCACCGCTAAGTTAACGAGCTGATATGGGTGAACCATAAACCGCACTAACCAAATTTGACAACTTGTTTAATCTATTATTTCTTATCGTCTTACCATCAACGCCTTTATTTTATTATTCTCTTTAAGAATTTATACGACATTTGCTTCGTCCCCTTTTTGTACCATTGATTTCGTACTAATTGTTGACTATTATTTCCATTCGTATTCGTTTGTTATCTTGTCACATTTCGAAAACCCGAATGTAACCCATATTTATTTTGGAATGATAAACACCTTTATGTATTCCTACAAGGTATTATAAAATTTTTATGGAACTTTTATACATTTTCCAATGATTCTCAGTTATCGAAATAACCATCACATGTAAAAGGTCAAATTTATACATCATATTTTGTATAACTAAAACTAATGTTTAAATTGAAATTATGTTTTTATCTTTTGAAGTAATTGACTTATCATACTTTACTTTAAATGTAATGAAATTATCGGTTTAATTTATATTCCTGATAATGATTTAATTTGGAAATTATATTTTCTAATTGTAACCATCAATATGAGTTTAATTAATAAATTCATGTCTTTCTTTCAAAGTTTCTTAAGACAACCAAAATAAATTATGAAGCTATTTAACTCCTATTTTGATGTATCATCTTTATCGAGAAAGTACCTCAACTGAGTTTTAAGGTAATACCAAATCCGGGACGGATAATTGTGACAAATGTTATTTTAATGATAATGTATAATTTATTCTTCGCTCTCATTTTCCTACTCGATGACCAACGGCGGAAATCTGTATTTGATATTTATGTTTGACTTTTGCTTTTAGATACTTATGTGGCATGTGATCTAGTCGAATGATCGTAAGTTGTGAGAACTTCAGACGGCATTGTCCAATGACGTCCGATCATGGAGAACGTGTACATATAATATCTTTTGACTTTCTTTGGAACTTAGATGATGACTTGCCTGTTTTTCACTCTTCACTTTTAGACTGAAGACTATCGTATGCGAATTAAGCGCCGGGACGTCGCTTCCTAAAGGAGTGGATGATATAACAACCCGAAAATTTTGACCAAAGTTTAAATTAAGATTTTTCGAACATTTACGAAACTTATTATTTATTTTCGATAATTTAACGAAGATCGTGTTAGCTAAAATTCAAATTTAGTTTGAATATTTTCTTTTAGTTTATGAACTGAGAAATTTAAATTATTTTTTTTTACGTTTACGTTTCGTAAAATTAAATATTTATTATTTAATTACTTGTAATATTTATCGACGTTTTAAACGACGGACTGAGCAAAACTGATAAAAATAATAGTTGAAACGACTCAAAACTAAAACTTTGAAAATATAAAAAAAATAGTACTATATCCTAAAATGTTGCTAATAATGTGAGTAAAAGAATTTACGTTTTTTTTACGGTGAAATCCAACCGAGATAACTAAATTAATGAAACGAGCGTTTAAATAATTAATAGAAAATGTTTTCGAAAATCGACAAAGTAAGGACTCATATTTATTGTAAAAATGATTTTAAAAACGATGGCGCAAGTCTCGTGTCTTGAATCGTCCGTTAAGTCGCCCAAACGAGCCTCGAACGCTTATTGTACGAAAGTAAATAAGACATTTACAGATTTTACCCTTAACTATTGTTAGTTGCTATTTACATTTTTTTTGTTTTAGTATATATATTTTTTTTCTTCCCATTTCTTTCATTTTTAACTCAAAGAAAACACACACATATAAAATGCTCTCTCCCCTCTCTCCCACCTTCAGTCGCCGGCCACCAGGTTGCCGCCGCCGGAAAAGTTTTCTGGCGAAGAATTCCGGCGAACTCCATTTTTTCCGGCGTGCTTATAATAAATCCGAATCAACCCTTGTTCCAAAACCCCAAAAATCATCTCTCCTCCTCCTTTTATCCCCTAGCCGCCGTTGCCACCCTTGTTGTGGTGGGTTGCCGCCGCCGCCACCTTGTGGTGGTGTGGTGGTGACGAATCTACCACTTATCCTAAGTGGGTATACCTTAAAAACCCTTAAAACACTCGGATCTTGTCCCGATCTACACATGCATGGTGGTTACATAATATTTTTGACAAGTTCTTTAAATTTTTTTTAATGGTGGTTGTTTATCTTGATTTTTTTTGACCGAAAAAGAGAGCTGCCGCCGCCAAACCACCACTGTGGTGGCGGCCGGACTTCATCACAGCCACCACGGCCACGCCATGGTGGTGTTGGGCTTGTGGTGGTGATGTTCTTGAAATTATTTTATTATTTATTTTATTTTTGGGTGTAATAGATCTTGATGTATAATATATTTTTATTTTATTTTATACAATGATATAATAAATAAAATGTAATGAATAAAAGAAATAAATAAAATTATAATCAATTATTTAATGAATTATTTTTATTACTGTTATTATTATGTAAAAAGGGTGATTTATAAAAGAGATAAAATAAATAAATAGGAGATATAATAAGATTGAGGGGATGGATTATAATAAATAAATGTAATTATTTTGATTATATAATTATTATTTGAGGAGATTATGGACTACAAATACATAAATGGTATAATAAAATAATAGTATTGTAAGAATTCTGAAAATATAATAATAATAATTATTATTATTATTTGATAATATGAGATATATAATTATTTGAGGACTTATAAAAATAATAATAAATAAATACATATTTAAAAGAGTGTTGTTATTAATATTATTATTAATAAATGGTATATTAAAATATAAAATTATTTAATGATATATGGAAAGTAGTTAAAATATTGATGGGGATAATTAATATATTAATTAAGGTATTTATTAAAAATGGAAAGTAATTAATTAAAGAGAAATGGAAAGTAATTAAAATATTAATGGTGGGAATATATAATTAATATAATAATTATATTATTAAAAATACCTTAATTAGAATATTGATTGAGAAAAATATTAATTGGGTATTGATTGAGAAAAATATTAATTGGGTATTGATTGAGACAAAGTAGGAAAAATTATGTATTTTATATACATGGAAAATGTTATAAAAACGGTAAGGTCATGCCGAAATTTTCTAAAAATGTATACTTTTATAAAAGAAATAGTTAACGAATAACTACGTTATAAAATAATTTTTGAAAAGTATTATTTTAATTAATATGACATGTAACGTTATATATGATAAATAAATTTTAATGAGTTATATAACGATTTTCCAACGAGTGTCGAATTATATAAAAATAACTTCGTATACACTATTATAACCGAAGGATATAGTATATAACTTAAGAAATACATTTTTAAATGTTTGTTCTAAATAATAACTTGCGACATGAATTATGAGCATCATGTTCACATATAAATTATATACCAAATATATTATATGATTTATTTTATCATTTTATTTTATTTGGCCAACCACCAAAGTTTTACGAGTTAAATTTTATTAATTATTTTGTGTCGAGTTGATGTAACCATCCGGGAAAACACCAAAACTTAAACCTCACCAAACGATTGGAGCATAGTTGTGGAATTATTTACAACCGCGGAAAGATATTTGTTGACGCTACATGATTATTTGTTATGGTGTATTACGACTATTAGAATCAAGCCGTATATATTATGTGATGCTGTGTGGTGTGATACTTATATTCTGCTGATGTCTGCATTTAAGATGAGCCTATAGCCTCGCTTTATACTAGTTATTAAATGATTTTAAACCCGCGAGGGGGAATACATGTTTTTATAAACTTAGAACACAAGATTTTTATTGTATGCTTTGTCCCTCTATGAATGGACCCGTGGTTGCCTTTAAATTGCATTAAGTGATTGCCTTTGTTAAAAACCTCAATTATGGACCGTTAATTAACCTATGATGGGTTAACCTCTAGTACAATTAATAGATCTATGGGGGAAGCCGCCCCGGTTCAGTTTTTGTGAACTTGTCATAGAAGCTTAGGCCCGACCTCCACACTGTTTTGACATATTGTATTGAGAAGTCAGGTATACGGCAATGTACCAAAAATCTAGAGGTAACCGACAATTAATAAATCTCTCGTCTTATTAGACTGATATGGGAGTGTCTAAGGGCTCGGTTCTATGAGCTTATTGCAATTTATGCTATATACAATTATCATTGTTGATGCAAATTATTATTTGATGCTTATAAGCATGCCACAAACTTATAATCTTTGCTTGTGTTCAAATTGATTATATAAACCTATAGATTCACTCGGCATTTTTGCTGATTGTTTTACTCACATGTATTTCAGGTAATCAAGAAGTGGAAGCTTGGAGGTCACGGGAATGACGTTGTGCACTGCTTTTGTTGTTCAAACTCTTTGATTCATTTATCGTTCCATTTTTAAAACAAACTAATATGTTGTTTTAACTTATCTTTTGGTAACGATTACTTGGGACTACACTACCCTGACAAATGTTTTAGGAACGATAAATCTAAAACGTCTCTTTTCGAGTCGTTCTTTATAAATTATGTGTTGTGGTATCATTGTTTAGCACCCAAAGATGTATTCCGCTGCGTGTAAATTTGGGGGTGTTAAACTGTGTACCTGAAACATCAACAACTTGTCTGGATTAGTGACATGCATATAATTTAAAGTTCTAGATAAGGGTTCCAAGTCAAACAACCAATTAGGACCACTTTCAGGATCACTAGGTTTATTCTCTAAAAACCTAACATGTACTCTTTCAAGTATGCGTTTTTCTCCTTTAAGATAAACCCTATATCCCTTGCTCTGCACTGAATACCCCATGAAGTAGCCTTCATCACCTTTTGCACTAAACTTACCTAAGGCATCACTAGTGTCTAAAACTACTACATGACAACCAAAAGGTCTGAGAAAACCAATATTAGGTTTTCTTCCCCAAAGTAACTCATAAGGTGTTTTGTTCTGAATTTTGTTAACCAATGCTCTATTTTGAACATAACAAGCTGTATTAACAGCCTCAGCCCAAAAGGCTATAGGAAAATGAGCATCAGCCAACATTGTTCTGGCTGCTTCAATTAGGGTTCTATTTTTCCTCTCAGCAACCCCATTTTGCTGTGGGGTTCTAGCAATACTAAATTGCCTAGTAATTCCTTTCCTGGCACATAAATCATCTAGCTTCTTATTCCTAAATTCACCACCATTATCACTCCTAAGCATTTTAACTTCATTGCCAGACCTCTTCTCTATCTGAGTGATAAAATCAATTAGAATATCAGCTGTGTCACTCTTCATAGCTAGAAAGAATGTCCAAGTAAACCTAGAAAAGTCATCTGTGATGACAAAGCAATATGACTTACCATTCAAACTTTCTATATTGGTTGGACCAAAGAGATCCATGTGTAGCATATGAAGAGGTCTGGAACTAGTATGCACCTGTTTGGACTTGAATGAGACCTTGTGTTGCTTTCCTTTAAGACATGCAACACAAGAGTGGTCATTGTGGAAGGCCTTCTCAGGCAAACCATCAACTAAGGCCTTCACAAGCCTATTTATATTCTTAAAATTTATGTGCCCTAGTCTCCTGTGCCACAAATTACTTTCATCTACTGAGGCTTTAGCATAAAAACAAGACATATTATTGTTCATTTTAATCCCATTTAGATTCACATTGTATATGTCTTTATGCCTAGGTGTTCTATACTCAATATATCTCTCATCAGGGATCTTATAATCCTTGCTTAACACCAAACACTTAGTATCAGTAAACAGAACTTTATTTTTGTTATCACAAACTTGTGATACACTAAAAAGGTTGTAATCAAGTTCTTTTACCAGAAATACGTTCTCAAAACGCAAATTCTTGGTGAGAATGGTTCCTTTGCCTGTGATAGTACCATATCCGCCTCCAAAGTAAACCTTATCACCATCCTTAATGGGAGTGAAGTTTGTGAGATAATCTTCCTTCCTTGTCATGTGCCTTGAGCATCCACTATCCCAATATCCATAATCATTGACCTGTCTTTGGATGCTCTACACATACAGAAAACAAATTAGTTTTCTTTGGGAACCCAAGTCTTAAAAGACTTGGATTCATCTGGTTGTTCAATAAGAACAGACTTAGTTCTCACAACAACCCCATTCTCATCCTTCTTAGGATGAAATACCCAGTTAACCCCAATAGGTTTTGTAATGACCTTTGAAATGTAATTAAATCTGTTGCAAGTCATTGAAATCCCATTATCATTAGGGTTTTGATCTTTCTTGGGTCTCCATGTTAAGCTTGAAGAAGCTTTAGACCTCTTACCATGTGGTTGCAAATATTTAGGTCTGGTCACGTTTCTGTCAGCGTTGGAATTGGTCTTGTCAACGCTGAAATTACCCTTGTCAGCGTTGAACCTAGGGTTTGCTACAGAAACCCATTGCCTATTAGACCAAGTACTTGTCTTTTGAAATGGTCTTTGTCCATGAGTGTTAGACCCTCTAGTAAAGAATGGAGCAGGTCTAATCACTTGTGGACTTTGCTGCACACAAGGTTTGGGTCTGACAACGTTTGACTTTCTAACAACGTTAACTTTGTTCCTGTCAGCGCTGAATTTGTTCCTGTCAGCGCTGGCTTTGGGAGCGTTGACACACTTGTATGCCAAGTGTGAAAAGCTACCACAAGTGTAACAAGCTTTTCTAGACACAGCCTTAGGTCTAGAAGAGAAGAAGCCTGTTCCATTGTTGCTAACTTGGCTCTTGGGAGACCTAGTATTCCTATACATCTCTGCATATTTAATGCTAGGTTTTCTATCAGTGTTTGAGCCTAGGTCAACAGCTTTACCAGTGATTGGGTTTGTAACTTAATGGGAGTTGACTCATTGGGACTTTCACATAGCAAGCCACCCTTAACAAACAAAGTAGGGTTAGCTTTCTTCCATTCATTCAGGTCAGTAAACTTTTGTTGGTACTCTTCAACTGGAGTGACAACTCTTGGTGGAGAAATGAATTCCTCCTCTTGGAATTCTGGCAAACCAGTCCAAGATAGGTCCTTTTGCTGGACACCATAGAAGTCACCAGCTGGTGGGGGAACCAAAGAGTAATCATTCATCCCAATCCCAGTCATGTCCTTAGGATCCCTTTGTTTACCCACACAGTCTCCTAGGGTTTGAGTGGCTCTATCAAATCTTTGATTTTTAAGGCCAACATTATCTTTATTCTTAATGGCCTCATCTAACTTAGCCTGTAACTCACCATTAACCCTTTCCATGATGTTTCTAATATCCATACTAGCATTTAACTCATGTTTTAAAATATTTATTTTATCTTTTAAGTCAAATTCCATTTTCTTGTATTCAGAAACGGTTTTCTCAGTTTGAGTGAGAGCTACTTGGTAATTAGACAGTTTGCACTTTTCAGTACTCACATCACTTAATAATCTTAACACCTCTTTGTTAAGTTTCTCAGTGTTTAATGTACAACCTTTACTACAAAAAGCATCATTGTATACCTCATTATCAGATGAAGAGGAGGAGTGTGCCATAAGAGCATATTCAACATGCTCTTCTTCTTCAACCTCAGCAACCAAAGCTTTATCCTCTTCCACATTCTTAGCAAGATAGCTCCAATCCCATCCTGTACCATCAATTCCTTGAACTGCAACCATGGCTTTAGGACCCTGAGCTTTAACAACTTGACTTGAGGGTTTACCAGCATTAGATCTTCTAGGAGATCTGCATTCCCTCATGAAGTGCCCCATACGATGACAGTTGTAGCATTCAACTTTAGATTTATCAAATCCAGCTGTGTCTTTTGCATTAAAGGTCATCTTCTTCTTAAACCTTCTGTTCCACCTATTTGCTCTTATACTAGCAAGAGCCATGTTCCACTTAATGTCCATCTCTTCCAAGTGCTCATCACTTATCTGCTCAAGGTCCTCATATGTAATCACTGAACCATTGGGCAAAGAAGCAATATAAGCACATACAGTATCCAAATCTAAACCAGCAGGTTTAACTCTTGGGGAGTCACTCTTGAATGTGTCAGCGTCTGAATAGGAGACGTTGACAGGACTTGTTCCAGCGCTGACATATGATGATCCAGTAACTGGATGCATGTAAGAGTCCTTCTGATTGAATTGACCTTCACTATGAGAGAAAAAGGCCATGTTACTATTGGTAGACTTGCTTCCATGCTCTAAAAGAGTTTCATCTTCCAACAACCTCAGTTTGTTGTAGATGTCATCAAACGTGGAATTCTTGTAAGTATTATTGGCAAGAATAGATCTTGCCTCAATCTTCTATGCCTCACCAAGACTTTTAAGAAAGGTAGCATTAATGTCAACATCACCAAGTTGTGTCCCCATGAAGGACAACTTGCTTGTAATGTCAAGCAGTCTGCTTCTCACACTACTTAGTTTCTCATTGGGTTGAGCCTTGAAGACAGCATAATCATGCATGAGTTGCTTTTTCTTCTCTTCCTTAGTGTCTGCATTGCCACCATATGCAACTTCAAGAGCTTCCCAAAGATTTTTAGCAGATTCATAGCCTCTATATTTATGCTGGTTCTCTTGTCCCAAAGATACTTTCAGAATATTTAGGGCTTTCATGTCGACCCTTTTCTTTGCTATGTCATCAGCAGACACAGCTCTACCATCTACAGGTTTTTCTTTCTTATCTTCTTCAGAACATCCAGCAACAGCTGATCTTTGAGTGATAACATCAGCAATCTTTTGGGCTTTATCGAATGTGTTTCCATATTCAATGATCTCCCAGAGTGTGTAGTCATAGATCCCCAGATTTTGCTCAAAGTTGAATTTCCACAAATCAAAGTTGGTTGCATCAAGCATGGGAATCTTGATGTTTGGTAAAGGTGGGGAGGAGGAGGTTATTGCTTCAGACATGATGTTGTAAGGGTTTTTGAGAAAATTAGGGTTTTGGTGACTTTTTAGGGTTCTTGTGTTCTTTAAGATCAAAAGTTCCTCAACAAGCTCTGATACCACTTGTTGATCCCAAACTTAGATCGATTTAGCTTTATGTATACGAGATTAGATCAAGTAATACACTTAGAGAAACCTTTATATATGCTTATGATAATCTAAGTGTTATGCGGAATTAACACTTAAACAAGAACACACAATGATATAAACAAACTTTCACTTTGATTAATGATATCAAACTTGCTTACAATGAAAGTAGTTTACGAATGAAAACTTATATGAAACATTAACCTAAAGGTCTTCTTTTATAGACATAAGAAGCCTTGTACAATAATCTACGTATCAGCTATTCTAGGTAAAGATAAATATAGAAAATACATTGTTGTTCCTATCTTTACTAGAAGTAATCTAGAATACAATAAACGCGTAGAGTATATCTTTCCATCAGTGCTTGTCTTCAATGTATCAACGCTTGACTTTGACTTGTCAACGCTTGAGCTGTCAGCACTTGTTTTGCTCTTGTCAACGCTTGTTTTACTCTTGTCAACGCTCAAGTGATCTGGCCTTAATTTATTTCCAACAAAAATTACAAGAAGCCGGGTCTTTCAAGCTGTCAGATTAGTGAAACCCCAACAGCCAGCGAACCCCAGGTCAAAGACACTCAAGTCAGCAAACCCCATGAATCCTCTGAACCTGTCAACTACAAATCACTGAACCCCCAGCCAATAGTGGACCCCTGTCCCTGAGAAGTATCCTAGGTCGTTGTATGTTCCCAGACCAGCGAATCCCTTAGACGTTAACCTGGTCATTGAAGCATGAACCCTGTCCCCTATCAACGAACCCTCCAATTAGGACCTCTTCAATGGTCCCCTGGTAACTGAACCAGCAGTCACTGAGGTACCCTTAGCAGTATGAACCCCTGATGTATTGAACCACTGCTCTGGACCTCTTTCAGCAAAGTCTGGACCCCTGTCAGCGAACCCCAGGTCAGAGACTCCTAGACCAGTGACCTTACACAGTCAGTGAACTCGGTCAGTGAACCCTGTCAAACAGGTAACTGAACCCAGCTGTCAATAAACCCAGAGGTCCCTGAACCTTCTTCTTCGGACCCCTGTCCCCAAGTCCATAAATCCTCTGTCTCTAAACCACCAGCAGCTCTGAACCTTTCAGCAGTTCTGAACCACCAAAGTTTTGAACCACCAGCTTTTTGGACCCTTATCCAGCAAGTACTAGACCCTCAGCAGTATTGAACCATAGCCATCAGGTCAAAGACCTACATGAGACTCTTGTCGATGTACAAGTACTCGAGATTAAAAAATCAAACTCGTTGAGCTTACACATTCAAAAGTTGAAGATTTACCAACTTTTGAGGGGGAGATGAATACAATTATCAGAGTTGTATCATCATGGTTTGAAGTCATCAGGGATCGATGAACAAAGTGTGTTGTGATAAAAAGATGCTTGTACAACAACTTTTGAGGGGGAGAGAACCACACTTATGAAAGTGTTTACACACTCATCGATCATCATCAGGTATACTTATACAGACTTGTATTCTTTCTACATATTAATCATATATACTTGTATTCATATCCTGGTGACAAACCACATATAACACCACAAACAACACCACCACCCCACCACTACAAAAACAAAACAAACAAACCAACCACATACCAAAAAAATACAAATTTCCAAGAAGAGTAGCTGTTGTTGGTAATGTGCTTATACATGTTGATGTTTTTGTTCAAAGAGAGAATGATGCGTTCGGGGTAGAAGTGTGGTATGTTACTGGTGTTTGTTACATGAAGTGAACAAGTGTTCTGGGATTTTAATATACTTGGGTATTTAGTAGTTTGGAGTGAATTTTTCTTGTTGTGCCTGATCATCACTGCTAGAAATAAGTCTCTGAAGCTACCACTGAACCTAGGAAGGAAGCTCAAGATGTTCGTCAGAGACTACACTTATTTAGTCACGAATACAAAGAGCTGGTATGAACACATGTTGTAAAACTTCACATCAAAAGGTTGTTATTTATTGTATCCCTGTGATGTATCTTAATATGTAAGAAGAAGCCGTTATGCTCACTTACTACTAAAAGACTTAGGCTATATTTCTATTCAAATAGGGGGAGATTGTTGGGCCAATTTAGAGCCTAAATTGTCCCTATACTGATTTGAATGAAATATACACTAAGTATTTTATAGGTCGGTAAACTTAAGTAAGTTTACCGAGTCATCCTCAAGATGTTCTCAGAAGTCCACAGAGACTCCTTCTCTACTGCAGCGGATCTGAGACAGTGAAGACGAGAACCAAGACCAGGATGATGGAGTTAGTGAGTAATGACAATGACTCACTAACTCCCGAATACCATCTCTGATATGAAGACCTGAAGTATTTATACTGAAGACATAGTGGGAACTTCCTTTGGTGAAAAAGGAAGAAAATATAAAGTGCAAGGTGGTTACTTGACTTTATTGAAGCTTTCAAAGGAAGCTTCACTTTCCCGCTATATATAGTGGTCTCATTGGTTTAAGATGGTTAGAGATTTCCACCACCAAAATACACATAGTGTTAGTGTTAGGATTTCCTCCTCCCATTGGTTCTTTCCTATCTTGTAACAATGAGAGTTTAGTTTGTCATCATCGCCCGGTTGTTATTCCACAAACAACCGGGTAACACTTGTATATTTGTTGATTCATATATTAATAAGATATACAACGATGAAAAGTACAAGCTATTGTTATTAGTTAGTCAATTGGTTAATTGTGCATATTGTTCTTCACATATCTTCATAGATTCGATATATGCACAAGATTAGTGGACCAACATAAAGCCCTGGTCTCAGATAGGATCGTCAGCCCAATAGTACTATCATTTGAATAAGAGGCTATTCCCAACACACAACAAAAACCTAAAACATAGTTAACGGTTCATGAATTTAGGGACTTTTGTAACTTAGGTACTTATACAATTCAAGGCAACATCAGGCAACATAGGCAACATTCGGGTCCAACAATTATTTCATGACATGTGTTCTTTTTATTTCAAATAGCATGTATCCCCATCGCGGGTTTTTAAAATCATTAAAACAAGTATAAAGCGAGGCTATAGACTCACCTTGAGTAATAGCAATAGTAAGACGACTATCAACGATTGACGATGCCCGGCGAACACGAAATTCACAATCTATCAAAATAAAACACGCACCTTTAATAATATTTTCAAGTAGTATTTTATATTTAATAAAATCAAATAAATAATTCAAAATAAAAATTAAACTCACACCATTCTTATTCAGATAATTCCTACATATGTACACCTTTTACACTTTTACTTTATTATTTATTTCCTTTATTAAAAACCTATCGATATAGACTAATCGTTCAAACTGTTTTCCCTACTTAGACACGTCAAAAGTTTATGATACTACTCAGAGACTTCACTTACTATATATAGAAAGTTCTCCCAAAAGTTGATTAAAAGATTTTACTTTTACGGTTCCCTGCCCGACACATCTTCGAACTACAAAAACCGAACAGTTTTACGTTATCGAATCATATAATCATTTTGACCTCTATAAAACGACTCCTTTTGCAAAAGGCGACACTTATGTTTGAAAATAGACTCAACATCCTAATGTTTACACTTCTACATCAGTCCTTGACTCATTTCAAAATCCTTTCTATAGTCCCCGAGATTCGATCCAAATATCGACAACAACTATATACTGTGCCGATACTCGTCTCCTGGTACACGAATAATCAAACTATCATAACTTTTCACTCGTTTGGAGCTAGAAGCTCTACTTTATATCAAATCGAAGCTTATGATATCCTCTATAACAATATCTAATCAACTCATCTCATACTCAAACTTAAGTTTTCCAAAATTTACATTTTAGCTGCTGGTCAAAAATAGCTTCTTAAAAATCACTCAAAATCATATTTCAACCTATTTTAACATTATTTTTACAACTATAATCATCCTAATACTATTACTTCTAATCCTAACATCATATATCATCCTAGATGATCAAATCAAATAAAACCCAATTTAAAAGTTTAACATGCAACAAGTAAAAATCATACACATCATCATAAACACCTATATACAATCATTTAACAAGATCAAAACATAAGATTTTTTTTTATCAAAAATGGGTTTTTATAAAAAGTTCTTGCATGTGGCTAAATTTTATACCAAAATGTAGAGAAAGATGAAACTTAGATGGGTCTTTGATTACTTTTAATGCATTCAAGCTAGATTTTTGTTGATGATGATTTTTATGAGGGTGGGGGTGACGGCATGAACAAGAGAGAGGGAAGAGAGAAGTTGTTTTTGTTAGTTATGAGTTTGTGTGTGTGTTTGTGTGTTAAATTTCCTTTTATATGTGGAAAGTTTAGGGTAGTATTTGCCAATTGCGATTCTTGTGGAACAAAATGCAAATACTTGTTTAAAAAGCGGGAAATGACTATTAGTCAATTTTGAAGATATTTGCGGGTCTCGGGTTTCATAAAAATACTTATCAAAACTTAAAACGCACACAAAATAGGATATTATATAGTCCCGACACGACTTAATACGAAATTAATAATAAAACGTCAAAATATCAAACATCGACATGACTAAAAATAAAACGTAAAATTTCGGGCATCCATTGATATCGCGATCACTAATAATCCTCGTAGCTCGTCAAAACGTAAAAATATAACTTTCAACATTCGTTCAATTCAAATCACCAAACATCATAACATTCAATCTCGTCAAAAATTTCAAAAATATACGTAAAAATATAATTAAATAATGACCACAGGTTCGGGTTATCACATTTAATCTTAGGTAATGAATGGCTTAGATTAGTCCCCTTAATTGCAAGTAAAAACAAGGTTATAAAATAACTCAACTAGTACTACAGTATAAACTTAGTGAATAAATCAAAGTCACTAAGTTTGTTATTTAACCAAAAAACTTTCATTTATTTTTTTTAATAAATAAATATTATTTAACGTTTGTAATAACAATTTCAATTAATGATAATATAGTAAATTTATCAAAGTTTCCTATCTATTTTTATATTGGACAATAATTTTGGGACAACCCAAAATAGAAAGATGAAAAATAATTTTGAGACAAATGAAGTAATATAAACTTGAAAAAATTACCATGTAGAAAGCTAGAAGTTAGTATATCAGCGAGTCTGTACTTTTTGCAATCTCAAATGCCTAAGTAATGTTGTTGTGACACTACAATACGGTTTCAAAACACCAAGTCAGGTTTCTTATAGGATTTGGAAGTTGATCGAGTCATCGATTAATGAGAAGAATCAATAAAAAATGTTTAGAATGTTTTTGTTCTAAAAACAATTATACATAAACATAAGAAATAACTTTTTTTTCTAACATGTTTGATACGTGTTTCAATGCATTAGTAGTTTATGGGCGAATGTTCGTCATTAGAACGATCTCTCAGTTAATTGAGCTTTTTGCATAAGTATATATATATACCGACTCTTTTTCTCAACAATTCCATGTTTAAGGTTTGTTTACGCCCGGATGGAGATGTGAGTTCTTTTTCATCAGTCATTACTTTGACATATAATAAATAAGTTTTAAGTTTTGATGTGTTCGTAATGCAGCTTACTCCAAGTGTGGTTATCTATGACACGATGCAAAGCCTGATCGGCACCTACTGAATTGGTTATGCATATAATCTTACAGATTTTCTTTTTGTAGTAGGTGGAAATGTAATGCACCTTTTTTAAACCAAATTTACATACATCGTTTAGAAAAGGAGATGATTTTCACTCTTTTTATTGATTGGGACAATCAAAATTATTATGTATGGACACTTATACCCTTGTAGCATGAACATGGGTTAACATGATTTAAGGATATATATGTCAACCCACATAACTTTTTGAGTGTCCAAATCAATAAGAGGAGTGTACAAATCACCTCCCGTTTAGAAATATCAGTTGATTTTGGTATTCATCGTTTTGAATTTTGTAAGGCTTAATTTTTTTGGTAGCTTGTTACTTTTCAATAAGTTTTTTGGGTGGTAGTTGGTGATCTTGATTGAAACCATATCGGGCTAGACGAATCAGTGAATACTTATTTTGTAACTTTGCTTATGTTTGAATTTGCATGCCACATGCAAAGCCTCGGCTTATTGGGTCGACCTGGGTTGTATTTGTAACAAGTCAATCAGATGGATTTCGAGCATTTCTCATCCATGAGATTTAGTGTTCTATTTCGGTGATTCAGCACAAACTTGCAAAAATAATGAAGCAATGTGTTAGCTAAGTGGATTGCAATTTATTCGTTGGGATTCGAGATTCAGGATTCGGGATTCAGATGATAAGTTTGCATAGTATAAATCATTTTCTGAAGCTGTTTTTCACATAGAATTGACATCTGTGTTTCAGGTAGTCCAATTGCGGAACCTTCAGCAGAATGCTTAGAAGACTTAAAAATGCGATGATAAAATTTTCATACATCTAAAGGTTCTACAACTTATAAATTTACGTTACAAATCACATACAGAAATTTTAAATGCCACATATGAGCATTATAGATAACCCTAATTACTTATTATATATAAAAGGATTAATCTTGTTATATATTTACAAGGACTATCATCGCCTACACAGTGTTTGGCTGACCAAGGTTCATATCAAGGCTGGGATGAGAGGGCCTTTTATTCCTATGAGTTTTCGGAAAAATGAGGCCAAATATTAAATTTTGCGTTTGATTTTTTTTTGAAAAATAAGAATCTTCTTCTAACCTGTATCATTCTATGGTTGGTTATTTAAGTGGGTATCTTGCCACTTCAAGTTTCAGAACCCACATGACTCGACCAAGTGAAATACCCTTATGATCTGGTGCTGGTGAAAGATGTGTCAAGGCTATAGTCTTTTGAATATGCTCAAAGTTTTTATTTAGCTTTTACAGTTCTATTGTGATAATTTTCATGTATATTTTATTATTTGACCATTATTGTTTGTAATATTTTTTATTATTTGTTTTGCGGTCAACAACCTGGTTATAGTAAGGGCGAATTTTTTTATTCATAATCATCCAATGCCCTTGATCGTCAACCAAACTATGGACAATGAATAGTTTCAGTTTTTCTTTCGAATGTGAACATCGGAATATTCTTTGTTACGAAGAGCCAATGTTTCATGCGAATTTGGGTATTTACATCTGTAAAGAGGTCACTTTTCACTCTAAGTGAAAGGTTAAATTCACTTCTTTGTGTACTGTAAATAATTTACTTTATTGGATACCACATTATTTGCCATATGTTAGACTAAAACAATTGAATTAGTGCTTGACTGAAGTTTTAATTATATAGCTAGCACGTTTTAGTTATGTTGCTTGGTGTGTGAATTATTAGGTAACATGACGAACATCTTCCATGGATGCCTTTCAACAAGATGAGAATTACTAATTTTGAACGATCCTAATCTTCAACTTCTAATATGTGGATTCCAGTTTTTCTTTGAACCAATAAACCCTAAAGAACTATATGTATATATCTGATCGAGGATGAAAGGATCAATAGAATAAAGCTTATAAACATTACAAAAAATAATACAACCTAATGGACTATGTGCGTTGAATTTTTTAGCACGAGCAGCATTAATAAATTTGATATTTATAAATTTAGAAAAAAACTCGTGCGTGCATGGGTATTATTACTAGTTATAACAATAAAATATATTTAAAAACCAATCAACTCATATATTTGCCATTAAATATTATATAACAAAAATAAAATATTTAAACAAAAGGTAAAAATAACTCAAAAAAATGAGCATAGGACAATAACTTTAGGACTTGGAGTATATCTTTAGTATAATATTATTACCTATATATCTCTTGTATACATAATGTATGATGTATAATGACTACGTATTAACTCTTACGTGTAAGTATTGTTTATGTGTACGCGAAATATAAAGCCGAGGAATCGTTAACCGTTAATGTGCAAATCAAATATATGAATTTATATTAAAGAATATTAATTTATATATAAAGCCTTAAAAAACGAATACGTTTGACATATGAAAATTGTTACCTATTGAAGTCTGAAATATGAATTCCTTGCAAACGACATCGATGCCGAGTTTGAATAATTTCCCTCTTTGTCACAAACTCAATCCTTTCTTGCTCTTTTTTTAACGACAAATTTTATTAACTAGCAAGGCGCTAGAGAAAATATTACAAGAAAATTAAATTAGGGGTTTTTTTAGCCAAGACTCCCAAGAGAAAGAACTATTACATCTACTATTACACCAAGTAAAGCACCGCGCAACAAAATCATCAAAAACCATGGAACGCCTCGGAGGGACCTCGTCAAAGATAAATCGATTTATGAAATTCCAAATGTGCCACCAAGCTATACAAAAAACGCCTTCCAATAAAAGTTTGAGCTTGGACGAAAGCCGAATATTAGCTATGACACCCTAGGCAAATCTCACATCGGCTGTGGCCAGGAGAGATCTTGGTTCATAAGATAACATTCGCCTTACCAGGACACAACGCGTTTTGTGGTCTATTGCAAGTGGGATTCTTAGGAACTGGAAGTTAAGCGTGCTCATGTGAGAGTAGTACTGGCTTGGGTGACCTGGCGGAAAGTACTCACATGAGGGCCACAAAGCAAAGCCGTGAGCCTGCGGGCAAAGCGGACAATATTGTGGTCTGACTAGGCCGGATGTTACAGGTGGTATTAGAGACACTTCTGAGCCGTTCAGGATGGTAGGGCAAACCTAATCGAGGAAGATGAGTCCCCGAGGGGGGGTGATTGTGACACCCTAATTGTAACACCCCGCTCCGAAAGAGACAAAGTGCTACTACTATGGCGTCTCATCAGATACATCATAATATAAAAGGGCTAAAATGAAACTTTTAATAACTTCAAAATACTCAAGTAATATCTTAGAATGAAATCTCCAACACAACGGGGTGCAAAATGTAAAGTATCAAATCATAAAATGTCTTAAAGTTTTATTAAGAACTTGGGTGGATCTAGGTAAGTCTAAAACTCTCATAGCCCCGTATCCCGCTTAATACCTACCGCATGGAAAAAGAAACAACTGAGCAAAACGCCATTGAACGGATATAACAAATATGGTTTAAGGTAAAAGAGATAAAAATATTGAAGGTATCACAATGTATGAACATAAGAATGATTAAGTGGATGAATAAAAGGATTAAAGAAAGACAAGTATAGCCCACGAGCACACATAACAAATCACATATCTAAACCAAAAATTAGTCATATAAGTGTACAAGGATTGTGACTCCTATGAACCAAAGTGATGGCATGTATAGCACACACAAACCTATCACATTAAATCACATCATATCTTATCAAAAAAATACCTAGGATGCATCCATACGCTCCCTGCAAAACAAATGTCAATAGCACGTGCACTAGCTCGTGACTAGCACCCGCGCTCATAATAATATAATAATTATGTGCACCAAAAGGGAACGACAGAGATCTAATCACACCGCCCTAGTTAGTGTCATGTCACCGATGCATCGTATGACATGGTCGTGGTACCCCCATGACTAGATACAAAATATGGCTCAGGCTTAAGGCTTCATTTCAAAGGCATAACAATTAGGAAAAAAAAGTATTCAAATGGGGAACATATAAAGACATAACAATAACGAAATCATAACAAGGCAAAATAAATACTAAGGATCTTTATGAATATAGAAAACAATGATATGGAAACATAACAATGGCATAAGGATTTATCAAATGGAGTTGTATAAGAAAGAGTAAAAGAGTGTTCTTTAATAAAGTACCGAATATATGTACCTTAAAAGCACAAACAAGTCACAGAATCGTATACAAAGCAACAATTCTTATTCCCGTGTCACCAAGGCTAAAATATACATAAAAATATGGCTTACATACTGATCAAGTACAAAATATTACAAGGTTTCATGATTCGGTGATTCAAAACCCTAATTATACACTTTCCTAAAACACGTCATTAAGGGACTGTTTTAGAAGATCCGACTGTAAAACCATTTTCTAAAACCACACCCACTGATTAAAGTCCACATTTGAAAATTAAATTCAAAGTAGATAGTTTTAGACTCCGGATTTACTAAAAAAGCAATCCCGAAGCTCAAGATATGACTCTTACAAGATGACTCATATTCTGATTTTTAAGGACTGTTTTTAAAGATCCAAATGGTAGACATAGTTCCAGACATTTTCAAGCTTGTTTAAGATCCGTTATGAAAAATAGATTCATAGTGGATGGTTTTAGGCTTTTGAAACACTTAAAAAGGTATTATGAAACACGTTTTATAGCCCTCACAAGATGACCCAAAAACCGGACAGCCTTGGGTCATAAATTCGTATTACCCGGTTTAATGATCTAGATCATCATAGGACCTCTAGATCTATAAAATCATTAGAACATTATTAGGGCTGAAATAAAAATATTTAACATACGAAAAGATTTTAGAGGTATCAAATCACCAAAAACGCGTTTTTAGGGTTTATAAGCCCTAGAAATCGTTTTTATCACTAAATCAAAGTTATGAAAGCCAAAGAGGTGACACAAGGATAATAAGAACTTACATAGGATGTGTATAATGATATGATAATCACTATACACACAAAGTAACAAGAACGGATGATTAAAGAGAAATAAAGATTAAGAACAACCTTAAGGTTTTAAGGTTTTCTTATCAATTGAGATGAGATGAGATTTTGATAGAGCTTAGGCAAGGTGAAAAGTGTTTGGTGTGTGTTTTTCCATGGGTATCTTTATATAAGCTTTTCTATTTTTGTTAAAAGCTTGAAATGAGGAAGGATATTAACTAGCTTTTAAAACCTTAAAACTTATGTTTCAATTTTGTGTTTATCACATTAAAAATCACCATAAAGGCCTTCTTAAAATCATTATTTCGTGTGTTTTGAGTAATCTAGGGGTGTTGTTTCAATCTCATATTTAATGCCATAATACATTGCTAAATATGTACCTTTTCCTTTTTTAAAAAGTCTTACAAAAACATGTACATATAATGAAAGTGTGTACTTTTTTAAACAATATAACCTAAGGTATAAATGTTTATTCATATTAGTTTAAGAATGTCCATATGTAATTTGTCTTTATTTAAAACTATAGGTTATATCATAATTTAATCAAAAGGTTTCATAGTCTAAGTGTTATTTATTCAATACTTATGAAATAATTAAACTTTGCTTTAAGTTAAACTAAATAAATAGAAATAAAATCTCTACTATTGAATTTACATAAAATTTCCAAATTTTATAAAGTAATTCAAATTCATAATTTATTCAAATCCTCGTATTATAAACATGTGGGTTTTACAATGTATGCCAAAATAACCGAGGACCTCAACTAAAAAGGTAGAAATGGGAAGGCGGTAACAAGCCCAATCAAAAAGCAGAGTATAAACCCCTATCTTACCAAGGGAGCATCACGAATACTACTATTCGGGCTCGCTAGAATAGGATGAAAACAGGCAGGAATGAAGTATTCCTTACAAAAGGCGTCCAACATACGTTGATTCAACTCGTTGAGCAATGATGGAGGTCTGTTTGTCAAAGATATCCGTAAGCTTTTGGATGATTTCTTCCTTCCTAGAGGTGACGTCGCAACTCGTTGGGTAAGGTATGTTCCAATTAAAATCAATGTCTTAGCTTGGAGGGTTTCTTGGGATCGGTTGCCTACTCACGTTAATTTGTTCCAACGAAATGTTTTAGTTCCTTCTATTAGATGCCCAGTGTGTAAAAATGATGATGAAGATTTATCACACTTGTTGTTCTCTTGCTCGTTGGCTAAGGAGGTATTCCTTTTTGGGAATAAATTATAGCCAGTCTACTTGAGCGCTGACAAGAGTAAAACAAGCGTTGACAGGAGTAAAACAAACGCTGACAGCTCAAGCGTTGACAAGACAATGTCAAGCGTTGATACATTGAAGACAAGCACTGATGGAAAGATATACTCTACGCGTTTTATTGTATTCTAGATTACTTCTAGTAAAGATAGGAACAACAATGTATTTTCTATATTTATCTTTACCTAGAATAGTTGATACGTAGATTATTGTACAAGGCTTCTTATGTCTATAAAAGAAGACCTTTAGGTTAATGTTCAATATACGTTTTTCATACGTAAACTACTTATATTGTAAGCAAGTTTGATATCATTAATCAAAGTGAAATTTTGTTTATATCATTGTGTTCTTGTTTAAGTGTTAATTCCGCATAACACTTAGATTGTCATATACATATACAAAGGTTTCTCTAAGTGTATTACTTGATCTAATCTCGTATACATAAAGCTAAATCGATCTAAGTTTGGGATCAACAAGTGGTATCAGAGCTTGTTGAGGAACTTTTGATCTTAAAGAACACAAGAACCCTAAAAATCACCAAAACCCTAATTTTCTCAAAAACCCTAACAACATCATGTCAAATCCAGAAATAACCTCCTCCTCCTCACCTTTACCAAACATCAAGATTCCCATGCTTGATGCAACCAACTTTGAATTGTGGAAATTCAACTTTGAACAATACCTGGGGATCTATGACTACACACTCTGGGAGATTATTGAATATGGAAACACATTCAATAAGGCTCAAAAGATTGCTAATGCCATTGCTGCAAGAACAGCTGTTGCTGGATGTTCAGAAGCAGATAAAAAGGAAAAACCTGATGATGGTAGAGCTGTGTCTGCTGAAGACATGGCAAAGAAAAGGGTTGATATGAAAACCCTAAATATTCTGAAACTCTCTTTGGGACAAGAGAACCAGCATAAATACAGAGGTTATGAGTCTGCTAAGGACCTTTGGGCAGCTCTTGAAGTTGCATATGGTGGCAATGAAGATACTAAGGAAGAGAAGAAGAAGCAACTCATGCATGATTATGCTGTCTTCAAGGCTCAACCTAATGAAAAGCTTAGTAGTGTGAGAAGCAGATTGCTTGATATTACTAGCAAATTGTCCTTCATGGGGACACAACTTGGTGATGTTGACATTAATGCTACTTTTCTTAAAAGTCTTGGTGAGGCATGGAAGATTGAGGCAAGATCTATTCTTGCCAATAATACTCACAAAAGTTCCACGTTTGATGATATCTACAACAAACTGAGGCTGTTGGAAGATGAAACTCTTTTAGAGCATGGAAGCAAGTCCACCGACAGTAACATGGCCTTCTTTTCTCATAGTGAAGGTCAATTCAATCAGAAGGACTCGTACATGCATCCAGTTACTGGATCATCATGTGTCAGCGCTGGAACATGTCCTGTCAACGTCTCCTTTTCAGACGCTGACACATTCAAAAGTGACTCACAAAGAGTTAAACATGCTGGTTTGGATCTGGATACTTTATGTGCTTATATTGCTTCTTTGTCCAATGTTTCAGTGATTACATATGAGGACCTTGAGCAGATAAGTGATGAGCACTTGGAAGAGATGGACATTAAGTGGAACATGGCTCTTGCTAGTATAAGAGCAAATAGGTGGAACAGAAGGTTTAAGAAGAAGATGACCTTCAATGCAAAGGACACAACTGGATTTGATAAATCCAAAGTTGAATGCTACAACTGTCATCGTATGGGGCACTTCATGAGGGAATGCAGATCTCCTAGAAGATCTGATGCTGGTAAACCCTCAAGTCAAATTGTTAAAGCTCAGGATCCTAAGGCCATGGTTGCAGTTCAAGGAATTGATGGAATGGGATGGGATTGGAACTATTTGGCTAAAGATGTAGAAGAGGATAAAGCCTTGGTTGCTGAAATTGAAGAAGAAGATCATGTTGAATATGCTCTCATGGCACACTCCTCCTCTTCATATGATAATGAGGTATACAATGATGCTTTTTGTAGTAAAGGTTGTAGGTTAAATACTGAGAGACTTAACAAAGAGGTGTTAAGATTATTAGATGATATGAGTACTGAAAGATGCAAACTGTCTAATTACCAACTAGCTCTCACTCAAACTGAGAAGACAGTTTCTGAATACAAGAAAATGGAATTTGGCTTAAAAGATAAAATAAATATCTTAAAACATGAGTTGAATGCTAGTAATGATATTAGGAGTATCATGGAAAGGGTTAATGGTGAGCTACAGGCTAAGTTAGATGAAGCCATTAAGAATAAAGATAATGTTGGCTTTAAAATTCAAAGATTTGATAAGGCCACACAAACCCTAGGAGAATGTGTGAGTAAACAAAGGGATCCTAAGGACATGAATGGGATTGGGATGAAAGATTACTCTGTGGTTCCAACACCAGCTGGTGACTTCTATGGTGTCCAACAAAAGGACCTATCTTGGACTGGTTTACCAGAACTCCAAGAGGAGGAATTCATTCCTCCACCAAGAGTTGTCACCCCAGTTGAAGAGTATCAACAAAAGTTGACTAACCTGAATGAATGGAAGAAAGCTAACCCTACCTTATTTGTTAAGGGTGGCTTGCTATGTGAAAGTCCTAATGAGTCAACTCCCATTAAGGTTACAAACCCAATCACTGGTAAATCTGTTGACCTTGGCTCAAACATTGTTAGAAAACCTAGCATTAAGTATGCAGAGATGTATAGGAATACTAGGTCACCTAAGAGCCAAGTTAGCAATGATGGAACAGGCTTCTTCTCTTCTAGACCTAGGGTTGTGTCTAGAAAAGCCTGTTACACTTGTGGTAGCTTTTCACATTTAGCATATAAGTGTGTCAACGCTCCCAAAGTTAACGTTGTTAGAAAGTCAAACGTTTTCAGACCGAAACCTTGTGTGCAGCAAAGTCCACAAGTTGTTAGACCTGCCCCATTCTTCACTAGAGGGTCTAACACTTATGGACAAAGACCATTTCAAAAGACAAACACTTTGTGACAATCCGTCAAATTATGGTTGATATTTTATTCTCAATATTTATTTGAAAACATTATTTTAATGTTACAATATGAACTCACTTATTTTTGGGAAGTAATTTGGATTTACGTCTTGAAGTAGCGTCGACTACGTCTAAACCGGAGGATTCAACGTTACGTGCTTACGTTTACATACACCGTCTTTGGTGACAGTCCGACGTTTAAGAAAATAAATTTATCCGTGAATATTATTTTGGAGTTTTAAATTTGTGTTGGTTCATAAACTCACAAATTTACGAGAAGAGGTTAGGACTTACGATTTTAATTTAACGTCCTTTACGACTAAACCGGAAACCTTAGGATTACGTATTTACGTTTTCGAACTCCGTTTTTGATGAGACAAATTTTATTAGATTCGTTTTGTGCCGTTGATTCATAATTTATAAAAACGTTTTTCGTAAAACGACCCGAGGGCACGCAAATCGAGGAAACTAGAATCGAGGAGTACCCGTAAATAATTGGGGATGAGACAAGTGGGACACTTGTCCCACCCCCACTCAAAACCGGATACAAAACAACACCACACCAATTTGGTGTCAAGTTTTCACTCATGTAGCTAACACATGTCCAAAGCTTACACATTAAGATACTTCAAACCTCAAAACCACAAACCAAAACCATTTGTTCATTCTCACCATGCAAAACAAGTTAGAAACTCTCTCATCTCTCCCAATTGTGCCGTCCATACTCCAACATCAAACACCACTTTTGATCAAAATCAACCATGAAATCCTATGTTATTCTTGCACATGTTGAAGCCCTTTTGAAACCCTATTGATTGGTGGTGGTTATAACATCCAAGAAGGAGTTTCCTTGGTGTCTTGGGGCTGATTTTCCACAAGGTATTCATGAAGAATGGTGGTCTTGAAGATGGTCTTGGTTATTCACAAGTCTCTTCATCAAAATCCATGTCCAAATCACAACCTACATCAACTTGGTGGTATAAAGATTGTCCTCCTCATCCTCTTGTTATTTTTGATTATGTAAACTTGTATTTCTTTTACTTATGTATATGTATAAGATGATGAATGATGATTAAAAATATTGTGTGGGGATTTGGTATTGATAAACATGCTTAAAAAGATGAAAAACTATAAGAAACAAGGTTAAAATCTTGCTTAATTTAGATGGCTGTATAAAACAGTAAAGAATCATATGGTAAACTGGTAAAATGACTTGAATAAATTGATATACAGTAAGCTATGGGTCTTGTACACATGTGAGAGTTAGCCATGCAATGGAATCATTGTAATAAGTGAGATATGATCAAAACAAGTTTAGAGTACCAATCTGAGTTCACTGTTTTGGACGATTTTTAGAAAATAATTAGAGGCGGATTCAACAGTAGCTATAGAAGAGTTAAACGGAGCACATATCATGTAGTTTATGTGATAATAATTTGAGCTTCTATCTCCATACAGAACTCTAGATATGGCAGTTTTGGTGAACATGAAAATAAAAATCAGATTTTGTAAATTAAAGTATAATAGTATTATATAAGCACTCAAATAAAAATAGTATAAAATATGAATTAAAACCCACTAACTTATATAATACATTTATATGAATATGTACAATGATAAATAAATGATACATTTTATAAAAATGGTAACTTGTTAAGTTTTATAAGTTATAAAAACTATAAACATGATTTTTACGACTTTTTCGGCTATTACCGTAAAATTAACGTTTTTGTTAAATAAAACTTAGATGGTTGGACCCGTCTAATGTAAACTTTATAAAACTCATATACTGATATATAAACATATATAACAAGTAAAAACCGATAAAACCCGAACTATATAACATACGAACATTAACGGGATAAGTTAACGTTATTGGACTAATAATACAACAAAATGGACTAAAACATTTATAAACTTATTTATTGGGCTTAACCCATTTAGGCCCAACATATAAAGTATAAATACTGATAATAAAAGTATAATTGGACTAATGAATAGTATTGGGCTTGTAATAGGCCCATTGGGCTTCAAAATATAAACAAGATTGAACTAGTATAACTAGTCTTGAAAAATTCCCAACACATAACACTAAAATAAGTAAATGAGAATATATAAACCCACTTGATCATCATATATATAAAATCATCATATGTATACATAATTGTTATTTTTATAAAGTCATTGGACATGAGTCTAAGACGAGTATTATTTGTCTAGGTTTCCGTGATTGAAGCACGTACTGTACATCCGAATTGCCTATAACCCGCCTTCCCACATCAACGTGAGTTCATAGCCTCGCACTCTTTTAAATGTTTTTATGAAATGTTTTATAAACCCGCGAGGGAGATAACATGTTAGTTTTTATAAAATAGGACACCATTTGTCCTGATTGTTTGTTTATTGATTTGGACCCGTATGATTGAATGACCCGATTGTATGACCCGATAAATGATTAAAGGACCCGATAGATGAAATAAAATGGATTATTAAAGTTAGGTTATGTCACTAAAAGTCCCATTAGCATGAATTGTGAACTATCGGGATTTGGTAGACGCTTGTGCATATAATAGTACTATTTGGGGACGATCACCCCAGTTCGCGCCTTGACGGTTGATCCCCGTCGTGCCACATTGATTGGTAAGCGAATTTATGTATGAGAAGATTTCCATAGCGTGACCATTGTGACGACACGCTAACTTAGATGGGCAAATTTGGTATCGGGTTAGCTACCCGTTATTGTGATAGTAAGGTAACAATGTCATGCGGCTTATAATAATCCAAACTAACGAAATACTACTAGACGCACCGAATTACGATGTATTGCCTGACTACCAATACGGGGTCATACTATTGATATTATGTTCATGTTTTGGTTTTCATAACCATATTCATATAACGGATTTTATTTTCATACAACGTCATAAGACGTATTGTATGATGTTTTTACGACATTGGCTCGTATAATAATTTTTAAGGCAAACGCCTATATTATGATTTTAATGAAGATTTGTATCAAATGACTTTGGCTATTTTATGGCCTATTAAAATGATTTGTACAAAATGATTTTCAGTAATAGTTTTATACTGATATTATATTGATGGATTTTATTAAACTCTATGAATTCACTCGGCGTTATCGCTGACCTTTTCTTTAACATGTTTTATCTCGGGTACTTGAAGGTAATTCTCGGGAAGACGACAAGAATTCATGGCCCGCACTTAAACAATAATTTCCATTCAAATACTTTGTAAAACTTTGTATGAAATAATATGACTTGGGACCTATGTAACTTTGATATTTATGAATGGAAATGATTTATTAATAAACGACGCGATTTTTATGCGTTGTCCATGATGTGAGTAATGTGCTATCCCGTAACACCAACTAGTCTTCCGCTGTATTGAGTTGTATAAATTTGGGGGTGTTACAGTTTGGTACCAGATCTCTCGTTATAGAGAACGAAAGATTTTTAAAACCAAGGTTTTGAAGAAAACATTTCAAAATCTTTTAACTATAAACATTTTCCTAAAAATGTCTAAAAATCTTTTGACTATAACGGTGCCGAAGAATTCCCGAGTTACCGACAAGGCCAGACTGAGAAGTGTTATTTTAATATATATATATAACTTGGATTATATATATATGATGTAATTTTATTACATGATTGTTTGATGATTATTTTGATATTTATACGAGGTATTTATAGGACGTAGATTGTCACAAGGAACCCTAAATCCCCTAGTAAATTAATCGAAGCTATTCTCGTAGGAATTCTAGCTATCCTAGATCTAAACCAAGTTGTGGATGTTTATGATCCCAACAAATGGTTGATATTCGTAGAAATGTAGATATTAGTTGATTGTGATGTTAAAGAAGAATTGGCGAGATTAAATCTGATATCGATGTCATGACGATCTTTCCTTATAGAGTGGAGTTTGACAAAATGTTACCACCTAGAAAGATGTCATCTGATTCATTGTCATCCAATTCTTAATTTTGAAATCGAAAGGGTGAATGTTGCACTTGAGGCTGTCATTGGAACCATTACCCAAAAGCCTCATGCCACTAATACCTTTCCGAGAAGTCTAATTGAATGTATAAGTCATCTCATACTAATGACTCATTTGATAATTGTTGTTGTAAGAGCTATAGGATTGGAAATTAAGTGTTGATCATATCAAGCTTTTATTGCCCTATTAAGGTCTAAGAATAAGATTGAAAGTATTGGAAAATGAGGTAGGATATCGAATTGAGTATAAGTTGGTTGAAACTTGAATAAAGAAAAATTTAACCCGTATGGAATATGAGATTGTTAAGAGGAAGTCGTTAAGTTCTTTGATTGAATTATAAGGTTTTAAATGATTGTTAGTTTGTGTTAAGGGTTGTTCCTAGGCTATTGTCCACTAACGAGGATGCTCAGTGTCCAAGAAATAAATTGAAGAAATCTTCTTCTAAATTGGGACCGATGGATCTTCCGGGACAGGTGGGACACCTAATGACTCTTGTAGATTAGTATTCATTGTGATATCTTTTAAAAATCCTTAACTTAACTGAGACATCAGTTGGTAGGATGAGTTCTGAGAATATGACATAGTGACACATAATGTGTTACGGTACAATTTGACTTGTTTGTGATTAATGAAAAGACTACCTTTGATTGCTAAATTCTACATGTATCGATGTTATCTATCTTTTATTGCTTCATCCTAATGTTCGCATTAGTGATGCAAACATTGAACAAGTACTCATCTTGAATTAAGTTACGTCGTGGATTATTCTTTTGAGTGCCATCGAGATCATGAACCTCATGATTAGTTGGCTAAAGCTCATTTCCTATTATATTGTAGTTAGTTCTTGGTGAACCACTCCTCATCATTCTTTTGTAGATCACTCATTGTTTTTATAAGATAAAATAGTATCCCTTGAGAAAAATTGAATTTTCATCATCATATGGATTATTCAAAGTGAGATTTATAAGTAATCGTTATCAAAATGAAGTTGTTTATAAAACACCTTGGAAAATTACTTGTTTTCATAACAAAGAAAATCTTTGTAAATTTATTCTTGATTCTTATTTAAGAATTAAGCATGAAAATGTTTTATTATAAACATGATGATAAAATTTTGACGAACTGAGTATTGCATCGTTAATCTTGAAATTGTATATAGTTGCGCGCCTACATACAATTTGGAATGGACCATGCAAGGCTGATTAGTAGTCACTATAAAACTGATTAATAAACACTAAATTTTCTTTGAAGATTGTGGAAGATTAAAATTTATGAGATCTGCAAGAAGTGAAAAATACGGACATAGTGTTAGGGACACCTACATATGTGCCTGTAGCATCTATTCTTCTGAGTCGAATTTACTCATCTGTGGAAATTGTCTTATTTGACAATTGACAATTCATTCTTGTCCAATGCTCCCGTAATGAGATTCTTAGGAAAAGTATCTGATTACCGAGTGTTGATACCCGACTGGATGTATCGACATTCCTATCTTTTCTCTTGATTAAGATTTCATTTGAATGACCTGGGTAACGATCCGAGGAGCTTTCGAATGCGTACTCAAATTATGAAAACATGGGATATATTCATATTCGTTAATGTTTTCGTCTGTATCTGATTCGAAATTCTCTCACATATATCATGCGTTGACTTTACTCTTTTAAGGTTAGTTATGTCTCCATATATCCTTGAATTTGCGAAGGATTATGAGTTATTTTTAGTCTTTTGAGAAGTTCACATCTTATCGACGGCAATGCAACTGGAAAGTTGATAGTGCCCGTAGAATGGATTGATTGATTATGACATGACGACATTGTCTTAATTGATGGGAACTCGAGTAGAATTCCCCTAAACGATAAGATGTTGATTATCAAAAGTGATCTAAATAATTCTTGATGGATGACCATATCCTGCTTTTAGACTTGAAATTATACCGTGAATGGTTGTGAATTAGTCATAGATATTATAATCTAGAAAGAACCTAATATGAAATTATTAAAAGATGTTTCTGTTATCTGAAACTTTAAGAAGTATTTGTTGATGAATTACCTAGACTCTCGCCATTAAGGCAAGGTTGAATTTGGTATTGATTATATTCCTGGTGTTGCATCTGTGGCATGTGCACTGTACGTCAGCACCATCTGAATTAAAGGAATTACCGTACAACTGAGAGAGTTGTCGGAGAAAGATTTTATTCTACCGAGCTCGTCATCATGAAGAGCTATGGTATTATTATTCCTTATATTTATAAGATTACTGTGAACTGAGTAAATTGACAATCGAAAACGATATCCATAACTCGAAATGGAAGATTTGTTCGATCAATTACAAGGTTCTAGCAATTTGATCCATGGCATGGTTATCATCAACTTCGCATCTGCGAAAAAAATTATCTATTCCAATCTCTACATTCGGTACTTGTAATGAACATTATGAGTTTCACGTGGTGACGTTTGGATTGACTAATACACATGTAGCATTCATAAATTCGGTGAATCACGTGTGTAGGCAGTGATTTGATAAATTCATGCTTGTGATCATTAAGGACCATTTGTTTGTTTATAAGAATAAGAATGAAGTTAATAATTAATTATAGATTGCCCTGAATTGGCCGAACAATTAAAACTTGTACCTTGAATATTTAACATAAGACTTAAGACTTAATCATTTACATGATTTAACCGTGTGATTAATAGATAATGGAATATAAATTGACTCTTCAAAATTTAGAAGTCATTTAAGACTTTGAGTTATACTAAAAAGAAAGTGCAAATATATTTTGACAAATGTTTTAACAAAGGATTTTAAGGGATTATTCCCTTATACACAAACCATTTAACTAAACTTCTGTTTAGGGGTAAGTGTTTGTGTATACCTCAAGATAACCTAAGAGGGATTGAGGAAACCATTTAAACCATAACTTGAAATTTGAAACGACAATTTTTGCTTTTCAACTAAGAAAATTTGGACCAAAGTATAACCAAAGATTTTTCAATATATATGAATCTTATTAATTATTTTCGATAAATAAACAAAAATCGTGTTAATTAAATTAAAAATTATTTTGAACATTTTATAAAATTGGACGAACTAAGAAATTTAACCTTTTAACGTTTACGTTTCATAAAAATTTAATAATTATTATTAATTTACTTGTGATAATTATCGACGTTTTAAACGTCGGATTAAGCAAAACTGATAAAAATGATAGTTGAGACGAAACAAAAACTTAAAAAAAATATAAAGAAAGAATTTTGAATAAATACGGTTATAATATTTATTTCATCAGGAAAGTGAACGTAATTACTGACACATTATGTATAAAAGATAAAGAACCAATTAGGACATGTTCCTTAATAATGAAGGTGCAAAATAAATTGCCGAACAATTTAAAAATAGCCGATAATTGTAAAAAGGATAATATAGATAATAAAAAGAGGTTCGCGGCTAATGTGAACCATTAAAATAGAGAAGCCAATAGCGTTAAATGTATGAAAAGCCACTTGTGGTTGCCTAAATATGGAGATTGTGAGATATAGTTATGTTGGAATTTGTAAGTATAAGTATTCTATTTATGTCATTTATGACTAAAAGTATCTTTGTCTGAAAAAGTTGTACTGATGGCAATTATGAAGGCAGACATCGCCTCATACATTAGTAAACGTCTAGCTATTGCAAAGGTCATCATTTGAATTTGATTCGATTTGGGTCATCGTCGACAGACTGACCAAATCTTCTAATATCATTCCCGTTAATGATAAATGCAAAAGAGTTATGTAAACATAATGTGCCTGTATCGAACCTCTTTATCAAGATCCTCGCTTCGCATCAAATTTCTGAGACTTGCTCAGAAATCATTGAGAACGAACCTTGATGAGAGTACTGTGTACCACCCCAATCGAAGGGATGAGGTAAAGTAACGATACATAATACTATAAGTGTTGTTCTATGTTTGAATGATTGACCTTTGGTAATAGACCGTATAATCGCTTTCCTTAGGAAAGATTATCATTGATACCTATCTTGTTAGGATCTAAATATTAGAGCATCTGTAAGCAGGAGTTGAGATGAAGACTCCCGACAAACACCCATTGTGAGTTGGACATGTCTTTTAGGTTTAAGGTTTCCTATAATGGCGAACCAAACCTTGCAAAATACCCAACCCGCGAGACCTGAAATGATTTTTGAAATTAGGATCTGATTATTGACTGCCGGTTGTGGGCAGGAGGTTATGTGAATATGAAATGTAGATCTTGAAGTGCCAGATGGGTAGCGAAGTTATGCCAAAATTTTTAACCTTGGAAAAATGAATTAATGATCTGACAAATCATGGGATATAAGTCCCCGTTGTATGGGACCATTGAGATGATGTAAAAGTTGGGATTGAAAGGCATATAAGTTGGATCTACCCTAGGACTTCAAGAGCTGCGTAAAATATGTTTCGAACTTGATGGAATATCTATCAAGTGAAAATCTAAACTCTTCTTAATAAAGCTTAGATCGGCGAAAAGTTGCATTCATCAGAAACCCGTGAACATCATGGATAGAGAAAGTAAGTCAACATTTAGCCTGATCTTATTCCTGTAGTTACGTTTGATAGAACTCGCGTATTGTAATAAATTGCACTTGTGAGAAAAGACCGAATGTGGAGGAAATACCCACATGGCTTTAACTCTATAAGAAGCGAGTAGTAAGATGATCTTTGAGGACAAAGATCCTGTTTAGGGGTAAATGCTGTGACAATCCGTCAGATTATGGTTGATATTTTATTCTCAATATTTATTTGAAAACATTATTTTAATGTTACAATATGAACTCACTTATTTTTGGGAAGTAATTTGGATTTACGTCTTGAAGTAGCGTCGACTACGTCTAAACCGGAGGATTCAACGTTACGTGCTTACGTTTACATACACCGTCTTTGGTGACAGTCCGACGTTTAAGAAAATAAATTTATCCGTGAATATTATTTTGGAGTTTTAAATTTGTGTTGGTTCATAAACTCACAAATTTACGAGAAGAGATTAGGACTTACGATTTTAATTTAACGTCCTTTACGACAAAACCGAAAACCTTAGGATTACGTATTTATGTTTTCGAACTCCGTTTTTGATGAGACAAATTTTATTAGATTCGTTTTGTGCTGTTGATTCATAATTTATAAAAACATTTTTCGTAAAACGACCCGAGGGCACGCAAATCGAGGAAACTAGAATCAAGGAGTACCCGTAAATAAATGGGGATGAGACAAGTGGGACACTTGTCCCACCCCCACTCAAAACCGGCTACAAAACAACACCACACCAATTTGGTGTCATGTTTTCACTCATGTAGCTAACACATGTCCAAAGCTTACACATTAAGATACTTCAAACCTCAAAACCACAAACCAAAACCATTTGTTCATTCTCACCATGCAAAACAAGTTAGAAACTCTCTCATCTCTCCCAGTTGTGCCGTCCATACTCCACCATCAAACACCACTTTTGATCAAAATCAACCATGAAATCCTATGTTATTCTTGCACATGTTGAAGCCCTTTTGAAACCCTATTGATTGGTGGTGATTATAACATCCAAGAAGGAGTTTCCTTGGTGTCTTGGGGCTGATTTTCCACAAGTTATTCATGAAGAATGGTGGTCTTGAAGATGGTCTTGGTTATTCACAAGTCTCTCCATCAAAATCCATGTCCAAATCACAACCTACATCAACTTGGTGGTATAAAGATTGTCCTCCTCATCCTCTTGTTATTTTTGATTATGTAAACTTGTATTTCTTTTACTTATGTATATGTATATGATGATGAATGATGATTAAAAATATTGTGTGGGGATTTGGTATTGATAAACATGCTTAAAAAGATGAAAAACTATAAGAAACAAGGTTAAAATCTTGCTTAATTTAGATGGTTGTATAAAACAGTAAGGAATCATATGGTAAACTGGTAAAATGACTTGAATAAATTGATATACATTAAGCTATGGGTCTTGTACACATGTGAGAGTTGGCCATGCAATGGAATCATTGTAATGAGTGAGATATGATCAAAACAAGTTTAGAGTACCAAACTGAGTTCACTGTTTTGGACGATTTTTAGAAACTACTTAGAGGCTGATTCAACAGTAGCTATAGAAGAGTTAAATGGAGCACATATCATGTAGTTTATGTGATAAAAATTTGAGCTTCTATCTACATATAGAACTCTAGATATGGCAGTTTTGGTGAACATGAAAATAAAAATCAGATTTTATAAATTAAAGTATAATAGTATTATATAAGCACTCAAATAAAAATAGTATAAAATATAAATTAAAACCCACTAACTTATATAATACATTTATATAAATATGTACAATGATAAATAAATGATACATTTTATAAAAATGGTAACTTGTTAAGTTTTATAAGTTATAAAAACTATAAACATGATTTTTACGACTTTTTCGGCTATTACCGTAAAATTAACGTTTTTGTTAAATAAAACTTAGATGGTTGGACCCGTCTAATGTAAACTTTATAAAACTCATATACTGATATATAAACATATATAACAAGTAAAAACTGATAAAACCCGAACTATATAACATACGGACATTAATGGGATAAGTTAACGTTATTGGACTAATAATACAACAAAATGGACTAAAACACTTATAAACTTACTTATTGGGCTTAACCCATTTAGGCCCAACATATAAAGTATAAATACTGATAATAAAAGTATAATTGGACTAATGAATAGTATTGGGCTTGTAATAGGCCCATTGGGCTTCAAAATATAAACAAGATTGAACTAGTATAACTAGTCTTGAAAAATTCCCAACACATAACACTAAAATAAGTAAATGAGAATATATAAACCCACTTGATCATCATATATATAAAATCATCATATGTATACATAATTGTTATTTTTATAAAGTCATTGGACATGAGTCTAAGACGAGTATTATTTGTCTAGGTTTCCGTGATTGAAGCACGTACCGTACATCCGAATTGCCGATAACCCGCCTTCCCACATCAACGTGAGTTCATAGCCTCGCACTCTTTTAAATGTTTTTATGAAATGTTTTATAAACCCGCGAGGGAGATAACATGTTAGTTTTTATAAAATAGGACACCATTTGTCCCAATTGTTTGTTTATTGATTTGGACCCGTATGATTGAATGACCCGATTGTATGACCCGATAAATGATTAAAGGACCCGATAGATGAAATAAAATGGATTATTAAAGTTAGGTTATGTCACTAAAAGTCCCATTAGCATGAATTGTGAACTACCGGGATTTGGTAGACGCTTGTGCATATAATAGTACTATTTGGGGACGATCACCCCAGTTCGCGCCTTGACGGTTGATCCCCGCCGTGCCACATTGATTGGTAAGCGAATTTATGTATGAGAAGATTTCCATAGCGTGACCTTTGTGACGACACGCTAACTTAGATGGGCAAATTTGGTATCGGGTTAGCTACCCGTTGTTGTGATAGTAAGGTAACAATGTCATGCGGCTTATAATAATCCAAACTAACGAAATACTACTGGACGCACCGAATTACGATGTATTGCCTGACTAGCAATACGGGGTCATACTATTGATATTATGTTCGTGTTTTGGTTTTCATAACCATATTAATATAACGGATTTTATTTTCATACAACGTCATAAGACGTATTGTATGATGTTTTTACGACATTGGCTCGTATAATGATTTTTAAGGCAAACGCCTATATTATGATTTTAATGAAGATTTGTATCAAATGACTTTAGCTATTTTATGGCCTATTAAAATGATTTGTACAAAATGATTTTCAGTAATAGTTTTATACTGATATTATATTGATGGATTTTATTAAACTCTATGAATTCACTCGGCGTTATCGCTGACCTTTTCTTTAACATGTTTTATCTCAGGTACTTGAAGGTAATTCTCGGGAAGACGATAAGAATTCATGGCCCGCACTTAAACAATAATTTCCATTCAAATACTTTGTAAAACTTTGTATGAAATAATATGACTTAGGACCTATGTAACTTTGATATTTATGAATGGAAATGCTTTATTAATAAACGATGCGATTTTTATGCGTTGTCTATGATGTGAGTAATGTGTTATCCCGTAACACCAACTAGTCTTCCGCTGTATTGATTTTTATAAATTTGGGGGTGTTACACACTTGGTCTAATAGGCAATGGGTTTCTGTAGCAAACCCTAGGTTCAACGCTGACAAGGGTAATTTCAGCGTTGACAAGACCAATTCCAACGCTGACAGAAACGTGACCAGACCTAAATATTTGCAACCACAAGGTAAGGGGTCTAAAGCTTCTTCAAGCTTGACATGGAGACCAAAGAAAGATCAAAAGCCTAATGATAATGGGATTTCAATGACCTGCAACAGATTTAATTACATTTCAAAGGTCATTACAAAACCTATTGGGGTTAACTGGGTATTTCATCCTAAGAAGGATGAAAATAGGGTTGTTGTGAGAACTAAGACTGTTCTTATTGAACAACCAGATGAATCCAAGTCTTCCAACGCTTGGGTTCCCAAAGAAAACTAACTTGTTTTCTTTATGTGCAGGTCATTCAAAGACAGGTCAATGATTATGGATATTGGGATAGTGGATGCTCAAGGCACATGACAGGGAAGGAAGACTATTTGACCAACTTCACTCCCATTAAGGATGGTGATAAGGTTTACTTTGGAGGCGGATATGGTACTATCACATGCAAAGGAACACTTTTCACCAAGAACTTGCGTTTTGAAAACGTATTTTTGGTAAAGGAACTTGATTACAATCTTTTTAGTGTATCACAAGTTTGTGATAACAAAAATAAAGTTCTGTTTACTGATACTGAATGTTTGGTGTTAAGAAAGGATTATAAGATCCCTGATGAGAAATACATTTACTATAGAACACCTAGGCATAAAGACATATTCAATGTGAATTTGAATGGGATTAGAATGAATAACAATATGTCTTGTTTTTATGCTAAAGCTTCAGTAGATGAAAGTAATTTATGGCACAGGAGACTAGGGCACATAAATTTTAAGAATATAAACAGGCTTGTGAGACTTGGCTTGGTTGATGGTTTGCCTGAGAAGGCCTTCCACAATGACCACTCTTGTGTTGCATGTCTTAAAGGCAAGCAACACAAGGTCTCATTCAAGTCCAAACAGGTGCACACTAGTACTAGACCTCTTCATTTGCTTCATATGGACCTCTTTGGTCCAACCAATATAGAAAGCTTGAATGGTAAGTCCTACTGCTTTGTCATCACAGATGACTTTTCTAGGTTTACTTGGACCTTCTTTCTAGCTATGAAGAGTGACACAGCTGACACTTTAATTGATTTTATCACTCAGATTGAGAAGAAAACTGGTAATGAAGTTAAAATACTTAGGAGTGATAATGGAGGTGAATTTAGGAATAAAAAGTTAGATGATTTTCGTGCCAGGAAAGGAATTACTAGGCAATTTAGTGTTGCCAGAACCCCACAGCAAAATGGAGTTGTTGAGAGGAAAAATAGAACCCTAATTGAAGCAGCTAGAACCATGTTGGCTGATGCTCATTTTCCTATAGCCTTTTGGGCTGAGGCTGTTAATACAGCTTGCTATGTTCAAAATAGAGCATTGGTCAACAAAATTCAGAACAAAACACCTTATGAGTTACTTTGGGGAAGAAAACCTAATATTGGTTTTCTCAGACCTTTTGGTTGTCATGTAGTAGTTATAGATACTAGTGATTCCTTAGGTAAATTTAGTGCAAAAGGTGATGAAGGCTACTTCATGGGGTATTCAGTGCAGAGCAAGGGATATAGGGTTTATCTTAAAGAGGAAAAACGTATTCTTGAAAGAGTACATGTTAGGTTTTTAGAGAATAAACCTAGTGATCCTGAAAGTGGTCCAAATTGGTTGTTTGACTTGGAACCTTTATCTAGGACTTTAAATTATATGCCTGTCACTAATCCAGACATTGTGAAGGTAACTTCAAGTTTTGTGGAAGAACAAGTTGTTGATGTTTCAGGTACACAGGTTCATGAAAAGGTTGGATCACAAGCAGAAAAGTTATCTCCTATACAATAGTATGTCACAATTCCCATATGGACAGATGCTTTTGCTGCTGCTGCTGCTGGAAAACATAATGGTGGTCCCCAAGTACCACCAGATACAAACATGCATGGTCCTTCAGGCGCTGACAAAGGCAATGTTGGAGTATGCTCGTGTCATGACAACTAATTATACGGCTAGACACATATGGGCCTATAGGGTCACACACATATACACTGAGGTACCATTTCAATATATCGTGTTTATCGTATTTACGGTATATAAACAACCTTCGTAACTCAAGATCATTATTGGGCTTCTAACGACTAGTAGAGTACTTAGTTATTAGACTTGTAAAAGTGTATGGCAAGGTCCATACAAAGCCCATTGAGTCCGGCCCATTAAGATAAAAAAGGGGAGTTACATTTGTGATAAATATTAGTTATTAGGAAATAACTCAAATTTATGACATTAAACATATTACCAAAACTCCTCCCTCTTTCCTCTAATGGTGATTTGCACGGTTTTGAGAAAAAAAAACGAGGGTTTATGCTTTGTAATGATCTCCATCTTTGAATCTTGTTTATTCAAAGGGTGTTACTAGGTTACGGGGTTTAAGACTAGCATCTATTGGTATACAAGGATGTGTGGTGTGGATACATCATAGAGGTGATCTCCTTTGATCACCTGGTTTTATTTAGTTTCTTGGTTAGATCATGTGGTGATTTTCTCCAATCATTTGTTGCCGTTCGATCCTACCGAATCATGTTACAAAGGTATACTTTTATTGTTTATTCTTATTGATTAATCATATGACTCTATGGATCCGTTAATAGGTGACCTTTCCGCTGCGTTTATTATTTATTCATATCATGTTTATATGGATAATCACCTATAGTGGTATCACGAGCCATCATATGATGTCATATGATTATCGGGTATGCGTAAATGTGGCCAAATCGCGTGTTTTTGGAGGATTAATAAAGAAAAAAATTAAAACAGCCCCAAGGGATTAATTTTCGTGCTAAAACAGGCCATAATATGGTATTATGATCTGTATTTTTTTTATTCCATGGCCACGGGTTACGCATATCTTAATTGGTTTTGTTGCCGGTACGTGTAAAATGACCTAAAAATGTGTGTTTTGGCACGATTTGTGAATCGGTTTTAGAACAGCCCTATTGACATGATTTCTGTAATTATATGATAATTATAAGGTGTTTAAAATGTGGTTTTAATATCCTTATGTCATTGGTTACACGTACCAAACGGGGGTTTAATTAATTGTTGATTATTTCTTCGATTTCGTTGGCTAACAAGTGTTTCTTGTTGTTTAATTTTGTTTCCATGGCAAATACATGCATGTTTGGCCATGGACTTAGCCAACACCTTGTTATATTCATAATCTTATGGTATTATTATGATTAGTATGCAAAGCCGATGAAAACCTAGACCAAATGTGACATGTTGTGTATTAATTTGCATTTAATTTCAGTTTTGGGGTTTGCCATTGTTTCGGCTTAATTAATATGTTTTAATGTTGTTTATAGCCATTGTTTGGGCACTTTACAGTATTTTAATGATAGGTTAAATGTGTTTAGTCATAAATAAATTGTAACCGATGCTTGGATGGGAATGGCTAAAGAATTAAAGACATATTATGAAATTCGGAGTTGCTGAGTGACCTGCACTAAAACGCGATTTACCGGAGTTCTATAAGGAGATAGAAGCCCAATTTTGGTGTGCTAATTCACAACTCATGGGCCTTCAAAAGTCTCAACTGGAGCTCAGGCTAGGGAGGACTCCTTCTATGGGTTTTGGGCCTTAGAAGTCGACTGAAATTTTATGGCAGATTTGGGCTTCATGTTCACTTTGGGTTCTACTTGCTCTAGATGGTCTTGGAGCAAGTGGGAGCCCACTTTTTGGTTGTGTTGACTTACCCTTAGTTTACTTCTTGGTCCTCGTGATGGCTCACGAGATCAAGCATAGGTTTTTCATCGGTTTGAGGCTTTGCATACTTGTGGTTGTGTGGTTGCTTATTTGCTTGATATCTTGCTATTACTTGCAAATGTTTTTATAAAAACTTAAAAACCAATCACAAACCAATTATAAAACTAAAATTTTGATTTAGTTTAAATTTTAAATATGATTTAAAAACTAAAATCTTGTTTTTATAATAACTCGTAATGTGTTATGAATGTTATTTTTTTATGTATTGTCTAATCTAATATTAATTCCACTTAGGTTTTATATTAGTCTTTAACTTGGACAACTTGACGCACATAAATTAAAACAAGATTAGATTTAAGTTAAGAAATGTTTTTAACTTGTGCTACGATGGATGAATGCATGCTTTCTCGTACACACTTTTGATTTGAAAATCAAACTTTTATACCCGTCTCAAATTTAAGTCATGCCGTCCAATCGTTTGAGATCACTTGCAATTACTTTTTGCATCTTGTGAGACGGATGTGAATTGTAACCCAAGGTGATTATTATCTATGCGTGAGACCTAGACTTATTCTCGCATGTTCTCAAATTGGATGACTTAGTCGGTACAACGGTGAGACCTTGACCGAGGCAAGGATGGGACTAAACATGCCAGTTTGACATTTAGTGAAATGTTTGCTTGTGTCATGAGTCCCATAAGGATCTAAGAATTGCACAAGATTTGCAATTGATGAACGTCATCTACCTGTTGAATCTATCATTGCTAGCAGATCAACTGATGTGGTGGTGGAACCTCAATGAGGATCTTAGCCTTTTTCGTAAAATTAATTGTTTTTATAAACTTGGGTAGTTAATTTTAAAAGGATAATTATCGAAAACACTAAATATGAACTTTGTATTTCTATTAATGATTTTGTGCAACACAAACCGTAAACAAAGTTTGTTTCCTTTTGTGTTAGAGGAAAACAAACTAAGTCTTCTTTCCTTGTAAGAATAAGACTCGTTCCCATCCTTTCTCCTTGTATGAGAAAGCTATAATAGGAAGACTTGAATCTTCTCAATCCTAATCAATCTTAATACACACCTACTCAAGAAATCGCATTCTCTTGTAAGTCGAAACGATTAAGTACGGTTACATATCTTAAAGTGTTAAGATAATGTATGAGTCTTGATTAGAAATTGAAGTCTCATTAAACCGTGAGAGGAAAGGAAATTACTAGCATGTTTTTATAGTATATTTTCCTTACACAAACTAGTTCCCTAAGATTCTACACACCTTTGAGGTAAAGTAGAAAGAGGAATTGCATGCAAAACTTTCAAGTTAATGGCATCGATGGAAATCTCATCAGAAATATAGTAGAACTTGATACTTTTTCTTTGAATATCTATGTACATGTTTATTGGTCTACGAGACTCACATTTGCTATAATGTGTAGACATTCAAGGAACTAGAAAGTATACAAATTGCTACTTGCTTTTTCACTAGTATAGATACATTAAAAATGTTGTCTTAACTAATGGGAGCAATGCAGTTTTCAATCATAGGACACACTTGTAATGTTGTCTTATTCAGTGGGAGCTATGAGCTTATCACATTGTAAGTGACCCACTTAATTTCTTGATTGTCTTGAAATGACATCATAGTTTTCTAAGCCTTATTGCATATTATTTTAAAAGATAACTAGTCGCTTTTCTGATGTCACTTCCCGAAATGTTATCTAAAAATAGTTATGCATGATTGTTTATTAAACGATGAAGTTCTACATAACCCTTCTATACAAGCTTGATTTGAGTATGACTTAAATCTTATTATATCTGTCATATTTTAATATTATTCATATATGATGTTGTGCCATGCTCAAGTGGGAGAAATATTAGAGTGTGCAAGGTACAACACAATATGGCTTATAATATTCTATTAGGACTTATACATATTGATGTATGTTGTCTAATAGAGAACTAATGTCAAGAAATAATAAAAACTACTTCATCACATTACCTAAATGTTTTAGCTAATATGCATATGTCTTCTTGTAAAGACATAAATATGAAGTATGTAAATTAACTTGAAAATACTATTGAAGCCAAAAGTAGGCATTCAATAATAATTTATTTATAATATGTTTATGTCTTCAAGTAAATACATTAACATGAACTTCCTTGAATTGTTCAAAGACTTATAAATAAAGTAAGTACTTCACTTGTTGTGTTTTCCTGTTAGGGCATATACAATGAAGTTATTGAATTGTTCAATATCTTATAAAGTATATTTAGCGACCAACATGTTATGTTTTATTGTTAAAACATGAACATGAAGTTCTTGAACTGCTAAAATAATCATACTTTATAGCATGTAATCGGCTTGAATATATTGTTTATGCAATTTGGTTTGACCAAATTATAAAATATGTGAGCTAAAGAGTATTAGGTTATCTAAAGAATTATGATAATGTCTCATAATCGCAACACTATGTTTCATGTGTAAAATCAAATATTATTGTTATTATTTGATACTTGATAACACTAAATGCTCTCTCTCTTATCTTATTAAGGTTAACAAAAAATTTGTATATGCCCGTGCTTATTCAATATGGTTCCAAACAAGAAGGTCACTAAGAAACCATCAATTTATGGAATGGGATGACTCCCAGTAAGTCTTAGTTGAAGTCTTGAATTTGTTTAAATCATGTTAGACGTGTTATTAACAAAACTTGAATCAAGAAATTTCAGTGTATTTTATACATCCCAAACGAGAACAATTCATTGTTGCTCGACATGCTGCGTACTTGGAGAAAGTCTCCTCTTACAAGAAGCAAGTGGGAGCCTTTATGCATCTTTGAAGAGAGTAATGAATAAAATACAACCTTCTGAATATACTAGTGAACGGCACAATTGAGGCTAAGCAAGTAAATGCAAAAGCCATAAAGTGTTGTAACTCCCATTCGCATATCCGCAAGGATACCTCAAGCACCTGAAGATATGAATGTCATGTCTATGTTGAGGAATCTAAGTTAGAGGATCATAGTGAACCTCATAACTATCGAGACTCATTTTTAGATTTGGAATCTAATGAATGACTCAAAACTATGAATGGTTAGATGTAGTCCATAAAAGAAAATCACTTTTGGAATTTGATTAGCTTTCACTAATCAGTAAGACTGATAGGTTATAAATGGTCTTCTATGAGAAGATAGATATGGACACAATTGTACACATTTATCAACACTCTCTTTGAATAGAGTTTAAGGCATGCTCAAGCAATTGATCATGATTTAAGGCTTTCTTTTCTTTACGAGTGTTAAATTAATAAAGATATTAATTACCATACTCGATTTCATGAATATGAAATATGGTAATTGGTGTACAAACTCTAGAAATCCAAGTGTGGATTAGAGCATGCATCTAGGAGCTGGAATCTTAAGTTTTAATCAAGGATATGATCATGATTAAAACAAAGATAACTCTCGAGTACCTTTAAGCTAGTCGGAGCACTTTGTATTGTTTGTTCTTTATTCTCATATGTTGTTAACATATAGAAATATTATTCCATCTAAGCTAGATTTTAATCCTTGGCTTGGAATGTATTCTATTGAGAGATATAAGAAACAAATCATATAACCTTGGAACATATGCTTAGTATGATATGTCATATGCGGTTAATAAGTCTAAATATGACACATCAATGAGAAAGTCTCAAAGTTCTATCTCACTTGATAAAATTGAATATGTACATGGAGACCCTTAGTTTACCTAATGGATTCTTTACATATGATATGTTATATATTAGACTAACTTTATTACTTGCATGAATGCAAGATGAACTTATCACAAAGTGTCTAAGTGAAATTCATTAGACTACTGTAGACTTGTTCATCGTTTATGGATTTAAGGTAAGAAGATTAGTGTTGAGTTTATACACTAATGCTTACTTTGATTGAGATGGTACTTAATCCTAGTGATAGTAGGGTTTCATCTTCAATGATAATACTACTACCTAGACGTGCTTGATGAGAAGCACTGTTGCACTACTCATTAGTAAAACAAGAATACTTTATAGTTTGAGAAGCTGTTAAGAAGATTGTCTTAAATAGGTGTTCTACTTGCTTCAAACAACCTATGTATTGTACTATGGCAATGCTAGCATTACTGTATTAGCACTTGAGCGCACATATACAAAATGACAATCATTGTATTATTCAAAATCTTCACTATTTGTGAATTTCTGAAATAATTATTCTCAAAGTTCACTCAGATGACAACTCAACAGGTCCTTGTGTAAATTCAATGTCTTGTAGTCAAACATGTTCATCATGCTTGGAACATTGGACTTTGACCTTAGAGTAGTCTCATGTATATCTATTTTTTTTAGTATTTGGATAATGGAACGTTAAGCAGTTTTACTAAATAATGAATTGATATACTTGGTAGATCGTCTTCATTTGTACTACTGTGTTCTATATTAGCATGTTTAATCCATGAATAATTTATTTATTCTAAATCGTCCATTGTCAGTTGACGATACGGGAGTATTGTTGAATTAAGACAAATGTGAGTTGGTCATATTCATTTGGAATGAATATTAATTGATGATGCCGCCAAACTCACATGTGTTCATTGGATGAACATTGGATTGACCCAACCTACGAGAATTCACTTCATGGATCGTCATCAATAGTGAATCTCACAAGTGGTTGAATCTCTCATCCTTAGACTTGAGATGCAAGTAGGTTTTGTATGTGTGGAATGTCAATCTTTGATATGGTTCAACGTTGTCCTGAACAAGGCTGCTATAAAGACCATTTTCAAGTGCGATGTGAAACACATGAACGACACGTGCAGTCAAAATAGGATTTGTTCCTCCACATGTATTGGAGTTAGATACTACTGGGCCCCTCGATGAATTGTAAGATGTATGTGTGGCCACACCCAAATGTAATTAAGATGATTCTTGATTAATTTGGTAATCTAGTTCAATTTCTATATCGAGAAACAGAATAGTTAGACTTAAGAATGACTTATGATCCATGTCTAAAGTTTAACAAAGTATCTGAAACAAAAGGATGACTGATATCTAAACCATTTAAATAAGATGTTTGAGAAACTATCCCCATACGTTTCTAGGGGCATTGGCGTGTTGCTAGACGCTAACCATTGCTTGTATAATTACATGAATATTATGACGTGCGCAAGTGGGAGCTGTTGGAGTATGCTCGTGTCAAGACAACTAATTATACGGCTAGACACATATGGGCCTATGGGGTCACACACATATACACTGAGGTACCATTTCAATATATCGTGTTTATCGTATTTACGGTATATAAACAACCTTCGTAACTCGAGATCATTATTGGGCTTCTAACGACTAGTAGAGTACTTAGTTATTAGACTTGTAAAAGTGTATGGCAAGGTCCATATAAAGCCCATTGAGTCCGGCCCATTAAGATAAAAAAAGGGAGTTACATTTGTGATAAATATTAGTTATTAGGAAATAACTCAAATTTATGACATTAAACATATTACCAAAACTCCTCCCTCTTTCCTCTAATGGTGATTTGCACGGTTTTGAGAAAAAAAAACGAGGGTTTATGCTTTGTAATGATCTCCATCTTTGAATCTTGTTTATTCAAAGGGTGTTACTAGGTTACGGGGTTTAAGACTAGCATCTATTGGTATACAAGGATGTGTGGTGTGGATACATCATAGAGGTGATCTCCTTTGATCACCTGGTTTCATTTAGTTTCTTGGTTAGATCATGTGGTGATTTTCTCCAATCATTTGTTGCCGTTCGATCCTACCGAATCATGTTACAAAGGTATACTTTTATTGTTTATTCTTATTGATTAATCATATGACTCTATGGATCCGTTAATAGGTGACCTTTCCGCTGCGTTTATTATTTATTCATATCATGTTTATATGGATAATCACCTATAGGCAAATCTAGCGCTGACAAGACCAATTCAGACGTTGATGGCTCAGACGTTGACAACAACAGTTCAAGCGTTGTTAGCCCAACCGCTGACAACCAAGGTTCAGGCGTTGACAACACCTTTGCACATCTTTTCTCTTCTACTTTTGAACAGGGTGAACCTTCCAATTTATATGAAGAGGTTCATCCCCATGTTGATGAAAGAGAGTCTGATGAAGAAGATATTGGCAACATGGAGAATGAGGTTGAGGACACCAGACTTTTCAAAGGAGGAGTTCTCACTTCTAGTATGAAGAATCACCCCACTTCTCAAATCATTGGTGATATTATGACTCCTGTTCAGACTAGAAGATCTCATCAAGGTCTTGGTGGGTTTATTGCCAATATTCACAAGAAGGTTGATACCCCTCCTGTGCAAGCATGTTTGTTTGCCTGTTTTCTGTCACAACAGGAACCCAAGAAGATATTTGATGCTCTCAAAGAACCAAGTTGGGTGGAAGCAATGCAGGATGAGCTTCACCAATTTGCAATTCAGGATGTTTGGGAGTGATGAGATGGCATTTGTACATGATCTCATCGTTCTTTTCGGGCTTTAAAATGCATAAAAATGTCATAAAATACCATATATATGCTTGTGTTTGTTTACTTGTGTATTTTAGGTATGGATATCGTGAAAAAGACAAAAGATCACAAGTTACAAGGAAAAACGGACACGAGAAACGAAGCCGTACAAAGAACCGGGCCCTAATCATGAAATAATCAACAAATACACTTGAAGACTTGAAGACAAACAAGATTGATCCTCCAAGAATGAAGAAATGACACTTAAAACCCTTGTATATTAATAATTACAAGTTTGGTCCCTTAAGTTTGTCAAAATTGCAAAAAGGTCCTTCAACTTTGAAGAAATGGCAAGATTAGTCCCTCAACAAATCAAAATTGCCAATAATGGTCCCTCATGAAGATTAAGAAGCATTGAAGACCTTTGAAGATCAATAAAGTCCAAGATCAGCCCTTGAAATATCTCAAAATGGCAAAAACAACCCTTTGAAATCTTTTTCCAAAGTTTGGTGCCAAAACTGCCAAGTCATGAAAGTCATTAACAAAGGAAACCGGTTTTTAGGGCTAAAAGACTTTGTTTGCCAAAATTCCCAAAAAACAAGGACCCATTGTGCCAAATCCCAAACATTTAAACATAAACACGCGCCAAACAAACTTTTTCCCCCAAAATCGGATCAAACTAACTTACTGTTCACCTTTTTCACCCCCAGAATTTACCTCACTTAAACCTTGGGTAAAATGCAATTAACTTTGCACATGTGTGATTCACACATGCAGAAAGTCATCCCAACCCTAAAACCTGTAAACCCACTCACTATGGACCCCACCCCTAATTCTCCTTCCACCAATCACATCACACCTTGGCCTCCAAGTATTGTGACGTGTCCTCAATCAACAGCTGTGATCTTTTGCTTCCTTCCAACGCAAAAATAAACGCCCAAGATCAAGTTTGACACCTCATACCTCAAAATCGTCTAGAAGACCTAGAGGGCATATTTGGGATTTTCATAGATTAGGGTTTGTGTTTTAAGCATTCTAGAGAGTTCTTTTAGCAGTATAAAAGGAGAATGCAACCTGTGCATATCCCTTTGTTCCAGTTTTAAGCAATCATCCTTGTAATTCCTTTTTTTTCAATTTATAAAGTTGATATTTATTAAATATAAAGTAATTCCTTTTATGTTATTTTAAAAAAGTTCGTGTGTTTGATTGCTAATTCTGAGTTCCACTTTGATAATTGGTGAATTAATTTTGTTTTTCAAAATTATTTCAAAAGGTTTTCTGAAATTTGAATTTCTTGGTAAGAAATTGTTTCTAGGGTTTGTGTTTAGAGGATCATTTGAATTGATGAAATAGTGTTTTTAAAACGTTTTGAGAAAGGTTTGTGAAAGAAAATTTTAAGAAAGAAGAAAAGAAAACAGAATAATCATATATTGCTTGTATTTGTGTTTTTTTTTCTTTGATTTGTCTTAACAGGTTGGTGATTTGAGTTGATCTTTGTTTCTGCATACACCCGGGTGTATAAGGAGGTGGATTTACATCCACTAGAGCCTTGGATGTAAGGCTCTAAGGTAAATCCCTTTTCCCTTTTGAAATTTTCAGAAAAGTTTGAAGTTAGTGTGATTTGTATGCTTAGGTGCTTTTGGTTGTTTTATCTGTTGAACTTGAGTCATAGGAATGTTATATGCATGCTAGATGCTAGTAGGATCAATTTGAGCAAGTTTTTAAGTAAGTTGTTTTGTTAAAATCGCTTTCAACAAGTTTAAAAGGGTGTTTGGATTTAAGTTTTAGGAAGAAAACTTGTAAGATTTGAGAAGTAAAAACGGGTTAGAAAGATTCATTAGGGCTGTTTAGGTTGTTTGATAGTTGTGTGCTTGGTTTGGTGATAGTTTGAGAGTAATTGTGTGATAAAAAAGTGAAAAGTATAGCAATAATCTGCATAACCACTAATCTGCTTGTTTTTGCTATAAATTGTGCTTGGATCTTAAAAATTTGTTAAGTGAGAGGGCTATTTAGGATTGAATTTGGTTTGTATGTTGATTGGTGAGTTTGTGTGCAAGATTTGAGAGATTGAATCTCATTAGTGTGCATTTTGTTTAGCAAAAAGTCCACAGACCTCATAATATTGCATCAGCAACTTAAAATTGCTAGTGTATGCTTTGTTTGTGATTGTTGATTGTGTTGAGTGCTTGCTTTCTATTTGTCTTGACTCCTTGTGCTCCAAAGAGCACAAGGGTGCCATTTTGTTCCAAAATCAACACCAAATAAGCCAAAGCCAAGCCCCTCTTGGTGTTTATTCATCTGTGAAGACAACAAAGAACATAGCCAAAATCTGCTTGTGTTCAAGTATAGAACTGACCACGTTTTCCTTTGAATCTAGCTTAATCTTGGTTAAAAAGAGAATTGGTTTGTGTTATTAAGCCTAAGAGTGTCACTGTTTGAATTGGGAAAGTTAAAAAAATAAAAAGAAAAAAATTGCAAAAAGTTCACCCGCAACGGACTCGAACACGCGACCTCTCGAAGGAGGAGTAACGTGCTTACCGTTGATCTAGATGACTTTTTACGTAAGTGTTTGATTTCAAACTCTATTTAACCCGTTTTTCATTTAGCTTTTGAATAATAAAGCCGTAGCTTATTTTCTAAATTCTAGCTTATTCAATAAGTGTTTTTGGTTATTTTGATTTTTCTTAGGATTACATTAGGTCTTAAGATTTTTCTAGCTTGGTTTTAAATTTTTCCTTTTCTTTATTAATTTTTTATCATTTATTTATTAGCCGGTTTTTGTTAAATCATTAAAAAATAGTTAAAAGTAGTTTTTAATTAGGAAAAAATAATTTTTAGCTTTTAGATAAATATTTTGAGGTTTACATTTAGTTTTGGTTTCAAAAACTTTAATTTTTAATTTTATATTATTTTAAGGTTTTTTATAAACTTTAATAATTTTTATAAAATTATAAAAAAGGTTTTAGAAGCTTTAATTTACTTTTTTTATCTTAGTAAGATTATTTTAAGATTTTAGAAATTTTTTAGAATTAATTTTATAAACTTTTTATTTTTTCTATTATTTTAATATTATTTTATTATTAAAATTAAAAAGTTTTATTTTTATTTCTTTTTCATTTTTCTTAGGTTCTTTAGCATAAATTAAGACTTTTCCCATTTTTAGAATAATTTTATAGCTTTTAGATTTATTTTTATAATTATTTTAAGTTTAATTAGTTTTTAATCATTTTAAATCATTTTTAGAGTTTTAAAAATAGTTTTAATAGCTTTTAATTTTTAGAAAATTACTTTTTAGTCTTCTAATAATATAAGTTAAGTAATTATTCAATAAAATCATATTTTAGACATTTTTATTAGTTGTATTTAATTTTAGGGCTTTAATTAGCATTTAAAATTAAATATTTAATTAATAAAAGGTTTTAAAATATCTTTGTTGGATTTTTATCTTTATTTATATTATTTTAGACTTCTTTTTAGCCTTTTTAATCTTTTATTTATTTTGTTTTTGGCTTTAGTATCATTTTTAATTTAGGTAGTTTTTCACGACTTTACGTTTACGTCTTTTACGTCATAGTGTAATTTTAACGTAACCGTCTTTTCATCCTCTCATCCCCATCCTCTTAATATTAATCTCAAATAATTACAAGTTAATTCACACACATATACCTCCTTGGGAAACGAACTTTCTCTCTTTTTATTTGATTGGGTCATTAATACTCGTTTTCCTAAACGTGTATTCAATACTTACCGCTATTTACGCTCTTTTTCCTAAAAGGGTGTATTTTACTACCAATCATTTTGGCGCCGCTGCCGGGGAGGTGTGTTGTGCTTTAATTTGGAAGCTTTTGTTTTTGATATTATCCATAATAAGTATTTGTGTTAAGTGGAACTCCCTTAACACGTATTATCGGTTTTCTTGGTTTTTTCTTGTATAAATATTACTATATTGTATTAAGTATCACAATCAATTTACAATATCTCCAAAAAGTGTGAAAACACAACCTTAATTGGGATTTGATCTCCTAATTATTGTATTCGAATCTCAAACAAAAAGAAAAGGCAAAAATAGATAAATACTTTCGTGAAGCTCGATTTTGAAAAATACAAACTATAAGGTGGGTATAAGGCGGGTATTATAAAATATACCCTAAGGAAAAAGGCTCTTAAATGCTTCGTGCCGCCTCGTTTCCCCGCTTGCTTGTGAGTATTTTAAGATTGAAGGCTAATCGAGGGTTTTGCCGCCCAAAGTATTATTACGTATACTATATTTGCTTGGTTTCTTTGTGATTAAACCCTCTTGAACAAATTGGTTTTCACCAAAGTTCTAAAGTCATTCGAAGGCGTTCACTCCACGTGATCGTTTTTCATTCTTTTGAGGCTTCTTTAATCAAGAGTTTGATTCGAGGAGAGATTTTGTAGATTGTTGTCTACGAAGATACACCAAAATCCAAAAAAATTAAATATCATCAAAAACACAAAAAAATTGAAAATCCACAAAACACCCAAAAAGAATCTTCTTTGCTCACCTCCCATTCTTCGTGAAGTTTATGATCACTCGTAATCAAGCAAAACGAGCTCGTAAATGACTTCAAAAGCAAGCAAATCAAGAAACGTTGATTGTTGAAGAACCTCCAATTGTTGAACCTATTGTAGAACAAGAAGTCGTCATGGCTAATCGTACTATGATGGAGTTGCTACAAGCACCCACCGAGGGTTTTGGAGAGGCTATTGTGATTCCCGCCATCCTTGCGGAGAATTTCGAGATTAAGACGGGTTTAATGTCGATGTTGCAAGCAAATAAGTTTAGATGTCATGAGAAAGACAACCCGCATTACCACATTAGGAATTTCAACCGTCTCACCGCCACTAGCAAATTTAAGGATGTTCCACATAACGCCATTAAGATGATGTTGTTTCCATACTCGTTGGATGGTCCCGCAAAAATTTGGCTCGAGAAAGAACCGCCAAATTCGATTTTGACATGGGCCGATCTCGTTTCTAAGTTTGTGAACAAGTTTTTTCCACCATCTAAAACAACACACTTAAAAAATGAGATTTCACGATTTGTGCAACGTAATAATGAAAGTTTTTCAATGGCTTGGGAACGCTTTAAAGAGATGTTACATGAATGTCCACACCATGACTTTACGGAATTGCATCAAGTGGATACTTTTTATAATGGGCTTAATGATCATGAACGAGATTATTTGAATGCCGCCGCGGGTGGTAATTTTTTGTGCAAGACGACAAATGAGGCTTTACAAATCATTGAAAATAGATCCAAGGTTTATAACCCTCGTAACACACCGAGTGTTGCCAATATGGGTTCGTCATCGTCGTCACAATCGTCTCGTAGCATTAACGCCTTACATGATGAAGCTAATGAGGAAAATCGGTTTTTTGATAGATTTGCTAATCTAATGTCCCATTGGAAGGCTCAAGAAGCTTCCAATTCCGCTTCGGTTAAAGCGGTTGCTAAGAGTTGTTTATCTTGTGGGGGAGCTCATGATCTTTCCGAGTGTATTACCGCGGATGGTAACACTTCGAGTGCTTATGTAGCAACGGGAACTTACAACCAAAACGGCCAAGGTTCCCGCCAAAATCAAGCTCCACCCAATCAAAATGCTAACAATTATCGAAACAACAACCAAGGTAATTACCAAGGCAACACACGCAATTACAACAAAGGGAATTATCAAAGTGGGAATGGACAAATCTCTAATCAAAACCAAAACCGTGATTTTCAAAACACTACACAAGGTTTTCAAAATGCTCACACTAAAAATTTGCAAGGGAAATTTTTAGATTATGCAAAAGCAAATGATGCTAAATTTGATAACATGCAACGTGAGATGATTAGCTTAAGGTCCGAATTGAAAAATGAGCTTAAAAATGAACTTGCTAATGAACTTAAAACTCATGCTAACAAAATGGAAGGAAATGTCCAACGTCTTCAACAAAACCAACAAAAGATGGAATTAGGACAACATGAGATTAAGCAAGAGTTATTAAAAGCGGATGCTAGGCAATCTAAATTTGAGGACCGAATGGCTAAGATGTTTGAAGCAATCATGTGTAAGCCCTCTTCTTCGGGTGGTCTTCCTAGTGATACCATTGCAAACCCGAAGGGGGAAATGAAGGTTATTACTACACGAAGTGGTAAAACTTTCAAGGAACCAATCTCTCGTCCAAGTACTTCTACGGAGAAGGAAATCGAGAAAGAACCCGAGGTGATGGTCGAAAAGGAGCATATTACAATCCCACGAAGTACCGCTCAAACCACACCTACGGTCGAACCAATACCAATTGTGGAACCCGAGTTTCCAAGGCCGTTGCCTAATGACCAACCCACACCACCTTTACCCTACCCTTCGAGACGAAACAAAGAGAAAGCACAAGAACGAAACAATTATCAATTTGAGCTATTTATGAAAATGTTTCGTGATCTACATTTTAACATAAGTTTTGCCGACGCTCTTATCATGATGCCTCGATTCGCCGCAAACTTCAAAAGTATGCTTAACAACAAAGAGAAGTTACAACAATCGTCTAGTTGTTCATCGGTCTTTCTTAGCCGCATACCACAAAAAGTCGGTGATCCCGGTAAATTTTTGATTCCGTGTGCAATTCAAGATATGGAAGAATGCTACGCCTTGGCCGATCTTGGTGCTAGTATTAATTTAATGCCTCTTGAGATTTTCAAATCGCTTTCGCTTCCGGCTCTTACTCCTTCGAACATGTCTATCGAGATGGCCGATCATTCTACGATTTTAGCATGTGGAGTAGCCGAGGACGTTTTCGTTAAAGTCGGAAAGTTTTACTATCCCGTTGACTTTATCGTTGTAGACATTCCTATCGATCGAAAAGTTCCTCTCATTTTGGGTCGTTCATTTTTGGATACATCAAGAGCACTTATCGATGTTCATGCTCGAAAAATCACCCTTCGTTTCAATGAAGAAGAACTTGTCATCAATGCAACACAAAACTCCAATCTTTCTCATGTCTATTCTATTGCAACTTTAAACCATGGTGATTCGACCAATGTCGTTTGCAAAGAATTTTCACCAAGAGTTTTAGGAAATGTCGTCAAAAACAATCTACCATTCCCTCCGCCGGTGGAGGTTATGAGTGTAAAGCCTACAAAGAAGAAACCGTCAATACTTGAATCGAAAAATCCTTCGCCTCACCTCGAACATTCATTCTTGAAAAGTATTGATAAGTTGTCGGTTTCTACGGAAGATCCTTCGGATGATGAATATGTAGACCCCGATGGGGAGGTTTTCTTCGTCGATAAACGTTTTGAGAACTTGCCACCACCAAAACCAAAACAGTTTCAAAATGTGAGAATTTTTAGTGTAACTAACATCGTCTTAGAAACACCGAATATTTTCGACATAATCAAAAAGGGTTTTCATAAGGAGAGTTCAAAAGATAAAAAAGGAAAAGATCTTAAATGTGATTTAATTGATTTTTCTACAAATCTAACTCCGTCATCACCACGTGTTTTGAGTGCTACAAACTCGTCTACTCCTTTTGACGATGTTTTGTGTGGTTTTAGTATGGGGGAAGCTCCTTATGTTCCCTCATCCTTGTCCACCGAGGACGAGATATTCGATCCCGGAATTTCATGTAAAGGGAAATCTCGGTCTTCCACCGATGCAATAAATGGAAAATCTTTCTATTTGCTTGGTGCGAGTCTACCTCGAGTAGCTCGAAAGTTTGTCTTACCAATTGTCTCACCCTTCTACTTCTCGTCTCTTTTCTTCAAACTCTTTGAGTTTATGGCACATGTTGAAGTGGCGTTAAATTGTTTTTCCAATGGAAACGAGAACGCCATTTTCGATCCCGGTATTTTGCATCATCTAAGGACTTAGTCCTTTATACCGGTTGCTTTTTGGGCCTTGTTTATCATGTAAGCCCCATCAAAAATTGACCATACCATGATTTTCCCTAAATGTTCACATTTTGAGGGGATCGAGTCAAGCTCATGACTCGGTAATCAAAAACGAGGTGCCTCGTGGGGGAGATCCCATGCTTATCTTTTATGCTCACTATTCACTAATAAGGGGACTTGTACCCTTTCAACTCGTTGTCTCGTAGTTGTTTGTGATTGTGTTATCTAGATCATCATCATCATCTACGACTGAAGACTCTCGTGTTCGTTTACGTGAGCCTCCATCGTTTGTTTGAAGAAGTTTTTCACGATTCCATGACATATCCTTTATTGTTCTAACAATTATCTTTTAGCATACTTAATAAACGGCTTTAGATATATTGTTGATCACCCTTTCCATGCTAGATCCTAAGCATTCGATTCTTCGTCTCTAGTATGGGGGTGCTCCACCTTTAGACTCGAAACATTGAGGACAATGTTTACTTTTAGTATGGGGGGGTGAATAGGTACTTGCTTTGCTACGCCCTCACGTTTTCCAACTTTCAATGTTTTGTTTTGCTAATAAGGCTAAAAATGGCCAAATTTTAAAATTTTTCTTAGTTTTCATAAGTGTTTTTAAGACACGAATGTATATTTTCCGATGGGTAGAATAAGAGTTAATTTTTGACTTGATGGGCATTTGGAGCCATTTACATTCCTTAACCCGCTCAATTCAAGTTTTGCTAGACTTTTATATAGGGAGCTTTAAAACGCGAAAGTCTTAATTCATTCGGGTTAAGAACAAGAACTTTTTGCAAGTTCCTATAATTGATTCTAGAAAGTCACTTATCAAGGGAACTTTAAAACGCATTCTCTAAACTTGAAAAAGTCCAAGAAAGTGCAAGATCCTATAGGTGGCTTGAAAACCCAAAACTTTGATTTGATATAGTCTTAATGAAAGCTAATCCAAATTTGGCTTAATTTTGACTTGCATGGCTAAGTATTCACGAGTCTCTTTAATTAGAGGTCTTTATATAGTGAAGAACGAGAAATGATAGAGTTAGACAAGTGATCATGCTAAACGTAGAACATGAAAATGTTCTTTCAAAAACTCATATGTTTTTAATTGTGGCTTTTTCTTCCCATAAGATCAATGCATTAGGAATAAAACATAATTGCAATAAGTAAGGTCGTACGATTTGAAAGGTTACTTAGCCTCTAGCGCAAGATCGTTTAAAAGTTGCTCGGGGTTGAATAGAGTTCATAGCCAAGGCATAACTTATTGAAGCGGGACGCGAAGATTGGCGATCATCCAAAAAGGCCCTAACAAGGCATGAGGAGCTCTATTTTTGCTAAAGATCCAAAGATGATGTGAAGTATCATTATTCCTAAATCAATATGAAGGATCAAGACACACGACGAGAAGCAATTACTCCCCTAAAGAATGGAGAAATTCTATCCAAAAAGACCCTAACAAGGTATGAGGATAAATATATCCAAGTCCGAAAAGGAGGCGGATCGTTGTATATCAAAATCCAAAGTAAAGATTGAAGAAAAATGATGAAGTCGTGGTCCTATATGAAGAATCTCTCAAAAACGTCAAGTGAAGAAATTCCAAATATATGAAGAGAAGACCATTATTTCAAGAACGTCTTCCCAAGATTTGAAGTATGAAGTACATGCCAAATATCGGTCCGAGAAAGGTCTCAAATCGTGAAACAAGTTATGCCAAGATATGAACTTAAGGAGATACACGAGAAGCCGTTTTAAAAGATTTTGTCCTTCGGCTAACTATCGCTCAAATCGTGCTACTTTGCTTTCGGACTAATAACTACTCAAATAAGTCAATATGAATCACTTGTGATCCATGACAAATAGATAAAAAAATGCTAGTCACCCATTTCCTTTTATAATAATTAGGATTGCGGGGAGAAAAAGTATTACACAATTTGGACGTATGAGTAGTGTTAGCATTGTGACTTGTACCAACAATGATCTTGTTTTTGCACTTAGCATGGAATGTATGACAATCAAGGATGACGAAGTTTACTCTAAGGGACATTAACTTGTTTCTATTCTTTGATCCTAAAAGTCACTTTTTGTGATGAAAATCATACATTATGTCTTTACACATCATCGTAGTTTGTTGAAAGTCTTTTACTCTTCAATAAAGGTTAATAAAAATTGAACTTTGTTAATGCTTAGATACTTTATTCTAGCATTGCGTGAGGGCACGACAATGGCTTAGTATGGGGGAGTGATGAGATGGCATTTGTACATGATCTCATCGTTCTTTTCGGGCTTTAAAATGCATAAAATGTCATAAAATACCATATATATGCTTGTGTTTGTTTACTTGTGTATTTTAGGTATGGATATCGTGAAAAAGACAAAAGATCACAAGTTACAAGGAAAAACGGACACGAGAAACGAAGCCGTACAAAGAACCGGGCCCTAATCATGAAATAATCAACAAATACCCTTGAAGACTTGAAGACAAACAAGATTGATCTTCCAAGAATGAAGAAATGACACTTAAAACCCTTGTATATTAATAATTACAAGTTTGGTCCCTTAAGTTTGTCAAAATTGCAAAAAGGTCCTTCAACTTTGAAGAAATGGCAAGATTAGTCCCTCAACAAATCAAAATTGCCAATAATGGTCCCTCATGAAGATTAAGAAGAATTGAAGACCTTTGAAGATCAATAAAGTCCAAGATCAGCCCTTGAAATATCTCAAAATGGCAAAAACAACCCTTTGAAATCTTTTTCCAAAGTTTGGTGCCAAAACTGCCAAGTCATGAAAGTCATTAACAAAGGAAACCGGTTTTTAGGGCTAAAAGACTTTGTTTGCCAAAATTCCCAAAAAACAAGGACCCATTGTGCCAAATCCCAAACATTTAAACATAAACACGCGCCAAACAAACTTTTTCCCCCAAAATCGGATCAAACTAACTTACTGTTCACCTTTTTCACCCCCAGAATTTACCTCACTTAAACCTTGGGTAAAATGCAATTAACTTTGCACATGTGTGATTCACACATGCAGAAAGTCATCCCAACCCTAAAACCTGTAAACCCACTCACTATGGACCCCACCCCCAATTCTCCTTCCACCAATCACATCACACCTTGGCCTCCAAGTATTGTGACGTGTCCTCAATCAACAGCTGTGATCTTTTGCTTCCTTCCAACGCAAAAATAAACGCCCAAGATCAAGTTTGACACCTCATACCTCAAAATCGTCTAGAAGACCTAGAGGGCATATTTGGGATTTTCATAGATTAGGGTTTGTGTTTTAAGCATTCTAGAGAGTTCTTTTAGCAGTATAAAAGGAGAATGCAACCTGTGCATATCCCTTTGTTCCAGTTTTAAGCAATCATCCTTGTAATTACTTTTTTTCAATTTATAAAGTTGGTATTTATTAAATATAAAGTAATTCCTTTTATGTTATTTTAAAAAAGTTGGTGTGTTTGATTGCTTATTCTGAGTTCCTCTTTGATAATTGGTGAATTAATTTTGTTTTTCAAAATTATTTCAAAAGGTTTTCTAAAATTTGAATTTCTTGGTAAGAAATTGTTTCTAGGGTTTGTGTTTAGAGGATCATTTGAATTGATGAAATAGTGTTTTTAAAACGTTTTGAGAAAGGTTTGTGAAAGAAAATTTTAAGAAAGAAGAAAAGAAAACAGAATAATCATATATTGCTTGTATTTGTGTTTTTTTTTTCTTTGATTTGTCTTAACAGGTTGGTGATTTGAGTTGATCTTTGTTTCTGCATACACCCGGGTGTATAAGGAGGTGGATTTACATCCACTAGAGCCTTGGATGTAAGGCTCTAAGGTAAATCCCTTTTCCCTTTTGAAATTTTCAGAAAAGTTTGAAGTTAGTGTGATTTGTATGCTTAGGTGCTTTTGGTTGTTTTATCTGTTGAACTTGAGTCATAGGAATGTTATATGCATGCTAGATGCTAGTAGGATCAATTTGAGCAAGTTTTTAAGTAAGTTGTTTTGTTAAAATCGCTTTCAACAAGTTTAAAAGGGTGTTTGGATTTAAGTTTTAGGAAGAAAACTTGTAAGATTTGAGAAGTAAAAACGGGTTAGAAAGATTCATTAGGGCTGTTTAGGTTGTTTGATAGTTGTGTGCTTGGTTTGGTGATAGTTTGAGAGTAATTGTGTGATAAAAAAGTGAAAAGTATAGCAATAATCTGCATAACCACTAATCTGCTTGTTTTTGCTATAAATTGTGCTTGGATCTTAAAAATTTGTTAAGTGAGAGGGCTATTTAGGATTGAAATTGGTTTGTATGTTGATTGGTGAGTTTGTGTGCAAGATTTGAGAGATTGAATATCATTAGTGTGCATTTTGTTTAGCAAAAAGTCCACAGACCTCATAATATTGCATCAGCAACTTAAAATTGCTAGTGTATGCTTTGTTTGTGATTGTTGATTGTGTTGAGTGCTTGCTTTCTATTTGTCTTGACTCCTTGTGCTCCAAAGAGCACAAGGGTGCCATTTTGTTCCAAAATCAACACCAAATAAGCCAAAGCCAAGCCCCTCTTGGTGTTTATTCATCTGTGAAGACAACAAAGAACATAGCCAAAATCTGCTTGTGTTCAAGTATAGAACTGACCACGTTTTCCTTTGAATCTAGCTTAATCTTGGTTAAAAAGAGAATTGGTTTGTGTTATTAAGCCTAAGAGTGTCACTGTTTGAATTGGGAAAGTTAAAAAAATAAAAAGAAAAAAATTGCAAAAAGTTCACCCGCAACGGACTCGAACACGCGACCTCTCGAAGGAGGAGTAACGTGCTTACCGTTGATCTAGATGACTTTTTACGTAAGTGTTTGATTTCAAACTCTATTTAACCCGTTTTTCATTTAGCTTTTGAATAATAAAGCCGTAGCTTATTTTCTAAATTCTAGCTTATTCAATAAGTGTTTTTGGTTATTTTGATTTTTCTTAGGATTACATTAGGTCTTAAGATTTTTCTAGCTTGGTTTTAAATTTTTCCTTTTCTTTATTAATTTTTTATCATTTATTTATTAGCCGGTTTTTGTTAAATCATTAAAAAATAGTTAAAAGTAGTTTTTAATTAGGGAAAAATAATTTTTAGCTTTTAAATAAATATTTTGAGGTTTACATTTAGTTTTGGTTTCAAAAACTTTAATTTTTAATTTTATATTATTTTAAGGTTTTTTATAAACTTTAATAATTTTTATAAAATTATAAAAAAGGTTTTAGAAGCTTTAATTTACTTTTTTTATCTTAGTAAGATTATTTTAAGATTTTAGAAATTTTTTAGAATTAATTTTATAAACTTTTTATTTTTTCTATTATTTTAATATTATTTTATTATTAAAATTAAAAAGTTTTATTTTTATTTATTTTTCATTTTTCTTAGGTTCTTTAGCATAAATTAAGACTTTTCCCATTTTTAGAATAATTTTATAGCTTTTAGATTTATTTTTATAATTATTTTAAGTTTAATTAGTTTTTAATCATTTTAAATCATTTTTAGAGTTTTAAAAATAGTTTTAATAGCTTTTAATTTTTAGAAAATTACTTTTTAGTCTTCTAATAATATAAGTTAAGTAATTATTCAATAAAATCATATTTTAGACATTTTTATTAGTTGTATTTAATTTTAGGGCTTTAATTAGCATTTAAAATTGAATATTTAATTAATAAAAGGTTTTAAAATATCTTTGTTGGATTTTTATCTTTATTTATATTATTTTAGACTTCTTTTTAGCCTTTTTAATCTTTTATTTATTTTGTTTTTGGCTTTAGTATCATTTTTAATTTAGGTAGTTTTTCACGACTTTACGTTTACGTCTTTTACGTCATAGTGTAATTTTAACGTAACCGTCTTTTCATCCTCTCATCCCCATCCTCTTAATATTAATCTCAAATAATTACAAGTTAATTCACACACATATACCTCCTTGGGAAACGAACTTTCTCTCTTTTTATTTGATTGGGTCATTAATACTCGTTTTCCTAAACGTGTATTCAATACTTACCGCTATTTACGCTCTTTTTCCTAAAAGGGTGTATTTTACTACCAATCAGGGAGCTGGTTGATTGTCCCAGATATGTCAGACCTATAGGGACAAGGTGGGTTCTAAGAAACAAGAGAGATGAAAGAGGTATTGTGGTCAGAAACAAGGCAAGATTAGTGGCTCAGGGATATACACAAGAGGAGGGGATAGACTATGAGGAGGTCTTTGCACCAGTTGCAAGGATTGAAGCTATTAGGATATTCTTAGCCTATGCATCTTGCATGGGCTTCACTGTCTATCAAATGGATGTCAAGAGTGCCTTCCTCTATGGAACAATTGTTGAGGAGGTATATGTGATGCAGCCTCCTGGTTTTGAGGATCCAGAGAATCCAGACAAGGTGTATAGAGTCAAGAAAGCTATGTATGGACTTCATCAAGCCCCTAGAGCATGGTATGGTACTTTGTCTACTTACTTAGTGGAAAATGGACTCAAGAGGGGCACCATAGATCAGACACTATTTACAAAGAATAAAGGTAAGGATGTGTTGCTTGTTCAGGTCTATGTTGATGACATCATTTTTGGGTCTACTGATCCAAAGATGAGTGAGGATTTCTCCAAGCTTATGACAGACAAATTCAAGTTGAGTGCTATGGGTGAGATGAACTTCTTTCTTGGTTTACAAGCTCAACAGAAAGAAGATGGTATCTTCATCTCCCAGGATAAGTATGTGGCAGAGATCTTGAAGAATTTTAGCTTTTCTCCACATGAAAAGAGGGCTACTACTCCTATGGATAGAGAACACCCTTGGGGAAAGATTGGAGATGGGAAAGATGTTGATGTCAGGCACTATAGATCCATGATTGGATCATTGATGTACCTTACAGCCTCCAGACCTGACATCATGTTTGCTGTGTGTGCTTATGCACGCCATCAAGTGACTCCCAAAGAATGTCACCTTTATGCTGTGAAGAGGATCTTTAGGTACCTAAGATGCTATCCTAGTCTTGGTTTGTGGTACCCAAAGGATTCACCATTGGAGTTGATTGCATATTCAGACAGTGACTATGGAGGTGATAAGTTTGATAGAAAATCCACAACTGGTAGATGTCAGTTTCTTGGGAGCAGGTTGATATCTTGGCAATGCAAGAAACAAACAGTGGTGGCTAATTCTACAACTGAAGGTGAGTATGTGGCTGCAGCTGCTTGTTGTGGACAAGTTTTGTGGATTCAGAACCAGTTGTTGGACTATGGGTATAATTTCATGCATACCAAGATATTTGTTGACAATAACAGCACATTATGCATCATTAAGAATCCTGTACATCATTCTAAAACTAAACAAATAGAAATTAGACACCATTTTATAAGAGATTGTTTTGAAAAGGGTTTAATACAACCAGATAGGATTGACACAGAAGAGAATGTGTCAGATTTACTAACTAAACCTTTTGATGCTGGGAGGTTTCAATACTTGGTAACAAGTATTGGGATGATCAATCTCACATAATATGTATTTTGGAGTCTTTTTGTAAAAGTTTGTACAGGATAATGCATTGTTATTGGTCTTTTTGAGGATTTAGGTTTTCCACTATATTTTTCTAACACTGACAAAGGTTGCTTGAACGCTGATAAGTGTTTTTGTAACGTTGTCAGCCATATATTTGTCTAACGCTAACAAAGCTTCCCTCAACGCTGTTATGTGTTATTGGGGCGTTGTTAGCAACAATGTTAGTTTTGTGGTTTTCAATCTAAATGTGCAGGTGGTGTTAGCAGTATACCATTGGATACAGAGTTGCTTATGGATCATTGGAGAAGCTTTTGGGCATGTTTTTGTTTATGGATGATGGTTGGAATTTTTAAATTCCTATCTTGACATAAATTTTTATGTTCATGCATATTTTTAGCAACTTATGTATCATAGTTTAAGGGGAGGTTTTAGGAACCTTTAGGATGTTTGGGTATCCATATGATACTCTTATCACGATTCTAGATTGTGTCCACAGGTGAGTATGAGTTATTTTTACTAAATCATGAGGCACTGTAGCATGCAAAGTTGATATACTATGCATGCTGCCAAGACATTTTTGACCTAGAATTGGTTGTGGTCTGTTGGGAGACTTGGAAATGATTTTGTCATGGGATTTACCTGGGAGTAACAAGGGATTTTATAAGGTAACTTAGTTGTTAAGAGTTTTGGTTAGCAAGGGACACTAGAGGACTGTTATGTCTATCTTGCATAAGCAAGTGTGCATAACTGGACAGTGCTTGCCGCCCTATAATAATTATCAACTTTTTGGTTATCTTCTCTAGGATAAATTACTTTGTTAAGGTCATTTTTCATTTTTAAACATTTTTTTTTGGACGCTGACAAGTATTTTTCCAAGCGTTGTTGTGACCAATTTAAACGCTGACATGGCTATGGCAAACGTTGACAAGAATATAGCCGTTGGGCGTTGATAGGTTATTTTTGACCGTTGACACTCAATGGGACCTACCCAGTTGTTACTTTTTGACATATTTTTAGGCCGTAATTTTGGGAGCTGATAACTTTCATTTAATGCATGAGATAAACTTATTCTTTTTCAATATTTTCATGATTACATTTTGAAAATACTTGCCTATTTTTGGGCCAGTCACATGCATTTTCTTCTCCTATATATTTGGCTCCTATTTTTAAACAGGGTACCTATTATTCTTGTCTAACACAATTTTCCCTTATCAACTTCATCTTTATCAATCATTTTAACAGCTTTCAACAATGGCACCAAAGTTTAAACCATCAGATTTGGAATTGGGGTTCAGAAGCCAACACAACATGATCGCGTATCTTGAAGCTGATGATGCTCTGTTTCCCCAATACACACAAATGGTGGCGTATTTGAATGCATCTCCTTTTAGGTATGCTCTTTCTCATGCACCACTCATTCCTGTCACACATATTAAACAGTTTTGGAACAATGTTAGTTCCTCAACAGTTAATAGAGTGACTACATTATCTTCTATTGTTCATGGGAGAACTTGGGTGGTTACTGAAGCTTTGGTACGCCAAGCTTTGCATCTTGATGATGCGGATGGTATAACCACCCTTCCCATTAGTGAAATAGAACAAGGACTAAGGGCTTTGGGTTATCCTTTTCCTGATGAAGGAACTTTAAATAAATATCATAAACAGGAGTTTCCCCCAGCCTGGAAGTACCTAATACATGTCCTCCTACAATGTTTGAGTCCCAAGTGCATTGCACACAATGAGATCAATAGATCTATTGCAAGTGCTATTGTGTGCATTGCTACTGGGCAAAAATTTAATTATTCCAAAATGATTTTTGAGGACATGTGTAAAAATAAAGGGAACAAAATGACTTTAGCTTATCCCAGATTTTTACAAATGGTTTTTGATGTCCAAGGATACTGCACAAGGGATCATGATGATTTTTATGAGATCCCTGTGCAAAAGAAAGCAATTTTTATGAAGATGAACTCAACTCCACATCGTGACCTACCCCTAACCAAGGCTATGCTTGCTGTCATTGAAGCAGCACAACCCCAACCAGACCCTCAACCCCAACTTGATCCAATACCTGAACCATTACCTTCACCACAACATATGCAAATTGACCAAGAACCCTTTGACATTGACACGTTAAATGTTGGCGTTGATGTGCCTATTTCAAACGTTGACACACAACCTTCACAAACCCAAACACCCCTTAACCAACCCACATCCACCCAATCCACATCATCATCTCCACCAACACAATATAGGTTGCAAAAATGCCAAAGGACTACTGGAGTGTTCTCCTCTAGTGGTCCTAGCCATGTAGTAGAGAGAACCACCACCACAAGTGTGGTTGGTGTTATGGATGAGGCTGGAACTAGTGGTTCTAGCTTAGAAGCTGGCCAAGACAGTCCTACCATCATTAAGACCTCATCCATGCCCAATGAATCTACCTTGGGAGGTCAAATACCCATTTTAGAAGAGGGCAGATTAGAACCAATGACCCTAATGGAATTGACGGCTGTCTGCATGAGCTTGCAAAAGCAAAATGCAGACTTGGTACAAGTTTTCAGCACACAAGGCCTTGAACTCAAGCAATTGAGGGAGAGGATTGTTCTTTTGGAGACTGCTAGTACCAGGAGAGGGATGGAGGAATCTTCCAAAGGGGAGGATGAACAAATAAATGTGAGTGATAAGGGCAGCCATGATGGTCAATCTTTGGATGTTGCTGAGGCCCTAACAAGTTTGAAGAAACAGACAGGTTTTGATACGTCTCTAGTCTCTCCTACAAACTTAAATTTGTCATTTACAGCCATGATGGAGGAAATTGCAAGAGGCGCTGAGACAGGTACTTTGGTCGTTGACAAGACAGATTTGAACGCTGACATGAGTATTTTGGGCGCTGACAAAGCAAAAGTGAGCGTTGACAGACCTGCAATTGAGGTTGATGTATCCCAGTCATCATCCATCATCAAAGAGGTTTCTTCACAGGTATTACAATCTACCTTACCAACAACTGATCCATTGTATAAGGGTAAGGGTATTATGGTGGAAGAGGTTGTTCCAAAGAATGCAGCACAGATTGAGTTTGATAGAAAGTTGGCTGCACAATCTGTGGAACAAGAAAGAAAGGAGGTGAGAGAGTCACCTTTTGTTATCACTTCAGAAGAGCAAGAAGGAAGTGATGAAGCTAGTTCAGACTCAAGTGTTATGATCATAGAGCAACCAGAAAGGCTTGAGTATGGTGATGAGCTGGCCAATGAGAAATTGAGAGAGTTGAAATTGCAGGTTGATTTTGATATGCCAGAGGTGGTTCAAATGTATCATGCTTGGGAAGATAGGTGTATGGAGAATCCACACTGGACCATTTCAGATCATATATGGTGTTTGGAGATTCTTCTTAGAGTACAAAAGGATTGCAAGGTCATTTTGAAACACAAAGCAAGCAATGTTCTCTCAAATTTAAGAAGGGATAGAGAGGAGTTGTACTTCATGCTGCTCAGATGTCATGGAACAGGGTGGACTTAGAAGAAATTGATTGGGTTGACATTTGAAGAGTTGGAATGTAGAGTTTATCCCATTTGGGTTAGAGTGCAGGAAGCAAACACTCTAAGACTTCTTTCTGATGAAAGAAAAGAAGAACTTGCAGAGGAAATGGAGCTCAAGAAGGCAATGTTTGTTCCCAGACCAGTGAAAAGGGGAGTTACTCTTGAGTTTCCCAAAGATATGGATCCATTACATCCAAGTGAAGCTGTCATAAGAAAGAGCCTCAAGCTCTCACCATTAGAAGCTTCAGATTTGGTACAAGTGTTACCACTTGATTCCAGAAACCCAATTGTAAGCTATGAAGAAGATGAATGTGGGTTTTGGAAGATTGGCAGGTATGGAAAAGAGGTTCACACTTTTACCACCCTTATATCTTTGTTTGCAAGTTTTGACAGAGAAGACTTGGTAGACCTATGGAGGTTATTAGAGGCCAAGTATGAGACTGAAGCACCAACTTTAGTAAATGGAATAAAACTGTGGTCCACATTCAAGAGAATGTGTGGACCAAAAGATGAGGATCCTGCTATTTGGAAGGATCTTGAAGATGATCTCAGTGGTCTTCAATGGAGGTTGTATTCAGCTGCTGGTGTTTATTATTTGAGTTCTACAAAGTTTGCTGAGTATCTACTTGTAGATGGTCAGTATTTCATGTCCAAGGAAATCTTGGAGAAGATGAAGAACACTCAGCTGGAAATTGATTATTCAAGTGACGTGGCCAAAGACTTAATCAGATTTATTTATTACCAATATGATAAGGTTTGTAAGATTCCTCCTAGTCCTTAATGTTTATTCAGAAACTTGATCATTAGAATAGATATCAAGTTTAGGGGAGGATTGTTGGGAATAAATTATAGCCAATCTACTTGAGCGCTGACAAGAGTAAAACAAGCGTTGACAGAAGTAAAACAAACGCTGACAGCTCAAGCGTTGACAAGACAATGTCAAGCGTTGATACATTGAAGACAAGCACTGATGGAAAGATATACTCTACGCGTTTTATTGTATTCTAGATTACTTCTAGTAAAGATAGGAACAACAATGTATTTTCTATATTTATCTTTACCTAGAATAGTTGATACGTAGATTATTGTACAAGGCTTATTATGTCTATAAAAGAAGACCTTTAGGTTAATGTTCAATATACGTTTTTCATACGTAAACTACTTTCATTGTAAGCAAGTTTGATATCATTAATCAAAGTGAAAGTTTGTTTATATCATTGTGTTCTTGTTTAAGTGTTAATTCCGCATAACACTTAGATTGTCATATACATATACAAAGGTTTCTCTAAGTGTATTACTTGATCTAATCTCGTATACATAAAGCTAAATCGATCTAAGTTTGGGATCAACATTCCTTTCTTTATGTCATTGGTGGGATTTAATGTGGGTTCCTATTAATTCTTATGCGGAGTGGCTCCTTTGGTTTCAAACTATTCGGTTGAATTCTAAGTTAAAGAGTGTTCTTGAAGGCGTCTTTTATGTGGCTTGGTGGAGTATTTGGAGCTATAGGAATCAGATTTTATTTGCTGTTAAACCTCCCCGGAAAGATGTTATTTTTGATGATGTTACTTCCCGTTCTTTTTTATGGTGTCAATCTAGATGTTATATTTCTTTTAGCTGGGTTCGTTGGCTTCAACACACATACCTTATTTCTTCGTAATTTCTAGCGCCTTGCTAGTTTGTTTTAATAAAAGTTTTTGTTAAAAAAATACGTTGATTCAACACGGATCTATAAGAGATTATAGAAATCATCTTACAAAGAAAATAAAAGAACAAAAGATAAGATCAAAACCTGAGTATCAAAGGATGAAAAGCTCGAGAAACGGTAATGGCAGAAATATAGGTGAGAAAGTGAAAAGAAGAATAGTGAGAGAAAGTGAAACCCTATTTATAAAATAAGGGAAATAAAACGGTTAATACACACGATCATGACACGTGCAACCCACTATCATGGTAAACGATTAAGATAAGGATAACCAAAAGGCACGGAAGGATGAAAGATACAATGTATCTGACATATGGTACTCAACAATAAAAAAAGGAAGTTAGACAGACAGGTGGGCCACACACCTCGATTACCAAAGCAAGACTTAATGACAAAAATCTACGGACGAGAACATTCCCATAAAAGTCCAGTAGTCCATATGTGTTCCGCAAGAACTACTAGACTGCGGGGACTTGATGGCATATAGCATGGACATGTCCCATTGGGCCTAAAAACATACACCAAACCTTGGGCCTAGACCCAAGTACACAAAATCCCACCACGATGGCAAAAGCTCCAAACAGATCCGCTCCCAGTAAGCGGACCCTTTAACGATTTCGGACATACTTCCAGCAAGCATGTCCGAGACTCCTGCGGATAAATTCTCAAAGATTCGGTCCCCGCATCTCACGATTAGACAACAAACATACAAATGGGATTTTGGGCCACAAAATCCCACTCCCACTTACTATCCGAGAAACGAGGAAAGGCCTAGTATTTTCCTACATAAATAGTTCCCACTTGCACTCGAAACGAGGTACAGTTTTCTCACTCATCTTTGCACACACATATACCTGGAACGACATGATTACTTACTCTCACGCTGGAGTCTAATCGTGGGGTCCGTCCCCACGGTAAGGACTAACGGTATACTTTACTTGTGTAGAAAATCGTCAACCACATCTCTTGAACAAGTACTTAGGTTCGTACTCGAACCCGACCGATTATTGTACTAACAGCCTCAAAGTGCATCCCTAGTCTTCTATGGAATAATAACACATCTAGCAACATTGACCACAAAGTGCACCCTTAGTCTTCCATGGACTAATAACGCATCTAAAAATCTTGATATCATCATCCCATGATATTGAAGATCAAAAGGAGATGAGTCTTCAACAAGTGTAAGTAACTCATGATCACCAATCGGATATAAAATCAATTATTGGTTTTCATGAGTACCTATAACAAAGAAAGATGCAAACTAGTAGATACATTTCAAGAGTAGATCTAAAATGCATAAAGACTACTAAAAATATCACAATCAAGATAATTTGATATAGCATCAATTTTAAGGTCCATTATTTTTTAGAAAAGAAGTTTTGACCAAAAAGGAAACTTTAGTGAACCCACTTCTTCTATGTAGTAGAGACCAGATCGATCCAAGCTTTAAAACATGATATACTTCAAATATCTTGAATGACCTAAGCTCTAATACCAATTGTATAAACTAAAGGGGGGGTTGAATAGTTTCTCTAATTAAAGTTATCCTTGCCATTAGACATGACTATTATTTAAAAACATGTTTCATAATGGTAAGACCAATTAATCAATGTTTCAAAAGTGTGTGTTATATTAAGAAATCATGTCAATAAATGACTAAAGATGAAGACAAATATAAATAAAGATTAAGGAAAGAAACAACCTAAATGAAGACACCAAGGATTTATAGTGGTTCGACAACGAAGCTCTCTCTTCGTTCTTACTCCACTCCTTGAGTACACCTTACTCGACATGTTCACTATATCCACAAGCTCCCTTCTCGGTGGAGAAAACCTTACAACGTTGCTTATAATAATTACTGACACTAAGCTAGATGTCGAGTTCTAATCCTAGCTAGAACCAATCTACTCTCATTGCCTATTTCCTTTACCGACATAATGCTAGATATGGACTTCTGATCTTAGCTAGAACCAATATACATTCGTCACCCATTTACATTTATCGACACAAAACTAGATGTCAAATTCTAATCTTAGCTAGAACCAATATACACTCATCTCTCACACTCACATCACTTTCAAGTTAAGGAAGAAATAACACACTCATACTCACACTTACATCACTTTAGAGTTAATGAGAACTTATACACAACACACTAACACTAACATCACTTTAGAGCTAACTGATAACTAACACACACAACACTCACACTCATATCACTTTAGAGCTAACTGAGAACTAACACACAAGACTCATCCAAGTATACACATATACCTTGGCTCTACACAAGACTCAAATGAACAAATATGATGAACATGACTAGATCTATATAAAGGATGATCTTCATCAAGGCTTTATCTTTTAACACATCACAAGTATGTGAGTGATCTTCTCTTTAAACATATGAAGAAGGGGGTCAAGAAGGTAATCATAAGTAAACATACTTAACAAATTATGTGATCATTTACTAATGATTGAAAGATATAAAGTGATTTAGAAGAAGTAAATTTTCCAAAAAGATTCCAGGTAAATAGGAATATGATCCACTATTTATAGGAGAAAGAAGCCAACGACTAGTCTGCCCGTGGTTCCTTAAATTCCCCTGCGGTTCCTTATATATAAGGAACCACTGGCACCTATAAGCCACCGTGTGCTCTAGACTCCGCTCTCTTTTGTCTTGTAGTGGGGAAGGTCCATATGGTGAAGTTTATACCTCACAAGGAATACCATTTTCATTTTAGAATATCCTAAAGTTCAAACTTTCTTTTTCATTTTCTTAAAAAGAAAGTATATAAGAAATGTTTTGTTGCATTCAAATAAATGTGAGTTTTAAGGTTATTCACTTTTAGTGATCACTAAACATGTTTATCATATGTTTGTGTAAGACTTGAATAATTATTACTTAAAGGATAGTGTTCGTTAAATAATTTGTCTTAAGATTATTTTGATGATTAATGTTTTTACACTTTGTCGTTATCAAAACTAAGAAAGATTAGTTATAACAATTAATATTTTTAGGCATCAGTTGCATTAACAAGCGTGATATAGCGTGCTATAGCGCGTAGCGTGACGCTTTTTTTTGTAAATTTACAAGAATTGGGCTTGTTTACTAGCTTTTTGCTATTACTAGACTTGGGCTTAGTAATTTAATATGAAGATAAATTTTTGGTATCTTTTTCTTTTTTTTGCAGGTGTATGCGTACTATATCTTCAACTTATTCAAAGCGCGAGACTCGTGAAGATTTAGATATGGCTGGTGTGCAAAACAACAACAATAACCCACCGCACCTCAACAATAATAATAACAACAATTTTCCCCCACCCGATCTTAGAACAATGGAGGAGCTTTGTCAACCCACGATGAATGGACGAGGAGGACCGATTACGCTGATGCAAATCACGGCTCCAGAGTTTTCGTTGAAGCATCAGATGATCCAACAAGTGCAAAACACTTTTCCATTTTGCGGATTACCGGATGATGATGCCAACAAACACCTCGACAAATTCGTTACCGTTACTCAAAACATGAAGTTGCCCGGTCTCACTATGGATTTTCTTCGCCTACACCTATTTCCACACACCTTAACCCACCATGCCGAAAAATGGTTTAATCGTCCTCCGAAGAATTCAATTCATACTTGGGATGAGATGACTCAACGCTTTTTGTCGCGCTACTTTCCACCATCCATGGTTACGAGCCTTCGGAATCAAATTAGTGGATTTATTCAAGAACCTAATGAATCACTTTTCGATGCTTGGGAACGATATAATGTTTTGATCGGTCGATGTCCAAACCACAAGATGCTCCTCGTTACTTTTATTGATACTTTCTACAACGGTTTAACTTTTCGTGATCGTGATACGATTAATGCAGCCACCGGTGGCACATTTATGAAAAGAAGACCTGAGGAGTGTAGAGAGCTTATAGAGAACATGACTACTCATCATAAAAATTGGGATTCATCCGCATCTTCAAGATCAAACCCGAGAGTTAATATGTCTTCTACTTCTTCAAACCCTGATATCACCGAATTGACCCGCGCAGTGGTCGAAATGAGCAAAAACATGCAACTTTTGGCTACAAATCAACAACAAGTTAAAGCTGTTGCAACTTCTTGTGAGACTTGCAGCGCTCCTCATTCATACACTGATTGTCCTTCTACTCATGATAATCCGGAAAACATGTGTGCGGCTTATGGTAACTATTCAACGGAAAATCATCAAGCTCGACCTCAAGGTGATCGTAACTTGCTAAGTTACCGTTCTAACAACTTTATTTCACCCGGTTTTTCTCCTCAAAACCACAACCCCAACAACTACAATAGAAGCAACCCAAACCCACCAAGAGCTTCTAATCTTTATCACCCACCCGCTCAACAACCACCACCCATTAATCATGATGTTGAAGCTTTAATGAGAACCCAAGGAGAGCAAATCAAGAATCTACAAAGCCAAATTATCAATTTGAAAGGAGATATCACTAAGCAAGGGAATGATATTAGATTCGAGCTTCGACATGATATACAAACCTCCTTCAGCAATCAAACCAATGATTTGAAGAATATGCTGGCTAGTTTCTTACCAACTACTCAACCCTCTACTTCGGGCTCTCTTCCTTCAAATACCGTCACCAACCCAAGAGCGAATGTGAGTGCTATTACTACACGCAGTGGAGCAACCTTAGTAGGACCATCTATCCCTTCCCCAGTTACTCCATCTACACCTCCTCCACCATCATTTATCCCTCCTACTCCCACGCCTAGTATTAGTTCTCCATTACCGTCTCCACCTCTTAATGACGACGTACCCAAGAAAAACCCTTCACCAACCCCATCGTCCACCTTTACACCTTCAACATCTCAAACTTTATCGGCTACACCTACACCAACTAAATCCAACATTCCTTATCCATCTCGCTTAGACAAGGCCAAACTGCAAACCAAGGATAACATTCAAGTGTCAAACTATTTGAAGAAGATTTATGGACTTACCATCACCTTTAGCCTTGTTGAAGCTCAAGCCCAAATGCCTAAATTGGTTAAGATGTTTAAGGAATTGCTTAATAAGAAGGAGAAGATGGCCGAGTTTGTTAATACTCGATTGAATGAAAATTGTTCTACCGTCCTTCTTAAAGAACTTCTGGAGAAACTTGGAGATCCCGGTCGTTTTGTGCTACCATGTACTTTTAACCAAACTGAAGAATTTACTGCCTTAGCCGATCTCGGGGCAAGTATGCATCTGATGCCTTTAAGTGTTTGGAAAAAGTTATCATTACCCGACCTTACACTAACAAAGATGACTCTTGAGCTTGAAAATCGCACTCTCGCTTACCCTGTTGGTATTACGGAAGATGTGTTTATTAAAGTTGGCACCTTCTCTTTTTCGGTCGACTTTGTTGTTGTTGATTATGAAATGGACCCTTTTATTCCTTTAATACTTGGTCAGCCATTCTTAAGAACCGGAAAAGCATTAGTTGATGTTGCCGAAGGTGAGTTAATCTTAAGGGTCAGGAATGAAGCACAAGTTTTTAAAATGGGGAAGATCACAACCAAATCTAATGGAAGAGAATCAGCGAATATGATTAATGTGCTTGATGATTTTGTCGTCTACAACAATCCTCTATTCGATTCTTGCTATGATAATCCACTATTCCAAGATGATGTGGATGATTCTCTCTCCAATTCTGATCCTCCACCAATTTATGATTCTCCACCGATCTATGATACTTATGATGATGATTCTAGCTCCAATAGGGATGATTATGATAATTTTACTTCTGAGTATCCAGACATGCCCACTTATGATGATTTTGATGAGGCTGATACTCTGTCGAGTGATTCTTCACATGATGACCTTGCACCTACTTTTGATGAAGATCCTCGACCAACCATGCTTGATCCTACTATGGAAGACTACTCATTTGAGGAAGACTTTGCTACTTTTCTCAACACTTACTTCCCAAATAAGAGTGATGCTCCTCCTTTGGACTTTGATGATTATGGTCTTTATCCTCCTTTGGATATGAAGAAACCCGCTTCAAAGGAGAAGAAGCCGGAAGACACCAATATTCGCAGCACTTATGTCTTGACACCTCTCTATCCACCTTCTGAGGATGAGATTGTGTGATTTATGAGCGGATCCTCTTCAAATTCTACTGAGCCTGAGTGTTATTTTCCCCTAAAGGAAAAGGTGTTCGACCCCGGTATTTCACTTTTCAAGCCATCTCAGTATCCATCTGATGAAATAAAATGAAAGATCTTTGGAACTTATGGAGATATGCTTTCACCTCAGCACCCTTGCTACCACCATGCTCAACAACTGCTTAAGGGAACCTTGCCTACTCTTCTTTGGCTTGCCTTGTTCGCCTTAAGCTTGTGCTACTTGATGGATGAAAACCATGTATTTGATCCTGGTGGATGTGTTTCAAGCATCTTCCTATGCTAATCAAGGTCGAGTCAGGCTCACGGCTCGGTGAACAAAAACAAGCGCTTCTCGGGAGGCAACCCGCAGTATCTATCCTTTTTCCTTGTTTTTATAATAAGTGTAGGGGAGACCTTAGTATGTGTTTTTTGTTTTCTTTCTTATCATGTGTAGGGATTCGAGATTTCAAAGATCCATTCTTGATGACTTTTGACGACCCGTGATTCCGTGTACCCATCTTCCCGGTTCTATCCTAAACTCTTTTGATTCACTACTTTATATTCTTCAATATTAAAATAGGAATCACTTTAGTTGTCTCTTCCTTAGCGAAATTTAAACAAAGTGCACAATGTCCTAAGTGTAGGGGAGTTTACTTCCACATGCTTAAACATTGAGGACAAAGTTTATATTAAGTGTAGAGGGACTTCTATCGAAGTTAAGTGGGCTTTTCCTTGTATTTGTCCTCATTTTAACCGGAAAATTTGATTTTTCGACATTTTTCAAAAATTTTAATCTATTTTGGCCTAGTTGTATAGTAGTATTTTTCTTTGTTTTAGTTATTTTCTTTCTTGGCTAGAATAAATTTTAATAAAGTGGTTTTAATTTTCAAACGTTGTGAATCTTTTGACTCAACCCGAGTTTACTTATCTAAGTTTACTCTAGCTAGTATCCTTAACGTGTTTAAGTCAAGTTTTGCTAGGCTTTTATAGAGGGAGCTTTAAAACGCGAAAGTCTTAACTCTTACGGGTTAAGAACATGAACTTTTCACAAGTTCCTATAATTGATCCTAGAAAGTCGTTTATCAACGGAACTTTAAAATGCGAATTCTAAAACTTGAAAAAGTCTAAGAGTTTGTAAGATCCTATAGATGACTTGAAAACCCAAAACTTTGATTTAATTGGCTAAGCATCTACGAGTCTCATTCCTTGAGATTTTAAATTGTGGAGAACGAGAGATGATAGAGTCAATTATAAGTTTGGTATTCTTCTGTGAATTTATGTGAGTTGATTATGAGCTTTTTCTCCTATCGCTAGTTAATAAATATATTTGTAATAAATAAGGTTGTACGATTTGAAAAGTTACTTAGCTTCTAGCACAAGATCGTTTAAAAGTTGCTTGGTATTAATTAGAGTTCATAGCCAAGGCATAACTTATTGAAGCGGGATGCGAAGATTGGCGAGTCTGAAAAGGTCCTAACAAGACATGAGGGCTACATTTTGTTGCTAAAGATCCAAAGTGATGTGAAGAATCATTTATCAAATATCAATATGAAGGATCGAGACACACGACGAAAAGCAAATACTCCCCTAAAGATCATGGAGAAGTCTATCCAAAAAGGCCCTAACAAGGTATGAGGATAAATAGATCCAAGTCCTAAAAAAAGGCGGATCGTTGTATATCAAAATCCCAAATAAAGATTAGAGAAAAATGAAGAAGTCGTGGTCCAAATATGAAGAATCTCTCAAAAAGTTCAAATGAAGAAACTCCTATTATGAAGAGAAGACCATTATTTCATGAACGTCTCTCAAGATTTGAAGTATGAAGTCAATGCCAAATATTGGTCCGAGAAAGATCTCAAATCGTGAAACGAGTTATGAAAGATATGAACTTTATGAGGTCCCGAGAAGCAGTTTTAAAAGATTTTGTCCTTTAGCCAACTATTGATTAAATCGTCCTACTTTATTTTCAGCCTAAATAACTATCAAAATAAGTCAACAATGCACCCTCGTGATCATTCAAGACAATAATAAAATATAATAGATACACCTAGGAATAAGGGAGTCTAAGTAAATAATTGGGCCACATGAGTTTGTGTTAGTTTGCTAACTTATAATAACAATGATCTCGTTTTTAAGCTTGGTATGGGGAACGTGAAACTTGAGGATGATAATCATTCATGACATTTCAAAAACCCTAAGGTAAGTTTTTGATCTTTTTACTTGTTTTCTTCCTTTAAATATTTTGTCTCTTTAATAAAGGCGAATGTGAATTGATTGTGACGGAAAATGTAAAACTTGCTTTGTAATTAATACATTGCATGAGGACATTGCAATGGTTAAGTGTAGGGGATTTGATAGGTGTGAAAACACCAATCCTTTGACCACTTAATTATCATAATAACCAAGCCAAAACGTGTATTTTATGTCGTAAATATCGGAATTATGCGTGGTTTGTGTTTTTGTTGTGATTTAAGATCAAAATGTGAAAAGGGAAGAAAACATGGGCTTTCACGGGCTTTTGTCGAAGAAAAAGACAAAAGACGAAGTCAAAAGATCAAGAGTGCAAAAAGAACGGAAGTCCAAGGCCTATTCTGAAGATTTATCGAAGAACAAGTCTAAAGACGGAAGTTTAATAAAGCCGAAAAACTCAAGTCTAAATTAATGAAGAAATTATAAGACGAGTTCTAATAATCCCGAGACAAAGTCAAAAAAGTCGAAGAATTTAGAAGACGAAAAGACGAGAAAGAAAGAAAGAAGGAAGCAACACATGCTTAACCTCCCTAATCACTATAAATATCTTCCTAATCTCACATTAGGAGGTGTTGGCTATTTTGACAAACTAGTCTTCCATTTTAATTACTTGCACTTTTCTTAATGTCATTTACTTAGTTGCACCTTTAATTTCTTGTCTTGCACCTTAAATTTGTAAGTTTTTAATTCTTGTCTTTACTTAATTGTTGAATTTTAATTTTAATCAAGTTTTAATTAATCTCTCTGTAACACCAGTGAAAGTGCCGTATGATGCTAAGTTATTATCTCAAGAGCTCTTCAGTATGAGCATCTCTCTTAAGTTGCGACTCACTTGTGGATGTGATATCCCGAGCCCAACGTTATTTATTTAATCCTATTTTACGGATATTTTTGAAATTTTTAAGAAATTTCGTTTGTTATATATTTGACGGTTTAAGTTGAAACCAACGTTTACGGTCGTAATTTAACGTTTGACGATTTAAGAAGAACCGATAACGACTACGATACCGACGGATGCCCAAAACTTACATTTTATTATCGATTGATCGATATTTGAGTTTTTCGAGATTTTTATTTTATTACGTGTTAAGTCGAGTCGGAACCATGTGTATATTCGTTTTGTGTGCGTTTGAACCATTTAAAAGTATTTTCGAGTGTTCGGGACAACCCCCGACTTCCGTAAAATTTTCAAGTCGACTAATAGGTCGTTTCCCGCTATTTATAAGAGTCGTTTACAAGTGAGGCCAAAAGAATAACTAAATTGCAAGAAAGGCCCCTCCCCTTTTTACAAAAAGATGGAAAGGAAAACACACACACTATTTTTCATTCAAAAATTTTAGGGTTCCCCTCTCCCCTCTCCTTTAGCCGTCGCCTACCACCACCAAAAACCACCATCCACCACCACCAAACTTGATTTTTAAAGAAACTAATCAAAGACCATCCTTTATCATCACCTTGTAAGTATATCCCACCATTGAAATCAAACATTCATCATCTTTAATTTTTACAAAAAATTATTTTTATGAACAAGTGGGTTTTGATATAATTTTTCTCATTTTATGTTCTTAATTTGTGTTTAGGATTGAAGGAAACCATCTAAACAAGATGGGGATTATGTTTTTAGTCTTCCACAGCCCCAAAACCCACGAAATAACTGGGGGTTTGGGTGTCTTGGGTGTTTGATCTTGATTGATGATGGGTATGTGATTATATCCATGTTATTATTATTTTATATATATTTAATTATATTGCATGTTTAATTTTTGATGTGGGTTTTGAATGAGGATGAACATACAAGTGATTTAGGGTATTTTGATTTGATTAGGATGGTTATTAGGTGTTATTAGGAGTATAGGAAGGATTAAAATTGGTCAAAAAGATGTTTTGAGGTGATTTTAAAGAAGTGATTTTAGAACAGATTGTTTAAGGGTATTTTCGTGGGTTTAAGTCTATGTCCAGGTCTAGATGATGGATATTGTGGTAGAGCTTCTTTTTAGCTTCGTTTTGGTATAAGATAGAGCTTTTGACTCCAAACGAGTCAAAAGTTACGCTAGTTTGAATTTTCGTGTACCGGGAGATGAAAGTCGACATAATCCGAAATTATGTTCGATTTTTGGTCAAATCTCGGGGACCATAGATAGAGTTTGGTAAATGATTGAAAGTTGATTTTTGGCCTCAAACCTGCACTTGTGAGTCTATTTTTGGACTTAGGTGTTGTATTGGTCAATGGTTTATTTTAAATGGGTCAAACAAGTCCAACATGGTCAACGTGCAAAAATCAGTCCTAAAAGTGTATGTTTAGAAATGTGATGTGTAACGAGTCATAGAAGTGAAAACATTTCATGGGAATGGATATGGGTTTTATGCAGGTCATGAGGTATTTTTTTGAATTTTATTGAATTTTATACAAATGTTTAAGTCATAGAAAACAGCCCGTACATTTGGTATGTACCAGCAGAATTGTAAAATGAGTAATAGTTTTAATAAAGTATAAAAATGGTTCGTGTCTAGTAAATATCACTTGTATGGATTTTTGGCGTGAGTTTATATGAACCTTGAGTGTTCTTAATTATGTACATCAGTACTTGAAGGTACTTGAATGTGTTGATTCATTACGTGTTTATTCGTTAGGTGTTGTGTTTGACTTCCCCGGGGCATCCTCATCGTCGGTGATCGATTTCGTTTACGCCGTAGTTACTAATACTACCACTACTACTTAAGGTGAGTCTATAGCCTCGCTCTTTACTTATTTAAAATGTTTTTACCCGCGAGGGGGATGCATGCTATTTAAATGAAAATGAACATAAGTCATGAATGGTTGTTGGACCCGAATGTTGCCTTGAAATTGTGTTGAGTACCTAGTTGCAAAAGGCCCTAATTTCATGAACTATTAACTATTGTCTTGCCCTTGCGAAGGGGGAAATAGCCGCTTATACAAAGTGATAGTACTATGGGGTTGACTACCCTATCCGAGACGAGGGCTAGTACGTTGATACCCCCTGCGGACGGATAATTTGTGATAAGAGATAAGGTATAATTGCAACTGATGCCTTTAGTAGGGGCACTGGTTTCATCTGAATCACGCCGGTAATTATTACGCGGGTGATTGAGTTAACGGATTAGTGTCATGAGCTTAAACACAATTGTCATATCCTTGAATAATAGATTGTGAGTACGACAATGCTATTGAACGGTCATGATTGGTTTTAATACTTATGTTCAACTTATGATTTGATAAACCTATAGATTCGCTCAACCTTTGTGTTGACAGTTTTAAGCATGTGTTTCAGGTAACCAAGATTGATAGCAGCGGAGCATGCGAGGATGGAAGTTGTTGTGGCTTGGCGGTCTACTTGTTTTTCCACCCTTATTTAACTTAAAACTCTTTTATATTATGTCATGTGAACGAAAATGTACTTTTGGGGTTGAGATTCAGTGGGGACCTAAACGCAACTCTGTTTTGCATTATCTTGGGATTTGGAAAACTGTAGACTTTGATGTTTTAATCAATCTTTAATTTATGTTTAAATTTCTACGTCTCTTTGAGTCGTTCGAAATAGCTTATGTGTGATGATAACTACGTAGCACCCAAATGTTGTAGTTCCGCTGCGCATAGCATTTGTTGGGGGTGTTATAGATTGGTATCAGAGCCATGAGTTATAGGGAACTAGGTCATTTTGAAAAATCCTAAACTATAACTTTTGGTGTCGTAAGAAATTGTTCAAGCACACAACTATCCTGCATGGCTCCGATAAGATTTCTTTAGCATTGCTTTGTATTTTAGATGTATCCCTCAAATTGACATGAATTCCCTAGTATTTATTAAGTAAATACTATGATATATATTAAGATATACTGTTTTGTACGTTGAGTACTTATTATCGTAATTTACAAATTCTCGTAAGACTATCTTATATGTTGCATGTATTTGGCATAACGGGCTACATTGCATTACATGGCAACACTGCGTTGTAATCCTACGTGTATGTAGGAATGATTTTATGTATAAGTATGTATATAGTATGGTATTTAAAGGCATTGCACGCGAAGCAATGGTCCTTGCGTGATTATCGTACATGTTATAATGCGGTTTTGTTGAGAATTCAGCCTCACCGTAAATTATCAATCTTGATAATTAATTTATTGTTCGGATAACCGAATATGAACCTCGTTTGATACTCTAGATACGTAAATAATGCTTCGTAACATATTTTATATTGACTAGATCGATCTCGATTGTCGTTATCGCACCGTGATGTGTCATTTTGGAACATCTCCTTTTCTGAAACGTAATATATTGGTTGGCGTAACTATAACATAGACGAAGTATAATCAATGATGCGTACATCGTAGCGGCGAATCATGTGTGTATATTATGAAACGTGATGGAGGCGTATCGCCATTTAATCGTTTTTATCATCCTACTTGAATTTAAATATACATTTTAAAATTAGACTAGCGTTGTGATCAATCACGATAACTTAGAATTTGGTTGGTTTGTGTTAATTTTGTGGTGTACGATTTCGAGACTCATCCGAGGCCGATAACAACACTTAGTTGACATACGTATTTTCGCTTCGTTTATTTCATTTTATTTTTGTTGTTTCATTATTTTGAATTCGATATTATACATGACGAGGTCCGGCATTTGTGTGAGTTAAATAAGCATAAAACTTTGTTGATTGAATGGTTTAAACATAAAGTGTTTTACATATTTAATACTTGGCGGATGAAACTTTTGGATAAAAATGACTTATGAGGTGTCTTGTAACAAGTAAAAATAAGTGTAGAGAATTAATGGATAAAGTGAAATTGTTTTTCCTTCAACCTTGGTTGGTATATCTTAATAAGCAATTATTATTACTTGTAAAATCCTTGTTTTCATACATTAATGATTTGATACTAGAAGCTTGTGATGAAATTGTTAAGATTTTGTTTAATTTAATTTGAAAAAGGAGTTATTAATAAAACTAACGATATGACTGTCGAGTATATGTAACTTTGGATTTAGTATGAATTAATTTTCGGGTCAATGTAGCAAACTTTTGGCGTATCTTGTAATATAAAACATGAGTAGAAGAATTGGTCATGTATTTTGGAGATAAAAACTTTGTAAAATTTGTTTTATTTTAAACATAAGGTTATGTTATGTATGCATTGGTATAAACTAGAACACGTTACTTGTTATAGCGAATAAACTGGGATAAAAATCGGAATATACACCTTAAGTAAGAAATTATAATGCTTGAAATAAATTTTTAAACATTGATGGAACGTCATTGGGAATTATTTGTTTATTTAATTGTCGTTATAGAGAATCACTATGCATAATTCGATGATGCTTTTTTAAAATCGTTTGAAAAATCTTTTGTTTTATTCCGCTGCGAGATGTGTTAATTTTAAAATCACTTGATAATGGGCTAATGATTAAAAGTTGAATTTTATATATCTTTGAATTATTGAAATAAGCATCTTAATTATTTATTATTTTATTATTATCATCGAGATTCAAGTATCGACTAAAATCAGTAAATTATCTGAGATAAAACTACGTGAAACCTCTTTATCATTTGAGTCGAAGTGCGCGAATGTGATTTAACAAACCAGTTTTAAGGAAGACTTATGTATAATAAAAAGTCAAAATTTGATTTTAAGAGTTAATTGGACTAGTTTGAGTCATGTTGGATATGTGTATATATGTGATAATATAAGTCGTTGATAAGTGTGAAAACACTCATCAATAATGATCCTAAAACCACTCAAAACACAGTCAAATACGTTATATTGAACTGTTAATTATCAGAATTACGCGTGTATTTGGTGTTTGTATATTTTCAGGTAAAATAGGTACATTTGAGACAAATACGAGCTTTCAAGGATTAATTTGATCAAAAGACGAAGAAAAGGATGAAAGATGCTCCAAGGACCTTATTTGCCAAACTTCCAAAGATCAAGGGCTTAAAGTGCAATTACTATAATGATAAAGGATGGAAAAGATATTACTTAAAAGCCTTTTATACATTTGGAAAGAAATTAAAATTGGAAGGACCAAAAGAGAATTAAATGAAAAGTTGATTAAACTTTTCATATATATCTTGGTTCATTGACCGTAACCGGTCAAAGTTACACACATAACACGCATCTTCTTCTTCCCAACGAAGAGAGAGAAAGGGTTTCTATCTTTTCATCCAGCAAACCTGCAAACGCGAATAAATGAAGATCCAAGAGGAATCAGTCGAAGCTTATAAAAGCAAAAACATTCATCCTTTTCTCCTCTACAAGCTGATATAAGTCAATTAGACTCAAAGTCAAAGACGAAGAAAGCCCCAAATTCAAGATGAAGATGAAGATGGACGAGTAAACCTCGTATTTTACACGTGTCCAATCCTCATTGGATTGAACACGTCACAACACCCTCTCCAGACGGCTATAAAAGGAAGAGGAAGGCTTCATTTTTCGTGGTTAGACTAGGAGTAGATTTCACATAGTAGAATTAGTTAGGAGTAGCAATTAGTTAGTTAGTTAATCTTTCTGTTATAAATTTTCAGTTTTCAGTTGTAACAATCTTCTTGTTCGCCATTAATGAAACGTTTAAGCTTTCTAACTCTTTCCTTCTAATCAGTTTCAAAGTCAGTTAATTCTTGTTAACATGTTCAAGTTTTCTTGTGATTAGTTGAACTCAGTTTTACTTAACTGCCATTAATGGATGTTCTAAGTTTTTCAATCTTCTATCTTTTCAATTTTGATAATCGCAAGTTCATTCAGAATTATGTTTTTCTTTGCTGATGCTATTCACGTGATATCATTGTAGATAGAAGTATGATCTTAAATTTCCGTTTTAGTTCTTTGAGATTTAGCTTTCAAATCTGTCAAATCAGTTTCAGTTTCAGTTTTGAGTCAGTTAGATAATTGTAGCTTAAAATTGTTAAGGTTAGATAAATACAGGGGATATAGATTAGGTATCGACTTGATTTTCAGATTTAAATAGCTGTCAGTTTGATTTTAGTCAGTAGAAGCTCAAAATAAAGTTTTGTGATTCTGCTTAATAACGTTTCTTTGATAATCAGTTAGTAATTCGGTTTGATTCATTGATTTAGGTTATCAAGAGATAATCAGTGATGTTTTTCTTCGATTCGTCATTTTTCTAAATTTCTGATTCAATATAGTTTTTGAGGGAGTTAGTTTGTTCAAGTTTTTAAGCTTTCGTTAATCGAGTCAGTTCCTTTCATTTTATTAGTTTGTAGAATTTGTCAGACTTGAATGTTATCAGCGTTATAACACGTTGATTCAGTAACAGTAGTGTTCACGTAGTAATCAGAATCAAAGGATCTCGTCCAGTTTTCTTTGCTTGGTTTGTATTTGCTTTGTTTCAGTTTTGCAGGATAACTTTCAGTTCTTGATACGGTAGCAGATTGGTGGTGTTTGTTTTAAACCGGTTCAGCGCCGCGTTTCTCGTCTCAACGGACTAGGCTTCGGATGAGCAGGTCAAGCTCTACTTTTGATTTTTGCATACTATAGATATAATTGTAGTTTAAATGATATGCTAGTATAAAATAGCTTAGTCTGCTTAATTGTCGTATGTGCAATTAATTTGTTTTCATTTGGTGTTATCTGATTAGCTTGTAATCCTAGAGTAGTTAGTCTGTATTGGGCTGTAGGATTTGGATTACTGGTTTAGTGCATTTTCTGATGAAATTTAGGAGTTCTAGGTGCGTATTTAGTTTGATACAGTAGGCTAAGCATTGTACGCATTTTCTACCAAATACATTTGTTGTCAGCTTGATATTTGTTACAGATAATATAGTAGATTTAGTGTAACAGATTTACTCAATTAATAAAAATATGTACAATCAGTAGAATGATAGAAAGAGTTCAACTTGGTTACACTTTAGTAGTTGTACATGTTAGCACCCTGATCTTCTATGTTAGTCTTTCGGTCACAGTCCTAGGGTTAGTTAAAATGTTGTATTGTTAGTCCTTTTAGTTAGATTTCGTTAAGCCTGTTAGTCCTTGACTGTTAAATTGGTTAATTAGTTAGTTCTTCCGTTAAGAATTTCAGTTAGATTAATCCCAACGTTAGTCCTGTTCGTTAAGTCTGTTAACTTCTGTTGGGTTTGTAGTTTACTCCTATTGGGCTTTCACTCTTTTTGGGCTAATTAGATTTTGGGCCATTTGTTTTACAACTTATAGGACGATTGTTTCATTTCATTTCTTTTAAATGCTTGTTCAAATTCAGATTTTATGAAAAATGAATGTTCACATTATTGTTAAAATTGGTTTTTAGTTTTATATGAAAAAATAGAATTGGTTTAATATTTTGTATTTTGTATTTTACATTTTTACGTTTTGTGCATTTAAATTTGGTATTTGCTAAATGTTTTTAGTGTAGTACGTATAAGTAGAGATAGTATAATATTTTTACATTTTTTTGATTGCTTTGTGCCAATTAGAAATAGATACCAATTAAACTTTTACAACCAAAAACAATCAAGTCAAGCTTTAAACGTTATATCAATTCGAATCGAGCTGAGAAGACAACTACACTAAAAAACGAAATATTAGTCGTAATAATAAAAACGTAAAACTTGGAAAATTCTTACTGTATACGTTTTGGTACTTAAGATATGAACATTAACGAGATTTTGACACAAGTATGGAGATTTTCAAACCTAATGATTTGTCAATTATGATAACCGAGTCACCGCATCTACTAATGTTAATAATTTCCGAGAGATTGAAATTTTTCCAGAAATGAAAACGTTGTAAAGATTGGAAAATGAAAGGTATAAATTCTTTAATGGTGTAACATAAATTAAAAATGTGTAAATGTTCGGTTTTACAATGTACAAGGTAACACTAATTATTATACGCAACTGGATTATACAACACACGCCTACTTGTATAATATTTTATAAAGATGTATGTATAATGTTTTGAGTCACGATGGTTCGATCGTACGACATCCCTTCTTTGATTTTGCGAGTCTATATCTGAACTTGGGTAGTAATGGGATTGTTCATTTTAATATTTTCCATGATATGAAACCATTATTATTATATTTATTTTAAAACTACTATTTCGCTAGGACTTGATGATGAGGGTATGTCACCCGGTATATTTTGTCCTGTTCATGGACGTTGTGACTTTTCTTCTTACGGTTAATAGAACCTAAAATTCTGTATTTACTTGAATGATGCTATAAATATTCATTAAATTGGTTATTTATTTATATTGAACAAAAGCGAGGAGCCGAAGCCGCTTTACCGAATAGTAGAGGTGAAAGAACTCGATCTTCCTGGTGAAATTGTTTCTATTCGACCAAGTGATTAATTTCCTCTCCCCGTATACCCTGGGTGGAATGTGTGTGCAACTCGAGACGATGGGAATTATGATCGTTGTTTTATTTTTTACGCTTGTGTTGATATTCAATTTTTGCTCCATGTATTCGTAGATCGCTGTTGTTATCCCGAGACTTTTGTCATATATTTGAAGTATTTTTATTTCTAAGGTAGTTAATATTAGTTGGCAATTATATTGCTCGTTTACCTCGTTCGATCTCATTGATTTTCGATTTTTATTACTTGTTGTGCTTGCAATGATCTTTAATCCTGAACCACCTTACCATTGAGTGGTGAGTAGTCTATTTTGAAAATATGTATGAGTGTGAAATGTTTCGTTTAACCAAATGTAAATGGTGTCGATTTATTTATTTAATTATTTATTCATTTTTCTCATAAATAGGCAAAGTAATGTATGTTTCCAAAGTAGACGAAAAATGTTTGATGTGTTTCTTAAAACGATGGTAACAATATTTTCCCATTTCAAATTCTATTTCAAATGGTTTAATTATTTTGAAGATTAGGTCGAAAACTTTCGTAGTCATATTTGGTATGTAATAATAATGTTTGTGTCGTCACTCGATCCTCAATTATGCACAGCTTAGCTAACTATGCATAATTCGGGAAGAGTCCTGTTTTGTTGGTTGTTGTTGCTTGATCCTTAAGTATGCATGATCTAGCTAATTATGCATAGTTTAGGAAGGGCACGATCGTGTCAAACAAATTGGTCATCTTGAAACTTGTAGTGTTTTGATAAACGTTTGGATGAGAACGTTTCTTTTTTTAAAATGGTGGATCATAATTGCAAGTAGTCATAATTTCTTTGATCCTTAAAGAAAATTTTTGAATTTTCTTGTGTTCTTTGAAATCTTTTCTTTTTGTTTGCCGTTGACTTAGTAAGTCACTGTGACCGAGTAATTTTGGAAATGTGTTGTGTGTAACGTGTGAAATTTATCAGAATCGTTAGGGTGTTGATGAAATACCAAAGGGACTCGTACCGACACTAAGAAGAAATTTTAAACAAGAATAGAAGACTGCCAAAGTAGAGGAAATCAGAGTTCAAGTGACTCTGAGGGGAATGACGAAGACTTCTCCTACATCAAACGCATCGTACCTTATTTATTTTCTTTTCTCGTTCTTTTGATATGTTTTATGACACGCGATAAACTGTTGAAGTTTACCAACTGTGCATCGGTAGTTGGAAGACAATTCCATTGTCGTCTTCGTTTATTTAAGTGAGGAATCCTCTTTGCTTGACTCAACCATCCTTGATTATCGATGGTTAAACGATGGATAAACATAGTCGAAGTTTTTATGGTGAACCCCTGTCTTTTATGTGTTTATGTTGTATGTGATCTAGTCGAGTGATCGAAAGTTGTGAGAACTTGAGACGACATTGTCCAATGACGTCCGATCATGGAGAACACGTGCCATGAAATATATATGTATATTTTTTGTTTTATATACTGTGAACGATGATGCTTATTGAGATTTTGACCACGGTTAGGACGAAAGTGAGATGGTGTTCTTGTAATATCTTTTGTGTATGAATCCATGGGTGAGCGCCCTGCGATGACATATGTATGTATTTTATTTCTTTTTGGATATGCATCCATAGCTAGCAAGCTCGTGAACCTTCTTTAACTTGCAATTTTCTTTCAACTGGACTCATCCGAGAAATATGTCAAATATCCTTATTTTATCATGACTTGGCTGATTAGCAAGCATGATTTAACTTGATTGAACAGATTTATTTGGCATGGTTTGGCTATGTTGCAAACATGTCGTGATACGGCTTTATGTGCTTCATAATGGCTTTTGTGTTTGATTGGTTTGTGACGTTTTCAAGAGAGTTATGTATACGTCGGATGATTCCGTATCGATGAATTCGTTTTTGACGAACTAGGGTTGTATGTACGTAAAATTGCGATAAGGTGATTTTGTACGACTAGTAATAATTACTTCATCTTGTATATTCTAAACGTTATCGATGGGGTTATGTGTGACCCGTGCGATTTTATTTTGTGAGTAGTTCTTTTTATGAGATGATGAACCAAGTGAAAGGACGATTCGAACGTTGGAAGACATGCTCCGAGCGTGTGTGGTTGATTTTGGTAGTTGTTGAGACCGACACTTGCCATTGGTAGTATCTTTGTACCACGACTTTTACCTTGTTAGCTTTGAAGCTGCGACATTTGAAGAATTATGTTGATGAAAATATAGATCGCGAGTTGGATAAAATGAAGTAGGAAAAAGTCAGTTGAATGGACCTGAAATGATTTGAAAGACTCCGGAAGAGATGGTGTAGATTAAGAATCACTTGTTGACCGCGAGAAGCTGTGAGAAGAGACGTGTCGATAACCGAAGGAAGGATTTGAGAAATTGAAGTGGAGATCATGGATCGTGATGTTAAGAGATTGAATCAAGGTATAATACTCATGGTGAAGGTGTGATGGAACCCGAGACGTGAACCGAAGTCCACATTGGAACGTGAAGACTCCTTTAGGAAGAAGCACACTCATCTTCCTAATAGTACAAAATGCGAGTATAAGAACCGGAGAGCGCCGGGACGTCGCTCCCTTAAGGAGGGAAGGATGTAACACCAGTGAAAGTGCCGTATGATGCTAAGTTATTATCTCAAGAGCTCTTCAGTATGAGCATCTCTCTTAAGTTGCGACTCACTTGTGGATGTGATATCCCGAGCCCAACGTTATTTATTTAATCCTATTTTACGGATATTTTTGAAATTTTTAAGAAATTTCGTTTGTTATATATTTGACGGTTTAAGTTGAAACCAACGTTTACGGTCGTAATTTAACGTTTGACGATTTAAGAAGAACCGATAACGACTACGATACCGACGGATGCCCAAAACTTACATTTTATTATCGATCGATCGATATTTGAGTTTTTCGAGATTTTTATTTTTATTACGTGTTAAGTCGAGTCGGAACCATGTGTATATTCGTTTTGTGTGCGTTTGAACCATTTAAAAGTATTTTCGAGTGTTCGGGACAACCCCCGACTTCCGTAAAATTTTCAAGTCGACTAATAGGTCGTTTCCCGCTATTTAGAAGAGTCGTTTACAAGTGAGGCCAAAAGAATAACTAAATTGCAAGAAAGGCCCCTCCCCTTTTTACAAAAAAATGGAAAGGAAAACACACACACTATTTTTCATTCAAAAATTTTAGGGTTCCCCTCTCCCCTCTCCTTTAGCCGTCGCCTACCACCACCAAAAACCACCATCCACCACCACCAAACTTGATTTTTAAAGAAACTAATCAAAGACCATCCTTTATCATCACCTTGTTAGTATATCCCATCATTAAAATCAAACATTCATCATCTTTAATTTTTACAAAAATTTATTTTTATGAACAAGTGGGTTTTGATCTAATTTTTCTCATTTTATGTTCTTAATTTGTGTTTAGGATTGAAGGAAACCATCTAAACAAGATGGGGATTATGTTTTTAGTCTTCCACAGCCCCAAAACCCACGAAATAATTGGGGGTTTGGGTGTCTTGGGTGTTTGATCTTGATTGATGATGGGTATGTGATTATATCCATGTTATTATTATTTTTTATATATTTAATTATATTGCATGTTTAATTTTTGATGTGGGTTTTGAATGAGGATGAACATACAAGTGATTTAGGGTATTTTGATTTGATTAGGATGGTTATTAGGTGTTATTAGGAGTATAGGAAGGATTAAAATTGGTCAAAAAGATGTTTTGAGGTGATTTTAAAGAAGTGATTTTAGAACAGATTGTTTAAGGGTATTTTCGTGGGTTTAAGTCTATGTCCAGGTCTAGATGATGAGATATTGTGGTAGAGCTTCTTTTTAGCTTCGTTTTGGTATAAGATAGAGTTTTTGACTCCTAACGAGTCAAAAGTTACGCTAGTTTGAATTTTCGTGTACCGGGAGATGAAAGTCGACATAATCCGAAATTATGTTCGATTTTTGGTCAAATCTCGGGGACCATAGATAGAGTTTGGTAAATGATTGAAAGTTGATTTTTGGCCTCAAACCTGCACTTGTGAGTCTTTTTTTGGACTTAGGTGTTGTATTGGTCAATGTTTTATTTTAAATGGGTCAAACAAGTCCAACATGGTCAACGTGCAAAAATCAGTCCTAAAAGTGTATGTTTAGAAATGTGATGTGTAACGAGTCATTGAAGTGAAAACTTTTCATGGGAATGGATATGGGTTTTATACAGGTCATGAGGTATTTTTGTGAATTTTATTGAATTTTATACAAATGTTTAAGTCGTAGAAAACAGCCCGTACATTTGGTATGTACCGGCAGAATTGTAAAATGAGTAATAGTTTTAATAAAGTATAAAAATGGTTCGTGTCTAGTAAATATCACTTGTATGGATTTTTGGCGTGAGTTTATATGAACCTTGAGTGTTCTTAATTATGTACATCAGTACTTGAAGGTACTTGAATGTGTTGATTCATTACGTGTTTATTCGTTAGGTGTTGTGTTTGACTTCCCCGGGGCATCCTCATCGTCGGTGATCGATTTCGTTTACGCCATAGTTACTAATACTACCACTACTACTTAAGGTGAGTCTATAGCCTCGCTCTTTACTTATTTCAAATGTTTTTACCCGTGAGTGGGATGCATGCTATTTAAATGAAAATGAACATAAGTCATGAATGGTTGTTGGACCCGAATGTTGCCTTGAAATTGTGTTGAGTACCTAGTTGCAAAAGGCCCTAATTTCATGAACTATTAACTATTGTCTTGCCCTTGCGAAGGGGGAAATAGCCGCTTATACAAAGTGATAGTACTATGGGGTTGACTACCCTATCCGAGACGAGGGCTAGTACGTTGATACCCCCTGCGGACGGATAATTTGTGATAAGAGATAAGGTATAATTGCAACTGATGCCTTTAGTAGGGGCACTGGTTTCATCTGAATCATGCCGGTAATTATTACGCGGGTGATTGAGTTAACGGATTAGTGTCATGAGCTTAAACACAATTGTCATATCCTTGAATAATAGATTGTGAGTACGACAATGCTATTGAACGGTCATGATTGGTTTTAATACTTATGTTCAACTTATGATTTGATAAACCTATAGATTCGCTCAACCTTTGTGTTGACAGTTTTAAGCATGTGTTTCAGGTAACCAAGATTGATAGCAGCGGAGCATGCGAGGATGGAAGTTGTTGTGGCTTGGCGGTCTACTTGTTTTTCCACCCTTATTTAACTTAAAACTCTTTTATATTATGTCATGTGAACGAAAATGTACTTTTGGGGTTGAGATTCAGTGGGGACCTAAACGCAACTCTGTTTTGCATTATCTTGGGATTTGGAAAACTGTAGACTTTGATGTTTTAATCAATCTTTAATTTATGTTTAAATTTCTACGTCTCTTTGAGTCGTTCGAAATAGCTTATGTGTGATGATAACTACGTAGCACCCAAATGTTGTAGTTCCGTTGCGCATAGCATTTGTTGGGGGTGTTATACTCTCATTCTACCTTTCTTGTCTTGATTTAATCTTTATGTTTATGTGCTTATTGTCATGCTTATTTGATTAAGTGTTTTGTTTTTATGTTTATGATTGTGTTAGCTTATTGATTTTATAGCTTATTGTGTTTTTCTTAAATTTAATTAAGAGTTTTTATTAGTTTATTTTATAAAAAGTTGTTTTTAAACATTTTTATTATTTAGTGTTTTTAAAAGTTTTTAAATTTTGGCTTAATAGCTTTTTCGTAAAATCAATTTGGTTAAAGTTTTAGTTAAGTGCTTATCAGATTTTAGCTTAATTTTAGTTTGTAGCTTATTTGGTTTTAATTGTTACCCGGGTTTGGTAAAACCCTTGTATTCCGGATACTAGCCAAAACGACATTCCGGATAAGTGTCCGGAATAATTATTCCGGATAGTGTTCTTGTCAGTATTCCGGATAAGCCACAGGAATAGTATTCCGGATAGTGGAGGTTGTAGTTATTCCGGATAAAGCTTCACTCAATTATTCCGGATAAAGAGCAAATTTGGATTCCGGATAAAGAGTTGAAGATCATTCCGGATAAGGATTTCATGCCCTCATTCCGGATAAGCAGTTCGAGAATTTATTCCGGATAAGCTTCTTGACTATTATTCCGGATAGTTGGATTTATTTCGGATAAAGCTTCGAAGATTAATTCTGGATAAGCCGTTATTTTGCTTATTCCGGATAAGCAGCAGACAGTGATTCCTGATAGTCTTTCAGAGTAATTATTCCGGATAAGGGTCCGAGGTAAGTTCCGGATAAGCATCGAAGGGTATTCCGGATAAGCTTCACTTGCATATTCCGGATAAGCAGCAGATTCAGATTCCGGATAAAGGTGACAGCTTTATTCCGGATAAGCAGTACTTTGTTGGGTATTCCGGATAATGACAGTATTTTGGATTCCGACTCAGGTTTTGTTTATCCTCTGTTTTATTTTCAAGCATTTCTTCTTCCTGCCATTTTTCTTAAGTGTAATTTTAATTGTTTAGCTTTATTTTAATTTCAAGTTTACATTTTTATTACGTTGTCAAAATTTACTTTTCGTCAAGCTTTAATGTTTGTGATTCAATTAAATTACCTTTTAAAGTTTTTTGCACCATTTAAGTTTTAATCAGTTTTAGATTTAATTGCCGTCATTTACGTTAAAGTCTTGCACATTTCTTTTACTACAACGACAACTGTATATTGTTTCCACCAAAAGACGACTGAGTCGCACAAATAACCAGTAGTCAATTCGATTAGATTCAATTCAACGAACTTAATTTTTATACTTGGCAAAAACCTAGTATTAATAAGTCAATAGTTGATCCTACATTGAACGTAGATGAGGTTGGTCCTTCTGATGCTTTGCCTGTCAATGGTGTGGATGAGGTTGGGCCTCCTCTTCAAGGTGTAGAGTATGAAGCAGATAATGAGGTTGACAATAAATTTGAAAAATTTAATGAATGTGATAATAATGATCCCAATTTAGATCATATTGTAGATGAGGATCATATTGTAGATGAAGTTGAGGTTAAAATGAATGAGTTTAAATTTGATGTAGAAGAAGACATACCTAAACAGATGCATCCTAATGTGAAAATAAATGAAGAAGACTTAAAAGTTTTAGACTTAGAATCATTTGAAAGTGACGTAAATGATCCACAAGAAAGTGCTCGGAGAAAAGCACTTAGGAAATTAAGAAAAGAGTCTACACTTTCTAATGTTACTACTAGTTTTTTTGTTGCAAAGGAATTTGCTAATAGAGATTTAGCAAAGAATGTTATTAGGGCTCATGCTGTTGAGACTAGGAGAAACATAATGATCACAGAGAATGATAAAATAAGGTTTCAAGCCAAGTGTTTTCACTAGTACAAAAATGGGTTTCGGTCACAATACCAAATTTCGTGTAGTCACAAATATTTTTTTTGTGACTGAATTCGCCAGTCATAAATAAACAGTCACACTTGAAGTCAGTTTCTATGACCAATTCGTATTTTGTTTGTCACGCATATGAATATTTACGTGACTAGGGCTAACAAATGCTTTTTGGATGAGTCGTTAGTCACTTAATAATTTGAGAGTCTTACTGAATCAAATTTTGGTTCAAGTAGTAGTCACATTATACGTATACATGTGTGACAAATATTTTCCATACACACATTGAATGTGACCAAAAATCATATATGCTCACATAGACTTATTTTACAAGTGACAAATTGATAAACAAGGTTGTCACACACATTATTTTAATGTGACTGGTATATTTTGTTAAATGTTAACCACACATGAATTTTGTGTGTGTGGCAAATTGAAAGTAGGTATTGAAACATTTGCCACTATATTTATTTAAATGTGACAAAATTATATAATTAGTTAAAGACTATGATCAAATATAGTACATGATCACACTAAATCATCAAACAATTATGTGACTATAAATTTAGCAATAGTCACAACATTTAAGCAACTTGTAACTAAAGTATATTTATGGTCACATTATAATGGGATTATATATGACCAACACATTGAAAATGTCACACAGTAAAATATTTGTGTGACAAATGTTTAGAACCAAATATAATCTTAATTTTCACTAATCTTGATATGAGTCACATTTTTAAGTGTTTGTATGACTAAAGTCACTACACATAGTCACAACAAGTAATTTTCTTTGTGACTAACTAAGCCCATAAAATAATAGTTTGTCTCAACAAGTATTTTTTTATGTGACTAACTAGGCCCATCAAAAAAAATTGTCACATACATTTATGAGTGTGTGTCGAAGCTTCCTTGGTACTCCCTGCATGCATTGAGTTCAGACTATTTGCCATTATGGTTTGCAACTCTTCCTTTGCCCCGATAAAAAACTGTGGTCGTTATGGGTTGTATAAATACCCTGCCTATGGTTACATAATCTATAACATCACCAACTACCTATCATCTTCCCCAAATCAAAAACACCTTTCTTCTTTCAATTAACAAATCGATCCATGGCAGATTCTCAAGGAAGTACTTCTGATGCAAATGTCACCCCCTGTGTTGGACGAGATTATGCAACTCACTGGTTGTGCACCTATTTCGTATGCCATGAGGGTCTTCTTGGAGCAACAGATTATTGAGGAGAAGGCTTTTACTAATGATATCCGGGATTTGATTAAACCAGTTAAGGTAAGCCTTAAAAGGGTTCGTACTGCACTTGCTGAAATGAAGACCAAGCATCCAGCTGCTGAATGGGAGGAGTCTATTGAAGCTTTTACTGATTCAAAGAAGAGGTTGGAGTTGATGTTTTTTCGTTTGAACAAGATTTTCGAGGAACAACTTGAAGGTGTGGATGAGTTGAAAGCTTGGTCCACTTTAATGGAAATAGTTCCACCACCAGAAGAAGAAAATGTTTGATGATTGTTGTGTATCGACATGTATGTTTGTGTTGTTTTTTACCATCAATATGAAGTTTGGGTATGTTGTGTCTAACCCAGTTATTTTGTTTAAGTTAATGTACTATGTATCCATGTTTTGTTACTGCATATGTAATATATGGTGGTCTAATGGTAAATGTTCGACATTTATGTTTAATTTCGTTGAATAGCCTGCTATATATTATGTTTATCTTAATTGGTATATATTACATCTTAGATTGATCTTTAACTTATAGTTATGCTTAATATCAGTATTTGTTGTATTTTTGGGGGTTAAGATAGTAGAATGTGATGTGTGTATGAAATTAAAGAAGGTATATATACATAATGCACTTCAGTAAAGAGTAGATTTTTGCAATACATGCTAATCACAAAATTTGTGAATAAAGACTGAAATTAAAACCAACTTTAACCTATGGTAACTAAACCCTAGGTGTGCAGGCAATATGAGGTTTAAATCATGTTGTCAATAATGGTTTAACATACAGTCCCAAACACCCCTTATGTTGAGCAGGATATCAAATTTACAAAGGAATAATGAACTTTAAGCAATTTCAGGGCATGCAACCAAACTGAAATATAAAGGTGAGCAACAAAAGACTTAAATAAGTTGGATAATCAATAAAATAAGCATTCACAAGCCAAATCACTAGTGGAGTTGAAAGTTATACCTAGGCTGATGTACATCCACACCAGCCTTGCAAACTAATGCAATAGCTATATATACATTATGCAGTTCAGTAATTGCAACTCAATCACCAAATTGAACAATATAGTAGAACACAAATGACACAATTATGACAAAATTCACTATGATATAGTATGAAAACTTATATGGACACTGCAGACACAAATATAGAGTAAAAATACTATTTAGTATGTCACTATATAAACAGATATGCAACTCATCTTACCAATTTGAACACTCTTTTTGAACACAAAGTTTCACTAGTATGATAGAATTCAATATGACATATTATGAAAACTTACATGTAATTAGCTATATCAGCAGGACACAATTGAAATCTAAATTTCATAAAAACATAATTAAAATAACCACTGAATGTTAAAGAAAATTTATATTCAAATAAAAGAGATTACAAGTGTTTTTGCAGAAAAACATGAAATGTTTGTGATATGCACACAAACATAAATCCTTAAACAAGTACTAGAATTCAGATATTCCAATCTCTAAAAGAACAAATTAAATACGATAAACAGGCTGATTGTGCCAACTTGAGCATGTCAGGCTTCACTTGGTTTTTCGTATGACAACTCCTTCACCGTCGGCTCGATAGTAGTCACTGTGTGAATCATCACCTACAGATACACCTGGCAAAGTGTTATCATTGTTCTGGTGAATAATTGTACTAAATTCCTCATCGACTTCGTCATATGTATCTTTGTAATTCTTGCTAGGTGTCCTGAAGACAATAGACATATTTTTTTGTACTTGGTCTTGGACATAAAACACTTGTCCTGCTTGTGAGCCAAATATGAACAGATCAGCTTTGTGGCCTAAGTTATTCAGGTCTACCAATGTATAACCAAGAAGCTTATCTGTTTTAATCGCATGTTTCTTGTGATTAACCCAATCGCACTTGAAAAGAGGAATTCTCCTGAAACGGTAATCTAGTACCCATATCTCTTTTAAAACCCCATAATAAAATAGTTTTTTTTTGTTTGAATTTATTTGGATATATGAGTATCTTCTACCTCAACACAAACCCCACTGTTCTGGTGAACTTTGCCATCAGTAATTTTCGTACGAAATGTATACCCATTGATGTTATATGCATCGTATTTCACTACGGTGGCGCGTGGTCCAAATGATATCCACCTAACAGTATCTGATACGCTATCTTTTGATATTGCTAACTCTCTCAAAACCTGAATTTCAACAGTTAAAGAATAGTGTTTCAGATAAAGAAATGGTGTGCTGGTGGACCTCTTCCTAGCTAATGACAACGCTTCTAATTACTAATGAAAGTTGGAGATGGCCGATCATTACGTTGTAAGTGCTTATTTATTATACTCTACTACTAGCTTAGTATTGGTTTTTGAGATGTTAAGTTAACTAATATTTAGAAACAAACAAACAATTATAAACATCATACAAGTAATTACCTCATCATGTAACCACTTAGCAAAAGTTTTACAATGCTCAGCCTCCAGCTATGCTATTCGTTTCCCCGGGTTATTTTTTTTCAAATAATTCTTGTGTCGCCTGAAACAAAACAATGTATTTGATTATTTTTTTGTTTTTAGAATATTTATATCATTGAAATAGACATGTGTTAGTAATACTTACTCGATATAGGGTAAAAGTTCATCTGTATTTTATAGTACATACAAATGAGCTTTTGCAAATAGTTCCCCATACATTTTGAATGGTGTGCCGGCCGACAATGGTATTCCGTCCTCATTTTCATTGGTTACATCTTTATCAGGTGGCAAACCAACAGATTTCATTGTCTTATGATACTCGCTAAAAAACTCTATTGTTTCTTCCGCAATGGTCTCCTCAGCAATGCATCCATCTGGTCTGTTTATGTTTCTAACATGGTTTTTAATAACCTTCATACATCTTTCAAATGGGTACATCAACCGAAAGCATTTGGGACCACACAATCTTACCTCTCTAGTTAGGTGCACAGTCAAGTGTATCATAATATCAAAAAATGACGGAGGAAAGAACTTCTCAAGTAGGCACAGTGTCACAACTAGTTCTTGTTGCATCGCATCTAGTTCTTCCAATTAGATTTCTTTTCTACACATATATTTAAAGAAAAAGCAAAACCTGATAATAGCATATCGTGTGGGTGGATCCATGATTGAACGTATTGCAATTGGTAAAAACTCTTGCATCAACATGTGATAGTCATGTGACTTAAGGCCAATGAGCTTCTTTTCCTTTACGTTGACCAAACTAGCAAAATTTAAACAATATCCCTGTGGTACTCTGAGGTTGGCTAACGTTCACAAAATTTTTCTTTTTCAGCATTAGTTAACATGTAGCCTGTTGGAGGTAGTGTTGTTTTGTCTTGTTCTAGCCTAGCAAAAAGCTCTGGTTTTATACCCAAAGCTGCCAGATCCATTCATGCCTTCAATCCATCTTTCGTCTTACCAAGAACATTTAGCAAAGTTCCAACAAAAGTCTCCCCACAATTTTTTTCTACATGCATAAAGTCAATACAATGTGGAACAGGATTATGCCTCCAATACCTTAGCCTTCGATACCAAATGTTAACTTTCTTCCAATACGATTCAGTAGGTTGGCTTGAACTACCCTCTTCTTCTGTTGCTTTTCTTTTGTTATTTTGAATTTTCCCACCTCTGCCTCTTGTATCTTCCTGGTTTCCTGATGCGTTATTGTTAGTTTTCTTTACTTTTCCCCACTTATTTTGAATATGTCGAACTTCGTCGTATATTTATTCCCCTGTCTTTGGTACTGGAGCACGTTCAAGTTCTTGTTGTCCATTAAACGATTTCCTTTGCTTTCTGAATAGATGTGTGTATGGTAGATATCATCTGTGACTAGCATAACTTTGCTTGGTTGAGGCCGAAAGTCTTTGAAACTTGGATTTTTAATCCTTTTTAATGCAATTAAGTTCGTTTTTCCTCGATTCGACTCGAATTTGATTATCGATTAACGTTTTGACTTACTTTGTTTTTGGTAAACGTAAAATTTTGGACTTAAACTAAATCTATTTAAAATTTATCTAATTAATAAAACTTAAAAACTTTTAATTAAAATCGATTTAAACTAACTAATTTTAAACTAGTACTTTTTAAATAAAATCTACTAACTTAATTTTAAACTAAAACTTTTAAAACAAATCTAATTTATATTAACTGAAATTTTAAAAAAATGAATTTAAACAAAAACTCGAGCTATTAATGAAATAAAACTATTTTTTTAATAAAAGTAAAATGAAATCTAATTTAGAATTTATAAAAGTAATTAAAAGTTAAAACTATTATTTTTTTTTCTTTTTTTTATTTTCAAAACTGATTAAAGTAAATATTAAATAATAAATAAACTTTTTAAATTTGAAATTAATTAAAATGTAAAGTTGATTTAAACTAATTTAATTTAAAACTGCCAAAGTAAAATTAACTATACTAATTAAATTGTGCATAAACAAACACATATAAAGGTCCTAGCAGATTGGATATGACGTTTGGCTCCTGGACAGGAGGTCCAGGGATCGAGTCTTGGCAGAGACAAAATTGCTAAATATTTTTATTTGATTTTTTTTGGAACTTTTGGAGTAACAGGTCAATAGGATCAGTTACTATATCAGAGTAATAAGTAATACCAAATAAGCTATACTAGATAACTAAAAAGCACAAACGTAGAATAAGCCAAGTAGCAGTTTATCAAAAGAGAAGTTTAGCAGCTATAAGCAATACCAATTAAGCTCATAAATCAAAACAATCAAATAAGCTAAAGTCCAATAGACAAGTAAAAGAAGGCTGAACCTAAATAAGCTAATTAAGCAGTAAAGCTAAATCAAATATAAGATTATTACCCAAAATATATTACTCACTTAAAACTAAATACTCATCTAACCGAAATAAGCAGACCAAATAATCCTACTGGCCTAAAAAGCAGACAAAACCAAACAATATCTTATTCCTAAAACAACTATAACCAAGTAGATTCAATAACCTTCGAACCCAATTATAAGCAGTACAAAACACAACCAATAAGCTGGTTCGAACAACCCTACACCGAACAGAAATTTATCAAACACGAAACCAAATAAGCTAACCTGATTAAGCCATAAATAAACTAAATATTAACCAAATTTAAGCAATCTAAATGAGCAGTTAAAATTAAAGTCAAGACAATAAGCAGATAGCACAAAAACCTAAAATAAACTAAACATAAAAATTAAAAAAAAAAGATTGGAACCTTGTGTCGAAACCTTTGAGCCGAAGGATTGGCGCTGAGCCACCTTATAGAACCGAAACGAACACCAAACACCACCTCAAATTTTCAACTGCTCGAAACCAAATCTCGATCCAAAGTCTTCGAACCAAACAAAAAATCACCCGCACAATAACCTTTTTATGCTTATTATTTTCCAGTGGGAAAATAATATTACTTCCTTTATATTTTATTTTATTTTTTATTTTTTTTATATTAAATAACCCGAGAACAGTAATAATAAATATAAAAATAGACTGGATTAAACTTTTGAGAATTAAATAATAACTGGAAATAAAAAAGATGAGACAAGATTTAAATAACAGTAAAAAAATTTCATTAATATAAAAATCCAAATTACAAGTGCTGAATAAAATTACAAGATTAGAACTAATCTATTTTTCTGAAAATTAAAAATATAAAGAAAAGTGCACGATTACATGTGAAATATGGGGGTTTTTATATGAGAAAACCCTCAAAACCCTAATCTTAGCTTCCCTTGTAAGCAATCAAATCCCACCGTTTATTCCTTCATTCTTCTTCTCTCTCTTCTTTTCTTCTAATCCAGTGGCTGAAAATTGCCCTTGAAGCCACGGATTGCCCTCGTGGCACTTTGATGTGCTAGTTGTTTTTCTTGATAGGTGATGTGGACTTCTCTGATTAGAGAGTTTGGTGGTGGAGAGGTGGCATAGCCAATTAAATGGGAGGGATTTGCCACGTTGGATGGAGGTTTTTGAGGACCACATGGTGGATTGATCCGAAAACTTGGGGGGATTTATTTCTTTGGGTGTTAATTACCCATTGAGGGTAAAACCCCCAATTTTAATTGGGTTAATTTTGATGTAAAAAATTAGGGTTTTTGGGGGAAATGTGTAAAAATGGGGAAGAAAGGGATGAAGTGGTGGGTGAGAGAGATTTTTCACTTTGTTTTTTTGACGTAAAGTGAGGGGTGAGGGTAACAAAAAGTCTGTTTTGTTTTATTTAATTGGGTTGGGGAAGTGAATGGGTACACGTGTTGAGAGTAGGGCTGACCAAATTTTGGTGAAGTAAAAACAAATAAATTTCTTTATTTAAACGTGAAGTGGGGGAAAGTAAATAAAAGATGGGATAAGTGTTGACCAGTACTTAAAACGTTTATTCATTTTTTTAAACTTGGAAAGTTGTTTGTGTGATTGAATGTGTGTGTAGGTTGACTGTAAACTTGACCATCAACATTATTTCTTGCGTCTGTTTAGTTTTAGTGATTGGGCTTGTGGCCCAATTTATCCAAACAAGCCATCCGTCTCATTGTATTATATATGGGCTTGGGCCCAATCCGTTTATTTTGACAAGAGATAATGGTAATTGGGCTTTTAGGCCCAATACCAAATGTGGGACCCACTTAGCCGTTTAACTCCAAAAATATTAAATCCGCTAAAAACGAGCTTGACTTCGGTTTTCTTATTCATTTCCTTCAAACTCGTGTTGGTTTAACCGGTTTTCGTGATCATCGGCACACTTTTGATCTTTTGACTTTGTCTTCGTCTCTTTCTTGACTTTTCTTCGACATTTGACCGTGAAATCCCGTGTTTTCTCTTCTTTTGATCATTTGTACCTATTTAACACACAAAACATAAAACCACGCGTAATTCCGACATTTACGACATTAAACACATGATTAGGTCTTGTTTTTACTTGATTTTAGTGGCAAAAGGATAAGTGTTTACACACTTATTAGTCTTACACAATGTGTATCTGTCCGACATACCACGTAACCATTGAATCCACTATATGGGCAGCCGCATAATGTACCCAGTGCTGGGTAATCATTTATCGTCCATAACACAACGGAATGAAGCTTAAAGTTCTGTTTCGTTGACGCATCCTATGTATCAACACCATGTTCAAATAAGGTATACAGATCATCAACTAACGGTTCTAAGAAAACATCAATATCATTCCCCGGGTATCCCGATATAAGGGTCGAAAGCATGATAAACTTTCATTTCATATACAACCATGGAGGAAGGTTGTATATGACACATAAAACTGGCCATACACTGTGATGCCTATTACCTGAGTTGACGTCAACCCCATCAGCCGATATTTCCATCCGTATATTTCTTGGATCTTCTGCAATTTTGGGGAATTTTTCATCTTTGGTACGCCATGCCTGTGAATCTGCAGGGTGACGTAAAACACCATCTGTTATCCTCCTTGTTGCGTGCCATCTTATGTTTTCTACAATACTTGGTATCTTAAACAATTGTTTTAGTCTTGGTATAATTGGGAAGTACCACATCACTTTGGCTGGAATGTTTTCGTAAACTTTCTTTGTCTTATTGTCGACCTTCCATCTTGTTGTCCCACATGTTGAGCAAGCAGTCAATTTTGAGTTATTTTTCTAGTAAATCATGCAGTTGTTGATACATACATGTATCTTTTTGTATCCTGATCCCATTAGTCGCATCATTTTTTTGGCCTGATAAGTTCTTTCAACTAGTTCGTTACCAGCAGGTAGCATCTTTTTAATCAAACCAAGTAATTCAGTAAAGAACTTATCACAAGCTCCATACTTACCCTTCAAGTTGAAAAGTTGAACTATTGCAGACAACTTTATGAAGTCGGGACATCCTTCATAAAGTGGCTTCTCCGCGTCTACTACTAGTTGTTGAAACTTGGCAATGTCATCCTCATCAAAATCATCTTTTGTAGCGTTAACCATCTCTACTGTTGCTGGGCCATCTGTTGGAATTTCTGAACTAGCATCCGTGTCGACATCCGTGTTGTCAACATACTTTGTTGTATCATCAACTAATATTTGGGCATTTGATGATTGCTCGTCCTTTTCTCCATGTTTTTTCCTATTTGTGTACTTTGGATTAAGCCCATGTCTGAATAAATGGAATCCTACTGATTCTACTGTACCCTCTGTGTGGTTTAAGCAGCTGTTACAGGGACATAGAATTTTAAGTGGTCCATTATGACTTTCTGGGTGGCGGTTAATCTCCTCTTGCGCTTTTTTTTTGCATATTCAATAAACGCTTCTACTCCGTCAAAATATTCTTTTTTAGTCCTATTACTTCGTATCCAAGACTTGTCCATCATAGTGTTGAGGATAAATCTTACTGTATATATCCTACAAATCACAAAACAAACCAATATATCATATCCAATATAAAACATTCTTAAAGGTTTAAGGCACATAGCATGAATCAATAACGCATAATATAAAACCCCAAAATCCAGTCACATATATACTAATTATCTAAACAAACGCATATGAACACTACAGATTATAATCCTAATAACAACATTACCTGATTTATAAAGTAATGAAATTAAAACTGGTGTAGATGGCCGAACAGAATAGTTGTTGAAGGCTGGAGAATGAGGGATGGAAAAAAATTGTGGGATGAGTTTAAAATTTTTTAGAGTTATTTTCAATGTTCACTAAATAACATTTTGGAGGCAAATTTTCAATTTTCAACAAAATAAAATTTTGGAGGCATGTTTTAAATTTCACTGAATAAAAGTTTGAAGTAAAAGGTGTTAAAATTTGACCCGAAAATGTAGGTTATTTATCCTAATAAAAAGTCCTAACTTTATATTTTTTTCAAATAGGAATATCGGACATAAAAAAGTCTATCGGGTACAATGGACCATCATAAGTATTTGTATATTTATTACTTATACCCTTATATAAATATGTTATTTATGATTTACTAAACATAAGTCGAGATGGGCTTATGTGTCATAAGCTTACATTTTGTGGTTTATATCTATTACAAAATTAATATAATGCATGAAATATATTTAAGGAAATATTATTTTAAACGGGCCAATGCGGTGGAGTCGTATTATCAGGTAATCGTATAACATAAACAAATATGTTAAAATTGAAAGTATCAATATTAAGACAAAAAAAAGTCAACAACAGACAATTATTATGAAAGACTAAGTATATAAAACTTGATAAAAATTATATTAATGAAAATACATTAATTATGTTTTAAATAAGTAATATATAATATATCCAAACGTTTTATACCCCTTTTAAAAGGTCGGTGCTTAAAAGGTTTTATGACTTATTTCACCAAGACCACGTCTGAACGTAACATAAATGATGAGTAATTTGTTACCTTACTTAATTTAAAACCTAAACCTTAAACAATTTAACCCTAAACCATATAACCCTTAAACCATAAACCTTAATTAAACCATAATTCATAATCCTACATACCATAATCCCTAATCCTTAAATATTAAACCCTAAACATTAAACCTCAATAAACACTAAACCTTAAACCAATGAACCCTAAACACTAAATCATAAACTGGTACATATAAACCTTAAATCATATTTAACCCTTAAACCATAAACCCTAGCTAACTAAACCATAAATCATAAACCTTAAAACATAAACCAATAAACCTTAAACCCTAATTAAGCCCTAAACCTTAAAGTAATGCACCCTAAACACTATATCATACACCTTAAACCTATAAACCTTAAATCCTATTGAACCCTTAAACCACAAAACCTAGCTAATTAAACCATAAATCATAAACCTTAAACCATAAATCATAAACCTTAAACCATAAACCAATAAACCTTAAACCCTAATTAAGCCCTAAACCTTAAAGTAATGCACCCTAATTAAACACTATATCATACACCTTAAACCTATAAACCTTAAATTTTATTTATCCCTTAAACCACAAACCCTAGCTAAATAAACCATAAAACATAAACCTTAAACCATAAACCAATAAACCTTAAACCCTAAGCCCTAAACCTTAAACCAATGTACTCTAAAAACTATATCATACACCTTAAACCTATAAACCTTAAATCCTATTTAACCCTTAAACCACAAACCCTAGCTAATTAAACCATAAATCCTAAACCTTAAACCTTAAACCATAAACCAATGAACCTTAAATCCTAAGCCCTAAACCTTAAACCAATGCACCCTATACACTAAATCATACATATTAAACCATTTAACCTTAAATACTATTTAACCCTTAAACCACAAACCCTAGCTAATTAAACCATAAACTAATGAACCTTAAACCCTAAACCCTAAGCCCTAAACCTTAAACCAATACACCCTAAACACTATACCATACACCTTAAACCATTTGAACTTAAATCCTATTTAACCCTTAAAACCACAAACCCTAGCTAATTAAACCATAAATCCTAAACCATAAACCAATGAACCTTAAACCCTAAACCCTATAAGCCCTAAAACCTATAAACCTTAAATCATAATTAATCCTTAAACCATAAACCCTAGCTAATTAAACCATAAATCCTAATTAAACCTTAATAAACCATACTAGCTAATTAAACCATAAATCCTAAACCTTAAACCATAACCCTAAAGTCTAAACCATACAACCTAAACATAAAGTAGTATACCCTATATAAACCTTAAATCATAAACTTTAAACAACATTAATAAACCCTAAAACATGAACTTAAATTAAACTATAAACCCTAATTAAACATAAACCACTTCATTAACCCTAAACTATAAACCCTAAATCATAAATCCTAAACCTTAACCCTCAACCCTATACCTTAAACCATAAACCCTAAACCCCAACCCTAAACCATAAACCCTAACCCATTACTAAACTATAATTTTGTCACCCTAACCTTATTAAACCGACCATTCAAAATCGACCTTATTCATACTTAAGTTATTTAACTATAATTTTATGTTTAAAATTATATAAAGTAATATTTTTATGTTATGTTTAAAATTATAACCTTTTTAATGTTAGTTAATTTTGACAAAAATGTTTTTAACAAAAATACAACGTATATGTTTTTTATTTACTTACTATTATTTATTTATTAGTAACTTTTAATAATTAAATGTTAATTACTATAATTTTATTATTAAGTAATTTTAAATAATATTTACATTTTCATTAAACACAAACAATATCCAGCAACCATCTAGCTTGTAACCGCCACCATCTTCAGAATCACACACAGGAAGAACAAACCCTAAATCTTCATCCAATACACAATAAAAATAATAAAACCCTCATACACAATAGTCGCCAATCTACACAATCATTAACGACATGAAGAATCAGGAAAAAAGGTAATGCAACAATTAGTATTGTTCAATTTAAATATTAGGGTTCATACGAATAGTGTAAGTTTGTTATGGTATTAGGGTTTACACTAATTTTTAATGCATGTATGTGGACCTATTTCATTTTTCATTAACGTGATTCGATTTATAGAACTAGCCCTTCTTAATCTATGTCATTTTTAATTAACGTATTTATATGGTCTATGTTTCAATCTTGGTTATGGTTTTTGTTAATGTGTCCGGATATGGTCCCATGGTATATTATAGTTACAGGTTTTTTGGTATGATATTGTTTTAGGTCTTTTGTAATCAGTTGGATATGGTCCCTATACAAACATATGCATAACCAAATAAATCCAAATGTTGTTAGGGCAACCACAACCATGCTACACATACTGCCAAACACTACCTTCGTCGACATATAACTAACATTAATATGTACATGTTTGTAGAAGTTAGCAATATAAGTCCGATTCGGAGTTTGACCACAAGTTCTTCAAGTACTCCATGTATTCGCCCTCCACTGTTTCAAACTCCTATTGTAGGCATACATAATGTAAGAAGGTTCGGTCAAGGAATGCTGCAAAGGGGAACAACAACAAAGGCAAAAGGAATGTTGGAAGGTTGGATGATGTCAGTTCTCCCTGTGTAATATGAACAAATTTTTTATGTTTTGTTGGTTTGTTATCATTGGGCACCTGTTGCATTTTCAACCTACAGGTCGCAACAATTTAATAGATTTGTATGCATTACTATCATTATGAAACAATTATCAGTTATCTGTAATCAACAATGCGAGTTTGTTAATTACGTAATATAAGTATTTTAAGGCCATGTACAATTCACTATATGTTATATCCATTTTCTTATAATATATGAATTCAAGTTTTTATGCAGTGTAAACTAAAGTTTTTATATAAATATGTTATTTATGATTTACTAAACATAAGTCGAGATGGGCTTATGTGTCATAAGCTTACATTTTGTGGTTTATATCTATTACAAAATTAATATAATGCATGAAATATATTTAAGGAAATATTATTTTAAACGGGCCAATGCGGTGGAGTCGTATTATCAGGTAATCGTATAACATAAACAAATATGTTAAAATTGAAAGTATCAATATTAAGACAAAAAAAAAGTCAACAACAGACAATTATTATGAAAGACTAAGTATATAAAACTTGATAAAAATTATATTAATGAAAATACATTAATTATGTTTTAAATAAGTAATATATAATATATCCAAACGTTTTATACCCCTTTTAAAAAGTCGGTGCTTAAAAGGTGTTATGACTTATTTCACCAAGACCACGTCTGAACGTAACATAAATGATGAGTAATTTGTTATCTTACTTAATTTAAAACCTAAACCTTAAACAATTTAACCCTAAACCATATAACCCTTAAACGATAAACCTTAATTAAACCATAATTCATAATCCTACATACCATAATCTCTAATCCTTAAATATTAAACCCTAAACATTAAACCTCAATAAACACTAAACCTTAAACCAATAAACCCTAAACACAAAATCATAAACCGGTACATATAAACCTTAAATCATATTTAACCCTTAAACCACAAACCCTAGCTAACTAAACCATAAATCATAAACCTTAAAACTTAAACCAATAAACCTTAAACCCTAATTAAGCCCTAAACCTTAAAGTAATGCACCCTAAACACTATATCATACACCTTGATTAGAACCTTGATTAAATCCTTGATTTTGAAAACTTTGGTTATTGTATCCTTGATTATGTAACCCTTAGTTTTGCCCTTGAAAATTCCCTTGATTTTGATTAAAACCCCGTTGATGAGTATTTCCTTGAAAATTACCCTGTTGAGGACCTTGGTTCCTATTTTGGGCGGGTGGGGGTGGTCTTTGTGGTGCTACAAAACCTGGGGGAGCCAAATAGTTATTAGACTTGTAAGACAAATGGTTAACATCAACATTTGGTTTGAATTGAATCCGATCAATTTCATTGTTATTATAAGCATAAACTTCTTGTTGATCATTGTAAACCTTGTCACAATTAAAGTATGAATGTGGTCCACTAATATTTCGTTTTTAGTGTAGTTGTCTTCTCAGCTCAATTCGAATTGATATAACGTTTTCTAGCAAAGACTAAATTGTTTTTGGTTAAAAAGATTTGTTTGGTATTATTAACTACTTTGCACACAAAGCATGTAAAAAAAATGTAAAATATTATCTAATCTACATATACGTACTATTCTACAAAAACATATTGCAATTACAACATTTAAATGCACCAAATGTAAAACACGAGTTTAGACTACAAAGATAAAATTCAAAATATAAAAACAAAAGTAATTTTAATAAACCTAATATGCAGTTTTTAAAAAACTACAAATACACTTCAACATTTAACTGGCCTAAAACAAAGTTAACAGGAAGGACTATTAATGCAATTATTTTCTAACTAAATGGCTAACAAAGTGACTGACTTAACAAACTAGGACTAACGATGAGATTGACTTAACTGAAATCCTTAACGGTAAGGACCTACAGCTCAATTTTGGACTTAACAAGGGACCAATACTAACTATCAAACTAACGAAACAGGGTCAGAAATGCCTAACGGCTGTTAACCGTGGACCGTGGGCGTCATAGAAGGATATAAAGTGGAGGTCTAAACTTGTACTTAACAGAACTGCACTTCTTGTACTTAACAGAACTGCACTAAATGCTACCAATTCAAATCCTGCTAAAACTAATTACCAAACGCTACTTTAATTTTCTAAAATGAAAATTTACAAAACTAATTCATAAGAATCAAAGCAGTAAGTGAAATCAATTATCAAACACATACATTTAATCAAAGCTAACAGATTGTAAACAAAATTATACTACTATGCAAACAAATAACCTACCAAGCAAAACAAGATTAAACAAACAAATCTGCAGGCAATTATATCGAACAAGTATCACAGAATTTAACACCAAGGCTAAGCTACAAGCAGATTACACTAACTATTTTACGCTCTAAATTCAGAAAATTAAAGCGCTTGACCTGCCACATCCAGGCCAAGTCCGTTGTGGGCGAAGCGGAGCGCTGAGCTCGCTTAGCTATCACAACTCCATCTACTTTTATCTACTGATATGATGAATTGAGTCTTATGAACTTACAATCACTAAATCTGCATAAACTTCAGACTATACCTGCAAAATCAATCCTGCAAAAGAAATGGAAACGATATGCTGTGCTAACAAGATAATCTACAAATCTGCCAAAAGCCATTAGCTCCTCTCAAATAGAAGCTACTCAATCTGATCGTCTGCAACTACTGAAAACTCAGCTCGAAATCGTATGAAACTTGAGCATTAGTCTGAACTTTAACTACTATTACTATGATTGAACAAAAGAGACTAGAACCAAGATCGAATCACAAGCACTGTTGAGCTAATGAGCTTAAAAAAAATCAATTACTATTCGAAATGATGAAAAACTTCATATTAAATCGACTTGAACTCAAATGATAAAATCTAAAGATGTGACTGAAATACTATATCCTAACTGAATTTTTATTAATCTTCTAACCTTTAAACTTCTCATAAGCTCAGATGAGCTTATGAGCTTTTGAGCTTTTTTAGCCTATTTCCCTTAAACTGATTAAAATCAAATGAAAGAAATTTATCTTGAACAAGAAACAGAAACGAACCAGCTAATGAACGAAATAACTCATAAGCTCACTAGAGCTTATGAAGTAAAACAGAGCTTTTGATTGAGAAGTTTGAAAACAAGTAATAAAGAGGCATACGAATTCCATTTATGGAGAAAGTTTGTTACAGAATTAAACTTCTTTTAAACTAAAATCGTAACTGTCTAACTACTAACTCCATATTATGTAACAATCAATATAAGAACAAGATCTCAGTTAGAAAGAAAGAATAATGAAGAATTGAAAATTTTCATTAATGGCAGAAAAGTAGTTACAAGTTTAACAGAAAGCTTAACAGAATTTGTTACGAAGATTTAATAGAAAAGATTGAGAGTACAAGTTGAACTAAACTACTCCTAACTCTAACTAACTGTGTGAATCTACACCTAATCTAACCATTTGCAAATGAAGGTCTTCATCTTCCTTTTATAGGCGTCGAGAGAGATGATGTGACGTGTTCTTGCCAATGAGAAGTGGACACGTGGAAAATACGAGGATAACTCGTTCTTCATCTTCAATCCAAAATTGGGGGTTTCTTTATTCTTCAATCTTGATCTAATTGAGTTGTACCGTCTTGTAGAGGAGATGGAGAGGAGTATTTTTGCTGTTGAAGGTTTCCCTTGAATCTTCGTAGATCGTCCTCGAAATTGGATTGCAGGTATTGGTGGTGAAAGATGAAAACTGGTTATCTCCTTTCTCTCTCTCTTCTCGTTTGGAGAAGACGCGTATTTGGGTTTGTGTGTTTTTGGTTTGACCGAGACTTGGTCTTTTGACCAAGTAAATATTACTTTTCCATTTATTTTGCAATTTGGTCCTTCCATTCTTCTTTTCTTTTCAAATGGTTATAAAAGCTTTTAAGTAATCTCTTTTCATCCTTCATCATTGTAGAATTGCACTTTAAGCCCTTTATCTTTGGAAGTTTGGCAAATAAGGTCCTTGGAGCATCTTTCATCCTTTTCTTCGTCTTTTGACCAAATAAGTCCTTGAAACCGCATCTTTGCTTCAAAATGTATCTTCTTTACCTGAAACACACAAGATACAAATACACGCGTAATTCTGACATTTAAAAGTTAAATATAATGTATTGACTGTGTTTTTAGTGGTTTATGGATCATAATTGATGAGTGTTTTCACACTTATCATCCACCACAAGTCTCACACGTTTCACTTTTTTCTTTCATGGCATGCACATGTGTAGTGAGGGCGTCGGTTCTTAGAGCAAGGTTTTTCACAATTGAAGTAAGCTCCTTAATTTGATCATTCACCTCATTATTACTAGTACTAGCACTTGCCATATTAGCCCTAACACTTTTGGTTTGCACTTTTGCCTTGTTCTCAATAATGGCCCAAGCCTCGTTCATGGTTTTCACAAGAATATTGCCCCCCGCGGCACTATTAAGTGAGTCTTGGTCGTTTAGAGTTAAACCATTATAAAACATGTTGATTTGATGAACTTTAGTAAAACCGTGTTGTGGACATTTTCTCAAAAGATCTTTAAAACGATCCCAAGACTCACTAAACGTTTCTCAATATTTTTGCTCAAAGTTGATTATTTCATTCCTTAAAGAAGTAGTCCGTGATGGTGGGAAAAAGTAGTTAATGAACTTGGTCTCTAAGTCGATCCATGTGGTAATACTTTGGGGTGGTTCCTTATCAAGCCAAATCCGGGCTTGTCCCTCGAGGGAAAAAGGAAAAATTTGGAGGCGAACGGCCTCTTGTGGCACCCCATTGTATTTGACGGTATTAGCAAATTGGATGAAACGTTTGATATGAGCGTGTGGGTCATCATTAGTACGGCCTAAAAATGGTGTAGCGGAAACCATTTGAATAAAACCCGATTTAAGTTCGAAATGATTAGCTCCAATATTTGGCACCACAATCGCGTCATCGTTTCCTTCAACGTGAGATTGTAGAATCTCAATCATTGGTCGATTATCCGTTGCCATCGTATTGTCGAAAGCTCGATTCTCGGGATCGGCTTTAATGACGGTCTTTTTGTTTTTCTTCTTCTTCTTTTTAGAAGAATTAGAAGTATTTGGTACACCAATCGGTATGTATGTATGCGCGCGAGTGCGCATACAATTAAAACTTTGGAATGAGGTAGGTGACCTCGGTCGACTTTGAGAGGAAAAGGATTTTCCCTCTCGATGAGCAATATGAAAAAGCTACAAAAATATATACGTAAATACTACTTGAGTTGGCAAACCAATAATCGGTCGTCCCTCTCAATATACGCACAAGCAAGCGGGGAAACGAGGTGGCACAAAGCACTTAAAAACCTTTTTCCTTAGACGGCCTTTTATAGCGCTTCGCCTTATACCCACCTTATAGTTTGTATATGTCGAGTTCAAACGTCTTACTAGTATTTATCTATTTTGCCCTTTTTTCTCGTTATGGATTCGACTACAATAGTAAGGTGATGAAATCCCAACTAAGGCTTATTTGAAAAGTAGGTAATTTTATTGTGCTACGTAATATAATATAATAAAATGAAAAATCTTTTTGTATTTTTTAGAAAAATATATATTCACAAGAAAAATCGAAAGAAATCGAACTAAGAAAATTAACACTAATACGTAATATTTTTGATGTAATACTTTTAGGAAAAAGTATTACTTTTGATTTTTTAAATTTTTTTTGGTGCAATTCTTAGGAAAGAAATTGCTTTTGTGATTTTTTAATTTTTTTGTATTTTTAAGTTTTTGATTTTTTTAGATTTTTGATTTTTTTTTGTGCAAGAAAATTAACGTTCAAAGGATGAACGGATCCCAAAATCCAAACGTCTTCACGAAAAAATCGTCAATCGTACGAGCGAAGCAGCAGCGGCGCCAATTTGAAACTTGGATTTTTAATCCTTTTTAATGCAATTAAGTTCGTTTTTCCTCGATTCGACTCGAATTTGATTATCGATTAACGCTTCGACTTACTTTGTTTTTGGTAAACGTAAAATTTTGGACTTATAAACTAAATCTATTTAAAATTTATCTAATTAATAAAACTTAAAAACTTTTAATTAAAATCCATTTAAACTAATTAATTTTAAACTAGTACTTTTTAAATAAAATCTACTAACTTAATTTTAAACTAAAACCTTTAAAACAAATCTAATTTATATTAACTAAAATTTTAAAAAAATGAATTTAAACAAAAATTCGAGCTATTAATGAAATAAAACTATTTTTTAATAAAAGTAAAATGAAATCTAATTTAGAATTTATAAAAGTAATTAAAAATTAAAACTATTATTTTTTTTCTTTTTTATTTATTTTCAAAACTGATTAAAGTAAATATTAAATAATAAATAAACTTTTTAAATTTGAAATTAATTAAAATGTAAAGTTGATTTAAACTAATTTAAATTAAAACTGTCAAAGTAAAATTAACTATACTAATTAAATTGTGCATAAACAAACACATATAAAGGTCCTAGCAGATTGGATATGAAGTTTGGCTCCTGGACAGGAGGTCCAGGGATCGAGTCTTGGCAGAGACAAAATTGCTAAATATTTTTATTTGATTTTTTTTTGGAACTTTTGGAGTAACAGGTCAATAGGATCAGTTACTATATCAGAGTAATAAGTAATACCAAATAAGCTATACTAGATAACTAAAAAGCACAAACGTAGAATAAGCCAAGTAGCAGTTTATCAAAAGAGAAGTTTAGCAGCTATAAGCAATACCAATTAAGCTCATAAATCAAAACAATCAAATAAGCTAAAGTCCAATAGACAAGTAAAAGAAGGCTGAACCTAAATAAGCTAATTAAGCAGTAAAGCTAAATCAAATATAAGATTATTACCCAAAATATATTACTCACTTAAAACTAAATACTCATCTAACCGAAATAAGCAGACCAAATAATCCTACTGGCCTAAAAAGCAGATAAAACCAAACAATAGCTTATTAATAAAACAACTATAACCAAGTAGATTCAATAACCTTCGAACCCAATTATAAGCAGTACAAAACACAACCAATAAGCTGGTTCGAACAACCCTACACCGAACAGAAATTTATCAAACACGAAACCAAATAAGCTAACCTGATTAAGCCATAAATAAACTAAATCTTAACCAAATTTAAGCAATCTAAATGAGCAGTTAAAATTAAAGTCAAGACAATAAGCAGATAGCACAAAAACCTAAAATAAACTAAACATAAAAATTAAAAAAAAGATTGGAACCTTGTGTCGAAACCTTTGAGCCGAAGGATTGGCGCTGAGCCACCTTATAGAACCGAAACGAACACCACCTCAAATTTTCAACTGCTCGAAACCAAATCTCGATCCAAAGTCTTCGAACCAAACAAAAAATCACCCGAACAATAACCTTTTTATGCTTATTATTTTCCAGTGGGAAAATAATATTACTTCCTTTATTTTTTTTATTTTTTTTATATTAAATAACCCGAGAACAGTAATAATAAATATAAAAATAGACTGAATTAAACTTTTGAGAATTAAAAAATAACTGGAAATAAAAAAGATGAGACAAGATTTAAATAACAGTAAAAAATTTTCATTAATATAAAAATCCAAATTACAAGTGCTGAATAAAATTACAAGATTAGAACTAATCTATTTTTCTGAAAATTAAAAATATAAAGAAAAGTGCACGATTACATGTGAAATATGGGGGGTTTTATAGGAGAAAACCCTCAAAACCCTAATCTTATCTTCCCTTGTAAGCAATCAAATCCCATCGTTTATTCCTTCATTCTTCTTATCTCTCTTCTTTTCTTCTAATCCAGTGGCTGAAAATTACCCTTGTAGCCACGGATTGCCCTCGTGGCACTTTGATGTGCTAGTTGTTTTTCTTGATAGGTGATGTGGACTTCTCTGATTGGAGAGTTTGGTGGTGGAGAGGTGGCATAGCCAATTAAATGGGAGGGATTTGCCACGTTGGATGGAGGTTTTTGAGGACCACATGGTGGATTGATCCGAAAACTTGGGGGGATTTATTTCTTTGGGTGTTAATTACCCATTGAGGGTAAAACCCCCAATTTTAATTGGGTTAATTTTGATGTAAAAAATTAGGGTTTTTGGGGGAAAGGTGTAAAAATGGGGAAGAAAGGGATGCGTGGTGGGTGAGAGAGATTTTTCACTTTGTTTTTTGACGTAAAGTGAGGGGTGAGGGTAACAAAAAGTCTGTTTTGTTTTATTTAATTGGGTTGGGGAAGTGAATGGGTACACGTGTTGAGAGTAGGGCTGACCAAATTTTGGTGAAGTAAAAACAAATAAATTGTTTTATTTAAACGTGAAGTGGGGGAAAGTAAATAAAAGATGGGATAAGTGTTGACCAGTACTTAAAACGTTTATTCATTTTTTTAAACTTTGAAAGTTGTTTGTGTGATTGAATGTGTGTGTAGGTTGACTGTAAACTTGACCATCAACATTATTTCTTGCGTCTGTTTAGTTTTAGTGATTGGGCTTGTGGCCTAATTTATCCAAACAAGCCATCCGTCTCATTGTATTATATATGGGCTTGGGCCCAATCCGTTTATTTTGACAAGAGATAATGGTAATTGGCTTTTAGGCCCAATACCAAATGTGGGACCCACTTAGCCGTTTAACTCCAAAAATATTAAATCCGCTAAAAACGAGCTTGACTTCGGCTTTCTTATTCATTTCCTTCAAACTCGTGTTGGTTTAACCGGTTTTCGTGATCATCGGCACACTTTTGATCTTTTGACTTTGTCTTCGTCTCTTTCTTGACTTTTCTTTGACATTTGACCGTGAAATCCCGTGTTTTCTCTTCTTTTGATCATTTGTACCTATTTAACACACAAAACATAAAACCACGCGTAATTCCGACATTTACGACATTAAACACATGATTAGGTCTTGTTTTTACTTGATTTTAGTGGCAAAAGGATAAGTGTTTACACACTTATTAGTCTTACACAATGTGTATCTGTCCGACATACCACGTAACCATTGAATCCACTATATGGGCAGTCGCATAATGTACCCAGTGCTGGGTAATCATTTATCGTCCATAACACAACGGAATGAAGCTTAAAGTTCTGTTTCGTTGACGCATCATATGTATCAACACCATGTTCAAATAAGGTATACAGATCATCAACTAACGGTTCTAAGAAAACATCAATATCATTCCCTGGGTATCCCGATATAAGGGTCGAAAGCATGATAAACTTTCGTTTCATATACAACCATGGAGGAAGGTTGTATATGACACATAAAACTGGCCATACACTGTGATGCCTATTACCTGAGTTGACGTCAACCCCATCAGCCGATATTTCCATCCGTATATTTCTTGGATCTTCTGCAATTTTGGGGAATTTTTCATCTTTGGTACGCCATGCCTGTGAATCTGCAGGGTGACGTAAAACACCATCTGTTATCCTCCTTGTTGCGTGCCATCTTATGTTTTCTACAATACTTGGTATCTTAAACAATCGTTTTAGTCTTGGTATAATTGGGAAGTACCACATCACTTTGGCTGGAATGTTTTCGTAAACTTTCTTTGTCTTATTTTCGACCTTCCATCTTGTTGTCCCACATGTTGAGCAAGCAGTCAATTTTGAGTTATTTTTCCAGTAAATCATGCAGTTGTTGATACATACATGTATCTTTTTGTATCCTGATCCCATCAGTCGCATCATTTTTTTTGCCTGATAAGTTCTTTCAACTAGTTCGTTACTAGCAGGTAGCATCTTTTTAATCAAACCAAGTAATTCAGTAAAGAACTTATCACAAGCTCCATACTTACCCTTTAAGTTGAAAAGTTGAACTATTGCAGACAACTTTATGAAGTCGGGACATCCTTCATAAAGTGGCTTCTCTGCGTCTACTACTAGTTGTTGAAACTTGGCAATATCATCCTCATCAAAATCATCTTTTGTAGCGTTAACCATCTCTACTGTTGCTGGGCCATCTGTTGGAATTTCTGAACTAGCATCCGTGTCGACATCCGTGTTGTCAACATACTTTGTTGTATCATCAACTAATATTTGGGCATTTGATGATTGCTCGTCCTTTTCTCCATGTTTTTCCAATTTGTGTACTTTGGATTAAGCCCATGTCTGAATAAATGGAATCCTACTGATTCTACTGTACCCTCTGTGTGGTTTAAGCAGCTGTTACAGGGACATAGAATTTTAAGTGGTCCATTATGACTTTCTGGGTGGCGGTTAATCTCCTCTTGCGCTTTTTTTTTGCATATTCAATAAACGCTTCTACTCCGTCAAAATATTCTTTTTTAGTCCTATTACTTCGTATCCAAGACTTGTCCATCATAGTGTTGAGGATAAATCTTACTGTATATATCCTACAAATCACAAAACAAACCAATATATCATATCCAATATAAAACATTCTTAAAGGTTTAAGGCACATAGCATGAATCAATAACGCATAATATAAAACCCCAAAATCCAGTCACATATATACTAATTATCTAAACAAACGCATATGAACACTACAGATTATAATCCTAATAACAACATTACCTGATTTATAAAGTAATGAAATGAAAACTGGTGTAGATGGCCGAACAGAATAGTTGTTGAAGGCTGGAGAATGAGGGATGGAAAAAAATTGTGGGGTGAGTTTAAAATTTTTTAGAGTTATTTTCAATGTTCACTAAATAACATTTTGGAGGCAAATTTTCAATTTTCAACAAAATAAAATTTTGGAGGCATGTTTTAAATTTCACTGAATAAAAGTTTGAAGTAAAAGGTGTTAAAATTTGACCCGAAAATGTAGGTTATTTATCCTAATAAAAAGTCCTAACTTTATATTTTTTTCAAATAGGAATATCGGACATAAAAAAGTCTATCGGGTACAATGGACCATCATAAGTATTTGTATATTTATTACTTATACCCTTGTATAAATATGTTATTTATGATTTACTAAACATAAGTCGAGATGGGCTTATGTGTCATAAGCTTACATTTTGTGGTTTATATCTATTACAAAATTAATATAATGCATGAAATATATTTAAGGAAATATTATTTTAAACGGGCCAATGCGGTGGAGTCGTATTATCAGGTAATCGTATAACATAAACAAATATGTTAAAATTGAAAGTATCAATATTAAGACAAAAAAAAGTCAACAACAGACAATTATTATGAAAGACTAAGTATATAAAACTTGATAAAAATTATATTAATGAAAATACATTAATTATGTTTTAAATAAGTAATATATAATATATCCAAACGTTTTATACCCTTTTTAAAAGGTCGGTGCTTAAAAGGTTTTATGACTTATTTCACCAAGACCACGTCTGAACGTAACATAAATGATGAGTAATTTGTTATCTTACTTAATTTAAAACCTAAACCTTAAACAATTTAACCCTAAACCATATAACCCTTAAACCATAAACCTTAATTAAACCATAATTCATAATCCTACATACCATAATCCCTAATCCTTAAATATTAAACCCTAAACATTAAACCTCAATAAACACTAAACCTTAAACCAATGAACCCTAAACACTAAATCATAAACTGGTACATATAAACCTTAAATCATATTTAACCCTTAAACCACAAACCCTAGCTAACTAAACCATAAATCATAAACCTTAAAAAATAAACCAATAAACCTTAAACCCTAGTTAAGCCCTAAACCTTAAAGTAATGCACCCTAAACACTATATCATACACCTTAAACCTATAAACCTTAAATCCTATTTAACCCTTAAACCACAAAACCTAGCTAATTAAACCATAAATCATAAACCTTAAACCATAAATCATAAACCTTAAACCATAAACCAATAAACCTTAAACCCTAATTAAGCCCTAAACCTTAAAGTAATGCACCCTAATTAAACACTATATCATACACCTTAAACCTATAAACCTTAAATTTTATTTAACCCTTAAACCACAAACTCTAGCTAAATAAACCATAAAACATAAACCTTAAACCATAAACCAATAAACCTTAAACCATAAACCAATAAACCTTAAACCCTAAGCCCTAAACCTTAAACCAATGCACTCTAAACACTATATCATACACCTTAAACCTATAAACCTTAAATCCTATTTAACCCTTAAACCACAAACCCTAGCTAATTAAACCATAAATCCTAAACCTTAAACCTTAAACCATAAACCAATGAACCTTAAATCCTAAGCCCTAAACCTTAAACCAATGCACCCTATACACTAAATCATACATATTAAACCATTTAACCTTAAATACTATTTAACCCTTAAACCACAAACCCTAGCTACTTAAACCATAAACTAATGAACCTTAAACCATAAACCCTAAGCCCTAAACCTTAAACCAATACACCCTAAACACTATACCATACACCTTAAACCATTTGAACTTAAATCCTATTTAACCCTTAAAACCACAAACCCTAGCTAATTAAACCATAAATCCTAAACCATAAACCAATGAACCTTAAACCCTAAACCCTATAAGCCCTAAAACCTATAAACCTTAAATCATAATTAATCCTTAAACCATAAACCCTAGCTAATTAAACCATAAATCCTAATTAAACCTTAATAAACCATACTAGCTAATTAAACCATAAATCCAAAACCTTAAACCATAACCCTAAAGTCTAAATCATACAACCTAAACATAAAGTAGTATACCCTATATAAACCTTAAATCATAAACTTTAAACAACATTAATAAACCCTAAAACATGAACTTAAATTAAACTATAAACCCTAATTAAACATAAACCACTTCATTAACCCTAAACTATAAACCCTAAATCATAAATCCTAAACCTTAACCCTCAACCCTATACCTTAAACCATAAACCCTAAACCCCAACCCTAAACCATAAACCCTAACCCATTACTAAACTATAATTTTGTCACCCTAACCTTATTAAACCGACCATTCAAAATCGACCTTATTCATACTTAAGTTATTTAACTATAATTTTATGTTTAAAATTATATAAAGTAATATTTTTATGTTATGTTTAAAATTATAACCTTTTTAATGTTAGTTAATTTTGACAAAAATGTTTTTAACAAAAATACAACGTATATGTTTTTTATTTACTTACTATTATTTATTTATTAGTAACTTTTAATAATTAAATGTTAATTACTATAATTTTATTATTAAGTAATTTTAAATAATATTTACATTTTCATTAAACACAAACAATATCCAACAACCATCTAGCTTGTAACCGCCACCATCTTCAGAATCACACACAGGAAGAACAAACCCTAAATCTTCATCCAATACACAATAAAAATAATAAAACCCTCATACACAATAGTCGCCAATCTACACAATCATTAACGACATGAAGAATCAGGAAAAAAGGTAATGCAACAATTAGTATTGTTCAATTTAAATATTAGGGTTCATACGAATAGTGTAAGTTTGTTATGGTATTAGGGTTTACACTAATTTTTAATGCATGTATGTGGACCTATTTCATTTTTCATTAACGTGATTCGATTTATAGAACTAGCCCTTCTTAATCTATGTCATTTTTAATTAACGTATTTATATGGTCTATGTTTCAATCTTGGTTATGGTTTTTGTTAATGTGTCCGGATATGGTCCCATGGTATATTATAGTTACAGGTTTTTTGGTATGATATTGTTTTAGGTCTTTTGTAATCAGTTGGATATGGTCCCTATACAAACATATGCATAACCAAATAAATCCAAATGTTGTTAGGGCAACCACAACCATGCTACACATACTGCCAAACACTACCTTCGTCGACATATAACTAACATTAATATGTACATGTTTGTAGAAGTTAGCAATATAAGTCCGATTCGGAGTTTGACCACAAGTTCTTCAAGTACTCCATGTATTCGCCCTCCACTGTTTCAAACTCCTATTGTAGGCATACATAATGTAAGAAGGTTCGGTCAAGGAATGCTGCAGAGGGGAACAACAACAAAGGCAAAAGGAATGTTGGAAGGTTGGATGATGTCAGTTCTCCCTGTGTAATATGAACAAATTTTTTATGTTTTGTTGGTTTGTTATCGTTGGGCACCTGTTGCATTTTCAACCTACAGGTCGCAACAATTTAATAGATTTGTATGCATTACTATCATTATGAAACAATTATCAGTTATCTGTAATCAACAATGCGAGTTTGTTAATTACGTAATATAAGTATTTTAAGGCCATGTACAATTTACTATATGTTATATCCATTTTCTTATAATATATGAATTCAAGTTTTTATGCAGTGTAAACTAAAGGTTTTTGGTTGAATGTTAAAATGTGAAAAATAGTATAACATTTTGTTCAAACTTTATTTTTACCAAGAAACTCAAAGGGAAAAGTTTAATGTTTAATTTGGAGGCAAATTGGAGTTCAAAATATTTGGTTGTTTAATTTTTGTATTTGGAGCCAAAATTTTCACGAAAATTTTGAATGTCCATGCTAAGTTAATGCATATGCAGTTACCATAATTTTCTAACTCCATCTCCATCTCTAACCCTGATTTTTCTCCAAAATCACAAAATATACAAAACTCAATTACTGTCATCACTAGTTTCATACCATTTCCACTTATTGTTCTTGTACACATGTCAATAATCATGAACATTGAAAACAATGATCAAGATTATATTGTTAATGATGATGACTATTTGGCTAATAATGATGATGTAAATCACGATAATGAAGGAGGTTATGAATCAAAGGATTATGGTGATCAATCGGATGAGGATGATGTGACAACCGTGGTTTTGAGGTTCGTCACTTGGTCTTACTTTTAGGTTATTTTATGTGTGACTACTTGATTTTTGTGCTTACGTGTTTATTTTGTGTGAACGAGGTTGGTGTGATTATCGTTTATGAGTATAGAGTACTCATAAGTAAATCGAGGAACGGTTAATTCATGTTCATGAGATCACAATTAGTGACTATGAAATGAAATGGTGATATTTTGGTGGTTACGTATACGTATAAGTATTATAGTAATAGTATTTTTTTTAGGATTTACGGTTTAGCATTTAGAGGTCTCGGGTGAGGTAATTATTCATATGAATATTTTTTGGGATGGTTTTAAGTCATTTAGGACTTAGTTATAAAGTTTATTTCAAAATTTGAGATTTTTTTTTAAAAGTGTATATTTTACGTCTTTTACGGTAAAACGCGTAAATTTGACTAGTTTTACAGTTTTGGGAGTTTTGGGAGTTTTAGGAGCTGAAATAAATTAAGGTAAATTAAGGTAATATTAATAAGATATTAATTAACAATAAAAAGAAAAAAAATAAAGAAAAAAAACGAAATTAGGGGTGTTTGGGTCGGTTTAGAAGAAAAAAAAAGGAAAGTGGGCTTTGGGTTGGACTAGGATTCACCCATACCCTATATAATGTATATACTAAACCAAATTCATTATTTTTCTCCTGGAGATGAAGGAAATTCGTGAGTCTTATAAAAAATTAGGGTTCTTCATAAAATTTGGGGGTTTTCATAAATCCAAGGTAAATCTTCAAATCCCTTTTTAATTAAATTGTTTTTATGTTTTCTTTAATAATCTTATGATTGGTTTAGGTTAGGGTTTAATATAAAAACAGTAAATTAATGTTGTATTAATCATAATATGATGATTACATAAATTAGGGCTTGTAATTAGAGGGATTAGGGTTAATTAATGAGGTTGATTTTGTTAAACCCGTTTTTAAAAACTGGGCAGATTTTTGAGTCAATTGTTTTGATCATATCGGGAGATCTATAAACTCTTATTTTACGATCCAAGTACCCCTGAAAAGATATTTGAAGTGGCTTTCCAATGCAAGAAACGAGAACTAAATTGGAGGTGGGGAAGTGGGTCAAAAACATGTTACAACAGTCGGAGGTCAAAACAGTTTTGAATTCAGCCTGTTTTCTTTTTAAGTTTTGGGTTGTTTGGGGCACTTAGGGTTGCATTGGGATCTTCTCACGAACGTGAGAGATGGTTTATATATTGTAGTTAATATCTGCACTTGGGCTAAGGTGGTGGTTTAGGGTGACCCCTTAATGGTAACAAACTTTTAGTACGTTTAAAATCAGGAAATCTGGAATGACAAAAGTAGATATATATATATATATCGGGGCCTTAACAGTAGCTTTAAGATTATATCAAGTGGGAGGTGTTAGCCAACATACGTAAGGGTATGAATATTCCTTTTACAGAAACCATGGGTATGTTTAAGTGGACGTTTGACTTAAAGTTTCGAGACCTAAAAACTGGGACTGTTTTGGGTAAAATATGAACGGGTTAGTTGTTAAACTTAACCAAGTTAAGGACTTGTTAAGGAAGGGTAATGGGGTAATTAGAGCTTATTAATGAGGTAAATATGTGAGAATGGGTTAGATGTCCATCATAGGTTAATGAGCCATCTTAGTGATTGGTTCGTTTATTGATTTCGTGTTTTTGGTTTGTTAGCTTGTTGCTAGTGCGAGGACTTGTGAAGAAGCTATCAGGTGAGTTTCATAGTCCCATGTTTAATATTGATTTTGACTTCGAGAAGGGATGGAAGAGACACTGTGTTGAGTTATTTTCTAAATTGATGCTGTGAATATGTTTGTGATTTGAGATGGACTTGTGTGTACATTATGTGATTAACTGCTATGTGATTTTTGATTGTGTATGATTTGGATCGGGGGACACGAGCCGTCTCAGTTATTGTGGTTTGACAAGGTAGTGGCCTTGTGGTTTTACAAGGTAGTGGCCTTGTGGTTTGACAAGGTAGTGGCCTTGTAGTTTGCCAAGGTAGTGGCCTTGGGATAGGTACATAGTGTGATCATCTATGGTACCATGATGTTGTTTAGCAAGGTAGGAGCCTTGGATTGGTTTGGTATGATTAATCTTGATTGATAGTTGTTAATGCATATTTGTAGCGCATTGTCCATATGTTATTGTGTTGATGGTTGTTAATCACAGCTTGTAACTGATTTAGCGTTGGAGTCTAAACCTATGACTCTCACCAACTTTATGTTGACGTGTTTTAGTGTCTCTTTCAGGTGAGAATGTGGTTAAGCTTGAGGATAGAAGTGGCTAGACTTGGATGTCTTAGGATTGCATATAGAAGGAGATCCTTGTTCCTTCTTAGCTTTGTTTGTTCATTTATCTAGTGATACTGTTGGCACCTATATGTTTGTTTGTTTGTGTTATTTGTTTGTCTTGGGTAAGAGGTAGGACTGTTACCTACTTACCTAGACTCCTGCATTATTGAGATATTGTCATGACATTTGTGTCACCATTTTATGACATTTCTTATATCATTTAGTTATCTCTATAGACACGCTATTGTTGTGATGATATCCATACGTCGTGCCCCATATTCCGCCATGGTGGGGTGTGACAGAATGGTATCAGAGACAGGTTATAGAGAATTAGGTTGCCTAGTCGCGTAGCCTAGTCTATAGCTTAAGGGTCCCTGCATATAGGCGTCATAGGAGTGTGTGTGCATTTTATTATAATTGATGTGTTTGAATGTTATTTATTGTGATGTTTTGACTGGTATGAATTGAACCATAGTAAGTTTATACTTAGCCACATGTTACTTTCTTTTCGAGTTGTGAGTAGTGCGAGTTTAACCATAATCGCCCACGCTAGTCATTGTCGTATTTTACTTATAATGTACATTATAGTACATAATTTGGTACATAGTAGTTTCTATCTTTTGTTGGGTTATTTTATGTACCTGAGGGGTATTATTTTCTTTTGATGTTTAAGTCATGTTCCCTAAGAATCATGTGGTAGTTCGAGTTATTAGGAGTAGGTGAATATGAAGGACCTTATGCTATTTCCACTCTTATGGGCGACATGACTTATAACTGATTATGTTTTCGTTTTGGATTTAGTCTAGGCTATTTTAGCTAGACTATGGATTTCTGTATTCCAAGAGTTTTATTATGTTATTTTATAGATGGAGTTTTGGACCTTATTGGTTATGTGGTTATGAGCTTATGTGAGTAGATAGATTTATGTGTTATATGTTGTATTGATTCTTATAAGTGTCATCATAGGAGGGAGTGCATTGGGGAAAGGGTAATTGTATAAGTATGGTGGCCAACATAGTTATACAAGTACCACAACTTCAATGGGTTCTCAAGTATGATTGCATGAAAGAGGATTAGTACATGCTTGTATATGGTGAGATGTAGATATTGGGTATACGTATAATATATGGGTTTATGTAACGGCTGCCTACGATATGGCTATTTTTATTAGTGTGTTATATGTTTTGGGTTATAGTCGTGTTATGTGATTATGAGGTCACACGATATGGGTTGGTTTTGGTAATGGGTTTTGTGCCTTGTTGTGGCATGGTGAGATGGTGAGATGGGGATTACTCGTATGGAAAAACGAGTGTATGACGCGATTGGTTGATCTGATATGTATAGTAACGAGTATGTTTTGGGTGATTTAATAGGTATATATATGCGGATGTATATATATACTACTATGTGTTAAGTTATGGTATATGGTCGTTCACTAGTTATTATAACTTGAACGTACCTTGTGTTTGCTCGTGTTTTATGGTGCTGGAGTTTAATAGAGTTCCAACGACGTTTTGAATCTTTTGAAGTGTGTCTGGTAGCGTATTCTTTGAGTTTCGTATTTCACGTGTACGTTTTAAAATGGTGTTCTTGGTTTTAAGTCTATTGAAATAACTTGGGATTCCTTTTGAGATAATGAAATCTTTTGTGTTGGGTCTTGCATTTCTTTTGGTCGGTATATGTTGAGAAAAAGGGGGACTTGGAAATCTATTATAGGGTTAGATAGTTGGTTGTATTCGGTAAAATAAGGGTAAGGTGTTGAAGTCATGTTTCAAACAAGATGTAACATAAGATTTCATTTTAATCAACACTTATATATTTCAAATTCTAAAAGACTTTCTTTGAAATAAAGCGAAATAAAAATTTCTTTCTACCTACATAGTTTATATAATTGAGTTCGACCGATTTATTTCATTTATAATTATTTATACAAGGTTAAATTGAGTTTATGAAGATTTCACGTACAATTATATCTGTCATTTAAAAGGATTACATTAATCACTAAGTTTATTCTTTAGATTTTTTTAAAACAACTAGTATAAAACTGTTTTGGTCATAACTTGTTAGTTTTTAGAGTTTTTTGAGTGATTCAAAAACCAAAAACTATGTACTCGGAACGTACTTTTCAAATGTTCAGAAAGTATAGTCATGGGAGGTCAATGGACTGGTCGGAATTGTTGTACAAGTGTCGGGTTCAAGTTTGAGTTTTGAATAGTAGTTTATTTTTATTTGGGGTGCACGGGATACCTAGTCTTTGGGTTGAGTTTTGAGATCGCCTAGAAGGTTGTTGGTATATTGTTTGAGTCACATGGATGTGGGAGGTAATAATAAAAAAAAGATATATATTCTTTTGGAAAAGTTGATCTTTTGCACGGTTTAAATAATATGTCGCGGGGCGTAATCTGTTTGGTTGCCATTGGGTGTTTCTTGGATTATTTTTCGTTGTCATGGGTCATTTTGAATTGATACACGTTTTGGGTTTGAGTTTACTTTCGAGTCTCATGGTTTTGACTTGTTTTAACTGGTGCACGTGAAATGTCGTTAGTTATCCGTTGGTTTGATTTGTTGATCGTATCTGATGGATTCAGGATGTAGTTTTGGTTTCGTATTGTTCGGGAGCGTTGAGGTAGTCATATGAAAGACTTGGTTGCGCCTACACGATTAAGTAGGTGACCATGAGAGAACGGTCGGAATGCCCTTAGTGGGGAGGAAAGGAGTTCGTAGACGAACTAATTTGGTCATGAGGTCTCTTAGGAGTACCAGGGAGATGAATAGAGGTTTGTGTAATGTATGGATATTGGCACAAGTAACGTGCGATAGAGAGTGTTGGAAGGGGATATTGTTCGTAAGGCATGTATGTTTTCCGAAAATTTCCAGAAACTTAGTAGGTTGCCTAATATTTTTAGATAGAACCATGAATAGAGCAAGTAGGAGAAGTGAGAGGAGTTGCAGTTAGTGCTTTTCCAGGAAAATTTTTGATGGAATGATTTCAAGAACAAGAGTTAATAGAAATTGCAACGGATGCAAGGTAAAAGTTGAGTTGCTTAGTAGTAGATTAGATGTGGAAAGCGGTTGAGTGGTATGATGAGAGGAAGCATTGGTCTTTTAAAATGCGTGTAGAATTTTGCAAGTGGAACAAGGTAGGAATCTATTCGTATTGTCGCTAAAAGAGGGTGCAAGGAGGACATAGTTGAAACTGCTAAGGATGTTGTATGAACGCTTTGGGTTTACGGTTATGCATTTGGCTTCGCCAAAGCACTAGCGGTATTCATGGTGTCAATTAACCAAGTGTGCGTGAACGTGTATAAACGAGTTGTCATCAGGAGCATCGACGACATCTTGATATACTCAAATCTGAGAAGGAGAGTGAGGCGAATTATGTGTTGGTTTTGGAGTTGTTAGTAAAGGAAATGAAACGTGAGATTTTCAAGTGTGAGTTTTAGGATTTGGTTGGCCAGGACTAGTAGTCAGAGATGACGGCATATCGTGGAACCAGCAAGGGGCGAAGTGAAGAAGGACGAGGAAGCATTTTGGAGGCTGAAGAGGTGGATTGGATGATGAGCAGATCTTGGCATTATCGGAAGGACTGGATGAATTCGCGAAGCATGACGATACGTGGAGCAGGGATTTGGACGCGTACGAGGACGACAAAGAAAGGCGATCACTATACGTTGCAGGAACGGAAGATTTGGAAGAACTGGATAGACTTAGTTAGTGGAGTTGGATTGTTATATCTGCCTAGAATGCTAGAGGAATTTGGTGTATGAGACGTGGAGAATGATCTATACGGATCATGAACGTCTCCAACACATACTCAATCATCTTGATTGAACATTTGACAAAGGTGATGGGTGGAGTTAAGAGGTGAAAGAAAATTTCAAGGCCAAGTACCATCTGGGAAAGGCAAGCACGGTTGATGAGACATGGAATAAGAAGAATGAAGTGAAGCTGAGACGAGCTTGAACTATATGGATGACGTATTAGGGTAGTTTGGATGGAGGATGTAGGTTGCACGAGTTGAGTTGTCTAAAGCAGAGAACGCGTCAACATGTATGTTGCGTGGCTTGGACAATCATATGGAGATAGGAACCGGAGGTAAAACTTTGGTAGAGCTTAATGAGTAGAATAAAGCACAACGCATGCTAATACTGTCGTAGTGTGGAAAAGGAAATGGCACCGACCTATACTGATTGTTTGGGAGGCTTAGTGTCGATAATCGAACGGATGAGGAGTTATAGGTGTGATGTGCCATAGGGATGAAGGGCTTGGTCTAACTGAGACAAGATGAAGAAAAGTGAGAAAGAAGCGTATAGGTGCTACTAATGAGCTATCCAAATTTAATGGAAGTGTTGATATAGAGTTTTGTAGGTCCATTTATGATCTTTGGAAAGATCGGACCATTAGCTTATGAGCATAGAATTACCTGGGGGAAATGAGTTGTATACATGATACATTTCATGTATTGAGGTTGGTAAAGGTTGTTTGAGAATGCATTTTGCATGTACGGTTATTCGGGACTTGTATTATTAAGAGTCTTTGTTTTTATCAAAGAGTCATCTGTGAGATTTATTGACTGTGAGGTCAAGAGTTTGGCAATGAGTTTAATTATTTTTGGTTTGTATATGTGGTATTTTGAAACATGAATTAAATTTCACGTGGAAATGAGGGGAGTTCGTTTAGAACAAGTATCCTCATGTGATTTGTTGTTTGTGTGATTGATCCTAAGGAGTAAATCTCGGGACGAGATTTCTATTAGGAGGGAGTGATGTGACAACCGTGGTTTTGAGGTTCGTCACTTGGTCTTACTTTTAGGTTATTTTATATGTGACTACTTGATTTTTGTGCTTACGTGTTTATTTTGTGTGAACGAGGTTGGTGTGATTATCGTTTATGAGTATAGAGTACTCATAAGTAAATCGAGGAACGGTTAATTCATGTTCATGAGATCACAATTAGTGACTATGAAATGAAATGGTGATATTTTGGTGGTTACGTATACGTATAAGTATTATAGTAATAGTATTTTTTTTTAGGATTTACGGTTTAGCATTTAGAGGTCTCGGGTGAGGTAATTATTCATATGAATATTTTTTGGGATGGTTTTAAGTCATTTAGGACTTAGTTATAAAGTTTATTTCAAAATTTGAGATTTTTTTTAAAAGTGTATATTTTACGTCTTTTACGGTAAAACGCGTAAATTTGACTAGTTTTACAGTTTTGAGGTTATGGGAGTTTTAGGAGCTGAAATAAATTAAGGTAAATTAAGGTAATATTAATAAGATATTAATTAACAATAAAAAGAAAAAAAATAAAGAAAAAAAACGAAATTAGGGGTGTTTGGGTCGGTTTAGAAGAAAAAAAAAGGAAAGTGGGCTTTGGGTTGGACTAGGATTCACCCATACCCTATATAATGTATATACTAAACCAAATTCATTATTTTTCTCCTGGAGATGAAGGAAATTCGTGAGTCTTATAAAAAATTAGGGTTCTTCATAAAATTTGGGGGTTTTCATAAATCCAAGGTAAATCTTCAAATCCCTTTTTAATTAAATTGTTTTTATGTTTTCTTTAATAATCTTATGATGGATTTAGGTTAGGGTTTAATATAAAAACAGTAAATTAATGTTGTATTAATCATAATATGATGATTACATAAATTAGGGCTTGTAATTAGAGGGATTAGGGTTAATTAATGAGGTTGATTTTGTTAAACCCGTTTTTAAAAACTGGGCAGATTTTTGAGTCAATTGTTTTGATCATATCGGGAGTTCTATAAACTCTTATTTTACGATCCAAGTACCCCTGGAAATATATTTGAAGTGGCTTTCCAATGCAAGAAACGAGAACTAAATTGGAGGTGGGGAAGTGGGTCAAAAACATGTTACAACAGTCGGAGGTCAAAACAGTTTTGAATTCAGCCTGTTTTCTTTTTAAGTTTTGGGTTGTTTGGGGCACTTAGGGTTTCATTGGGATCTTCTCACGAACGTGAGAGATGGTTTATATATTGTAGTTAATATCTGCACTTGGGCTAAGGTGGTGGTTTAGGGTAAGACCCCTTAATGGTAACAAACTTTTAGTACGTTTAAAATCAGGAAATCTGGAATGACAAAAGTAGATATATATATATATATCGGGGACTTAACAGTAGCTTTAAGGTTAGGTCAAGTGGGAGGTATTAGCCAACATACGTAAGGGTATGAATATTCCTTTTACAGAAACCATGGGTATGTTTAAGTGGACGTTTGACTTAAAGTTTTGAGACCTAAAAACTGGGACTGTTTTGGGTAAAATATGAACGGGTTAACTTAACCAAGTTAAGGACTTGTTAAGGAAGGGTAATGGGGTAATTAGAGCTTATTAATGAGGTAAATATGTGAGAATGGGTTAGATGTCCATCATAGGTTAATGAGCCATCTTAGTGATTGGTTCGTTTATTGATTTCGTGTTTTTGGTTTGTTAGCTTGTTGCTAGTGCGAGGACTTGTGAAGAAGCTATCAGGTGAGTTTCATAGTCCCATGTTTAATATTGATTTTGACTTCCAGATGGGATGGAAGAGACACTGTGTTGAGTTATTTTCTAAATTGATGATGTGAATGTGTTTGTGATTTGAGATGGACTTGTGTGTACATTATGTGATTAACTGCTATGTGATTTTTGATTGTGTATGATTTGGATCGGGGGACATGAGCCGTCTCAGTTATTGTGGTTTGACAAGGTAGTGGCCTTGTGGTTTGACAAGGTAGTGGCCTTGTGGTTTGACAAGGTAGTGGCCTTGTGGTTTGCCAAGGTAGTGGCCTTGGGATAGGTACATAGTGTGATCATCTATGGTACCATGATGTTGTTTGGCAAGGTAGGAGCCTTGGATTGGTTTGGTATGATTAATCTTGATTGATAGTTGTTAATGCATATTTGTAGCGCATTGTCCATATGTTATTGTGTTGATGGTTGTTAATCACAGCTTGTAACTGATTTAGCGTTGGAGTCAAAACCTATGACTCTCACCAACTTTATGTTGACGTGTTTTAGTGTCTCTTTCAGGTGAGAATGTGGTTAAGCTTGAGGATAGAAGTGGCTAGACTTGGATGCCTTAGGATTGCATATAGAAGGAGATCCCTGTTCCTTCTTAGCTTTGTTTGTTCATTTATCTAGTGATACTGTTGGCACCTATATGTTTGTTTGTTTGTGTTATTTGTTTGTCTTGGGTAAGAGGTAGGACTGTTACCTACTTACCTAGACTCCTGCATTGTTGAGATATTGTCATGACATTTGTGTCACCATTTTATGACATTTCTTATATCATTTAGTTATCTCTATAGACACGCTATTGTTGTGATGATATCCATACGTCGTGCCCCATATTCCGCCATGGTGGGGTGTGACGGATGAAGACATCAGTAAACAGAAGGTTGTTAATAAGAGGGGTATAACTAGGTTAGCTAAGTTTCGGATAAAATATGGAAAACCAGATGCCATGAAGATAAATGTGAACTTTGATGCACTGAATAGAATATCAGGGCCAAACAGATCATTGTTTATAAGTTTTTTAGGAGACACGGTTCGGGAGCAGATAGGCTTGAAGATTCTATCGTGGAAAGATGTGAAGGAGGAAGCAAGAGAAAAACTTTGGACTGAAACCACGGTACAAATACAAATTTTTTTACCCAACTATTAGTCGTATTCCTACATTTACTTTAACATTATGTTAATATGTGTAGCAATACTTTGAATTTGCTGTGTCCTACAAAAAGTTGGTTATGAATAAGCTAGGTGAACTGCTAAGAAATTTCAGAAGCAAATTGACAGCAAAGCACATAGCTCCCAACCTAGATAATCCTGAAAAACTAAATGTAGTTCCAAAGAATTACAAAGCAATCGTCAATGCCGAACACTGGGTTGCTTTTGTAAACCACACGGCGACAGAAGAATTTAAGGTTGTCAACTTCTATTTCGTTTTACATTTATAAACACGGTATGTATGCATTCTTTGGAAACTCCGTATGACAAACACAGTCTGTTACGTACTAGCAACTTCTCATCCAGTAATCTTTTTTGTTAGGTGAAATCAGCTGCTAATAAATTGGCGCGTTCCAAGTCTCTTTATCAGCAAACAATGGGACGTGGTGGTTATGTATATATAAAAGAGCAAATGGTAAGGTTATATTGGTGTAATATCCTAACACTGTTGTCCATGTTGGTTTAACTTTTTATCTGTATGTATTTGATGTTTGGAAGATCATAAAAAAAGAAATTACACCAGATCAAGAACCCCCCCCCCCCCCCCCGGTGGTGTATTGTGGTTTAATGGAAGGGTTAGAAAAGAAGGAAAAGAGACAGATGATGAAACAATCAAAGTTGGCACTAAGATTGTAAGTGTTATTGCAAAAAAATTTATATAATGTTTATATTCGTATAATAAATTATTTACCATTTTTTATGTGCAGCTGGAAGCAGAGGAACAGATCAGAGATGGAACCTTGACGGTTGATAGTGGCTCAGATTCATTATCACATGTATTAGGAAAGGAAAAGGGAGGGTATGCACGAGGAGTGGGAGGCAGAGTTACGTGCAGGAAGTTCTTTGATCTACCTAGAAGGAAACAAGGAACTGATGTAAGGATTGCGTTGCTTGAAAATGAACTTGAGAAGGAGAGACAGGCGCGTAAATAAAAAGAGAATACAGTCGCTGAATTAAACACCAAGATGTCACAAACACAGGAAACTATTGAAAAAATGTTGAAATTTATGTCTTCACAAGGGGTTAATATAGCCGAGTTAATGCCAAGTCAGTCAAATGTAAGACTAGTTTTTTAATTTTGATTTGATGATTTTCAGTCTGTAATACCGTTAACAATTAACATACTTATATATTGCAGGTATTACAACTATAACATAATACATTAAGCAAAATACCTAGTGAAGAGCAAAGGACGTCGATCAGTGGTGGACTTCAGAAGGGTGTGTTATTTCCAATGTCTAAGACAACTGCAACTTCGAACAAGGATTTGGACACTGCAACTACGAAGAAGGTAAGTTATAAAAAAACCATGTTTGGTTTCTAAATTGTACTATACATAACTTATTTAATGTGTTATGTATATATGCAGGTACCTACTAGAACTAGGTTAGCAAAAAATAAGACTAGATCGTTGGAAAAGAAGTCTCCACTTCAAAATTCCCAATCTCAAGAAGATATTTATCCAGCTTCTGGATCACAACAAAATCTGTCTCCCTCGACACAACAAGACGTACCTCTTGCATCATTACGAAAGAAGCGTACACCTTCTAAAACAAAAGTAAATCAGTCTCCACCATCACTACCAGATGTAAGTATTTCATCATTTTTCATATAATTACTTGTTTAATTTATTTGTCATTAACGCATGTAAACATTTTTTTCTTCAGACATTTAAGTGCAAACTGTGGAACATATCTAGGACAATGATCATTGGTAACGGTAGGGTATAAAAATATAAGGATTGAGACAATGTAATGATTCATAACCAACCACTACCAAAAAATTGCTACAAAGTTTCAGTTGATGAATCCATAGTGGATGCAGCATTCATACCTGATGACGGAAATAATGCTTTAAAAAATGTTGAGGATGTAAAAGGTAGTTTCGTGGCATGGCCAATGGAAAAGTTTATTTTTTGGAAGAGGCACATACACTTGATTTATCATCCTACATATACATAGCTTTTCATATTTAGTTTAATGTTTAATACACGGCTTTTGTTTCCATATAGGAAACAACACCACCAAATACCATCAAATCTGTTGTTGAAAGTGCACCAAAGATAGGATCTAAGCGCTCGCTGAATGTTCCAACAGGCAGTACATTTACGACTATTACTCATATGCAGAAACAAGCTAGGAATAACAAGGCTCAAAAGACTTTACAATACGGTGATTCAAAGTCTTTAAAAATATGATTCTATGTGAAAAGTATGTTACTTGAGAATAATATGACATTACATTTGTTGATTTGATTATGTACATTCAATTTTATATACTAATGTAATTGAAATTTGATTTCCAGAATTTTGTTATTTATTTTTATTGAATTCTGAAAGGTTACTAGAAGATGAAACATAGTCACACTTATTCACATTCCAATGTGTGACTACATATCATAAAAAGTCATACAAACATACAATTCTGTGTGACTATTGGATGCATATAGTCACACAAAATACAATTTGCTTGACTTGACAAAGCATACAGTCACACTTATTACTACTATTGGTAACTCTTTGGTTAATTGTATGTGACAAACTTAGTGCCATTAGCATGATTTGTGTGACTACATGTCATAAAAGGTCACACAAACATACAATTCATGTGATTATTGGATGAATATAGTCACACAAAATATAATTTGCTTGACTTGCCAAAGCATGCAATCACACTTATTACTACGATTGGTAACTCTTTGGTTAATTGTATGTGACAAACTCAGTACCATTAGCATGACTTGTGTGACTACATGTCATAAAAGGTAACACAAACATACAATTCATGTGACTATTAGATGCATATAGTCACACAAAATACAATTGGCTTGACTTGACAAAGCATACAGTCACACTTATTACTACTATTGGTAACTCTTTGGTTAATTTTATGTGACAAACTCAGAGCCGTTATCATAATTTGTGTGACTACATGTCATAAAAGGTCACACAAACATACCCTTCATGTGACCATTTGATGCATATAGTCACACAAAATACAATTTGTTTGACTTGACAAAGCATACAGTCACACTTATTTCTACTATTGGTAACTCTTTGGTTAATTGTATGTGATAAACTCAGTACCATTAGCATGATTTGTGTGACTACATGTCATAAAAGGTAACACAAACATACAATTCATGTGACTATTGGATGCATATAGTCACACAAAATACAATTTTCTTGACTTGACAAAGCATACAGTCACACTTATTACTAATATTGGTAACTCTTTGGTTAATTGTATGTGACAAACTCAGTACCATTAGCATGATTTGTGTGACTACATGTCATAAAAGGTAACACAAACATACAATTCATGTGACTATTAGATGCATATAGTAACATAAAATACAATTGGCTTGACTTGACAAAGCATATAGTCACACTTATTACTACTATTGGTAACTCTTTGGTTAATTGTATGTGACAAACTCAGAGCCATTAGCATAATTTGTGTGACTACATGTCATAAAAGGTCACACAAACATACCCTTCATGTGACTATTTGATGCATATAGTCACAAAAAATACACTAATAACATAGTAAATGTCACACATATTGTATATTCATGTGACAAATTTATAAACAATAGTCACTCTTAAACAAAACTCGTGTAACTGTAGAGTGTTTACCGTCACACATATTCACTAAAACACCAAATGTTGTACCTAGTTCGTCACACATTTTCGAGTATTGGTCACATTTTTTTCCTGGTTATCGTCACAAAGATCAGATCGTGACCGTAGTGTACCTACAGTCGCGGGACCTTTGGTCACAAAGACAAAAAAACGCGTGTGACTGTATGCCTACGGTCACTCTTTTTTAGTGTGACGGATACCATTTTTTGTACTAGTGTTTGGTCTAGTTCCTGTTTCTGTTAAAAATAAAAGTAAGGATAAGAAGGTAAATGAACATGATAAAGGAAAGGGCATAATGGTCAATGAGGAAGACAAGGATAAAGTTGTCTGTCCTTGGTATTTGTATATTTTAAAGGGAGATAATGACAAATGGGTGGTGAGAACATATAGGTAAGTACACAAGTGTTTGCAATCAAGAAAAATTAAAATTTTTACATCCACTTTCCTCTCAAATCATATTCAAGATCTGCTCCTGATGAACCCTGAAATACCAATAAAAGCAGTCCAAGAACAGATGCAACAAAAATTTCATGTAGGAGTGACTCAAACAAAGGCCTTTAGGGCTAAAAAGAGTGGAAGTACAATTAAGAGGTGATGCTACTTTATAGTATAGTTTGTTAAGGGATTATGTTCAAGAATTGAAGAGGTGTAACCCAAACACCACTGTAAAGCTTGATGTGTATGGTGAAGACACTCCAAACTCAACTACTAGAATATTTAGAAGAATATACATCTGCTTGGGTGCTTTGAAAGATGGCTTTAGAGCATCTGGAAGGGAGTTACTTGGATTGGATGGAGCTTTCATGAGAGGTCAATATAATGGCCAATTACTAACTGTTGTAGGTGTGGATGCAAATAATGGGATATACCATGTTGCTTATGATATAGTAGCATCTGAATCTACTTATTCATGGACATGGTCCTTGAATTGCTTAGGAGATGATTTGGATTTATTTGCCAACTCTAATTTCACCTTTATCTCAGATAGGCAAAAGGTTAGACTCTTAATTACTTATATTCACTTTTATGGTAATTTATTAATTAGTGGTCAATTTTTTTAGCTCAATCTTAAAAACATTTAATTTTAATTCATTGATGTACAGGGACTGTTACCAGCAATTTCCAAGTTATTTCCTTCAGCTGAACACAGATATTGTGTTAGGCACATTCACACAAACATGAACATGACATGGAAGGGTAGTATTTATAAGACGATGCTTTGGATATGTGCAAGTGCTTGTACAGTTGTAGATTTCAACAGGAATATGGACACTCTAAAAAATTTCAACAAAAAAGCCCATGATTGGTTGAAGAAAACTGCTCTTGAACATTGGACCATATCACACTTCAGTGGTAAGTTTCTTTTTGTCATTGATATTCCTTTTTAATTTCATGAATTTACATTGATGAATGTTATTAAAATCACAAGTAGGGCAAATTGTGATCTTTTGATAAACAATATTTGTGAAGTTTTCAATAGGCAGTTACTCGATGCTAGAGATAGTCCTATCATATCTTGTTTAGAGTATGTTAAGGAGTACCTAATGAAGAGAATAGTCATAGTCCAAAAGGTAATTGAAAAGAGTGAGGGGCCATTAATTCCTACTATAACTAGTATATTCAAAGCTATAGATGCAAAATCTTATGAGTGTATAGTGGACTAGAATGGTGCAGAGCTATCTCAAGTTAAGAATAAGATGACTGGTGAACAATATGTAGTGAATTTGACCCAAAAGGTATGTAGTTGTAGGAAATGGAAAGTATCTCGTATTCCATGCAAGCATGTTGTAGCTTGTATCCATGATATGGCAGATAATGGGATGGATGTTGGGTTGCCAGAAGACTGGGTCCATAAGTCATAGACACTTCAAACTTGGAGAGATATGTATGCCTTTAAGGTCAACCCAATCAATGGCAAGCATCATTGGGAAAAGTTTGATTCCCCTTTTACCTTGTTACCCCCAAAGCATATCCCAAAAATAGGTAGGCCTTCAAAGACCAGAAAGAAAAGTGCAGGTGAGATAGAAATGGTGAAAGATGGAAAATTGTCAAGACAAGGTAAAATTGTGAATTGTACAAAGTGTAAAGGTATAGTTCACAATATGAGAACTTGTACAAATATTGGTGTGTCAAATCAAACAGCAAAAATTGCACCAGGTACCAACAAAAGGTCAAGACAAACTGTTGGAAGTCAAAGTGCTGCTCAAACTGTTGGAAGTCAAAGTGCTGCTCAAACTGGTGGAACTCAAAGTGATGCTCAAACTGGTGGAACTCAAAGTGCTGCTCAAAAAAGATCAAAAACAAGAACTTATTATGGTAAAAACCCTGCTGCTACCCATAGTGGAAATCCAGAAACAAGAAATGTGGTTGGAAGTCAAGTTAGTGTACCTCAAGCTGGTGGAATTCAAGGAAGTGGAAAAAGAATAAGGAAAAGTGCCTCAAGATATTCACCTTATGTTTTTTTAAGTTTCCAAGATTCTGTATGTCGAATTATATGTGTTTCCAAATTTCTGTTTGTTTAAGTGTTAGACCATGATGTTTTCAAGTTAAACTCATAATGTTTTCACTTTTTTATGATGAATTTTTCCACTTTTTTATGTTGAACTCAGAATGTTTTCAAGTTGAACTCATGATGTTTTCATTAAGGCTGTCAAAATCTTCCACTTTTTTATGTTGAACTCAGAATGTTTTCAAGTTATGTTTTCAGGCTGTTGAATTCATCAAGTTCGATTCTACACCTTTGCATCTGAAAGTGCTGCAAGTTCAATCCTCTAAAAAGCTTAAATCATTCCCTCTGTTAACCTGCAAGTCCAAACACATGATCTGCACCTGTTCTTTTAAAATAATACGTTTCAACATAAGGTCCATACCCTTACTGTCGTATCTTGTGTCAGCAAAAGGTCCAATGAGTCTCACTGCACAGTGCTACACCAAACTCATATTTGCACCTGTTCTTTTTAAATATGCAATAAATGGTTTGAATTATTCCAGTTTTTCGAGTTCATAAATGTGTCAAACTATGAAGCAGGTAGCCATAAATTGAACAATAACATTAAACATTCATTAAACTTGTAATCAAGGAAAATCAGTTCACCATTACAACTTCATGTTACAATGGAACTATTGCATGAAGAAAAAACAAGCAAATAGTAACCAACTACAAATTAACCAAATCTTCCATCGACGGTTAGCACTGGCCATTGATATCAATGATTCTTTAAGTTGATTTCTTGCCCTTAACAACCCAGGTATAATCATCCTTGCACGTACACACATTGGGGGATCAAACCACAAGAAGAAACCACAAGCATTAACCTAAAACGAATCAATATATGAATCGTATTGAATTAGAAAATAAAAAACACAAATCGAGAGATTAAAAGCTAAATATTACCGTTTTAGAACAACTCCAAAACCTACGCCCTGGGTTTGTGTCGGTCCAAGAAGTACGAATCACACATGGGTTACCACAAAAGCAGTTCACCATCTCCATCAGTTGTTATTATTTTGGAACCTGGGATTTTAGGGTTTTTGATGTTGTTTGGTAAAATAGATTTGGGGAAAAAGAGAATGACGATATGTTTATATAGAACCAACGTTGGGTTTGGTCAGATGGTGTAGTGGGCTAACGGTAAAAAAAGACAAATCTATCCTCTAGCTACAGTGAGTTAACAGTCAACTGTTAGGCCTCGTTTGGTCAAAGGACAAAAACGAACCCAAAGTATCTACACAGGGAGGGCACCTGCACTTACCATACACCAGGGAGGATGAATGCAAAATTGAAATACCACAAGGACGATGACTGCAATTTACTCAAATATTATTGCTACGACTTTTCCGTACAAAATTGGGGTTATATATATGGGTGTGAGTTATATCTACTATCTATCTACTATCTATATAAAGAAGGGTTTTAAAAATATGATCTTAACTCAAAATTCTAGTACAATGACATCTGTAAATAAAAATAATCAACGGCTGACATCAATTTTCATCTTTTAGCATTCAATGCAAAAAAACCTTCACCACACCACACGAAAACACCAACAACAACAAAAACAAACACCATGTAAAATGAACCTCTTAATCCATGGATCAAGTAATTTATCCGTCATCAACTCTTCGTAAAAAAAAGGAATGAATAAAGGTTTGATTATATTAGAAAAACCTAATTCGATTATTCACCAATAATCCCACCACACATTATTTTGGGAAAAAAAACCTAACACGATTTTTTCATCAAGTATGGTTTCATTTAATCTTTGATTTTTTGGTTTGTTTGAATAATTAGTTGGTATAATTATTTGATGCTATCACGTTTATGTTGATTCCCATTAATTTTGATGACATTAACTTAAATAATTAATTTTGATGTTGTGTTTAGGATGAAGATGATGATGCACCGTTAGGGGGTTTACCATATGTATTTCATATATACAAATATTATTGTAAAGGTATGTTTCGATTTTTATCATCAATATGTAGTTTTACTATGCAATTGTATGTAGTTTTGTTCATCACATTTTTTTCTAAAATAAAGTAAAAGTTCAATTTTTATTTGTAGTATGAACAATCTACCACTATTGATAGTTTTGAAGAAAGTATCCCAACGCGTGTCAGACTGTCATCTTTTATTTTCATAATCGGTATTATTTTGTTATTAGGATTTCTAGAACATAACAAAGTATAATCACCAAATTAGGCCCATTTAGCAGAATTCATCATGGCATTATGTTAACTTTTTGTTGTTCAAGGAATAGTGATTATTTATAATGTGATTTTTGATACAGTGGTGTGAAAATATCTTTATGCTAATACAGCCTCGGACTACAAGTTCAGTTATGATGTTTGGTACTTGACATGGACAACATGGAAACCTCAACAAAAAATGGATTTGATCGATGAACGGTTTGACATATAAGCATCAGCTATTTAACAATGTTCAATATGATGAAATAGCTAATGTTACTTGCTTAAAACTGTATGTATACTGAAATAATTTTTGTAATGTTGTACGTTCTAGAAATAACCACTATGCTGAAATAGCTATTATTTTAAGTGAAATAGCTACTAAAATTGAAATAGCTTCCACGCAGAAATAATATTTGTAATGCTATGTTGAGTGAAATAGCTACTATGTTGGTGAAACAGGTACTATGTTGTACGTATGTTGAAATCACTACTATGCTGAATAACTATTATGTTAAGTATGTACTGTTAGATTATGATTTCTTTTGGTTTTCATTTAATAGCTATTATGTACATGTACTTGCTTAAAACTGTAGGAGTGTTCTGTAATCAATTAAGCACGTTTGATTTTGTATATATTGATTACACATGTTGTTCTATCTCAAAAGACAAATAATTTAGCCTGATTTTTGTTATCTCTTAAATGTGTTGTTGAATCTTCAAAAGAGGTTACAATCCTATAAGAGATTGTTAAGTATGTTAAATTTCTGCAGAGACATATTAAACTATTTGTTACGCTCTCACTCACTCTAGTTTTGTTCATTGAAATAGTCCCTTCAAAACTGTTACATTGAACCGGACTGCTAATATGCGGACTGTTAATATGCTGATGCATATGACACTGTTCAATTTAGCACCCTTGCCAATGCACCCTTGCCAATGTATTAAACTATATTAATGGGTATTTTCAATTCTAATGAAGAATTATTTTTTCTCAGATTGGAGGTTTGTGCTTTATTTTTTTCGCATAATATCTTTTTCTTCTATCTTTCAAAAAAATATTTTTTTTCTTCTATTTTGAAGTTGAACAAATAAAACTTACTAAGACCATCTTTATTCGTGACCCAAACGAACCGATTGGGTAATATTATATCATATTAAATTAGAGAAAGTACAAAACCAACCCAACCCATCTGCCGATCAGTTCGCATGATGATTGCCAAATCTTACAACCTACCTAGCCACATGTCACAATATTACTAGCCATTCATATTTTCAGTTATTTAAGATAAAAGTTGCATGGTGTAGGTTAAGTATTATAACACTCTTGAGGACTTTTTCACTAAACCTGTGGCTGTATCACTGTCAACATAACGGCGGTTGTATTGAGCAAAACCAGACACTAAAACACACTATATATTTGGGTTTTATGCAACCTCTTGCTATGCAATAATGCAATCTAAGTTTCAGTGTGAATACACGCTTAGCAACTGACCTGTTGCATCTCACTGGAATACACTTTTGTAAAGCGGTAAGTTTTGTTCATTCATGGCATGATGTATGTTCTTCATCCCTTTCTTGCTATTTCCATGTAACTTTTATCTTAAATAACTGAAAATATGAATGGCCAGTAATATTATGACATGTGGCTAGGTTGGTTGTAAGATTTGGGAATCATCATGCGAACTGATCGGCAAATGGGTTAGGTTGGTTTTGTACTTTCTCTAATTTAATATGATATAATATTACCCAACCGGTTGGTTTGGGTCAGGAATAAAGATAGTCTAATAAAGCTTAGTTGCAGTTAAAAGTCATCTTTTTTTGTCTTAGTAAGTACTCCCTCCGTCCCATATTAAGTGTCCACTATTGAATATTCAAAGTCTTTATTACTAAACTTTGACCATAAATATTTGTACTTGTGTTATATAATATTTGACGAAAGTCATATGAATAGATTCGGTTTTCAAAAATATTTTCATTTGTATAATTTTCATCAAATATTATATAACAAAAAAATAAATATTTATAGTCAAAGTTTATTAACTAAGACTTGGAATATTTCATAGTGGACACTTAATATGGGACGGAGGGAGTACTATGTAAATCCCAGTGATGGGCCAAATAAGTTTAAATTTATCCAATGAATATCTAATACTTAACCTCCAAGATTTGTTTTATTTGTTTATTTTTTTGTTTATAATAACATATTTTATATGTTGATATAGGGCAAACGAGTCATAAGTCGAGTATCGAGTTAACGACTATGGTTAAATGATTATAGCCGTTTCTGCTAGAATTAGTCAAACAAGCAATCCCAAACACCAATTAGGAACCATAAGCCTGTGAGCATAGACAGTTCTAATTCTTTGTGTTCTTGAGTGGACTAATGTAGTTTTTTTTATCTTCTAGGAGGTTTGAGGGATGAAATAATATGGGCTTCGACTTCTTGCGCCTGCTATATAATGAACAAATGTATTGGCATGGACTCGAAGATGGCGGTAGCATTTGAGTTTATGCTATGATGTATATATTGCCCCAAGTTAGTCACTACTCTTGACAAGGAAGAGAGGGCTGCAAAAAAGAAACACAACATTAGTAAAGTGTAATTGGATTCATTTTGTATGCTATGATGTATATTGCCTCTAAAGCTGTGCATTTGAGTTTCAGGTTATGTTGCAGCAAGTGACAAACTTAAGGAACTTGAGTATGGTTAAGCTCAGAAGTGGATAACGCCTATGATATTGACTGAGTTTGGTCGCTAAGGATATTAACCGAGTTTAGTCACTGCAGTGAAATGAACCGATGTTGTTAGTTGTGTCCAAGGCCCAAATGGTGCATGCATTGAAGATACTATAGTACAAACTGGTGTAGGCTTAGTTTAAAACACAATATTTGTACATGTGAAATTTTGCTCATGCGATGCACACTATATTTTAGCTAATCATATGTTTTTACTTTATATCGAGAAGTATTTTCTGTAACAAGATTCTGCCAAATACTTGTGAAAGTGAACATGGTGTATATTATACGTATTGATTTCCATTTCTCCATCATCTATTATTTCAAATAAATTCTTAAAGCTAGCCGCCCATCGGGCGGGCTTTGAAGCTAATATACACATAAAAGAAAGTACCTTTCTTCTTCCTTCCAAGTTGAAGATTTTGGAAGGTATGATTAAAGATGATCTTAGAAAATTACTATAATAGTTTTTTTTTTGAAGATGATAATTATTACGTAATAGATATTGTTATAATGAAAATTTATGTAAACCCGCATGCGTGCAGGTGATATTACGACTAGTATATTCTCAAAATAAAAATTTTAATTTGTGTAGTGAATTAATTACTAACATACGTAAAAAGTAATTAATGGTGTAACTCCAAAGTCCAAACTCTCTTATAAAAGCTCAAATCGATCAGCTGTGAAAATATTATTTCATTTCTTTCATGTTACAAAGTCGAATTGAAAATAAAGCATACAAAACATCAGGGATCATGAAGCATATTCGCATCTTTATTACTATTTCATTGCTTATTGCACTAACAATGGTAACTGCAACAATATCAGGTGAGTTTTCGAACATGAAATGCATAATCGTACTATTTAGTTGTGATGCATACATTTTTTCAGGATTAGTTTAATGCATGTTTAATACGAGCACAGCACAAATAACAATAATATTGTTTCATGTATCAGGAGACAAGACCGGTGAGATGTCGAGCAAGATAAAATATTGTCATTCTGAATCTAACTATCCGGAGTGCGAACGTACAGCATGCGCCAAGTATTGTTTCTTTTGGCATGGGAAGTACTCACATGGGAAATGCACTACTGCAACAACATGTTTCTGTCAATGGCCTTGTTAAAATTTTAGGATTTAATCTGTCCATGCAATTATGCTCAGATAAAAGTAGCGGTTTATGTTGAGATTATGATGATATAATGAAACTGAGATTAATTTACATCCAGTGTATCTTATTAAATTAGTTGGACTTATACTAATCCATGACAACTTATTGGACAATCTGAACTTTCTAACAAACAAGGCTTTTAAAACTAAACAAACATAAGTAATCTCTCACAGAAATTCAGTTTTCTAACTTTGACATCGATCTGAGAATGAATTCATTAGCACTTGCTCCAAAATCTGTAAAAGAACTGACCATTGGGGTCAAACATTCCAAAGCGCAAACCAATTTGTTGTAGCGAGTAGAAGCTTTATAAATAATCGACTCCATATTGAGATAAGAATCGCAACTAAGTTTTTCTTGACAGACAAAAAATGAGATCCTGAGAAGAAAAAAATTGTTCACGTGATCAGTTCTGACCCATTTGGCATCCTCAGTCACACGATTTTTAGAGTGCACGCTGCAGTCACGTATAACATGTTATATGTGCCAAAATAACACCTATTGCGCCCTTATAATCATTATACTGCACCGCCTTTCGTGTTATAGGTGTCATCGCCATCATAACAGTTGGTTATCTCAAAAGTTATTATATGTAATCAAATTTTTGGCTCAGCTCGACCAACTTCTTAACATCTTTTGCTCTTTCGGCACTACCTGATTTACATCATTCAGAACTTCTATATAATAAATGAAATTTCTTCTTTCAAATGTACGTTCTATAATTATTAAGGAAATAAACTTTACTGATCAAAACAAAAGTTATTAATCCCTTTAAAATCAAATATTAATTCAGATAATTAATGCTGGCAAACATAAACGGTAATAGTTAATGACATAATCACTCTCAACAGCTTATAAACTCAGTTCAACTTACTTTTGGCATTCAACATTGAAGCTACAAAGCACAAAAGATGAAGCTTATTAGCATGTTCATGGCCCTTTTACTGCTTATCTCAGCGACATCATCAACAACAATAACAGGTGATTTTAACATTTATGTGCATATTCTTCGTTTGATCCGTTTTGATGTGTTTCTTTTTTTCGTTCATAATTACTGGAATACTAATACTATTGATTGCATTAGGTGATGATCAGATTACTGATATGAAGATACATCTCGGTATATGTAATTACTACGTTCCATGGCAAAATAATTGTCCAGATAAAGATTGCAATTCGGCTTGTCGTGATTTGTTGAATAAATCTGCAGCGGGGAAATGTAAAGATCCGAAGACATGTCATTGTACATATATATGTTGAAATTTTGTTAGTTCTTATAGTTATTACAAATAAAGATTTACACTCATTTCAAATAAGTTGAGATTAGCTATGGATATTGTTCTTGGCAGAAAAAAAACATCTAAGACTTGTAAGATTGATCTTAAGGTATTTTAGGTCTTTCAAGTTTTTGCGACTTTTCAAGAGAGGTTTCAAGCCATTTTTCGCTGAAACGGTTAATTAATGTGATGTATTACGAGCATGTAAAACTCGTTTCGCCTAATATTATGACCGATAACCTCTTTTGAAAAGTTAAAAAGAAAAAAACTTACTACATTACAAAGAATTAACTTTGATACTTCAAATTGAGGAAAAACAAATATTGAGCACCTAAAACTTGAATTGGCCTAAAAATGATACCTTTTTTGTGCGATTTGTGCCCGTTATACAAACATACAACAAAGAAAACATTAAATCTAATTATGAGTTTATGATCATTGACGGTAATGTTAAGTCACGTACGTAACATGGCTGAAAAGAAAATCAATATTTGGCCTCTCCAAGGAGAAGAATCTGCAGGGTTCGTAATTACTCCTCTTAGCTTACTATCGGGCGCTTATCGAGCTAACACTTAGATCCGACCTTCCCCAAACTTTTCTGGTTCACCCCAACATTCCCTACTTGTCAGATATTTCCAAATGGTGGTTTAAATGACCACTTCCAAGTACTGTGAAAGCTAGCTTGCACGTTAGAGTTGCCCGAGCAACTAGGTTGACGACATAGTAAGTCAGGAGATTCATCGACTATGCCCCCTTTGGTTTACAGTAATATAATTGTAATCTTGAAAGGTAACAAAATGCATTCTGTCATTACAATATTATTATAATAAGATTTTACAAATAACTATTGGTACATGATTTTGAATACTGAAAATGTCAACCTTCAAAAGATGAATCTTATTACAATAGTTTTGCACTTCATATTATGCTAGTTTTTGCATTTTTACCCATGACGAATCATGGCTAAAAGTACAATTTTATTAATTTTGTTGATGTGGTTTTATTATATCTTTCTAACCTTATTTGCCACAACAGTCGTGGCTAAAAAAGGTCGACTTTCGTGGATGTCGTGGCTAATGGTCAGATGAGGTCGTGGCAAAAGGTCCGACTTTAGAAGAGGTGGCAAAATGGTTGGGTTGGGTTGGGTTGGGTCATGGGTCTTAAATGGGTTTGGGTTTATATGGGTTTGGGTTTAGATGGGTTTTTAGGAGGATGGGTCTAGATGGGTTTGGGTTTATATGGGTTTGGGTCTAGATGGGTTTGGTTATAAATGGGTCTTTAGAAAAAAGGTTAGGTTTTTGGGTTTTTTTTGGGTTTACATAGGTGTTTAGGAGAATGTTGAGTTTTTTAATCACTTTTTTTATAATCATGACATTCCTTTATAAATTTCTCTTATTATATTTTTTTATTGTAAATTATATTTTTAACAGTTTTTAATTAAACATTTTTAAACGGTTTTTTAACATTATTTTTTTTTAATTTCCGTTTTCATTAGTATTTTTACGTTTTCGTCAGTAAATTTACGTTTTCGTCAGTATTTTTACTTTTCGTCAATAAATTTACGTTTTCCTCAGTAAATTTACGTTTTTGTCAGCAGGTTGTCGTTTATTTCAGTAATTTGACGTTTTTGCTAGTAAATTTACGTTTTCATCAAAAAATTTACGTTCTCGTCAGATTTTTTACGTTTTCGTCAGAAAAATTACGTTTTCGTTAGAAAATTTATGTTTTCGTCAGAAAAATTACGTTTTCGTCAGTAAATTTACGTTTTTGTCAGAAAATTTACGTTTTCGTCAGAAAATTTACGTTTTTGTCAGAAAATTTACATCTTCCTTAGAAAATTTACGTTTTCATCAGTAATTTTACGTTTTCGTCAGTAATTTTACGTTTTTGTCAGTAAATTTACGTTTTCGTCAGTAAATTACGTTTTCGTCAGAAATTTTACGTTTACATAAAAAAATTACGTTTTCGTCAGAAGTTTTAGGTTTTCATCAGAAACTTTACGTTTTCGTCAGAATTTTTACGTTTTCGTCAGAAATTTTACGTTTTCGTCAGAAAATTTACGTTTTCGTCAGAAAATTTACGTTTTCGTCAGTAATTTTACGTTTTCGTCAGAATTTTTACGTTTTCGTCAGAAATTTTACGTTTTCGTCAGAAAATTTACGTTTTCGTCAGAAAATTTACGTTTTCGTCAGAAAATTTACGTTTTCGTCAGTAAATTTACGTTTTCGTCAGAAAATTTAAGTTTTCGTCAGAAAATTTACGTTTTCGTCAGAAAATTTACGTTTTCGTCAGTAATTTTACGTTTTCGTCAGTAATTTTACGTTTTCGTCAGAAAATTTACGTTTTCATCAGTAATTTTACATTTTCGTCAGTAATTTTACGTTTTCGTCAATAGATTTACGTTTCGTCAGTAAATTTACGTTTTCGTCATCAAAAAATATACGTTTTCGTCAGAAGTTTTAGGTTTTCATCAGAAATTTTACGTTTTAGTTAGAAATTTTACGTTTTCGTCAATAAATTTACGTTTTTGTTATAAATTTTACGTTTTTGTCAGTAAATTTACGTTTTCGTCAGAAACTTTACGTTTTCGTCTGAAATTTTACGTTTTCGTCAGAAACTTTACGTTTTCGTCGGAAAATTTACTGACGAAAACGTAAATTTACCGACGAAAACGTAAATTTTCTGACAAAAACATCAATTTTCTGACGAAAACGTAAATTTACTGACGAAAATGTAAATTTTCTGACGAAAACGTAAAATTTCTGATGAAACCGTAAAATTACTAGAAAAAACGTCAAATTACTGACATAAACGACAACCTGCTGACGAAAACGTAAATTTACTGACGAAAACGTAAATTTTCTGCCGAAAACGTAAAATTACTGACGAAAACGTAAAATTACTGACGAAAAATAAATATAGTGACGAAAACGTAAATTTACTGACGAAAACGTAAATTTTCTGACGAAAACGTAAAATTACTGACGAAAACGTAAAATTACTGACGAAAACGTAAAATTACTGACGAAAAAGTAAATTTACTGACAAAAACGTAAATTTACTGACGAAAAAGTAAATATAGTGACGAAAACGTAAATTTACTGACGAAAACGTAAATTTTCTGACGAAAACGTAAATTTACTGACGAAAACGTAAATTTTCTGACGAAAACGTAAAATTACTGACGAAAACGTAAAATTACTGACGAAAAAGTAAATATAGTGACGAAAACGTAAATTTACTGACGAAAACGTAAATTTTCTGACGAAAACGTAAATTTACTGACGAAAACGTAAATTACTGACGAAAACGTAAAATTACTGACGAAAACGTAAAATTACTGACGAAAAAGTAAATATAGTGACGAAAACATAAATTTACTGACGAAAACGTAAATTTTCTGACGAAAACGTAAATTTTCTGACGAAAACGTAAATTTTCTGACGAAAACGTAAAATTACTGCCGAAAACGTAAATTTACTGACGAAAACGTAAATTTACTGACGAAAACGTAAAATTTCTGCCGAAAATGTAAAATTTACTGACAAAACGTAAAATTTCTGAAGAAAACGTAAAATTACTGACGAAAACGTAAAATTACTGACGAAAACGTAAATTTACTGACGAAAACGTAAATTTACTGACGAAAACGTAAAATTTCTGACGAAAATATAAATTTACTGACGAAAACGTAAAATTTCTGAAGAAAACGTAAAATTACTGATCAAAATGTAAAATTTCTGACGAAAATGTAAAATTTACTGACGAAAACGTAGAATTTCTGACGAAAACGTAAAATTTCTGACGAAAATATAAAATTTCTGACGAAAAACTAAAATTTCTGACGAAAACGTAAAATTTCTGAGAAAAACGTAAATTTATTGAAGAAAACATAAAATTTCTGATGAAAACGTAAAATTCTTGACGAAACGTAAATTTACTGACGAAAACGTAAAAGTTCTGACGAAAACGTAAAATTACTGACGAAAACGTAAAAAATACGATGAAGACTTAAAAAACTAACAAGTGTGAAAATTTGACAAGCTTGTGAAAAAAATGGGAAAAAATCTCTTTTGATATTATTAAACCTATTGGGTGACCCATCTAGACCCATTTTCAATATTAAGGGAAACCCATCTAGACCCATTTGACATTTGAGGTGACCCAAGTAGACCCATTTATAATTTTAAGAAGGAGCTTGTTTGACCCATATAGACCCATCTAAAATATTAAGGGAAATCCAACTAGACCCCTTTCTTTTTTCAACTTAACCATGTTGACCCAAAAACTAACCATGGGTCAAAAATTGCCACCTCTAGTCTTTAGCTATAAAATCGTGGCTAAAACTCGATTCTTCTAGTGAATTTTGTCAATTTTATTAATTATTGTTATTTTTTTAACTTTTTTAAAAGAAATAAAAAGCACTTTTGTATCTATTAATTATTATTGATAGACTTAATAAGTATATGTAAGCATTGGCGGAACCAGGATATTACATTGTTTAGAGGGAAGTTTTTTTTACAATAGCGACAAGATTTACACTGTGTTCCCGAGTTTTTATTTGGAAAGAAAAGAAGATAAGTTGAGAGGAAATTAGAAAAATGTTATGTTCCTGAGTTTTTTTCAGAAAGAAGAGAAGAGAGGAGGAAATTATGCCAAAACTTCTCTTCTAACTTTCTTCCCAAATTGGGATGATTTTGAAAGAAATTGATTTTATAGCCTTTTAGGCTTATATCCCTCTTCTTTTCTTTCAATCTCGGCAACATAATATTAGAAATCAAAAAAAAATCATCTTCTCTTCTTTTCTCTCTTTTGTGCTCTCTTCTTTTCTCTTCTTTCAATTTTATACTCGGGAACACAGTGTTAGCAAAAAAAATGTGTATAAAAATAATAAATCGAGAGTTATTACTTAGAGAATGAATATGTTAAGTTTTAATGCGTTAGTGGGGCAATCTGAGTTTTTGATGGGGGTATTTAGAAAAACGTTCAAAATTTTATAAAAATTATATTAAAATTTATTCATTTTTGTCTAGCCATAGGGGATCGCCATGCTCCCCATACCCTGTGAGTAGATTTGCCCCTGCATGTAAGACAGTAGAGCCTAGAGGGCTTTAGTAAACGTATGTAAAATACGTTGCAAGATTTTTTTTCTAATCTCCTAGTCCTAATTAATAAGTCCAATAAATGGCCCACTTCTTAAACTGTTCATAAACCTCATTCATTGTTAATTTAAGTTTCCAAAACTGTTCACAAGCCTCCTCATTCATTGTTAAATACGTTTTCATTTGGTAATTTAAAATTATATTTAATATGGTGGGATTTTATTGTGATTGATTGGGAGGTAACTCACTAAATCTATTCATTAGTCATGTAGTCATGTACTACTACTATCCAGTAGGCCATAGCACATCTTTTGGCCCTTAATTAGCTAACCCACATTTGTCCAGAATAATTGGCTGCATTAATTTGGGCCAACCCATAAAAGCTGGAAACAGAAGTTGATATAAGCTCGAAAGTTAATTACAGTATTATTCTAAATATCAAAGCACCCCTTTATGTGTGTTTTTTTAGAACGGTAAATATTAGTGGTTAGTGGGTCGAGTCGTGCAATGATATCTAAGCAGCAGAATGTCTTCTTCGAACCCTCGCCTAGTTTTTGTTATTTCTTTCTTCAAGGCTTTAACTATTTTACTTTTGTCGGCATCAATTACATCAAGTTTCTAATGCAGAATATCAATGTACTTAATCTTCAATGACTTCAACTTAAAGACCATTTATCCCAATGTTTCTTTATGACGGTATCCTTAGGCGCCAAACGCCCATACTTAAGTAGTCTATTCTGACACTATACATTCTCTGATAGTGTTCACCGCAGAAGTTGTTGATCAATGGACTTTTTTAACAGCTGCCACGAACATGTTCTTAGGTGCATGTGTTGATTCCAACCTTTTGATAGCAGTAGTAAATTATAAAGTGTCAAGAGAGAATAAACACAACTGTATATCAACTTTCTTGCATTAGCTCTCACAAGGACTAAAAAACACATACATAAAAAAGTAAAGGGGTCTTTGTAGAATAACAGAGTAAAAAGTTAACTTAGGAGTGTTGTTCTCCAGCTTGGCTAATGCCCACCCTTCACATGTCAGTAAACACCAAAACTCTCAAAGGAGATATTATCTGGTGGTTGTAGTGATTCCCAACTGTCATAACCATATTTCTACATTAAAATACATGTTGCATTTGACCAAAAGAATCTGAGTCATATAGATATAGTTTTCACAATTATATCATCATTTACAGAGAATATCTAAAAGCCTTTAGCAAGACTAGCACCTTTAGTAAGATTAGCCGGCGGCTTTTAGTTGAGAATAGCGATCGTTGGTCTCGAGTGTAACTTGCCATTGCGAGCGAATGCTCGTTGGAGGTTGTAATTGGTTCGAAATAAAGGTGATGATATTGTTTGATTGACGAAGTCCAGAATCCAAACTACCTTTAGTGTCTCGTTTTGGTAATGTATATGAACCCCTAGGGAACATGAGCAAGGAATGTATTTCCTCGCGCAACAGTCCCGACTCATTACTTATGATATTATTATAAGCAGTAAGCACTATGGTCTTGCAAGGGTTCATCACATTTGTGAAAAGCATCTATGGACTATGGATAAGTGGTACTGTATCTCTTTAGAATTATGAATTACACAGTTGTCATTATGTAGAAAATAATGGGTCTTTGCCAGAGTACCAGCCTGCAATAATTTGATGCAGTACCACCAGCCTGCAGTAATCATTTGGACCACTCAAAACTTGCCCATCACAAAGGTTGCTTCACACTATCAAGTATCAACCATCCATAAAAAAAAACTATCTTATCTTATCTAAAGCATGAAAACCTTTTCTAAATATCAAAGTTGGATCCATCTCAAATCGCCAAATGCAAATCAAACTTCAATTATAGAATAAACAAAAAGGTAATTACAAAATCTTGAACAATTTACTGCAACAGCATCTGCTCGCGACTTGGTAATGTAAAACGACAACCTAGACGACGTAAAATAAAGAGGTTCTTTGACATTTAGTTACAGACCTGTTTTTACAAAGGTATTTCCAAACCTAGATCAGCAAAATACAAACGCCATTAACAACTAATCAAACTGAAACAAAAGAAAACCGCATAATATAATTTCACCCAAACCGAGACTGACCCATATATAAGAACATAGTAAAAGAAGTGAAAAGGTCTTCTTTTTAGCACATCACACTAAAACTTAATTAGCTTAGTACATCATCACGAGCATCATCAGGTTAATGTCAAACTTATTGTATCGTTTCAACACTCTTGCTCAGCTCATCCAACTTCTTCATCCTCATCTTCTCACTCTCGCTTACCAGCTGCTTAATAATTTATTGCATCAACATAAAGAAGTGTGTTAGTTATAAGCCAATATGTTGAAACGCCTGCTTTAGTTAAACATTTTTTAAGAGATAAATAAACATTTAATTTGATACCAACCTCCATCAATCTTGTAATGAGTTGTACTTTTTCTTTGTTCTTTTCGTTGAAAGCATCCAAGGCTTCCTTGTACTCCCTCTCCTGTTTAAAAAAAAGATAATCAAGAAACAATTTAGTTGCTACTAACAAAGCTAAGTGATCAAATACGGAAACTTGGGTGTCGGCAGAAGGCGCGTTTTTACCTTCTTCTGACAGGTCTGTCCTAGGGGTTTCAACTCTTTGTTGACAGAATCGATCTTCTTACGAACGACTGAAACTTCTTTCTTCATTGGATCTGTTAGCGCCTCAAGTTCCTGATAATAAATACCAATAGTTAGTTTTGAAAAACCCGTGTGCAATTAGTTCGAAAATGTGCTTGCAGCACCATATTAACGAAAGACAAATTTACCAAAAGGACCATTTGACAACTGACATTACTAACTTAATTCGTTCGAATTAAAGGCAGGCCACATGGGAAATCCAAACGAATTTAGAACGAGATTGAGAAATAGCGGTGATGGTAGTAAATGCTAAATGGTACCAAAGATTGAACCCTTAAAAATGGGGCAAGCAGCCCTTCTTTCATGCTGGTGAACCCATATGGAAAGAAAAGTGAGGCAAGGGGTAAGTAATGATTAAATTGTTCTTTTTTTCGTGCGTTGGTGTTTAACATCTATGACTCAACTAGCCTACGACTTCAATACAAAACGACCCCTCCAATTATATAAATCCTGGAAGAAAGAGGCGTATACCACATGTCCCAACCAGCAAGGCAAATAAAGAATCATTCTTATACAATAAGACTTAAAAGGGACTACATCATCAATTCTTAAGTTCACAACCACTTCATGTCCCACCATAGATACATGAAACTTATACACTACAACAATTTATACTTCATGATTCAATTCACCCAATGAGTTTCAAGAATCTTGGCAACATACGAAATATACGGAATTAAATGTAGTTTTAAGAAAAAGACGGTAGAAACTTGCAGAGATTTAATATAGAGTTGATAAATTGGTTTTGGCATGTAGACCATGGTACAAACTAGCAATGACATTTGTTCAATATAAAAAATACCAACCCGTTTGATGAACACAACAATTAGCCATGCAGTTATCATATAGACAAAAACAATTTTAACGCGAATTATTCGAGCTTTCGGTCATTATAAATATAAATCCATCACAAAATTTTTATTTTTAGCATTCAATCTCACACACCAAACAGAGGATAAGGAGTGGTCCAAAAAGGCCAGTCCTAATTGATTAGCAAAATCCTCAAACTAAAAGAAACCCAGATTAATTTAACCCGAAAGAAACAATTTTCAAGAAGTCAAAATGAACACAAAATAGTTTCAATTATTTTGAGAAGAACACCAAAAACACAATCTCCCAAATGATTCCATAAAAAACCCCAATTTTCCTTCACAAAATCCAACATATGTTTGTTCAAGATTCCTTATCATATAAACACATGATTAACAAACAAGTTAGTTTTTCCAAAAACAATATAAGATATAATTGTTCAACGGATATAAAGAGTATTAAATTAATAAAAGAAAAAGGTTAAAATAGAATACATAAATTTTAAGTTAGCATTGAAAAAACAATGGAATCCAATGTTTTACTATTCAGTATTGAAATCCTAATTTATGTTTTTTATAATTAAAAAAATGAACAAAATTTTACACCATAAACACATGAATCAAAGGGTTTTTTTTTTCTCATGAATGAATCAAAGGTTTTTCAAATAGTCAATATATAAAAACAAAAAATATCACAAAATAATGAAACCCTAAACAATAAATCACCAAAAAAAAAAAAATAATAAATAAATAAATAAATAAATTCAGAATTCACCAACAAAGATGCAATTCACCAAAAAAAAAACCTAATCTTATTTTAAACATTTTCCAAAAACCCTAATTTTTTCTAAAATGAAAATTATCAAAATTAAGCACAAAAAACACCAAACACACATATTAACCCATAAGAATTTCTCATTTCACACTTCAATTTCTAAAACCCCCAATTTTACAAAAACCCATTTTTCAAAATTATACTAAAAAAAACTCAAAATCAACCAAAAAAACTCAAACCCACAAAACAAACAACCATAATTCTTCATTCCACTTTTCAATTTCAAAAAACCCCAATTTTCCGAAAAAAAACTCATTTTCCAAAACCAAACACAAATAATTAAAAAAAAAAACTCAAAAACCCACAAACCAAACACCCAAAATTGTTCCAAAAACCCTAAAAATTTCCAGAAAACCCTAAAAAAATAAAGCAGAAAAGAAACAAACCTCACGAATAGTAGCCAAACGCCTAGTCTCCTCCTCAATCCTCCCAAGCTGAGCCTGCACCCTCTCCCTAACTTCCAGCTTCTTCTTCTCAATCTCCTCTTCTTTTGCTTTAAAAGTAGACAAAGCTGACCTCGACATCTCCTCATCTTCTTTCGTCATAAGCCCATTAAAGCTCAAGCTGCCAGATATCTGTCCAGCTTGCATTAGCGTCTGCAGCTGTTCACTCGATGGTTTTGGATTCGTGGTTTGGATTTGGGTTGTCATATTTTTTGAGGATTTGAAGAAAAAGGAGAATAAGAAAGTTACTAGGGTTGATGATTTGATTATTGTTGTTTCTGTAATTGTTTGATGTGTGTTTTGTGTTTTTGGTAAAGTGAGAAATTTGAGTGTGTGTTTTTGGGGTGTGTGTGTGATTTTATGATGGGGTTGGGGTGTGTGGGGTCTGGTGTGTTGACAGGGTGTGTTGTTGTGATATGTGTGAAATGACTAAAATGGGGTCTAACGGCCAGATACAAAAAGTAGGCTTTCATGATCATCTTGTTTTCGTTTTTTACGGTGTTTATGTTGCCTGTAACGGCTTTTTTTATGTACAAGTATTATGTATTTACTGTCAAATTTAATACTTTCTTCAAATTAATCTGTTGAAATCAATGTATATTTTTTTTTTTATAAACCATATTAACCAATTACATTTATTCAAATCAACTTTTTATTTTTCTTTCAAAAATTAAATATTTCACAAATAATAAATTGTTACTTTAAACAAAACATACTATCGTAACGAGAATTAAATCATCTTTTTATCGAGGGACACATGTATATATATTTTTGACGAACTTTTTTTTCTGAAAAAATCATTTATGATTCGTATCACGGATTATATATGATTTTCAAAATCATATCTGATCCACGAATCATATATTATATATGATTTTCTCAACAAAAAAAAAAATTGTCAAAAGTAAATATACATGTGTCCCTCGATACAAAGATGATTTAGGGGTGTTTGAGATTGTTTATTGAAAATAGATTATGCGTTTTGAAAATAAATAATCAGATAATCAACAATTAGAAAACGTGGTTAAAAGAAATAGTGTTTGGATTTGATTATGTTGTTTGAAATCGCAATAATCATATTATCAGTTTTTTTAGTGTTTGTCAAATCAGATTATTTGTTTAGATAGCTAGGAGCCGTTGGCAACAGAAAGTGGTGCCAAAGGCGCCACGTATGATTCTGGGCCTTTGGCACCAGATTCCTGTTGGCACCACATTTCAGGGGTAACCGTTGGCACCAAAATTTCTGGTGCCAAAGAAAATATATTATTTATTTTTTTTAAACACAAAATAACTTAAATAAAAACTTCATTAATAAAAAAACATTACAATAAAAAAAATTACCGAAAATTAAATAAGAAAAATACATAACGGAAATAAATAAATTAGTTCCCGGGAGGGGCATACGATGCGCGAATCGCATCTTTTTTATTCTCGATGATTGCCCGGTCCGAGGCACTCATCTTGCTTGTGTCGATTTGAAGAATTGCGAATTCTTGGGGCACCTTATGTGTGTTGAAATAGTTGATCTTCGCGCTCGACTCACGCTCCATGATTTCCAACTTGGCTTGTCTCTCGATCTCGTATAGTTCTTCCATCATTTGTTGATAAGTATCCGGGTTTGAACCGGAACTAGCCGATGAGTTGGTGGATCGTTGACTTTTAGCAACACGATACGCCCCAGGTGGCCTCGGGACGGCATCGGGACCGAAGAACTCGGGACCTTCGGTAACACGCAGACGGTGTCGCCTTTCTTGAGTCGAATCGTGGTTCCTCCACTTATGTTTGTCCTTCAAAAAATTCCAAGACGACTTGTGCTTAAAAATTACCCCCCCCCCCCCCCCCCCCCCCCCCCGTCATCCTTTTATACGCTAGCTCAACCCGTGCCATAAACCCCTTATCATTCTCCCCACTCATCATTTGCATCTCGTCATAAAGACTATTAAACTTCTTGATAGCACGATTCAACGGGGTCCATTTGGTTGAGGATCAACAAAAAGATGTCATAAATTCAATGAGAATTTTTCATCTTCCAATATCGTGTTATCTAACATAATACAACAATACATGATTCTTTTTAAGTGCTTTATTTCACAAGCACGTACGATTTGTCGTGTATTTTCCCAACGACTTTATAAGACGCCAAAAGCTCGTTCAATATCTTTTCTAGCGCTTTCTTGAACTTTTTTAAATCGCAACATTTTTTCGTCCCTTGAAACCAAATTTTTTTCACAAAAGTAGTCCTTCTGGATAAATACCGTCGGCCAAATAGTAACATTTTTATGTTTTTCCATTTAACACAAACGGAGATTTCGCAACCCTATCGGCTAACTCGTTATCAAACAAATGAGAACCATATAACGTATTTAGATCATTATTTGCCTTTGGAACCCCAAAGTATGCATACCCCTGGAACCCCAACTCTCTCATACTCGGTAAAACCTCGCATATATAATTCGTGGTCGTCTTAGAAATACTTTTCGTATTCTTCGACGGTGTTGATATTGCTTGGATCCATTTTGGTGAGTAAAAATTAAAAGAAGTAAAGAGGAGTGGGTTATAAAATGTTAGAAGTTGGTGTATAAAATTAGGTCAAAAGATGTGGTATTTATAAAATTTTAAAGGGTTAGTTATTTTTAAAAAAGGGGGTGTTTGTTAAAAATAACGATAACAAACACCCCTCCAACGTCTACATTTTTCAAACAAAGAAAAAAAATAGAAAAATACCTAATAAGCGAGCTATCAGATTTGGGCAAGAGAGAATGGCGCGAGACCGAGTACGGTGCGCCAAAGCCTGGCTCACGCCAAAGGCTTAACAGCCAGTGTTGGCTTGACTGTACCCTGCTCTTAGAGTTTTGATACATAACTCTCGTCGTTTATTTTTTAAGACTTATTATTTTTTTCTCATTGTATCATTTGCAATATAATTGTTTTAATTTTAAATAAAAAAATAGAAAAAGACTTTAAACAGTTGAAGAAATTCTTATCATCTCAACATTATAAACCTTATTTTTATTTTGAGATGTTTCAAAATGTTAGTAATTTATTTTTTGTTTCAACCAATTAATAACGATTTTTGGAGTTGGGATGATATATGATTGTTTTAAGATTAATCGTTAGATTTTAATAAATTTAGAGTGAACTACAAAATACATCTTTTTGGTTTGCATTTTTTACACAATATATCCTTGTCAAAAACTATTAGCACTTTACATCCCTACGAGTCATACATTTGGCAAAATCATCTTTATGAGGGATGATTTTTCAAAAAGTTTAAGAATTTTTCGGCAAAAATTATCCCTGTAGGGATGTAAAGTGTCAAACATTTGATTTTCAAAGTGCCAATAATTTCTGACATGGATATATTGTGTAAGAAACTACAAACCACGGGGATGTGTTTTGCAGTTTATTCATAAGTTTATGTGCATTTTGTCTAACGACGATAATTTAGCATAAAGAGAATAGCAATTATGGGGACACTTTTGAATGTTTAATTATTTCTGTTAAGGTTGAAGGGAGTGATAGTGGTAAATCTACTTCCATCTCAGCGTCACCTCAACATTCTGTCTCCACTCACACAACTCACTTTCAACCATAGTGGCGATGAGAAACTCATCTTTCAATAAAGTACTTACATTATATAATATAATAAAATATATTAAAAAATTTATAAACTTACTTTAGTGCAACTCACGCAAGGAGAGAAACTCACATGGTTGCACAGATGTCGCGCGTGACTTCGAGGTTCGAGATGGGACTTACGAGTGAGTTGTAAATATCACGGGTGAGTTAGTCCCCCACTTCGCCCTAGCTAAAAATGCTCGGTTGAAATTCTTTCATGTCATATTAATTAATAATCATAATCTCACGGGTGAGTTAATCCTCCACTTCGCCCATCCTGATAATAATCAATTTAAAGTGTAAAAACTATTTTACCCTGATTTACAGGTGTTTAAAACTCATATAACCAAATAAATCGAAAATCGAACCCGAACTGAACTGAAAACAATCGAGTTGAACTAATAACTGAACGAATTTGTCAAAACTGAATCGAATCAAACTAAAAATTCGATTTTCGAGTTGGATATAAGATCAACAGACTAGAAAACCAAATGTATATAAACAAGAAGGAAAGACCCGCGCTTTGCTGTAGGGGTCTTATTTTATATCGTCTTTTAGATGTGAGATGGAAGTATTCACGTGTCTTAAAACATTATAAGGTCAAAGGAAATGCCATAAAACATTCAGAACTATCTGTTTCACTTTTGGAACTAAAATCAAACTTGAACATGAATATTACACACACAGTAGCCACATTTTGCATAAAAACGTCACTTGTAATCGTGCATCATTTGTAAATCATCCTTCAGTCTGCATCCTTGTTGAAATTTGGTTACCTAGTTCTCTTATTTGTGCCACATTTAGCACAACAGACTTGCTTTGTTGTTGTTCTTAGCTTTACAAGTCACCACTATATCATTCTTGACCGATGAATCTTAGCATAATCGTGTATAAAAAAAGTTGTTATACCAAAAAGCTTATTTCAGCTTATTGTTTAAAAAGGAAAAAAGAAAGATTTTTTTTTACAAAAAACCTAGCCTGTGTTCAAATCCCGACCCCTCGTTGAGGGAGTTGGGAGTCTTACCAGTGTGCTAAATGCTTTATCCTATCATAGCCTTGCTTCCCTTAGTATTTAAACACTAACTATTTCCTTAATATAAGAATAAGTTGTAGCTTATACTTGGACAGTTGGACTTATAGCTTATTTGATTAAGCTGGTGAGCCCAACATATTTTTCCTATGAAGTAGATTGTGTATAGGACTTTAGAAAAAAAAATCGAATTTATTCATTTTATTTTAATATTTTAAAACATTTTTTAATTTTGTTTTCTTTTTAATTAGTTAAAAATATAAAAATACTTTTAAAATTACAAAAAAAAAATTAGGTTTAATAAAAATATTTTGAAGTTGACATAGGAAAAAATTAGACTTGACACTTTTATATCTTTATTTTCAGTTTTAAAGTTTTTTAATAGATTTTAAAATTGTCAAATAATTATAAAAATTAGTAACAATTGTTTTCTGGTTTTGTATAACTTGTTAGACTTTTAGAAAGTAGAAAATTATTTCTTAGAATTCTTTAAGATTAATTTGATATTTTCTAGATTTTTAAGTAGTTAAAGTAGTTTTTAATTAATAAAATATTCATAAAAAGTCAAAAAAATATGATTTATTTTTAGATAATTTTCTTTTGATACTTTTGAGGTTTAGATAGTAATTTATCATTTTTAGGGTTTATTTTGCCTTATTTTTTAGTTTAGTCGCGTTTTAAAGTTCTCGCGTACATTTTCGTGATCCTGTAACTCGCGATTTTAGCATACGTTATTTATAAACCTTGTAGTTTAAACACGTCTTTAAAATCTTTTAATTACACGATCAATTATCTTTTCACTATCTCTTCGTCGAACAACGATCATTGGGAATAAATATCGTCTTTCGTATTCATTTACGTATTTGATATTTTCTTTACCCCTGTATCTACCTAAATCAGCGTATATATCGGCAAGGAAAGGAACGAATACATCAACCACCGTCAATCACAAAATAAGATATCACAGATCTGAGAGAAAAAAACATATAGATGACTTAGGTTATGTGTGTGTTTTATATGTTTACTATACAGTTAAGCCTTTCGTGAGATCAAGAGAAAACACAAGTGTGGATACAACCATTTAACATGCAATTAAGCCAACTAAGTGTGTAATTAATGCTAGTCTTCTCGCTAAAAAAAGAGTTATTGGAATATAATAATCAAGATAGTATTATTATAGTAATACTTACTGTTCACACTGTGACTGAAAACAATTACCAACAAAATATAGTAATAATATATATAGTTTTATATATTTATTATATAAAATGATCATTAATTTAATCTTAATATAAAAAATAATTTTTATAATTGTATATAAAATTATACAAATAAATAGTGTAATCCGGGTTCATCCAAAAACCGAATCCAAATTCGATTTTTAGTATTTGGTTGAATTCTAGTTCAGTTCTACTCGATTTTCGAGTTGACCAAAAAAATTCACCCGATAACTCAAATCAAATAAATCAAAAAACCCGAGAACCGAACGAAGAACACCCTTACCCTACCCTGATTCGATATCAATAATATAAAAAAGTTCATCTTGCTATAAATATATATAAAAATTCTCGGTGTAACTCATGGGTAAAAATTGACGTAGCTCGAATTTTATATATTTTGTTTAAAACAAGGTACAATAATGAAGAAATGAGATCTATGTACAATATCAACTTAAAAAGATCAAACAATTCAATCTACCCATCATATTTAAACCCTAAAAATACATCTTTATCCCCTCATTTATCCACCTACTTTCTCTCTCTATAAAACATACACCCTCGACCTATCCTCCCAGCCACCACCACCATGACCTACCGTTGGAAAAGAACAACCTCGACCACCATCACCAACACACCAAAAACCTTAACCACCACCACTCCTCATTCTAAACTAACGCGCCTCGCAGGAATCACAATAAAACCTCACCAGAAACACAATAACCCTCGCTGGAAATCATCAAACCTCGTTAGAAACCCTAACAACCATCGTTGTTTCCTTCTTGTGGGTTTTGTTTCTTTGTTTTCTCCATATAGTATCGTTCTAGTTGTTCGTATAATGATTATAGATCTATTTGATCTGACCTTACAAGCCCATCACTCGCATTATCATTGATTGTGCTAGTCATTGTGTTTTATATGGGTTTTGGTTCTTACAAGAAGATGTTCTGGAAATGGGGATTTTATGGGTTTTTAGCTGCTATTTCAAACCCATCACTCGTAGTATAATATGATTTTATCTGAATCACATGTGATTCGTGTTTAAATCACATGTGATTCATGTTTAAATCACATGTGATTCGTGAGTAAATCACATGTGATTCGTGTGTAAATCATATGTGATTCGTGTGTAAATCACATGTGATTCGTGTATCACATGTGATTCGTGTATCACATGTGATTTATACATAAAATAAATTTGAAAAAATAGTTCCTAATTTCCTATGCTGTTATATGGTATTATGTGTTGTATTTGTGGAACCTGAAAAAATTGTATGTAAAAATCCATTACGGGTTCGAGAAAAATGTGGTGTGAAAGGAATATGATGGAAAAACAATCACTTGAAGTTAATGTGGGGCCTCATATACAAGAAATTTCTATATAAGTCGAGGGGACGTACATTCATGTAAAAAGAAGTGAATCGCACGTGAATATGTTTTCTTAAAATGTAAATCAAGTATAATTTTTTCTTTATGATTGTAAAGTGAATCACTTGTGATTCATTTTTTATCTAAAAAATGACAATGGTAAACTATTAGGTTTGTTACCTAGAGTATGAACTATCAACTTGTTGTGAAATTCTTTTGTCGGAATCACATGTGATTCATGCATGAATCACATGTCATTTGTGCCTATAACACATAGTTTAAATTTTGATAATTGACAAACTCACACGTGATTTGTATTGTTGTCCCATATAATATGTGATGATTAAACAAGAAAGGTACATAGAAGATAGATGATTTCTAGAGAGAAAAAGTAGAGAGAGAAAAGAGAGATAATGGTTGGAAATTGGTGAATATTAGATTGAAAGTGAGAATTACAAATGAGCCAACACCCTTCCTAACATGCTAGGGAGGGTATTTATAGTCCCCCTACATGTGGGCTTGATTATGGACTATATGTTTGGGTCGGGCTTTCTTTTTAGGCTTTAGTTACTTATGAATGAAGTTTAGCTTAAAGTTAAGCCCGTAAAACACGACTAACCTACTACCTATTACAAGGTTCTAAAATATGATACATAATAAACATATGACCGAACATTCTTGTTTGACTCAATATTGTGAGGCTAACAATCTCCCCCAATGAGAGGTCATTACCCTTTGTCATTTGGAGATTTGTAAAGATTACTAATCTTGCCATAAACGAGTCTTGAACGTGTAATAGTAGGCTTGTTCCTTCATGCTGAGATCTTTGAGCCTTTGTCGTTGTCTTTCGACTTTGTCTTTAATCTTGAGATCTTCAAATCATCCTTGACTTGTCTTTGCCATCTTGCGATCTTGTGTCTTCATCTACATGCTCACACTATTAATTGCTGAATATGTCTTTAGGCATGAGTATGTGGTTTTGAATCTTTAACTTTGTTGAGTACACCGTAACACCACCTTCTCGAGACAAAACATAGACACGGACTGAATGGATTTGACATTCGTCCTAAATCGGTAGCGTTTTACCTCCGGTCGGTGAAGACCGTTATACGATATTAAATACCGTACCTGTGATTAGGTAGATTCAATTAAGAATCTCCTTGACAGGGTTTCGCGGTTGTACTAGCCGTTCTCTTTACTCGCCCGTCTCAAAGCAAGACTACGAACATAAAGAGTGAATCGATTGGATTAATATCCGCTTGATTAAAGTCATCAATTCAAATTCCTTGAACAAGTTTGATTCTTGAAGAATCTTACCATTGTTGCTTTCCAGTTGACACAAGCTTGATTCATAAGAATCTCACAAGTCACCTACCGTAGCGCTGCTTGAGATTGACGCTAGAAGGATTTCCATTCGTCACTGTGAATATTAATGAATATCACTCTGAATGTTCTGGCAAGACCATAAAGATATTGCGTAGAAACCTGAAACGTGTTTGAATCAATTCAGAATCAAACCACTGTTTCTTTTCGGTTCTACATATGTTTAACTCATAAAGAATCTTACATATGACCTACCGCAGTGCTGTTTGATGTTAACACTAGAAGGATTTCCACTCATCATTGTGAATACTGAGTAGTATCACTCTGAGTGTTCTAGCAATATCGCAGGGATACAGTGTAGGACTCTCTTGTTCGTCATCCGTGTGTCCTAATGAGATTTGATTGATCTCTTGGCTCTAGACTCGATTTGTGCACTATTAGTGATCGGAGGCTGGAGCAGATGCCACATATTCAAAATCAACTATCTCGGAGTGAGAAAGTCAATAGAAGTCATGTTGATCTTCGTGACAATAAAACAAATTTCTTTTGAGAGAAACCTGAGTAGCTAGGTAAGGGTTGTGTGTTACATCACTGGGTCCATGATGAGTTGTCTTCATGATGTGTTGACCTGGTTTCTGCCTAAGTTGTATGGAAGGCTATTTTCTTTACACCTTTTATCCTTACATTTCTTTTTCATTCTCCAACCCCTTCAATGCTTACCAATACATCATCACTAGCACCTTGTTGTGATTGTTCTATTGCTAGCATCAGTACTTAGTCAGCATTCAGCTACGTTCATATTCTACTCCATCTTTCCTAAGGACTTCTAATAATCTATTAAATTGTCCCTGGGAAGATCCCTCCGCTTCTGGTTGGATCATAGGACTTAAACCTAACCACCCTTTTGACACCAATAACGTCGTGGATTAAAGATGTTGTGGGTATGAGATCGTAACCATAAAACCACTTCAAAAAGTCTAACAAAGTGTTTAATAAACATTTAACACCTTGATAGTTTTACCGTTTCAGAAATGCTCCCCTTTCACATGTGCATCAATAATCGAAAGTGTTTCGCACATGTGGGTAAGAGTTAAAAGTGCACGAGTCTTGCAAAATAGATCACATTTTAATCACATTTTCTCCCCTATCTCTAATATATAAATCTTTTGATATTAGAGATACCAAATTTGATTAAAATATATTTTGAAAAATGGTCTTAAAAATCTTCGAGAGAAAGATGTGTCAAACTTAGCATGAATTTGGAAAGCTCCCCCTCAAAAATTGATCCAATTGAATTTTCATTGTGAGGATGTGATCCACATTTCGCTTTTTGAGGATGGGAGTTGTTGAACACACAATTTTTGAGAGATTTTGAATAATCATTGAGAAATTCTTGAAAAAATTGTATTCAACGCTTTTCGAAAAAACTCTATTTCTTTTTGGCGAAAAGGTTTTTCTAAAGCATAAACTTGAGTTCATAGACTTTGAATGTCTTGACGAATCCACTCAAGTGTAAGAAGATATCTCTTCTTTTGCTGAGGGTAAGAGCACTAAATCGTACACTCCCCCGTGAATATAGAACCGGGTTGTAATCTGAAAGTGATTACAAGCCACTGTTGAGCTCAAAAGGTTGAATGTGTAGAAACTATAAGGGGGATTGAATAGTTTCTCATCGGTATATCTCCTAATTAAAATTCCTTTCAATTAGGTGAGTGCACACAACTATCTTTTACTTGAAAGCTAGTTGCATAGTGACTAGGTTCGATTCTAATGCATTAACAATGCATAGTAAGCGTAGTGATAATGAATGTAAGTAAAGAGTAAGGAAAGAAACAACCTAGTAGGAAGACACCAAGATTTATAGTGGTTCCGCAATGAGGCTCTATCCTCGTTCCTACTTCACTCCTCGAGTACACCTTACTCGAGATTTCCACTATATCCACAAGCTCCCTTCTTGGCGGAGAAAACCTTCAACGTCGCTTACATTATTTTCTGACATTAAGCTAAATGTCGAGACCTAATCATAGCTAGGACCAATCTACACAACGTCGCCCACTTCACTCTTTTACGACACAAGGCTAGATGTGGAGTTCTAATCCAAAGGTAGAACCAATCTTCACAACGTTGCCTACTTCACTATTTTCCGACACAAGGCTAGATGTCGAGTTCTAATCCAAAGCTAGAACCAATCTTCACGACTCTTCACTTTAAAGCTAAGTGAGAACTTCACACAACACAACTACATATCACTTTATAGTTTAGTGAGAACTCACAAGACACAACCACATCACTTTATAGTTTAGTGAGAACTAACAAGACACAACCACATCACTTTATAGTTTAGTGAGAACTAACACAACTAATTACTACTTAACTAATCATATCTAAGTACACACATGTAGCTTGGATCTACACAACATAAATCCAAGCACACACATGTGCAATGGATGTACACAACTCTAATCCAAGTATTCACAAATAGCTTAGATGAACACAACTAGTCCAAGTATTCACAAATACATTGGATCTACACAAGACACAAATAAGCAAATGATGAACATGACTAGATCTTTAGGAGAATGTGATCTTCATCAATGCTACATCTTTAATCACATCACAAGTGTGTGAGTGATCTTCTCTTTGGACAAGGTAAAGAGGAGATCAAGAGGATAATCATGAGTAAACATAGTTAACACATTAAGTGATCATTTACAAATGACTAGGATTAGATAAGAGAAAGAAGGCTGAAGAAGATGTCCAAAAAGGGTTGATGAGAATGCAGATTTGATCCACTATTTATAGGACAAAACATCCAACGGCTATATCTGCCCGTGGTTCCTTATTGGAGCCCAAGGTTCCTTATCGATAAGGAACCGCCGTAGGTCCTAAGATATCACCGGCGTAGAGTCCGCTCCTTTTTGTCTTTTAGTGAATTTGAAATATCTAAGGCTGTTTAAACCTTCAAAGGATATTCTTATGGCATATGGAATATGTCATATTTAAATTTGCATTTTTATTTTAATAAAACATTTTCTTAAAAATAAAGTTTATTAAAAATCTTTTGTTATGTTTGACAAAAGTGAGTTTTAAGGCTAATCACTTTTATGATCACTAAGCATGATTAAGATATGTTAGTGTAATGATTATTACCTTGATGATAGTGTTTGTTAGATAATTCGTTTTATGATTTTTTTGACAATAAATGTCTTTGTAATTTGTCGTGATCAAAACTAAGAAAGATTAATTAATACTAACAATGATTTTAGGCATTGCTTTGCATTAACAATCTCCCCCGTTTTGATTACGACAAACTATAAACTCATTTACGTAAAATACAAGTTTATTCTAATTATTAACGAGTTTATCACTATCATTTCTCCCCCTTTGTCGAAGTAAAAAGGTTAGCACAAGTCTTTGAAGAAGAGAAGAACCGGACTTTTGCTAGTAGCTCCCCCTTGGTGCTTACTCCCCCTTACTTGGGGCACCAAGTTAATGAGCTAAGGTGACATGCTACACAAAGTTTAGAAGAAAGAAAAGAAACACCAATGTATATATGTGCACTACTTACTAACTAACTTGAGAGGGAGAAGGAAAAGAAATCTCAAATTAGAAACAAGCATTTGCTAAGTATGTCCAAAGAGTGTGTATTGACAACATCATAGTTCAATTGGTGGAATAAAGGAAGAAAAGAAACATCCAAACCATTCAAAGATGATTTAAAATGTCAATGGGTTAAAATTTAGAATTTATGGAATCACCCATAGTAAATTTTAAGTTTTAACCATGATCAATTGTTTAACAAATGTGTGAAATAGAATTAAAGGGAAATATAACACACATAACATTCATATTACAAAAATATGAAATAACATACAAGATAAATATTCATACATACAATATGAATATTTAAAGCAAAAAATATGGAAAATAGACCACAAAGCATAAACTACTCTAATAGTGATATTCTTCCAAGATTGCTTAAAATTTATTGACTCAAACAACTAAAGTACAAAATGTGCCTTAGTTGGAAAAGAAAGACGACGGAGCATCATTTGATGTTTTGTTCACGAGAACGAAAACTTTGAGAGGAGGTCGAGTGAGGAGGAATTCAAGAAAATTTAGCTTGTCATAGATATGAGCAAGTTCAATTTTTAAAAACGACAACAAGCACACGAGGAACCCTGATGCAAAACAAATTCGTTAGATAGGGGAGGTCCATCAAGATTAGAGGTTGGTGGAGGGGGAGATAATGGATAAGAGATGTTTTCACAATGCCTAGTGAGGTTAGGGAAAGAAGATAGGTCATTGAGTTGAGGATAGTTGAAAGGTTTAGGTAGTGGTGGAAGAATTTCTTTTTCTCCGGTGATTGGATTTATAAAGTAAGTCTCCTTCCAATATTGAATCAAAGAGAAAGAGGAATTATTGGAGGATTTTGGAGAAGAAGAATCATGAGGATTCTTGTTCTTTTTGATCCAAATGGGTTTAACCGAGATTTTCGGTTTCTTTGAAAGCTTAGAAGAAGAAGCTTTAGGTTGAGAAGTTTGTGACAAAGAAATGTCAAGGTTAGGAAAGGAAGAATTAGGCATTATGAGGGATGAAGGAAATAACTCCCAAAAGAGAAGAATTTAAAGAAAATAGACAAGGCAAAGATTTGAAAGGAAAAAGAAAGGTTTTAGAGAATGTTTAGCCAAATTGGGTAAACAAAGAATCTTAACCAAAACAGTGGTTAAAGAAGAAAGAACAAAAATAAGCCAATAACGGCTTTAATGGGCGCGGTTCTTTAAAGTAGCCCGCGGTTACATATCGATATGGATCCGCCTGGAGGCTAAGGAACCGCGTCCAGTGGACTGCAAAACATGATTTTCAAAAGTTTTGGAGAAAGATAAGACTTATTCAAAATTTTGCAAATCTTGGATTTTTACCTCTTTTAGCACTAGAGTGTGCTAGGGTTACATAAAAGCAACACATTCACAAATAATGTCTTGACAAAGGGTGACAAAATATTTAAATAACATTTTGGTCCAATTTTAAGTCAAGTTTTTAGAGGTTGTAATAGATTTAGGTTCAATTTTAAATAAATTGAAGTTGTTTAATGTGATCACATAGATTAAAGCACATAAAAACTAAATCCATAAATCATCCACATGAGAAAATCATAAGGGAAAGGAAAGGAAATACAAGAATTAAAAATACAATTAACTACTACAAAGATATCTAACAAATAGGTCTTGAGTTCATAGTTCTCTTTGGCTTGATCTTCTTCTAAAAAAGCATGTTAATTTGAAAACCATCATTCATCTCCTAAGAAAAGGCATGGAGAACAAGACAAGAAAGAAATCATGCAACCTTCTATGAAGGCCAAGCATCTCCATCCTTAGGTTTTGAATGATGTAGTTATTATAGAGACAACATGGGCAATTTGCACCATGAGCTTCTAAGAACCCAAAGAAGTAAGGATCACCCATGAAGTAAGGGATAGGAATGCCCAAAATTGGAGCATAAGTGTTAGAGGGTGGAGAAGGTGGTGGAGGCATTGTGTCCAAGGGTGAGATGGGAGAGTTTGGTGGAGTGAAAGGAGAGGTGACCAAAGGCTCAAGTACAAAAGGGATACTTTGTAGAGGTTGAGGTTGAGAAATCCCATCTAAAGAAGGACTAGGGGTGAAAGGTGAAGAAAGCTCATTCATTCTTGATTGGAATGAAGAGGAGGTAGAACCATGAGAATGGTTAGTATCATGGGTTGAGTTTGTCTTGCATGGAGCAAGGGGTGGTGAAGGTGAAGATGAAATGAGAATGGGAGAGATCTCATTTTTGGGAGTGTGAAAAGATGAAGAACCAATGTTAGGTATCTTGATCTTAATTTTGAGGCTTCTTTTTTAGGAAGAAGTTTTGGAAGAAGTGGATGTTCTAGTGGACACCATGGTTGTGTGTTAAGGTTTAGAGGAGAGTTGAAGGGATGAAGAACACAATCAACATGAGAGGGTTTAATAAGAGAAGGGAATGATCCAAACTAGTAATGGGTTAAAATCATTTTAGGTGAATAATGAAATTAGGTACCCTAGTTTAGGTAAGTGCAGGTTTTTCAAAAAAAATTATCAAAGTTTTATACAAATTAAGGAAAACAGTGTAAAGCAAAGATTCTGTCAAAACAGGAACATGCGGTTCCTTACGTAGGTCCGCGGTTCTTTATCGCTAAGGAACCGCGGGTTCGATATGGAACCGCGACCAATGGGGACAGAAAAGTGCACTTCCAAAAACTTTGGTCAGCCCAGATTTCACATAGGTAAATGACAAGCCAAAGTTAACTATAAGTTAAAATCTAGGAAGCTAACAAACACATAATATGCACAAAACAATGCAACTATTAGGATTAAAATACTAATAATCCAAACATAAAGTATTAGTAGACAACCATAATAAATGTTTAACAATTCAAACATGTTTACAAACATGTTAACCTTGATAAACCAATGCTTCATTTCTTCTTCATGCCAAGTCCCTTGATCAATTTGGCTATGTTCTTGAACGATCCTCTTGACTCCACTCGATGATCATACAACTCACCTTGTGTTTTAAGATTAGCTGGATAGACATCCGCAAGACCGAAGTTTTCAGGAAGTCCACTAGTAGCAAAGTGAGGATGAGGGATGATTTCTTCTAACCCTTCCATGAAAGAGTCCATGGATGGGTGGGAGTTAGTCGAAGAACCAACATGAGCACTTGTGCCTATGCCACCACCATCACTTGGTGACATATCAAAGTCCTCATCATCAGACTCTTGTGGATCGGACTTTCTCGAACCTTGATCACTTCTAGCTTTTCGTGGTTGTACCTTTTGAATAGGTAGCATAACACGTTCGACCGAACGAAAGCGAGAAATGTTGATGTTGGGATAATCTTCACCAACCTTCTTAAGAAGGCGAGTAAGGATCATGGCATAGGGAAGATTTGTTTTAGGTTTGGAAAGAGCATAAGTGATTCGTCGAGCGATATAGTATGCGAGATTGTACTTGGCGTCGGTAGCGATGCAACATAACATGTGCGCCATACACGTCGGAATATGATCCCGGTTTCCGCCAAGACAAAATACATTCTCCCTAAGCATGTCGGCCCAACGAACCATACAATCATTTAGGTCGCTTAAGAGAAACTCATAGCGTTTAACTCGACGCTTAGTAGAGGGGAGGCTTCTTACAACGTTTCCACTACGCTCTTTACAAATGACATTAAGAATGAAGTCAAGGTCAGTCTCTTCATTTTCATTTGGAGCATAGTCGAATGGTTCAAGAATATAATCAAGTTTCCATTTATCAGTAAATCGACAAGTGCCCACAAATGGAACACGAAGAGCTTGACCAAAGTCTTCAAGAGAGAGTTTAATGAGTCGACCTTCAAGGATGAACCTAACATATACTTTATCATCATCATAAATGAGAGAGTATGTGCTAAAGAACTCTAGGAGAAATTCGGGATATATATCCTCTTTGATGTCCAACAAACAATCAAACCCAATTTGTCCGAACATTGATCGAGTATATATATATATCCCTCAATATCCTCTTCGACAACTCTACCCTCGTGAAAGCAACGTTTTTGGAGTGAGGAATAGGTGTTTGTAAGTTGAGGAGAAGCACACATTTCAGAAAGGTTTGGCATGTATTGTCTAGTGTATCCGTGGTCTTGTTGATATTCTGAAGGCATGATTAGTACCTAAATACAACAAACAAAGATATTTCTCCAATCACTCATATGAAAAATAAAAATCAAAATTTCAAAAGATGAGAATGTGTTTCATCAATAGCTTGACAAACAAAGGATTAATCCTTGTCATTCTCATGTTCACAATGTACCCATTTCACCATTGATCAAAACATATGAACTATGTAAGATCAACAATGAACTAGAACATTGGTTTTTCAAAAACAAGGTTTTTAGGTAAACATTTAACAATGCCATTACCAACTAGTTCATGAATTCATATCAATTCCATCAATCAACCAAACTATTTAGTCAAAATTCGGATTTGTTCTACAAATGGGTTTTAGTGAAATCTCAATGAATATGAACCTAAGGAATCATATTAACAATACTATGTCAAATCTTATTCCTAGTAAGGTTCTAATTCAATGTCAATTTTAAAAATCCTTAATTATAAATGTATAAACCCTAGAACAAATTAGATGAAATTGAAAGAAATAACTTACAATTAATTGATCTTGGATGATGGATGAGTGAAACCCACGAACTTGAATCATTAATTTGAGTGATTGAAGGTTTTTGAAGCTTCAACAATGGTGGAAAAACAAGGAAAACCGTCGGCTGTATGTGAAGGAGAGAGAAGGACTTGTTTGAAAAATATATTTTAATAAAACTGGCGCTTTGACAAAAGTTACTGCCCGCGGTTCCTTATCGATAAGGAACCGTGCCTCTGAGCCGCCAGTGATAAAGAACTGCCTACAGAGGCAGGTTTTTATCAAAGAAAGACAATGAATTTTTGAAAACCAAAGTTTTTAAAATACTTAAAAATATATCTTAAACCTTTTAGGATATCATTGGACCACCACAACACTAGGTAATAATGCCTTGTTGAAGGATTACGAGTTAAATCGATATAGGAAAATACCGAAACGAACGAACGACTACTCGTAGCAAAAAGGCAAAGGGAGAGGAGTCAAGAGAAGTGAATCAAGACCAAGAACATTGCTCAAAGGACAAATGACATTCTTCAAATTGAAGAGGTGAAGAGCTTGTGTCATATATAGTGGTTTAAGACGTGCCTTTCTGGCGATAGTCTAAACGGCTTTGGTAATGAATTAAACCAAGCAATTTTGATGCATAGAATAAGATCATTTTTAAGAGTAGTCTTATTCTATTTCAAAACATGAGCAAAGTATAAATTCACTTTCTCTCCCACATGATCGGATAATTATTGCTGGAATTAAAAATAACAATATCCTTGGAATATTTCAATTCCAAATGTGTAAAATCCACCTACAACTTAATGAAGTAGTTTGGTATCTCAAGGGATTCACTAATCATCCTATAGATGATCTTAATTGCACAAGTTACACATGATATAGGGCCTACTAACCGTAAGGGTGCAAACTATGGAAATCATGCTTGATACTTTAAGCTTCTACTAACTCACCCTACATCTCCATAGTGAGTCAAGTATCCAAGAAATGAAGGTTTGAGAGGGAAAAAGAAAAGAATCACAAACCACAAATAAATGTCAAGGCAAGGATGCCAAGAACAAGCATATAGTCAATTAATGATCAAACGAATGATCAATAGGGTGTGTGGAAGAGCGAAAGCGTACCTTGGCCACAAATTGCATTCCGAGCTTTCAAGGAACCGATGTAAAGCCCAACAATGACTAATAGTTACTACTAAGTCTTCAAAGACTAGTATCACTTCTACCCATCTTGATACCATCATTCAATGATGTTGTAAATCAAAGAAGACAAGTCTTCTACAAGTGTAAGTAACTCAATCCACAATCAATAGAATGATTTATATTCATGAGTACCTACACATAACAAAATGAAAACTAGTTGATACATTTCAAGAGTAAATCTAAATCTAAAATGCATTAATACTACTAATTTAAGAAATATGCACTATTAACATTTTAAAAGGCTTGTTTACAACAAAAAATAGTTTTGACCAAAGAAAAACTTTAGTACAACATAACCTTCTAATTTGAGGAGACAATGGATCGATCTAAGTTTTAAAGTACAATATACTTCAAAGATCATGTGTTACCATCACTCTGATACCAATTGTAGAAACTAGAAGGGGGTTGAATAGTTTCTCATCGGTTTATCTCCTAATTAAAGTTCCTTTCAATTAGGTGAGTGCACAAAACTATCTTTTACTTGAAAGCGAGTTGCATAATGATTAGGTTCAATTCTAATGCATTAACAATGTATAGTAAGTGTAGTGAAAATGAATGTAAGTAAAGAGTAAGGAAAGAAACAACCTAGTAGGAAGACACCAAGATTTATATTGGTTCCGCAACGAGGCTCTATCCTCGTTCCTACTCCACTCCTCGAGTACACCTTACTCTAGATTTCCACTATATCCACAAGCTCCCTTCTTGGTGGAGAAAACCTTACAACGTCGCTTACATTATTTTCCGACACTAAGCTAAATGTCGAGACCTAATCTTAGCTAGGACCAATCTACACAACGTCGCCCACTTCACTCTTTTACGACACAAGGCTAGATGTCGAATTCTAATCCAAAGGTAGAACCAATCTTCACAACGTTATCTACTTCACTATTTTCCAACACAAGGCTAGATGTCGAGTTCTAGTCCAAAGCTAGAACCAATCTTCACGACTCTTCACTTTGAAGTTAAGTGAGAACTTCACACAACACAACTACATATCACTTTATAGTTTAGTGAGAACTTACAAGACACAACCACATCACTTTATAGTTTAGTGAGAACTAACAAGACACAACCACATCACTTTATAGTTTAGTAAGAATTAACACAACTAATTACAACTCAACTAATCATATCCAAGTACTCACATGTAGCTTGGATCTACACAACATAAATCCAAGCACACACATGTGCAATCGATGTACACAACTCTAATCTAAGTATTCACAAATAGCTTGGATGAACACAACTAGTCCAAGTATTCACAAATACATTGGATCTACACAAAACACAAATAAATAAATGATGAACATGACTAGATCTTTAGGAGAAGGTGATCTTCATCAATGCTACATCTTTAATCACATCACAAGTGTGTGAGTGATCTTCTCTTTGGAAAAAGTAAAGAAGGACATCAAGAGGATAATTATGAGTAAACATACTTAACACATTAAGTGATTATTTACAAATGATTAGGACTAGATAAGAGAAAGAAGGCTGAAGAAGATGTCCAAAAAGGGTTGATGAGAATGCATATTTGATCCACTATTTATAGGACAAAACATCCAGCGGCTATATCCGCCCGCGGTTCCTTATTGGAGCCCGTGGTTCCTTATCGATAAGGAACCGCCGTAGGTGCTAAGGTACCGTCGGCGTAGAGTCCGCTCCTTTTTGTATTTTAGTAAATTTGAAATATCTGAGGCTGTTTAAACCTTCAAAGGATATTCTTATGGCATATGGAATATGCCATATTCAAATTTGCATTTTCATTTTAATAAAACATTTTCTTAAAAATAAAGTTTATTAAAAATATTTTTTTGTGTTTGACAAAAGTGAGTTTTAAGGCTAATCACTTTTATGATCACTAAGCATGATTAAGATATGTTAGTGTAATGATTATTACCTTGATGATAATGTTTGTTAGATAATTCGCTTTATGATTGTGTTTGACAATAAATGTCTTTGTAATTTGTCGTGATCAAACTAAGAAAGATTAGTTAGTACTAACAATGTTTTTAGGCATTGCTTTGCATTAACAGAATGTTTTGTGACAAGCTCAACCCAAGATAGATTCCTCTACCCGTTGTTTGGAAATATTGTCCAAAATAGACAATTTCCTTTATTAAAAGAAGAAATGACATGTTTTGAAAAATATTTACAACTTTCATTCGAGCTTTATGTACACACCTGTGTCGTTGTTGTGCGACATTAGGGACGTCCATATTATCGATACTAAAAGACATGTCGAGAAGAATATTTTTGGTATTTTGGAAGTTTTTCCATTTTTTATTTTGTTTTTTATGGATATTTACGTTTTATTATATTTTTGTATTTTCTCAAGTTTTTCGAAAATAATCCAAAATAGACGTTTGTACAATAGAAGAATGTGATATCGAATGTACTGAGTTGGAACCCATTGAGGAAGAAGAATTGGGTTCAGAATCCGTTGGTGTACCTGCAATAACAGAAGAAGAGTTCGCACAAATACTAGTGTTAAGAGTAACAAATTCCTTGTCTACGATCAAAACATTCGCATTCATGCTAGCGCAGGTTTCATCACTCTTCTCTATTGGAATCCACTTAAGAACAACTTCCGCGAAGATCCGACCCACTGGTTTCCACTAAAGACTAGATTTAGGAGTAGTTTTCTCTTGCACAACGGAAGACTTCTTTGGAGAGAAACTATGTCCTTTTTTAATCCACGTTTCAGATTTGTTGTTATTGTTTTTCGTTGCGACGGGTTTGTATCTCCTTGTTGTCTTATGGGATTCTGCATTCTTTCTCCGTTCAAAGGAATGCAATGGTCATGATTTCCATTGTGAATGCCCTTTTTGCAAGTGGGGCATACGGGGAATTTGGGATTCACGAAAGTACTTGTATTCCTTGGTTTTGCAAATCGTTCAGGCATAGTGTTCGAAACACGACTATTCATAGATGGTTTCCAATTCCTAGATTGCTGGTGAGGGATCCTAGGTCTTGGTTGACTACCATTAGGAGTGTGTTAAACTCTAGCGGGATTTGGTGTACTAGGTTTTGAATACACGGGTTTGTCTTTCTAAATCTTCCTTTTTTGCTTAGCATCCTCTAGGTTGTTGGTATGAACTAAGTCATTTGAACCTACAGATTCCTTTGTGGACACGAATGTCACACGTTTTGGAGAAGTCCTAGAAGTGCTAGGTGCATTCACATGGTTGGGTTTAGCAACAGTGTGGTTTCTAAATGGAGGAACATAGGGTGAAGCGGCTGGTTTTTGAACACTTGGTTGCACATTAGTCTTAAGAAGTAACCTAGATTTCACATGAGAAGAATCTGAGAAAGGAGTCGGTTTTCCTAAGATAGATGACTTTGGAACCTTGTATGCATTTGGTTGTCGAACAACAGGTTTCACAACTTTATGTTCCACAATTTTCCCACCCTGTTTAATAATGAGTTTCTTCAACTCTTCTATCGCTATGTCCTTTTCTTGCAACTGAGCTTTCAAGTCTGTAATTTCCAAACTCTTTCATTCATTTCTCGAAACATTTTGGAAAGTTTTTCTTGTAAGGTATTATCATGTGGAAAACTTCCGATGTCTTTTTGCAAAGTAAGTTCAAGAGAATGACAATGTTTTTGAAGGAAATCAGTTTTGTGTTGAAGTAACTCAAAAGCCTTTTTATCAACATTTTCTTTACGTTTTGAAAGCTCAAGTTCAAGACGCTCATACTCTTTGATTTTATCAAGATATTTGCATGCAACATCAGAATATTCATCGATATCGACACAAGATTGAAGAGTAACACACAAAATATCTTTGGAGAGACATTCTTCTAAGAGGAGATCATATTCGTTCGAGAATTCTGATTTTTCCGTCTAAAGTTCATCAATTTCTTTTTCAAGAGACTCGACGTATTTCAAATCATCAAACATTTCAGATCGAATGAATGTTTCAAATTCAAGAACAGTGGCTTTTATCGTTGCCGTATTCAGTATCAGAAGTTATTTCACAAGCAAGGTTATATCGTGAGGAATCTCTTTTTTCCACTTATCATTTTGACGTTTTTGCCAATCACTTTCAACTATTGATTGAACATTATCAATGTGATGTTTAAGAATACCAAGTGTTTTTCTACTTTTTCTTTTAGAAACATCAAGAGGCAAATAGTTAATATATTTGAAAACGTTAGATTTCTTAGTAGCAAAAACTTTCTTCATTTAATTCTTCTTTCTTTGCTTTCTAAAAACAATTCCTCACGAGACTTCTGTTTTTATGTAGTGAAAAGACCATATAGACTATTCTCATAAGCATAATTATATGTTTTCACAAACTCTTTATTGACCGGTGATCTACTCTCCTCTTCCCAAAGGGATGTCTCATCATTAACAAGAGGACATTCAGGATCGGTCCATTCGGACTCATCCATATAAAGGCGAGGGTTCGCAGCTTGAGCCGGGGCAAGGTAATCAGGACTTGCAAAGCTAGCTTGACCCTTAAAAATCGACGGAGGTGCTATCATTCTTACGGTTTGAATAGAGTCATGCGTTTTATAAACAACTTTCTTCAAAAATTCGACTTGTTTTTCTAGTTCCGTTACTTTTTCAGTATCTTTTTCATGTCGACTTTTGAAATCTTGTTTTAATGTTTCAACCTCTTGTTTCTTAACATCAATAATTTTAGCAGTCTCGATGTTATCCATCAAAAGCCGTTGTTCAAGTTCGTTAACTTTGGTGGTAGCAAGGTACGTTTTTTGACGTTCATCGATTAATAAAACATTAAATTGACGTTTCTCTTTGGTTAATAACTCAAGAGTTTCGTTGTATTTCTTTTTAAGATCGTCCTTTTGACTTTTTAACGCACTACCCTTGTAACCCTCAAGCTCTTTGGTCTTTTGAAGAAGCTCAGCTCTATAACTTTCAAGGGTCTCATTAGATTTAATTATAGCCGCTTTGCATTCTTCAAAATTTTGAGTGAGCGTAGCGTTTGCCTTCTTTAATTTCTTTTGACCTTTTTTAGTTTTTGTGACATCTTTTTGTAAAGTGGCAATTAAATTAGCAAGCGTAATACGCTCCTCATCATCATACTCATTTGCATGTTGATCATTGGCAGACTCATTATTGCACATGTCTGATGCATCGGGTGTGGTATTGCTATCAACCGTTTCCATCATACACGTGTCAATAATTGTTGTTGGTAGATAACTATGCTCATGTGTATCACCAAACACATTATATTCATCATCATGTTGTACCTTATCAATTGGCTCGGTATCAAAGATAGAACCATTGTCATCTTTAGTGATGTTAAGGACCTCATGAATCTTTGCCATGTATGAATAATGTGCCTCGAGTTCTTGGTCAGAGAGTTCATCATCTGTGTCGTCAAGAATTTCTCCTTCCTCAGCTGATAACTTGATCCCAACTTCCATTTTCTTGCACAACATATTTTCCTTATGATAACCATAATCTTTAACCCTCTTTGGCTGCCTGCATTCCCTAGCCAAATGCCCATAACCTCGGCAATTAAAACATTGAATCTCACTTTGTTGTATAACTTGAGTACCAACAGTTTCTCTATTTCCAACAACAGTAACAACCCTCTGATTATCATACTTTGCGGGTTGTCGATCATACTTTGGAGGACTCTCAGCACGTCTTCGTGTGTCATTCCTTGGAGGAATCTGAGCATAGCTGTTCCTCGTGTTAGATGATGTTCGGAGGTTGTTGTTGGTGGGTTTGTAAATTTTCTTGTATTGCTTCATAATGAAAGTCATTTGTTGCTTGAATTCCCTATCCTTTTGAGCTTGTTATTCATCAAAGTCTTCTTCGGATGATTGCTCAGGTGTGGGTGATGGTGCTCTTGCAACTTCTTTGCCTCGGGATCTGGTTGGAGCATGTGACTTAGAGACAGTGGATGATCGTGGTGATGATGATTGAGTAGAGTAGGCCTTTGAAGCACGAGTACGATAATCTGGGTAATGTTGAGTGGTAGACACCAAAGCAAGTGGATTTGCAACCTTTGCTACTCGTTTAGCTCGAATTTCATTTGCCTCATTTTGAAATTGTTTCAAAATGTCAAATAGCGTGTGATATGAAACTTCATCTAACTTTTATTGTTGTTTCACCAAGGTGACAAACCGTGTCCACTATGGTTGAAGTTGCTGTAGAAATTGGACATTGACTTGCATGGTGGAAACTTGCAAGTTGTTTCGGGTCATGTCATTCATCATTTTGTAGAATCAGGAGTAATAAGAATCAATTGATTCCCCATCCTTTGATGTAAACTTGCCAAAGTTCGAAAACATCTTAGTTTTCATGTTTTGTTTGTTAAGTGATTCACCTTGTTGCAATCTTTCAATAGCCGTACAAATTTATTTAGCAGTAGGGCATGCATCAACCGTGGATTAAATATCATCTCGAATGCCACTGAGAATTAAGTAAATTGCTTCCTTATCTGCATCACGCCAAGCATGATTCTCTGGTGTGAGATCGTTTCTCTTTTCATCACGTTCATATGTGGGTTGTTCATCACTTGTTTTTGTGGTTGGTACTGTAGGAACTTGAATCCTTGAGAATTTATAAGGTCCTTCAAAATGCATTGCCTTAAAGCATCACCGTTAGGTTTTGTGTCAAGATAACGTAAAAAACGGGATTGCCATTGATCATATCGACCCGACACAAGCATTGGTGGTCTCTCTTTGTTACCCGCCACCATGATGTTGTTGTTCGTCACACGATATTCTGCAGTAGAATCCATATCAATATTCTCTGAAATGATGAAATGAATATGGATCTTAAGTAGATGTTATAGTGATTGTTGTTGAAGATAAAAAGTGTATTTTTGGAATTTTCAAAAAATCCTCCAATTTGTCGCCATGTCAAAATATCTATCACAATGCAAAGTCTGTCGCAATGTCTTGAACCTGTCGCAATGTCTAAACTCAAACCTGTCGCAATGTATAAACTTTGAACCTGTCGCAATGTAGAAACTTTCAACCTGTCGCAATGTATCAACTTTGAACCTGTCGCAATGTAGAAACTTTAAACCTGTCGCAATGTATCAACTTTGAACCTGTCACAATGTCTCAATCTCAAACCCGTCGCAATGACTCAAAAGTGATCCTGTCGCAATGACGTCTATCGCAATACCACGTATCGCAATAACACGTCGCAATACTTGTCGCAATGTATAAACCCTTGACTATTACGATGGAAAACAAGATAATTCTGTCGCAATGACGCCTATCGCAATACCACGTGTCGCAATAACACGTCGCAATACTTTCTGTCGCAATACCTATCGCAATGTGAAAACCCTATCGCAATGTTGGTCGCAATCCAGAAACCCTCGACTATTGCGATGGAAATGAAGCAAGGTATCGCAATAAAGTTACTGTTTTGAGAAAAACAGGGAAAAAATGAGATTGTTTCTTATAAATCCATGATTTTAACCAAACCAAAACAACTAAATCCCTACTACAACTATGTAGGAGATTTATATCAAGATCTAGAGCACGAAAAACACAAAAAAAAAATTGAATCCAAGATGATTTATGGATTAAATCATACGAATCAAATGATATAACAACGACCAATCACAAATCTACCCCATGGCGATTGATACCAAATGTTGTCCCATATAATATGTGATGATTAAACAAGAAAGGTAGATAGAAGATAGATGATTTCTAGAGAGAGAAAGTAAAGAGAGAAAAGAGAGAGAATGGTTGGAACTTGGTGAATATTAGATTGAGAGTGAGAATTACAAATGAGCCAACACCCTTCCTAACATGCTAGGAAGGGTATTTATAGTCCCCCTACATGTGGGCTTGATTATGGACTATATGTTTGGGCTGGGCTTTCCTTTTAGGCTTTAGTTACTTATGAATGAACTTTAGCTTAAAGTTAAGCCCGTAAAACACGACTAACCTACTACCTATTAAAACGTTCTAAAATACGATACATAATAAACATATGACAGAACATTATTGTTTGACTCAATATTTTGAGGGTAACATGTACAACATTTGATAATTTACAAAAACATAATTAAAACATAAATAGACATGTTTAACTTATGATAATTGACAAAATCATATGTGATTTGTGGTAAATCACATGTGTTTATAGTAAATCACATGTGATTTGCATATCAACCTAGGTAAAAATACAACATACTATGCAATGAATAAGGCTTATGACTTGAACTTTTGTCTCTTTCATTTATGATTTTTTTTAAACAAAAGCACCTAACATATATACATTCATATCAATCAATATTTATCACTCGTATGTACATAAGAAACCTAAAACCTAATCATACAATGACATTCGGTGATAACACCTGTAGGATTGTGATTTCTAAGGATTAGGCATGTTATTATTAATCTATTAAATGATGGAAGAAATGAAGAACTTAGAGAGAGAAAGAAGAGAGAGAAAGGTGAGAAAGGAGAAGAAAGATCGATTATGTGAAATGTGTGTAAAATGCAAAGTGACCAACCCCTCCTAACATGTTAGGAGGGGGTATATATAGCCCACCCTACATGTGGGCTATATGGGCTATATTGGATCACGATCCCAATATCATTGGAGTGACCGATCCTTTCTAAATACGTAAAAACGTATTTCCAACGATCTCCCCCAAAGGGAGGTCACTCCAAGTTACAATGTCCTAAATATTCTATAGCTAGTGATCTATGCTAACAATGATGTGACCGAGAATTTCCTTGGAAAAACGTATTTCTAACAATCTCCCCCAAAGGGAGGTCACACCATTTTACAAAATCTTAAACCTAGCATACTATGCTTGAGTCTTTGACCTTGTACATTCACCACTTGTGATATTTGCCTCCTCGTGACTTCATGTTCCACATACTTATACTTTTATAAATTCTTGAAAGTTTCAGAGTTTGATACAACGGAAGACTTGACTTTTAGACTTTCTTGAATTTGTTGAAGTATTAAGTGCATACAGTATAAGCATGTGGTGACAACTTCTTCTGGATTGTACACCGCAATGCCACCTTCTTGTTATGCTGCATAAGACAGTTAGCAACAAAACATATACGCGGATGAAATGGCCTTTATTTCATTCCAGTTCGGTAGCATTTTACCTCCGGTCGGTGAAGACCGTTGGACGATATAAAATATCATACTTGTGACAGGTAGTTTCAATTAAGAACCTCCTTGACAAGATTTCGCGGTGTAGAAACTAGAAGGGGGGGGGGGGTTGAATAGTTTCTTATATTTACTTGTTAAAATGTGGTTTCCAAAAATCATTTTTCAAAAACTTAGGCTTGAGGAAATATGTGATATCTTCTTATGCACAATATGAACAATGATAGTGTAACTAAACTAATACTAACAAAAATATATCCACAAAGAATAAAAAATGATAGTGTAACTAATCTAGTACTAACACATGTATATGCATAAAGAATAAAGAATGTAAAGAGTTAAGGGTAAAGAAAGATCAAACCGAACACCATGGATTTATAGTGGTTCGGCAATGAAGCTCACTCCTCGTTCCTACTCCACTCCTCGAGTACTCCTTACTCGAGAGTTCACTACACAACAAGCTCCTTATGGTGGAGAAAACCGTACACGTCGCTTAACCAATTTCCGACTCTAAGCTAAAAGTCGAGCCCTAATCGTAGCTAGGACCAATCTACACAACTATACTTAGTACATACACAACTTCCAAATATACACAACTACTTGGATCTTCACAACTATGACACAACTACAAGTGTATATAATTAGATCTTCAATGGATCTTTGGTGGTGGACTCAATACTTCACTAGGGTAGTGTTCTTCTCTTTGCACTTGGAGAGGAAGGGATGGAAGAGCAAGATTCACTTCTTAAACAAGTAATAATCAAACAAATGATCAAAGATTTGAGTGATTAAAGAAGGGGTTTGAATCTGGAACTAAATATGCAAAAGAGGTAAGGTGAAAAGCTGAGAATGGTCCACTATTTATAGGACAAAGGAGCCAACGGCTATATCTGCCCGCGGTACCTTATCTTAGCCCGCGGTACCTTATCGATAAGGTACCGCCTAGGCGCTAAGGTACCGCCGGACTAGACTCCGCTCCTTTTTGTCCTTTAGTGGAGGAGGTCTTATCTGGATATAAAAAATATCTTGAAAGAATATTCTTAACCAAATAAGAATATGCCATTTTCAAATTTCAAATAATTAATTTAATAAAACATTTTCTTAAAAAGAAAGTTTAATAAAAACTTGTCACATTTAATAAAAAGTGAGTTTTAAGAAAAGATTAAATCACTTGATCACTTGATTAAGGTTAGTACTTGTTTATCCATACCTTAAGTGAAAATGGGTAAAATGAAAAATACTTGAACTCAAGAATTCATTTTTCGTTGTTTTCGTAAATGCTTGTTTTTACATATTGTCGTAATCAAAACTAAGCGAGACCGAAAAATGCAAGTAACGTTTTTAGTCATTATTGCATTAACAGTCTCCCCCTTTTTGATTCTGACAATACATAAACTCAATCACACAAAAACAAGATTTTCGAAGACGAGTTTATTCATTTCTCCCCCTTTGTCGAAGCAAAAAGGTTGCGTAAGCCGGTGTTGAAGAAACGGACTTTGTAAAGACTCCCCCTTGGTGCTTACTCCCTTTAGCTTGGGGCACCGAGGAATCGAGATATGGTGACAAGCTACATAGAAGGGTTAGTTGAACAAAAGAAACAACCAACAATATATAGCAATAGGTCACAAAAAAAATTAAAAGAGAAGAGAACACAAAGACAAGGATCCAAGATAGGTTACTAAAAGAACATCATACAAAGAAGTATGGAAAAAGAAACAAGCCAAAAGCATAAATCTAATCCTAGTTATCCTAGAATTCTAAGATTTGGGTTGAATTTGGTGTCTTATGGATAAGCAACCAATGCTTATATGAAAGACAAGGTAATAGCGGAGGGTGGTGGTGGTGGCTTGTTGGAGATCTCATAATCAAAGTGAAGAGGAGGCTTGATTAAGAGACTCTTGATGTAGCTCAACTCCTCATAGATGTGTGCCATAGCAAGATGTTGATATTGACAACAATGACAATATGTTCCATGGTGCATGACATTATCATGAGAAGGAGGAAGAACACTAAAGGGTGGTGGTGGAAGAAAAGATGTTCCACAATCAACATTCTTGGTAGGAGACATGTGATTAAGAGTGTTCTTGGGTGGGTTTGGATTGAAAGCAATTGGAGAAAATGGAGGAGATTCAAGGCTTTCATTGGGAGAATAAGACATTTTGGATGTGAAGTAATGCAAAATGCTTATGGTTTCAATAGGGAAGGCTTAGGGTATTTTTGGGGTGGTCAAAGGGTTTGAAACAAAGATTCTCAAAAATGTTGGAGCAAATCTGGAGTTTCAGACAAAAACCCGAAAAAGGAAGGCCACTGTAGGCGGTTCATTATCTAGGGTGGCGGTACCTTATCAATAAGGTACCGCGGCTCACATATAGAACCGCCTGCAGAAGCAGGGTTTGGTGTTTGGAGGAAGATTTTTCAGCAAATCTTATTTTTCTAGTCTAACTTATCATATAGATATGCTTAAAAGCAAAGATAGACAAAGAAAACATATGCAAACTTACCAAATAGAGATTTGACCAAAATACATGGATTAAAAAATCGATGTAGGAGGTGTGTATGACAAGACCTTAAGTCATGACACAATGATCCTCCATGATTCTATCTTGTTCTTGCTATGTTTGAGAGAATCATACATATGAATTATGTAAGCTCTAGATTAATAGCGAGAATCTATGAAAAATCGTTTTTAGATTGAATTAACAATGTCAAACGAATTTCTCAACCATTTTCGAAAGAGACTTTGAGAATTTTGAAAAGGAGAGGAGAAGATTTTTCAAAATGAGTTTAAAAGACTCAAGGACTCAAAGTGGTAAAAGAAAACACACAAGAAGAAAAGAATTTAAGGAAGATGTTCCATTAATCCTAGACCTAGACGCAAGTAATTAAAAGGTTCCCTCTTAAGTGGCTTAGTGAAGATATCGGCTAAGTTGTCCTCGGAGGGCACCTTTTCAATAGTAATGTTCCCCTTTTGAACATTATCCCTAAGGAAATGGTGTCTAATTTCTATGTGTTTGGTTCGCGAATGTTGCACGGGATTCTTGCTTAGGTCTATAGCGCCTTTATTATCGCACATGATGGGAACATCATCAAGAGAAATCCCGTAATCAACAAGCGCTTGCTTCATCCATAGAGCTTGTTGGCATGCTTTTCCGGCACTCACAAACTCGGCTTCTGATTGTGGTAAAATACGACCTCTTAGGAAAAAGGCGTAAAAGTGGTAAGTATCAAACAAATGACTTTAGGAAAAATCAAGTGTTAATGACCCTTAAGGTGATGAAAAAGGAGGTATATGTGTGTGACTAAGATGTTCAAGGTTTGTGATTAATAGTTGGTTTAGAAGGGGATGAGAAAAGAAAATGACGAAGACGTAAAAATAAAAATTAACAAAAAAAAATCACTACTAGAAAGTTAAAACGTAGAACCTTAAAAACCAGAAAAAATAAAAATAAATTCTAAAAATTACCAAAAATTCACCAAAAGTCAAAAATAATAAACTAAGAGTTTACCAATGATCAAAACTTTTTCAAACCTTTTAAATAATTAAATATTCAATTTTTAAATGCTAATTAAAGCCCTAAAAATCAAATAAATTATCAAAAAGCCCAAATAAAGATTTTTCAATTGGTAAACCACTAAAATGATCTAAAAAGATTAAAAAATATTTTTTAGAAAATTTTAAACTAATAAAAACTATTTAAAATGATTTAAAAACTATTAAAACTTAAAATAATTATAAAAATTAATCTAAAAGTGATAAAATTATTCTAAAAGTTGCTAAATTCCTATTTTAATGTATTAAACCTAAGAAAAATGTAAAAAGTTGGAAAATGTGAAATTTTAAAAATAATAATAAAATAATAATAAAATAATATTAAAAATCCAAAAATTATAAAAAATTCTAAAAACTTGAAAACTAGTTTATTTTAACCTAAATAATCAAAAAATCAAAGTGAAATTACCAAAATACCCCTATTGGGCCCTCAAATGGGCCAAATCCAAATTCAGTCAACACAAATGGGCTTTTGGGCCCAAAAAGTCAAACTTGGCCCAATTGACTTGGAAAAGCCGTATCTGACTTAAAATTCAATTCTAAGAACAAAACTCTAAACGCCCAAAAGCTGAAAATGAGCTTATCATAGCTTATTGAACACAAAACTTATTCTTATTGGGCTTTTCAGCCCATTAAGCCATAAGCTAATGCCATAAGCTCTAATTTGATACACAACCTTCTTTTGGGATGCTTATGAGATCTGTAAAAAGAATTTTTGAAAAAGCTCACTCAATAAGCCAGAAAATAGAAAAGCAAAAATCCACAAAACGACAAAATAGTCGTTTTGAGAAATAATGCACCTCAGGACTTGATTCAACTTGCAAAAGCTTTCAAATGGACTCAATAAGCAATATCAATCAACAAAAATCCAATAAGCACAACCAATAAGCCAGAATAAGCACAAATGAACTTATGTAAAAGTCAAAGGAGTTGGTTTTCTAGTCAAACCTAAAAGTCAACCACCCAAATGCTCCAGTATGAACCAATGGGTCAAAATATGAGCACCTATTACAAAAACAAAGTTGTTGCTGGTTGGAATAAGCTATTATAGCTTATTGATAAGCTGACCCCAAATTTACACTAACAGTGGCAACTAGCAGGGGAAAGGAGTTCCCACTGCTTTGACTATTTGACCAAGCTTATATGAGAGTTCTGGTTTGATTCAATTGGAAACAAAGGCACCCTTGTGATCAGTGAATCACAAGGAGTCAATAGCAACAATAAAATCACAAATTGGTTCACACAATAAGCCACAATAAGCCAAACAGTTACCAGAAATGCTCCAGATATGTAAATAAGCAGTTAAGCACTTAATAAGCAGATTTAGCCACAATAAGCCAACCAAACTTAACAGGTAGCTATATAAACTAAGAACAAACACAAAGCAACAAGAATCAAACATTGAATCAAAGTAAATAGCAAGATCAAAGCACTAGAAGTTACTGATGAACAATGAACATATGCAGAAACAAGTTTTGCTGATATACTTGACACTTAATCCAATTTCAAGCCTCAAATCCTTCTTCCCTGGTGTGATTAACTATGATTTAGCACTTGTTAGCCCTAGCCTAAGCCTAGATCTAGGTGTCCTCAAAATCTTAGCCAATTTTACCAAGTATTTTAGATTTTATAGCCAAATAATGAATCTATGTGATCAAACCCACAAAACCTGCAAACAGATGAACACAAGCACCTAAATAACAGATACCAAAACTTGCTTACACAAAACAAACACTTAGCAAACCACAAATCCAACTAATGCAGTAATCCCAAACACCCTTTTAAAACTTGATTCCACAAATTTTCAAAGGCTTATGAAGATTCAACCCACAAATCAGATCAATAACACCTCAATAACATCAAACCAAGCCAAATCAACAATATTCAACCACAATAACACAGATTCAAGCATAAATCCACAAAAATCACAAATAATCAGAAACTTAAAGAGAAAATGAAAAGGGAAGAAGATGCAAACCTCCAAGACCTACATCCAGGCCTTGGATTGTTTGAGCTGAGGTACTAGCAAAACAAGTACCAGCTTCCAAGCTGGTAAGAAGAACAAACCACAAGGTGAGATAAAAAATAATGCCTACTTCTGATTTTTGATGCACAAGCTTTATCACTTAAAACCTTGCCTCAAAAACCTTCAAACAAGATAATGGAACTCAGATTTTAGCTTCTCAAACACCAAACTTTTATAAATAACAGATTAGAACTCAAAATTTTAAGAAATTCAAACTTTATTTCATAAAAAGGAATTACAAAGATTAAAATCTAAAATCTGGAACAAAGGGACTCTCACATGTTGAGGTCTCTTTTTATAGGCAAATGCATGGCTAAACACTATTCACAAACCCTAGAACTGAATTCCCTATTATGCCCTTGAGTCTTCTAGACGTTTTCTAAATTTAAGCTGTCCAAGTTGATCAAGGCTGTTCATTTTAGCTTTGGAATGAAGCAATGAATCATAGCTGTTGATTTTGACACGTCACATAACTTGGAGGCTAAGTTGCATTCTGATTGGTGGAAAGGGAATTGGGGGTGGGGTCCTTTGTGAGTGGGAATAAGGGTTTTATGGTTTGGATGAGTTTCTGCACATGTGAATCACTCATGTGCAAAGGTAATTGTATTTTACCCTAAGTTTAAGTAGTGGTAATTCTGGGTGGGGTAAAAGATGAACAGTAAGGATTTTGATCCGATTTTGGGGGAAAGGTGTTTGTTTGGCGCATTTTCAGTTTGAATGTTTCAAATAGACACCTTTGGTCCTTGTTCTTTGGGATTTTTGGTAAATAAGGTATTTCAGCCTAGAAAACGTATTTCCCTTTATATTAACTTTCACCATTTGTCACTTTTGGCACCAAACTTTGGAAAAAAGGTTATCAAGGGTTATTTTTGACACTTTTGCATATTTGAAGGACTGATTTTGGACATTCTTGATCTTCAAAGGTCTTCAATGTATCTTTGGCTTGATGAGGGACCATATTTGACAATTTGAAATTGTTGAGGGACTAATCTTGCCATTTCTTCAAAGTTGAGGGACCTTTTGTGTAATTTTGACAAACTTAAAGGACCAAACTTGTAATTATTAATATACAAGGGTTTTAAGTGTCATTTCTTCAATAATTGAGGATCAATCTTGTATGTCTTCAAATCTGCAAGGGTATTTGTTGAGAATTCCATGATTAGGGCCCGGTTCTTTGTACGGCTTCGTTTCTCGTGTCCGTTTTTCCTTGTAACTTGTGATCTTTTGTCTTTTTCACGATATCCATACCTAAAATACACAAGTAAACAAACACAAGCATATATATGGTATTCTATGACATTTTTATGCATTTAAAGCCCGAAAAGAACGATGAGATCATGTATAAATGCCATCTCATCACTCCCCCATACTAAGCCATTGCCGTGCCCTCACGCAATGCTAGAATAAAGTATCTAAGCATCACCAAAGTTCAATTTTATTAACCTTTATTGAAGAGTAAAAGACTTGCAACATACTACGATGATGTGTAAAGACATAATATATGATTTTCATCACAAAAGTGACTTTTAGGGTCAAAGAATAGAAACAAGTAAATGTCCCTTAGAGTAAACTTTGTCATCCTTGATTGTCATACATTCCATGCTAAGTGCAAAAACGAGATCATTGTTGGTACAAGTCACAATGCTAACACTACTCATACGTCCAAATTGTGTAATACTTTTTCTCCCCGCAATCCTAGTTATTATAAAAGGAAATGGGTTACTAGCATTTTTTTATCTATTTGTCATGGATCACAAGTGATTCATATTGACTTATTTAAGTAGTTATTAGTCTGAAAGCAAAGTAGCACGATTTGATCAATAGTTAGCCGAAGGACAAAATCTTTTAAAACGGCTTCTCGTGTATCTCCTTAAGTTCATATCTTGGCATAACTCGTTTCACGATTTGAGACCTTTCTCGGACCGATATTTGGCATGTACTTCATACTTCAAATCTTGGGAAGACGTTCTTGAAATTATGGTCTTCTCTTCATATATTTGGAATTTCTTCACTTGACGTTTTTGAGAGATTCTTCATATTGGACCACGACTTCATCATTTTTCTTCAATCTTTACTTTGGATTTTGATATACAACGATCCGCCTCCTTTTTGGACTTGGATATATTTATCCTCATACCTTGTTAGGGTCTTTTTGGATAGACTTTCTCCATGATCTTTAGGGGAGAAATTGCTTCTCGTCGTGTGTCTCGATCCTTCATATTGATTTAGGAATAATGATACTTCACATCATCTTTGGATCTTTAGCAAAAATAGAGCTCCTCATGCCTTGTTAGGGCCTTTTTGGATAATCGCCAATCTTCGCGTCCCGCTTCAATAAGTTATGCCTTGGCTATGAACTCTATTCAACCCCGAGCAACTTTTAAACGATCTTGCGCTAGAGGCTAAGTAACCTTTCAAATCGTACGACCTTACTTATTGCAATTATGATTTATTCCTAATGCATTGATCTTATGGGAAGAAAAAACCACAATTAAAAACACATGAGTTTTTGAAAGAACACTTTCATGCTCTACGTTTAGCATGATCACTTGTCTAACTCTATCATTTCTCGTTCTTCACTATATAAAGACCTCTAATTAAAGAGACTCGTGAATACTTAGCCATGCAAGTCATAATTAAGTCAAATTTGGATTAGCTTTCATTAAGACTATATCAAATCAAAGTTTTGGGTTTTCAAGCCACCTATAGGATCTTGCACTTTCTTGGACTTTTTCAAGTTTAGAGAATGCGTTTTATAGTTCCCTTGATAAGTGACTTTCTAGAATCAATTATAGGAACTTGCGAAAAGTTCTTGTTCTTAACCCGAATGAATTAAGACTTTCGCGTTTTAAAGCTCCCTATATAAAAGTCTAGCAAAACTTGAATTAAGTGGGTTAAGGAATGTAAATGGCTCCAAATGCCCATCAAGTCAAAAATTAACTCTTATTCTACCCATCGGAAAATATACATTCGTGTCTTAAAAACACTTATTAAAACTAAGAAAAATTTTAAAATTTTGCCATTTTTAGCCTTATTAGCAAAACAAAACATTGAAAGTTGGAAAGCGTGAGGGCGTAGCAAAGCAAGTACCTATTCACCCCCCATACTAAAAGTAAACATTGTCCTTAATGTTTCAAGTCTAAAGGTGGAGCACCCCCATACTAGAGACGAAGAGTCGAATGCTTAGGATCTAGCATGGAAAGGGTGATCAACAATATATCTAAAGCCATTTATTAAGTATGCTAAAAGATAATTGTTAGAACAATAAAGGATATGTCATGGATTCGTGAAAAACTTCCTCAAACGAACGATGGAGGCTCACGTAAACGAACACGAGAGTCTTCAATCGTAGATAATGATGATCTAGATAACACAATCACAAACAACCACGAGACAACGAGTTGAAAGGGTACAAGTCCCCTTATTAGTGAATAGTAAGCCTAAAAGATAAGCATGGGATCTCCCCCACGAGGCACCTCATTTTTGATTACCGAGTCATGAGCTCGACTCGATCCCCTCAATGCTAATTATCATTGGGGAAGGTGACTTGGTCGAGGGCAACCATTGAAGGAATTTCCCCACCAAAGTAGTGCTTAAGCCTATGTCCATTCACCTTGAAATTAGGACCATCATCTTGAGCTAGCGCAATGGTCCCATAAGGAAACACTTGTGTAATGGTGAACGGACCCGACCAACGAGATTTCAATTTCCCGGAAAATATCTTAAGACGAGAGTTAAAAAGCAACACTTGATCACCAACGTTAAAAACCCGGTTTTTAATCTTTGAATCATGAAACTTTTTAGTCTTTTCTTTAAAAATTAATGAATTTTCATAAGCATTATCCCTTAATTCATCCAATTCATTCAATTGTATTTTCCGGTGATCTCCCGCGGTCTTCAAGTCAAAATTTGCATGCTTAAGGGCCCAATATGCCTTGTGCTCCAACTCAATGGGCAAATGACAATTCTTCCCATAGACTAACTTATAAGGAGTGCAACCGATAGGTGTCTTATAAGCGGTCCTAAAGGCCCATAAAGCGTCATCGAGTTTGTCGGACCATGAAGCACGGTTTTCTCCAATTGACCTGTCTAAAATCCTCTTCAAAGCTCGGTTCGAAACCTCGACTTGCCCACTCGTTTGCGGGTGATAAGCCGTAGAAAGACGATGAGTAACTCCATATTTCTTTAGAACCTTTTCGAATTGGTCATTACAAAAATGGGTTCCACGATCGCTTATAATAGCACGAGGGGTTCCGAACCGAGAGAATAGTTGCTTCAAAAACTTCACTACCACACGAGCATCATTAGTAGGCAAAGCCTTAGCTTCCACCCACTTAGAAAGGTAGTCCATCGCGACGAGGATATATTTGTTGCCATGAGACGATGGGAACGGCCCCATAAAGTCTATTCCCCAAAAGTCGAAAATCTCACATACTTGAATTATATTTTGCGGCATTTCATCACGTTGATACGATTTTCCTTGACGTTGGCACGAATCACACGACTTCACAAGTGCGTGTGCATCACGATAGATAGAAGGCCAAAAGAAACCGGCATCGAACACTTTCTTAGCCGTGAGATTAGCACCGTGGTGACCACCCGTGGGTCCCTCGTGACAAGCTCTAAGGATATTAGAAGCTTCGGCACCAAACACACAACGTCGAACGAGTTGATCCGCACAAATCCGAAAGAGATAAGGGCCGTCCCAAAAATAGAACTTGACGTCACGAAAGAATTTTCGTTTTTGTTGTGTCGTCATACCCTTGATTATGAAATTGCCCGCATGGTAATTTGCAATGTCGGCAAACCATGGGGTGGTGTCTTTAGAATTCACTACACCGAGAGTTTCAAGAGGAAATGTTTCGGTGATTTCCTTGTTCTCGAAAACATCTTTGTGAGGATCTTCTAGACGAGAGAGATGATCGGCCGCTAGATTCTCGGCTCCTTTTTTGTCAAGCACGGTGACATCAAATTCTTGGAGGAGGAGCATCCAACGAAGCAATCTCGGCTTAGCATCTTGCTTAGCTAAGAGATACTTGATAGCCGAATGGTCGGTATACACAATGCTTTTAGTCAAGACGAGATAAGGTCGGAATTTCTCAAAAGCATAGACCACGGCAAGGAATTCCTTTTCCGTTGTGGTGTACTTTAATTAAGCCTCGGTCATCGTCTTACTAGCATAGTGGATAGGACGAAAATGTTTGTCATAACATTGCCCTAAGACGGCCCCTATAGCATAATCACTTGCATCGCACATGATTTCAAAGGGTAATTCCCAATTAGGAGCAACAAGAATGGGAGCTTCGGTAAGTTTCCTTTTGAGAGTTTCGAAAGCCTTAACACAATCCTCATTGAAGTTAAAAGGAGCATCCTTCTCGAGAAGGTGTGTCATAGGACGAGAGATTTTCGAAAAGTCCTTGATGAAACGACGATAAAAGCCCGCGTGGCCTAGGAAACTCCTAACTCCCTTAACGGTTTTGGGATGAGGTAACTTGGCGATGACGTCTACCTTAGCTTTATCGACCTCAATCCCCGCCTTCGACACCTTATGTCCTAAGACGATTCCTTGTTTACACATAAAATGACATTTTTCCCCATTAAGCACAAGATTGGTTTCTTCACAACGTTTCAACATTTGCTCGAGATTAGATAAACATGACGTGAACGAATTACCAAACACCGAGAAGTCATCCATAAACACTTCCATCGACTTCTCGATCATATCGTGAAAAATCGCCATCATACACCGTTGAAACGTACCGGGTGCATTACAAAGTCCGAAAGGCATCCTACGATAAGCGAACGTTCCATAAGGACACGTAAAGGTAGTCTTCTCTTGATCACGAGGGTCGATAGGGATTTGAAAGTAACCGGAAAAACCATCTAAAAAGCAATAGAATTCATTTCCCGCAAGTCGCTCCAACATTTGATCCATGAAGGGCAAAGGAAAGTGGTCTTTACGAGTTGCGTCATTTAACTTTCGGTAGTCAATACACACCCTCCAACCGGTCACAACACGAGTGGGAATTAACTCGTTGTTTTCATTGGGTACAACGGTCATTCCTCCCTTTTTAGGGACACAATGGATTGGGCTCACCCATGGGCTATCGGATATAGGATAAATCATTCCCGCGTCAAGGAGTTTAAGGACCTCCTTTTTAATGACATCGTGAATTTTGGGATTCACCCTTCTTTGACTTTAAATTGCGGGTTTGTAGTCCTCCTCCATTAAAATCTTGTGAGTACAAAATTTTGGGTCAATACCTTTAATGTTGGATATTTTCCATGCAATTGCCCCTTTGTGAGCCTTAAGAACTTTCAAAAGCTCGGTTTTTTCATTATTAGCAAGACCTTTTGCAATAATAACCGGCAACTTGTCATCACCTTCCAAGAATGCGTATTCAAGGTGAGAAGGAAGATCTTTCAATTCAAGGATAGGTGGTTCCTCGATTGAAGATTTTGGTTCAACACTCATAACTTCCATCGGCGAAAGAAATGGTGGAATAGAAGTATCATCACTAATCAACACCTCATCTTTATTGTCGATTTCATTTGAAGTGAAATCGCCTCCTTGGAATGGAGTGAGATTTGGTGTGGAATTAGCAAGAATCGGATCCAAAATAGTGGGATTGCCACTTGACGAGCTATCGGAAAAACCTAACACTTCTTGTGAAAACTCATCGCAAACCACATCAACGATGTCAATGTGATTGATGGTAGCGATTGCATAAACATGAGAAGGTTTCGAGTTTTGAGTAGCGTTTATAACAAGTTCCTCTTCGTTGAATCTCAAAGTGATAGTTCTCGCATGAACATCGATAAGCGATCTCGAAGTGTCTAAAAATGAACGGCCTAAAATTAGAGGAAGTTGAGGATCCGCGGGGATGTCAACTACTATAAAATCAACGGGATAGTAGAACTTCCCCACTTTCACGAAAACATCTTCGGCTACTCCACATACCATAATCGTAGAATGATCGGCCATCTCGATGGACATGTTCGAAGGAATGAGAGCCGGAAGCGAAAGCGATTTCCAAATGGAAAATGGCATCAAATTAATGCTCGCACCAAGATCGGCCAAGGCGAGACATTCTTTCATATCTTGTATGTCACAAGGAATGAGAAACTTTCCGGGATCACCAACTTTTTCCGGTATGCGGTTAAGATAAACCGAAGAACAATTAGCAAGCTTTGAAAGCTTTTCCTTATCGCTCATCATACTTTTAAAAGTGGAAGCGAAACGAGGCATATATAACAACGCGTCGGCTAAACTCACATCAAAATGCACTTGTTGAAACATTTTTATAAAAAGCTCGATTTGTTGTTTGTTACGTTCTTGCAACTTCTCTTTGTTTCGTCTCGAAGGGTAAGGTAAAGGTGGTGTGGGTTGGTCATTAGGCAACGGCCTTGGAAACTCGGGTTCCATAATTGGTATTGGTTCAACCGTAGGTGTGGTATGAGCGGTACTTCGTGGGATTGTAATGTGCTCCTTTTCGACCATCACCTTGGGTTCTTTCTCGATTTCCTTCTCCGTAGAAGTACTTGGACGAGATATTGGTTCCTTGAAAGTTTTACCACTTCGTGTAGTAATAACCTTCATTTCTCCCTTCGGGTTTGCAATGGTATCACTAGGAAGACCACCCGAGGAAGAGGGTTTACACATGATTGCTTCAAACATCTTAGCCATTCGGTCCTCAAATTTTGATTGCCTGGCATCCGCTTTTAATAACTCTTGCTTAATCTCATGTTGTCCTAATTCCATCTTTTGTTGGTTTTGTTGAAGACGTTGGACATTTCCTTCCATTTTGTTTGCATGAGTTTTAAGTTCATTAGCAAGTTCATTTTTTAGCTCGTTTTTCAACTCGGATCTTAAGCTAATCATCTCACGTTGCATATTATCAAATTTAGCATAATTTGCTTTTGCATAATTCAAAAATTCTCCTTGCAAATTTTTAGTGTGAGCATTTTGAAAACCTTGTGTAGTGTTTTGAAAATCACGGTTTTGGTTTTGATTAGAAATTTGTCCATTCCCACTTTGATAATTCCCCTTGTTGTAATTACGTGAATTGCCTTGGTAATTACCTTGGTTGTTGTTTCAATAATTGTTAACATTTTGGTTTGGTGGAGCTTGATTTTGGCGGGAACCTTGACCGTTTTGGTTGTAAGTTCCCATTGCTACATAAGCACTCGAAGTGTTACCATCCGCGGTAATGCACTCGGAAAGATCATGAGCTCCTCCACAAGATAAACAACTCTTAGCAACCGCTTTAACCGAAGCGGAATTGGAAGCTTCTTGAGCCTTCCAATGGGACATTAGATTAGCAAATCTATCAAAAAACCGATTTTCCTCATTAGCTTCATCATGTAAGGCGTTAATGCTACGAGACGATTGTGACGAAGATGACGAACCCATATTGGCAACACTCGGTGTGTTACGAGGGTTATAAACCTTAGATCTATTTTCAATGATTTGTAAAGCCTCATTTGTCGTCTTGCACAAAAAATTACCACCCGCGGCGGCATTCAAATAATCTCGTTCATGATCATTAAGCCCATTATAAAAAGTATCCACTTGATGTAATTCCGTAAAATCATGGTGTGGACATTCATGTAACATTTCTTTAAAGCGTTCCCATGCCATTGAAAAACTTTCATTATTTCTTTGCACAAATCGTGAAATTTCATTTTTCAAGTGTGTTGTTTTAGATGGTGGAAAAAACTTGTTCACAAACTTAGAAACGAGATCGGCCCATGTCAAAATCGAATTTGGCGGTTATTTCTCGAGCCAAATTTTAGCGGGTCCATCCAACGAGTATGGAAACAACATCATCTTAATGGCGTCATGTGGAACATCCTTAAACTTGCTAGTGGCGGTGAGACGGTTAAAATTCCTAATGTGGTAATGCGGGTTGTCTTTTTCGTGACCTCTAAACTTATTTGCTTGCAACATCGACATTAAACCCATCTTAATCTCGAAATTCTCCGCAAGGATGACGGGAATCACAATAGCCTCTCCAAAACCCTCGGTGGGTGCTTGTAGCAACTCCATTATAGTACGATTAGCCATGACGACTTCTTGTTCTACAATATGTTCAACAATTGGAGGTTCTTCAACAATCAACGTCTCTTGATTGGCTTGCTTTTGAAGTCGTTTACGAGCTCGTTTTGCTTGATTACGAGTGATCATAAACTTCACGAAGAATGGGAGGTGAGCAAAGAAGATTCTTTTTGGGTGTTTTGTGAATTTTCAATTTTGTTTTTGATGATATTTAATTTTTTTTGGATTTTGGTGTATCTTCGTAGACAACAATCTACAATATCTCTCCTCGAATCAAACTCTTGATTAAAGAAGCCTCAAAGGAATGAAAACGATCACGTGGAGTGAACGCCTTCGAATGACTTTAGAACTTTGGTGAAAATCAAATTGTTCAAGAGGGTTTAATCACAAAGAAACCAAGCAAATATACTATACGTAATAATACTTTGGGCGGCAAAACCCTCGATTTGCCTTCAATCTCAAAATACTCACAAGCAAGCGGGGAAACGAGGCGGCGCGAAGCACTTAAGAGCCTTTTTCCTTAGGGTATATTTTATAATACCCGCCTTATAGTTTGTATCTTTCAAAATCGAGCTTCACGAAAGTATTTATCTATTTTTTCCTTTTTCTTTTTGTTTGAGATTCGAATACAATAATTGAGTGATGAAATCCCAATTAAGGTTGTGTTTTCACACTTTTGGAGATATTGTAAATTTATTGTGATACTTAATACAATATAGTAATAATATTTGTACAAGAAAAACCAAGAAAACCGATAATACGTATTAGTAGAGTTCTACTAATACAAATACTATTTGGTTAATATTAAAAACAACAATGCAAATTAATCACGACACACCTCCCCGGCAGCGGCGCCAAAATGATTGTGGTAAAATACGACCTCTTAGGAAAAAGGTGTAAAAGTGGTAAGTATCAAACAAATGACTTTAGGAAAAATCAAGTGTTAATGACCCTTAAGGTGATGAAAGTTCGTTTCCCAAGGAGGTATATGTGTGTGACTAAGATGTTCAAGGTTTGTGATTAATAATTGGTTTAGAAGGGGATGAGAAAAGAAAATGACGAAGACGTAAAAATAAAAATTAACAAAAAAAAATCACTACTAGAAAGTTAAAACGTAGAACCTTAAAAACCACAAAAATAAAAATAAATTCTAAAAATTACAAAAAATTCACCAAAAATCAAAAATAATAAACTAAGAGTTTACCAATGATCAAAACTTTTTCAAACCTTTTAAATAATTAAATATTCAATTTTTAAATGCTAATTAAAGCCCTAAAAATCAAATAAATTATCAAAAAGCCCAAATAAAGATTTTTCAATTGGTAAACCACTAAAATGATCTAAAAAGATTAAAAACTATTTTATAGAAATTTTTAAACTAATAAAAACTATTTAAAATGATTTAAAAACTATTAAAACTTAAAATAATTATAAAAATTAATCTAAAAGTGATAAAATTATTATAAAAGTTGCTAAATTCCTATTTTAATGTATTAAACCTAAGAAAAATGTAAAAAGTTGGAAAATGTGAAATTTTAAAAATAATAATAAAATAATAATAAAATAATATTAAAAATCCAAAAATTATAAAAAATTCTAAAAACTTGCAAACTAGTTTATTTTAACCTAAATAATAAGAAAATCAAAGTGAAATTACCAAAATACCCCTATTGGGCCCTCAAATGGGCCAAATCCAAATTCAGTCAACACAAATGGGCTTTTGGGCCCAAAAAGTCAAACTTGGCCCAATTGACTTGGAAAAGCCCTATCTGACTTAAAATTCAATTCTAAGAACAAAACTCTAAAGGCCCAAAAGCTGAAAATGAGCTTATCACAGCTTATTGAACACAAAGCTTATTCTTGTTGGGCTTTTTAGCCCATTAAGCCATAAGCTAATGCCATAAGCTCTAATTTGACACACAACCTTCTTTTGGGATGCTTATGAGATCTGTAAAAAGAATTTTTGAAAAAGCTCACTCAATAAGCCAGAAAATAGAAAAGCAAAAATCCACAAAACGACAAAATAGTCGTTTTTGAGAAATAATGCACCTCAGGACTTGATTCAACTTGCAAAAGCTTTCAAATGGACTCAATAAGCAATATCAATCAACAAAAATCCAATAAGCACAACCAATAAGCCATAATAAGCACAAATGAACTTATGTAAAAGTCAAAGGAGTTGGTTTTCTAGTCAAACCTAAAAGTCAACCACCCAAATGCTCCAGTATGAACAAATGGGTCAAAATATGAGCACCTATTACAAAAACAAAGTTGTTGCTGGTTGGAATAAGCTATTATAGCTTATTGATAAGCTGACCCTAAATTTACACTAACAGTGGCAACTAGCAGGGGAAAGGAGTTCCCACTGCTTTGACTATTTGACCAAGCTTATATGAGAGTTCTGGTTTGATTCAATTGGAAACAAAGGCACCCTTGTGATCAGTGAATCACAAGGAGTCAATAGCAACAATAAAATCACAAATTGGTTCACACAATAAGCCACAATAAGCCAAACAGTTACCAGAAATGCTCCAGATATGCAAATAAGCAGTTAAGCACTTAATAAGCAGATTTAGCCACAATAAGCCAACCAAACTTAACAGGATGCATACACAAGCTATATAAACTAAGAACAAACACAAAGCAACAAGAATCAAACACTGAATCAAAGTAAATAGCAAGATCAAAGCACTAGAAGTTACTGATGAACAATGAACATATGCAGAAACAAGTTTTGCTGATATACTTGACACTTAATCCAATTTCAAGCCTCAAATCCTTCTTCCCTGGTGTGATTAACTATGATTTAGCACTTGTTAGCCCTAGCCTAAGCCTAGATCTAGGTGTCCTCAAAATCTTAGCCAATTTTACCAAGTATTTAAGATTTTATAGCCAAATAATGAATCTATGTGATCAAACCCACAAAACCTGCAAACAGATGAACACAAGCACCTAAATAACAGATACCAAAACTTGCTTACACAAAACAAACACTTAGCAAACCACAAATCCAACTAATGCAGTAATCCCAAACACCCTTTTAAAACTTGATTCCACAAATTTTCAAAGGCTTATGAAGATTCAACCCACAAATCAGATCAATAACACCTCAATAACATCAAACCAAGCTAAATCAACAATATTCAACCACAATAACAAAGATTCAAGCATAAATCCACAAAAATCACAAATAATCAGAAACTTAAAGAGAAAATGAAAAGGGAAGAAGATGCAAACCTCCAAGACCTACATCCAGGCCTTGGATTGTTTGAGCTGAGGTACTAGCAAAACAAGTACCAGCTTCCAAGCTGCTAAGAAGAACAAACCACAAGGTGAGATAAAAAATAATGCCAACTTCTGATTTTTGATGCACAAGCTTTATCACTTAAAACCTTGCCTCAAAAACCTTCAAACAAGATAATGGAACTCAGATTTTAGCTTCTCAAACACCAAACTTTTATAAATAACAGATTAGAACTCAAAATTTTAAGAAATTCAAACTTTATTTCATAAAAAGGAATTACAAAGATTAAAAGCTAAAATCTGGAACAAAGGGACTCTCACATGTTGAGGTCTCCTTTTATAGGCAAATGCCTGGCTAAACACTATTCACAAACCCTATAACTGAATTCCCTATTATGCCCTTGAGTCTTCTAGACGTTTTCTGAATTTGAGCTGTCCAAGTTGATCAAGGCTGTTCATTTTAGCTTTGGAATGAAGCAATGAATCATAGCTGTTGATTTTGACACGTCACATAACTTGGAGGCTAAGTTGCATTCTGATTGGTGGAAAGGGAATTTGGGGTGGGGTCCTTTGTGAGTGGGAATAAGGGTTTTATGGTTTGGATGAGTTTCTACACATGTGAATCACTCATGTGCAAAGGTAATTGTATTTTACCCTAAGTTTAAGTGGTGGTAATTTTGGGTGGGGTAAAAGATGAACAGTAAGGATTTTGATCCGATTTTGGGGGAAAGGTGTTTGTTTGGCGCATTTTCAGTTTGAATGTTTCAAATAGACACCTTTGGTCCTTGTTCTTTGGGATTTTTGGTAAATAAGGTATTTCAGCCTAGAAAACGTATTTCCCTTTATATTAACTTTCACCATTTGTCACTTTTGGCACCAAACTTTGGAAAAAAGGTTATCAAGGGTTATTTTTGACACTTTTGCATATTTGAAGGACTGATTTTGGACATTCTTGATCTTCAAAGATCTTCAATGTATCTTTGGCTTGATGAGGGACCATATTTGACAATTTGAAATTGTTGAGGGACTAATCTTGCCATTTCTTCAAAGTTGAGGGACCTTTTGTGTAATTTTGACAAACTTAAAGGACCAAACTTGTAATTATTAATATACAAGGGTTTTAAGTGTCATTTCTTCAATAATTGAGGATCAATCTTGTATGTCTTCAAATCTTCAAGGGTATTTGTTGAGAATTCCATGATTAGGGCCCGGTTCTTTGTACGGCTTCGTTTCTCGTGTCCGTTTTTCCTTGTAACTTGTGATCTTTTGTCTTTTTCACGATATCCATACCTAAAATACACAAGTAAACAAACACAAGCATATATATGGTATTCTATGACATTTTTATGCATTTAAAGCCCGAAAAGAACGATGAGATCATGTATAAATGCCATCTCATCAGCTTCCGTGGTGGATATCGCAAGAGCGGTTTGTTTCTTGGAGAACCAAGAAGTTAAACAACAACCCATGAAGGTACAAACTCCACTAGTGCTTTTCCGGTCCACATAGTCTCCCGCATGATCCGAGTCTGCGTAGACAATGGTTTCTACGCCGGTCCCTTTATGATACCAGAATCCTAAATGTATAGTGCCTTTAATGTATCGGAAGATACGCTTAACCGCTTCAAGGTGAGAGGTTTTGGGAGCCTCTTGGAAGCGAGCACAAAGGCAAACACTAAACATGATATCCGGTCGACTTGTCGTTAGGTATAACAAACTACCAATCATACCTCTATATTTGGTGTTGTCTACTGACTCACAATCATCATCTACGGTGAGTTTAGTATCCGAGGCCATAGGGGTCTTCATTGGTCTAGATTATTCTAATCCAAATTTCTTTAGCATTTCTTTAGCGTACTTAGATTGACTAAAGAAAATACCATCGTCCATTTGTTTAATTTGGAGTCCTAAAAAGAAGTTAAGTTCTCCCATCATACTCATTTCAAACTCATCATGCATGATTTTGGCAAAGTCATCACACAATTCTTGACAAGTTGAGCCAAATATAATGTCATCAACATATATTTGTACGATTATGAGATGAGGACCTTTCTTCTTTGTAAAGAGTGTATTGTCTACCATTCCCATGGTATACTCATGTTTAACAAGAAACACTTTAAGTCTATCATATCAAGCTTCGGGTGCTTGTTTGAGTCCATAAAGTGCTTTCTTAAGCTTGTAAACATGCTCCGGTTTCTCAAAATCAATGAAGCCGGGAGGTTGAGCCACATATACCTCCTCATTGATCAAACCGTTAAGAAATGCACTCTTTACATCCATTTGTTGAAGCTTAAAATCTAAGGCACAAGCGTAGGCTAAAATAATTCTAATTGATTCTAATCTAGCTACCGGTGCATATGTCTCGTCATAATCAATCCCTTCTTGTTGATTATAGCCTTGAGCTACAAGTCTAGCCTTGTTACGAGACACAACACCATTCTCATCTAGATTATTCCTAAATACCCATTTGGTTCCTATAATGATAGAACTTCTAGGTGGAGGAATAAGTTCCCAAACATTATTGGTAACGAATTAATTCAATTCTTCTTGCATCGCAATGACTCAACTCTCATCCGTCAAAGCTTATTTAACATTCTTTGGTTCAATCAAGGAGACAAAACAAAATAAGTTGCTTTGGTTTTGGACTTGAGATCTTAGGGTCCTTTGATTTAAGTCACCAATGACATTATTGAGAGTATGATCCCTAGACTCCTTAATGTTTACTTCCTTTTCAACACTAAGATCTTTAACTCCTATTTTTCTAACCTCTTTGGCTTTAACTACTTCTAATTCATCCAAGTCATCATCAACCAATGGTGGTGTCTTGGGTGAAGGAGGGGTTTCATCAAAGGTTACGTTGAGTGATTCTTCAATAACCCCCGAGGTTCTATTTAGGACTATGTAGGCTTTACTAGTTTGGGAATAACCTAAAAGGATACCTTCGTAAGACTTTGGGTCAAACTTGGTAAGGTAGTCTTTGGTGTTGAGAATAAAGCACTTGCTTCCAAACACCCTAAAGTATTCTAATGAGGGTTTCTTACCTTTAAGAATCTCATAGGGGGTCTTTCCTAGGAAGGGTCGAATAAGAATTCGGTTGAGAATATAAGTCGATGTGTCCACGGCATTGCACCAAAACTTTTGAGGCAAAGATTGCTCGTTTAACATCGTCCTACTCATCTCTTGGAGAGTCCTATTCTTCCTTTCAACTACCCCATTTGATTGTGGAGTGCGAGGAGCCGAGAAGTTATGGGTAATACCATGAGCTTCACAAAAGGCTCCAAATTGCACTTCATTATCAAATTCCCTACCATGATCCGTCCTAATAGAAACAACTGAACATCCTAGTTGATTTTGAATTCTTCGACTAAAGATTTCGAAGTGATCGAAAGCTTCATTCTTGGATGCCAAAAATCTAGTCCAAGTGAATCTAGAATAGTCATCAACTATAACTAGGGTATAAAGGTTACCTCCATAACTCCGTATGGCGGAAGGTCCAAAGAGATCCATATGTAGGAGCTCTAAGCACCGAGAGGTCGAAACCAAATTCTTGGCTTTGTGACTTGAGTGAACTTGCTTTCCAACTTTGCAAGCATCACAAAAGTGACTATCAAACTTAATCTTGGGGAGGTGTCTTACCAACTCCTTAGAGACTAAAGATTGAATTAAACGCATATTAGCGTGACCTAATCTCCTATGCCAAAGAGTAGAACTATCATCTATAGTCGCAAGACATATGTTGTCTTTTAACTTCTTATTAACCTTCATGACATAAAGCCCATGCTTTCTAACACCTTTTCCAATGACTTTTCCATCTTTTACGATTTCACTGTCATGTTCCGAAAAGATGACCTTACACTTATTATCACAAATTTGACCTATACTTAAAAGGTTAAAACCTAAGTTATCTACGTGCTCAACATTTTCAATGGTCATGAAGTCAAGAGAAACTGTACCTTTGCCAATGATATTACCACGTAGACTACTAGCGAATGTGACGTTACCTCCATCATATGCTTTGTAATGCGAGAACAAACTTCGATTACCCGTCATGTGTTTAGAACATCCACTATCCTTAATCCACTCAACGGGCTCCAAATCAATTCCCAAGCATATCTAGGTAACAACACACAAGATCAAACATTTGGTCCCCAATATCTCATGGGTCCAAAATTGTTAGTTCCAAACATCCCTTGCATTTAGTTGGGATGCATGAATGAGGAGGGGATTCCCCATGGAGAACAAAATGGAGGAGGGTAGTAATTCATGTAACCATTTTGTTGTTCATTATTTCTCCTAGGTGTATTTGATCTAGGTTTAGAGTTATTATTATTCCTTCTAGGTGTTGGAGTTTTACTTCTAGGTCGTGAGTTGTTTTGATTATCTCTTCTAGGCGTTGTCGTTCTACTTCTAGGCTTAGACTCATTCCGTACTCTAGGTGGAGTAGAGGATAGTCTAGATAAACTTCTATTTCCCATGAGAGGTTTACTTAATGGCTTGTAGAACTTACCAATAGCATTGTCGTCAAGTATGGGTAATTGTACCTTATTAAAAGTAAGATGCTTTAGTTTTTCATCTAACTTAGACTTTTCAGAAAGTTCAGGATTTTCACAAAATACAACTTCTGGCCGCGGTACCTTATCTACGGCGGCGGTTCCATAGTGATAAGGAACCGCGCCATACAATTTGGAACCGCGTCCAGTGGGCGTTTTTTGTGAAAACCTGACTTGTTTTGGTTCACTAGTTGAGGCTTCATTTGAGTTAAAATCTAGACCAAGTCTTTCCTTAGAATGAACTTGTTTGTTTAACATATCATCAAGAGCACTAGTACCTTTCACGAACTTTTCCAATTTAATGGAGGTGCTCTTGAGATCTTCATTCTCTAATCTAAGTTTCTCACAACTTAAGCAACCTAAATCAACCTCTTTGTTTTTCTCAAGTTTAGCCAATTTCTCCCTAAGTTCATTGATCTCATTTTCAAGCTTAGTTTTGGTTGATTTTAAGGTTTTATTCTTTTCTATGAATTTAAGACTAAGTTTGTGTAAGCTATCATATTTGCCTTCAAATTTAATATCATCTAAAGTGGAACTATCATTGCTATAATATTCGGTTTCGGAATGTACCTCTTTAGAAGTGTGAGCCATAAGACATTTCTCCTCTTTGGGGTTGTCATCATCATCTTCACCGCTATCGCTCCAAGCGCCACTAACGAATGTCGTGTGGTTCTTATCACGGGCGGGCTTTGGACAATCACCAATGAAGTGATTTGGATCACCACATCTAAAGCAATTCCTATCACCTTTTTCGTTCTTGACAAACCGATTCTTTGACAATGGTTTCTTGTCATTGTTGGGTTGCCTAACGTGTTGGCCTCGTCTCTGAAAGAACTTCCTGAAATCTCTCACCGCCAATGCATACTCCTCGTCATCGCTTTCCGAGGAACTATCATGGTCACTTTGTGCCTTCTTGGCTTTAAGTGCAAGAGATTTCCTTTCACTCTTGGTTTTCACTAATTCCGAGTCCTTCAAAATTATCATCTCATGAACCTTTAAGTTTCCTATGAGTTCATCTAGTGATAAAGTTGAGAGATCTTTCGACTCTTCAATCGCCGTGACTTTTGCTCTCCACTTTGGATGTAAGGCCCTTAGAAACTTCCTAACATTGTTCTTGCTAGAAAAACCTTCATCAAGTGCTTTTAGACTAGTAATAATGGTGTTAAACCTAGCAAATGCACTATCAATAGTTTCATCTTCTAAGATGACAAATTGTTCATATTGTTGGACAAGAAGATCGATTTTGCTTTCTTTGACTTGGCTATTACCTTGGTGGGTTACTAAAAGAGTGTTCCAAATATCTTTAGCGGTTTCACACATAAAAATTCTTTCATACTCTTTCTTAGGCAAAGCATTATAAATCACCATTTTAGCCTCATTATTTTTTGAAAGTTTCTTTTTAGTATCGTCATTAGCTTTGTCAAAAGTGACCAATTCTTTTGTTTTAGAAACTTCATTAAATTGAAGGGTAAAAAATCACCATTGGTAATAACATGCCAAAGATCTAAATCTTTTGATTTCACATAAGTTTCAAATCTATTTTTCCAATAAATAAAACTATCGGTTTCAAAAAGTGTAGATTGCCCTTCTAGGTACTTGTTGGAATCCATAGATCGATTCAAGTTTTAAAATACAATATACTTTAAAAATTCTTGAGCAACCCGCTCTGATACCAATTGTAGAAACTAGAAGGGGGGGGGGGGGGGGTTGAATAGTTTCTTATATTTACTTGTTAAAATGTGGTTTCCAAAAATCCTTTTTCAAAAACTTAGGCTTAAGGAAATATGTGATATCTTCTTATGCACAATATGAACAATGATAGTGTAACTAAACTAATACTAACAAAAATATATCCACAAAAAATAAAGAATGATAGTGTAACTAATCTAGTACTAACACATGTATATGCATAAAGAATAAAGAATGTAAAGAGTTAAGGGTAAAGAAAGATCAAACCGAACACCAAGGATTTATAGTGGTTCGGCAACGAAGCTCACTCCTCGTTCCTACTCCACTCCTCGAGTACTCCTTACTCGAGAGTTCACTACACAACAAGCTCCTTATGGTGGAGAAAACCGTACACGTCGCTTAACCAATTTCCGACTCTAAGCTAAAAGTCGAGCCCTAATCGTAGCTAGGACCAATCTACACAACTATACTTAATACATACACAACTTCCAAATAGACACAACTACTTGGATCTTCACAACTATGACACAAATTAGATCTTCAATGGATCTTTGGTGGTGGACTCAACACTTCACTAGGATAGTGTTCTTCTCTTTGCACTTAGAGAGGAAGGGATGGAAGAGCAAGATTCACTTCTTAAACAAGTAATAATCAAACAAATGATCAAAGATTTGAGTGATTAAAGAAGGGGTTTGAATCTGGAAATAAATGTGCAAAAGAGGTGAGGTGAAAAGCTGAGAATGGTCCACTATTTATAGGACAAAGGAGCCAACGGCTATATCTGCCCGCGGTACCTTATCTTAGCCCGCGGTACCTTATCGATAAGGTACCGCCTAGGCGCTAAGGTACCACCGGACTAGACTCCGCTCCTTTTCGTCCTTTAGTGGAGGAGGTCTTATCTGGATATAAAAAATATCCTGAAAGAATATTCTTAACCCAATAAGAATATGCCATTTTCAAATTTCAAATAACTAATTTAATAAAACATTTTCTTAAAAAGAAAGTTTAATAAAAACTTGTCACATTTAATAAAAAGTGAGTTTTATGAAAAGATTAAATCACTTGATCACTTGATTAAGGTTAGTACTTGTTTATCCATACCTTAAGTGAAAATGGGTAAAATGAAAAATACTTGAACTCAAGAATTCGTTTTTCGTTGTTTTCGTAAATGCTTGTTTTTACATGTTGTCGTAATCAAAACTAAGCGAGACCGAAAAATGCAAGTAACGTTTTTAGTCATTATTGCATTAACACGCGGGTACACCCGTTCTCTTTATTCGACCGTCCAAAGCTGACTGCGAACATAAAGAGTGAATCATTTGGATAATAATATCCGCTTGATTTGAAGCCGTCAATTCATGTTCCTAGAACAAGTGAAATTCATTTAAGAACCGCACCGTCGTTGCTTTCTAGTTGTCACGAGCTTGATTCGTATAGAATCTTGCAAGTTACCTACCAAGTGCTGTTTGAGGTTAACACTTGAAGGATTTCCACTCATCACTGTGAACACTAAGGTATCACTCTGAGTGTTCTGGCAAGACCACTAAGATATTGCGTAGAGGCCTGGAACGTGTTTAAATTCATTTAAGAATTAAACCACTGTTGCTTTCCATTTATCACAAGTTTGATTCATAAAGAATCGCACAAGTCACCTACCATGAGCTTTTTGATATTCGCTCAAGAAGGATTTCCATCTTCATTGTAAATACTTTTGTATTACTCGGATGTTCAGGCAAGATCATGAAGATTTTGCGTAGGACTCTTAAAATCTTTCTTACTTTTCATAGTGTGTAAAGAAGCAAGGAATTCTGAAAGTGTGTCCTAATGAGATATTTGATGATCTCAATTGCTCTAGACTCGATCGTGCATTTTGGATTTTTAGTGATCGGAGGCTTGAGAGGAGTGCCACCATTTCAATACCAATTTATTCGGAGTGAATAAATCAATAGATAACGTGTTGTCTCCATGTGATTAAAACAAATATCTTGTAAGAGATATCTGAGTTAGCTGGGATGGGTTGTGCCTTGCATCACTGGGTCCATGATGTCTGTCTTCAATATCAAGAATCATTAAACAATGATCTTAATAGCATATGTATTGAACCGGTTTCTGCCTAAGTTGTAAGGAGGGCTTCTTTCTTTACACCCTTTATCTTTACAATTCTTTTTCATTCTTCAACCCCTTCAATGCTTACCAATACGTCATCACTAGCACCTTGTTGTGATTGTTATAGTGATAACTTAAGTACTTGGTCGCCATTCAGCTACGTTCACAATCTTTCTCCATCTTTCCTAAGGACTACTATTTCTAGCTATGGAATGTCCTTGGGAAGATTCCTCCGGTTCTAGAGGAATCATTGGACTTTAACCTATCCTACCATCCTTATGTCACCACAATCTTCACCGTCGTGAATAGAGATGTTTTGGGTAAGTGTATGTCACCATGAAATCCATTTTGAAGTGCAAATCCATTTTGCTCCCCCTTAACATATGTCACGATATCCAAAAACATTTCGCACATGTCGGGATGAGCTAGCACGTTAAGTCAAACCATTTGTGATTAATCATTTCTCATATTAAATCACATTTTCTCCCCCATATTAAAAATATTAACCCAATCGATGTTTTTAATATCAATTGATTTAATAGCATTTTAAGAAAATTTAGGAAGAAAAATGCAAATCCAATTATCTTCATGAATTACACAAGCTCCCCTAAAATTAATGAGGGTGTACTTGAAACGTAAATAAAATACCTTTTAAACACAAGTGTAAGGTACTTATCACGTGCAAAGATCATATATGATAATGTATTCACAAGATTAGCAATTTATGAGGTTGGACCTGAATGATGGAGAACATCATATGAAAGAAGCACATGGTTCTTGTTCACGAATGTTAGTCGCCTCATCACGTCTGAAGTTATCTCTTGACTCCATGTGTACGATTGATATCGTTGTCTTGACACCAACAAGTGAACTTGGCACTTTTGGCGTCAAAGATTCTGAATGCTGGACAATTGCTCCCCCTCAATTGTTGACCCGTGTTCTATTAAAAGAGTTGTAGTCGCCATTTGAGTAGTCGCATCGTCGAGTATGTAGATATCAATTGTAAATTGCTACGGTTGGTGGAGATGATAACTTCATAAAAACAAGATTTCTCTTGTGTTAACAAATAAATGCACTGACACGTACATAAATTCGTGTTAGATTGTGTTATAAAGTAAACACAATCCCTTACATGGTTGTAAAGTAAACCATGCCCGAGAAAAATAATTCCTATTGTTGAGTCAAAGCTTTCCGGTGAAATGCTTGACTTGAGTATGAAAAGCGGGTTACTATCTGAAATAATAGCAAACCATTTTGAGCATGTTTTAAAACATTTGAACTTCTGCTCGAACTTTATTTACAACCCCGTGTCATTATTGAATGACATTTCTAGTATCGTAAATATTATCGATTCTAGAAGACATGCTCTTTTTATCAAAACATTTTTTGAACATACAATTTTGAAAGATTTAGAAAAACCTTTTTGAGAAATTCTCGAAAAATTATGTTCAACGTTTTGAAAACTAATTACTTGAGCTTAAGATGTTGAATATCTATCAAAACGAGCTCAAGTCCGAGAAGTTGTAAACTTCTCGTTGTTAAGGATAAGTTTATCATCAGCGATAAACTTTCCTTTTAACTGAAGAACGAGTCCTAAGTTGACATTTACTTAGAAGTCGTTTTCATGAGCTTGAAAAACTTTGAATGTTTTAACGTAAAGCTCATGACCGAGAAAGGTGAATTTCTCGTTATGAGGAAAAGTTCTCTTATTTAAAAGATTCACTTTCCTTTCTGAGCTTAAAACTTGGAATGTTTTAATACAAGCTCATGACCGAGAAAATTTAATTTCCCGTTACGAGGATAAGCTATCTTTAAAGATAAGCTATCCTAAATATGAAGTCCGAGTTACAGTCTGATATTTAACTGTAAGTCATTGTGCATGAGTTTAAAAACTTCGAATGTTTTTAACATTAGCTCATGCCCGAGAAAAATTAATTTCTCGTTGTAAGGATAAGTTTATCATCGGTGATAATCTTTCCTACCTTTGAAGAACGGGGCATAATCTGAAATATAATTATACGCCATTGTGCATGAGCTTAAAAAACTTCGAATGTTTTTAATATAAGCTCATGCCCGAGAAAAATTAATTTCTCGTTGTAAGGATAAGTTTATCATCAGCGATAAACTTTACTTTATTTGAAGAACGGGTCATCATCTGATATTTAATGATGAGCCTTATACACGAGCTTAAAACTTTTGAATAGTTTTAAATTTAGCTCGTGTCCAAGAAAAAATAATTTCTCGTTTTGAGGGTAAGTTATCGTTGAAGAGATAAACTTCCCTTTCTCTGAATTCCGGGTCATCGTCTGTCATTCAACGAGGAGCCATATACACGAGCTTAAAACCTTTGAATGGTTTTAAGATAAGCTCGTGTCCGAGAAAACTTAATTTCTCGTTTTGAGGGTAAGTTATCGTTGCGTAGATAAACTTCCCTTTCTCTGATGATCGAGTTACAGACTGTAATGTGACTGTAAGTCATATACACGAGCTTAAAACATTTGAATAGTTTAATGTAAGCTCGTGTCCGAGAAAATTTAATTTCTCGTTTTTGAGGATAAGTTTATCGTCGGCGGTAAACTTTCCTTTCTTTGAAGCACGGGTTAGAATCTGTGATCCGACTGTAAGCCTTGTACACGAGCTTAAAACCTTTGAATAGTCTTAAATGTAAGCTCGTGTCCAAGAAAAATTTAATTTCTCATTTTGAGGGTAAGTGATCATTGCGAGATAAACTTCCCTTTCTCTGAAGTTCGGGTCACATACTGTGATTTGAATGTGAGCCATTGTGCATGAGCTTAAAAACTTTGAATGTTTTGAATAGAAGCTCATGCCCGAGAAAACTTAATTTCTCGTTGTTAGGATAAGTTTATCATCGGCGATAAACTTTCCTTTCTTTGAAGTTCAGGGCATAAACTGTAATGTGCTTGTACGCCATGTACACGAGCTTAAAATCTTTGAATAATTTTAATAATAGCTCGTGCCCGAGAAAAATTAATTTCTCGTTGTAAGGGTAAGCTATCATTGATCGATAAGCTTTCCTATCTTTGACGAACGAGTTACAGCCTGTAATTTGACTGTAAGTCATTTTACACGAGCTTAAAACCTTTGAATAGTTTTAACGGAAGCTGGTGTATGAGAAAAATTAATTTCTCGTTTTGAGGATAAGTCATCATCGGGATGAACTTTCTTGTCTTTTGAGAGCGAGTTATAGTCTGTTATGTGACTGTAAATCATTATACACGAGCTTAAAACCTTTGAATAGTTTTAACATAAGCTCGTGTCCGAGAAAATTTAATTTCTCGTTTTGAGGATAAGTCATCATCGGGATGAACTTTCCCGTCTTTTGAGAGCGAGTTACAGTCTGTTATGTGACTGTAAGTCCTTGTACACGAGCTTAAAACCTTTGAATAGTTTTAACGGAAGCTCGTGTCTGAGAAAATTTAATTTCTCGTTTTGAGGATAAGTCATCATCGGGATGAACTTTCCTGTCTTTTGAGAGCGAGTTACAGTCTGTTATGTGACTGTAAGTCCTTTACACGAGCTTAGAACCTTTGAATAGTTTTAACGGAAGCTCGTGTCCGAGAAACTTTAATTTCTCGTTTTGAGGGTAAGTTATCGTTGCGAGATAAACTTCCCTTTCTTTGAAGAACGGGTTACAGACTGTGATTTATCTATAATCCTCTGTTAATGATACCAATTGTAGGATCGTGATTTCTAAGGATTAGGCATGTTATTATTAATCTATTGAATGATGGAAGAAATGAAGAACTTAGAGAGAGAAAGAAGAGAGAGAAAGGAGAAGAAAGATTGATTATGTGAAACGTGTGTAAAATGCAAAGTGACCAACCCCTCCTAACATGCTAGGAGGGGGTATATATAGCCCACCCTACATGTGGGCTAAATGGGCTATATTGGATCACGAGCCCAATATCATTGGAATGACCGATCCTTTCTAAATACGTAAAAACGTATTTCCAACAATACCTTTATAAGTTGAAATACATAAAACATCACCACCTGGATTAAATCGTTTAGCAATATATTTGTAGCAAAAAAGAAGATACATTAAACCATTAAAATTAAGTACAAAATCACATGTGATTTGTGGTAAATCACATGTAATTTGTGGTAAATCACATGTGATTTACATATCAACCTATGTAAAATACAACATATAAGTCTTATGACTTGAACTTGTCTTTTTTCATTTATGATTATTTTAAAACAGAAGCATCTAAATTATTAGCCCCACTTGTGGCGACACTCTCATTTTCAGTTATTCACTTCCACTTCACATATCGAGCCTCCATAACGAAAACCAAAGTGTCAATCATGTCACACCCCCAAATTATCAAAGTACGTGAATACATCAGGGTGCGACTATCATAACTCATAAGACAGATATAAATAACGACATTGAAAAGTCGTTTTAATTCATTAAACATAAGTAAAATTGTTCGGAAGTATTTGATACAACATTATAAAATAAACCAATTTTTGAAGACATAACTTTAGAGTTTAAATTCCCAATAGATAGTCGTGACAATTTATTAATCTCCATAGCACAACCACGTCACTCCTCCGTCTTGATACCTGAGAAAAACATTGCTAAAGCGTCAACACAAAGGTTGGTGAGTTCATAGGTTTAAGTTAAATTGTGTGATGAACCATAAGATTTTAATCAGGCAACCGACATATAATCTTATAAAAAATACAAGATTATAATCAAATAGCATACGTTTAAATCTTTACGTCTAAGCTCATGAGACCGAAGCGTTAACCAAACCGACAATATATAAAATGAGCCCAAAGCGAATGCCTATCCCGGGACATCCGTGAGGAATCAAATGTAAGTGTATCTAACTTTACTGCACAATCATAATTAGATAGGGATGTCAATCAAAATAGATCTATCTATCACATTCTCGTTTACACTAAGTAATTAACGGTTCATGATAGCAGGCTAAAGGCAACTAGGATATCGAGGACTTAGACATCAAGTAGGCAAATGTATCAAATTTTAGCACATATGTTTATCCATAAAACAAGAAATTTTGTAACCCTAAAATATACAAAACAAGTAAAACTGAGGCTATGCAACTCACCTTAATGAAATAGCAAAAGGATATAATAGTAGTGGCACGGAGAACGAGGCACGTGAATCGATGCTGATGATGTATAGTCCCCAACCGGGTCATGGACCCGGCCCACGAGTACTACCCGCATCCGGCCCATCACTGATGGGTTGGATTAATGTCATTTAAGCCTATGGGCTTCGAATGAACAGTGGCCGCATAGATGTGTGCAGCCCACGGCCCGGCACGGCCGGTGCAGGGTTAGACAGAATCACAATCTTATTAGGATTAGGATTTACCCCAAAGTTGAGGATATGCACTCACCATAACTAGAAGATAACAATCAAACTAATTATAGCACTTATCCTTTACTTGGGGCCGAAGCATCGGTGACAGGCCATTAGGGTTTCACCCCCTATATAAGGAACCCCCAAGGGTTCCACAAAGGTATCATATTCTTCATACTCTCAACCTACAACTGATTCTTAACCATGAATCGATTACTTACTCTCACGCTGGAGTCTAATCGTGGGACACGCTCCCACGGTAAGCTTAACGCGTTTGTTTTAGTGTGCAGGATCTTAGCAAGACATTCACTTGGTGCAAGAGCCGGAGTCCAACCTATCCGAATTAAGCCTAATTCGGATTACGCAAGGACCATCCAAATTTTGTATCAACAAGTTGGCGCCATCCGTGGGACCCTACATTAAACTCAATCTCTCCTAATGACGAATGGACACTTTCAAGGAAACCAAAGGAACACGAATCCTAGGAATCGGAAGTCCGCGGGTGATGGGATAATCACCTTAGCCCAGCCCTATGGTGGCCAAACAGGAGGACTGAATAATCGAAACACGTTTCAGTCTCTCGGTGGGGCAGGTACGTCCGATAATACCCCACCACCAACCATCACTTTGGATAATCCCGATCCGGGAGCTGCGCCAAAGGCCCCTACTAAAGAGCCACAAAAGCCACTAGTAGTCGAGGCAGAATTGGAAGTCGGTTCACTCGATGATGAGGACCTCGAACGCGTACTTACGCATAATTTCGACAGAATCATGTCGGGCATCTCAGCAAGATTAAATCTTGGAAGGAACCTCCAATCCAGACTTAACTTCTGCAGCGCCGCACATGGAACTCCCCCTCAAGCTCGAAAGAGGGGAAGGAAGACGCGGGCTCAGAAACAGCCTCCCTTCAAGGAGCCACCTCGAGCACGGAATGTGTTCGAGCGAATAGGGGATCACATCATGCAAGAATTGCAAGAAGCCCAGGGAGACGGGGATAAGTCCGACGGCTCCACTGGACGCCCGATGTTGGAAAATCTTGTGGACAATCACCGCACAAGTGTGTGGCGTAGGATAAACTCTAGGGGGAAGGAAGTTCCTTCTCACAAAAGTGGTTATCGTAACCAGTTGAAAGGTGGGGCAAAATCATCCAATCACGCCCCGTCGGGGTCTAATTCGGATGATCATCACCCCAGACGTCACCGACCTAGGTATTCCACCCCTGAACCTTCGGATGACGAAGGACGCTACGACGATACCTACTATCGTGGGGAAGAGGAGGAAGATTTCTCCCTCTCATGGTGTAGCTAGAGGGAGGACGCCTTCACTCTTCGTATACGGAACTATTCCGAGGAAAAGAAGCACCGCATGCCGGCAAGTGTCAAAACCTACGACGGATCTGATGATCCGGAGGATCACCTAAAGATGTTTGACACACAGGCTAAAATCGAACGATGGCCGATGCCCATATGGTGACAGATGTTTAATTCTACCTTGATTGGCAATGCGCGCGACTAGTTTGAGAAGCTCCCCCATCTAAGCATCAACGGCTTCGATGAATTGCGCACAACGTTCCAAAACAATTATACTCAGCGAAACAAGTATAATAGAGATCCGGTCTCATTAGCGACAGTCAAACAAAGGCCTGGAGAGTCCACAGAAGACTTCACGGAGCGTTTTAATGACGAGTGTACGCGCACAAAAGCGTGCCCGGAGCTCCTTAAAATTTCCGACTACATGCATGCCATAACGGACAAGGAGCTGATTAGGCGCCTCAATGATAAACGTCCGGAGAAGTTTGATGAACTCATGGAAAGGGTTCGAAATTTTGTGGAAGGGGAGACCGCGGTTGCTGCGGCTTACCCCACAAAAGGGAACCACGGCTATCGATCTAACGATCCGCCTAGAAGGCAGTCAGGTGGCCAAGCTAACCACGACAATGGGAGAAACTTGGACTACAAAAGTCAGGCAAAAGGAGGACGGTCGGACGACAAGTTTACTCCTCTAAAGCTGACTTACCGAGATATCTTATTAACAGAAGGAACAAACTTTCCAAGACCTCCCCCTATGACAACCATAGTTGATCGTCGTCAGGGTACTCGCTTCTGCGAGTTCCACAATGACAAAGGTCACGGCACGGAAGAGTGCATCCAGCTCAAGAAGCATATAGAGTCACTGATTAAGTCAGGCAAACTCAAACACCTGGTTAAGGATTGGAAGGATGTAAAGGAAAACAAAAAGTACGACAAAAAAGATTCCAAAATGGATAAGCCTACGACCATATACATGGTTCAATCATGGCAGCGCCGGACAAAGCAGAAAGTTAGTCAAAAAATTTCACGCAGCAAGGAAATCTCATTCCCTCCGATCACGGCAAGAAACGTGGCTGATGCACCTCTCACGATTGAGATAAGCATTAGGACTCATAATGTTCGTCGTATGTATGTGGATTGGGGATCATCCTACGAATACTGCTTCGTACAGCCGCAACGAGTGATTAAAAGCCAATTGATGCCGGCCACGTCGCCGCTTATTGGCTTCAGTAGAGACACTATCTGGCCGATGGGACAGTTACGTTTGCTGGTAACCATTGGAGATAAAGAGCATTCAACTACGACATGGATGAACTTTATGGTGATACGCTCACATTCCCCTTACACTGGTATTACTGGAAGACCAGGCATCCTGGCCATACGGGCAGTCCCGTCCACGGCACATGGCATGATTAAATTCCCGGTGGAAGGGGGGATTTTCACTATTTACAATTCAACCATGCCACCATCGGAGTGTCACGCCGTGACAACACCAATCCAGCCAGCTCCTACAAAGGAAGGATCACCACCCCCTAATTGGAAAGTGGTAATCCACCCTAAATATCTGGAACAAGAGGTAGCAATTGGGGGAACCCTCTTTGAGAAAGGGAAGAAGGACATGTGCTCTCTCCTAAAAGCAAACCTGATATATTCGTATGGGAACCAAAGCATATGACGGGCGTACCACGATCGATAGCATAACATAAGCTTCAAATCCGCCCTGGATATCCCCCGGTTAAACAAAAGAAGCGCGGCCAAGCACCGGAGCGCAGCTAGGTAATACCGGATGAGGTGCGGAAATTGGTTGACGTAGAGATTATGTGCGAGGTCTACTACCACGAGTGGCTCTCTAATCCAGTCATGGTCAAAAAGCATGATGGAAGCTGGCGCATGTGTGTGGACTTCACAGACTTGAACAACGCTTGCCCACAAGATTGCTATCCGTTAGAAATCGATTGGAAGGTGGAATCCTTATGCGGGTACTATTTTAAATGTTTCTTGGATGCATATAAAGGATACCATCAGATTCAGATAGCGGAGGAAGACTAGGAGAAAACGACGTTCCATACCAGTCAGGGCGTGTATTGTTACATAAAAATGTCGTTCGGACTCAAGAACGTAGACGCCACATATCAACGACTTGTTGACAAAGCCTTTGACTCGCAGATAGGCGGTAACCTTGAAGTCTACGTGGACGACTTGGTTATCAAAATCCATACGGAGGAGGAACTCCTTCGTGATATCCAAGAGACATTCGACACAATGAGGAAAATCAACATGAAACTGAATCCAAAAAATGCACGTTTGGAGCGACTGAAGGAATGTTCCTTGGGTATATGATCAATCCAAACGGCATCAAGCCTTGTCCGGAGAAGACGGACGCTGTGATACAGCTACCGTCCCCTCGGACACTCAAAGAGGTGCAGTCACTTAATGTAAAGTTGGCCGGTGTAGATTCTTATCAAAATCCGCAAAAAAGTCACTTCCTTTATTTAAAACACTCAAGAAGTGCTTGAAGAAAGGAGACTTTCGCTGGACAAGAGAGGCGGAGGAAGCGTTTATCCAGCTCAAGCAACGTCTAGCGGCTCTTCCCATGCTAGTTTCCCCGCGACCTAAGGAGGAGCTAATTATTTACTTGTTCGCTACGTACGGAGCAATAAGCGCAGTCCTTATGACTGATCGGGATTCAGTCCAGACTCCGGTCTACTTTATTAGCAGAGCACTGCAAGGGTCAGATATGAATTACACACCAATGGAGAAATTGGTCTTATCATTGGTTTATGCCGCAAAGAGGTTACGCCAGTACTTCCAGGCGCACCCAATAGTGGTGGTTATGGACCAACCAATAAAACAGGTTATCTCCAAACCAGACGTGACAGGAAGACTACATAAGTGGAGCGTTCTGCTGGGGGAGTACAACATCTCCTATAGACCAAGGACAACCATAAAAGGCCAAATTTTGGTAGATTTCATAGTTGAGAAGCCCGATGAGGACGAGCCAATGGTACCAAAGGAAGAGATCCCAACGGAACCATGGGTTTTGTTCACAGATGGATCTTCTTGCACGGACAGATCGGGAGCGGGCCTAATACTTACAAATCCGGAAGGCATGGTGTTCACCTACGCCTTGTGTTTTGAATTCACAACTACGAATAATGAGAAAGAATATGAAGCATTGATTGCGGGTTTGAAAATCGCCGCTAGGATGGGAGTACGCAACCTTGAGGCCTACGTGGACTCACGGCTAGTTGCGAATCACATCCTAGGAGGGTACGAAGCTAAGGAGGAAAACATGATCCAATATCTGGAGAAAGTCAAGTCACTTATCTCTAGTTTTGGCAAGTTCTTTATCAAGAAGGTACCGAGAGGCCAGAACAAGAAAGCGAACGCTCTTAGCAAAATCGCGTCTACAAGTTTTGCCCATCTATCCAAACAAGTGTTAGTGGAAATACTCAAGGATAATTCCATCGCAGGAGAGGAGGTCGCAACAATAGTTGATGAGGAGGGGCCCACGTGGATGACCCCGATCATAAACTATCTGACGGATGAAACCCTTCCTGAGGAGGAAACAGAATCACGCCGCGTCAAAAGGAAGTCGCAACACTTTGAACTCCGAGATGGTGTTCTATACAAACGATCATTCCTACAGTCGCGGTTGCGGTATGTTGGACCACGCCAAGCTATTTATGTGATTAGTGAAATTCATGAAGGGTTGTGTGGCATGCACGCCGGCCCCAGATCAGTAGTAGCACGGGTTCTACGCACATGATACTATTGGCCAACTATGCATCGAGACGCACGAGATATGATTCTTAAATGCAACGATTGCCAATTACACATGCCAATACCGCGACATCCATAACAAGAGCTGTCACCCATCACATCCCCATGGCCATTCTATAAATGGGGAATTGACATAGCAGGTCCTTTTCCTATTGCAGTCGGAGGCGTTAAGTTCTTGATCGTGGCTATGGACTACTTCACTCGCTGGATAGAAGCTAAGGCGGTCGCAACAATCACGGGCAAACAGGTAAAAAAGTTTGTATCAACGATTGCAAAAACACACTACTCGAAACTTAAGTAAAACAAGTCGTACTTAGGCTAAATATGCAATATGTATGATTTTACAACATTTTATCCCTAGTATATGTGCTTGCATTTAATTTTAGGAAATACAAATAACATTTTTACAAATATTTCATTTGGGTCGAAGAGTCATTTCCATCGTTCTATAAATCGTTCGCTAATACCCCGCAAAAAGTAAGGTTTGTCATTTTGGAAACTAGGTTGGTTATCGACAAAGGTCAGTTGGAGTCTCCCTCGGGTTTGATCTCTAAATACCTTAAAAGTAACGCCAAAGTTGGTTGTCCAGACGCGTAGCATATAAGCAAGCTAACATTTTTTAGTTATGACAATTTCAAGAGTTTTTAAGTAACTATTGTAGGCTCGTTAAAAACTCGTGGGACAAACTAGTAATACCTTTAGAAAGGCAGCCATGTCATTTACCAAAGTCGAGTTCAAGCTTTTCAATACGATGTCATTGGGTGTGATAAAAAGGGGCGTGAAGTGAGTCTAACGCATCAAGAGGAAAGCGAGCAATAAGAGGAAATGTTTTTGTTATCCTGCTTATCTACACTCACATACGTATATTATCTATATAAAATGGGTGGTGCTTTCTTTTTACTACTTGTTGTTAGTGTTCACACTTGCTTTTGTTTTCCTGTTGCAATAGACATACACCCTCACACAATGACCATAAGATTAAAAGGGTTTTGTTTTCTTTGTTGGTGTACACACACATTAGCTAAATAAGGAAAAAGATGGCCTTGGGTTTCTTGTACTACACACGTCCATATTAAAGAAATAGTCACCCCTTTGTTTTTGCACTTCCATATAAACGCACACATGACACACTCACAATTACATTCACTTACCCCTATTACTTTTACAATAGTTAAAAAAAGAGGGTTTGCTTTCCTAACACATATTACTTTTACAATAGTTAAAAAAATGTTTGCTCCCTGACACACAAACTCACCCACGCCTACTCTGGTAATAAGATCGGAAAATTTAATTTCGTTCATTCTTGTCTTCACAGGGCCACACACCATGAACACTATTTATTTGAAAGGTGTTAGGTATTCATAGATTACATGCAGGCACATACGCTCACAATAACTTAACGTTTGAATTTTGTTTTCCTAGTATGTCACCAACACGCATGAATTAATCCTGTATATCATGATTTTATGTTCACGTTATTCGTTCATTTGGTTATCGTTTCTATACCAAGGTACTAGTTTGAATTTTTCTATGTTTTCAGTCCTGCCCTTTTCTCTCAGTAGTACGTACAAGCATACGCTTCACACTCTTTCCACACATACACATGAAGTCTTATTTTAAAGGAGGAATTTAAGGCATTTTGGTTTCCTGATGCTACTACCACGCATGGGCACAAACAATAGTAATAGTTTAAATCTTGGGTCTAATGTTGGTTTCTTGTTTACTTGTTGCTGAATGTAACATGCACTCATGAACACCCACACACAAGCACACTTTTCACTCATGTATATACGTGACCAAACACTTTCATTAGATGACCATTTTACTCGAACCAAATTGCTAACGTCTAGGTGAAATTTACCACCTTTCCTACACAACAAAGTCGCAATCCAACGTGATGCAAACTGTAAGATGGCATAACGAATCCACAATACCCCAGCCACGACAACATAAAATCATAAAATTTATGCCCATGTTTAAACTAGCACAATAAAGTGTTTATAGTTGATTTTTGGCATGGGTACTTTAGGTGTGAAACGTTTAAGAGTGGTGTGATTATATTTTTACTACGTTAATGTTCATTACAAGTTTTCCTTATGTATGGTTTGTTAACAGAAGGTATGTCCAACAAAAGAAAAATATTTTCTTGTGTTATCAAAGTTAATCAAGCACATACTATGGGTTGTAAAAGGAATATGTGATCTAGATGAGGTTAAAGAAAGAAGCTTACAAAGGTCCTAGTGAAATGACGAGAAGGAAGTAAACCACGATCAAGTTCTACTTGCCAAACCCTGATCTTGTTACTCTTAGCTTCCAAAACTTATACACCTTAACCAAAACCCTAGCTCCAATCCGTATCACTCTTGGACCCAACTTCTAAATGCCATGAAAATTTATATGCAAGTTTCTATTTCTTGTGATGTTTGAGTAGTCGTATGATGCGGTCTTTGGGAGTGTGTTGTTTACTAGTTGATAAGTTGTGTGAGTTTTATAAAGTGATTTACCAAGACCATAAGGCATCCTCTTTATACAGGGAGTAAGTAGTTAGGAGGGTTAATGACTTAGTGGGTTGTTTGGTTTGTAATTAGATGGTAACCATGAGAGGTACCATGGAGATTAAGAAAACAATGGGGAAGGGGGGGAAAGGGTGATGGTCCGTATGTTGGGCATGGAGAAGGAAGGAAAACAAGTCCCTATGTTTGACTTGTATAAAAATATGTTGGGTAGAAGCTTTGGTTAATAGTTATTAGGGTAGAGGAGGGAACAAGGTTTGAATATAAAAATAAATGTGGAGGACAAGAAAACATGGGTATATATTTTGCGAAGGGGAGGGGGGGACCGGCCCATTTTTATGGCTTGTGGGATTTTGTAATATTTTTTGTAACTATTTATTTCAAAGGTGTACATGTTTGGGTATAGACAAGGTAGAAAAAGTAGATGTTTTAAGTAATATGTGTATTGAAATGTAGACAAAATAAAAGGTAAATGTTCTAAGTAATTTATTAGTATTCTAAAAAGATGTTAGTTCATAGGGAAGTATTCGTGTCACGTTAAAATAAAAATGTATAATGTTTAAATGTAAAGCTATAATTGTCGAATTTGTAGTTTAGCGTAAGACGATACAAGTTTACTAAGGTGACTACCATTCAATTTATCATACAACGTAATAAAATAAAATTTACTCAGAAAAATGATTCCAAAAAAACGATACTCATTTCATATAAATTATTGATTCGTACAAGTTTTACGCGGAAACAATCGGGGATTTCAATAGACGCACATTTCTAACCCAAAAACGTCACGTTTAAAATTAATTAAATAGTTCAAAATCCACGATTGTTACATTCGACATCCATTAAATTGAGCTTCGACCTGAAGCTCAAACGTTGTTGCCCCTTGACGAAGTAAAAATATGAGGATATTTGAGTTTGAATTTATCTTCACGTTCCCACGTTAATTCAGGTCCTCTGCGTGCATTCCAACGTACCTTAACTATAGGTATACGACTTTTCTTGAGTCGTTTCACTTTACAATCCATAATCTCAACGGGTTTTTCGACGAACATGAGCTTGTCGTCGAGTTGAATTTCTTCTAAAGGTATCATAAGCGTTTCATTGGATAAATACTTCTTTAAGTTTTAGATTTGAAAAATAATATGCACACGACTAATTTCTTGCAGTAATTCCAAACGGTAAGCAACTTAACGGTAAGCAACTTATCCAATCCGTTGGATAAATTTGAACGGTCCAATACAATGAGGGTTTAGCTTTCCTCGTTTTCCCAAATGAATCACGCCTTTCCACGGTGCAACTTTCAACATAACGCGATCTCCGACTTAGAATTCCCAAGACTTTCGTATTTTTGTTGGCATAACACTTTTGACGATCACGAGTCGCTTGCATACGACTCTTGATTTGAATAATTTTCTCTGTCGTCTCATAAATAATTTCTGGGCCGGTAAGTTGTGCATCACCAACTTCCGCCCAACAAACGGGTGAACGACACTTTCGACCATAAAGTGGTTCAAACGGTGCCTCTTTAATACCCATTTGATAACTATTGTTGTATGAGAATTCTATTAGCAGTAACTGACGATACCATCCATTCCCAAAATAAATAACACATGCTCGAAGCATGTCTTCCAAAGTTTGGATGGATCTCTCGCTTTGGCCATCCGTTTGAGGATTGTACGCCGTGCTCATATCCAATTTCATTCATAACGCCTCTTGGAGTGATTGCCAAAATCTCGAGCAACGATCGTCTCGATCTAAAATAACAGAGACCGGTATTCCATGCTTAGTTACGATTTCCTTAAAATATAATCGCGTTAAATGATCTATTTATCCTTTTATTTCATAGGGAAAATGTGTGAACTCTGTAAGGCGGTCCACAATGACCCAAATAGTGTCATACCTCGCAGATGTCTTAAGTAATTTAGTGATAAATTCCATAGTGATTCTTTCCCATTTTCATTCTGGAATTCTAGGTTGGACTAATAATCTAGAAAGCTTTTGATTTTCGACCTTAACTTTCGCACAAGTTTAGCATTTTCCAATGTATGTCGCTATGTCGGATTTCATAGTCGGCTACTAATACAACATCTTCATGTCATGCTACATTTAATCTGATCCGGGGTAGATAGAATACTTGGAATTATGCGATTCATGCATAATTAAATCTCTAACATTTCCGTAACACGAAAACCAACTTCTATTATCAAGACATTGTATTCCATCGGCACGCGCAACAAGCTTTTTAGTAATCATTCCATCGGCGTCTTCTTTGTCGATGTTCTATGCTTTAATAGCTTCTCTTTGAGCGTCTAAGATTTTAGATGGTATGTCTAAGCCGATAGTCACCACAAAGGCTCGAACTCTTAGAGGTCTCTCATGAGGTTTCCTACTCAGAGCGTCAGATACAACATTTCATTTCCCGGTGTGTAACGTATTTCACAATCGTAATCACCAAGTAATTCCAACCATCGTCGTTGTTTCATGTTAAGCTCTTTTTGATTCAAGTTGTGTTGTATACTTTTGTGGCCAGTAAAGATAGTGTCTCCAAATCTTGAGAGCAAATACAACCGCGCCCAACTCTAAATCGCGAGTGATATAATTTTCTTCGTTCGGCTTCAATTGTCGAGATGCATTAGCGATGACCTTTTCTCCTTTGCGTAAGAACCGCACCTAAACCTTTGATCGACGTGTCACAATTCACCTCAAAATCTTCACTACCCTTGGGTAATGCATGAATAGGTGCGACACAAAGCTTTTGGTTAAGAGTTTGGAAAGAAAATTCTTGATCGTCTCCCCATTCGAACTTCTTATTCTTTTGCGTCAATGACGTCATAGATTTAGCGATCTTCGAAAATCCTGCCATAAATCTTTTATAAGTAACCGACGAGTCCAAGAAATTGGCGAATTTACGTAGGAGTAGTAGGAGTCACTCAATCCTTGACAGCTTCAATCTTGACGGGGTCTACGTGAATACCACTATTATCAATCACGTGCCCGAGAGATTGTACCATGTGAATCCAAGACTCACACTTTGAAAACTTAGCATATAATTGCTCTTGTTTCAACAATTCCAAGATCTTTTTCAAGTGCTTCTCGTGTTCTTCCTTATTACGGGAATAAATAAGAATGACGTCAATGAACACGATTACAAACTTTTCCAAGTAAGGTTTACACACACGGTTCATGAGATCCACGAATACTGCGAGTGCATTAGTCAACCCAAACGACATGACTTGAAATTCAAAGTGACCGTAACGGGTTTGGAACGCTGTCTTGGAAATGTCTTTTTCTCGAACTCTAAGTTGATGGTAACCCAATCTTAGATCAATCTTAGAATAAATGCTCGAACCTTGAATTTGATCAAACAAGTCGTCGATCCTTGGTAAAGGATAATAATTATCTATGTTAAGTTTTTTCAACTCGCGGTAATCGATACACAAGTGGAAGGATCCGTCTTTCTTCTTCACAAATAGAACCGAGGCTCCCCAAGGTGAGGAACTCAGTCTAATAAATCCTTTGTCAGTAAGCCCCTTTACTTGCTCGACTAATTCTTTCATCTCAGCGGGTGCTAATCGATAAGGTGCTCTTTCAACGGGTGCGGCTATGGGTGTTAGCTCGATATGCAATTCCACTTGGCGAAGTGGCGATAATCCGGGTAATTCTTCAGGAAAAACATCAGGATAGTCTCGAACAGTTGGAACATATTCAATTCTTTTCTCCCTTGGTCGGCTTCTTTCTTATCGGTAATTTGAATAAGGAAATTAGGACGACCTTCTTTGATGTACTCTATATTTTTAGTACACAAGATGACATTCAAACTACTTTGACTTTTCACACCATTTCTTTCTCCAATGATAGTCAAAATTTGGTTTCCATACGAAACGCGGACTCGTTTCTCATGGCATACTAACTCCGCATGGTACTTGGATAGCCAATTCATACCAATTATAACGTCAAAGCTTCTAAGTTTGATAGGTAAAAGATCGATAGTGAACGGAATATTTTGCATACTTAATGTGCAATCCATAAGTACGGTACTAGTGGAGATAGACTTACCATCGCCTAACTCCACATCATATCTAACATCTAAGGCAACGTGGTTCACATTAAATAGATCACAAAAAGTAGTTGACACAAAGCTTTTATTAGCACCGGAATCAAATAGTACGGAAGCATAAAGGTTATTGATGAGGAATGTACCAGCGATAACATTGTTGTCTTGGATAGCTGCCTCGGCACCTAAAGCATACACACGGCTAATTACTCCCGTTTGATTCCCATTTCCATTGTTTCGGCTACTAGAAGCTCCTTGGTTTTGTCGGGGATTCCTACGAGTTTGGTTGTTGTTGTTGTTACCACGGATATGGTTTACGCGGCCTTGAGTGATAGCTTTGGGACTTTGGGACATTTGTTTTTTAGTGACAATTCTCTCCACAACCATAGCAAGTAACATCCGCATATTACCCATCTTGAGCTGTCGAGGCTCTTTGACTGAGAGGTCTTGGGGAACTACGATAGTCTTTAGCAAAGTGATTGGTTTTTTCCACAATTATGGCAAGTCTTCTCGCAAGCCCCAAGGTGGTGCTTGCCACACTTGCCACAAAATGGGTTTTTTCCCTTGGCAGCCCGAACCACCATTCACATTAAAGACCTTTGCTACATCGTGGCATTTGTTGGGAATATTACCATGGTTAGAGCCGTAGTTTCCTTCCCATTTTCTCTTGTTATCACCTCGCTCATTTGAATCCAAGATGATATCTTCCATCAAAACATTAGCCATTTCAATAGACTCATTTAAGTCGGAGGTCTTGAGGAAATCACATCCCCTCAGATTGAAAAAGGCAATCCAACCATGAATCTTTCCACGACACGGGGTTCCGTAGGTAACATCTCCAGGCACATCAATCTCAACTCTTGAAAACATTGAGTATAAGCCATCAAATTAACCCCATGCACTCGAAGGATCCAAAGCTCGGTCTCTAATCGTTGCATTTCATTCTTAAGGAAATACTTCTTGAAAAGCATCCCCATAAAATGTGCCCATGGAGTAGAATTGGCCGCTTCTAAGCTTACGATACAAATATGGATGTTCCACCATGTTAGAGCACCATCGACCAACGTACTCGACCCATACTTAACTTTATCGCCCTCTGCAACATTGCTGACACTAAATTGAGCTTCAAGATTCTCAATCCACCATGCAAGTCCCACGGAACCTTCGGTACCATTAAAGGTACTAGTGAAACATGAGCGGAACTCCTTGTACGAGCACGTACGAGTAGTGGTCACCGTGGCATTCACCCGATTGGTCTCCTCTTGCGTGCTCCGAGTGGTCTCGGCGGCAGCAAGAGTGGCGACAACACCATCGATTATCATTTGGCTTAAGAAGGTCGGATCAATAGCGATGGTGCGGCGGGGTTTGCCTTAGCTCTAGCATTACGAGTAGCGGGAGCCATATCATATAACCATAAACGAAGATCATAACGAGAGTTAGAAATTACAAATTCATAATGTCACCGTGGCATTCACCCGATTGGTCTCCTCTTGCGTGCTCCGAGGGGTCTCGGCGGCAGCAAGAGCGGCGACAACACCATCAATTATCATTTGGCTTAAGAAGGTCGGATCGATAGCGATGGGTGCGGTGGGGTTTGCCTTAGCTCTAGCGTTACGAGTAGCGGGAGCCATATTTTATAACCATAAACGAAGATCATAACGAGAGTTAGAAATTACAAATTCATAACGTCAAGGAGTCCAAAGCATAATAACAATCATGGTATCACAAATAAGTGATGGAAAGATTCACAAATAATATAGTGCATAACCAAAACGTTCCATATTCCATAGCTTACGAGTTTCAAAAGTCGGTTACATAGTTTTGGAATTTCATACAAAATATGATACATGAAAGGAAATAAAAGGAAAACACAACTTGAAACGACTAGAAAGCAATCTAGCCTCAGCGATGCTCAAGGGCTTCCAATCTCTCGGTCAAGTCAAGCAATCCCCTATGCAAAAGAGTGTGCACCATTTCAATCTCGAGACAATTATCCTCTAATCGATGAGAAGAACCATAACACGATCGGGTGTGGGTGGAACAAAGTGCCCAAAGTAGCAATGATCTCCTCACAACAAGACTCAAGTCTAGAAATTAACTCCTCCGATAACCCACCCAAATTGCGTAGCACATGTACCATGCGGCTCCAAAGCAAAGCAAGTCTAGCAAATGGGAGAGGGCTAGGAGTCCCACGCGCCTCAGCGGCTACGGAGCTCTCGGCTACATACACACTGTAGGGAGATGGAGGAGTAGGCATCACTGGCCGAGCCGAAACAACATGCCTTGGAGCTATTTCCGAGGGTGATGGCTCTAAACATAGGTATGTGGAGCAAGTGCAAGTTGAGTCCGAATGTCTCGGTGCCAACTGGGTTCCCGATGGTAAAGGTCTCACCAACATCCGTGTGATACAACACATAGCGCGTCCTCTAGGAGCAATGACGGATGGAGCGGGTGTAGAAGTCTTTTTTGTAACGATAATATATTGAAAAACACTAGCAAGAAGCTAGAAAAAGATTACAAAGGATTGTTTAACCAAGAGTTCCAACATAAAGCTTTATGACTTCTATACTTAAACCAAGAAAAAGAAATCATACGAATAAAATCGAACAAATCGCTTTTCTGTAAGGGATTATCATTAAAAATGACGCTATTCCGATATCGCCATAAAGACCATAAAGTTGTTGAAGAAATGCAATACACACGGTCTTTCGATGTCCTAGTTGCTCTCCAATTTTCAAACCATTGAATCCATTCGGTACATGAAGAAAACGAAGGCATATTAACATCAATCCAAACACGAATAAGCCGCCATAAGTTACACGTTGTATCACACCTGAAGAAAATATGATCGTTCGATTCCACACCCACGTTGCATGAAGGACAAGAAATATAAGTAATATCCAACCCCGAGAAGATAAAATTAAACGATTTGGAAGTCTATCTAATATAAGACGCCAAATGAAAATATTTACCTTACGGGTCAAGATTTTAGACCACCTTGTACTTGGAATACTCGACGGAAGAATAACATCATCCATGTGGATGCGAGTATCATGCACAGAAAAATCCCCATCAATAGCAATGCTCCATTCCCAAGAATCTGGCGAGGAGTTTAAAGAAACATGGGCAACTTCAGACAAAAACCTCTGAAATGCTTCTACATTCCTGGCTCCTAAATTTTTCCGAGACCAATTCTATGACCTAATACCATTCGAAAGCCGATCAAAAAGTAAGCAATTGCCATCAACATCCAAGTGAAATAAACGATTATATTTTGAGCTCAAAGACCCGTCACCGATCCAAATGTCCTCCCAAAATGAATAGAAGAACCATTGCCCACTTTACGTCGTAAAGTGTGTAGAGGAATGATATCTTTCGAATGTAACATAGACTATGATTTTACTATATTAGACCACGAACCACTAACTTTTCACTCTTTATGAGCAAATCCCGTTTCATCTCCATGAATGGCCTTAACTAATCGAACCCAAAGAGAATCTGGTTTAGTCACAAGACGCCATATCTATTTTTGAAGGAGGGCAAGATTAAACGCTTTCAAACTCCCGATATTCAAACCACCTTTTTTCGTAGGAAGCCAAAATATAGTCCCATTTAATCCAAGTCATCTTCTTTTGATCTTCACTACCACCCTAGAAAAAAGACGCTCGCATAGATTCAAGCTTTTGAGAACGGATTCTGGGCATTTAAAGATTGACAAATAATAAATGCCAAGGCTTCCTAAAACAGCTTTAACAAAAGTGAATCGACCACTGATAGATAACAAGTTCGCTTTCCAAGAAGATAATTTCTTCTGAAAACGATCTATTAAAGGCTGCCAATTCTTAATTAAGTTCATGTTCGAACCTATCGACAAACCAAGATATGTGAATGGAACCATGCCTGGAGCGCAACCAGTGATACGAGCCATATCTTCGATCTCATGCGACGTAACACCAACCCCAAAAACATTTGATTTAGATATGTTGAGTTTAAGACCTGAGGTAAGATAGAATACCTGAAGCACACAAATTATATTATCCATATCTTGAGGATTCCATTCCGTTCTTGGTCTCCCCACGTCTCTTGTAGCACAACAATGGAGGTGGTGAATGAGAAACGGCAATTGGCTCTCCATGAGTGGCCTCCTTAGGTGATGATGGCATAGGAGGGGAATCTCGGTGACTCTCCGATGATCATAAGGCGAGGTCCGAAAGTAGGAGAATCCACAATGTACAACGACTCGTCAGATGAAGAAGACATAACACTACTAAATAACAAGGTATGTATAAGAGATAGTTCAAAAATAAATTTAGTTTGCAAATGTGCACGTTTTAATCCAAAATATTATAATATGAAACATTTAGTTCAAGTAAGCATGACACAAGGCACATAGTTCAGTTACACATGGCAACAAACCATAGCACTCAAAATCAAGGATGTTATATATGTCGAATTTAAATATTGATTTAGCGCATACCTATAAATTGATATCATTTTAATACAAGGAAAGATGTACATATAGGTAAAAAATACTTATCAATCAAGCATCAAAGTAGCATGGCAAAGACATATACTAAGTTACAACTTATTTTGTATTAGAGGCGTAGAGTAAAGTGGTCCATGGAGATTCGAGAGATAGTTACAATCAAGCGTTACGCTATTAAAAATTTTATTTTTTACTCAACGTTTGTAAAAATGATTTTATAAAAGTAACCTAGTTCTCTATGACCATGTCTCTGATACCAATCTGTCACACCCAAAATTATCAGAGTACGTGAATACACTAGGGTGCGACTATCATGTCTATCATAAGACATAGATATAAAGAACGGCAATGAAAAGTCGTTTTAATTCATTAAACATAAGTAAAAAATTTCAAAAGCATTTGATACAACATTATAAAATAAACTAAGTTTTGAAGACATGATATTAGAGTTTAAATTCCCAAAAGATAGTCAGGAAAATTTATTAATCTCCATAGCACAACCACGTCACTCCTTTGTCTTGATACTTGAGAAAAACATTGCTAAAGTGTCAACACAAAGGTTGGTGAGTTCATAGGTTTAAGTTTAAATTGTGTGATGAACCATAAGATTTAAATCATGCAACCAACATATAATCTTATAACAAATACAAGATTATAATCAAATAGCATACATTTAAATCTTTACGTCTAAGCTCATGACACCGAAGCGTTAATCAAATCGATAATATATAAAATGAGCCCAAAGCGAATACCTATCCCAGGACATTCGTGAGGAATCAAATGTAAGTGTATCTAAATCATAATAGATCTATCCATAACATTCGTGCTTATATCAATTAATTAACGGTTCATGATAGCAGGCTAAAGGCAACTAAGATATCGAGGACTTAGACATCAAGTAGGTAAACGTATCAAGTTTTAGCAATTATGTTCATCCATAAACAAGCAATGTTCTCACCCCAAAATATACAAAACAAGTAAAAGTAGTGGTATGAAACTCACCTCAATGAAATAGCAAAATGGATATAATAGTAGTGGCACGAGAACTAGGCACGTGAATTGATGCAAAAACGTTTTACTCGCAAAATAAGTAAAATAAGTCGTACTTAGGCTAAATATGCAATATGAATGAGTTTACAACATTTTATCCCTAGTATCTGCATGCATTTAAGTTTAGGAAATATAAATAACATTTTTACAAATATTTCAATTGGCGAGGGTCATTTTTATCGTTCTATAAATCATTCGTTAATTCCTCGAAGAAAGTAAGTTTGGTCATTTTAGAAACTAGGTTGGGTGGTCGACAAAGGTCAGTTGGAGTCCCCCTCGGATTTGGTCTCTAAAGACCTCAAAAGTAACGCCAAAGTTGGATGTCCAGACACGTAGCATATAAGCAAGCTAACATTTCTCATTTATGACAATTTCAAGAGTTTTTAAGTAACTATTGCAGGCTCGCTAGAAACTCGTAGGACAAACTACTAATTCAACAAACTAATAATACCTTTAGAAAGACAGCCATGTCATTTACCAAAGTCGAGTTTAAGCTTTTCAATACGATGTCATTTGGTATGATAGAAAGGGGCGTGAAGTGAGTCTAACACGTCAAGAGGAAAGCGAGCAATAAGAGGAATTTTTTTTGTTTTCCTACTTATCTACACTCACAAACATATATTATCTATTTAAAATAGGTTGTGCTTTCTTCTTACTACTTTTTGTGAGTGTTCACACTCGCGTTTGTTTTCCTGTTGCAATACACACACGCCCTCACACAATGACCAAAATATTAAAAGGGTTTAATTTTCTTGGTTGTTGTACACATACATTAGCTAAAGAGGGAAAAAAGTGGCCTTGGTTTCCTATCTACACACATCCATATTAAAGAAATTGTCACCCTTTTATTTTTTCACTGCCATATAAACGCACATACGACACACTCACAATTACATTCACTTACCCCTCCTGTTTGTTAAACACACACACTCGTACAAATTAGAAAAAAAGGTTTGCTTTTCTGACACATATTATTTTTACAGTAGTTAAAAAAATAAATGTTTGCTACGTGACACACAAACTCACCCACGCCTACTCTCTGGTAATAAGATAGGAAAATTTAATTTCGTTCATTCTTTTATTCACAAGGCACACACCATGCACAATATTTATTTGAAAGGTGATGGGTATCCATAGATTACATGCAGGTACACACACTCACACTAACCTAATGTTTGAATTTTAGTTTCCTGGTATGTCACCTACACGCATGAACTCATCCTATATATCATGATTTTGTGCTTACGTTATTCGTTCATTTGGTTATCATTTCACTTGGTTATCGTTTCTATACCAAAGTACTAGTTTGAAGTTTCTATGTTTTCACTCCCGCCTTTTCTCTCAACGCACAAGCATACGCTTCACACTCTTTCCACAAATACACATGAAGTCTTATTTTAAAGGAGGAATTAAGGCATTTTGGTTTTATGGTGCTAGTACCAAGCACGGGCACACACGCTAGTTATAGTTTAAATATTAGGTCTAATGTTGGTTTCTCGTTCACTTGTAGTTGAATGTAACATGCACTCATGAACACACACATAAGCACACATTTCTCTCCTGTATGTACGTGACCAAACACTTTCATTAGATGACCATTTCACTAGAACCAAGTTCCTAACGTCTAGGTGACATTTACCACCTTGCCTACACAACAAACTCGTAATCCAACGTGATGCAAAAGGCAAGACGACACAACGAACCCACAATAACCCAGCCGCGACAACATAAAATTATAGACTTTCTACCCATGTTTAAACTAGCACAACAAAGTGTTTATAGTTGATTTTTGGCATGAGTACTTTACGTCTGATACGTTTAAGCGTGATGTGATTAGATTTTTACTACGTTAATGTTCATTACAAGTTTTCCTTATGTATGGTTTGTTAACAGAAGGTATGTCCAACAAAAGAACAATATTTTTCTTGTGTTATCAAAGTTTATCAAGAACATACTATGTGTTGTAAAATGAATATGTGAGCTAGAAGAAGTTAAAGAAATAAGCTTACAAAGGTCCTATTGAAATGACGAGTAGGAACTAAACCATAATCAAGTTCTACTTTCCAAACCATAATCTTTTTACTCTTAGCTTCCAAAACTTATACACCTTATCCAAAACCCTAGCTCCAATCCGTATCACTATTTTTCCCAACTTCTAAATGCCATGAAAATTTATATGCAAGCTTCCATTTCTTGTGATGTTTGAGTAGTTGTATGATGGGGTCTTTGGGAATGTGTTTTTACTAGTTGATAAGTTGTGTGAGTTTTGTAAAGTGATTTACCAAGACCAAAAGGCATATATTTATAGAGGGAGTAAGCAGTTAGGAGGGTTAATTACTTAGTTACGGTTTTCTTTTGGTTTGGTTGGTTTTTAATTAGATGGTAACCATGAGAGGTACCATGGAGATTGAGAAAACAATTGGAAAAGGAGAAAGGGTGATGGCATGTATATAAATATGTTGGGTTGCAGCTTTAGTTAATAGTTATTAGGATAGAGGAGGGAACAAGGTTTGAAAATAAGAAGAAAAGTGGAGGAGAAGAAAGCGTGGGTATATCTTTTGCAAAGAGGGGGGGGGGGGACCGACCAATTTTATGGCTTGTGGGATTTTGTAATATTTTTGGTAAATAATTATTTCAAAGGTGTACATGTTTAGGTGTAGACAAGGTAGAAAAACTAGATGTCTTAAATAGTATGTGTACTGAAATGTAGACAAAATAAAAGGTAAATGTTTTAAGTGATTTTTTAGTATTCCAAACAGATGTTAGTTCTTTGGGAAGTATTCGTGTTGTGTTAAAATAAAAAAGTATAATGTTTAAAAGTAAAGCTATAATTGTCAAATTTAAAGTTTAGCATAAGACGGTACAAGTTTACCTAAGGTGACTACCATTCAATTTATCATACAACGTAAGAAAATAAAATTTACTAAGAAAAATGATTCCGAGAAAACGATACTTATTTCATATAAATTTTTTGGATTCTTACATGTTTTGTACATGTCTAACCCGAAAACATCGCGTTTAACATGAATTAAATAGTTCAAAATTTGCGATTGTTTCATATCAAGACATGTGATCAATTCTTCACAAAATACACACCCGTCACTTCCTCAACAAAAGATGCCAGAAACGCAAAACCCAAATCCTATTCATCACATACCTCATACCCCTCCACACTCGAGACGTAACCATGATCTTATTAAACGAATACATAGGCACCAACATTTTTCAACACGATTTCCCTTATTAATCTTCCTTAATCTACAAACTAGCTTGTACCCATTACTTCACTGCAGTTGAACACCTTCAAAACCACCTTGCACGCTATAGAAAAGTGGTTCGTCGAAAAAGCCCTCAAATTATATCGAAAGATACCGGATTTCAAGTGTCATATGTCGTTAAAGTCTCTTAATGCTTTGTTGAATCTTTGAAAATATTTGACGATGGTTTAACAAATCTAGCGTGCTACAATGGTGGTGCTTGGTGGTTGACGACGATGGTGGTGTAGCCGATATAAGGTGTTATGGTGGTGGTGGTTGGTGGTTAGCGACGGTGTAGCATTCCTAATGTACCACGAGGGAGGTTGTTGGTGTAACAAATCTAGCGTCGCCTCCACGGTGGATGGTAGCAGGTTTTACAATGATGACAGAAGGTGGATGTGCGACCGATGGTGGTGGATGACAACAGTGGGATGCGACGACGGTGGTGGGTGGTTGTTTGAGTTTCTAAAAATATGAGTGTGTGGATGTGTGGTGTGATGAAATGAATGAGTGGAGTGGGTGTGTGTGTTTTTCAACTCTAGGATTAGTTTCTAAAAATTGACGTAGCTCGAATTCTACTATAGAAAGTACAAAACTTTCATTTTTATCAAAAATATTTCACTTAGTAAAGCAAAACGATTAGTATGTAACTTTTTATTCTAAAGAATTTTTTTAATAAGAAAAAATATCTTAATTTAATTTTTTAATGTTTTTTTTTAAATCTAATTTTTTTTATTACATAAAACTTTTTAAAACATGGAGAAATTTGATGAAAAAAAGAGGTGTTAAATTTGTGAAGAAAAATTAAAAAAAGAGGAGGTAATAAATAGAACTTTAGTGGTTAAATTTTAAATAAAATAGATGATGTTACGTAAAAATTATAATTTTTCAATAACTTAAGAAAATTAACAGATTCTCCTTAAAATTTATAACCTATTAATATTATAATTATAAAATATAATGCAGGAATTATATATATATATATATATATAGAGAGAGAGAGAGAGAGAGAGAGAGAGAGTTAGGATCAAATGAGAATAAACATTAAAATAAGAAGGATAAGAAGAAACTATAACCGCATATTCGAGATGCATCCACTTAAATTAGATGCATATTTATAATCTTAGATGCATTATAATACATCATAACATGTTATATAGCTTTTAATTAGATGCATATACGTATATTAGATGCATTTTATGATTTATCGATATTTTTGTTCCACTACACATGTCAAAATCATGAAAATCAATTTGCACCATCTACACATCAAATTAACTTTCGAAACTCAAAATCGTGCATCTACATGAATATAAATGCATCTAATGCAAGTCGTTGCATCTCAAATGTGTGGTTTTAGTTTCTTCTCACCACTTCTTATTTTAAGTTTCTTCTTATTGGATCCTTACTATATATATATACATATATATATATATATATATATATATATATATATATATATATATATATATATATATATATATATATATATATATATATATATATATATATATATATATATATATATATATATATATATATATATATATATATATATATATATATATATATATATATATATATATATATATATATATATATATATATATTTTTATATATTAAATTGAAATATTAAATTTAATTTAATTTATTTTTAAATTTATACATACACACTACTTATAACTAATATGTATACAAAAGAATAACAAAATTAGATACACATGCATGGACATGTGCTACATGTTACTTCTTTAATCTAATAGTAATCGCTATACGCAGGGCCGATTCTGACCTTTTGGATGCCCTAGGCGAAACTAACGATATATGCCCTTCGTATATGTTCCCGTACTATAGCAAGGCTTGATTTTAGATTTTCGAGATACGACCATGCAATTCTGTATTTCTTAGATGACTAAAATGAAAATTTATATTTTGTGGTGAACATGATTTTCTTAATATGATTTTGGGTTTCATGTGTAGTTAATGAAAGCACTAAATTTTATTTCATTTGTATATTAATTAGCGATGGGTAAACTTTTATATATATTTTACTATTAAAACATAGCAAAATTGCAAATACAGTTCATAGATATTTACTGAAATTCTAGAATTCTAAATTCTAATAAAATTAAAATTTTTAAGAATTAAAAATTTTAAAAATTTAATAACTAAGCATATTTGGTTGGCAACAATTTATAATATTTTGAAATATTGATTTGTGTTGAATCAATTAACGAATAAATTTTTTAAAATTTTTTTTATTGAAAAGAGTAAAAATCAAATTTTAACTATTTATAAAAAAATTATAAAATTTTTTTATAAAAGTTTTATATAAATATTATAAAAAATTTATATAATATTTATAATTTTTTTTATAAAAAGTTATATAAATTTTATAAAAAAAATAAATATTTTTTATAAAAAATTTATATAGATTTTTGAAAAAAAGTTTATAAATTAATAAAAAATTTCAATAAATTTTTATGTAATTTATATAAATTTTATAAAAAATTTTAATAACTTTTTATAGAATTTATATAAATTTTATAAAAAATGTCTTTAAATTTTATAAAAAAATTCTTTAAATTTTATAAAAAATTTATATAAATTTTTTATATAAATTTTATTTTGATTATTTAAAAAAGTAAAAATCGAAAAAATAAACTTTATACAAATTTTTTAAATTGTATAATTTTTCATATAAATATAAAACCCCGAATAAAAACGACTAAAAAAAAGTTTATAAAAGATAATTTTGAAGTAAATTAAAATTCCTCACTTTTTTGAGTAATTCTAATATCCTCCATTTTGAGAATATGGGGAATTTAAAATTCCTTCATTAGTCATACCAAACACAATATTTGAAGAAATTAAAATGTAAATATTTTAAATATACCCCAATATCCTCAAATATCCCCAACTAAACCGTCCCTAAAACATACTATGAAATGGATAGTAGAAACTGCTACACCTTTGACTATTAAAAAAAACACTTACCAAAAATACAGTTTATAGATTACTTAAGGCATGCTTGGTTAAAGGTATTAGGGAGTAAGAAATGGGAAAGAGAATGATTAATAGTGATTGGTTTATAAAATTATAGGTAATCATTACCAATTAATAGGTAATGAACCATTCCCCTGTAAATTGAGGGTAATGGGTTCAAGGTAATGGATTGACGCATGTATATGTGCGTCTTCACCATCACCACCACCACCATTGTCGCTACACCACCCTCCTAAAGCCACCACCACTCTTCGACGCCACCACCACCACTGACCAACACCATTGTCGCCACCACCACTCCTAACGCCACCACCACCATTGTCGCTACCACCACTCTCCTAACGTCACCAACACTCTCCGACACCAACACTCCCCGACACCAACACTCTCCGACACCACCACTCTCCGACACCATCACTCTCCGACACCACCACCACCACTGACCACCACCATTGTCGCTATCACCATCCTCCTAACGCCACCACCACCCTCCGCCACCACCACTATCTGAAGCCACCACCACTACTGACCACCATCATTGTCGCTACCACAACCCTCTTAACGCCACCACCACCCTCCGCTACCACCACTCTCTGAAGCCACCACCACCACTGACCACCATCATTGTCGCTACCACAACCCTCAAAAGTGTGTAATTTTTATCAAAACTTATTGGTTTGTCCACATTTGTTAAGTTTATTGTTTCTGAGTGCCTGAATCTTGGTTTCTCTAGTTTCAGAGGGTCCTTCATGACCAAGGATAAGGTGTGTCCACATTTTTTTGGCTGTAGGACACTGAATTACAGACTTCATGATGTGTTTAGGAAAACAAGATATAATGATGCTCTTGAGACGTTTGTCTTGGTTTGCCAATTTCCTATCAGCTGGAGTCCACTGCTTGAGAGGTTTGGGAAGAGGATTCTCATCAGTAGAGGTAAGCGCCATGGGAACATAAGGCCCATTATCTAGAATTTCTAGAAGAAATGGTTCAAGTCCGTCCAGATACACGAGGAATTGACTCTTCCAACTTGCAAAATCATCTTCATCAAAGACTGGTACATTGGTGACATGAGATCCGCCTCTTGAGTCAAGAAGTTGAGGTAGATCGTCTTCATTTTGAGGTGGAGGAGTGAGTCTTGGTGATGTTGGTGGTGCATTAGTGTTGTTCCCAGAAGACGGTGGTGGTGGTGGAGGTGTATTGCTTGTTTCAAGCATGGTGGATCTTGATTATAAAACTTAGAACGATGTTTATGAGGGTTTTAATATCAAACACCACTCTGATACCAATTGAAAGTCCCTAAACCAAGCTTGAAACAATAAACTTGACTAACCAACACACTTAATTACTTTTCAAACGTAATACTTATTATTGTATAATAAAGAATTACAAGTGTTATGGATAACACCGTTTGATGACAATGTGTTGTGCACACTTTGGACAAACTAAAACCTAACTTATGAACACAGTCGTAGCTGTTTTGTTCTATAAGTTCTAAGAGTTAATGTGTGAATTCTATCAAAGTGTTAAACATTAACGCTAGGCTACATAACCTCTTTATAGTGGTACGAGGTTGACTCCAAGTAGTGGTTGATGGTGACTACACTAGACAGACACTTGTTAGACCTCTGTCACAAGATGCTCTTCTATTCTTGGTAGTCTGCCACAATGCTTTAGAGAAACAGAGCTGACACAGTTTCCCTTTTCTTCATAGTCTCGTACACACTAAGGTATGTCCAAAGTGTGCTGAGTGTTAACAGGGTATTGCTACCCCTGTTAACCCTCAACCCTTCAGAGTCCCTGATACATCTTGGCTGTTATCCATCACAGCCAATGAGTATGTCTTCAAGTAATCTTTGACTTCCTTGACAATGTCTCTGACATGGACTCCTCTGAGGTTGCTCACAGAGACTTAGATCTCTGTGAGTCTTGCGATACTTGCCTGCCTCCTAGGCACAGGCAAGTTAATATCAAACAGCTTGATTTATGTTTAAATCTATGATACAGGGAATCTAATAAACTTAGATTCCTAACAATCTCCCCCTATCTAAACATAAATACAGCTAGATCTATATAAGTTAAGGTAAGTGAGATGACAGCTTCTTCTTACTCATAACAGATTAAACAAACATACCTCATGATTTTATTAAGACTTAAAAGAAATTACAAGTACAAAACATAAGTGAAATAAAATATGAAAGTAAAATTCAGCTGTGAAGTCCTTCAATAGTCATCATTCTTGATTCTTTCTTCAGCTTCAGCTAAGTCTGTCCTAGTATCCAATTCGGCCTGCAAAGCTTGTGCAAATACCTTGGAATACTCTGTGTTGATTTTAAGTGCGTTTTTGAGACAAATAAGTTGAATGGTTGATGCTAATCCTAGCTCATCTTCCCTTTGGAATGCATATTGACATGCCCTGTTCATGAAGGCCATACCTTTCTCAGGCTCAATATAAGTGTGACCATCAATAGGGCCTATGATTCCATTTGGTAATACCAAATCCCTGTGCATTCCATCCACTTGAACATCATCAGTAACGAAGGTCTCCTTAACAAATTGGGTCATCCTTCTTCTTTTCTTTCCAGACTTTGGAAGTTCTTGTTCAAACAGCTGTGGTGGGGGATCTATCTTGAGTTTGGCTGCTGTTTCTTTAACCCAATTAAACTTAGCGTTGAGGGTCTTGAGAAGAGTAAAATTTGCCTGTCCAATTCTTTTAGCAGCTAAAGCCTCAAGTTCAAACCATTCAGTCAAGCCAAGTTTCTTTAACTTAAAGTCTTCAAAGATATCCATATTGGCCTGTTGGTTATCTCTCCACAAAATCATTTGTGGTGTGTTAGTAGACTTGTGAATGGTATACTTAAACTTGGTGATTTTTCTAGGTGCAAACCTGTTGTTGACGCAGGCATCATAATCAGCTTTTACCTTTTTCAGTGCCTCTGTGCGTTTGACTTTCATTTCTTTCAACCTTTGTCTTTGCTTCTCCCTTTGAAGTGTAGTCATTTTTCTCAGAGTTTCCTCATTAAGCTCCTTGGCTTTCTTGATTTCATTCAACCTCTTGAATTCAATAGCCTGTTTCTCAATTTCTTCAGGTGTTAGAGGATTCTCATTTGATGCTGTGAAGGTTGTGAATTGGGATGGGTCAGTGGTTGATCCTCCTGTCTCTAGCATCGCAGCTATTTTCTTTAGTTTGGCGTCTGAGTCTACCATAACTATTTCCTTTCCTTTCTTTGAGACAGAGGATACCACACTTGCGTTTTTCAGCTCTTCAGCTTGTTTGAGAAAAGCCATCTGATCTTGGTTTTGTACAGCTTTGGGTAGGGAGCTAACAGTGAACTTGAGTTTCTTGGCAGCTGGTTCACCATCATCCACATCCTCGCTGGTGTTAACCAGAGTCAGAGATTTTGATGAATCAACTCCATCCTTTATATGTTTCTCCCCCTTAATTTCATCCTCATCATCAGGTATAATTACTGGAGTGATGACTTGGAGAGGGACAGGTGAAGGAATAGTGTTGTCAGCAGATTCTGAGCTTTGTTTAGCAGATTCAAGGTTAAGTACCTTTTCCTTCTCCCCCTCACGTTCAGCCTGTCTTTTCAGACGTTTGGATGAACGTGCCTGAAAGTGCTTAGCAATCTGCTCAACAGAGGCAGCCATGTCTCGTTGCCTGGTTCTTGAAGCTCTGGCAATTTTCAGCAGTTGGTTGCAATTACCATTTGTGTTGCGATGAACACGATCAACTATAAAGTTGGTGTGACGAATTTTCCTGTTTCGGATAGCTTCAAACTCTCTATGCATCGTTAACTCATGCGCATTAAAAAGTGCAGGAACCTCTGTGACGATGGCATCTTTGATACGTGTGGACAAATGACTAAGTCCTTGGGACACTCCCTTTCTTGTACCATCCTTAATAGGTTCAGTGACTGCATCCCTAACCGCCTGTGTTATGATCTTTGGAAAGTTGACATTGAAAGAATGCATTTCAGATTTTATGATGTCCAGCTTTCTTGACAGGCGTTCCATGTCTGATTGATGGTGCTACGGCTTAAGATCATGGATGTTTAGACTTTGTTGTGCATAATCATCCTCCCTTGGCAATATATCAAAGTTGGTTTGGGCAGGGTGATCAAACAACAAGAATTCAGCTGTCTGATCATATGCAGGCCTTTGGAATACTATAGCGACAGAGGTAGTAGAGGTGGGAGTTACTACAGCTTCCTTAGGAGGAGGAGTGGCATCAACAGCTGGTGTGGACACAACGATATCCTTTGGAGGAGACAGAGATTGCTGGTCATCATCTTCTTCATCCTCCTCCTCCTCAATCATCCCCTCAGGGAGAATCTCATCATCAAGCATGGATTCAGGTTCAGAGAAGTCATCGACTAAGGAGAGCACATCCTCTTCAACATCAGGCATGGGCTCTTCCTCATTTGGTTGATCCTGAATCAGTGTATCAGCTCCTTTATCTAGCTGCTTCAGAGATTCTATGTTTGGCTGTACAACATCAGCCTGCAAGTTGTTTTAAATTAGTAACAGTGAAATAAATAAGGGGAATGGTCGCCAGTTCGCTGTCCTAGAGAGGTTGAGGGTGATTATTCAGCCACTCCAAAGGATAAATCCTTGGGATTCTTTTAAGAGTGAAAAGCATGAGGTTAATGGTCGCCATTCGCTGCCCCTAGGAAAACTGAGTGTGATTATTCAGCCCCCCAAAAGGTTAAAACCTTTGGGACTCTTTTATTTGTGAAACATATGTTGTTAAGGATCGCCATTCGCTGCCCCTAGGAAGGCCGAGGGTGATTATTCAGCCCCCCAAAAGGTTAAGAAACATTTGGGACTCTTTTATTTGTGAAACATATGTAGGTAAAGATCGCCTGTTACGCTGCCCCTAGGAAAGTTGAGGGTGATGATTCAGCTCCCCCTGAAATGATAAATCCTTTGTGATTCTTTTAAGTGTGAAAAAGATGTAGGGTAAGGTCGTCTTGTAACGTTGTCCCTAGGAGAGCTGAGGATGATTATTCAGCTCCCCTAAAAGTAAAACTTTTGGGATTCTTTTTCTGAGGGAACCAAGAGGCTGTGTGAGGTACAACTACTCTAGGTCGAGACATATATGTATTCAGATTGTTGTTTGTCTGAATACTGTCTAGAGGGTGCAGGGTCATCGAGGTGCTTTATAAACACAAATGAATCACTCCCTGGTGCATGGACAGGGTGTACAGAAGTCTTAAATGATTTATAAGTGCATACAAAGACTCCTATGGGTCGAGGATAACCCTAACTTCACCACTCTCACCTACAGACATTTGAGAGTGGCTGCTTGTGGACCTCTAAAAATGATAAGACTGATTACCTGTGCGATATCAGCAGAATTAGGCAGGTTCCCTGTTCTTCATGCCCTCAAACTGAACCAGTAAACCACCATGTTCTTTTATCTTCACCGGATATTATTTTCCTTTTCATTTCTTTCTCTTTTTTCTTCGCGTTTTTAGATCTAAAGGTGGTCTCTTTTTTATTATCAAAGTTACTAAAAAAACAACCACTAGAAATTTGATGCCCCTATTTTGGTGATGCCCTGGACTGTCGCCTACTTCGCCCGATGCCAAAACCGGCCCTGGCTATACGAAGACCAAAGATAAGAAAATACAAGATGTTATCCAAGTTATCATCTTCACACAATCACACATCACCTGTTACCTAATTTGTCGAGTTTGTTCAACTTCCTATTTTGATATATACAAGGTTCATTTGATGACACTTAAAAGTTAAAATATGTATATCCCAAATGATACATTTATCATTCATAACAATAGCATATGTTGTTTTTTAGTCATAATATAATGCATTCCATTAAGTTATTTCATTTTATCCTTTTCTTAAAGCAAATACGGAGTATATATGTTGATTAAGTCATTAAACCACAACAGAATTACAAGAGGATACTAAGAATAAACATTCATAATCTCACAAAACCTAAAAATAACTTTTTTTTATTAAATTAATCTAAGAACTAAAGGTGTATGAACAAAAACATGTTTTGATCACTTCAGCCTGGGATAAATAAAAAGCTAATCGGAAGGTGACGAATAAAGTGAAATTGTTACAAAGGTACGTGCACCCTTGCCTAAAGTGCAATATCTCTTATCTCTAACCTTTTTAACACATTCAGAGTAACATGCAATCTTATTTCTATTTAATCTTACTTTGTGTCATAACACCAACAAATAAGGAAAATTCATTCATCATGAACATAGTTTATGAGCGGTGTAATAGGACATGATTTATGATGATCATGTTGAAGAAGAAACTATCATAAACACAATTGAACAAAGATTATAGTATTTGAGACATAATGAATATATGTCATCACATTATGCGAATATCCTGCTAAATTTTACTTCTTTCCAATAAATTTGAAAAGACTCGACAAATTAGATAACAAATTTGTGGAGTTAGTTTAACTTCTTAATTTAACAAATTTGAAAGAAAAATAAGAAAAATACATTTTATGTGATTAAATCCAAATGACAAAATTAATATCTCTATGTGGTCTAAAAAGGTTTCAACTATACAAATAATTAGAGATGGTGTAAAGCATAGAGTTGTTAATGCAAAGAGTGTGATGGCATGTGTATAATGGAGGTGTCCATGAAAACATGAGATGGAATGGTTGGTAAAGAATTCCATCTTTAACCTAACTTTTGTTTAATCTCTTTCAACTTAAATAATTACTCTTGATTTAGAACCATGTCATTTCCTTTCAACCTTTATGTGGTTTTTAATATGTGATTACTATGTGTCATTAATCATTTAATCTTGATGTTAACTTACACATGATGCCCCGGTTGAAAATGAAAACAAAAGAATGTGTGGACAAAATAGTGTTTTGTTGTGTTCATCAAGACATAGAAGAAACTTACATTAAATTTGTTATTTATATGTGTTCTAATTGTTGTTTTATATCACAATATGATAGTTATACCAAATGAAGTGCATGCTTTACCACTAATGAACAAAATATGGTCCTATTTAAATGAGAATTATATCATACAGTAGCTTTTTTCTTTCCGAAAAGATAACTACATAAAACCTAAAATCAAAAGTGTGTGATATGAAAATAAAAGTTTAATTGCAACTTTCTTTTTACTCAGGAATACGACACAAATTTTCATCTTCTATTTAGTTTGATTTAAAAGTGAAAATTAACTTAAAATTAAAAAAAAAATGTAAAAAAATTGTTTTGCTAAAAAAAATCTAAAAATTTCAAAAATCAGACAAATAATTAATGTCATAAATTTTTCAAACTAATTTTTATCACTATTAATATTTCACCAATGATAATACAATGAAATATCAATAGTGATAAATAAATAACTATTAATAATGATATTACATTGTAACTATTTATTAAATATATTTCTTGTGTTATTATTAATGATATTTTATTATTTTTTTAATAGTAAAATATTACAATTGATCAATATTTTTCTTCAAATTTATAATTTTAAACTTTTTTTTTGATATTTTTGCAAAAATAACCTCGGCATAATTATTTTATAGGATTTTAATTTTAAGTAATCAATAAGTAATATTAATCTTTTTGCTTGTAAGTAAAAAAAGTTGTAAAATAAGTTAACTCGTGATCTGAATTATGTCATTGGCTAATAGATTATCACCCAAGGTGGCCTGTTGTCCAAAAATAAATAAATTTACAACATGAAGATTATAAAAATATAAATGTCACAATTCTGAAATACGTTAAGTAGACTGGCAACATCAAAAATCGTATGACATGTGGCTGTTGCTTTCGATGATTACTTCCAGAATTGATCCGGCAATTCTACGCGTATTTTTATGTTTTTTTTTCTTAGAGAATCTTATTTAACGTCTTGTATTATGGTTGGACTTAGTAACACCGTTGACTTTTTATTATCTACATTTGACTGTTTCTGGTTACCATTCTGACCCTTTCTTCTTGTTTTCTTTCTCAAAGACTATACAGCTTAGTCCAGACATTTTCTTGTCACAATACCTGTGGCAGTCCAAGATCTAAAATACCTAAGGAAACAGTGTGGTTTTTCTTATTCAGGTTACTCGGAAAAAACAAGTATTTTAAACTCAAATGTACACGGAATCGTCGGGTTTTACCTCGTTATAGTCGTTTTACAACCAAACTAGCTAGCCTGTTGCAGCTTGCAAGCGAAACTAACTTGAAAGACTTTCTTTGTCAATTGTATTAGTTGTATTTGTTCAAAAAAGAATTTATATAGTTGTACGTGTAATTGTATAGAATTTCATATATGTTTTTCTTTTGACACAAAATTTTAATATATATCTAATATTATTTAAAAATTTCATATATATCTAATATTAAACTTTAAAATTTCATATATGTCTAAATTTCATATATGAAATATGGGAATATCTAAATGAATGTAAACACGAATTCACAATCAGTGGATTCTGATTTGACATAAAATTTTGTTACTTGTGCTTATCATACCATACTTACAAATCAAGAAACGATATATCCCTATTTTCGGCCATAAAAAATCACAAACTTGACATCATGTTATCCACTTGTATCTTACTTATAAGGCAATGATTCAGCATTAGTATTTTTGTTAAATTATTGGTGATAATTTGCATTTTTTTATACTTGCATTTGTATCCAACATATATCCTCCTTATGAGGGCATGCCGCATGCATATTATATAGGGATGACTTTGAAAGGAGGTACTTATGGAAAAAGCCACATGCTTAGGTGGAGTAGACGAAAGGGTATACCATTCTCACCTACACAAATTTCAGTGACTATATACTTTATATATTAGTTTACCACAATCTTAGATAAGCTAGTAGTTGGTGTTTGTGTTTATGTGTTAATTATTGGGCTTAATTAATGACGATAAGTCACGCAACCAATACTTTCCCATCATAGCCTTGCATGATCAACATCTACAAACAATCATCTATTCACGTAATTACCGATGATATGTCATTTCTCAGTAACCACTTAATATGGACAGGTTATACACGGATTAATAGCTGACAATGTTTTAAAAACAAGTTTTTTATTGGCTCGGCTAACTTATCGGGTTACAGTTCAACTTGGTTAAACGGCGGTTTAACCTAATTTTTCGCTCAAAACCGGTTCCGATCACATGACCTGTTCATGATTCAATCGGTCGGGTCAATTCAACTTTTAAAACGCTACTCGATATACCGTTAATACATGTGACTGATTAAACAAAAACTTTTGCCCTATTTGCCTTGAAGATCTTGAAACGGTTAATCATTCATTCTTCAACTGCGGCTTGGCGAAAGATTTATGGGCTTTCTTGGCTAAATGGTGGGAGTTGGACATCGCGGTTTGTGACAACATTGAGGAATGGTTTAATTGGTTAGACTCCCTTCGTATCCTTCTCAAGATGCGGTTGATTCTCGAGGGAGTGGAAAGTACTCTCATGTGGTTCATTTGGAATTTTCGTAATAGTTTGATTTTTTCTAGTTGTCCTTCTAAGAAGGCGGTTCTTTGGGATTCTATTATTTTTCAATCTTTTTTGTAGATTTCATCTATAAATCTTTCATGTAAGTTTAGTTGGATAGGTTGGTTGAAAAACCCTATTGTTACATTATCTTTCATGTAAATTTTATCTAGCTTTTGGCTAGTTTTTATAATATCCGCCGTTAAAAAAAAAAACTAAAGAATGTCGTCATTTTACAAGCTGAACACGTAAACATAGTCGTTTTCTCGTGTGTTTCTTACATAAAATATAATACGATCTTTGTAAAGACGATTGGATATGTATAATAAACAAAGTATAGTTGGATTAAATATTAGAAATATGGGTATAAAATTAAGCAGCAGCTAAGCTACCTCCTCCATTGACAAGTGAGGCCACCTTCTAGGAAAGAATCTGGCTTTTCTTGATTGTAAAATACGCAATAATAACAACATACTTATACGTGTTTAGTTATATAATATTTATACACTTGTACATAGTTTAATTTAATTAATCAGTTTGGTTTGTTGATTTTTGGTATGAGTTGGTAAAGGTGTTTGCTTTAGTTGTTATATATATAATCCTTATTTTTCTTCTTTCTGTAAAGTTCGATATGCCATTCAAACTTCATTCAACACATAATAATGGACAATAAATCACACCTGGAAAAATAATATGCTAAGTTTACAGAATATAATGGAAATATAATGGAGTTGTAGCGGATTTATTAAAGGACTAGGGAAAGTTCCGGCTTTTCTAAACTTTGTAACGAGTAGTGTAAAATTTTTACTTTTCATCTTAAAGTTACTGTCCACTTTATTATTTTAGTACGTATAAAATAATTCGGTCCTCCTAAAATAAATATTTTAGGTCAGCCATTGGTTGTAATCGTTTAAAATACACATATACTTTGACTCTAAATGATTACAACCAAATGCAAAGCTAGAATACTAATTTTGATGCATAATCCGGAACTCAAACTTTGCTCAATTAATATGGATTTGTGGATTGAAAATAGCTAGCAAATAATTATATATGGGACCGGGGCGTCCCCAAGCATGCGCCTCAAGGTGCTTGATTGATTTGATTTCTTGAAATATCTTACAAACATTATTTTATTCATAACTTAATCTCTTTTTATAGTTTTAGGATCAAGTCGGTCATATTTTTCATAGTTTTAAGATCAAGTCGGTCATATTTTTCAGTTGCAATCATATGCATGAATAAAAGGCAGTAAAATGTTTGGAATTACAACAGTATATAGTAAAATCAAACAATCAGAAGTGACATCTTAGTCGTACAAACTCAAAAAAAGCAAAATGATTTAAAGATAATTACTAGAGACAAACGCAGAATGAAATATGATCTAATGCATAAATTTTTTTGAACTTTATATATAAATACACGATTAGGTTTTATGTATTTAGTCACAATATTCGGTATGAATTTTAGGTCTCTCGTTCTAGTACATATAATTTCTTATTTTCTTTTTAGCTAGACTCGAAACATATAAAAAACAATCTTGAGAAAGTTATATAAATTATATTTCATGCATTTACAAACAATGATTTGATATAACAAAAGAAACCTAGCTAAATAAAATCTCAATGTATAAAGACAAGAAATAAATCATTGTAAGCTAACATGCCTTCAATCTGACAATACCAGAGTGATTATTCAATCAAGAGAATGTTCGTATAAGTGTCAAAAGAAACAATAATATTAATCGTGATTACATACAATTTAATAAACAGAATTAATGAAAATAAGTTAAAAGCATCAAGGAACTTTTAGCAAATGAGAGCAGAAAGCAAAGTACACCTTCATTCTTTTCTTGTTTTTTATTTAAAGCTCAATCATTTATGTGTCATGCCAACAATCACAAATTTATTTAATTATTTAACCACGTTATGCACTGCTAGATGGAACAAAGATTTTATGGAATAATGTTGTAAAGGTTAGATTAAGATCAACATTTTATAATAAAGTCTGGTATCTTCCAGAATTATGAAATTTAACTCACAATAACAACAACAATATATGATCAAGTGTTCAAATCCCGCGAGGAGAAAGTTAATCATCTTGTAGCTAAGAAGGTTCACATACGCTAACCCTGAGCTAAAATGATAGTTAATAGTATGAGATTAGTCGGCTCGTAATGTCGAGTCAAAATACAGCTAAAAAATGTGTACATGTAATTAAACTCAATTAACAACTTAGGCTTTGTAAAAAGGTTTATATATATGATTAAATTTGTAAAGTGTAGTTTAGGTCTATTTTGGTTACAAGGAATCTGGTTTGTTTATGTGTAATATAAAATGGGATTTGTGGTTAAAAACCAGTAATCACTAATCATAACATGGTGACTGATATCTTATGTTGTTTGAGGTGGTTAACCAACTGTATCACAGAATCTTGGCCTTTTTTTTTAAGGTGACAACTACTAGTAATTAAACTATATAGTTGTTGGTCTCTTACACAAAAGCTGGATTAATTTATCCTGTCAAGATGTTTTTAAGGTTTTTGCAAGTTAACTGAACCCGAAAGTACTAATACCATGATTAACGACTCATGATCTTGTTGCGATACATTACTGAAACTGAAATGATACACGGGTAAAACAACAACATAAAATAGTTTCTGATAATTCTCCTGTTTTTCGATAGGGTCGGTGGGTTAGAATAGTGCTAATACAACTTGTTTAATTTAAAGATAATATAACGATCTATTATGTAGTAGTAATATATTAGTGATGGCAACAGATGAACCACCAAAGAGATGGACAGTGGTAGTGGATGTCTCGTTCTTTCTCCTAAAGTTACAACCAATATTTTTATTGTCTTTATGGGATGAAAGCTTAATCTCGATCCATACCTTCACCCACAAGCAACACTTTTCCTTTTGGTTCAAAAAGTGTATATGCAATATAAGTTCATTTAGGTAATGATGTTTAGTTGCAAATACAAAGATTTGATTTCTTCTACCTCTTTAACAACTCGAAATAGAAACGTTGTTAATACTAATCACGCCGAAAAAGTTATAAAAATTTTCATTAAAACAAATTCTACCCAACATATTTTGATTTCTGATCAATTATTTCTCAAATCTCAATATGTATATGACAAGTAATCTTATTGAGTTATATCATCACCTTAGTAATATTCAGATCAGGCCCAAATATGTGTTGGTCTAATGCATTCCTAATCTCGGGCTTAAACAAGCTAGTTCTAACTGGATACCGAAATCTCAATATTACATGCTCCTTTGGGTCTAATATTATTATTCATAATTCTTTTTTGAGATGTTTCATTTTGATTGTTTTTTTTGAACGGCGATTTTATTAACACTTTAGCAAGAAGCTAGAAGAAAAAAAGGAAACGAAAAAAAAAAAAAACAAAACAGTTAATTTACAAGGAAATAAGGATTAACAATCCAATCTAGCCAACCAGGAACCGGAGTCTTTATCCTATTACTAATCCATGAATGGGATAAAACTTTGATTTCCTCGCTTAACGTATCCTTCCTCGGAGGTTTCAAGTCAAAGCAAACACGATTCCGAAATCTCCAAATCACCCAAAAACTAGCTTGAACAACAGCATCAAAACAAGTCTTCATGGTGGGACGTAAGTTTGTAGTATCGCTCCAAGAGATTAAATCAGCCAAAGTAGACGGGAAATTGTTAAAACCCCGCCAAGCTACGATCATATTCCATAGGTGATTAGCAACCGAGCAATCAACAAACACATGTTGTGCAGTTTCAAGACCATCATTACACACCGGGCATCTTACAGAATTTAAATCCAAACCTCGTATGTCTAAATTACAACGGGTAGGCAATCGATCAACACAAAGTCGCCATGAAAAGATATTTATTTTGATGATAATGGATTTGTTCCATCTGATTTGTGACCCTTGAGATGGAAGAAGAGAGGCGTCAATATGTTTTCATTTTGATTGTTAAGTGTATTAAAATTAGATAGAAAAATACTATTAAATTTACCATATTACTTTTGCTTAAAATTATTATTACAAAATTTTAAAAAAACTTTAATTAAATAGCTAAATTGTCATTTTAATAAAAAATAATAATAAAAAAAATAAATACATTTTTTTTAAAATGTGTTTTTGTTAAAGTGTGTATTCACTACTACACAAAAAATATTTTTTCACAGCAAGATCCGTGGGAAAGGGCCCTTTCACACGGATTTTCGACTTTGTAATGTAATTCGTATGTTTTCTCATCTTTTTAATGTAATTCGTATGTTTTTTCGACTTTGTAATATAATTCGTATGTTTTTTCGACTTTGTAATATAATTCGTATGTTTTATTGTTTAACTTTTTATCGACTTTATAATGTGATTTGTATGCTTTATTGAATAAACTTTTATCAACTTTCTCACGGATGCATAAATCACAAAATATTGGTAGTCCGTGGGAAATATGTGGGCAATATGTGGAAAATCCGTGGGAAATCTGTAATCCGTGGGTAATTTATCCACAAATTTCCCACGGATATATAAATAATAAAATGATACGTTGTCTGTGAGAAATCCGTGGGTAAATTACCCACGGATTATTAAATAATAATAATAATGTGTATACCGTGGGAAATCCGTGGGTAATTTGCCAAAGCTTTCTCACGGATGTGTAAAATAAAAAAAATAATTTTGTACTCCGTGGGTAATTTGCAATCCGTGGCAAGTCCGTGGGTAATTTGTCACGACTTTCCCACGGAAAACTTGGTCAATGATTCTGTGGGAAATCCGTGGAAAATTTCCCACGGAATATTTTTTTGTCATTTCTGTGGGAAATCCGTGGGAATACTGTGTCAAATCTCTCACGATTTTTGATCCGTGGGAAAAATTTCGTAAGTAAAACTGTTTGTGTAGTAGTGATTTCTTGTGACAATAAGTGTCTCATAGTCTCGCGATCAAAAGTTGAAATAAGGTAAACTGTAAGGTCTGTATTGACACCTGTGAAAAAAGATAAATTTAAAATTTGATTTATGGATGAAATATATTTGAAAATATCCTCTATATCTTTCATCAACCCTAAAATATTTTGTTAAAGTCGGCACAAGGCATAACAAGTCTAAGAAATACGTTTTCAAGCAAATAAGGTAGTACTTATGATTCATTGCATAAAAATTTACTATTACTCCATATGATTTTACTAGTTTCATGTCTTTGCATGTGGTGATGACTTCGTAATAGCAAGGTTGGTTGTATGCATGATTTTTGACTTTATTATATGATCGATGAACCATTTTCATTATGTGCTTTTTAGAGTAGTAAGAGATTACCGAATAAAACTAGTGAGAAGATATATAATGATCAAGATGTGTTAACGAAGGTCTTGTGGAAATTAATACAGAAAATGAAAATTAGACAGGAATTAAGATATATAACCATGGACCTTAGCTTGGTCATTTTTATTTCTTGTCCAAAGTTTCGTTTTAAAAGACTTCAGTGTTTCATAGTGTCTGTCCATTAGAGTTTGAAAAACCGTCGAGATCACATTCTTTTATCATATTGAATGGAGGTTATCAGTAGCGCTGCTCTCTGATTTCGTAGTTGCTCCTTAATCTCGTGCTCCTCTGTAGTTAAGCACCCCCCAAACATTAACATTCTTTGTGAAAACCATTCAATCTTACAATACCGGACATCATTCATACAGAAACTAACACTAATTCTACGCTTTAGCTCATCAGCAATCCAAGCAGGACCGGTTTGACTACTTCTCATTCTAATTGCTTTTTCTTGTACTACTACTTTATATCAATCTTCCATTATTTTGAAACTCGAGTAGACCTTCTGAGAGCAATACTGATTATCTGCATTCTTATATTGTCAACAATATATAGTTTTGAATATAGCACTATCATACTTCTTCTATCTTGTGTAAACAATCTGAAAAATCCTTTCTAGCCACACAAAATAGACGATGGTGGCAAGAGCCGTTTCTCCAGATGCTATTTGTGCCGTAGCATTGACAATGGATCTTCTGTTTTAGGGCTGCCCATATCTATTTTGAGTACTCACATTTATGAAAACAGGTGACTATGTGAGTCATGAAATTTAGAGCATAACGGGCACAACAGCTTAGTATTACGTACTACTCCACACCAATATCCAGTCATGTGTTTGCTTTGCAGCCTGTCTCTAATTGCCATCCAGTCTAACTGTCGCTTGTTGTTTCCCATGCCTAATCCCAACTACCATCAACAATCGTTTCTGCCACTGTGATTTTGTCTCAGATTCTAGAATCATAAAGATTTCTTTTGTTATTACATTACTCGGCCATCACTATGCTACTTATCACATCAATGCTGTTTGTCCATTCCCAATATCATGCCGAACATCAGGCCTTATTCTGTCTCCTAAGTCCTAATTCCAACAATGTTCTCCATATCAAACTGTCCTATTTCTCACATGGAATATCCCATAAGCTTCGGCCCTTGAGTTTCACCACATTCATCCATCTAACCCACAAGGCGTCTTTTCTAGCAACAATAATCCACAAAATTTTTAAGAGTGAAGTTTCATTCTAAGGACCAAATAGTTTAAGACCAAACCCACCGTGACTTTTATGAAAACAAAAGCCTTCCAAGCTATTTTTGCCTGAGCCCTTTTAAGTCCCCTCGACTCCAAAGAAAACCTTTTTAAGACTCTTTCTATAACTTCCGCCACAGTATTTGGAACCCAGACCTAACTTCGATGATAATTTTTGGAACTTAATTATAATTGTTATTTTACCAAGTTTCCTTTTTGTACAAAATGACTTGGTGGATTCATCTAAATAGTTATTACTTTGAATATCCACTTTTAGCGATTTATCTTTTACGTATTGCGTATTGCATTTAGCGTTTATTATTTTAGCCCCGTTGGACCTATTGGGATAGAAAAAAATTATCTTATAAGAGCTTATATTACTTGATTGATCATCACTTGGTCAGTTTATCCAAGTTAACATATATAGTACTTCAGTGCATAGTTTCTGTTTGTAATTACTATATAAACGGATTATTTATATTAAACAATGTCTAATATAATTTCACAGTGTACACATCATCGAGACTGAGTTTTTATTTTTTACAGTACATTCAAAGTAACTTATGAAGACTGAATATTTTATCACGGGACAGCAAAGCAGCAATAAGACCATAATGCCTGCATCTATTAAGAAAGAAAATTCAGCAAGCTGTGAAGTTCCAGCCATTGGCATCGATCTTGGTACCACTTATTCTTGTGTGGCTGTTTGGAAGCAGAACCGCATTGAGATCATACCAAATGATCAAGGAAATAGGATCACCCCCTCATGCATTGCCTTTAACGACACTGATCGTTTGGTTGGTGATGCTGCCAAGAACCAGGCTGGTTATAACCCCATGAACACCATCTTTGGTTAGTGACTGTTCTTTCATTGGTACTATTAGAGTAGATTCCAAAACTGTAATTATGGCTGATAATATGTTTGTTTGACGAACGTGTTCTCAAAGTACGATTTTCAACCTAAAAAAACAAGAGTGAATGTCTCTCATATGTTTTTAAAAAACTTGTACTACAAATAATTTGCCATCCCTTCTAAGTTTTACGTATTTCTTCCACATCTAGGCTATTTTGATGAAACAATTTAACTTTTTGTAACTGTTTTTGTAAATGATTGTTCTTAATCTTACTTTATAAGTATGATACGAACCAATTCGATATAGAGATAAAAAGAACGGAACAAGATAAATAGTTCAAATAAACTCTTGTTAGTTGTACATGTTAGATTTGTTTCATTTATAACTAAGTTTTAACAAACCATTGTAGTAACATGTTACATTCAACAGATGTTAAGCGATTGATTGGAAGGAGAGCAAGTGAGAAAATTGTTAAAGACGCCGCAAAGTTATGGCCTTTTAAAGTCGTGGCTGGGAACAATGACAAGCCAAAAATTGTAGTCACATACAAGAATGAAAATAAGGAATTTTCTGCGGAAGAAATATCTTCCATGATTTTAGCGAAGATGAAAGTGACTGCTGAGACATATCTTGGATCAACTGTTGATAAGGCGGTGATAACAGTTCCTGCTTTTTTCAATGATTCACAACGCCAATCCACAAAGGATGCTGCAACAGTTGCTGGACTTGAGGTTATTCGTATGATTAATGAACCAACAGCAGCTGCGATTGCGTATGCTCTTGACAAGAGATCTAACGGCAAGATGAATGTACTAGTTTTTGACTTAGGCGGTGGTACTTTTGATGTTTCCATTCTCACCATTAGTGAAAAGGGAGTCATTGTTGTTAAAGCCTCGGGTGGTGACACACATTTGGGAGGTGAGGATTTTGATGAAAGAATGGTTAAGCATCTTATCCAAGAATTCAACCGAAAGCACAAAGTGGATATCAGTAGTAACCTAAAGGCATTGGGCAGGTTGAGGGTTAATTGTGAAAGAGCAAAGAGGATTCTCTCAGCCGCTAGTCAGACAACAATCGAAATCGAGTGTTTGTTTAATGGTATTGATTTTTCTGCAAAGTTTACTCGACCCAAGTTTGAGGAGGTTAACATGGACTTGTTCAAGAAGTGCATGGAGCATGTGGAGACGTGTTTGAGAGATGCGAAGATGAGTAAGGACACCATTGATGAGGTGGTTATCGTAGGTGGATCGACAAGAATTCCTAAAGTGCAAGAATTGTTGAAGGAGTTGTTCAATGGAAAATCACTTTGCCAAGGGATCAATCCGGATGAAGCTGTTGCCAGTGGTGCTGGAATTTTAGCTGCGAACTTAAGTGGTATGGGTGATGAAGCTACGCAGTCTCTTGTACTAATTGATGTTACTCCATTGTCTCTTGGTGTTGGGTGTGAAGGAGATGTTTTGGAAGTGTTAATACCCAGAAATTCACCTATACCAATCAAGAAGGAAACTGAGCTCTATACTATTATCGACAATCAGACTTCGATGCTTATTCCGGTGTTTCAAGGTGAGAGATTAAAGGCATCTGAAAACATACTTTTGGGAGAGTTTTGGCTGTCTTGCCTTCCCCTTGCTCCCGCAGGGGTGGTTAAGGTTCGAGTATGCTATGAGATGGATGTTAATGGGATCCTGAACGTCTCGGCCCGAGAAATAACTACTGGCAATAACAGTGCAATCAAGATCACAAACACAAGCAATGTGTCAGAAAAGGAGATCAAGAAGATGATTGAAGATGCTAAACGATATAAGTTGGAGGATGAAGCTTTTCTGAAAATGGAAGTTTGACACGACCTGTCTGTTCCTATCTCTAAACTAGTGTTATGTTGATTGGCAGTAACATTTGATGCATCGATTGCTTCCTTTTAAATATTATGCTACATCATTTTACATTACTTTCCGCATACCAGGACAGTATTCGCCTATTCGGGCTTCCTCGTCATGAAAAGGTTTACGCTACTGTTTCATGCATCAAATTTGCAACAATCCTACTGATCTTATTGCTAAAAGTGTTTGGTTTGGTGTTGCTATATGTGCTTACTATCTAGAAGACTAGAACTGGTATCTGTGAGCAACTAAAAAGCTTATGACCCGTTTCGGCTTTAGCTAGTTTTAGTTGATCTGTTTAATTAAGAGAAAACGAAACTCAAACTGGCCTAGAATAACTAAATGGGTCAGTCTCGCCCCTCTACGTATAACAAAATATTTTTTCAGTTTGACCCGTTTCGGCTTTAGTTATTTTTTTGTTTACCCATTTGACCCGTTTTAGATAGAACACAAGATACATATAAACTTAATGGCATTTCGAAGTGCGGAAAGGAATGTTGTTACTGCATTCAATGCTGTACTAGAAGCTATCAGGCTCAAGTTTATGGCATTTAAAGTCAAAACTGCAGCAGGTACGTGGAGTATGGAATGCAAAGTTAATGGTGCGTAAAAAGGATAGCCGAGTGGAGTCAAGGTTGATCGCCTGTGTTAAAAGTATGTGTATTAATTCATGTCTTGGTTTTACATAATGTTTTAGTATAGAGTTCTTAGTGGAATTCTACATTAGGTTATGCTAGCTTACTGGCTGCTGCAGTTTACCAATGCTTTTGTTATTAGAATCTTCACATATTCACCCAAAAAAAGGATGGAATGTTTTGTGAAAGCGGTTTAGATGGTGTCAAGTAAAGTTCGATCTTTGGGTAAAAGGGACGATACCCCAGCAAATATAAGATGGCCATTTTTTGTGCACCCTATATTATGAAAAGTGAGTAAACTAATTTCACTCTAATTTATGATATCTTTAAGTTAAATTTTTTGACATGGTATCAACTGTCGAGGTTTCTACTGTAATGTTAAAGTAAAAATCTTGGTTACGTTCTGAATAAAACCCTGATGACAGGTTTCCCTATCTTTGTTATAATTGTGTCCGCAGTTTAGTGATGGCATATCTCTATCTTTATGGAGAAACAAGTAAAGTGAAAGGCATATGCTAGAAGTTACGAGTTACAATAGAGTACTTACGAGTTTGATGATCAGAACTTGGTTGGATTGCCACTGGATGAAAATAGGTAAACTATATTAACTTTCAAATACACAAAACAAATCAATGAAAACAGAACCTATGGTGTTTGGACAGGCCCAAAACCTGGATCTTGTCACTTGATCTCGTGTTTGAACTTCACTATCTCATAACTTATTACACGTCTTCCTGGGGGTAAGGCTAGTAGCAGGGGTGCGCTGAAAGACCATTCCCTTTATGAAGTATAACAAAAAAGTTGAGCTAGTTATTGCATGATTTAATTTGCATCCAAGTCAGCCACTAGCAACCTCTGAAAGACCATTCTCTAGCGCCCTCACCAAGTTCTTGAAATAAGATCGAGTCACATTAGTCAAATGGGTTAACTTCAACCTAAAACTATCAAATTCAAACGAGGTAGCTGCATCTACAACTTCTTTTTCAATGTAAAGTTTTAATTCCTGTTCAGCACAAAGATGGAGCCTTTCTAATCCGGACTCTGCTTCACCCTGCACGTACTCAAAAAACTTCTTCTTAACCTCTTCTTCTTCGGGTATGTAAAATCCATACGCATAAGTCCACTTTAACACTCGCCTACATTCAATTATCTGTAACCAAGCTTCTACAATACACTGTAATTCTGTTTCAGGTTTACAGTAATTCGAACTGAGTGTCCTGAGATAATCAGTTTCGATCCTGTTAAGATCCAAAAGGGCTTGTTTCCTTGACTTGTCGTTTGCAGCCCAACGTTCATAATAATGTGTGTACCTCATAATTGCTTCCTTAGCTGACTCACGTTGTCGTTCACTTTGACTAACATCGCCCCCTTCTCTAACATAAGCATTACAAGGAGTATCATAATGTTTACTGGATCCTTTAAAAGGAGCAAGACACAACCAACAAAAGTGATGTCCACAAGGTTGCGCACAAGTCATATGCATACAACCAAGATTCTTTTCAATCGGTTTGCTACACCTCGGACAAGGCTTCGTGTACGCAATAATCCAAGTAGTATTCCCAGCCTCGTCCTTATTCTTCAATGCCCACTTACCAACAGTTTCACAATCTAAAGGACTATGATCTTCCTCCGTACACTTCCAACAAAAGGCGTACTTACAGTCACAAGTAACATTATAATTAGTACTACCATCCTCAAAATTGTCATCAAATTCAACAGCGGAATTGCACCCGGGACCAGGACACCACTTAATCTTATTACTACTCTCGACATAAGACCTTAACCAAAACATCTGATACTTTTTCTTATCTTTCCCCCCAACCAACACGTTAACCATATCGGGACTAACTGCAACACGACAAGACGGTTCAGGACACTTTAAGGTTAAACATCCCGGACCGTCCTTAATAGCAATACTAACATAACTTCTCCAACAAACCTTACAAAAAACATGACCACACCCACAATTAGCAGAATCCTTAACCATAACAGAATCAAAACAAATACCGCAAACAAATTTCCTTTCATCGTTTTTAGGAAACTTAAGATCGTGATCAACGTCTAATAAACCAACGAATTCTCTCACTTTAGCTTCATCTTCAAACCAAGCCTCATGAATAGAACTAAAACTCCATTTATATTTAAACAACAGCATGCATGCATCACCGCTCGATATCGATAAAACAGAAGATACTTCATTAATATCATCTTTTATACGTTGAAAAATATCATCTTCTTTTAATATAACGTACCAAACATTGTCATCGTCCGTATCGTTGTAACCGTCGTCGCCATGATCTTCTTCGTCATCCGATGTAACATTGAGCGTATGTTGCAGATCATGATCAAGGTCGTTGAAACTCATGATGAATTAATTGTACGTGAAGAACAAATAAGGTTGTTTAGGGTTACGAAATATGAAGTAAAACCGATATCTTACTTTTTATCTTATATTTCTATATTATAAAGCATTTGGGACTTTTGTAACAAACTTTTAGTTGGCTGAATTTTAAGACTTTTTTACTTAATATATAAAACAATTTGTTAGATATTTTTCCCACATTAACAACTTTTTGTAACAAATTTTTGTAACAAACTTTTGTAACAACCTATTAAAACATAATTTTTAATTTTAGATTGAAATATCTTTTTATATATTTATTATTTTCATAATCTAAATTCACCATAGATTTTAAAATTTTGTGCTCTTTAATTCAATATATATTTCGATAAATTTTATTAACTTTTAGTTTTTTACCATTTGTAACGGGTTTATTTTGATTTAACTTTTTTACCATTTTAAATTATTACCATTTTAAATTAATGTGAATACGAACTTTATAGGTAAAATAGTAACTTTAAAAATCGTCATTACATACTCGCCGCCGCTTTGCGCGGGCACCATACTAGTATATATATAAAGCATTTGGGATCTTCTTAAAATAGCAAGACTGAAAATTCAACCTTTTTTCTACTAAATAAAGTAAGTTGTTATATTTTCATCAACATTATATACTATAACTTTTTCTAACAACCTTTTGTAACAAACTTTTGTAACAACCTACTTAAATAACATTTTTTCTTTTAAATTGAAAAATCTTTTTATTAATTTGTTATTTTTATAATCTAATTTCACCATATTCTCTAAAATTTTATGCTCTTTAATTCAATATCCATTTTGCTATATTTTTATTAACTGATAATTTTTTAAAAATTTAGAGGTTTTTTTTCGATTTTTTTATAATTTTAACAATACAAACTTAATGGATAAGAGATTAATATTTGTTAGCCTCAAAAATGATTATGAGTACTCGCCGCCGCATTGCGCGGGTCCATCCGTGCTTGTTTGGCAACAAAATTGGGGTTGGGCTCATTGACTGGTTGGCGGGCCCGAACATGACTTATATATACTTGGATTGACGGGTCAAATAAGTTACGCGATTTGAATGTTAATCCATTTACCGTGTTTTCATATACAAAATTTTGATACATTACACGGATTAAACAAATTAAATAACTGAGCGGACGCCCCTCTAAACCATTAAAAAGTACAATAAAATAGTAATAACTTTTAGTTTAAGAAAAAAATAATACTGTAAACAGATTGGCGGGTCAACCCGTTTAAGTTACTCTCGACCCGGATATAACATGTTTAATAAACGGGTTAATGAGTTGACTCATACCCGACCCGAATCTACTATTTAGACTTAATCCGAATCTACCAATTTTTGAATCGGTTTCAAGTCAGGTTTTATGTCGGATCGAAATTGCCAAGACCGTGACATAATAAAGCAAGTGATAATTTCACATATAAAGCCGAGCATCGGGCCTTGACCGGACCTGTCAAAATCAGACCGAAACGAGGACCGAAATAGTCTAAAACTCCGGACCAAAACCGAAATGAAATGGTCCGGTCTACGTCGATCCGGTCCTATTAAATACGCGATACTTGCACGTACTTTTTTCTGCCTAAAAACTACGTATAAATCAAATACTATACGACCACTTAGTATCCATCTACGCTCGTCTGTTATTTAGCTATGGCGTATTCGGAATGCGCTAAAACTACACTCCTGCTAATCTCGTTAGTCGTCATTGTCTTTTTGATCGGAGTGTGCCTCGGTAGCTACGCTACGATCTATGTACTTGAACATCAACACACCCACTCGGAACATATGTTCGCGCCAGCAATGGAACTTCATCACCGAGAGCTGTTATATCTAGTCTTATATTTTCGCCTAAGTCGTGTCTAGGGTAATAAGAGTCGTATAGCCTAATAACCAAGAATAAAGGTCGGTTGGCAATGTCTAAGCCCAACCCGACCCGGAGTCATGTAAGAGTCGGTTCCCCCTCATCTCTATAAAAGGAGGTGAGGGGGAACAAACCAAGAACGTCATTCTTTCAATAAAACTAATCGGGAACGATTAGGGATTACCTTGTGGGCGTCGCTTTTCTGTCGATTCTGCTTGTGTATGTGTTCTTCGATCGGTGATTCCGCATCTAGTAATCAGGGTTGTAGGGAATAAACCCTACAAGTGGTATCAGAGCCTTAGTTCGCGAGGCTGGTTTCTAGGATCGATCGTCGAAGATTATTGGTGATCAGGTTTAGATCATCAAGGTAGGAGCAGCAGAGATCGATAATTGAAGAGGGTGTTTTGGGTTTCCTTGAAGATAAGGATCGCCATTTTTTTTTTCTTGTTGTCGCAGGTTTACAAGGAAGAAGAAAGAAGTGGTGTTTTTTTATTATAAAAGGAGAAGAAACACAGTTAGGTTGTGTAACCTATTGAAAATACTACGAAAGTTTTTTGTTATTGGGCCCAGGTGTTGTTTTTATTAGATTTTGTATATTGGGCTAATAATATAATTTTGGTTATTAATCTTTGTTTTTATTAAAAACAAAAAGATTAATATTTTTGTAGTATTTTACACAATGGGACTTCGTAATTCGTGATTGTGAGGTTTAACGTATCACAAGGTTTAGCGAGTTACCGAAGGGGTTTTATTAATTTGTGATTGTGAGGTTTTTTTCGCAAGGTTTAGCAAATTAATAAAAGGATCAAGAATGACGGGAGCCAAGTTTGACATCGAGAAATTCGATGGAACTGGTGATTTCGGGTTATGGAGAATCAAGATGCGTGCTTTATTAATCCAGAACGGATGTGAAGCAGCTCTGGAGGTTTTCCCCGCGAATATGGAAGCTGAAGAGAAATCTAAGCTTGACAAGAATGCTCACAGTGCCATGATTTTGTGTTTAGGTAACAAGGTCCTGAGAGAGGTTACCGGGGAGACGACTGCAGCGGGGGTTTGGTCAACGCTCGAGTCTTTGTACATGACAAAGTCATTGGCCAACAAGTTGTACCTGAAGAAGAAGTTGTATACATTCTACATGCCGTCTGGACGAAAGATTTCCGAGCATATAGATGAGTTCAACAAAATCGTTCTTGATTTAGCAAATATTGAGGTAAAATTCGAAGATGAAGATCTTGCTTTATTGTTACTCACGTCTTTACCAGCATCATACGAACACTTTGTGGATACCTTGCTTTATGGACGGGAAGATTTGACTTTGGAGGACGTGATGGCCACACTAAATTCAAAGGAAATCAAAGAAAGGTTCAAGGCGAAGGGGGATGATGGTGAAGGGTTATATGTGAGGGGAAGAACTGATCGCAGGAATTCGCATCAGTCAAAGGGAAAGTCAAGATCGAAATCTCGAGGTGGAAGACTCAAATGCTTTATTTGCCAATCTGAGGAGCACTTGAGAAGAGACTGTCCGAAGAATAATCGCAAGAAGTCAAAAGATTACGTCAAGAAAGATAATCAACCAAGCTCCAGTGGTTCGATTTACGACGATTCTGAGGTGATGATGGTGATGAGTGCAGAAAGACTGCAAGATTGGATCATGGATTCAGGAGGTTCATATCACATGTCACCCAGGTTAGATGTATTTTTTGATTTTCGGGAATGCGATGGGGGAAACGTACTGTTGGGCGACAACAGGGAGTGCAAGATCAGGGGTATTGGCAAGGTAAAGGTACAACTAAAAGATGGGTCAAGTTTTGTGTTAAACAATGTCAGGTACATTCCTGAATTGAAAAGAAACTTGATATCGCTGGGAACTCTTGAAAAAGAGGGATATACCGTAAAATTGCAGTCGGGCAAAATCAAGGTGATTAATGGTTCTAGGGTTATTATATCTGGAACCAGAAGGGAGAACTGTGTGTACTCTTTGGATGGCCATGCATTGGCCGGTGAGCTTAATGCTAGTGTTGAAGAGAAAGACAGTCTTGTGCAGGTTTGGCATAAAAGACTGGGACATATCAGTGAGGCGGGACTACACGTGCTGGAAAATCAGGGTTTGTTTGGCAAGAAGAGTCTAGGTAAGCTCGATTTTTGTGAGAATTGTGTTCTGGGAAAGTCACATCGAGTCCGTTTCGGTGTAGGAAGGCACACTACTCAGGGAGTGATAGACTATGTTCATTCAGACTTATGGGGTCCGTTTCAGGTGGAATCATTGGGAGGTAAGAGGTATTTCTTATCTATTTTCGATGATTATTCCAGAAGGGTATGGGTTTATGTTCTCAGGTTCAAACACGAAGCATTTGAGAAGTTCAAAGAGTGGAAGCAGTTAGTAGAAAATCAGACTGGGAGGACGGTTAAGAAGCTTAGGACGGATAATGGTCTTGAGTTCTGTAACCGGGAATTTAATCAGCTATGTACTGAGAGTGGGATTGCTAGACATTTGACGGTTGCCGGGACGCCGCAGCAGATTGGGTTAGCAGAACGAATGAATAGAACTCTCATGGACAAGGTACGCTGTTTATTAATACAGTCTGAATTGCCCAAGACCTTATGGGCGGAAGCGACATGTACGGCCGCATATCTTATAAATAGGTCACCATCGACAGCGATTGAGAAGAAGACACCTATGGAGATGTGGTCGGGACATCCTAGTGATTATGGGATGTTGAGGGTTTTCGGCTGTGTCGCGTATTCACACGTTAAACAAGGTAAGCTCGAGCCGAGAGCTGTAAAATGCGTTCTTTTGGGGTATCCTGAAGGTGTGAAGGGGTACAGACTATATAGGCTTGATAAAGAATCGCCTAAAATAGTCACAAGCAGGAACGTAGTCTTCAATGAAAGTGTCATGTACAAAGACACGTTGAAGGATACTGGTGCAGGTAAAGATAAGTCTGTTGAGGAATTACAGTTTGAGGTGGAACTGCAGAGGTTAAATAATCATACGCTTGAGGAAGACCATCCAGGTCAGGAAGACCAGACAGATCAGGAAGATCAGTCAGATCACGAAGATGGCTATGATGAAGATGCAGGGGTTCAAGAAATTGATCATCCACCGGATCTCACAGATTATCAATTGGTTCGAGATAGAGAGCCAAGGACAAGAACGAAACCGGCAAGGTTTCGGGATGAGAGTAATATGGTTGCTTATGCGTTTGCTGCAGCAGAGGAAGAAGATACTCATTAACCATTGACATACCAGGAAGCAGTTGCTTGTGAAGACAGTTCTAAGTGGAAAGCTGCTATGAAAGAAGAGATGGATTCTCTGAAGAAGAACAAGACCTGGGTGTTAGTAGATCATCCAGCTGGGAAAAAGCTGGTGAGCTGCAAATGGCTGTACAAAATAAAGGAAGGGATTGAAGGTGTTCAAAAGCCTAGGTACAAGGCAAGGCTGGTGGCTCGTGGATTCACACAAAGAGCAGGTATTGATTACAATGAAGTATTTTCGCCGGTAGTTCGACACACATCTATTCGGGTTATACTTGCATTGACTGCGTGTAAAGATTATGAGCTGGAGCAGCTTGATGTAAAGACGGCGTTTTTACATGGAAATCTTGAAGAAGTGATCTACATGAGGCAGCCACCGGGATTTGAACAAGGTAACAAGGTATGTTTGTTAAAGAAATCTCTTTATGGTTTGAAGCAGTCACCTAGGCAATGGTACAAGAGGTTCGATGAGTATATGCTGAGCAACGGGTTTAAGCGTAGCAGTTACGACAGCTGCGTATATTACAGGAGTTATGCACCAGGGGAGTATATCTATCTATTGTTATATGTAGACGATATGCTGATTGCTTGTAAAAGCAAGGCTGAGATCGCGGCTACCAAGTCTTTGCTTAAAAGGGAGTTCGACATGAAAGAGCTCGGGGAAGCAAAGAAGATTCTTGGTATGGAGATCGTCAGGGATCGGAGTCGCAAGATTCTAAGGGTGTCACAATCCGGGTATGTTTCTAAAGTTTTAAAAAGGTTTAGAATGGACAATGGGAAGTCGGTTCAGACACCATTGGGTGGGCACTTCAAGCTGTCGTTGAAGGATTGCCCGGTTAGGGATTGTGATGTTGAAAGAATGAGTAGGGTGCCGTATGCAAATGCGGTTGGGAGCTTAATGTACTTGATGGTGTGCACGAGGCCAGACATAGCGTATGCAGTAAGTGTAGTTAGCAGATATTTGGCGAATTCGGGTAAACTCCATTGGAAAGCAGTGAAGTGGATTATGAAATATTTGCAGGGCACTATAAACGTAGGTTTGGTGTATGGGACAAATCGTGGCAACCATGTGGACGTAACAGGTTTTGTTGATTCAGACTATGCTAAGGATCCGGATAAGGGTAGGTCTCTCACTGGTTACGCATTTTTAGTACAGGGATGTGTTGTAAGCTGGAAAGCAACGCTACAACACGTGGTGGCTCTTTCAACTACAGAGGCAGAGTATATGGCCCTTACGGAGGCTGTGAAGGAAGCTATTTGGCTAAGAGGACTCTTGGAAGAGTTGGGCGTGAAGCTCAACACTGTTGCAGTTAATTGTGATAATCAGGACGCGATTCACTTATCGCGGAATCATGTTTTTCAAGTAAGGACAAAGCACATCAATGTGCGTTATCACTTTATCAGAGAAGTCTTGGAAGCAAAGACGGTTGAAGTTCTGAAGGTGGGTACTGAACACAATGCTGCGGATGCCTTGACGAAGGTGGTACCTGGACGCAAGTTACAACACTGCCTGAAATTGCTGAGTGTTGGGATAGGCTAATATAAGCCTAAGGTGGAAATTGTTATATCTAGTCTTATATTTTCGCCTAAGTCGTGTCTAGGGTAATAAGAGTCGTATAGCCTAATAACCAAGAATAAAGGTCGGTTGGCAATGTCTAAGCCCAACCCGACCCGGAGTCATGTAAGAGTCGGTTCCCCCTCATCTCTATAAAAGGAGGTGAGGGGGAACAAACCAAGAACGTCATTCTTTCAATAAAACTAATCGGGAACGATTAGGGATTACCTTGTGGGCGTAGCTTTTCTGTCGATTCTGCTTGTGTATGTGTTCTTCGATCGGTGATTCCGCATCTAGTAATCAGGGTTGTAGGGAATAAACCCTACAAGAGCTTTAACCTTTTTACCTAGTGGTTTCCATTGATGTTTATGCGCAGGGACGGAGCTAGGGGTTCACGCGGGTGCCCGTGACCCCTATGGAATTTTTTTTGTGTAGTGTTAATTTGTGTAGAAAAAATCGATTTTTTCTAAATATATCTTAAATGCACCCAGTCAATCGGAACGTGTTTCTGCCTTTCGTTTTAATTCATTCTTTACATCTCTTATATTACGGTTCAAAAAATTTGTGCACCCGGTCATATTTCGTCCTGGCTTCGTCCCTGTTTATGCGTTCCTAAAGCAATAATCATAGGTTTAAGTATAGAATTTTTACTTGTTTTCTCCTTAGACTTATATTTATATCGGTGTTCATCTGTGATTGTTTTTGGATTTACGTCAATAATATTTCAGCATGGATTACTTTTATTGTTTTAATGTTTCAGTTTTCTGTTCTTTGACGTTGTTTGATTTGAATTTTCGCGTGGTCAAAATATGGTTGATTTTTTGCATCAAACACATATCTTGATTCTGATCAGTTTTATGATTAAAAGGAAATCCAGGCTTATTAATGTAAGTAAATTGTGCTCCATATATTCAAAAGTGCGAAAAGGTTAGAAATTTTTGTGGAAACTCCCTAAAAAATGTACAAAAGTGCCTTAGAATTCTTTTTACACTCTCTAGAAGTGCAAAAGTGGCATCTAAGAAGTTGATCCTCGATAGCATTAAGCTATCTTCTTTTTTAATTAATCTTTCTGGTCCCTGCGTCCTAGCTAAATCAGATGTCTCTCACTCGTGGCTGATTCACATCGGTTCCATTAATTAAGGATGAAGAAGTTTACTCAGCCGCCAGTACTCGAAGAAAGCTTTGACATGTCATTCTTGAAGATTGTATCCAAGATATGAACAAATGTTGAAAAACTAACTCGGTTAAAAAGTTCAAAAAGGAAATTTATTGAACAAGGAACAATATTACATTGCTAATAACAATGTATTAGTATGTGGCTAACATAAAAAAAGAGCATCCAAATACTACCTGCTGCTAAATAACTGCTTACATTATGATTGCCGACTTTCAGAACTTAACTGGTCTTCCGTCTCAGGCCCTCTAATAATCGGTTTCGGCCTAACTTGGTACATGTTGTGACTTGCCCGACTGACTTTTTATCTTTACCAAGTCAAATGGGTAAAAACTTCAGCTATACAATTTCAAGATACTTTTATTCCCAGCTTCCACAGCGGAGCTGACTAACTTTGAGGCGCGCCAAGCCGCGCCCCAACTGGGAAAGCATCGCCAATTTTAAAGCCACACCAAGATAGAGCGACTGATCAGCCGGATCTTCAATTTTGTAACAATGAAAATACATAATGGATTATGATTGTATACACAATCATTACTAGTTTCGATAAAACTAACAAGATAAATCCTGATACATAGACTCAAATCAAAACAAATAATCTGTTCATGAGATAATTGTCATCCATTTAAAGGAATTGAAGATGAACTAGACGTTTTAGAGTTAATAAAAGAGAGCTTTTCTATAGACAACCAACATTTTGACGATTTGCACCCATTTAATCATCTAACAAGGATACAGTGGCTATAGAGGAAAATCTGTAGTCCACATACAAAAAGTCTTCTCTTCACTTTCTTAAAGACAAGCAACATCTTGAGTCACCCATTTAATCTTCTATTCCATAATAAGGATACAGTGGCTATAAAGAAAATTTGTAGTCAAGTAGAAGACAAGATAACATGACCGCAAAAAAATTCTCAGACCTTAATAACATGCAACATAACTAGTACAGTAGTAGCTGATGACACTCTTAAAAATGAATCATATATCCAAGACCCGGTGTGATAACTAGCTTATTAGTTGAAACATATGTAGGCATACAACAAAGGAAATCGTCTTAAAAAACAGATACTTGTAAGCATACGAAAACATTCGTCAAGGTGGGACGAAATATTATACATGTGCTGATGTGCATGTGATAAAAGTAGACAAATAAGTAATTAAAAGTGACATAATAAAAAGCACGCCATGCTCAATGTTTTAAATTTAGGGGAAAATGTCAAGAAGCTTATGAGCATAGAGTACATGACACGGTTTACATAAGATCAGAAACTGGACTACAACAAGGTTAACAATGCTCATCAATGCATTCTTAGAAGTTTGCAAATAACAAAAGCAGGATCATTAAGAATACCTCCAAACAGATGTTAAGTTTTCTAAAAGATAAATTGATCAGTCTCCACTTGCGCAGCCCTTGCAGCCACAATGCACACACTCGATTACACTTTCCTCCCTCAAGTGCTTGGGCACCCTACAAACACAAGTTGTCTGGAAGTTGTGATCACGTGGCTGAATGCATCTTAAGCAGCAAAGTCGTTCATACCCAGGCTGAAAATTCCACAGCAGAACAATAAGTACGCGTGTAACATGTACAAAATCGAGTGAGTGTTCGTAAAAAGACCTTAAATGCAGATAGATTCCAACTGAAGGAGGCAAATTTATATATTTACTTATTGATGGGTCGATTTAAATTGCTAAGAAAGGGAATGAGTGAAACAGGCAGAAAGTCACCAACAGTATGATAGTCCATTGAATTATTTATATCCAAAATATTATAAGTACGAAGTATAGCTCTTTTGAATGTGTAAATGGACTAGACATATTTGCGGGTAAGTCCCACCTAGCCAAGCCCTACACCTGTACTAAAAATTGGCACATTTCAACGATTACCTACCCCTTTTTACAGTTAGTTGCACTTGCTCACCCATGCTGATCACTTTCAACAAATATTAAACCCTAGAAGGCTAGAAAAGGTACAAAGAGGAAATTTCTGCTTTGCAAAATTTGGTACACCGTAAGCCTATAAGGTATGAACATCTCAAAGCCTTAGACTTGGTCTTAAAGATTATTCAAGAAAACTGATCAAATGCTATTAGATTGGCGGAACTTCAGTTTAATATGGGTTAGGTACTTAAGTTTACACAAATAACAATATCCGGCCCAGAAAATTTTCAGAAAGCAGGTCATCACACTAAATTATGAATATATAAATTATAAAAACTTGCCTTTTTCCATTTGGCAATAAGATTACGGTCTGCATAGCCTTGGTCCAAGCAAAACTCGAACAGTTCAGCTGAAATTTCTTTCCTGCGATGGTAAAGATCAAAGACGTAGCGACTCTGCTGATGTGCAATTTTAAAGATCGGCCACAGAGCTTCACATTTTCTCTTCCCATCATGTGGGTCATTCTCAGCTGTCAAATTTAGAGATGAAACCGTTATTACTCAATTTTCCCTATAAACATGTATTACTTAATTCCACACGCTTTCCATAGTACGTGCACTATGCAGCAATAGCAAAGAATCAATCACACTCAAAATTTATAAATGAAATAATCCTGGACGGCTGGACATCAGTAATCTATAATGATCACAATGGATTCACAAGTAACATTGCCATGGAAAAGGTTGATAATGACATGTGACAATATCATAGTTGTAACAGAGCAATACATAGACCACGTAGAAAAAACATTAAGGGTGCGTTTAGTTGGAAAACATTTTCTATCATTTTCTATTTTCTATTTTGTAAAAAAGGAAAAAGGATTTCTTTTTCCACAAAACACTTAAAAATTTAGAAAACGCGTTTAGTTAGAGAAATTTGTGTTTTCCATTTTCCAAAACTATAAAGGAAACAAAGGGGAAAATGAATTTTCTATGTCTAAAGGAAAACTTAGGAAACAAAAAAAGGAGTTTTTTTGTTTTGTGTGCAAAAGGGTAAATCAGGGATTTTGCATTTTCTAGAAAATATTTCTAGAAAACGATGATTTGAAGGCGTTTTTTGTTCTCCTTGTTTTCTAGAAAACATTTTGTAGAAAACATGGTGTTTTCCATCCAACTAAACGCAGCCTAAGCATTCGAAATTATGCTATATTATCACGATACTAGTCGAGTACCAAATAATCTACTAAATAACAACAATGAAACGTTCAAACTGACATGTTGAATTTTCTTTTGGACGATATTAAGGTATTCACTTAAAAAAACAAAACCAACATGTATGGTATGCTCTAACAAACATGGCAAGTCAATAATACATTAATGCTACAAACAGGCGTTAATTTATTTGGATAAAACTGATACTTCTACAATAGCATGGTAGTCAAAGTTAGAAGGTTTCTTTGATGACTTTCGTATTATAAAAACCGACTGTAAATTTGATCCAAAAAACATTTGTTGCAGTGATTACTTACTAGCATTAGCCCTCAGAAACTTCGTGAAAAAGAAAAGGGTTGCATCATAATGGGAGATTAAATAACAAAAACTATACCATCAGGTAAATAAAAAGGCAACAAGTAATAATTCATACCTTCTCTCATCTTTGCCTGTAATTCACGAAGTGTAGGCTCTATGAGCTCCCAGCCCTCTGGGTACTTGACGCGGTTAGTCCTCACCTTAGGCATGTTTCTGACTGCATTAATCAATCAGACACGATAAGCAAAGCATTTTCTAGGGGCTAATTTAAAATAAATCTTGAAGGATGAAGAGGTCCATTGTTTAATGAAAAACTGTGAACTTATGCGTCATGCTTATGTGGCAGGAACAAGTCTAGTATATAAGAGATTTGGTATGTTTGGTGAAATAGGCTGGACTGCTGGAGCTTATATTATAAGCTGAAAGTTGGAGCTTATATTCAATAAAGTTGTTTGACAAATTAGGTGGAGCTGAAGCCTATTAATGTAAAATCGCTTAAAAAAAACATCAAATTAAATTTAGATATATTGTTAGCTTTTGCGTAATAATCCATTACATTTTGAAGGGTATATAAGTAATTTGACTAGCATTTAAGCCCCCATAAGCCCTTTCAATGGACTCGGGCTTATGGAGGCTTATGGCTTATAAAAGTTTCCACAAGCTTGTGTGACAAACAAAGCTTATTTTAAAAGCTTAAGCCCGCTCCCAAACACAGCCATACAAACCATTTTCCTATGTTCTTTCGGGAACAAAAAAAATGATGTTTTAACAACTGTAAGTTTATCAACCATGAAAGCATTCAAAGGTTAATGCAGTGGTAATAAGTCTACAAAAAGAAAGCTCCATGATCTGAAAACATGACATCAAAAGGCAAGTTTACAAAAGTTACAAAACTACATAAAAGGGGTCGACGACAGTGAATGCCCTATAAAAAACCCTCATATAAACAGCTTTAAGCTTATCAGATTATCCATTACGAATCAACAAAGCAAAACCTAGTGTCTTGGACTCTTGGTAATATCATGCAGCAATAAAATGCAGCAACAGTAAAATAACCAAAACGGAGTAACAATTGTAGTGGTAGAGATGAATAAGAGAAAGCAGATTGCCGTAAGCACTTGCATAATAAGCTAAAAAAACTAACTTATTCCAAAGAAGCTTATAACCTTAAGAGGGTATTTAGGATTCCTTATTTAAGGATGTTTGTTTAAGCTTATATGTGGACTTACGAGCTTATTTGATTTCGCCTTATATTTCAAAAGCTCCAATTTTCCAGCTTATAGTTCAAAAGCTTATAACCTTAAGAGGGTATCATGATAGATTATACAGCCGGTTTAAAGGTTATTTGGTTTTGGGCTGATGTTTCATAACCTCACCTTTTGGGAGTTATTTTGAAACTTATATAAGGCGAAAAGAATCAACAACAAGTGAGGTTACGAATCATGAGCCCAAAACCAAATAAGATATAATCCAATGTTGTTATTTGTTGGGGGGTGTTTGGTTTGGCTTATATAATTTCGGCTTATACAACATAAGCCTCAATTTTGTGGCTTATTTGGAGGTTTATATAGGTTAATTATATCATGATAAACTTATATAAGTCTCAAAATAAGCCACAAAATTGAGGCTTATGTTATATAAGCTAAAGCAAACAGCCCCTTGAGCAAATAAGGCGGTTCTAGTGTTAAGAAGAAACTGGTTAATTTTTAATATATTTGACGCAACGAGGCTTGAACCCAGTTGATTTAATAATGAATTGAAGGATGAAGAAGAATAAGAAATAATAATTGATTGTGAAAGAGATGTTACCTTGGTTGTTGTTGATGTGGTGGTTCGATTGAATGACGGGGATTAGTGATGAAGAAGAGATCAGAGAGTGTTTCGGTGGTCTTAAGGGGGTGTTTGTTTTTTAAACCTTACTTTTGGGCTTTACAGCATCACAATGTAATAGCCCGTTTGGTATATATATATATATGGCGGTTTAAACAGGTTTGGTGAAACTTGCTTGTTTGGGCTTATTATATATTTAAAATAATAATTAATTTTATCTTTTCTTATTTATTTTCAAACTTTTCCAATAGCTCTTTAAATTTAAACCTTCATACCAACGACGACGTTACAGTGTTTATTTTTTATACCAACGGTTGTTTATAATTTAAGTTTTTCCAATGCACGGTTTTAAAAACTTTGTATATATTATATACGTTTTTATAGCTTTTGTATACTTTTTATATATTTTGTATGTGTTTTTATATACACTTCTACATGTGCTTTTGGGTACGTTTTTATAACCTTTGATCAATATGTTAATCTAAACTAACAACTAACATCACCGTTAACAATTTCTCAAATTAATCACAACATTTTAATCACCAACTTCTAAACAAACATCGTTTTTCATATTTACCCTGATTTTTATTTTTAGTTCAAAATATCGTTTTTCATTTATAATAAATTCTCTTTTAAGATTAAGTCACTTTTTAATTTTAGTTCAAAATTTTGTAATCACTTTTCATTTTTAATAAAACCTCTCTCAAAGTTAAGCTACTTTTTAATTTTAATCCAAAATATCATATTTGTTTTTAAAGCCCATATCAAAACTAACCATTTTTCAATTTTAGTCCAAAATATAATAAAGTCTCCCTTAAAGTTAAGTCATTTTATAGTTGTTGTCGTGTCGCGACGAGCGTAAGATATTCAAATCTTGTTTACAACAAAAATGGCAATGTATAAACAAACAGCGAAAGTCGAATCAAATAGCACTGGCTAAGTTCCCAAACCTCCATGCAATTATTTCTTGGTGGTGATTTTAGTGTCATCACATAGTTTTTGTGTAATTGTGCTTTACTTGAGATAAAAAGCTTAATCAAGTTTAGCTTACGAGTCAGAAAATGCGGAATGCACGCTCATACTAGCTAGTTTGATGACGCAGCAAACATACGCCCCTTGCGAGGGTTTGGGGTAGTGTCCCTCGCGAGGTTTGAATCAACGTCTAAAAACCTAAACGATTTTTAAGATTGTACATCGTTATTCTTTAAAAACGTTTTTTCCTCTAACAGACACATCTTTTCACCAATAATTGTGTTTCTTTTCGCCAACCGCTTGTAACTGACTCTTGATTGGGGTTATATATTAATACAAATGATCTGTTTCACTATATAACAAACATAAAAATTTTATGTGTCTCTTTTAGATTTTTCGTGCTTTAGAGACTAGGTGCAATCCTTCAAATTATTTAATTGAAGATTTTATGATACTTAAAACATATAGGGCAGAATACTTCAATCTGAAAATGATTTTTACACATGTTCGCGTATATGGCCGCTGGGCCATGCCCACGTGCCAAATCTTCTAGAAGCAAGATTGGCCACACGGTTTGGCAGACCGGCCCACCTACCAAGCGCAGATCTAGAGGGTATCCTCGAAAGCAATGCCAACGCATCGAGGAGGAACGACGCACCCTATTGTCCAGTGGACATTCGCCTGGCGTTTGGATAAAAGAGCCACCCGCCTGCACACCTCAAAAGCAGGGTAGATTCCCTCGGGAACAAACGACGCATCCTTTTACCCAGACGCCTTGCTTAACCTCCTGGACCAAAGCTTGGCCTGACAGATCCCAAGGCTCAAGGAACGTTGCCTTCAAGGACAACAGTCCACTACAGTACTCTGAGTACTATAAATACCCCTCATTCAATGTAAGTCACATCCAGACACAGACAGTCATTTATTACACATACTTACTTGGCCATTCGGCTCTGCACGTTATTGGCCACTCGGCTCAATCATATACTTACTCTCACACCGGAGTTGGTCCCGGGCTCTTCACCTGGGGCGAGCTAACGTGTGCTATCTTCTTATAGGCTTGTGGATAAGAAGACCCGGGCGGCCCAGCGGCATTCTCAGCCCACTAAGAGGCCCAGCGGACTTTTACATCTACAAACACGCAGAGGCATTAAATGAGCACGATTATCAGTATTTTTGACCGAGAGTAATTATGAGGGTAGGTACGCACCCACAAAAAAAAAAAAAAAAAAAAAAAAAAAAAAAAAAAAAAGAAGAAGAAGAAGAAAAAAAAGAGAGAGGGGGAGGAATAAAATATTCAGAAACTATGAGTACATGACAAAAGAAAAAACGGAAGGGACGGCTGCACGGTTAAGTATTGAATCATCAATGCTTCACATTGATAATCCAATACTGGGGGACATGTTCGCGTATATGGCCATTGGGCCATGCCCACGTGCCAAATCTTCTAGAAGCAAGATTGGCCACACGGTCTGGCAGACCGGCCCACCTACCAAGCGCAGATCTAGAGGGTATCCTCGAAAACAATGCCAACGCATCGGGAAGGAACGGCGCACCCTATTGTCCAGTGGACATTCGCCTGGCGTTCGGATAAAAGAGCCACCCGCCTGCACACCTCAAAAGCAGGGTAGATTCCCTCGGGAACAAACGACGCATCCTTTTACCCAGACGCCTTGCTTAACCTCCTGGACCAAAGCTTGGCCTGTCAGATCCCAAGGCTCAAGGAATGTTGCCTTCAAGGACAACAGTCCACTACAGTACTCTGAGTACTATAAATACCCCTCATTCAATGTAAGTCACATCCAGACACAAACAGTCATTTATTACACATACTTACTTGGCCATTCGGCTCTGCACGTTATTGGCCACTCGGCTCAATCAAATACTTACTCTCACACCGGAGTTGGTCCCGGGCTCTTCACCCGGGGCGAGCTAACGTATGCTATCTTCTTATAGGCTTGTGGATAAGAAGACCCGGACGGCTCAACGGCATTCTCAGCCCACTAAGAGGCCCAGCGGACTTTTGCATCTACACCGCCCATAAATTCTAGCACTTCCCTATATCCTATGCCCAAGTACTAGAAAACCAGCAGTAGAAGATGACCTAGCAGGCTTAGCACCACGTATGGATCAGTGGCGGTAAAATAAAAAAAAATGAACAAAAACTTTTAAAAGGAATGCATAACATTTACAATACTCGTCATAATTTTTGAGAGGACCGAAGCCCTCACCAGCCTCCACATAGATCCGCCCCTTTGGTCAATCTTGATATTCAAAGTGATCCAACGAACGATAAACAAAACTTGTTTGGTTCGATAACAAAAGACTTCAATCAAAAATTAAAACGAACATGGCACAATCAAACCGAAATTTGGTAACCTTTAACCGACCGTGAGCTGAATTCAAATTCTAAAACTTGGTTTCTGTTCAGCTGAAATAAAATATGTATACACAGGTTGAAATTGGTCGAACATTGTTTTCGTGACCAATATGTCGACTAGTTTATGAAAGAGCACAAAATTAAGCTCAACTAGCACCCGAACATGTCCTGCAAATATGACGAAGTTTCATTACTCTTAACAAATAAATTGTACAACTGCTCCGATTAACGGTTTCAAAATTCGGAGCAACAAGTTCTACAATTTTCTCCCATTAACATTCGAGCCATGTCGCCATTGCTGCTGATACCTAGCCTCTTATCCGCACAGACCGCATCCTCAAGTGACATTAGCACAGCATCATGAATATTGCTCTTGGTAGGTCCGATGACTCGTTTGAGTTGCTTTATATGATTGACAGCAACACCCTTCTTTACATAAATTATTCAAAGAGTTGCTGCAACTGATTTATGATACAACAGAGATGGTCACTTTGACTAGAATAACTCGAACTCCAGATGCCCATCGGAAGACTCATTGTAGTCCAGATACTTCTTAGCTTTCTCTAAAGAGGCAGACTTGGATACGGTGACATCATAAGGCTCAGGCAACTCAGGTGGAGATGCACATCTTATCAGAGCCCAGTTTAGACCATCAAAAAACGGGTGTTGTTTAATTTCAGCAGCCCCTCTTTGTGATCCCAATCGATTTTCAGGCTCTTTTTGTAATAATCCTTTGATCAAATCTCGAGCATGGAAACTAACAAGTGGTGTGTCAGGAAACCTAAGATTCTCCAAAACCACATTCGCTAACGTCTCATCATTACCTGGACCTTTAAAGGGTGTTTTCCCATACAGAAGTTCGTAAAGGAAGATACCAAACGTCCACCAATCGACAGCGCTTCCGTGCCCATCTCCTTTGATGATCTCTGGAGCTAAATACTCGTGGGTCCCAACAAATGAGTTGGATCGCGCTTCAGTCGGTTCAGCCACGAGCTGTGGTAACGACCGGTGCAGTGCTGCAAGATCGGGTTTTGTTTTCTTTCCTTTTGGTCTTGGTCTGAAGCATGAGACTTGACAGCTTGGTTTAATGCAAAAAGGGTCTATACAGTTTGAACCAGCACAAGGACCAGATACCCTTGGTGGCTCCGCTGTGCCATTTGAAGGTGATTGCAGGAGCATCGGGTTTACAGAACACCGAAGCGAAAGATCAAAATCTGTGACCATAATGTGACCATCTTCTCGAACTAGAATGTTTTCTGGTTTTAGGTCTCGATATACAATGCCAAGCATATGTAAGTATTCCAGGGCAAGAAGAACTTCTGCAACATAGAATCTGCATGCCATACAAAAAGGTTGCATAAATATATCAAACAAATAATGTTGCAAAACACATATTATATCAGCTAAGCATTGATACACTACAACTGGAAAAAGCATATGGCTATCATATGAAACTACCCACATGGTTTAAAATTCAACAAGCGCAAACAAGCATGTATGCCGATGTACCAAAGAAAAATGTGGTCGAAATGAACTAAAATCGAACGCACACCTAGTGACGTAGAATATGATGTCAACTACTTTTAGTCCAAGAATTTTATTATTTCACATATTATTAGTGTGTAATACGTTATCACATAATTACATTATAACAATAATAATCTAGTTATTGATTGAAATAATCCAGGAGGTTTTATAAGCTAAAAAAGCATTAGAAACTTTGACCCATTTGACTCGTTTCCTATTACGCAAAGAAACTACTATTACCCATTTGATCCATTAGATGCTAAAACATCCCAATGTAATGGGTCAAAATTGCCACTTCTCATAGGAAAGATATAAGTGCACGGACAAATAAAGAAATCTGGCTTACCGTGCTGCTTGTTCGTGAAAAAATCTGGCAGGCTGCTTTTGCCTGAGGACATGAAGATCTCCACCAGGGCAATACTCCATAACTAGACATGACAAGTTCTCGGATACAAAATGAGCATAGAGTGTAGGGAGAAAAGGATGATCCAAAATGCTCAAAATCTCTCTTTCCATATGGGCTCTAGGCATCTTTTGCCTCCTTTCCAGGAACTCATTGTCCATCACTTTTATGGCAAACGGGTAATTTGTGCCAACTAGTTCAGCAAGGTAAACCGTACCAATATCTCCACACCCAAGTTTTTTCAACAGATTGAAATGTCTCAATCCAAGAAACCCGTTTTGATTCATCATATGATTAATGGCCTGCCATCTTACGTCCTTTGACATATGAGGTCTGTTGACAATGATACACCCACTGAGGTTTCTCTCTTCACTAATGCTAGTACTACTACTGAATTCACAGATGCTGCTGTTCGAACTTTGAGTGAACTCCCCTTTATCTTTATATTTTGAGTTCTTTTTACCGTGTAGTAACGAGATGGTTTTACCATAGCTGGTCAAAGTGTTGACTTGTTTTGGTGTACCATTGGTAGAACTGCCTTCAGCAGGTGTACTACTTACGGAAAGAAGAGATAAATTGGGCTCATTTTGTGCAACCTTTATAGCACAATGACAATTTTGACATATCACTGGGCTTGCGATGGGCGTCAATTTCAATTTCACTGATACATCCGCATTAGAAGCAGGAGTAGCTGAAGTCAACTCCTGTCTTGACTTTTTCTTCACAACCGTCTTGGTCCGAATAACTGTCTTCACAGCACGTGGTGAAGTTCTTATTGACTTGCCTTTGTGACGGGACTTTGGGGTTGCCTTACTTGGTGTATTATTATTCTTCTCACAATTATTTACAACTTTAAGTTCTGAAGTAACCGACTCCAATGAGCTTTCAGGTGCAATACGGGAAGGTGTTGAAGGAATTGAAATAATTTTCTTCTCTTGTACCGGGTCACTTATTGAATCCTGACTCCCGGATTCCGGTTCACGTAAGAACTCGTTCAGCTTTAATATAGGTCCCGCACTCTTTGTTGGCTTTCCAAGATTCACTCGAGGGGAAGACTGTGCACTGTTGCTAAATGGCTTTCCAAGATTCAATCGAGGGGATGACTGTGCACTGCTGCTATATGGCTTCACCTTAGAGTCTCGCATGAACCAAGGAATCCTCCCTGAAGAATTTGACGTGCTTTCTTCACCAATTTCGACCTCTTTCTTTATAGCCATGGGAGAACCAGATTCACCAACTTTAAGAGCAGATAGAGCAGGAGACCCTGGAGGTTTTGACAGCCTTTTCATAGCAGCCATTTCTGAAGCTTGTGAAATGCACAAACCCCTTAAAGCCTGTTTCAGTGACACGGGCTCGGTATATCCCAGTCCTGATGTAGATGACAAACTCATTCTCATCGGTTTTTTGGATGGATTTTTCCTTGGTGTGGCTCCACCTGCTTCATCAGAGAAACTCGAACCATTGAATGAAGATCTGACATTAATCCCCTCAAATAATTTATTAATGTCATCCTCTAAATATCGATTGCACCCATGTGGCTTCTTCTCTTTGTCAATTACGTTTGTATGGTGATGAGGCTTGGAGTAGTCACTCAAGTTCGGTTCATCATTCAACTCAACAATCTCATGTGTACCATAAAGCGAACCCATCTATGACAATACTTTCCTAACTTCGATAATCTACAGGTGTGCCAAAGCACGTACTAACCCTTCAGTGGCTATCAACCTAAAAATGCCAAAGTGGATGTTATAATTGAGTGGATGTTATAATTGAACCCATACATGCCCCATCAGCCTCCCGCCGTAGGTTACACACCAGAATCCAGATCTCCCCGTATCAGCAACTTAACTTAGGCAAAATGAAATAAAGCGAATCCTGCAATGAGACCAATGGAAAGCAAAGTCAGCCAGATCACTTACTCTGCATTTATCATGATAATAAAATGCATAAAGTATACTAGCACAGCTCACTACCATGTAAAGAGCTGAAGGATATGCACATAATCATAGAAAATAGTCCTATTAAAAAGTGATTTTTCCGATATCCCCACAAAAAGAAGTGTTCTTTCACATAGTTTAAAGGGCACATGATATATTTATAACAAACTAACAAAAAAGAAGCTATATAGATGGTGAGCGTTTTATTCATTGAGAATAAGCACACATTTTAATTCTACTAAATTCCTGATCTATTATTGTAGCTTGCTGGTTTTTGTGGTGCCTGTGGCCCAATAACTAAACTAACTTTTGTTACATACAGTGTACTAAACAGCTCAAGTGTTAAGCTTTGTCCCACACCACAACAATTAGGTAGAGCGCTTAACCAACCACCTATATTTTCTTACCTTTATTCATTAGCAACTTAAGAATTAACCTAAGCATCTTTAAAGTTTGACACTTTCAACAGGAAATCCACTTTCAAGACATTTCCTATATTTTCCGACTAATAGTATAAACAAAACTATGAAGTTTATATACACACTTCATCAGAATAACGCAGCACTAACATATTGATTCTCGATGAAATCCAAAAGATTTAAACTAGAAACAATCAACTTTAACTTATTTTCGTCAATTAATTCAGAAAACTAATTGATATAATAAAGAACCAATTTAGAATTTATCAATGAATCTATATTTCAGAAAAGGGAAAAAACAATAAAACTATCGTAATCGACAATGAACCAGTAGCAGATCATTAGTCAACATATACAATCCAATCAAATATCTAATAAACTATTGCATATGCAGCAAAATGTGGTGATTTTGACACACCACCAACCACTACAAAACCACAATCACACCAAACAAAGAGGTCAAAACATATACTCCATTATTCTAGAGATTAAATAATTTCCTAACCACCAACACCAAAAACAGATCTACTCGTTTCACACCCTCATACACTAGTTGATCATCCGCTAATTAAACTAAACTACTCAAAACATAAAACAATAATCACAAATACACATTTCTAATTAGTACTCCGTATAAGTTTGGTAATACTACTTACTGCAACAAAATCATTTCTAATACATTAATTTCAGATATCCTAATTCACTATTTAGCCCGCGTACATCTGAGTTAAAGACTCGCCCTCTCCGAATAACCTAAGCAATCAAATACACATTTGCATCAACCAGATTAACGACATGTACAAATTAAATAAAACATTGAGCTAAAATCGCACCAGATTCGCAAATACTAAAAATATAAACTAACCTTATTATTATTATTAGCTAAATCACTAATCTAAAATCACATATACAAATTAAAACTTACATAGCTAAAAGGAATGAAATAAAATAAATAATACAAAAATACTGATTTAATATTAGATTTAATAAAAAGATGATGGGTTAGTGGAAAAATGATGATTACGATGAGGAACAAATTTCAAAAAACACAAAAACCAATAAAACTAATGATTAAAAAAGTAATACAAAAACTTACATCTATCCACTAATAACATTTAAGTAAATAAGTAAGAAACTAAATGTGGATTAGAGATCTAGGGTTCATTCAATTAGGGTTTATTTATTTATTTGTGTGTGTTTTGAGTGTGTGTGCAGAAGGAAGGAAGGAAGGGATCTTGTGGAGTGAGAAAGGGGGTATGAATGGTATGGACTATGGATGGGATGTAACGGATGGAGGCGTATAACGACATAAACTCATTTGGGAGTGTGGGTCCTACAATGTTACATATGTTTATGTCTTCTGTGTATCTGGATCCCCTATTGTGGGTCCTACTTTCTTTGTTTATCTACAGTGCTAGTATCTTGTGTTTTTTTTATCTTCCACCAAAGATACTGTTAACGATGTTTCTCAATCCGTTTTTTATGCGAATAACGTACGTATTAACTGCATTTCGTTTTATCATATACGATACTCGTGTGGATTTGAAGCACCCTCGTATCCGACTCAAATTGTTAAGGATTTCTAAGTTTAATTCTCGTTTTTGTCTCGTTTTCGATGACATACATTTTCGTCTTATGAAATTTCTCGTATTGTTCTTTGAGCATTGCTTTAAATATTTTCGGGTTTGAATCGGCTGGAAGTACGTACGTCTAAAGGCTCACATACTTAGACATCGAGATCACTTTTTATTAAGATTGTTGACTTTTTAGGACCAAATCAGATACCTCATACTAACTTCAAGGACTCATTGTGTACATTTGTATTGTTGCAGTTATATCCTTGGATATCAGTTGATGGAAGCTTGTGAGGTGGAGGGGCTTTCCTGTCACTTTGGATAGTTGGACCACTTGATGATGTTATTATGAAGAAACAAAAGGACCTCAAACGTCTCTTTTGTGTGATTAAGTATAAACTCGAGACGCTCCCCTTTGACCCATTATCTGGGTTTTCATCTGTGTGTTTTTGAGTGTGTTTCCTCTCTCGTTTTAAACATGTAACCCAGATCTTATTTTTTGTTCTTTGTCTTTGTAAAACTATTATCATTTAGATAATGTGGTGATCTTTATCAGGTTTTAATCTTTGGAACTTGTTTTTTATTTATGAAAGGTTTGAGTTTGAGTTTCAATCTGGTTTAATTCTATCTTATTAAGTCTTTCTTCATGGTATCAGAGCCAGGTTGCTCTGAAATCGTTGGAAAAACTTTTTAGGGTTTCAAAATTTTTTTGGGGGTTTTTTAAAATTGATATGTTTTTTGGATAGATCTGCTATTGAGATAGTCAGATTTAAAAGGTTTTATATAAAATTTTTTTTGTTTATCTGTCCTAAAATCGATTTTTTAATTTTAGGGTTTCAAAACTTGTGGGGGTTTTTTAATTTATATGTGTTCTAACCTTGTTCTTGGTGCACGGACGTTGTTTCTTTGATTTATTGCATAGATCTGTTGGTGACTGTACTTTTCCCTAATTTTTCTTAAATTAGGGTTTGGTGAGGAGGTTCTGTTTTCTTCTAGACTAAGTGAATCTAGAAGAAACAGTTCGATTGGGCTTTTGTGTATGCACTGTAACACCTCTGCTCTCTCTCCTTTTTTGATTGTTTGGTTATTGGCTTATTTGCTTGTTCATACTTGTTTTTTGGCTGATTATTGTGATTATACTCTCTCTTATATTGTTACTCTCTTTTTTGCTGGCCTTGTTATTGTTTGTTGGGGTATTCTGTTTATTTGGACCCTTAATCATTGTCTTGCCCTTGACCTGCCACCCTTGAGTGGTTTGGAAGCCTGGGAACTTTGTTGACCTTGATTAAGTTCTTTTTTTGGGGGTTTGGTCTCTGTGACTCATCACCATGACTAGTGTTCATGGTGACACAGACACTAAACATCAAGATGACCAAATTGGGGAAGAATATGTTGTCACCTTGATCATTAAACTTGATATTAGTGACCCTTTGCACCTTCACCCTAATGACTCTGCCACATTGACTGTTATTTCTATCAAACTTAAAGGAACTGAGAATTATCAAATTTGGTTTAATGCTATGCTTTTGGCCTTGGAAGGAAAAAATAAATATGGTTTCATAAATGGGTCTTGTAAAAGATCCCTAACTAATGAAGTGTTGGGAAAACAATGGGACAGAGTCAATGTTGTTGTGTTAGGCTGGATTCTTAATTCCATAACTGATGAATTGTTTCTTGGTCAAATTTTTTCTAAGAAAGCTGAGCATGTTTGGAATGATTTGAAAGAGACCTATCATAAGGTTGATGGGTCTGTGATATTTAATCTTCATCATAAGATTAATACTTTGAAGCAAAATGGCTCTGATGTGTCGTGGAATGTATATGTTAATTAGATACGTTGTAGGGTAAAATAGAAAATTACCTTTAGGAAAAAGTAATAGACTAAAATTACCAAAGACGAATTTAATTAAACACGATGATGAACCAAGTTCGTTGTACACGAAGATCGAGTGAATTTGAGACGTTTTGTTTTGATTTGGACAATTGATTCGAATGAGTTTTTCGGTTTTTAACTAAATATTACTCCTACAATTTTAAAACTAAGTGCATGAATCGTTCCGCATTTTAAATCTAAAGACAATTATTTAAATATAAATCTATTTAAAATTTAGACTATTTAAAAAAAAAATTAAAACTTATCTATCTAATTAAAATGACTATTACACTATTTAAAACTTAATTAAAACTCATTTAAAAATTATTAATTCTATTTAAAAATTAACTATTACTTTTAAACTAAACAAAATATATTTATTTAATTCTAATTTAAAATCTAATAATTTTAAAACTAATTTTTAATAACTAATTTAAAATTCCTAAAATTAATAAAACATTTTTTATATATATTTTGTTTTTATTTATTTATTATTTTAAACTTTATAAAAGTAAATTTAATAAAACTATTAATTTAAAAAAATTATTTTAATGAAAACTTGTAATTAAAGCTAATAACTAAAACTACCAGCCAAGTCAAACAGACTATATTAAATACTAAAACAGACTAATAACAAAATCAGAAAGCTAGGTGAAATGGTTAACACGTATGGCAGTTACCCGTGAGGTCACAGGTTCGAGTCCCATGGGGGACTCTTTTTGGTGAAAATTATTTTTGGACTTGAAAATGGAAAGTCAAAGTCACAGGAGTGACTTTTTGGTATGATATTTTTGGACAATGAAATAGTAACAGATTAATAAATCAGTTCCCAAACTATGCGTTTGGACTACTGATGAGTAAAGATCAGATACTACAACGAATAGAAATATCACAAATCACAGGTATAAATATACACCCATTTTATCAGTCAAAGCAACAGTATAAATCACAATATGAGCATAAACAGATTAAAATCCAATCCCAACTAAACAGATACACAAAAATTATAGAAACAAAAAGATAATAATCAATTTACCATCTTCAGCTCAATAACAAAACAAGGAAAACAAGATCAACATTTTTATTCTAGCACATTAAGCAGCTAAAAAAACTGACTAAGTCCTATCAAAATATCATATCAGTAAAATCAACCAACAGGCCTGCAACCAATCTTATCTCATCACACTTAAACATAACAACTTCACTAATCAGCAATCAAATACTAAACTCAACAAAGGCAGTAAGCATTATCTATGGCAGCCATGATTTAAACTACTTATTTATGCCTACAACAGATTAAACTTCAGTTAGAAATCCATAACTCCTAAATCTATATCACAACATGGCAGCAGATCCAAAACATAATGCTCACATACCATCAGACTAAACATGAAATCCTAAACAGGTTTAATATTCAAGTTAGATCATTTAAAACTAGAAATAAAACCCAAATCATAAACATTATAAGCCAAACAGTACCAATAAAACTTATATCAAAAACCCTACAAATCTAATCCATATATCAAATAACTCATAAGATCAAGTAAACAGATTCATTAAAAATATAAAATAACATAAAATTAAAATGGTAACTTACCTATTGAAGAAAACCGTTGAGACGAAGAGTCAGCGCTGAGCTGTCTTACTAAATCGAATGAAACCACCATTAAACCTCTCCATACGAACCATCAATCACCTCTCGAATCATATTTGTAAACTTTCCAGTGGGGAAAGTTTTTCCAATTTTTTACTTTAATTAACTAACAGAAGCTATCTATTAGCTTGAATCAATTAATCATGAACATTATTATTATAAAAACAGATTTAAAGATAAAATGCAATAATGATTTTAAACATATAATAACACGAATTTATTTAAACATAAATATACTTTTATTAATAACCAAGATGATTACAATGCGATTGAAAAGAAAGATTACAAAAATTACCCTAAATCTATTTTACCATAATAAATTTAAGTAAAAAAAATGGAATAAAAATTACAGATAAAATGGGGGTTTTTATACTTGAACCCGAGGCTTGGCGTGAGGAGTTTGTTGAGCATAATAATCCATTTTGACCGTCAATTTGACATCTTCATACTCTCTTTCATCACTTTCTTGATCCAAAGGCTGAGAAATACCCACCCTTCACACGAATCGCCAGGCTGGCACATCTGTGTTTCTTTTGTGCTTTCTCTTTGTTGACTTGGCCACTCCTTATTGGAGGATTGGTTGTGATGTGCTGTCACAGCCAATGATAGGCTGCCACGTTTGATTGGTATCTCCACCTTCTAGCCCCGAAAAACTTGGGGTTTTATTTCCCATACGTGTGAATCACACGTATCTCACAAAAGCCCTAATTTATTTGATACTTTTTGTGATTAGGGTTTTTAAATAGTGAGTTTACAGGTAACTTTGGTTGGGATGAGGGTGAAAAAGTGATAGAGAAAGACATAGAAGATATCGAAAAAATGTGTGGTGAGAGGGTTAATGACTGTGTGGGTAGACTTTGACCACAAAAATAATGGTTTTAACGTTTATATGTTTATAACTTTACACGTCCCAAGTAACGTTTATGGTCTTAACTATTGTGAATGAATTGGGCTTGAAGCCCGATTAAACTTAACACCTCCACCGTTTGTCTTCCAAGTAAATGGGCTTTTGGCCCAAGTGTCCAATCCGTCACATTATATGCATTTGGGCCTTTTGGGCTTTAGATTCTCAAGGTAGATAACTTGAACTCCTTATTGGGCTTTTGGGCCCAATACCCAAATGTGGGACCCACAAGCCCAATAAACTTTATCTAAGATTAAATCCACTAAAACGGACTTGTTTTGGCTTCCTCGATCTTTTCTTCAAACTCGTGTCGGTTTTTGTCGATTTTCGTGATCTTCGATACCTACACACATGAAACGACAAACAAACATATACAAGGCATTTTCATTGATTTATATGCATTTATTCATCGTTTTATGATATAAATGATATGAGTATTTAAGCTCATATCAGGCTCCAACTTGTCCGATTATTATCATACTTTGAATGCTTTGTGGAAACAATATGATGCTATGGTTGAACTTCCTAATTGTGTTTGTGCTGCTACTAATGAATTTAAGAATCATAACAAGTTGTTGAATTTGATGCAATTCTTAATGGGTCTTGATGATACTTATATGACCATTAGAAGCTCTATTCTCTCTAGAGAGGTTCTTCCAGATATAAAAGGTGCTTATGCCATCATCTCTAGTGATGAGTCTCACAGAGTTGCTTCTGGCAGCCTATCTGGTACCTCTCAGAGGAATCAGACTTCTGCTTTTCTCTCAAATGGGCCCACCAGAAATGTGTTTCAAGGCCACCAGAATGTTAACCCTAACCCTAAGAGCACGCGGTACAGTTGAGCCGTCGTGCTCGTGTCGTGGGCAAAAAGTGATGCCACGTCACTTTTTACTCCCACGACACCAAAACACCCCACGATGGCTCAACCCCCCTCCCTGGTTAACACGAGAATTCTCGTGTCGTCGTCACCCAACTTTTTTTTTTTTTTTCAACAATTAATTTTAAACTAAAAACACATTTCATTCATAATAAAAATACAAATACAAATTTTTTTAAAAATAACCGTTACCCAACGGTAACTTTTTTTAAATTTTCAAACAAAAAAAAAAAAAAATTAAAAAACCCGACGGCGCGAGCCACGGTGTGGTTGGCGCCGCCGTGGCCTCGCGCCGTCACCATGGCGTCGGCTGGTAGGTACCAGCCCAAAACCGACGACGCGAGCCACGGTGTGGTTGGCGCCGCCGTGGCCTCGCGCCGTCATGGCCAGCCAGCCATCAGCCCACTGTACCGAGCCCTCTAATGGTGGCTTTAGACCCAACTATAATAGCAGCAGTCCTAGACCTAACATGGCCAATAGACCTAATACCTATAGGCCCAATGGGAACTCTGAAGTGGTCTGTGAAACTTGTGGGTACAATGGGCATACTTTTGATAGATGTTTTAAACTCATTGGGTTTCCTGCTGATTTTGGAAAAAAGAAATCTGGTCAAAATTCTGAAGGGAAAAAATTTTCAAACAACTCTGTTGGCTCTAATTCCAACTCTGTGTTTTCTGATGAACAACTTTCTACTTTACTCTCTCTCATCAAAGAGAACACTGGTTCTGAAAAAGGAGTGCAGGCCAATATGGCAGGTACCTACTTGAATTCTAGCAAGGTTTTTAATGATAACTTTAGGAAATTCTTTTGTTCTAATATTCATACTAAAGTGACTCAACATGGGAAAGTTGTTGACTCTGGGGCAAACCAACACATAACTAATAATGAAAAGGAATTGGATAATGTATTTGACATTTCTCACCTCAAAATTAAAGTCAGCCATCCTAATGGAACTGAATCTTTCATATCTAAGATTGGAAATCTAAAATTGGGAAATGGTCTTATCTTGTTTGATGTGTTGGTTATACCTGAGTATTGTGTTAATTTAATATCTGTGCATAAATTAGCCAAGGATAACAAGATTTTTGTGGTTTTTGATGAAAATAAATGCCTTTTTCTGAATCAGGATTTGAATCTAAAAAACATTCTAGGGATTGGTAATCAATGTGGTGGTTTATACTACTTAGATACTAAAGGTATTAAGTGTAATACTAGTCAAACTGTCCCTGTTTGTTCTCTATCTTACTATGATTGGCACTGTAGACTTGGCCACCCTGCTGACCCTGCCTTAGACACCTTAAAACTTGATAAACATGATAAATATGATTATTGTGAAGTCTGTCAAAGGGCTAAACAAACCAGAAAGCCTTTTCCTTTAAGTGATCATAAGACCAAGTGTTTGGGGGACATTGTTCATCTTGATTTATAGGGTCCTTATAAGGTGACTTGTCACACTGGCCATATATATTTTCTAACCAGTGTGGATGATTTTACCAGAGCTGTTTGGGTATATCTCATTAAGTCCAAGGATGAAGTTGTCACTTTTATTGATGTGTTTTATAAAATGATTAAAAATCAATTTAAAAGAAACATTAAAGTTTTTAGAAGTGATAATGGTATTGAATTTGTTAACCAAACTTTCAACAAGTTTTGTAACAACAATGGCATACTTCATCAAACTTCATGTGCTTATACCCCACAGCAAAATGGGGTGGCTGAAAGGAAACATAGACACCTCTTAAATGTGGTTAGGTGTCTTATGTTTTAGGGGGGGGGGGTTCCTTTGAAATTTTGGTTTGAATGCATTCTAACTGCTACTGTTCTCATTAACAGATTACCCTCTTCTGTGTCAAATGGAAAGTCCCCTTATGAAATGATTTATAATACTTGTCCTAATCTCTCTCTTGTCAGAATGTTTGGCTGTTTGTGCTTTGCTACTATTTTGAATAGTCATGATAAACTGTCTAATAGGTATGAAAAATGTGTTATGATGGATTATTCTAATTCTTAGAAGGGCTACAGGCTTTTTAGTCTTGATAGAAATTAGTTTTTTGTCTCTAGAGATGTGAGTTTTTTTTAGTCTATATTTCCTTTTAAGGACTCTGTCTCAAAAAACAAGCATGATGAGTCTAATATCCCTAGTCTTAGTCAAGATAAAAATCTGTTGAACTTTTTTTATTTAGATAACCCTGAGCTACCTAATGATGATGAGAGAGTAACATCTAGTCATAATAGTGACCATGAGTCACAAAGTGAGGGTAGCCATTCTTCCAACCAAGGGAACAATATGGACACTGTTGATTCTCCAACTATTAGAGATGATGCTCATAACAGTGATGATATTGAAGCTGGGTTGGGAGAGGAGGCAGCAACACTTGATGAAGACAATGAATCTAAAGGTCACTTGGATCAAAATCCAAATGCTCTTACTCAGGGTGTTAGAAGGTCTACCAGACCCTCTGTTTTTCCTAAAAACTATAATGATTTTGTGGTTAATTCCAAAGTTAAATATGGGCTTGAAAAATTTGTGGGGTATTCTAAACTTAATCATGAAAACTTCTCTTTTGTCACCCAACTTAACAAAAACAGTGAACCAAAGAATTTTTTGAAGCCTCTCAAAACCCTTATTGGGTTGATGCTATGAATTCTGAACTTGTAGCCTTTCTTGAGAATGATACTTGGGATATTGTTGAACTACCAAAGGGTAGAAAAGCCTTAGGTAGTAAGTGGGTTTGGAAACTTAAGTTTAAGTCTAGTGGTGAAATTGAAAGGTACAAGGCTAGGGTGGTTGCCCAAGGCTTTGGTAAAAAAGAAGGGATTGACTTTGATGAAACTTTTGCCCCTGTTGTTAAGATGGTTACTGTTAGATGTTTGCTTAACATTGCTATTGTGCAATCTTAGCCTGTTTTTCAACCTGATATTAATAATGCCTTTCTTTATGGTGACCTTGATGAGACTGTTTACATGAAACCACCCCAAGGATATCTTCCTGGTGGTGATAACATGGTCTGTAGGCTCAAAAATCATTGTATGGGCTTAAACAAGATCCTAGGCAATGGAATGCTAAGCTTACAGCTGTGTTGAGTGAAAATGGCTTTGTTCAAAGTAAATCTGACTATTCTTTGTACACTAAGTCTCTTGGTAATATTTTTCTTGCCTTACTTGTGTATGTTGATGATATCATTATTACTGGGAACAATGTTACTGAGATTGAAAAATTTAAAATGTTTCTGAAAACTAAGTTTATGATTAAAGACTTAGGGAAGTTGAAATATTTTTTGGGTATTGAGGTTGTTGATACTAATTGTGGCATCTGCTTAAATCAAAGGAAGTATGTGTTGGACCTTCTTTCTGAGTATCGTATGCTGGCTTGTAAGACTGCTAGCACTCATTTGGTTACTAAACTTACTATATCTAATGAGCCCACTATTGATGATCCTTTGCTTGATAACATTGTTGATTATCAGAAGTTGGTGGGTAAGCTTATTTACTTAACCAATACCATACCTGACATATCTTATGCAGTTCACTTTGCTTAAGTCAATTTATGCACTCTCCTTTGAAATCTCATCTTAAAACAGCCTTCAAGATATTAAGATATCTTAAAGGTTCTCTAGGTTTGGGCATTCACATTAAGAAGACTTTTGGAATGTTTCTAAATGCTTATTCTGATGTTGATTGGGCTAAGTGTGTTTTTATTAGGAAATTTGTTACTGGTTATTGTGTGTTTGTTAACAACAATCTTGTTTCTTGGAAGAGTAAAAAACAAAATACTCTCTCCAAATCTTCCACTGAAGCAGAGTATAGAGCTCTTGCTTCAGTTACCAGTGAGGTTATTTGGATTCTTAAGGTTTTAAAGGATTTAAAATGTGAAAACCTTTTGCCTGTAACCTTGTACTGTGACAGTAACTCAGCTATCAAGATAGCTGCTAATCCAGTATTTCATGAGAGGACTAAACACTTAGAAATTGACTTACACTTTGTAAGGGAAAAAATTCTGAATGGAGTTGTTAAAACTTGTAAAGTGAATTCTGTTAATCAAATAGCAGATATCCTCACAAAAAGGGGTTGATACATTGCAACACAATGCACTTGTTAAAAAACTTGGAATGCTTAATCTGTATGAGGTATCTGATTAAGGGGGATGTTAACTTTTTAGGACCTAATCAGATACCTCAGACTAACTTCAGGGACTCATTGTGTACATTTGTATTGTTTAGTTATCTCCTTGGATATCAGTTGATGGAAGCTTGTGAGCTGGAGGGGCTTTCCTGTCACTTTGGATAGTTGGACCACTTGATGTTGTTATTATGAAGAAACAAAAGGACCTCAAACGTCTCTTTTGTGTGATTGAGTATAAACTTGAGACGCTCCCCTTTGACCCATTATCTGGGTTTTCATCTGTGTGTTTTTTAGTGTGTTTTCTCTCTCGTTTTAAACATGTAACCCAGATCTTATTTTTTGTTCTTTGTCTTTGTAAAACTATTATCATTTAGATAACAGGATCACACCAGACTAGTTGTGGTGATCTTTATCAGGTTTTTAATCTTTGGAACTTGTTTTTTATTTATGAAAGGTTTGAGTTTGAGTTTCAATCTGGTTTAATTCTATCTTATTAAGTCTTTCTTCAAAGATATACGATTAATATGGCTATATTTATTGTATAATATTAGTTTGATAAAAGTGTATATTTAACGGTAATTAATTGATAAGTTAAAAGGTTTAATAAGGATTAGTTCAAAAGACTTAATACTTTAAAGTAACGTAATTACATATCAAGTACTGTATTATACAAAGTCAAAAAGTCAAACCAAATCTCTCTAAGGGGGTCTTTAGTCGACTACAAGCAAAATAATGGGAGAAAAGATCTAAAAGGTTAATTACTTTGAGGTTAAGTTATAATCTTTATCATAATTAACCTAAGGCTCTAGTATATAAACAATGGATCTTGTTTTCATAACTTTAAACCAAACTTTTTCTCCTCCCCTCTCTCTTTAGTCGACGACAAGTGTAGGAGACGTATTAGGGGTCTCATTGCTCAACGAGCTTGAAGACACTTTTGCTGGTTCATAATTAACGACCTTTTGTGTTTTAAAGCGAGTTTTAAAATCAAGTTAAAGTCTATTATGCTTTACATTATCAAACGGTTTAAGATTTTTGGAAAACATTTTCAACCGACTCTCTTCCGTAAGTAATATTGTCTCGGCATCATCACGAACATCAGGAGGATCAAACATCTTTCCAAGTTTGATGGCATCATAAAGTCTAAGGTTATCTAGAAGAGCTTGCCTTGCATAACCCGAGTTAGGTGGTAGGTCTTGTTGACGTTTTAAATCACATTCTTTAAAAGATGACGTTAAGAAATGTATCATGTGAGTGGCCGTATATTGTTTTAAGAGCATATGATATATCACTTTAAGCTTATTAGTCGCATTAATTTCTGCTTCAACCTTTTTAGACTCGAGTATTTCAAAACCCGTTTTAAGTTTTTGAAAATTATGGACCGCAAACTCGCTTTTTTTTAACCTCTTTAGAAAATTTTTCCTTCAAAATTTATATCTCATTTAAATGACCCGTTTTTACCTTTCGAAATTCATCAAATTCTGGGTTGGTAAGTGTTGTTGTTTTAGGAGTCAATTCCAAAGTTTGAACTTTTTCTTTATACAGAGTGATGAGACTGCTTTTATACATAGTCTCATCGTCCAAAAAGGGATTAAAATGCATTAAATATCATCAAAATACCCATATATATGCTTGTGTTTGTTACTTGTGTATTTTAGGTACGAATATTGAGAAAAGGACAAAAGATCACAAGAATCATGCAAAAACGAACACGGGAAACGAAGCCGCACAATGAACCAAGCCCTAATGAAGTTTTCCCAAGACAAACCCTTGAAGACTTGAAGAATTATGAAGAAGGGTCCTCCAATATGGAAGAATTGACACTTTATACCCTTGTATCCTCATAATTACAAGTTTGGTCCCTAAAGTTTGTCAATATTGCAAAAAGGGCCCTCCACTTTGAAGAATTGGCAATTTTAACCCCTCAACAAAGCTAAAATGTCAATATTTATCCTCCTCAAAGTCAAACATATCAAGAAGGACTCCAAGTTACAAGAATGACAAGTTTGGTCCTTTGAAAATATCAAAATTACCAAAAGGACCCTTGACATTGAAGATTTGGCAAAAGTGGTCCCTCATCAAACATGAATTGGTAATTTCAGTCCTCCAAAATGTCAATCATACAAGTTTAGACCATTATCCTTGAAGAAAATACCAAATCAGTCCTTCAAAAATCACAAATTGGCAAGAAATACCCCTGAAATCATTTTACAAAACATTTTGGGGCAAAAGTGTGAAAAAGCAAAAGTTGTTGTGAAGGATTTAGGAGTTGATGGAGTTTTTAACTGAAGTGACAAAGAGAAAAGAAGTGAGGGACCAAAAGGGGCAGACAACAATTGTTACCTAGACCAGTAGTGGGGTGACACGTGCCCCACTACCACTCCACAACCAATCAAATTGCACCCTTCCTCCACATCACCCTCCACTCACCAGATTAATATTAATTAATCTTGGCGCCTTAACACCAAATTTAAATAAATCCACCCCTAATCCGGATCAAATTAGCAACTATTTACCAAGAACACAATGTGGGGATTTACTAATTACTTACAATTAAACCCTAAGATTGTCCAGATTTATGATTAATGGTGTCTTAATCAAAACCCAACCTTAACATTAATCACCTCATCACCCCACATGCTACATGGGACCTCCCCTGCACACACTTTTGGGAAGAAGACAAAGATGAGCCAGCAATCCAACGTTTGAGAATTAAGCTTACATCCTAAGCTTGTTACAAGCCCTTTGATCACTTTTCACACATGCCACCTCCACAAAACAACAAATTCAGTCACATGATTCTTCAAGAAGTTCAAAAATCTACAAGGGCATTTCAGGGATTCTACCAATTAGGGTTCACGTTTTTAAGCTTTCTAGGATCATTGTACACCCTCTATATAAAGGGTATTAGGTCATTCATTTACACTTGCTCTTGAATTTTCAGTTGTTCACTTTTCTGTAAATCCTTTTCAGAATTAATGAAATGTGTTTGAAATGTTGAAGAAAGCTCAAGTGCCATCATTTATAACTGCTTATTATTGTTCTTAGTTTGATATTTCTGAATCACAAAACCTGTTTTCAAGGAGGGTGCAAAAGTTTGCATTTTTCCTTCAAGCTTGATATTTTGCTAAGTTATTGTTCAAACCTTGGAATTCTTGGGCTATAGGGCTGATCATAGCATCCTGATATTGTGTTATCAAGGTGTGGTGAGGCTTATAACTTGGGGATAATCAAGTGCGGGGTAACAAGGTTGCATCAATCAAGGCTTTTTCACTTTCTGATTTCACTATTTTGTTCTTAACTCTGTTGAATCTTAGTAGGGTTGCTGTTGGAAGCTTGTGCTTGTTCTTGCTAGCACATAAGCTCTAACATTTGTGGGTGTGGATGTACATCCATGAGGTTTGTCTTAAAACCTTGAAAATCTGATAATTTTGGATTTTTGGTGAATTTGTGCTCTACTTGTGTTCTTGTTGTTTTCTTGGCTTGAATATGCTTAGTCTTGCATGATAATGTTGTTTATATGCTAGACTAATCATTTGGTAAACTGAATCACACTTATACTTGTTTAAAATTTGATTTGAAAAGTTAAAAGGGTGTTTGGGATTACCTGTTTGAGTTTAAAACTTGTTATTGTGTTTGTGGAAGTTGGTATTTGTGCTTGTTATCTGATATATGTTTGGTTGAGAGTATTTTGCTGCAAGTTTTTGAGTTTGAAACCTTGAATCACACAATCTGCTATAACTTGTTGATTTTAACTTTTTTTGACCTAAGGTTTTGGTGAAATCTAGAATTTGTGCATGCTTAGGGTTAAAAGTTGTTTAAACATCATTATTATAACATATGTGATAGATTTGAAGGTTTGAATTCGGCTTGTTGGTCAAGTGCATCAACAAAAGTGAAAACTGCATGTGTTTGTGTTCATCAGTAACTTAAGGTGCTTGAATCTTGCTTAAAACTTTGAATCATTGCATGAAACCTGTTTAGACTTGTTCATTTGAGTTTAATATAGCTTGTGTATGCATTTGGTTAAGTTTGGCTGGCTGAATGTTGCTAAAAGTGCTTATTGAACCTAATCTGCTTATTTGTTTAAGTCTGGGCTAAATCTGGTGCTTAATTGAATTAACTGTACAAATTGGCTTGTTGGATTGTTGATTTCTTTGTTTGTATTGACTCCTTATGATCCAATGATCATTTGGGTTCCTTGTTGAAACTTGAATCTCCAAAAAAGTCACTAAAGACAAAAAGTCAAACAAGTCAAGCAATGGGAAAAGTTCCCACTGCTCAACACCCAAAACTAGCCCATGCTAGTGTTAATTTGTACTCAGCTTATCAATAAACTATAATTGCTTATCCATACCTACAACAACTTATTTTTTGTGATAGATCTTCATTATTTGACCCATTTGATTAGACTGGAGCTTATTGGACTTTGACTTTGACTTTTTGCTAGAAAACCAACTTAATTGACTTTTTCATAAGTGCTTATTTGCTTTTTCCAGCTTATTGAGTCAGCTTATTTGAAATTTTTTTGTTGAAATAGCTTAATTAAGTCATTTAAAAGCTTTAGAAACTTGAATCAGCTCTTGGGGTGGCCAAGAACTCAAAAATGACTATTTTGTCGTTTTCTGTAGATTGCTTATTGCATTTTCAGGCTTATTCCTTTGGATTATTTCAAATTTCTTTCTACAGAAGTCTTAGTTAGGTCAAAAGAAGCTTGTGTGTCTAATTTGAGCTTATGGCATTAGCTTATAGCTTAATGGGCCAAAAAGCCCATTAAGAATAAGCTGTTTGGTATAAGCTTGCTTATTTCACATTTTCAGCTTTTTTGCCTTTGGAAAAAGTTGTTTAAAATCAAATTTTGAGTCAAGTAGTGCTTTTTGGGCTTATTTGGGCCACTTTTTCATTTTGGGCTCATTTTGGCCCAATAAGGAGTCTGTTTTGGGTTTAGCCCATTTTCTAGGCCCATTAAGGGTATTTAGGTAATTTCAAGTTCATTTCTGAGTTATTTAGGTTAAATTAAGCTAGTTTGCAACTTTTTAGAATTTTTTAGGATTTTTGGATTTTTATTAATATTTTAATATTATTTTATTATTAAAAATTAAAAGTCTGATTTTCTACGTTTTTATATTTTTCCTAGATTCTAGACACTTAATTAGGAATTTTACAACTTTCTAAATATTTTTAGGGTTTTTTAATTATTTTCTAGAATTATTTTAAGTTTTTATGGTTTTTAATAGTTTTTAATTGTTTAAAAGTAGTTTAGTGGTTTTAAAATTTTGAAAAATACTTTTTTAGCTTAATTAGGTTATTTTAAAGGTTTACAAACTTTAAGATCTTGATTTGGACTTTTTATTAGTTAATATTGATTTTTAGGGCTTTAATTAGCATTAAAAAATTAATATTTAATTAATTAAAAGGTTTTAGCAAGTTTGGATTTTTTATAAACCCTTAGAATATTTTAGTAGATTTTTTGTGATTTTTAGGAATTTTTAGGGTAAAATTTTAATTTTGGTGCTTTTTACGGTTTTACGTGAACGACTCTTTCGTCTTAGTGTAAATCGTCATCGTAACCGTCATTCTCTTCTTATCCCCTTTCCATTTTCTTTCTCATAACAATATAATCACAAAGTTAATCATTTCATTACACACACACCAAGCCTCCTTGAGAACGAACTCATTTTAGGGTCATTTGTACACGGTTTTCCTAAATCGTCGTGCTTACCCTATTTTGCCCTCTTTTCCTAAAGAGTGGTAAAAACTCCTACATCATTTTTGGCGCCGCTGCCGGGGAGGCGTGTTGTGTTTTGATTTGGAATTGTTGTTTTTATATACTAACCATAATAGTATTTGTATTAGTAGCACTCTACTAATACGTATTATCGGTTTTCGTTTTTTTGTGTGAATACTATTACTATATTGTATATGTAGAACAATAAATTCACAAGTACTCCAAATACGTGAGAAATCACAACCTTGACTTGGGAGGTCGTTACCCAATCTTTGTATTCGAATCTCAAACCAAAGAAAAAGGCAAAAATAGATAAATACTTTCGTGAAGCTCGATTTTGAAAAATACAAACTATAAGGTGGGTATAAGGCGGATATTATAAAATATATCCTAAGGAAAAAAGCTCTTAAGTGCTTCGCGCCGCCTCGTTTCCCCGCTTGAGCGTTTTGGTGTTCCACCAACGTTCTAAAGTCATCGAAGGCGTTCACTTCACGTGATCGTTTTCATTCCTTGAGGCTTCTTTAATCAAGAGATTTGATTAAGGAGGAGATTTGTAGATTTTTGTCTACTTAATACATTCACCAAAATCCAAAAAAGGTTAATACAATCAAAAACCACAAAAAAAATATTAAAAAAAATACAAAACACCAAAAAGAATCTTCTTTGCTCATCCCCTCGTTTTACGTGACGTTTATGCTAACTCGTAATCAAGCAAGACGTGCACGTAAACAAAAGAACAAAACTCCCACTCCTAATCTTTCTAGTGAGGAGTCTCCTATTGACGAACCCATTGTAAGAGAAGCACCAACCATGGCGAATCGAACTAAGATGGAGTTACTTCAAGCACCCACCGAGGGTTATGGAGAGGCTATTGTGATTCCCGTTATCCTTGCGGAGTATTTTGAAGTGAAAACGGGTTTGTTGTCGATGATCCAAAACAACAAATTACGTGGTGATGAGAAGGACAATCCACACAACCATATCCGCCAATTCAATCGTCTTACCGCCACTTGCAAGTTTAAGGATGTCTCGAATGACTCGATTAAGATGATGTTTTTTCCGTATTCCTTAGCGGGGCCCGCTAAAATTTGGTTGGAGAAAGAGCCATCCAATTCTATATTGACGTGGAAGGATCTCGTGTCTAAGTTTGTGAACCAATTTTTTTCGCCCTCTAAGACTACGCACTTGAAAAACGAGATTTCAAAATTTTCACAAGAGTTTAATGAAAGTTTTTCAACGGCTTGGAATAGGTTTAAGGAAATGTTACATGAATGTCCTCATCACGGGTTTTCCGACTTGCATCAAATTGACACCTTTTACAATGGACTTAATGATCATGAAAGGGATTATCTTAATGCCGCCGCGGGTGGTAATTTTTTGTGTAAAACGGTTGAGGAAGCTTTGCTGATAATTGAGAATAGATCTAAGGTGTATAGTCCTCGTAGCACGTCTAGTGTTCCTAAGGCTTCGTCTTCGGCTTCACCTTCTTTGTCTACTACCATCGATGCTTGCCAAATTGAGGCGAACTTGGAAAACAAAATCTTTGATAAGCTTAAAGGTCTTTTGATTGAGTTCAAAGTTGGAGAACCAAGTGCTCCCGCTACGGCTAAAGCGGTTGAGGTTTCATGCATGTATTGTGGTGGAGGTCATGATTTCTCCGAGTGCATTACCAACGGTGGTAACACTTCGAGTGCCTACGCGGCCACGGGAACTTACAACCAAAACGGTCAAGTTACCCGCTCTAATCAATTGACTCCACCGGGTTTTGGTTCAAATCAAAATGCTAACAACAACTATCGCAACAATCAAGTTGGTTTCAAAAACAATTACAACAAGGGAAACTATGGTAATCAAGGGGCTAATAATCAAGTTTCAAACAAAAATCAAAATGATTTTCAAAACAACAACAAAGGTTTGCAAACGTTGAAAGATCATCCAAATGAATTTGTTGAATACGCTAATGGGAATGATGCTAGGTTTGACAATATTCAAAGAGAAATCATTAGCCTAAGATCCGAGTTTAAGACCGACTTGAAGAAAGAGTTGAAAAATGAGTTAGCTGATGAGCTTAAAATCCACACCAACAAGATGGAAGGAAATGTAACAAGGTTACAACAAAACCAACAAAAAATGGAACAAGGGCAACATGAGATAAAACAAGAGATGATTAAGGCCGAGAAAAGGCAATCTATGTTTGAAGATAAAATCTCATATATGTTTGAGGCAATTATGTGTAAACCGTCTTCGAGTAGTCTTCCTAGCAACACCGTATCAAACCCTAAGGGTGAGATGAAAGTGATTACCACACGTAGTGGTAAGACACTTAAGGAACCGACTCCTCAACCAATTGCTCCTACGGAGGAAGCAATTGAGGAAGAACCCGAGGTGGTGGTCCAAAAGTAGCATGTCCCAATCCCACGAAGTACCGCTCATGCCACACCTACGGTTGACCCATTACCAACATTGAAACCCGAGATTCCAAAGGCTATGCCTATGCCTCAACCCACACCACCTTTTCCCTATCCATCGAGACTTAGAAAGGAGAAACGTCAAGAGCGCGACAATTACTAATTTGAGCTTTTTATGAAAATGTTTCTTGATTTGCACTTCAATGTGAGTTTCATCGATGCTTTGGTCATGATGCCTCGATTTGCCGCTAACTTTAAGAGTATGTTGAACAACAAGGAGAAATTGCACCAATTGTCTAGTTGTTCATCGGTTTATCTTAAACGCATACCTCAAAAAGTCGGTGATCCCGGTAAATTTTTGATCCCTTGTGCAATCCAAGATATGGAGGAATGCTTTGCCTTGTCCGATCTTGGTGCTAGCATTAACTTGATGCCACTTGCAATCTTCAATTCGCTCAATCTTCCTAATCTTACTCCTTCACTAATGTCTATCGAGTTGGCCGATCATTCCACAATTCCCGCATGTGGATTAGCGGAAGACGTTTTTGTGAAAATGGGAAAGTTATACTATCCCGTAGAAATTATCATTGTCGATATTCCCACGGATCCTCAAGTTCCTCTCATTTTAGGTCGTTCGTTTTTAGATACGTCTATGGCTTTGATCGATGTTCATGCTAGAAAGATCACCTTACGTTTCAACGACGAGGAGCTTGTTATAAACGCAACTCAAAACTCTCAAATTTCTCATGTTTATTCCGTTGCAACCATAAACCTCGTTGATATGATTGACGTGGTTTGCGAGGAATTTTCACAAGAAGTTCTAGGTTTTGGTGATGATGAAAATGGTGGCAATCCCACTATGTTAGATCCTATCCTTGATAACTCGACACCAACCTTCACTCCATTTGAAGGTGGTGGTTTTACGTTGGAAGAATTCGATGTTCCACGTACTTGTAACGAAGACCTCGACAACGATGAGGACTTCTCGATTATCAAGGATTTTCTTAACGATTTCCCATTTCCTCCACCCGAGGAGGTTATGAGTATCGAGCCTAAATCTTCACTAGAGGAACCACCTATCCTCGAGTTGAAAGATTTACCTCCTCATCTCGAATATGTCTATTTGGAGGAGGGCGACAAGTTACCGGTTACTATTGCGAAGGAACTTTCGAATGATGAAAAAACCGCACTTGTCGATGTTCTAAAGGATCACAAAGGGGCAATTGCGTGGAAGTTATCTGACATTAAGGGAATCGATCCCAAATTTTGTACCCACAAAATCTTAATGGAGGAGGATTACAAGCCCGCAATCCAATGTCAAAGGAGGGTGAACCCCAAAATTCACGACGTCATCAAAAAGGAAGTCCTTAAACTCCTTTACGCGGGAATGATTTACCCTATTTCCGATAGCCCTTGGGTGAGTCCTATTCATTGTGTCCCTAAAAAGGGAGGAATGACCGTTGTGCCAAACGATGCCAACGAGTTAATTCCCACTAGACTCGTGACCGGATGGAGAGTGTGCATTGACTATCGTAAGTTGAATGAAGCCACTCAAAAAGACCATTTTCCCTTGCCCTTCATGGACCAAATGTTGGAGCGTCTTGCGGGAAACGATTTCTATTGCTTTTTAGATGGTTTTTCCGGTTACTTCCAAATCCCCGTCGATCCTCGTGATCAAGGAAAAACTACGTTTACGTGTCCATATGGAACGCTTGCCTATCGTAGAATGCCATTCGGACTTTGTAATGCACCGGGAACCTTTCAAAGGTGCATGATGGCTATTTTTCATGATATGATCGAGACGACGATGGAAGTCTTCATGGATGACTTTTCCGTGTTTGGAAATTCGTTCACTTCGTGTTTGTCGAATCTTGAGATAATGTTGAAACGTTGTGAGGAAACCAACCTTGTGCTCAATTGGGAAAAGTGTCATTTTATGGTTAAAAGTGGAATCGTCTTAGGGCACAAGGTCTAGAAAGCGGGGATTGAGGTAGATCAAGCTAAGGTAGACGTCATCGCCAAATTACCTCATCCCAAAACCGTTAAGGGAGTTAGGAGTTTCCTAGGCCACGCGAGCTTTTATCGTCGATTCATCAAGGATTTTTCAAAGATCTCTCGACCTATTACACATCTTCTTGAAAAAGAGGCACGTTTTATCTTTGACGAAGATTGTGTACGAGCCTTTGAAATCCTTAAGAGGAAACTTACCGAATCTCCCATTCTTGTTGCTCCTAATTGGAACCTCCCCTTTGAGCTCATGTGTGATGCTAGTGATTACGCTATTGGGGCCGTATTGGGGCAACGTCATGAAAAGCACTTCTTGCATATTCACTATGCTAGCAAGACGATGACCGAGGCTCAACTTAAATACACTACAACGGAGAAGGAGTTCCTTGCCGTGGTGTATGCATTTGAGAAATTTCGACCTTATCTCATCTTGAAGAAATGCATAGTGTATACGGATCATTCGGCTATCAAGTATCTTATGGCTAAACAAGATGCAAAACCGAGATTACTTCGTTGGATTCTCCTCCTTCAAGAATTTGATCACAAAATTGTTGACAAAAAAGGAGCCGAGAATCTAGCGGCCGATCATCTTTCTCGTTTAGAAGATCCTCACCAAAGTGTTTACGAGCCCAAGGAAATCACCGAAACATTTCCGCTCGAGACACTTGGTGTAGCGAATTCTAAGCTTGATTCTTCCACCCCATGGTTTGCGGACTTTCCAAATTACCATGCGGGAAACTTCATCATCAAGGGTATGACGACTCAAGAAAATCGAAAATTCTTTCGTGACGTCAAGTTCTACTTTTGTAACGACCCTTACTTGTTTCGAACTTGTGCGGATCAAATTATCCGACGTTGTGTATTTGGCACCGAAGCTTCTAATATCCCTAGAGCTTGTCATGAGGGACCCACGGGTGGTCACCATGGTGCTAATCTCACGGCTAAGAAGGTGTTTGATGCCGGCTTCTTTTGGCCTACTATTTACCGAGATGCTCAAGATCTTGTGAAGTCGTGTGATTCATGCCAACGACAAGGAAAAGCCTCACAAAAAGATGAGATGCCACAAAACATCATCCAAGTGTGTGAGATCTTTGACGTTTGGGGCATAGACTTTATGGGGCCATTCCCATCATCTCGTGGTAATAAGTACATCCTCGTCGCGGTTGACTACCTATCTAAGTGGGTGGAAGCTAAGGCTTTGCCCACCAATGATGCTCGTGTGGTAGTCAAGTTTTTGAAAAGCTTGTTTTCTCGGTTTGAAATCCCTCGTGCGATCATAAGCGATCGTGGAACCCATTTTTGTAACGACCAATTCGAAAGGGTCCTAAAGAAATATGGGGTTATACATCGGCTTTCTACGGCTTATCACCCACAAACGAGTGGGCAAGTCGAGGTTTCAAACCGAGCGTTGAAGAGGATCTTGGAGAGATCCGTTGGGGAAAACCGACAATCTTGGTCGGATAAGTTGGATGATGCTTTATGGGCCTTTAGGACCGCTCATAAGACGCCCATCGGGTGCACTCCCTATAAGCTTGTGTATGGGAAAAATTGTCACTTGCCAATTGAATTGAAACACAAGGCTTATTGGGCCCTAAAGCATTGTAATGATGACATGGAGACCGCGGGAAAACACCGGAAAATGCAATTAAATGAATTGGATGAATTAAGGGATATTGCTTATGAAAATTCATTGATTTATAAAGAAAAGACTAAAAAGTTGCATGATTCTAAAATTAAAAACTGGGTTTTTAACATTGGGGATCAAGTTTTGCTTTTTAATTCTCGTTTAAAAATCTTTTCCGGTAAGTTAAAATCCCGTTGGTCCGGTCCATTCACCGTGACTCAAGTATTTCCTTATGGGACCATCGATCTAGCTCAAAATGATGGCCTCAATTTCAAGGTGAATGGACATAGGTTGAAGCACTACTTTGGCGGGGAAGTTTCATCCTTGAACTACCTCGACCAAGTCACCTTCCCCAATGATAATTAATGTTGAGGGGATCGAGTCGAGCTCATGACTCGGTAATCAAAAACGAGGTGCCTCGTGGGGGAGTCCCATGCTTATCCTATGTACATATTATCGCTTTCTAATGTAGTAACGTGTGGGCATTCGTGCCCTTCCAACCTTTGTTCCGTGGTTGTTTGTGAATTGTGAACTTTAGATGATCATGATCTTCACGATTGGAGCCTCTCGTGTTCGTTTTATGGGAGCACTCGATCGTTTGCTTTGAAGACTTTCTCAATATCCATGATATATCCCTTTGATGTTCTAACCTTAGGTTTATAGCACACTTCATAAACGGCTTTAAATTTAACGGTTACACCCTTTCCATGCTAGATTAGGCATTCGACTACGTCTCTAGTATGGGGATGTTTGCACCCCTAGACTCGAAACATTGAGGACAATGTTTAACTTTAGTATGGGGGGTGAATAGATACTTGCCTTGCTAAACCTTCACCCTTTCCAAATTTATCTTTTTGTTTATCGTTTTGTTGCAAAATAAGGTTAAAAATGGCCAAATTTTAAAAATTTTCTCATGTTTTATAAGTGTTTGAAGACACGAATGTAGGTTTTCCGATGGCGAGAATAAGAGTAATTTTTGACTCGACCGTGCGTGTTGAGCACTTAGCTTTGATTCCTTAACTTCACATTAAGCTAAGTCTCTTAAATGAGGACGAGAAATGATAGGGTTAATTATAAGTTACTATGCTAAACGTAGAGTACTCGTATTATTTCAAAAACTCATGTGTTCTCGTTGTTTGCTTATTCTCCCTTCGCATGTAAATATTTTTTGCTTAATAAATATTTACTTAGCGGTTTAGTTGGGATTGTTGGGTTTCTAGTCTTTTCTAGTAGCTTCCGTGTAATTAAATTGGGAAGACATTAAGGTATCGCCAGCGTCACGCTTTTGAAGTATTGGCACCCGAATAATCAAAAGCTTCACCCAATAATAAGATTTCAAGTACTCACCTAAATCAAGCAAACAATTTGAAGCCCCACAAGGCCGAAAAATCTATGCAAAATTGAAAGTGAATCAAGCCTTAATCTTCGAAGCTTTAAAGATCCAAAATTCGCCTTAGCGTGAGGATATACGTCTTTGGCTAATAAAACTACCGATGAGGTGGATAATAAAAGGCAAGGCAAGACCGAAGTCATAATAAAAGCTTCATGGCGAAGTTGAATAAAAGATGGAGGTAAACCAAAGATAATAAGGCCCTTCCGTTAGGGGGCGTATAAAATTCTTGGTAATAAGTCTCATGTTCAGAACCGTTATAAAACCGTGTTTATCGGTTCTTCTTGTTGACTTAATTTTTTGACATCGTTGTCTATTAGGAGGGGTTATTGATTTGATGGTCTAGGTTACACCGTTAGGACTCTATTTTTAGACCTAAATCTCTATTATCGCATAAGTCAAACAATGTATCCTCGTGAAACATTCAAGACAAAATAAAATATAAGAGATACAACTTAGGAAAATGGGAGGATAAGTACGTGATAAGGGCATATGAGTAGTGTTAGCATTACTAACTTATAATGACAATGATCTCGTTGCACACTTGGCATGGAATTGGGTGAAAATCGAGGACGATGAAATTATTTCCAACGAAGCATTCACGTGTTCTTGTTCTATGAACCTAAACGTCCCATTTTGCGATGAAAATCATACATTATGTCTAAAACACAAGTAGTAGTAGCAATAGTAGTAGTGTAGCTAGTTTATCATTCAAAAAAGTGAATAAAAATGGACTTTGGAGGTGCTACGATACTTTATTCTAGCATTGCGTGAGGGCACGACAATGGTTTAGTATGGGGGAGTGATGAGACTGCTTTTATACATAGTCTCATCGTCCAAAAAGGGCTTAAAATGCATTAAATACCATCAAAATATCCATATATATGCTTGTGTTTGTTACTTGTGTATTTTAGGTACGGATATTGAGAAAATGACAAAAGATCACAAGAATCATGCAAAAACAAACACGGGAAACGAAGCCGCACAATGAACCAAGCCCTAATGAAGTTTTCCCAAGACAAACCCTTGAAGACTTGAAGAATTATGAAGAAGGGTCCTCCAATATGGAAGAATTGACACTTTATACCCTTGTATCCTCATAATTACAAGTTTGGTCCCTAAAGTTTGTCAATATTGCAAAAAGGGCCCTCCACTTTAAAGAATTGGCAATTTTAGCCCCTCAACAAAGCTGAAAATGTCAATATTTATCCTCCTCAAAGTCAAACATATCAAGAAGGACTCCAAGTTACAAGAATGACAAGTTTGGTCCTTTGAAAATATCAAAATTACCAAAAGGACCCTTGACTTTGAAGATTTGGCAAAAATGGTCCCTCATCAAACATGAACTGGCAATTTCAGTCCTCCAAAATGTCAATCATACAAGTTTAGACCATTATCCTTGAAGAAAATACCAAATCAGTTTTTCAAAAATCACAAATTGGCAAGAAATACCCCTGAAATCATTTTACAAAACATTTTGGGGCAAAAGTGTGAAAAAGCAAAAGTTGTTGTGAAGGATTTAGGCGTTGCTGGAGTTTTTAACTGAAGTGACAAAGAGAAAAGAAGTGAGGGACCAAAAGGGCCAGACAACAATTGTTACCTAGACCAGTAGTGGGGTGACACGTGCCCCACTACCACTCCACAACCAATCAAATTGCACCCTTCCTCCACATCACCCTCCACTCACCAGATTAATATTAATTAATCTTGGCGCCTTAACACCAAATTTAAATAAATCCACCCCTAATTCGGATCAAATTAACAACTATTTACCAAGAACACAATTTGGGGATTTACTAATTACTTACAATTAAACCCTAAGATTGTCCAGATTTATGATTAATGGTGTCTTAATCAAAACCCAACCTTAACATTAATCACCTCATCACCCCACATGCTACATGGGACCTCCCCTGCACACACTTTTGGGAAGAAGACAAAGATGAGCCAGCAATCCAACGTTTGAGAATTAAGCTTACATCCTAAGCTTGTTACAAGCCCTTTGATCACTTTTCACACATGCCACCTCCACAAAACAACAAATTCAGTCACATGATTCTTCAAGAAGTTCAAAAAGCTACAAGGGCATTTTAGGGATTCTACCAATTAGGGTTCACGTTTTTAAGCTTTCTAGGATCATTGTACACCCTCTATATAAAGGGTATTAGGTCATTCATTTACACTTGCTCTTGAATTTTCAGTTGTTCACTTTTCTGTAAATCCTTTTCAGAATTAATGAAATATGTTTGAAATGTTGAAGAAAGCTCAAGTGCCATCCTTTATAACTGTTGAGAATCTAAACTTGTTAGATTCCCTGATCATTGATTTAAACATAATTAGGCTGTTAGATAGTCCCTTGCCTGTGCCTAGGAGGCAGGCAAGTTTCGCAAGACTCACAGAGATCCAAGTCTCTGTGAGCAACCTCAGAGGAGTCCATGTCAGAGACATTGTCAGGGAAGTCGAAGAATTACCTGAAGACATACTCATTGGCTGTGATGGATAACAGCCAAGATGTATCAGGGACTCTGAGGGGTTGAGAGTTAACAGGGGTGGCAATACCCTGATAACTCTCAGCACACTTTGGACATGCCATTTGTGTGTTCGAGACTATGAAGAATAAGGAAACTGTTTTTGACAACTGTTCCTTAAAGCATAATGGAAGACTACCAAGAATAGAAGGACATCATGTGACTGATGTGGGAACTTGTAAAAGCTTGTGTAGTCGCCATCAAGTACTGTTGAAGTCAAACTCGTAACACTATAAATAGGATGTGTATCCATGCATTAATGTTTAACACTTTGAGATATTAAGAACATTATTGCATATAACTTAGTGAATCAAACAGCTACGACTGTATTCATAAGATTAGGGTTTCTTGCATTGATTAGGGACTTTCAATTGGTATCAGAGAAGTGTTTGATATTAAAACTTTCAAGAAACATCGTTCTCAGTTTTATAATCAAGATCCACCATGCCGGAAACTTCTAACCCACCACAATCACCTTCCACAAACCCATCTTCACCAAGACTTAACCCTCCTGCCAATGACGATGATCTACCCCAACTTCTTGACTCAAGAGGTGGATCACACGTTACAAGTGTACCAGTCTTTGATGAAGAAGATTTTGCCAGTTGGAAGAGTCAAATTCTTGTATATCTTGATGGGCTTGAACCTTTTCTTTTAGAAATTTTAGAAAATGGTCCATATATTCCCATGGCGCTTACATCCATTGAAGAAAACCCTCTTCCCAAACCTCTCAAACAATGGACTCCAGCTGATAGGAAATTGGCAAACCAAGATAAACGTCTCAAAAGCATCATAATTTCCTGTCTTCCCAAGCATATCATGAAGTCTGTCATTCAGTGTCCTACAGCTAAACAAATGTGGACAGACCTCATTCTTGGCCATGAAGGACCCTCTGAAACAAGAGAGACAAAGATTCAGGCACTCAGACTTCAGTTTAATGCCTTTAAGTCACTTGAAGGTGAAAAGGTTCAGCAAACCTATACTAGGCTGAAGATTCTTCTAAATGACCTGGCTATGAATGATGTCACTATTGGTCAAGCTGAGATCAATGCTACTTTTGTCAACAGCCTTCCAAGAAAGTGGCTGAGCATGAACTAGACTCAGAGAGCTAACAACTCAATCAAAAATGATACCATTGCTCAGCTCTATGGTAAGTACAATTATGAAGAAGGGCTGATCGATACTATCTACAAATCAGAGACTGAAAGATTTGTAGTCCAAGGAGCATCTTCCAAAGCATTGATCTCTGCAACACATCCTCATGACAGCGATTCTGATATTGAAGAAGATACCCGTAGCAGCCAAGAATTCTTGTCAGACCTCAATGCAGAGTTTCATGAAAGAGCGTTGCTAGCCAACCAAAGAAGATACTACAAAAGATCTGGAAGAGTAGGATCAGCTAGTAAACCAACTGACAGGTCAAAAGAAACGTGTTTTGCCTGTGGAAATCTTGGACATTATCAAAAAGACTGTCCTTCTACCAAGACATCCTCACCCTCTTATCAATCATCTTCATCCAAACCCTACAAGTTCAAACAACATAACAACTCATCTCAATCCAATTCTTCAGACACTGAGAAGAAAGATTACAAAAATAAGTACAAGGCACTTAAAGCTGAGTTAGAACAAATGAACTTGAAGATTGAAGCTCTGTCCAAAAAGAAAGGTGGTGAGAAAAAGACAGAGAAAGGGTTGGTTGCTGAAACTTATGATTGGAATGATGAGCCACTGACTTCAGATGAAGAAGACACCACAAGAGTCAGGGCTTTTATGGCGATAGCTGAGGATGAACCAGCTGTTGGAAAAGGTGATGCTAGATCAGGACAATGGGTTGACATCACAATGAAAAAGATACACAGGCTTTTATCCATGTCTGATAGTGATGAACGTAAGCATGTCCTTGATTACACCATTGTTGATTTACACTTTGTTGAGGAACAAAGAAAGAACCTACTTGATAAGTTTCACTCTGTTAAATCTGAAATGATAAATGCTAAGGCTGAATGTGAAACTCTCAGGCGGGTTAATTTAGAGAAAATATCCCTGCAAAATGAAGTAGCTAGATTAACCTTGAAAAACATTGCTTTAAATGATCAAGTCTCTGAATTGAACAAGATTGTTGAAAAATGGCTGTGTGCTAGGTTTACTATTGATGAATTGCTTAGGGATGAAGTGCCTGCTGACTTAAAAAGGGATATATCTGCTAAGAAAAATAAGCTGAGGATTCTCACCAAACCCAAAGACATTGTCTTTAAATCTACAGAGACTATTCATATGTCAGATACCTCTTTGACAAATGACCCTGTCTCTGAAGATGTGGCTGAGCTACCACCCTTGCCCAAACTCTCTGGAGTTGAACCCAGCAGTTCTTCTAGATCTGCTAAGGATGAACTTAGGACAGATATTGAGAATCCTCCAGCTAAAGTTTTTCATGTGCCTGCTAAACAAACTGGTAAACAAGTAGCTTTTAAGCCTGTTACTACTAAAGCTGTGAATAAGGTTGAACCTACCACTGAAGATCGCCTGTTGTCTCTTATGAAAGAAGTAGAACTCTTGAAACAACACATTAAGCCTTCCGCTGAATGCTCTACTTCTCATGAACCTAAGTCAGTCCTAGGTGAACCCAAAGGGGAAAGGTTAATCAAACCTTATTGCAATGTATGTAAAAATTCTCACCATTCGACCTTAGATCATGACAGACACATGGCAGCTAAAAGAGCTCAGACACCCTCTAGGGACAGACCACAGAGTTCCAAAAGGCAATAGGGAAATTACAAACCTTATCCTCCCTGTAAATTCTGTGGGTTCACAGACCATCACTCAGACGAGTGTGGTGACTTCCCTGGGTGTGATATCTGTGAGAGTTATAACCATGAAACAATGAACTGTCCATCCTAACGCCAAAAGTTTTTCAGGAACACAAGAGTTGCTAATAAGCAATTCAGGGAACCCACTGGAAAGTGGGTTCACCATAGGAACTAATCTGTTTCTATGTATCTGTGCAGAAATATCTCAAGGAATCGGTATGGTATCTAGATAGTGGATGTTCTAGACACATGACAGGGATTCAACAATACCTGCACAGATACTCAAAGGAGCCAGGTCCTAAAGTGGTGTTTGGAGATAACTCTTCAGGTGACACAGAAGGATATGGCTTAGTGAACTGCAATGGGATTACATTTACCAGGGTTGCATATGTGAATGGTCTTAAACACAATCTTATTAGCATCAGCCAATTGTGTGATGCTGACTATAACGTTTTGTTTACTAAGACTCAGGGAACCATATTCAACAAAAACAATGATGTTGTGCTGGTTGCACCTAGAAGGAGAGATGTTTATGTCATCAACATGGCTTTGTGCTCTGAAGACAGCTCAAATTGTTTTCTTGCCAAAGCCTCTGAAAGTGTCAATTGGGCACAAAAGACTGTCTCATCTCAACTTCAAGAACATCAATAAGATAGCCACTCAAAACTTGGTTGCTGGTCTACCTTCAGTAATGTTTTCCAAGGACAAAACTTGTTCTGCCTGTGTCAAAGGAAAGCATCACAGGTCTTCATTCAAGACTAGGCAATCATTCTCTATTGACAAGTGTTTACATCTCCTTCACATGGATTTGTTTGGGCCTGTCAAACCTCAAACCATTAATCACAACAAATACACATTGGTCATAGTTGATGAACTTTCAAGATACACATGGGTGTTCTTCCTCAGAAGGAAAAGTGATGCAGCTGAAACCATCATGTCCTTCATCAGACAGGTTGAAAATATGAATGATGTTAGAGTCAAAGCTCTAAGAAGTGATAATGGTACAGAATTCAAGAATCATCAACTTGAATCCTTTTGTGATGAAAAAGGGATTTCTCAGAACTTCTCTTCAGCTGGCACCCCTGAACAAAATGGTGTGGCTGAAAGAAGAAACAAGACCTTGATTAAAGCAGCAAGAACTATGTTAAATGGTGCAGCCTTACCAAAGCAATTTTGGGGAGAAGCTGTTCACAGTGCCTGCTACACTCAAAACAGATCAATCATTGTCAAAAGACATGGTAAAACCTCCTATGAAGTTTTCAGAAAAAGATCTCCAGACGTCAGCTATTTTCATGTGTTTGGGTGCCATGTGTTTATTTATAACTACAGGGATAAACTTGGAAAGTTTGATGAAAAAGCTGATGATGGTTTCTTTTTGGGATACTCTCCAACAGCCAAAGTCTTCAGAGTATTCAACATCAGAAGACAAGAAGTAGAAGAAACATTCCATGTTAGATTCAATGAAGATGATGAAGTCATACAGAGAACAGGAACAGAGGGTGATGAAATAGATTTTAATGAAAATATTTCTTTCCCAAGTGATGAGTTCACAGAACCCAGACCTACCAGTCATCATCACTCCAACACTCTCACTCCTTATGTCCCTGCCTTTGACCCTCTTTCTACTCACAACATAGAAGTTCCTACCTCTCAGGAACTTGATGAAGAAGAACCTCAAATTTCTGATGGTCCTTCTCATGATATTGATGACTCACAAATTCTTCAAATCCCTGAAGATTCTCCTGCTGATAATGAAATAGCTTCCCTTGATATGGCTGAAGAAGACTCTGACACTGAAGTAGTCTTTGAAGAAAGCCCTCCTAGTCAGCAGGATGAGACTCAAATTGTACCAGCTGTGCCCTCAAGTACCCCTGTCCTTGAATCCCCAGCTCCTCAAAATAAGTGGTCAAGAGATCAACATATTCTTCTTGTCAATATTATTGGGGAACCAAATGCAGGGGTCACAACCAGACAGCGAATCCAAGACTCAGAGTCAGCCTCAGCCAATGAATGTCTATTTGCTGAATTTCTTTCACAAATTGAACCTAAAAGAGTAGCTGAGGCTCTGGTAGAAGAAGGATGGGTAGCTGCTATGCAAGAAGCAATCAATCAGTTCAAAAGGAACAAAGTATGGACACTAGTGCCAGCTCCACTTGGAAAGAATATCACAGGCACTAGATGGATCTACAGAAATAAGATGGATGAGATTGGGAACATCATCAGGAACAAGGCCAGACTGGTAGCACAGGGGTTCTCTCAGACTGAAGGAATTGATTATGATGAAACTTTTGCACCTGTTGCTAGACTGGAAGCCATCAGAATCTTCCTTGCTTATGCTGCCTATATGAACATCACTGTGTATCAGATGGATGTTAAGAGTGCTTTCCTTAATGGTGATTTAGCTGAGAAAGTGTATGTTGCACAACCTGAAGGATTTGAGAACATCGAGTTTCCCAACCATGTGTACAGACTTCACAAGGCAATGTATGGTCTGAAACAAGCTCCAAGAGCATGGTATGAAACTCTTTCAAATTTCTTAACTGAAAATAAATTTGTCAGGGGTTCTATTGATAAAACACTCTTTACCTTCAAGGACAAGAGTGATTTCATCATTGTGCAGATTTATGTGGATGATATCATCTTTGGGTCAACAAATATCAATCTTAGTAAACGTTTTGCTAAATTAATGACCAAGAAATATGAGATGAGTATGATGGGTGAATTAACTTACTTTTTGGGCTTTCAAATTAAACAATGTCCTAAGGGAATTTCAATTTGTCAAGAAAAGTATGTTAAGGATTTACTTAAAAAATATGACTTAGCTGATTGTGCATCAGTGAAATGCCCCATGCTTCCACCCAACAACTTGGGCCCTGATGAGTCAGGGGTCTCTGTCAATGAGACTTTATATAGAGGCATGATTGGGTCACTCATGTATCTAACAGCTAGTCGACCAGATATCCAATTCTCCACATGTCTCTGTGCAAGGTACCAAGCTAACCCAAAAGAATCCCATCTAGTGGCTGTTAAGAGAATTTTCAGGTATCTCAAAGGAACACCATCCCTAGGTCTATGGTATCCAAAGGAATCAGGCTTTGATCTCAAGGCCTATTCAGATTCAGATTATGCTGGATGCTGTATTGACAGGAAAAGCACTTCAGGCAGCTGTCAAATCCTAGGAGGAAAATTGGTTGGATGGAGTGCTAAGAAGCAAAACTCTGTGGCTATGTCTTCAGCTGAAGCAGAATATGTCGCTGCAGCCAGCTGTTGTGCTCAGGTGCTCTGGATGAAAAGTCAATTGGCTGACTATGAAATTTTGTATGACAAAGTGCCAATATTTTGTGACAACACCAGCGCAATTGCCATATCCAACAACCCTGTTCTTCACTCTCGTACCAAACACATTGATATCAGGTATCATTTTATCAGGGATCATATAATGAAGGGAGATATTGAACTGCATTTTGTTCCCACAGAGCTGCAACTAGCTGATATCTTTACAAAGCCTTTGGCTGAACCTTCGTTCAAGAGGCTAGTTGCTGAGCTAGGGATGCTCAATATCTCAAAGCCTGTGGCTTGATATTAAATGTGTTCATTAAATGATTGATTCTATATTAAATGTTTTTCACATGAAACTAGGTAGTTACTTTCCAAGTAAATGCAAAAAACATTCTCAAATATTTAATCATTTATTTTTCGGATAACGAGGAGACAAACTTTTTGAAAGGTCAAGGGGACCCACTTGAGCAGTCATTTTCGCACCTTGCATTTAATACGGTTGAATAACTGTTCACTTAGTTTGAATATATATTGTCTCCTTTCTCTTCTCACCCACCACCATTCTAAAATCTACTCCTCTCTCTAAGTTCTTATCTCTCTTAACCATCCGCCATTTTCGTTCACCTTCAACCTCAAATCCATGGCGTTTTCAGTTCCCAAAGCCTCAAATGTTAACTTCGAAATCAACGAGAGCATCCTCGCCTCCAACAACGCCATTGGATGGATTAAGGCACCAAATAGCACCTATTCAGATCTGGTAAATTTCATGCAGAATTGTGACCTAAATGAAGCCTTCACCAAATCCCCATCCACCTTTTACCAAGAATACCTTAGGGAATTCTGGTATTCTGCTAAAGTGGTAGAAGACACCATAACTTTTAGCCTTTCATGCAATAAACACCCTTTTGCCTTCTCCCTTAAAGATTTTTCAAGTGTGGCCGAATTTGAAGCATGGAGATGAATGCCTGAAGGTAGTTGACAAAAAGGCTGTCAAGGAAGCCCTGGCCACACTCAACCCTTGCCATGACGTTAACCCTGCCCTTACACCAGCTGAGGTCCTCGCCAAATCCCCTCTGAAGATTAAGTACTTCACTCCTATGTGGCGTGTCCTCTTCACCCACATTGTTAAGTCCCTGGGAGGAATGCAGGGATCACAGGATCAGATGTCTTTCAACCATCAGGCTATTGCTTATGGATTAATCTGGGGAGCTGATGTTGACGTTAGAAGCTTCTCTTCTCAAACCTGGTAGAACAGCTAAAGGGAAGGAATCAGGTCAGGGAAAAGAATATCTGTTATGTGCGCTTCCTGTCCCTGATCTTTGAAAGTCTGCTGGGAGATAACTACCACAACAAGGCCTTGACTGCTCTTAAGCCCTATCGCATCACCGGCGCCATCTACAAGGAAATAGGAGCTGAAGATGTCCCTGTCACCGCCCATATGCTGAATGTGGCCAACCAGGTACCAAACGCTGAGAAGCCCTTGCTCCCTTCCTCTGAGAAGGTGAATACTTCTAGTGTTGCTGGCAAGTCTATGTCTTTGACCTCTGGGCAGCACACTACTAAGTCCAAGGCTTCATCTGGCCAACAGCCTAAGAAGAAGAAAATCCCCTCTTCTTCCCACTCCAAAGCTGTTACTAAGGCCAAGGGAAAGAAGACTGACACCTCATCTGGTCCAGATACTCTTGTGGATTCAGATTCTTTGGCTGACAAACAACAGGCGTCTAGTGTCTCAAAGTCAGCTGAGACGACAGGAAACCAGCCTGATCAAGCTGATATCACACAGGTAATCAGTGTACCTTTTTAGAGGTTCACAAGCAGCCACTCTCATTTGTCTGTAGGAGAGAGTGGTGAAGTTAGGGTAATCCTCGACCCATAGAAGTCTGTCAATTCACTTAGAATCCTTTAAGACTTCTGTACACCATGTCTTTGCACCAGGGAATGATTCATTTGTGTTTATAAAGCACCCCGATGACCCTGCACCCTCTAGACAGTATTCAGGCTAACAACAACCTGAATACACTAATGTCTCAACCTTGATCTGCTGTACTTCACACAGCCTCTTGGTTCCCTCCTTAAAAGAGTCCCAAAGGATTTATCCTTTCAGGGGGAGCTGAATCATCACCCTCAGCTTTCCTAGGGGCAGCGTAACAGGCGACCTACAACCACATATGTTTCACTCTTAAAAGAGTCCCAAAGGTTTTAACCTTTTAGGGGGGCTGAATAATCACACTCAGCTTTCCTAGGGGCAGCGAATGGCGATCCATAAACAACATATGTTTCACAATCAAAAGAGTCCCAAAGGTTTTTACCTTTTGGGGGGGGCTAAATAATCACACTCAGCTTTCCTAGGGGCAGCGAATGGCGATCATTAACCTTATTTTTCACACTTAAAAGAATCCCAAGGATTTATCATTTGGAGTGGCTGAGTAATCACCCTCAGCCTCTCTGGGACAGCGAAATGGCGACCATTCCCCTTATATTTTTCCCTGTTACTAATTACAACAAATTTGTAGGCTGAAATTGTACAGCCAGTCATCGAGTCTCAGGTACAACAAGAAAAGGAGGCTGATACATGTACTCAAGACAAAACCATTGATGAAGAGCCTCTGTTACATGCTGATGAAGAAATGCTCTCATTAGAGGATTATGTCTCTGATATTGAGCCCATGCCTGAAGATGAATTCCCTGAAGGAATGTTCGATGAAGAGGATGAAGATGATGAGGAAGACCAACTGTCTGTCTCTCCTCCTAAAGAAATAGCTGTGTCTACACCAGCTGGTGACAAGACTTCTCCTCCCAAGGATGCTGTTGATACTCCCAACTCTGCTACATCCACGACAACAGTTTTCCAATCTCCAGCTTATGATCCAACAACAGAATTTCTCTTGTTTAATCATCCTGCCCAGACCAATTTTGACTTATTACCAAGGGGGATGACTATGCTCAGCAAAGCCTCAATATCAAAAATCTTCAGCCTGTTCATCATCAATCAGATATTGAGCGCTTATCAAGGAAGCTGGATGTGATCAAGTCTGAAATGCACAACTTCACTGTGACATTTCCAGGCATCATCAAAAAGGCTGTGACTGAGGCTGTCACTGAGCCAATTCAGGATGGTGCAAGAAGAGGTGTAGCCCAGGGACTCGGTCATCTTTCAACAAGAATAAAGGATGCCATTGACTCAGCCGTCCCTGCTATGTTCCATGAACATGAACACACCATGCACAGGCACTTTAATGCTGTTCGCACCAGGCAATACAACCATGCTAACTTTATTGTCAGGCGTGTTCAGGCAAATACTAATGCAAATGCCAACCTCCTGTTAAAGATTGCCAGGGCGTCAAGAAAAAGACAACGTGCGATGGCTGCCTCTGTGGAGCAGATTGCAAGACGTTTTCAAGCACGTTCATCCAAACATCTGCGAAGTAAGGATAAACGTGAGGGGGAGAAGAATACAACACTCAGCCTTGCATCTGCTGAACAAGGCTCATCATCAGCTAACCCCACCATCACACCTGTTCCTCTCCAAGTCATCACACCTACTATAATACCTGATGATGAGGATAATACTCAGGGGGAGCAACAAACTCAAGATGGAGCTGACTCATCAAAGACTCTGGTTTTGGTTAACACCAGCAAGCCTGAGGATGATGATGAGCCAGCTGCCAAGAAATTAAAATTCACTGTTAGCTCTCTCCCCAAAGCTATTCAAACTCAGGCTCAGACAGCGTTTATCAAAAGAGCTGATGTTTTGAAAAACATAAGTGTGGAGTCCTCTGTCTCGAAGAAAGGAAAAGAGATGGTTTTGGTTGACACAGATACCAAACTTAAGAAGATAACTGCGATGCTAGAGACAAGAGGATCCACCACAGACCTTTCCCAATTCTCAACCTTTACACCTTCCGATGAGATTCCTTTGACCCCTAAAGAAATAGAGCAACAGGCTGAAGAATTCAAAAGATTAAATGAACTCAAGACAGCCAAAGAATTAAATGAAGCTACTCTGAGGAAGATGACACCACCTGAAAGGGAAAAACAAAAACAAAGGTTGAGGGAAATGGAAGTAAAACGCGCTGAAGCTTTAAAGAAAGTCAAAGCTGACTATGATGCCTGCGTGAACAATAGATATGCTTCTGACAAGATAACCAAGTTCAAATACACCATTCATAAATCCACAAACACCCCACAGATGATCCTATGGAGGGAAAACCAACAGAGAAATATGGATTTGTTTGACAACTTCAGGTTAAAGACACTTGGGTTATCAGAATGGTTCGAACTTGAAGCCTTAGCTGCCAAGAAGTCTGGACAGGCTAATTTTCTTCTGCTTAAAACTCTGAAGGCCAAGTTTAACTGGATCAAGGAAACAACAGCCAAACTTAAGATTGATCCCCCACCACAGCTTTTTGAACAAGAACCCCCAAAGACAGGCAACAAAAGGAGAAGGATTTCACAAATTGTTAATGAAACTTTTGTTACTGAAGATGTTCAAGTGGATGGCATGCACAGGGACTTGATCCTCCCAAATGGTATTGTTGGCCCTGTTGATGGTCAGACTTACACAGAGCCTGAAAGAGGAATGGCATTCATGAACAAGGCTTGCCAGTATGCTTTTCAAAGGGAAGATGAGATGTGCTTAGCTTCAACTATTCAGCTACTCTGTCACAAGAAGTGTCTCAAGATCAACACAGAGTATTCCAAGAAGTTTGCAAAGACTTTGCAGGATGAAATTGATAACAGATTAGACTTGGCTGAAGCTGAAGAAAGAATAAAAAATGATGACTATTGAAGATGTTCACAGCCCTTTTACCTTCATCTTTTATTTTACTTATGTAATGCACTTGTAATTTTTCTTTAAGTTTTAATAAAATCATGAGGTATGTTTGTTTAGATCTGTTATGTGTAAGAAGAAGCTGTTAAACTCACTTACCTTAACTTAGTTAGATCTAGCATTATTTATGTTTAAATAGGGGGAGATTGTTGGGAATCTAAACTTGTTAGATTCCCTGATCATTGATTTAAACATAATTAGGCTGTTAGATAGTCCCTTGCCTGTGCCTAGGAGGCAAGCAAGTTTCGCAAGACTCACAGAGATCCAAGTCTCTGTGAGCAACCTCAGAGGAGTCCACGTCAGAGACATTGTCAGGGAAGTCGAAGAATTACCTGAAGACATACTCATTGGCTGTGATGGATAACAGCCAAGATGTATTAGGGACTCTGAGGGGTTGAGAGTTAACAGGGGTGGCAATACCCTGATAACTCTCAGCATACTTTGGACATGCCATTTGTGTGTTCGAGACTATGAAGAATAAGGAAACTGTTTTTGACAACTGTTCCTTAAAGCATAATGGAAGACTACCAAGAATAGAAGGACATCATGTGACTGATGTGGGAACTTGTAAAAGCTTGTGTAGTCGCCATCAAGTACTGTTGAAGTCAAACTCGTAACACTATAAATAGGATGTGTATCCATGCATTAATGTTTAACACTTTGAGATATTAAGAACATTATTGCATATAACTTAGTGAATCAAACAGCTACGACTGTATTCATAAGATTAGGGTTTCTTGCATTGATTAGGGACTTTCAATTGGTATCAGAGAAGTGTTTGATATTAAAACCTTCAAGAAACATCGTTCTCAGTTTTATAATCAAGATCCACCATGGGAGGATAAGTACGTGATAAGGGCATATGAGTAGTGTTAGCATTACTAACTTATAATGACAATGATCTCGTTGCACACTTGGCATGGAATTGGGTGAAAATCGAGGACGATGAAATTATTTCCAATGAAGCATTCACGTGTTCTTGTTCTATGAACCTAAACGTCCTATTTTGCGATGAAAATCATACATTATGTCTAAAACACAAGTAGTAGTAGCAATAGTAGTAGTGTAGCTAGTTTATCATTCAAAAAAGTGAATAAAAATGGACTTTGGAGGTGCTACGATACTTTATTCTAGCATTGCGTGAGGGCACGACAATGGTTTATTATGGGGGAGTGATGAGACTGCTTTTATACATAGTCTCATCGTCCAAAAAGGGCTTAAAATGCATTAAATACCATCAAAATATCCATATATATGCTTGTGTTTGTTACTTGTGTATTTTAGGTACGGATATTGAGAAAATGACAAAAGATCACAAGAATCATGCAAAAACAAACACGGGAAACGAAGCCGCACAATGAACCAAGCCCTAATGAAGTTTTCCCAAGACAAACCCTTGAAGACTTGAAGAATTATGAAGAAGGGTCCTCCAATATGGAAGAATTGACACTTTATACCCTTGTATCCTCATAATTACAAGTTTGGTCCCTAAAGTTTGTCAATATTGCAAAAAGGGCCCTCCACTTTGAAGAATTGGCAATTTTAGCCCCTCAACAAAGCTGAAAATGTCAATATTTATCCTCCTCAAAGTCAAACATATCAAGAAGGACTCCAAGTTACAAGAATGACAAGTTTGGTCCTTTGAAAATATCAAAATTACCAAAAGGACCCTTGACTTTGAAGATTTGGCAAAAATGGTCCCTCATCAAACATGAATTGGCAATTTCAGTCCTCCAAAATGTCAATCATACAAGTTTAGACCATTATCCTTGAAGAAAATACCAAATCAGTCCTTCAAAAATCACAAATTGGCAAGAAATACCCCTGAAATCATTTTACAAAACATTTTGGGGCAAAAGTGTGAAAAAACAAAAGTTGTTGTGAAGGATTTAGGCGTTGCTGGAGTTTTTAACTGAAGTGACAAAGAGAAAAGAAGTGAGGGACCAAAAGGGCCAGACAACAATTGTTACCTATACCAGTAGTGGGGTGACACGTGCCCCACTACCACTCCACAACCAATCAAATTGCACCCTTCCTCCACATCACGCTCCACTCACCAGATTAATATTAATTAATCTTGGCGCCTTAACACAAAATTTAAATAAATCCACCCCTAATTCAGATCAAATTAACAACTATTTACCAAGAACACAATTTGTGGATTTACTAATTACTTACAATTAAACCTTAAGATTGTCCAGATTTATGATTAATGGTGTCTTAATCAAAACCCAACCTTAACATTAATCACCTCATCACCCCACATGCTACATGGGACCTCCCCTGCACACACTTTTGGGAAGAAGACAAAGATGAGCCAGCAATCCTACGTTTGAGAATTAAGCTTACATCCTAAGCTTGTTACAAGCCCTTTGATCACTTTTCACACATGCCACCTCCACAAAACAACAAATTCAGTCACATGATTCTTCAAGAAGTTCAAAAAGCTACAAGGGCATTTCAGGGATTCTACCAATTAGGTTTCACGTTTTTAAGCTTTCTAGGATCATTGTACACCCTCTATATAAAGGGTATTAGGTCATTCATTTACACTTGCTCTTGAATTTTCAGTTGTTCACTTTTCTGTAAATCCTTTTCAGAATTAATGAAATATGTTTGAAATGTTGAAGAAAGCTCAAGTGCCATCCTTTATAACTGCTTATTATTGTTCTTAGTTTGATATTTCTGAATCTCAAAACCTGTTTTCAAGCAGGGTGCAAAAGTTTGCATTTTTCCTTCAAGCTTGATATTTTGCTAAGTTCTTGTTCAAACCTTGGAATTCTTGGGCTATAGGGTTGATCATAACATCCTGATATTGTGTTATCAAGGTGTGGTGAGGCTTATAACTTGGGGATAATCAAGTGTGGGGTAACAAGGTTACATCAATCAAGGCTTTTTTACTTTCTGATTTCACTATTTTGTTCTTAACTCTGTTGAATCTTAGCAGGGTTGCTGTTGGAAGCTTGTGCTTGTTCTTGCTAGCACATAAGCTCTAACATTCGTGGGTGTGGATGTACATCCATGAGGTTTGTCTTAAAACCTTGAAAATCTGATAAATTTTGGATTTTTGGTGGATTTGTGCTCTACTTGTGTTCTTGTTGTTTTCTTGGCTTGAATCTGCTTAGTCTTGCATGATAATGTTGTTTATATGCTAGACTAATCATTTGGTAAACTGAATCACACTTATACTTGTTTAAAATTTGATTTAAAAAGTTAAAAGGGTGTTTGGGATTACCTGTTTGAGTTCGAAACTTGTTATTGTGTTTGTGGAAGTTGGTATTTGTGCTTGTTATCTGATATATGCTTGGTTGAGAGTATTTTGCTGCATGTTTTTGAGTTTGAAACCTTGAATCACACAATCTGCTATAACTTGTTGATTTTAACTGTTTTTTACCTAAGATTTTGGTAAAATCTAGAATTTGTGCATGCTTAGGGTTAAAAGTTGTTTAAACATCATTATTATAACATATGTGATAGATTTGAAGGTTTGAATCCGGCTTGTTGGTCAAGTGCATCAACAAAAGTGAAAACTGCATGTGTTTGTGTTCATCAGTAACTTAAGGTGATTGAATCTTCCTTAAAACTTTGAATCATTGCATGAAACCTGTTTAGACTTGTTCATTTGAGTTTAATATAGCTTGTGTATGCATTTGGTTAAGTTTGGCTGGCTGAATATTGCTAAAAGTGCTTATTGAACCTAATCTGCTTATTTGTTCAAGTCTGGGCTAGATCTGGCGCTTAATTGAATTAACTGTACAAATTGGCTTGTTGGATTGTTGATTTCTTTGTTTGTATTGACTCCTTATGATCCAATGATCATTTGGGTGCCTTGTTGAAACTTGAATCTCCAAAAAAGTCACTAAAGACAAAAAGTCAAACAAGTCAAGCAGTGGGAAAAGTTCCCACTGCTCAACACCCAAAACTAGCCCCTGCTAGTGTTAATTTGTACTCAGCTTATCAATAAGCTATAATTGCTTATCCAGACCTGCAACAACTTATTTTTTGTGATAGATCTTTATTATTTGACCCATTTGATTAGACTGGAGCTTATTGGACTTGGACTTTGACTTTTTGCTAGAAAACCAACTTAATTGACTTTTTCATAAGTGCTTATTTGCTTTTTCCAGCTTATTGAGTCAGCTTATTTGAAAACTTTTTGTTGAAATAGCTTAATTAAGTCATTTAAAAGCTTTAGAAACTTGAATCAGTTCTTGGGGTGGCCTAGAACTAAAAAATGACTATTTTGTCGTTTTCTGTAGATTGCTTATTGTATTTTCAGGCTTATTCCTTTGGCTTATTTCAAATTTATTTTTACAGAAGTCTTAGTTAGGTCAAAAGAAGCTTGTGTGTTTAATTTGAGCTTATAGCTTAATGGGCCAAAAAGCCCATTAAGAATAAGCTGTTTGGTATAAGCTTGCTTATTTCACATTTTCAGCTTTTGGGCCTTTGGAGAAAGTTGTTTAAAATCAAATTTTGAGTCAAGTAGTGCTTTTTGGGCTTATTTGGGCCACTTTTTCATTTTGGGCTCATTTTGGCCCAATAAGGAGTCTGTTTTGGGTTTAGCCCATTTTCTAGGCCCATTAAGGGTATTTAGGTAATTTCAAGTTCATTTCTGAGTTATTTAGGTTAAATTAAGCTAGTTTGCAACTTTTTAGAATTTTTTAGGATTTTTGGATTTTTATTAATATTTTAATATTATTTTATTATTAAAAATTAAAAGTCTGATTTTCTAAGTTTTATATTTTTCCTAGATTCTAGACACTTAATTAGGAATTTTAAAACTTTCTAAATATTTTTAGGGTTTTTCAATTATTTTCTAGAATTATTTTAAGTTTTTATGGTTTTTAATAGTTTTTAATTGTTTAAAAATAGTTTTTAGTGGTTTTAAAATTTTGAAAAATACTTTTTAGCTTAATTAGGTTATTTTAAAGGTTTACAAACTTTAAGATCTTGATTTGGACTTTTATTAGTTAATATTGATTTTTAGGGCTTTAATTAGCTTAAAAAAATTAATATTTAATTAATTAAAAGGTTTTAGCAAGTTTGGATTTTTTGTAAACCCTTAGAATATTTTAGTGGATTTTTAGTGATTTTTAGGAATTTTTAGGGTGAAATTTTAATTTTGGTGCTTTTTACGGTTTTACGTGAACGACTCTTTCGTCTTAGTGTAAATCGTCATCGTAACCGTCATTCTCTTTTTATCCCCTTTCTATTTTCTTTCTCATAACAATATAATCACAAAGTTAATCATTTCATTACACACACACCAATCCTCCTTGAGAACGAACTCATTTTAGGGTCATTTGTACACGGTTTTCCTAAATCGTCGTGCTTACCCTATTTTGCCCTCTTTTCCTAAAGAGTGGTGAAAACTCCTACATCACAGAGCAAGCTCGACAGAAAGTGTTTGATTAACACTTAGGGTGTCTAGGACAACAGTATTAATTTGGCCAAGCAAATAAGCCGGAACCATTACCAAATTTCGTTGAGCAGAAGGGTTCATATGCGAAAGAGCTTCTTGTTGTATTTCACTCAATGTCTGGGGACTTGTGCTGATATTGCTATCATTGTTCGTCTTCTTATTTGAGTTACTCTCCATAATATTCTCTCCCGGATACTTAGCCTCTTGCCCAACTTGATGTGGTACAATACTAGTATCATTGGTAATAATTGGTACCTCAGATACTTTATCTAAACCATAGACCAAAAGATTTGCCATAAGAGTTGCTTTGACGGTGTTGAAGTCGTCACAGTCTGAATCGTATGCATCAAGATCATCTGCCTGATATGCTGCATTATGAGTGAGAGCTGATTGAATTCCATAATTAACCGCGACTCCTTGATTAGCAAGAAACGCTAAATCCTACTCATCTAACTCACGACCACTTGCTTGAGCATTTACCAATAACACCTTTTCGTTAAACCACGAAGCATCCCTTTTCCAATTCGGTTGTTTGCAGTCCCTAGCCATATGACCCTCCCCCTTACAGTTGTAAAAAGTAATCATTTTCAGCTTGCAAGTAGTGTTTCCTTTTTGCAGTGGTGTTGTAAGTTCTTGCTCCCATGTTGAACGAACTTGGTCTCCCCTGAATTGGTTGAACCATGACCCTGCCTTCTTGAATTGCCGCTTGCTAACGAGAGTTTGAAGAAGTTCTAAATTGATTATTAGTCACATGAGTTCCTTTAAATGCTCGCTTGTTCAATGTTTGAGTTATGTAGGCAGACATCGCAGCTAATACTTTAGTGGGATTATCACCTTGTTTGAATTCAGAAATCTGAACCTTTGAGAATTCATCACTGTAAAAAACTTGTGCTTGTTGAACTTTATATGTTGGTGAAATTCACTTGGAGGAGTGCTTACTTATTGTGAATATCTTGGGTGAAGAATTTCAGTAGGCTGATAGGTGACCACTTGAGATGGAGGTGCTTGATGATTAAGATGTGATTGATGAGCATGAGTTGATGGATATGGATTCATGTGTAATGGTGATGCTTGATACTGATATTGTTGCTGAGAACTAGCTAGTTGTGGTAGGAGAGAATACTGTGGGTAGCTTGGAGTTTAATACAAGGACTTTTGCTATGATTGTTGCCTAGTTGAGTAAGGTGAATTGTTGTAGGGAGACACCTATTGATTTAAACCAAAGCCAATGATTCATGATAACATGATTGTGACATACGAGAAAGTTACACATGCTTTTCGTGTTGTTGCAAATAAGCATAAAGTTTATCCATGTTAGTCGTATGTAAATCCCTTACCAACTTGACATCGGTGACAAAATGACTCCATTTTAGGGGTAAAGTATTCAAGAACTTGGTGTTGAATTGAAATTGCTCAATCCTCATGTTGTGAATATTCAATTCATTAAGCAATGTAGCAAATCTCCCATAAAAGTCATGAAGTGTTTCCCTTGGAGTGTAGGTAAACCTATCAAATAGGTCATACAGTTGACATTCACGTTCTTGTTTGGTCAACGAAGTACCTTGCATCAACACACTAAGTCGTTCCCATAATTCCTTTGCTTTCACATGATGACTCACTAGCTTATGAATATCGGGTGAGAGAGCTTGAAGAATAGTGTTGGTAGCCTTAGCGTCGATATCGGCAATTTGGTTTGTTGGGGTCAAGTAAAAAAATTCCCTTGTTCGAGTCATACCTTCCTTAGTAATGGTGCCCCAATCAAGTGATCCTTGTTCCAATGACTTAAACATAAGCCTCCCATTAGGTCTACCCAATATATATAACTACATACGACTCTTCCATGACTCGAATAGTTCTTTCATAAGCATAGGAGGATGTTGATACAAAAGTTGGATGGACCGAGCTTGACCCGAATTAGGCTTAATTCGGGGTCTTGTGGACTCCGGCTCTTGCACCAAGTGAAACTTGTTTAAGGACCCTGCGCACTAAAAATAGACACTGTTAGGCTTACTGTGGGTTTGTGACCCACGATTAGAATCCGGCGTGAGAGTAAGTAATCAGTTTGAGTATGTTAGGGTTTAGGGTATTGTGTGTATCGTACCTTTGTGGAACCATGGGGGTTCCTTTTATATTCGAGAGAGTCCTGACTGGGCTCCCTATTCTTGCGGCCTAAGAAAGGGATAATGACTCAAAATAGATTGATCTTTATCGTATAACTGAGGTAAGTGTATATCCTCTTTCCTTAGGCGAATATAATCATAAGATAGATTATATTCTTGTATGATCCTGTCGCGGTGCGATGAGGACACGGTCAAGTAATAAACCGTATGTGCGACAGCGACTTACTGGGCCTCCTGAGCTGTGCGCGCATCGCATAATTATGAATCTATTCCTGATGGATGCGGGTAGTACCCATGAGTTGAACTATCCAGCTCGACTAGGGACTATCCGTCATCATGTCCCCCCAGTCTAGTGGTCACAGGTTCAAACCGCGGCTACTAGACTACGAATCTCTAAGGCCCCTTCGTAGACATCTTGTATGCTTAAAAGAAATTCGTGCGCAATGTCAATGTGAATGAAATGATGTTGAATGTGCCCATAAACATGCATCCACGTCATACACAACTAGTACCAACCCTCTTTGGGAAGTGGGAAAGGCATCAACCACGTCAGAGGGACCAACTAACAGCCACCGTAGGATGAACTAATTCCTTAGACACATGTCGCATGATCCCATGTCTTGAAAAATGGATATAAATGCAGTTTTGTTGACCTTCAATCTTCTTCATGTCATTTCAAAAAACTTCCACCATTGTTTGAAAACAACGAGAAATAGTCACTCGAGAAGAAAACATCTTCAAATCAATACCTAACTGAATTTCGTGGGGAAGGAAAAAATGGTGGCACAGCTATTTGATGTGAAGTCACGTATATTAGAACAAGAAATTTCCATTTTTGCCACCAAATATCACATTTCTGCAGACCTCAATCCGACTGTGGCAGATTCACAAGCACACATAGGAAGCTATCCTGCTGGAAAAATTGGTGTATATACTAGGTTTTTCGAGTTTTCTAACAACCGCATACTACTAAGCCGTGTCTTGATCAACTTTCTAAGCTACTACGACATACATCTGTCACAGCTGCACTGTATTGGTGTAGCGAAGATCTCTAATTTTGAAATAAATTTCTTACTGAAGAACATTAACCCACCCATAAATTTGTTCCGTGCCTTCTATCGTCCGTCCTGGATAAACGGGTGGATATCCTTCACTAAACGCCCCGACCAATTGCAATGTTATAAGGTGAAGATAGATTCTCTGAAAAAATGGAACGACAAATTTTTCTAGGTAGACAAGGTGGTATTCCCTTTCAACTATGATTTTATTACTCCCGAGACTATGATGAAAGATGACCGCATAATCCCTGGCACTTATAACGGGGTAGACGCACAGAGAATAGATGCCGACCGTATATCAATGCAGGAATTTCCAGAGGCGCTATTATACGCATTAGGGCTAAGTCGTCATTCTACTCTTCGTGCAAATTACCTTCCGTAGTACTTTGACAACTTTGATCATGGTAAAAAATCTCTTTCCTTATTCGTCAAAGCTTTAAAATGCAAATGTTTCATGCATATGTTCTCATACTCCCTCTATATTCTAACAAAGCTTACTTATACGCAACTCGTGAAGCGCGAGCACCCGTGCGCTGTAACCATGCATCCTCGACCTTTTACACCATTCGAGCTATCTAATGGATGGCGCATTGGTCAACGTACCATAGCACTTGAGTTTCCTTCTCCTACAACCAGCGGAGGTACAGAGAGGATGGTCGCACTAAATGCCACTCCCATTCGGAGCATGTCATGCATAATGGAGTCTTCGCCTGAAGAAGTGGATTCGTTAGGTGGGAAAGACTATGGTCTTGAGGATAGCTCCACACCGGTCCCTCAGAATATATCATACTTGTCCCTGGCTACAAAAGATTACCGTGCTTCCCAACAGATCAATTCCATAAGAGGGGTAGGACATAGCGGACCAGACCGCGCGCCGATATTACAGCATGGGGCTTGCTTTCAAGGCCACGCGAACACACACTTTTGCCAAGGTATATTGTAATTCTCCTCCTAACTTTCTTGTAATGTTAATAAAAAATCACCTTTCTAAAACTTCCATGATATCAAATGTGCAGCCCTTGCATTGTAGTTACCAAAGCTGACGCTAGCACTTTGAATTCTGTAAAATTCTTCCTCCTGGAAGTGTAGACGCTCATGCGCACTGGATAGCGCGACCGAATGTGAGGACTTCCACCAACATCTAACCCCTCCCGGACGTGCCTACCTTCTGAACAAACTATCCGATGAAATGCTTATGAGAGAGTTGGCCACAGGCGTGTCGCATGAGATAACGTTAACCTCACATTTGAAAAAAAGATGTCGTATCTTTCTGAGCGTCTGGCTTAAGTGAATTTGGAAATTACCCAAGTTACAGAACAAAAGGACAACGAGCTTGTGTGCGCCAAAGTTAAACTCGCACGTCTGCGCACTTTTTCCAGTATAAATGCTGGATCCATTCAGTACTTAGAGGATGAGAAGGCATCTTTATCCGAATCCATAAGTCGAGAGTGCCACCTTCGTGCGAGACAAGAGGAGGAAAATCGTTCGGCCATGTCCAAGCTTGAGGAGGGTATGAGAGCGCTTACTTCGAATTGTAATAACTTTTTTGCCAATTGTCACCAAGATATGGCTAAGAAGGCAGAAGTTCTGAAGTGTATGAGTACCGACTTCGATGAGGAGCTATATCCGCACCTAACAGTAGTGCGCGCTAAGAATCAATGGTTAATTAAGCACGTTCTTCCGCTAGTTGCCAAAGGTGCCGTGGAGCTACCTAACTTGAAGAGAGCGATCGAGGAGACTTTCGCTGCTGCCCAACTATTAGGGCAAAGTCTTGCCATGGAGCTCGCCTTCAAAGTTGGCTTACTGACAGGACCATTGGAGGGTAGTGCCATTTACTCACGTTATGCTCAAGAAGCTTCTACCTCGTGTTTCGTATATTAAAAGATCTTTCGCTGCCCATCATAGATGTTATTGAAAAGGATCAAGACCAACCGATTAGCGTGATCATGGCAGGACTCACTCTAGCGAGTCATTGTGAAGAAGATGCGGAGGAAAATCCCCATGGCATGGCCGAGCCAGATATCTCTAAACTAAAAGTCCCTATTTATGCTGCTGGTGTACCAAAGATGGTTTTGCTTAAGGACAAGTTAAAGCATCATGCTAAACGCATGGCGAAGAAGAATAAGTATTCTGTTGTAAACGTTGTCATTGGCCTAGGTCTGGCGCACCCTAATCAATTTGATGGTATACCGGTTAGTCTGCCTTCCATTGATGCATATCAAATACGCGTCTTGCAATATATTAAGGAGGCTTAGGCACAACGTCGTGTGTCGCTGAACCCATCGCATCACAGATTAAAGAGATCGCTTTCAGCTGGCGATCTGCTATAGAAGGTAGTTGTCACACTATGTGCTTAGTTGTAACCATGTACCTTTCCTAACATTATTTGTAAAGTAAGAACTTTTTAATGTCCATAGCGACCTGCGCTGTTGTATGCACATAGCGTTCTGCACCATGTGTACTTTTTTATCTATATATATATATATATATATATATATATATATATATATTTATATATATATATATATATATATATATATATATATATATATATATATATATATATATATATATATATATATATATATATATATATATATATATATATATATATATATATATATATATATATATATATATATATATATATATATATATATATATATATATATATATATATATATATATATATATATATATATATATATATATATATATATATATATATATATATATATATAGGTCTTTGTACCCACGCCTGAGATTGTGAGTGTAAGTGCCTGTTTATGAGTACATTCAGTGAAGTGTAACTCTGAGCTTATGGGTGAGTTGAAAGTTCATTACGTGTGGACCTGCCACTACTACCATAAGCGATGTCATAGATAATGACGTGTTTGTTCGGTGTGCACACTGTGTCTTGTGCATATCCATCATAGAGTATGAGGAATGCTACACTTACTACAACGTCTTATAGTAAGCTACCTAACAAAGGATACATGATCTGGCGCCACTGGGGGTGCATCCCTCTTACGTGACAAGTTTAATTAGTAGGGTAAACTTATTCCTCTTATTTCACCTGGAAACGTTTCATTGTACATGTACACCAGAGGGCCAAATTTTATTTTCAGAAAAGAAAAATACTCTTATGCATAAAAGATAAAAAAAGAAATAATTAGACTATGGAACTAGCTAGGAGCCGCAGTATTTTATTCATATTTTTGCAAATGTTGAAACAAAGAACATACAAGGGGAAATCCTAAAATACTTGAAAAAAGAAAAAAATACAAGGATCTTTATTCAGGGTTGTCCATAGCCAAGAAAATGATCCATGCTGGTGGTACGACATCTCAGGGAGAATATCGTCTGAAATCCTAGTTATCTCTTGAGTTACTCCTCATGGGACTAGATACCGACTGTGCATAGCTATCCGTGTTCATTCTAGTCCATGGAAGTCCTTTTTTGCTCCTCGGTGCTGTTGCATGCTTCGTGCTGCTGATAGCCTGTTTACTTGATCCTTTTGTCGCATAGTGCGGGCGATTCTTCTGGTTGGAAGTGCGATTGCTCCTTTGTTTTTTTGCTGGTGGTCACCTTGCGATGGGAGTATTGCTACTACCCTTCGCGCCATGTTTTTTGTTGACACAGTCAGAGAACCTAGAGTATGCCCTAGCTTTGAGAGAATTCCATCTTTCTTTGTGCTTTTTGTTGAGGGTGCCCAGTGATCATGTTAGGATTTTTCCTATGACATGGGTCCGTCTGACATTGGAGACATCACGCCACCCTTTTACAAACATCCTTATGCATAAATGGCCAAAAATACCCTGAGCAAGTAATCTCATCAACCACAGCTATCGGGCCACGTGGGCATGCCCCTCTATGTGCGGCTTCCACGACTAACCGTGCTCGTTTCAGCGCTAGACATTGCAGTGTTCGCCTGTTACTTGATTGTTTGTACAACGCTCCCTTGATGATTTTAAAGTGCCTCGCTCTCGTCTGCACTTGTCTGGCTTTCCTTTTATTGCTTGGCAATGTATTGTGTGTCAGGAACTCCCTAATAGGTGTCATCTATGTTGGTGTCTCAGGATCCACGCTTATATTTTTGTGTAGGATAAAATCAACTAGTACGTGACTAGGAGGTTTATCTATGTCCACAATTGAGAGTTGATCCATGTCAGCTGAGATTTCGCCATTTTCTTCAGAAAATTTTCGTATAGCAAACTCTGCGAACTGCCCGGTTATGGCCCTCATCTTTTGTGTGTATTGGATTAGCGCATGTCCTCGTGGCTCGCATGACCCCGCGACCCTGCTTGCCAACAAAGGGTTGTATGCGTAGGCCACTAGGCTCTTTATGTCCATTCTGAGTGCTAATCTTAGACCTGCTATGAGGGCTTCATAATATGCTTCCATACCTGTTGTGGAAAAGTCAAACAACAGGGTGTAAGTGATTTTTATGTCACCTTGATCTGTGAGGATAAACCCTGCATCTGGCCCTCCTTTTCCTCTAAAGCCTGTCTAAAATAGGGCCCATGAGAGCTCTGTTGGCGAGCCTTCGCACATGAATATGATTTTAGCATGGGAATCCTCTGAGATGCGCCTCCTCTTCATCATCCGTGAGTTGGATTCCGTGTTGCGCTTACTCCATTCTACATCCTTCCTTTTCGCGTCGTGGCTAGAAGTGCTGCTACCCCTTCGAGCATATCTATGTTGCGGATGGTGATTACCCTGTCTTGCACTGGGAACTTGAACATACCATGTACTGTAGAGGGTACAACGTGCAGTATCTCTAGTGCTGGTTTTCCTATTATCCCGTTGTACAATGATTGGGATCGTACAACCATGAAATCCATCCACACAATTGTCGAGTGATCTGCGCTTCCAATAGTTACCTACGTGCAGAGGCGTCCCAGCGGTTGGGTTTTATCACCGTTAAAACCTGTAAGGACTTGTGTGGTGTCCTTTCATTCCTTCTTTATTTCCCATGGTAGTCGTGCGAAGCAATGCTCGTTCAGTATGTTTGTTGCTAATACTCCATCAACACACATGTTCTATATAACATGGTTTCCGAGGGTTATGTCGATCGTTAATGTAACACCCCATTTTAGAAATGGAAATATCACAGTAATTATGGCGTGTCATCAAAGCATACAAGGAAAAATGTCTAAACATTACTTGACCATAAAAGGAAAATACTGGAATGAAACATCGGTAGTCCAAAAGTAAAGCTCATCACACACAAACATAGTATAATAAAGGAAAGGACTAAACAATGTCCAAAGCATAAGTATCATAAGAAAGGAAATGCATAATGTAAAGAAGGCTAGACAGCTTCCAGTCCTTATGCACATACTCTTAGTGTCTACGAGCGTCACTGAGTACCTGCCGTTT